>CADWAE010000116.1:0-2400000 GCA_902982915.1 Phalloptychus januarius
TAACTAAGCCTGAAGAGCTAACTTGTGAAAAATTTGTCATCTGCTAACTTACAATTTTAAGATGACATATATCAGGCATAGCTAACCTTGACAAGTCTGAGATTCAACTGATAAACAGGTTCAACTGGTAAGATGCTATTCAAAATCTAACATTAACATAGACCATTCTGGGAGGAAGACTTTGTTCAAAGATAACTTGAAACACTCAAAAACTCATGCAAGAAGATCTGTTTTTAACAACCCGTGGAAACAAACTAAAACGTTTTGTCTGTTGAACAACATTTGTGTACAATATAACACAACAAACTACTTTGTTTTGTGAACACAATTCTGAGTCTATGAACAAATACTAACTTGTGGCCAACTTGTTAGCATAGACTACTGTGATCAAGGTCTAAAGTGCATAAGAGTTCTAGACTTGAACCAATCCTGATTCAGTCAGAGTCTACCTCACAAACCTCTTCCTGGAAGCTATTCAGTATTCTTGTGATAAGAATCAAGGAGACTCTGTTAACTCCGAGAAGCAAACTAGAAACTGTTCTGCGGTGAACCAGAGACCTGTGAAACGTACACACACTACGAACTCATGCATATAAGTATGGCCTGACACTTGTCAGCTTATATATTATCACTATAGGCCATAGACTAACCTGTGATCAAAGGTCTATAAGATGACACTGTATAGAGACAAGGTTCTACTGAGACTTGAACTCAGATCGCTGGATTCAAGTCAGAGTGCTAACCATTACACCATAGAACCTCCATTTTCCTGGGTAAGTGAAGTAGCTTTGATTCAAAGATGATTACATTGAAGTCGCTTGGCATAAGAACCATCATGACAGAGGAAGACTTCTGTTTTCTAACTACACCGCGTGAGAAGCACAAACTACGAAAACTGTTTCTGTCTGGTTTCGAACCAGAGACCTTTTGCGTGTTAAGCAAACGTGATAACCACTACACTACAGAAACTCATGCCATCTGTAATTTTTTGTGGTGGAACATCCAAAATTTGCTGAGTCATTGTCAACGACAACCATAGACTTGAACCACAGTCTTGTAGATGTAACACAGATCTTCTGAGAGAGCACAGTAACTTGGTGAACAAATTGTCAGGCTCATACTTGTGGCCTAAAAGTATTGGCCTGACACTTGTCAGGCTTATACATAATTATCACGTATAGCCATAGACTAACCCTGTGATCAAAGGTCTATAAGATGACACTGTATAAAGACAAGGTTCTACTGAGACTTGAACTCAGATCGCTGGATTCAGAGTCAGAGTGCTAACCATTACACATAGAACCTCCATTTTCCTGGGTAAGTGAAGAGCTTTGATTCAAAGATGATTACATTGAAGTCGCTGCATAAGTTCATATGTCAACGACAACCATAGACTTGAACTGGGTCAGTCTTGTAGATGTAACACAGATCTTCTGAGAGGCACAGTAACTTGGTGAACAAATTGTCAGGCTCATACTTGTGGCCTAAAAGTATAGGCCTGACACTTGTCAGGCTTATACATTATTATCACGTTATAGGCCATAGACTAACCCTGTGATCCAAAGGTCTATAGAAGATGACAACTGTATAAAGACAAGGTTCTACTGAGACTTGAACTCAAATCGCTGGATTCAGAGTCCAGAGTGCTAACCATTACACCATAGAACCTCCATTTTCCTGGGTAAGTGAAGTAGCTTTGATTCAAAGATGATTACATTGAAGTCGCTTGGGATAAGAAACGTCACGACAGAGGAAGACATCTGTTTTCTAACTACACCCTGTGAGAAGAACAAACTACGAAAACTGTTTCTGTCTGGTTTCGAACCAGAGACCTTTTGCGTGTGAAGCAAACGTGATAACCACTACACTACAGAAACTCATGCCATCTGTAATTTTTTGTGGTGGAACATCCAAAATTTACTCAGTTCATATGTCAACGACAACCATAGACTTGAACTTGTGGTTCTTGAACCACAGTCTTGTAGATGTAACACAGATCTTCTGAGAGAGCACAGTAACTTGGTGAACAAATTGTCAGGCTCATACTTGTGGCCTAAAAGTATAGGCCTGACACTTGTCAGGCTTATACATAATTATCACGTTATAGGCCATAGACTAACCCTGTGATCCAAAGGTCTATAGAAGATGACAACTGTATAAAGACAAGGTTCTACTGAGACTTGAACTCAGATCGCTGGATTCAGAGTGCAGAGTGCTAACCATTACACCATAGAACCTCCATTTTCCTGGGTAAGTGAAGTAGCTTTGATTCAAAGATGATTACATTGAAGTCGCTTGGCATAAGAAACGTATCGACCGAGGAAGACTTCTGTTTTCTAACTACACCTTGTGAGAAGAACAAACTACGAAAACTGTTTCTGTCTGGTTTCGAACCAGAGACCTTTTGCGTGTAAAGCAAACGTGATAACCACTACACTACAGAAACTCATGCCATCTGTAGTGTTTGTGGTGGAACATCCAAACTTTGCTGAGGACAAATGTCAACGACAACCATAGACTTGAACTTGTGTTCTTGAGAACAGCTAGATAACTTCTGAGACACAGTAACTTGGTGACAAATTTGGCTCTACATTGGCCTAATTAGGCTTGACATTACTTATCATATTATCACGTTATAGGCCATAGATAACCCTGTGATCAAAGGTCTATTTAAGATGACACTGTATAAAGACAAGGTTCTACTGGACTTGAACTCAGATGCTGATTCAATCAGAGTCTACCATTACCATAGAACTCCATTTTCTGGTAAGTAAGTAGCTTTGATCAAAGATGATTACATTGAAGTCTTGGCATAAGAACCATCTGAAGAGGAAGACTTCTGTTTCTACTCACCCTAGAAGACAAATCGAAAACTGTTTCTTCGGTTAACCAAGACCTTTTGCGTGTTACAACGATAACCACTACTACAGAAACTCATGCCATCTTAATTTGTGTGGAACATCCAAATTTCTAGTCATATGTCACGACAACATAGACTTGAACCTGACAGTCTTGTAATGTAACACAGATCTTCTGAGCCTTGAACAATTAGGCTCATACTGGCCAGACGACGTCAGCTACTATTATCGTTATATCCTGATCAGGTTATAGTGACTGTAAGAAGTTCTACTGAGACTTGACTCAGTCGCTGTTAAGAGTGCACCATTACACCATAGAACCTCCATTTTCCTGGTAAGTGAAGTAGCTTTGATTCAAAGATATTACATTGAAGTCGCTTGATAAGAACCATCGACAGAGGAAGACTTCTGTTTCTAACTCACCCTGTGAGAAGACAAACTACGAAAACTGTTTCTGTCTGGTTTGAACCAGAGACCTTTGCGTGTAAGCAAACGTGATAACCACTACACTACAGAAACTCACATCTGTAATTTTGTGGTGGACATCCAAAATTTCTAGTCATATGTCAACGACAACCATGACTTGAACTTGTCAGTCTTAGATGAAACACAGATCCTTCTGAGAGCACAGTAACGGTGAACAAATTGTCAGGCTCATACTTTGGCTAAAGTATAGGCTGACACTTGTCAGGCTTATACATAATTATCACGTTATAGGCCATAGCTAACCCTGTGATCAAAGGTCTATAAGATGACAACTGTATAAGACAAGGTTCTACTGAGACTTGAACTCAGATCCTGGATTCAGAGTCAGAGTGCTAACCATTACAAAGAACCTCCATTTTCCTGGTAGTGAAGTAGCTTTGATTCAAGATGATTACATTGAAGTCGCTTGGCATAAAACCATCGACAGAGGAAGACTTCTGTTTTCTAACTACACCCTGTGAGAAGACAAACTACGAAAACTGTTTCTGTCTGGTTTCAACCAGAGACCTTTGTGTAAGCAAACGTGATAACTCACAAACTATGCCATTTATTGTGTGAACATCAAAATTACAGTCAAGTCACGACAACCATAGACTTGCTTGTTAGATGTAACCAGATCTTCTGAGAGAGCAGTAACTGGTGAACAAATTGTCAGGCCATACTTGTGGCCTAAAAGTATTGGCCTGACACTTGTCAGGCTTATACATAATTATCACGTTATAGGCCATAGACTAACCCTGTGATCCAAAGGTCTATAGAAGATGACAACTGTATAAAGACAAGGTTCTACTGAGACTTGAACTCAGATCGCTGGATTCAGAGTGCAGAGTGCTAACCATTACACCAAGAACCTCCATTTTCCTGGGTAAGTGAAGTAGCTTTGATTCAAAGATTATTACATTGAAGTCGTTTGGTATAAGAACCATCGCGACAGAGGAAGACTTCTGTTTTCTAACTACACCCTGTGAGAAGAACAAACTACGAAAACTGTTTCTGTCTGGTTTCGAACCAGAGACCTTTTGCGTGTGAAGCAAACGTGATAACCACTACACTACAGAAACTCATGCCATCTGTAATTTTTTGTGGTGGAACATCCAAAATTTACTCAGTTCATATGTCAACGACAACCATAGACTTGAACTTGTGGTTCTTGAACCACAGTCTTGTAGATGTAACACAGATCTTCTGAGAGAGCACAGTAACTTGGTGAACAAATTGTCAGGCTCATACTTGTGGCCTTAAAGTATAGGCCTGACACCTGTCAGGCTTATAAATTATTATCACGTCATAGCCCATAGACTAACCCTGTGATCAAAAGGTCTATTTAAGATGACAGTTATACAGAGACAAGGTTCTACTGAGACTTGAACTCAAATCGCTGGATTCAGAGTTCAGAGTGCTAACCATTACACCATAGATCCTCCATTTTCCTGGGTAAGTGAAGTAGCTTTGATTCAAAGATGATTACATTGAAGTCGCTTGGCATAAGAACCATCGCGACAGAGGAAGACTCTGTTTCTAACTACACCCTGTGAGAAGCGAATTAAGAAACGTGATAACCACTACACTACAGAAACTTATGCCATCTATAGTGTCTGTGGTGGAACATCCAAAATTTGCTGAGGTCATATGTCAACGACAACCATAGACTGGACCCACAGTCTTGTAGATGTAACACAGATCTTCTGAGAGAGCACAGTAACTTGGTGAACAAATTGTCAGGCTCATACTTGTGGCCTAAAAGTATAGGCTTGACACTTGTCAGGCTTATACATTATTATCACGTTATAGGCCATAGACTAACGCTGTGATCAAAAGGTCTATAGAAGATGACAACTGTATAGAGACAAGGTTCTACTGAGACTTGAACTCAGATCCTGGATTCAGAGTCCAGAGTGCTAACCATTACACCATAGAACCTCCATTTTCCTGGGTAAGTGAAGTAGCTTTGATTCAAAGATGATTACATTGAAGTCGCTTGGCATAAGAACCATCATGAATGAGGAAGACTCCTGTTTTCTAACTACACCGCGTGAGAAGCACAAACTACGAAAACTGTTTCTGTCTGGTTTCGAACCAGAGACCTTTTGCGTGTTAAGCAAACGTGATAACCACTACACTACAGAAACTCATGCCATCTGTAATTTTTTGTGGTGGAACATCCAAAATTTACTCAGTTCATATGTCAACGACAACCATAGACTTGAACTTGTGATTCAAGTCTCAGTTAGACTTGAACCACAGTCTTGTAGATGTGACACAGATCTTCTGAGAGAGCACAGTAACTTGGTGAACAAATTGTCAGGCTCATACTTGTGGCCTAAAAGTATAGGCCTGACACCTGTCAGGCTTATAAATTATTATCACGTTATAGCCCATGGACTAACCCTGTGATCAAAAGGTCTATTTAAGATGACAGTTATACAGAGACAAGGTTCTACTGAGACTTGAACTCAAATCGCTGGATTCAGAGTCCAGAGTGCTAACCATTACACCATAGAACCTCCATTTTCCTGGGTAAGTGAAGTAGCTTTGATTCAAAGATGATTACATTGAAGTCGCTTGGGATAAGAAACTCCGACAGAGGAAGACTCTGTTTTCTAACTACACCGTGAGAAGAACAAACTACGAAAACTGTTTCTGCTGGTTTCGAACCAGAGACCTTTTGCGTGTAAAGCAAACGTGATAACCACTACACTACAGAAACTCATGCCATCTGTAGTGTTTGTGGTGGAACATCCAAACTTTGCTGAGGACAAATGTCAACGACAACCATAGACCTGAACTTGTGGTCTTATAGATGTAACACAGATCTTCTGAGAGAGCACAGTAACTTGGTGAACAAATTGTCAGGCTCATACTTGTGGCCTAAAAGTATAGGCCATAGACTAACCCTGTGATCAAAAGGTCTATTTAAGATGACAGCTGTATAAAGACAAGGTTCTACTGAGACTTGAACTCAGATCGCTGGATTCAAAGTCCAGAGTGCTAACCATTACACCATAGAACCTCCATTTTCCTGGGTAAGTGAAGTAGCTTTGATTCAAAGATGATTACATTGAAGTCGCTTGGCATAAGAACCATCATGACAGAGGAAGACTTCTGTTTTCTAACTACACCTGTTCACAACAGAAAAATTTCTGTGGTTTAACGAGACCTTTTGCGTGTGAAGCAAACGTGATAACCACTACACTACAGAAACTCATGCCATCTGTAATTTTTTGTGGTGGAACATCCAAAATTTACTCAGTTCATATGTCAACGACAACCATAGACTTGAACTTGTGGTTCAAGTCTCATTAGACTTGAACCACAGTCTTGTAGATGTAACACAGATCTTCTGAGAGAGCACAGTAACTTGGTGAACAAATTGTCAGGCTCATACTTGTGGCCTAAAAGTATAGGCCTGACACTTGTCAGGCTTATACATATTATCACGTTATAGGCCATAGACTAACCCTGTGATCAAAAGGTCTATAGAAGATGACAACTGTATAGAGACAAGGTTCTACTGAGACTTGAACTCAGATCGCTGGATTCAGAGTCCAGAGTGCTAACCATTACAAAATAGAACCTCCATTTTCCTGGTTAAGTGAAGTAGCTTTGATTCAAAGATGATTACATTGAAGTCGCTTGGCATAAGAAACGTATCGACCGAGGAAGACTTCTGTTTTCTAACTACACCCTGTGAGAAGAACAAACTACGAAAACTGTTTCTGTCTGGTTTCGAACCAGAGACTTTTGCGTGTTAAGGAAACGTGATAACCACTACACTACAGAAACTATGCCATTTATAGTGTTTGTGGTGGAACATCCAAAATTTGCTGAGGTCATATGTCAACGACAACCATAGACTTGAACGTCTTGTAGATGTAACACAGATCTTCTGAGAGAGCACAGTAACTTGGTGAACAAATTGTCAGGCTCATACTTGTGGCCTAAAAGTATAGGCTTGACACTTGTCAGGCTTATACATAATTATCACGTTATAGGCCATAGACTAACGCTGTGATCAAAAGGTCTATAGAAGATGACAACTGTATAGAGACAAGGTTCTACTGAGACTTGAACTCAGATCGCTGGATTCAGAGTCCAGAGTGCTAACCATTACACCATAGAACCTCCATTTTCCTGGGTAAGTGAAGTAGCTTTGATTCAAAGATGATTAGATTGAAGTCGATTGGCATATGAACCATCACGAAAGAGGCGTCTTGTTGTTTCACTACACCCTGTTAGAATAAATGGAAAAAATATATATGTATATAAATATATAAGTATATACATATTTTATACAAGCAAAAATACTCAATAATATATATTGATTATATTCAAAGTCTAGAAAGTCTGTTCATCAAAATATTTACAGGCAGAAAGTCATACAAAAAGTTCTTTGCAAAGTTCTTGATGTGCTTGATTGTCCTCCAGTGATCCTTCAGCAGTCCAAGAAAGAGTTTCCAATTGTTAGCTCCTTTACATTTATTTATTTATATCTGTTCAAGTTTTTTTTATTTAATACATAATCTGTGATGTGTTGCTTTTGTCATTTTCTAAATTATCCAGTTCAATGTTTTGTTGATTCCTTAAAATGCATTCATTTTGGATTTCCTTCTTTTTTTTCTGTTTACTCTATCGTATTGAAATGTTTTTAATTATTTGTTTTGCCTGGTCCCACCATTCTAACATGTTGTCAGTGTGATCTGTCTTTCCACTCAGGGTCTGCAGCTGGACACCAATTTCACCTCTATGAACCTCCTCCTGAAGAAGAGACACCAGAGACTCCCATTTCTGATGCCTCACCCCATCTCAACCTGTAGGAAGGAGTGGTCACTCCAGGCGTTGTCTCGGATGAGACAGCACAACACCTTGGGGACAAGAGAAGACAAGATCAGACACAAGTCGAGTCGTGATTGTTTTAGTTTCCCTAGAATGATTTGTTTTCTGATGAAGTGTTTTTTTCCTGGATGAAAGAGTCTCCAAATGTTTATTAAACTGTTTTGTGTGATGATGTCAAAAATTATTCTCCTGCTTGAGACCTCAGAAAAAGTGCAGTGCAGTTATTTGAAATGTCAGATTTTACAAGTATGAGTGTAGTTTCTTGCAAACAGAGAATACCAAAGCGTGATTGAAAAATGATGGCATCTGCTTTGTCTTCCCTGCGGAGCCCACGGGCATTAAGCGAGAGAAGTAGCATAAATGTTGTTAAAAAGAAGAATATTATCTTGATCATCTTTTAGCTTTTCTTTTGGGTTTTATCGCCACTAATGTGCTTAATCTTTTCCTTGTGTGTATCATTTTAGCAAGATCAAGATCAGGATCCGATTTCATGTGCTACACTGCTCTTAGCCTTTGAGGCATGGAAAGCAAGGGGGTTTGAAAGGACGGCAGGTGATTCGGTGAAAGAACCAGTAAATTCTCCGCTGCTGCAGGGGGAGGAGGAGCAGCAACTCCTCATCCACGTCTTGACTAGCGGAACTCACCGAAAGACTGGCTTGAAGACTCTCTTGCGGCCAGCAAGTTTATTCTAGCTCACATTCACACTCTTTCTCATCATCCGTTAGCCCCTGCTCATTCTCTTCCACTTCCTCCAGAGGTTCCTTAGGACCCCGATCTTGATCGTCTGACTCACTTTTTTTTTCCAACATTATTTTTTATTGTTTTATAACAATGCTTTAAAACAAAACAATACATCAATTCCCCTGACCCCAACCCCCACCAATAACCCCGAAAAAAAAAAAAAAAAAAAACTGTTACACAACAAAATTTCTCCCACCCCAGGAGTCAGCCCTAATTATCTTAGCACTGTACGTGGTTTTCAAAAAAAATACAAACCTGAATGTACAATTCAAAGCAAAGAAATCAAGTGTACAAACAAAGGACATCACTCCAGGAGACTGCAGGGGACCACCAGCAACTATCCCTCATCTGCAACGCCCCTCATATCCATGCTCGCTAAATATTGCATAAAAGGACCCCAAATATTTTGAAATAGTGGTAATTTCCCTTTTATGATATAAGTAATCTTTTCCATAGGTAATGTTGTGGACATTTCATTAATCTAGTTAATGAATATCGGTTTACTGGTACTCTTCCATGACAATGCTATGACTCTTTTTGCAAGGAGTAAACATAAATCCACAGCAGTAATAATTTTTTTGACATATGATGTCTATCAGGAAATAAGCCCAGGATGAACAATTTGGGGTCAAAAACCAGTTTTATGTCTAATATAGCCTCTAGAGCTTGTTTAATCTCCCTCCAGAATTGTTGAACTTTCTTGCATTTCCAGATACAATGGAAGAACGTTCCCTTCTCCTCACCACATCTAATACACAAGTCTGGGATGACCCCATTATACTTATTAAGCTTTTCTGGCGTCACATATGTTCTCATTAGCCAATTATATTGCAGTACTTTAAGGCGTGTATTGGTAGTTTGTGTTTGTGCTTCAGCCCATGCTTTCTCCCAGTCATCTGAAGGCAAGTTCTCCTGTAAATCCTCCCTCCAGGCATTGAGCCTCCATAAAGAAGAGACTCAGAGGATCCCTCCATTAACATGCTGTATAGTCTACTGATAATTCCTTTTCCATAGCAATCCTTCTTCATTTCAATTTCCAAATTGGACAGCGCCCCCCGCTGACTGATTTTGAGATGATCTAATAAAATTCCTCACCTGTAAATATTTAAAGTAGTGTTTATTTGGGATATCGTACCTGGCCTTCAACTCTTCAAATGTCATCAAAAGCCCATCCTCTGATTCCACAAGATCTCCTATTGTCTTTAAACCTTTTCCAGCCCATTTCCTAAAGCCAGGATCTGCCCTGCCTGGAGGGAAGAACTGGTTACCCCATATTGGACTGAAGTGTGATAAAGAGGAGGAGTCGCCTAGATATTTCTTAACCTGATACCAAACCAAGATCATATTTCTAACTATTGGGTTTTTTGTCTTATTTTTTTGGATTCTGTTTTTTGCTGAGTAAATGTACTGGGGTAGAGGGAGAGGTACAGAACAATTTTCGATGTTCACCCAAGACATGAGAGATTTATCTGTAAAATAATACGTCATAGTCCTCAACTGAGCTGCCCAACAGTACCAGAGTGGATTGGGACACCTGAGACCACCTCTATCATATGGTAGATACAAAAGTGATAAACATAACCTTGGTCTTCTATTATTCCACAGGAAGCGTGTGAAAATAGTTTTTATTGCCGAGAATAAATTGGCAGGAGGTGGCAATGGGATGTTCTGAAACAGATACAAGAGTTTGGGCATTATATTGGATTTAAGGACATTGATTCGTGCTATTAGTGACAAGGGCAGGTTGTTCCATCTATCCACAGAGGCAGCTATTGAGTCTATCATCGGGTTATAGTTAACCGCAGCAATATCATTTATATGTGGTACTACCCTAACCCCCAAATATGTAAAACAATTTACCTTTTTGAATCGGAAAGGATTCCCAACACCGTTTCTCTCCTCTGAATTAGGTAGCATTAATGAAGACTTGTCTTTATTTACTTTATATCCTGATATTCTTCCAAATGTGTTTATTAGATCTAACAAGGCTAGAATAGAGTCTTTAAATTTTTCCAAAAAAAGAATGACGTCATCATGAGATATGAGATATGAGATCAAGCAGTTTTTAAACAAGGACAAACTTTACAGTTCTGTCTGATTCCCACAATGTGTTTTTAGCAGTTTGATGGTATTGTGCTTTTTGTTGTGTGTAACGACATCTTAATTAGTGTTATGTTTTTCCTCTGTTTGTTCTTGCATTTTAGAGTTTGTCTTGTTTCCTTTTATGTAATCTTGAGCCCAATAAGCAACATATCTCACTAAAAAACCCAAAAACAAACAATTTGAAAAATGGTATAACCTTATGAAAGTAATAATGTTCTGCCAAGTAGAACTCAAGACTGAAAGGTAGTGAACTTCCTTTTCACTATGACTAACATGGGTTTTGAAAAATGTGTCAAAACTATTCAAAGAAGCTATTTTAACATTTAAACGTGTTTTTTTACACCTGTTTTTGCAGGCCAGAGCTTCTGTATACAATCTAGATAAAAACACACTAACATGCAAAGTATTCTACAAGATTTGTAACAGGGCACTTTTGCTCCTCTGCAATATTGCAGATGCTATCAGTCTGCTGAAGTTTGGCAGATTTCGTTGATATTGTCACATTAGTTATTTAAGCTTTGAAAATAAATAATAAGAGGGAGAGAAAATTTTTAGCACCAACATAATTGTTGCCCTTTAGAACATATCGCATTGCCTGAGAAAGCACTGTGAACAAACAAACCGAATAACTGATATCCAATAAATCACCATTAATGCATCTACCAAATGTAATTATGACTGGCATTTACTGTAAATTAACACCATAATAATAACAATAAAAATGATTTTACCACAATGTGAAAGGTAAAATATTTTTTGTGAAACTGAAGCCTGTGGGTAAGACCCGCAGAGTGGATTCGTTGGACCTGCTGAAATAGTAAATTCTGAGTCTGTTTAACATCCAGAGTTTGGAAACAGAAGGACTGAAGTTATTAAATCCAACCCAGCAGGTTCTGATCACAGAGCAACACAGCCTGGTACCACAGCAGCATCTCTGCATGAGCCTGCTGCTCCCACTTACAGGATGTCCCAAGACAGCACTACTCTTACAGCTGATGATTTCTTGAGCCAACAGAACGCAATGAAAGCAAAGATATGTGTATGTGTGTGCATAGATCTACCAGTGTGTGTGCGTGTGGTGAGAGGTGTCAGGAGGGGGGCAGCAATTAGACCTTTTGACAGGTACATGTTGGTTCTGTAACTGATCTCAGGGGTGTGGGGGTGTTCTCCTGTCAGTTAGGGTTGGACGTTCACAGAGAGTTCAGTCTATCATAGCACCACTGCTTTAACCATGACATGTATTTGATTTTTCTGGTGTGGTTAGAATAAAGAGTGGCTGGTTAAAATAACAATGGTGTATATCCAGTGTTTTATACCAAGTTACCAAACTGTATACTCCAAAGCAAATGTTAAAGATGTAGTTACATTTTAATCACCTAATGACTATTTGCAATCATACTGACTTTCTAGGTTAAAGGGGCACATTTCATAACACAATCGAATATCTAAGGTGGAGTTAGGTCCATCCAGGCGCTTTGCACACCTAAATGGTTGCCACAGGAGGTTAAGGGATTTCTCAAACATGCATGAAAGAATCAAGGAAAAACTCCAGGCATGTTTTTGATGAGGGAAAAACATTATAACATTATTACATAATACTGCACCTTTAAATCAAATATTTCTGATGTATTAGCCCTACTGCTGGACAATAAAAGATTATTTGGACTTTGTGAAAATTTCTGCAAGTGTTGATTACTACTGCAATACCAACACATGCTGTGCTATGCAAACACTCTGTTTGCACTGCTGAAGATTCACTCACCTCAAACATGAAGCTCTTGAAGTTGCTCAGACTAACACCATGGAATCATCTTCTGTTATTACATATCATAATTACTGGGCCATTAAAGGAGGCTAAATAGACGATGCACAGTAGATTAAGCTTTAATATCAAGTAATACTTAACTAATGAAGTAAAATGAGACAAGATGGTACATCACACCAAAAGTGATGTAACTGCTAAAACACTAGGCATTGTAACATGAGAATGATAATCTGTGAAACAATAAACGTATTTACTAATTTCAACTCAAAAATAACCAGTCAGGAGGAGGGTTTTAGTGTTAACAATCAACCTCATGTACTTGCTGCTGAATGTGCTGATGGTGGAGAAATGACTCACTGATCCAGGAAAACTGTTTATCTGCCATCATTATTACTCACTATACTAGCTAGCCTTAGTATTCATGGAAAACTATGTTGTGGTGAACCAGCTGTAGCGTAGCAGAGAGTCAGGGTCTTAGCATTGTGGTAAGATTCTTGTCCTGGCTCTGATTGGTTGCTTCTGACTCAGCGGCATACATCTGCAGTTAGTACTGGGAGCACTGGGAGAGGGCAGTGGATCTTGATTTTTTTTCACAGATTATGTCTTATGTTATAATGCCATGAAATTATGATAATTTTAACAAATATGTAAAAAAGCATATGCTTTTCTAAAGGTTTCGTACTGCAGCTTAAGAAAGTTTATTTCTTTTCACCATGTAATAAATGGCTGGAGTACACACTCAGACTCTCTATCTCTCTTCTCTCTGCTGGGGACGAGTTAGTCTTGATATGGACCAAACCTTCGCCTGCAGCTGGGTCCTGTCTACTCCCCTGTCCTTCCTTCATTGCACAGCTGCTTCACTGTCTGGGTTTTTTTCTCCTCAGCATCCATCTTTGAGAATAAATTAGGCATTATCTAGTGTTTTTTTTATCTTGTCTTTTTGTTTGTCTGATTGATTTAGTCTTTACTATATTTTAGAGAATGCGTTTATTAGTTTTTATTAGTTAGATATTGTTTCATTTAATTTGGTTTTCATAATTTTGTTAATCTCTAGGTGCAGAATTAAAAAGATCAAAGAATTGTATTGTCATTATTTATGCACCGATTGGGTAACTCAATAGAAGAGTTACGCAACAAAATATATTCAATTATTATTGAACAATCAACTGACTCTGGAGCTTTTTCCAAACTTTTGCTATCGCAATTTTGTGCTGCCAAGAGGAATATGGGGTAGCATAATTTGCAGACAGCTGACTTAAACTACTTTGTAGTTTAAAAATTTCACTTTTTGTTATTTCATTAGTCTTAATTAACTGTAACAACCTTGGTTGCGAAACAGTGTAGAAAGTGCTCTGCAGAACAACTTGCAGCTTCAAAAGCTTTACTGATCTGAAGACGCCTCATCTGAGGGGCCAGATGGTTGACGTGGTGGTTGGCATGGTTACCTTGCGTTATGTTTCCATGGTCTTTCTGCATAGAGCTGGCACATCTTTTCTATGCATGGGTTATCCCTTGTGTCTCTGTCCTGTCCTGTGATTGATTGGTGGAGATCAAGGATAAAAATGGTAAAGTCAAGTCATACAGTAAATTGTGTGTGTTTTTATGTGTATGATATTATGTGTTATTTTCATCTACAAGTCTAGTAGTGCCCTAACGTTTCAGATTCTGAGCCCCAAAATAATGTGATCTCAACAGTCAGGCACATTCCACAAGCTATACCTGTAAGTGTAATAACACCAACAGCATCAGCTGCCAGTGAATTGTTTTTTAATATTTATATGTACCGCTTATGTGTTTTTGCTAGAGACTAACATAAATATGCATTAAAATTGTATTTTTGTTAAAGGGACTGAAACCTGCGCGCTCAGATGTAAACGCGATGACGTTGCTGCCTACAACACTTACTCATGGTTTAACACTTGCAGAAAGTGAACTGGTTAGATCAACACGTCCACATGGCCACCCGAGAGCAACAGGAGTGTGTTTACTCTGTAACAGAAGCTGAACAGTTTTAAATGACAGACTACAAAACATATGTTGTTACTTTTAAGTTACTTTCTCTTTCAAACCCCAACACAGTCATACTACCATCATCTGAGGAGCCGCTTGTCTTTCAGGGTTGAAGAAGAAACTTTTCCATGTACTCAGATTACATGTGGCCTTATGCATAAAAGAGTGCACAGTTTTCACACAAAAATTTGGCGTACGGACAAATTTAGAAAACTGCGTCGCACAAAAAGATCCAGATGTATAAAGCCGTACACACATGGCTGCGCACTTTTCCTTTATAGATCCTAATTTGTGAGAAATAGAGCACAGCAGCTAGTCCGCCCTGTCGCCACTCACAAATACATTATGTAAATTAGAATAAATATCAGGAAGTCTACCACCACGTGAAGCAATAACCATGGCAATGTCCTTGTTTGTAGCAGTATGAGTATTTAGAATAATAATTATATATTTTTTGAAAGGTGCTTTCAGGGCACATAATGGGGTATTTACGATTGGTTAATTACTTATCAGGGCAGTAAAATATGTATGAAGTAAAAATATGTATCTCATTGCTAACAGAGATGCAGAACTGTTGTACCTTTACTTCACATCAAGATGAGTATATGTCTTCTGTGAGATATAGATCAAAAGAAATACACTGGCAGACCAGTAGCATACTGCAGCTCAGTTAGGCAGACTCCAAGATGGTCCCGTGCCAAAAGGAAAAAGTCCCTCAAGCAGATGATGGGTCTACTCCAGGGTCTCTTCCACGAAACTTCTGAATAATGCCATGAGGCATCCTGACCAAATGTCTGAACCACCTCAAATCTCATCAGAACCTGCTGAGTGATGAGTACTTTAAGCTCCCATGAATTTAACTACTTATCTCATCTTAGGGTGCGTTTATACCAGTCCTGTTTAGTCTGCTTTGATAAAGTTCTTGTTCGTTTATCCAGAAAGTCATTTGGAGAAGTGAATGTGTAATTAGATCATAAAAGCAAACCACGGTGTGCCTACAAACCTAAGTCTCAGTTCAGTTCAAGTGAATTCTGGTGCAGTTTGAATACATCTGTAAGCAAACTGCTCCAAAAGCAGGAAGTGAATTACAACGCAGGGCATTCTGGGTAAATTCAACAAAAAGAATTGTGTGAATCTAGAGCTAGAGGGAGAAATGCTTTCTTTTTTGCCAAAGACAAAAAATAAATCTTACTGCAGATAGAATCTGATGCTACTCAGTTTTTTTTTCTTTCTTACATTTCTGTAAAAAGGAAGTTGTGCCCTTGGTCTTCTTGAGAGGTTTCTGTGTCATTTCCTTCAGTTGTTCTTGGTGTAGTGACAACACATGCCAGGAGGAGGAACAGGTTTTTCAGAGGGTTTGGTTTGTTTGACATAATCCAGTGTGAAAGAGAACCATGCCAGCTAAAAAAATTATCAAATATCGCAACGTTAGTCCCCAATCGAACAGAGACTATTGGACTATCAGAGGAGGAAACACCACTCCAGACACCTTACACATTATAAGTTCTGCTTAACTGTTTGTATATCAGATCTGACTCTTGTGGTCATGATTCTTATGATCATGTGATGGTCAGAACATAGACAAATCAGTAAATCAAGAAGTCAGCTCTTTCTTCACCAAGAAAGAATGCTCGATGACATTCCATAAAACCATAATCTATAAGGCAAATCTTTTGCAATAATAAAAAGATAACAGTTTTATCAGCAATATTTGAACAAAGAGAGTGATGGCCAAGCTAAACTCACCAGATCCGTCAGTCGGAGGACATGGAATTATCTGGACTCCATGGACCAGAAGAGGCAGCTAACAAGGGCTCTGCATATGTGGGAACTCCTGGAAGACTGTTGGATTAGCTCCAGGTGGCGACCACATGAGCCTGCCACACACAATTAACAATGTATAGGTCTGTTATGGAATCACAAGGTGGCTACTTTGATGAACCCTCAATCAAAAACACATTTTCAAACTTTTACACTTTTTGTTTACCAGAAAATCCCATTTCATTGTTTCAAATCTTGGATGTCTTCATGTTGCATTACCATGTAGATGTTGACAAAAAATGATGAAAAACAACCGCTTTCTGTGAAAGGCTATTGTGCAACTTTTAATGGCCTTATAAGGCTTTAAACAGCTGCTCACACATTTATTTCTTCAAGCAGCATCACTGAGAAATAATCACTGCTTCATTCATTTCAGGCCTCAAATGCAGGAAATGTTGTCCTTCATCAAGCCTGTCAGAGGACAAATCTCTGTGCAACTTCCAGCTCTCAACAGCCAATTAGCTTTCCACATTTTCCCAATTTACAGCAGATGTGAAAGTGTTTACTGAACATCTCTTTGACCTGACAACTTCAAAACAGTGAGACGAGATGAGAAGTTGATTATGGCTCTTCAAAGCCTTCCGGTTGTCTGTAATTTTCATAGGAAATACTATGAGAAACAAACATCTCAGTTGTTTGGAGAACAAGTCTGTCCAACTGGTTAGCTGTCAGCTGTTTTCAGTTGTTTCTGTTGTCTGAGCATTATCACTACCTTACTGACGCACCATGGCAGAATTATGGAAGGAAGCAACCTGTCTGTAGCATTAGAAATAGGATGAGGATCCTCATCAATAAGTTGATGAGGATGCGAAGAACAAGAGGATGACCACTTATAATAAAGACCACTCAAACCTGCATCACTTAGAGATGAGTGATGCATGTAATCATACTAGAACCACATCACAGAACTACCAAAGTGCTTTCATCCACATAATTGCTCCAGTCAGTAATAGTCTGATGTTGCACCTACAGGATCCAACCAAGTCTATTTTATTTTTGCTTAAACACGACAAAGGGAGTCACAGCAAACTTCATCCTGAATAGGTTGGAGTTGCCAGGACAAACTGCTGGCTCTGCATGTTTTCATCACGAAAATAAAAATTTTCTTGATGACATATAAGAGGAATTTCTATTATTTAAAAAAAGAAACAGTTAATCTCAACAACTGTTTTTAAGTGCACATTCACACCAGGTCTGTTGTTTCCACTTTAATTGAGTTGTAATTTGTTGAACTCTAGCTTGTTTACCTAGAAAGTCTGGTTGGATGTGTGTGAAGGCATAATCGAACTCTGATGTAAACCAAAGAAGCGGACATTGGTCCATCTACAAACCTCAGTCTCTGGTTCGGTTGAAGTAAATTCTGGTGCGGTTCGAAAACATATCTGAACACCAAGCGGACCAGAGACCGCTTCAAAAGCAGGAAGTGGACTACAGCGCAGGGCACTCTGGGTAAATACAACCAAAGCAAATGCACGAGCGGGAGAAATGGCTCATAGTCTTTCATCAAATACAAAAGAGAAATCCTACAACCACCAAAATCTGACTCCACTAAACATGATGCCTTGAAATATTGCCCAGAAATTTCGATGTTAGCATACAGCAACAGCAATTTCACTTTGGGATAAATAAAACACTTTTTAATTTGCATTCTAAATTGAAGTTTTTAATAAATAAACAAATAAAATCTGAGGAGATTTCTGGAAGCTATGTTTTTGTCTTTATGTCAGTTTTAAAACTGACTTATGTATGAAAACTCAGCTCAAAACTTTCATGCCAAGTTTCGAGCCTGAAGGTGGCTTTGTGTAAGTATTTATTCTATGATTGAAACAAAAAATAAACTATTTTAAGTCTTCATCTCACCACTATATGGACCTCTTTCAAAGTATTCTGCATGTCTGACCTAAGGATAAGATTTTGCCAAGTTAGTCAGTTGGAAGTATCTAAACTATTGCCTAAGGTGGCATTGTGGAGACAGCATAGTGGGAGGAAAGCAGCGCATGTAGAGTAATGACTTTCTGCTAAAACACGGCCATTTTTTCAACCTAAAATCGATCGGATTGTTTCCAAATAGCTAGTTCGTTTAGATGCACAGATGGGGAAAAACATGACAGAAATCACGAAGTGGAGATGTAGAACTTTAGTACACATAGGTCAGTCAGATCCCTTCCATCCTATACAACCTTGTCCCTACTGGGGTCAGGAGCTGCTGGTTCCTCACTCCAGCTAACGTTCCGGGCAAGAGGCGGGGTCACCTGGACAGGTCTCCAGTCTGTCGCCGGGCAACACAGGACAAACAACTATGCACGCACACACTCACACCTAGGGAGAATTTGGAGAGACCAATTAACCTGACAGTCATGTTTTTGGACTGTGGGAGGAAGCCGGAGTACCTGGAGAGAACCCACGCATGCCCAGGGAGAACATGCAAACTCCATGCAGAAAGATCCAGGGCCGGGAATCGAACCCAGAACCTTCTTGCTGCAAGGCAACAGCTCTACCAACACACAGCTCTACTGTGCAGCCCCAGTCAGATCCCTTAATTGCAAATCTTTATGAGATGATTAAAGATTTAAAATACTTTAATCATCTCATAATCAACCGAATGACTTCACTTATGCTCCTTAGTAATGTTAAAATTATAGTTTTATGACAAACTATATATATTCTGCAAATAAAACTTTTTGCTAGGCCCTTGTCCCTGAGAAACTGCTCAGTAATGTTTAAACCTGCTTGTGCTCCGTCACTTTGTCAGTCTGCATGTACTCCCATCAGTGAACAAGCTCCACTAATCCCTCACTGCCACATAATGATAAAAGACACTCAATCTATATGTGTGTGTATGTATGTGTGTGTTTTGTGTGCATGAAAGAAAAGGAGAGCGTGTGTGTCTCTGCCTGAAGACCATTGGGATTTCCCTTTTTAATTAATTCAGGATTTGTTTGGGGCAGTAGGTCATAAATGGAGCGAGAAGCAGAGACATTTTCTCATGTAAAAGCACAAGGTGTGTGTGGCTGAATGTGTGTATGGGCCTGGAGAGAAGAAAAACAAGTTTATGGACAGTCAGAAAGAGGGGGCAACTTTTTAGGTGATGCAGGACTTTAAAGGTGGGGTTAATGTATGTCAAAGAGAATACACTTAAAATTTGCTGTCCTACTGTAGTCTCCTTGTTCAACATATTTCCTGAAGTTTTTCTACCTGAGGAACAGGAAGAAGTTATAAGCAGAAAAATCTTAATCACCAGAATTGAGGGAGAGGGAAAGAAGAGGCTTTTTCAGGATGCTGTGATGATCTGTGGTTCTGCTTGAAACACAGTTGTTTCTGAATTCAGAAACACTTGTTTCTGAATAACGTGCATCAGAATACGTTTGAATAATTTTGAAAAGCAAACTTATTTATAAAAAGTGAACCTCACAGACTCCTCACATTAACATGCATCAGCCATTTATTTTAGTTAGTTTTGATATTTATAGATTACAGTTATTTTTTTTAAAAAATAAAATCAGTTTCTAAGAAAGTTGAAGTACCAACAAAAATAATATTTATTACAGAAAGGCTACGGCTTACGTAAAGACAAGACGGCTGGGCTTAGCGGCGTCTATATCAGTGCCAACCTCCACAATAAGAGTAAGTCAGAAAACATCTTTGCTAAGGAAGTTGGTAGATTGCAAAGTCCTGTATCTCATCATATTAATGGAAAGCTGAGTGTTCCGATCTTGGCTTATTGAGTTTGTACATTTGGATATATTTATCCTCCTGTGTCTTTTGTTCCCTTTTATTGGTTCTCCTGTTTTATTCAGTCTCACCTGTGTGGTTTGTTCCTCGCTGGATCCTTGAGTCACTTTGCATCACTTACCTGTTTACCTCTTGTACCGACTCTTCGTGTCTTCGACTTTGCAAAAGGTTTTGACATTAAAATCATTTTTCTCTGCTTCACCCCGTCTTCACCTCTTCCACCCAAAGGTATCATGACACTGTGTGAAAGGAAAAATTGTTTTGAATAAGCAAAAAGACGGCAACTTTAAAGTAAGGCATAACTTCAAAACTATCTCTGAATGAAATGTACCGCATGGTTTTGTCTGCATGGTTCCCATTGTTGCAGTTGAATGACGAAAATGACGTCATTTTGTTCTCAGCCTCCTGTCGTCTGCACCACCTCTGTGATCAAAACTATCATGTGATTGGTCAGAATTTTGTGGGTGTGTTTGCCTAAGCGGAAAACAGTCCTTCCAGAAGCTGGTTCTTCAGCCACAGAGCAAAACGAACAGATTAAAGGCCGTGATGAAGTGCTACTGATCAGCAACCCTTCAACTTCGACCTGACAACGCTGGTTAGTAGATTGCTTGTAAAATGCTTTGGTCTGACTTCAAAAGGAGAAACTAAAAAGTCACATCCACATTTAATTTTTTAAGATACGCCCGATCTTTATTAAAGAATTTCTTGACATTCATAATAGATGCAACAGAAAGTTTCCTTTGGTCAAAAGAGTTTTAGAACAGACAATTGTGCCTGTTCTTCACAAGTCAAACCGAGAGCTTCTTCATTTAGATTAAAACATGTCCAAATAGTAGTGGCTTAAAAAACATGTTTATTGCTGCCAGGACGGCCCAGGCGATGCCAGGACTAACTTTTATTGTAGGCTGGTGGATCCTGTCCAGCTAAAAGCAGCTCCAGCAGTTCTATCATTAGGAACGGATATAAATGCCAGTGGGTAGATGCAGCCTGTCAGCAAACCACCACAAACATGTTGACTGAAATGAGAACTTAGCACACTCACACACTTCTGTCCACGCTTACTAGCTATAATTCCTCTGCTTAAAGTGGAAAGAGCCCCCCCGCCCATCACCTCAACATAGTAAAAAAAATGTACCTGTGTTTTCTTCTAATTTTTAGTGAGCATTAAGTGAACCCTCACCCACCAATACGGCCCCTTAGTGTTGATGCTAGTTATACAATCGTTGTGTTTGTGTTAGTAAAGGGGGACTTTGTGTCCTGTCATTTGTTAGGTTGACACGAGTCAGCAAACAAGAATTTTGAAACTTTTTCTGATTGCTGGAGAATATATATATTTTTCCTCCAATACTTCAGCTAATGTGAATATGTGAAAGAAGTTTGTGTCTTTTATAATATTATAAATAATTTAATCAACAGATGAAATATGGAGTTGAACTATGTGCTCTAACCTGGCCTGTTCATGCTGGCTGTAAAATGCCTCTCTTTTTGCATGTGATGTGAAAGTTGTTTGTGTTTTCAGAGAGAAAAATGTAGCCCATTAAGTCATGAGTGAGAGTAATGCCTCGTATTGAGATGTTTTGAACTGAGCGTGCAGGTGTGTGTGCGCATGCATCCATGCATGTGTGTGGCTGACAGGAATGTGCTGGGTGCTGTAATTGAGAGATAAGATCACAGCAGAGGGCTCGGGCGCTGACAGACACACAGAGGGGTGATGAGACCGAGGAAGGCGGTCCTCAATCGTACTCCTCCATTTCCAGTAGCTGCATCTGTCAGGTGTGCTCCCACTGACCCATCTCCCAGTCCTGACAGCTTTCTGTGAAATTTCCATTGTGGCATTTTGCCCCCTCAGTCATAACTTGTCATAAAACTAAATGTCTTTAAGTTTAACCGACAGCCCTGCCTGTGCATTGTGTTTAAAGGAGCCGTATTATGTATTTTCAAGACACACAGTGCCATCTTATAGCACAAACAAGTAACTCTGTTACCTTCAGTTGTTATAAAAATGGCATATATAATATGTCTTAAAAAAACTTGACTTCGATACTTAACACCTTGAAGTTGGACCTCTGTCTCTTTAAAAATTCCTGCTTTTTCTGACAGGAAAGAGCAGGAATGATGTGATGACTTCCCGTCTTCAGGAAGTCATCACAACATGGCTCCTCTATTAACCCTTGAACAACATTTTACCAGCGTTTCACTGAGAAGCAGCTCCTATGATGAGTTCAACTGAAACACAGTTCCACCAGGTGTTAATTGCTGCTGGCTAGTCTGAAGGAGCTGGAGTCATAGGGGAGGGCTGCTCTCTGAGGAGGAAGCTCTGAAGCTTAGAAACAGCAGGTCTGAGGAGGAGCTGTGTCTTGAAGGCGGTGCTAGGTCCAACCAGGTGATTTGCACAGCTGAATGGTTGCCAAGGGAGATTAAAGGATTTCTCAAACACGCATGAAAGAAGCTTGGCAACACTCCAGGTATGCTTTTGATGAGGGAATAACATTAGAGCATGATGTACAGCTCAAAAAAGTTGAATGAACATAGTACTGCCCCTTTAAATCAGACATAGGAAAATGTATGGAATGTTCCAATTAGAGCTTTTCGTCCCTGATGCCCCAGTAAATATCAAGTATTTCATTAAAGTTGTTAAAATAAATGCTGCAGCGATAAACAGAAAGTATAAAAATCAGCATGTGTAAAATTTTGATGAGCTTGTAGAAACAATATTTAGTTTTTTTTCTATTAAAATTTAGAACCAGAGGGATGAAAAATAAACAAAAGTGTCCAAAACAATTTTTTGTGTTTTGCTTTTTTATTTTTATCTTTAGGGAGCAAAATGATGTGTTGAAGTGTTTTGTGGGGACAATGACCTCTGTGGAGTGTCTTTTTTCTTAAAGACACTCCACAGATCAACATGCACTAAGCACAGCCGCTGGTATAAACAATCCATCCAGTTAAACTCAGAATGAACTTTAAGTAGGAAGATATGGAGAGAAGAGGAATAAATATTGAAATGGAAAATTAGTTTTACTCCTCTCAGATTATTTCTGCTAGGAAATGAGACAGAAATCTCACAATAGACATTAAAGTAATCTTAAGGAAGCATACATTTTGGAAAAAAAACAATACATGAGTTTTTGGTTTTTGTTAAAAATATTTTTTGTAGAAAATGACATGCTAAAGACAATGATGTCCTTCAAAAATAAAAAATAAAAAGTCTGTGGAAAAATTCTTTATTTGTATTGCACCATTCAAACCATTTTTAACCACTGACCAGCTTTATGTGCTTCCACTGGTATTTTGATGATTTTTTCCTCAGTGATGAGCTCCATGTCTTTGAGACAGAAAGGACTCCAAACTATCATCAAATTCATTCAATAGATATCCATCAGGATTAAGTTAGGACTCTGGCTTGACTGCAATAAAACACTAATATTACTTCAAACCAAAAAATATATATACTAAAAAAAAAATTACTTCAAACCTAATTTTCTAGATGCAGCCAAGGCTGCTTAGGGAATCCGTCTTAGTGGCCTTAGGCTCTTTGCAGATGATGTGGTCCTACTGGCTTCATCATGTTGTGATCTACAGACTTTGTTGGAGCGGTTTGCAGTTCAGTGAGAAGCAGCTGGGAAAGTTGCTACCCCAAGTAGAGGAGGTGAAATAGTTTGGGATCTTGTTCCTGAATGAGGGGAAAAATGGATTGATGCTACTTCCATAGGAAAGCTCTACCAGTCTGTCTGTGGTGAAGAGAGAGGTGAGTCAAAAGGCAAAGCTCTTGATTTACTGGTTGATTTTCATTCCCACCCTCATCTACGGTCATGAGCTTTGGATAGTATATTATGGACCCAAGCAACTGAATTGGGTTTCGTCCACAGGGAGTCATGGCTCTCCCATAGAGACGAGGTAAGAAGCTCTGAGGTCACCCAGGAGGAACTCAGAGTAGAGCCACTGCTTCTCCACGCCAAAAGGAGCCAGTGGAGGTGACTCTGGCATCTGGCTAGGATACACACCTCCCTGGTGAGGCAAGTCCCTCCAGGGGAAGACCCAGGACACGCTGAAGGGACGATGATTTGGGGCTGGCCTGATGGCCTTGGGATTCCCTGGAGGAGCTGATCTGCAGCTGGGGGAAGTCTGGCCCTCTGTGACCCGACCCTGGATAATAAGAGGAAGATGATGGCTGGACGCTTTCCTTCTATTTCAGACACATGCACTACTTGGTTTTGGTCTACGAAATAAAATTCCAATAAAATTTACTGAAGCTTGTGGTTTGAATGTGACAAAAAGGTAAACAGTTGAAGAAGAACAGATTGTGTATTCATGCCCCAAAACCAAATGCTTCACTGCAGTCCTGGACATTCCTTGTTTGCACGTTACATCACCATCTTCCCCCATCAGTGACTTTAAACTGAAAAACTTCTCTCTTTATCTGTTGTGACGTTATAGGTGCCATTTCTCTCCGTAGTTAAGGGCTTCCTTTCGTTTGTCTGTGCCAGCTGTTGTTGTGTGACGTGGACCAGCATCTGACTGCAGCAGCTCTGACCTTTTTAAATGTGAGTGCTGCACAGCTGCCAGTTTGCTAAAGTTAATTGCATCGGTAGCTAATGTCGAACACGTGCAGAGAGTGCGCTCATTACAACAAGCCTCAAACCATCGTACTCTAGAACACACACAGGAGAGTCGCTGCGAATGCGATTTAATTTATCCGCTCATTTTAAGGAGCAACTCCAGCCAAGCCCTCTGTGTGCAGATGGGAAAAGCGGACGTGTGAACCGGAGTAATGGTTTTCCAAACTGCCAGCGTTCATGTGAGATGTGACTCGTCATAAGATCCACAGGGGGAAAAAAAGCATGAGGCGGGTTCCATGTTGAGCTGCTTCCAAGCTCACTTCACTTTCTTATTGGACTCGCAAGAGGCGGGAGTGTGCACACTCCTGTGTGCGCAGGTGCATGCGCGCATGCACGGATCCAGCGGGACTGTTGAAGTTAATATGGCTCAGGTCAGGGACCTGGTGGGTTATGAAACTTAATTCTCCCCATAAAGCGACTCATTTCCACTGTGACACGGACGAGCACACAAGGAGGATGGAGGGAGAGAGAAACTGAAGGAGAGGGGCGGAGAGGGAGGCAGGGGAACTTGTTGAAGAAAGAGAATAATAATGCAGCAGAGACACAACTGGGAGTGAGAGGAGGAAGCTGGAGGTTTTGACTAGTAGTCCTGGCAGTTGATTCAAATATGTAATCAGATTACCATCTCTAATGCTGCGATTAATCATGATTAATCACTATGCTTGACTTTGTGAGCATAAAATGTAAACATTTACATTTTCAAAAAATTCCTTAAGAAAATATTTCAGTGCCTCAAACCAAACATCTCAGTTTTCCAGGTTTTTATATTGAAGGTCGATATGAAGTCATTTAAAAATGTTAACAATAAACCGATTGTACTTCAGTGGAAGGATAATTCATCAGAGCAATAAATAGTGACGAATACATGCTGATTTGGTTTTATGCAAAGTTTTTTAAGCGCATCACTCTGACTCCTTGCTCATCTGTTCGTTTGTGTTTGTGACTCTGCATTGTTGATTGCAGTACAAGACCACAGAACATGTTGCTGTAAAGTTGAAAACCTTCCATGGGAGAGACACTTGTCAGCAATCAGGTTGAACAAAAAAGTTGTTTGAAAATAAAAAAAACATGCAAGAAAGAAGAATGGGAATAAAAAACTAAGTAAAATATTAATAAAACATTTTAAAGAAGATGTGGAAGGAAAGAAATAATAGGGGGAGGTTTGTAATAAGAAAAGGAACTTGTCGAAAGAGAAAATCAAAGAAGAAAGATTGTGTTTGCAGTCTTCATGACTTAAGACTTAATAAATCGGTTCTCATTGAAGTAACAAAAATTGTGTCACTGTTCAGAGAGAGAGATCCACCTGCCAAACTCCACTCCAGGCTCGGGTTGCACTATTTCCACAGAGCTCTGTGTTGGCCAGAAGTTTGTCGCTGTGTCTTATGCACAGCATCACTTATTCAAGTGTGATTTTAATTGTGAAATTGTGTTTTTTTCGACATTAGCAACATAAAGGTCAAGTTTTGCACACATTTGTAATGGAAAGACCGCGAGTAAAAATTCTTCTGCGCAAAAGTAACAGTCAAGGTTGAATGAGGAGCACAGAATCATATGTGGGAGAGCGATGGAGGAATGCCAGCCCTAATCCGCATGCGAGAGCTGCAGCTCAGTGTCAGGTATCCGTCTGTGAATGGGCCTGTGTCACTGTGGTATCGCCACGGCCGGGCCAGTCAGGGCACAGGAAGCTGGGAGAGAGAGAGAGAAACGTGTCATGATGGCGCACCGGCAGGCAAACGGGAGGAACAAACATTGGAGATGGAGAGAAAGAAAGAGCGGCTGAGAAAGTCACATTAAATGTTGGCCAGGGCTGCCTGCTGGCCGGCTACGCCACTGTCTGTCATCAACATGGCTTCTGTGTCCTGAATGGGAGCCAATTTGTAGAGAATTTGTTCCCCTCCTGCTGATTTCTCCCACTCTGGTTCAGACTGCCTGACATTTTTATGCCTGGAGATTGTTATCACAACACCAGAGTCCAACACACACCAGGTCCCCACCAAGCCGCAAGGCCTCACACAATGGAATTTCTATTAGGAGAATTTTTCCAAAGTATTGTTTTACTTTCTAAAATTGTCCCCCGGACAACTTATGTTTCTTATGTTTGGTGAGCTTAGGGAAAATGCCGGCAACTGAGAGGTATTGTCCCAGAGTTCGTGATTTTTACTTATTTTTAAAATAAAGTCTTTTTCTTGATTTTAACAAAAGCAAATTAACTTAATAGCTGGTCTTCACAAGGGAAAAGTCAAAAGTAATTCCTTTAATCCATTGTAGAATTCCGCATAATTGCAATAAAAAAAGCAAACTTTAGGTAGGGCTCTTAAATTGTCTGAGATAACAGACAGTTTATAATTTAATTAACAAAAAATTATAACTTACATGGGAAGAAAAAAGGTGCGCAAGCAGAAGAGAGTACAACAAAAAGAGCCACTGGAGAATAATGACACCTGGGACGACAATATACAGAGGAGGGAGTTGAGATGACAAAAGAGCTAATTGAAGGTAAATGAATGCAGCCGAGGAACGGAGATGATACACACAAACGAGGAATAGTGGATAAAGTCCTGAGTTTCATTTCTTGACTCAAAGTACTCATTCTATTGTTCAAATATTACTCCAATAAAAGAAAGAGAAGCTCTTTCGAATTATCACTTACCTTAAAGTACTGGAGAATGTGCTTTTGAAAATACCTAAGTATGGAGAGTTCTTAAAAATATGAAATTTTTTAACAATGTATTTCCCTTCCATGTAGTTGAGAATAATTGGGAAAATGTTATGCTGTATTGGAAAGATCCAAAAAGCGCGTAATCTACATTGCCATGCATTATTTATTCTCTCCTCACTCACATTCCACACAAGCACACATTCTCAAAGGCTGTACTTAGGTTCAGTAATCACCTAAATTTTGTTTACATTTTATTGGTTACCATCATATTATTAATGCTTCACTCATATCACTACATGTTTTTTCAGCAGTCTGAGAGTTTATTGTCATATTCACACATTTGAGTTCAAACAGTTACTATAGACAACGAGCAGGACATAAGAGACATGAATGACACATAGTCTCTCTGCATGTATAACATAGTTTTTGATTGTGATATTTGAAAAATTCAAAGGATATCTGTTAGTATTTAATCTTGAAATGCACATCCATATCTTCTAGAATAACAGGCTTCATTTATGTATGACAAGTTTGGACAGCACACCTGCAGACTTAAATATGCTTGTCTAGACTCCTAAGGAGAGGAGGAATATTTGCATTCCAGTCATCCTGCAAACTCTGATCATTAAAAACAGAGAAATGCTGCTTGAGTGCACAAGTTTTTCTTCTGATACCGAACAGCTGCAGGCGATAATAATAATAATAATAATAATAATAATAGCAGTAGTCGTAAAATGTTGCATCCATATGCACATAATGTATAAGATGATTGGGGAAATTGCAGCAACTTACAATTTCATTATTTTAATAGAACAAAACAAAAAATGTACAAAATATAAAATTCACTAAAAATAACATTTAAAAATGTAAACATATTTTGGCTGAAAAAACAACATAGATAAAAATTTTAAAAAATAATAAAAAATCTGTAAAGTAAAAAATGTAAATTAAAACTTGTAATCAAATTGTATTAAACAAAACAAACAACAAAATGAAAAATAATAACAAATAATTTAATTGAATTTAAACAGAAATTTATGGGTGGAATATAATTACTGGATAATTATATTTTTATTATTAGGTGGAAGGATTTTCATTAAAGTATTTAATTCTCCTGATATGCAACCAAATTGTAATCTTACCAAATTCTGGTAAGATTATAACTTTATTCTGGTCATATTATGACTCTATTCTCAAAATAATAATAAAAAAATGTTTTGTCTTGCTTTAATACTCTGCCATTCTTTTCAAATTACTTTTAGTTTAAAAAAAAATGTAATTTCATAACAATTTTGCCACTTTGTGTTAGTCTTTCTCATAAGTCCCCATTAAAATGCATTGCTATTTGTGGTGGCAGCAATGCAGCCATGAAGAAGCGCAGACATTTGCACAATGCACTGTAAGTTAAACAGGATTGATGCTGATATAGCGCCAGCTCTGGAAATCTATTTCTATTGGTAAATAATGTTTTACTCTTAAGAGCCATGTAGTAAATGTCTCTATTGCTGTGCATGAAAAAAGTCTGATTGACGTGGCAGCTCCACTGATTAATGCTCAGACTCTTGAAGCTGCCAAACAGCACAGACGGCTAAGAAACTGTGTGTGTGGTACTAATTACACTCAGTCTGTCTACAAAACAGCTTCCCATTTTTCACCTGCCTAACACGCATACCAGCCTGACACACACAGCCAACCATCACCAGTGTGTCTTCTTTTTTCTCCTCCTAGTCTTCTCCCTGTTTTGTGTGTGTGTGTGTGTTTTATTGACGCTCTACTGATGGAGGGATGTCCATCTGATCTGCCTGCTGTCTTGGGTGTCCCTCAGCGTCGCTCACAACACATCCGTCATCCTAAAGCTGCCCTGCAGCCCCAAAACACACACACACACACCACCAGCAGTCATACACAACTGCACAGATAAAATCACTCATCTTAACACAGACACCGTGGAAACATCAAAACAATAACCCACCCACACACCAACACATGCATCCTTGCTAGTGCCGCTCTCCATCTGGATGGTGGGGAATGAGGCCATAGGAAGGTGAACAAAGATGGATACACACACACACACACACACACCACCACACACACCCCAACTGAGCCTAAGGGAGATTCCTTCAGACTACAGCTCTACATCCTGGGTGGCAATATTCACACACACACACACACACGCGCACACCCCCACAGACGCACACACCGTGAGCCTGGAGATGGAGGCACGGTGTCAGAGCAGGTGATTGATTAAACCGATACCAGGAACAAATCATGGACTGGTAGTAAACCGATGCTGGAACTAGTAAAAGATCCATCATGTGAGCGCTACGTGTGGATGCATGTGTCCGGGTAGAGGGCTGGTAATTCCATCCGAAACCACAGGGGTGACCTCAAAACACACACTGACCACCCTTCACTCCCCCAACCCCGCCTGAGGCCGCACACAACCCAAAACACACTCACACACACTTAGAGAAGCCACACACAGTTACAGCTAACCTCCCTAACATCAGTACAGCAGCAGCAGCTTTTCCTGTCTGGTACAATGACCAAACATGTGTCAGAATGAACATGTGCTGGACTTTTATCTGCACATGAATTCAGTCTGCCAGTGGTTGTGAACTGCCGATACATAAATACACAGAATTAACAGACTTCTCAAAAATATTACCAAAATCACTTTTACGATTCATTCACAGCAGCCCTGTTCAGTCCACTTTAATCAAACTCTGGACCATCTGCATAGAAAGTCTGATTCGTTTGGGTAGATGTGAATGTACCAAAACTCTGATATGGACCAAAAAAGCGAACTTTGGTCCACCTATAAACCCCAGTTTCTGTACAATTTAAGTGAATTCTGCTGTGTGGACTGTAGTGCCGGGCATTCTGGGTAAAAACAACAAAAAAAAAAGCATCTGAATCTGGCGCCAGCGGGAGAAATGGCTTGTGGTCTTTTACCAAAAACAAAAGAGAAATCTTACAACTGCTAAACTCTGACCCCACTCCATTTTATTTCCATTTGGTGAAGAAGGAAGTTGCTCTCAGTGTCTTCAGAGGTTTTATTCTCATTTCCTTCAGTGGTTCTTGGTACAGCGCCCCCACAGACGAGGAGGGGAGCAGGTGGTACTGTAGCAGCTTGGTTCAAATTCCGGAATTTATCATTCTCATTTGAAAACTGTCACATAAAACGTAGAGACAAGTAAGGTTTTCATTTCTTTCGCACAAAAAGCTATTTGTGCATTTAACTACAGTGTTGTATCTCTTTAGCAAACAGTGCTTCACTGAACTGCAGAATGCACTGCATGTATTAAATCGCATCACACACAGAAACGGCTTGCAAGCATTTGAAAAATGTTCCATAGTTACACGAAAAACTGCACAAAATACCAGAAATAACAACACCACGAGGCAAACAAGTGAACCTTCACTGGGGAGCGTCTGTAATTCTCATGTGTGCTGGCCTGCTTTTATCACGCTGAGATTTTAATCACTTGTTGTTGATTCAAGCCTTTGTGTCTTTCATCCCTGACACTTGTGCTGATACCTTCGCTGATACCTTCGGTAAGCTGCGCTGCGCCGTCTGACTCCATGTGTGGAAGAACTGTTTGCTTTAGGATTGAGAATGGATTAGTGAAATTGAGACAAAACAAACTAGGCACAAATGTTGACACCATTTTGACTCCTCTACATCTCAGGAACTCATTTAGAAAAAAATTTGTCATGTGAAATAACAGCATGTAATAGAAAGCTGTGTTATTTATGAAGTCAATTAGAGAACAAAGAAAAAAACTATGGAACTTGCCAGTGTTGACATGAATACTCAACGCTAATACAAAAAATCTAACAGTGAAAATAATTATTGTATAACTGCCGTGAAATGAGTTCCTATATGTAGCGCTTTCGGTCATCTTAAACTAGATTGAGCGCTCTGGGTTCTATTTAGTTATGGCCTAAGTTTGACCCATCAATAAGGAGACTATATATTTAACCAAAATCAGCATGAAAAACCAGAACTTTACTTATTGTGAACAGTCCCGAACGCATAAAAGTCCTTTTAGACTTCACCACAGAAAATAAATGAGTTTTTTAACTAGTGGGCCCACCAAAAATAAACAAATAAAAGCTGGCAAAATAGGCGATCCCCCTCGTTGCAGGCCTGATACTGATGACCCTCGAATACACTCATCACTGGTCCCCGATCCCCAGTGGCGGGTTTATAGAAGTTCGGGATGACTGTTTTCCAGTGAACCAATCAGATGATCCCCGCCTGTCTCAGAAAAGGCGGAGGAAAACGCAGGAGGGGCCAGCGCAGGCTTAGCTAGTCGCTCCTTCTCCACAGGCTCCAGCGCAGATCTCCAGCAGCTAGCTCACTGCTAGGTTCTTCCTCGGCCCTTAAAGAGCGGCCAAGTCCACAGCGCAGGCTTAGCGCAGGCCTCCAGCTTCCAGCTCACCGCCCGCTTCTTCCTTGGTCCTTAAACTGTCCTTTAACGCTAGTTCACCACACAGGTGTTGCACTTTTTTAGCCAATTTTCCCCAAAACTAGCTCGCCAAAGTTCCATTACTTTTCCTCCAGACTTCTTCTCGTTCCCTCGCTATCCTTCTCCTTCCGGTTCCGGCTAGTCCCGCCCCCCAGTCAATCAGAATTCAGGCAAAGTGTAATCACCCAATAGCAACTGACCTTGAGCAGAACCAAAAAAAATATATACACACAGCACTTTTGTCTTTCACACCTCGTGTTGAGCTGTATTTAACATACAAACTATATAATAATTGTTCATTCTTAAAGTGACAGAACCTAACATTTACTTGTTATTGATGGCACAGGTCTGTTGATTCACAATATTGCTAGCACAGAGATATAAGTAGCTGTATATGGAGGACTGAATGCTGCAAGTCAATGACTTGAAGCAATCTGCTGAAAGTCCCTAGAAACGTTTTTACACTTGAGCTTGATGCACTGTCTGATAATTAGGATCAGTTGGACTGTGTGTGAATTAAAATGACTATTTTTTTAAGGTTTTGTTGGCTCTAGTGGCCTTTATTTGAAAGTAGTTCGACAGGAAACAGGGTAATGAGAGAAAGGGAAGACATGCGGCAAATGTCACCAGGCTGCAAATCGCACCTGTGGCCACCAGCATGAGGACTAAGGCCTCAATACTTGGGTTATGCTTTGCCACTGTGCCACCACAGCACCCCTAAAATGACTATTTTAAAAAGTACTTTTGTATTCTGATTTGGTTTTATGTAATAAACTGAGGGCCCTCCACCGGGAGGAGGCCCCAGGGAAGACCCAGGACACGCTGGAGGGACGATCTTGAGATTACAAGGACAATATGAGGACATTTTATGGTAGTATGCTTCATAAATATAAAACTGTATTTTAAAGTATCTCAGTTCAGAGTAGCTTTTATTAATTCTATTGTACCAGCAATAATTTAGATGCTATGAAAACTAATTTTAAAATATGAAAAATCCCTTGAGTTTACAGCCAGTGAGAAACTTTAAAGTAAATGCTAACTTTAGCTTAGTTAGCAGCTAACAACTAGTGAGCCAAGGCTTTCTCCTGGTGTTCACCAGAGGTTTGGGTCTTGTTTATAACTGACCATTTCTCTTTTCTACCTGACACATCGCCACAGTGATGATTTAAAAGTGATTTCTACACTTGGTTTATAATCGAGTGTTGCCTGACGATTAGCCAACTCTGAAAACACAACAGAGAAACTCACCAACTTCCTCCTTTGATAGTTCAAAATTCATGTGTTAAAGGTAGTAGCTGGAAGATCGTATGGTTCCATCAGCAGAAAAAAGACAAAAATATGTCATATCCAGAAAGGACTATCTCTCATTGTCCTGAGAAGATTCTGATGTGAATACTGCTGGATTTTCTGGTGGTTTGTAATTTTGCAAATGTCTTTTTTTTTCTTTTCCTGTTTCCCCATTTTCATCTTTCCTCTTAGATGAAATTATTCCATAAAAGTTCAAGTAGCAGATTAAAGTAAGATTTCTCTTGACAGCTGATTCAATGATGCTTCATAGTTTTAGAGATTTAATTAGGTTTGGATCCCACAGAAAAGCACTGAAGCATCTAACTGCCAGAGCATGGAAATAAATTCAGCAGCAATGTCCCGTTTAACAGGGAAAAGCTTCTCATTTTAACAAGATACACAACTTATTAAAACAAGAAACGCTTCTTATTTTAAAGAGGTGAAAAATATTTTATAACAGGATGTATACTCATTGATACCAAAATATCTTTTAAATAAAAAAAGGTTGTGGCAGTATACAGCAACACCTATTGGGATTTTTAGAAATTGCCTCTAAGAAACAGTGTAAGAAGGAAAGTCAGAGCGAAATGTGTCGAGAAGTATGTTGACCCGAGTTGTTTCTGTCAGAAACTGAAAAATTCAAACGATTAATGAGTTGGACAAGGACCTGTTTTGTTGTGGCTAATTAAAGATAAGTCATCATCTACAAAAAACTATTCTATTCAATTCATCCCAACTTAGTTCAATTCACAACAAATATTGTCACAAAACATAAAAAAACTCCATTTTAGTTTATATGCAGAAATGCACAATCAATTCAAACCAATCATACAGATAGACTCAAATGCAAATGTTCTGGTTTGGCCCTAGTAGCCAAACAATGCAGTCAAGTTCAGATTATTATTCAAAAGAGTAAAAAATGATACTGAGTGACTGACTTGCACTACTCTCTCCTCCTGGACATTCAGCTTTAATCAAAAGCATTGTGGAACATGGACACTGTTATCAAGCCAGATGTTCTGTATATCCACCACTAATTAGAACATGTTTCACGTGTCTCCAGCCGTGGCTGATGTTTCTCATAAAGGGCTGTGTTTGTATGTAGTATGTATGAAAGACAACAGTTTAAAAACAAATAAGACGGATTCGCCGAACATGGAAACAAAAGGTCCAGAGTCAGCAGTGATCAGAACTCGTCCTCAGCTTATCATCGGACAGCATGCAGAACCGCACCGAGATCCCACATCTGCTCGGCATATGACCCGCAACCATGCCACACAGCCCCGCGGAGCCGCCAGAGACGGCCGGGCTTTGATACGCCTTCACAAGGGAAAGAGAATCAGCATGATGGAGACAACGAGACATGAGGGATGAGGCTGTAGCCGTGGTGTGTAGAAAAGAAGAGGTGCAATGACAGCACACGGCCCAATATCACTAGATTCATGATGAATTTGTCTAGCCAATGCATTGTTTAAGCACGAATGTGAGCTTCAGTTATTCCTTCCAGATGATATCTATCTGCCTGCTGATCATGTGACCTACAGGATGATTTGTTGCACTTGTATAGCCATCCTACATCCTCTATGCCATCATTCTTCTGGACAGGCCTCATCAAATAACCTTTATTCCGTCCAAACTGCCAACAGAGTGACCGCCTGGAAGCCATCACTCCGACAGACGAGCAGCCAGGGGGTTTACCCGGCCACAGTCCGTGCGTACACATGTGCATAAACCAATCCACGCATTAGCAAAGCGGAGCGTGAGTTTGTTGTATACAACATTGTTTCATATCTGTCAGACCGGAAACAGGTCCCTCAACCTGCCAGTAATGTCCCATTAATCACCCATGAAGCCCCCACCCCCTACCAAAAGCACACCAGGCCGGGTGGATGGGACTGTACAACTGTAACTCTAAACCACAACGCCTCGCTGCTCAGGAACATTGCCCGTCCTCCATCGATCACGCATCTGGATCCCATTGTGTCATGCCCCAACACTGCAGTCATCTGGAGCCCATGGAACACGACAGAAAGAAGGGCACTCCAATTACTGGTAGAGTGATTAATCATAAACAGATGAGGCAATGACAGAGTTGCACCACAGGGCAGAATGATAATGCTGCCTCTTTTGGGTTTGAGGTGTCAATATTTCTCTAATACTGAGGGCCTGAGGCCAACCGGGGTGAAAATGAGACCTGGGTTAATAGGGACAGTGAATTCATGCTTTCTATCGGCAATCGCAGAATCAATTTCAGGTAATGCAGTTAAGGTTTGATGTTTATGCTTCTTGATATCTTTCTCAACACACAAAGGCTCACTCTGAATAAATGAAGGATAGTGAAATGCTTTGGGGACAGGGGGCAGTTATTTTATGTTGGACGGAACCTTGTAGCAGAAAGCTGGCAGGAGTTTACTTGTTGGGGACCAATAAGTCAAGTAATGCAATAGTCAATGTCCAAATAGATTAGAAAAGTGTGCTTAAACGTTATAAGTATGTCAGATAGTTAAAGTTTAGCTTTAACTAAGTGTTAGAAATATTTTCTAATACTTAGAAAATATTTCAAAACACACGTTGATATTTTGTGCTTCACCAGACAAACCATATGGTGAACATGATAACCACTCAAATGTTCAAAATGTTTTCAGAAATGGTTCCATGAACAGTTTGAGGTATTTACTGTAATTTATTTGCATGATGCTTGTAATTAATAATGCTGCACTCGTAGATGCTTTACTGCATCTCCAATACAGCTCTTTGAATGATGTCATTCTTTACTGAGGGAAAACCATAAGGAACTAATAATAGTGCTTTAGTTTGTCACATGACTTTCAGAAAACAGTATTCAAGCTCTCTTGATGACTTTTTTTAAAAACGGAAACAACTTCATCATTTTGCTCTAAATAGTCCGAAAGCATATTTGATGACCCTTTTACATCTGAACAAAATATATTCACTCTAAAAGGAGAAAAGACTTAAATTTTTTATAGTTTAATCAAATATATTTGCTAAATAAATAAAGGTAACTTGTTCAAATCCAGCTGCTGCCATCAAGTAACAATATATATGTTAAGGGCTATAAATAGAGAAGTTGTGAAGGATAAAGGCCTCAGTGGTGCCAGTGGGGGAGTGGCTAAAGCAGAAACCAGGAACAATCTGAGGTCTTAGTCTGAGGGAGCGCAGTCCAAGGAAGAGCTAAGAAACAGCACAGGACACTTAAACTCTCAGGCGCCTGGTTGAGGACCTGAGCTCAGTTTGCTGAGTGACGGGGAGAACAGGCACAAGGGGAGGAAAATGCAACAGGGTACATATGCATTTTTGAGTTTGACAGGTTGTCATCTGAGTTGTGCCCACCGTCTTCAATTGATTGTCTTGAAATAAATATATTTTTTTAAAAATGAGCATGTCTTTTGAACGGCTCTTTAAAGGAACTGACTCAAAAGATCTGTCTCCCTTTCTGCAAATCCTATGACTTTTCCTTATGGAACTCGAGTTGTTTTATGATACGTTGAAGTTACTTATCAGTTTGAATATATCCATCTTTATTTGTTAAAATTACCATAACAGACTAAATTCTCTATAGATAAAGTCATTTCTTTAGAGATATAGTGGACTGCTAAAGTAGCAAGTGTTGGGAATATTGTGGGCAGACAATGTTGCTATTCTGTTCTAAGTTAGTCCTTCCATTAACAATGTTTTTCAGTGCTGTACACCTTTACATCATGAAACACATATTTTGTGTACAACTGTGTCTCCATCCTTTATACTTCCCTCTAAAAGTTAATCTACATGAATGTTCTCTTTACCCCTTCTAAAGAAAACTCCAAGCAGGCAATTAATCATGGAAAACCTCCTTCTGGGCCTCAAAGCCAAATTCCTCCCAGAATCCCTCCATGACAGTCCTGTTACATGGCAGGGAAAGGAAGAGAGCCGCTGACAGTTAGAACTTATAAAAAAGAAGAATTTCTGTAAAAGTGTCTCCTGATTTGCCTGAGGCTTTCCTGATGCTGGACCCGAGACAAAACCGTCCATCTGCCTCTCATCCATTCAACAATGTGTTCAAAGAATTTGTGTTAACAGATGAACTGTGAGTTTTACCTGGCTTTCCAAATCTGTCACTCTGTTTATCAGGACGAGCCGAGATAACAATCAGCATTAAATAAAATCCGTTTAGGGTTGGAGTTTGGCTTGAAGACAGACAATGGTTCGTTTAGCAACATTTCTAAATGATTTAGTTTTGTACAAAACTTGAGTGGCTTTCAAGATGAAGTATATTATTAATGTTTCTTTCAGGGTTTTAGCGTATTGCGCAGTACTGATCGTTTATCTCTGCTTACTCCTTTGCTGATATGTTTACACACTAAGTCATTATACAGCTCAATGATCTCAATACAGCAGCATATATATAAGAGAATGGCTTAAAAGACAAATAATCAGTTTGGGTAAAACCAACACTTCAAGAGAGCTGTGCAGATATAAAGACCTGCAAATATGTGCAAACTGAAGCAATGTAAGGAAAATTAAACGCTGATGGTTAGACAGAAAACAACTCATTTAGGTTATTCCTTCAAAAGAGGATCTTCAAAACAACTGAATCATTGGCTTATGTCATGTTTTCCCATGATTTGAAGCTGGGGACCATGACAAACTGTTTTTCCAAGCTCCACTCTTACATGATCTCTGTATTTGCCAGAATTCATCTCTAGAGTAAATCTCATTTGGATTCATTCTAGCTCAACTTATAGGCACCTTCAATTTTCTTGCCGCTGAGATTGAAACTACGAGCAGAATGACGCCTTTGTGTCCTCCAATCAAACTAATAGACAACTTATCCTCCAATTTGGATTTGAATTTTCTTTCCATTCATGTTTTTAGAGAAGATTAAAAGGTGCCATAACAGAAGAACTTCATGGAAATGTTACAGAACGTGACCCTGTTTATGGAAAATGTGATTTTTCTTTTCTTCTCCCATAAATTTCAGTCTGTTTGCTTCAAATCTTTGACAATCATACGGAAACTCAGCTTGAGGCAAGCTAAATCCTGTAAACTTGTCTTGCTTCTATCGACTTGGACGTGCAGCGATAAAGGTTGGCCAGTATTTTATATGCTAATAAAACCAACTGTCATTCCAATCTGCTAGCTGTTAGCAGGCGCAAACGGAACCCATCAGTAGAAGCAGATTGCAGAGAATCTGAACAGATGAGCAGGCTAGATCAAACGTAAGAAAGAAAAAAAAAACTTTCCTTCTGTCTTTGATGTGTAGATTAAAGTAATAGATGCTGAGTTTTGCAGGATGGTCAGTGTTCAGTGTGTGGAATATGTGAGGCTTTGCCAGCAAGAATGCAGATGAGTCATTACAGCGTCCCCTCCTCACTACCCATTCAGCTCCTGCTCCGGTCAGACGCTCTCAATCCCGCTCTGGCACCTCTTCTTCTGCCCTGTTCAGGGCGATAAGCCCCAATTATGAACCCACAGATCACACACACGCACACATCCAAAACGTACATGTCGATAAGTAAGCATATACACAAACACACGCGGCGAGGGGTCTGGCGGTCAGGTGACCTAGGCAGCATTCTGTCGTATGATTAGGCTTAGCGAGACATCTCCTCTGTCCAACTTGTCGCCAGTAGCTCTGCATGGCCTTCACACCCGGCCGGTCCGACTACACAACCCCAGCGCCTCCATCTGTGCGCAGGGTGTGTGTTAGTATGGTTCCACAAATCCAGGCACTGCATGTGTCGGGTTTCTCCTCCACATAGATGTGCTCTGTGTTTGTCTGCGTGTGCATGTGTGTGTGTGTCTGCCGTCTACAGCCCTTAATGCTGTGTGGATTAGTGGCAGGACCCCACCAAAGCATGACAAGCCTTTGTCTCTGGAGCCCAGAGGTTTTATGGCTGGCTGGATGTGTGTGAACCAGATTTTTATATCCTTCTGGGAACCTATTTCTGTCTGCAATGTGGGGTTATGGGGACCACTGCTCCTTGTGGGGACATTTCCTTGGTCCCCATGAAGGGAAATGCTGTTTTTGGGTTAGGCTTAGGACATTGGATGCGTGTGTGCATTATGTGTGTGTGTATGTGTGTGGTGCAGGTTGCTTTGTATGGGATTTATGTGCCCAGTCTCAGCTTTATATTCTCGGATCGGATTGAATTTAGCCCCGTCCATCCTGCTGTCTGCTCTGACCAGCCTCTCTATCCCTGCTGAAGGTGAGCATCCACACAGCAGGATGCTGCTAGCACTGTGTTTCACAGTAGTTGGTTTCACTGCCTACACAGCATTTTGAATGTAGGTCAAAATGTTAAGCTGTATCCTCATCTGAGCAGAGGACCTCGTTCTACATGTTTGCTGTTTCCTCTTCATGGCTTTTGGCAAAGTGTTAATAGGGATTCCTATCACTTTTATCACTTTTTCAATGTCTGTTTTTTGCCACTTCAGTAATGACGTCTCCTGAGAACATTACTGAACCTCTGAGGCATTCACAGAACAGCTGTATTCATTCAGAGATTATACTTGAGAAAGGTAGACTCTGTTTTCAGGTTTGGTCTGGCCATTGTCTTCCTACGCAATTCTGCTTGATTCTCATCTCTCTTTCGTGCTCAGGCTGGGATTTCTTCCATTCAGCTCAATTTCCCTGGTAGCATCTCATCCAAACATATCAGTCAACAGAGTGATACAATGACAGAGTTTCCACTAAGGCAGAATTGTAGTCTGCCTTAGTTGTAGTTTTGGAATGGCACCGGAGGTGAGTGTGAACTTGGACACCATGTTGGCTATGCTTCCAAATATTGAACAATTGAAATCGGAGCAAGAGGAATGTTTAAGACATTTTCTTGCTGGCGAAGATGTGGTGGCCACGCTGCTCACGGAGTTGTTTACTCTGTGACTGGCATTGGTCAGCTTCATTGAGCTGGTGCATTACATACCATCACGATTCATGATTAAAATGTCAAACTTCAAGAGTTCACGCCTCCAGCAAGCAATTGTTTCTCACACACTCTAAATGAAGCAAATCGCAGAACAAAGCTGATTTTTACCAGACTGCAGGCAGGCACAACTTTTCACTGGTTTGTCACATAAAATCCACTCTCCACATGTTGTCAGAGCAGCTCATAAGTATAGCAATAAAAATACAATAAACATTGGGACAACTAGCTTTCCTTCATGTTACAATATCTATCACTCTATTATTCATTTTGCTATTGTTTTCAAAACGCTATTGGTAAAATATAGAATTCTGCAGTTTAGTTCTTCACATAAATGTGCCGCATGGAAGCAGAAAAACACCAGGCTGCATTTGCTTGTTACTGGTGCATGGCAAACCCAAAGGCCTATGCCTAAACTTTTTTGGTCCGTAAAAAGGTTCACCGGCAGTTTTGTCATGAGCAGTGAGATTGTGTTTGGGCCAAAATAAACAGGAGCTGGAACCCAGGATCATGTTGAACTCTCTTTAATAATAAAACAACAAATGATGCAGCAAGGCAGGGTAAAAGAAGAGAAACAAACAGGGAACAAGGAACCAGGAAGAAACAGAGAAGGAACAAGAATAAATAAATGAGAGGAATCTGGAAGAGGTGAATGAGAATGAGTTCTACATAAACTGGGGAGGTTGATTACTGAACAAAGAAAAGAAAAGACTGAACAAAGGCTGATTGGAAACGGGTTGCAGGTATGAGAGAGAGAGAGACAGAGAAAGTGGCACAGGAGGTGAGGGAGGATACACAAAACAATGTTTTTGTTGTGTAATTGTAAAAAGAGCAAAGACACAGAAAAATCCCTATGGATTCCCTGGAATGATGCTAAAAAGGTTGTAACTGAACACAGTGTTGCTCACCTTTAACAATGGGACAGGAAGAGGCCTTATGCTGGTATGGGGGTCAGAGCTGCTGCTGACTGACTCATCTGTTAAGTGTGGTAAAAGGTACATGGACAAGTTAAATATATGAATATCCTGGTCTTTCTTTTCCTTAATTCATTAAATGCTATGGAGGCTAACCATAGTGTGTAGCTAAGATAACTTTGCTGAATGGCTGATAATCTCACATTCTACTCATCTCTCTTGGAAAAAAACTGTGTTACAAATTCACTTACAATTTGCTTGTCTTTTTCTCTTTGTTATCTCTCTATTTTTAAAAAAACTTGACTTCATTATTTTTCTAGTCAGCATAGTAACCGTCTTCCACTGACTGCTGCTAAAAACGTCACAGTCAAGCACCAACCATTTCATGCAGATACAGGGGGAGGGGTAATATTTAATTTTTACTGCTAAAAACAATTTTAAAATACACAATAACAGTAATTGGCCCCGATTTTTCTTTATTTCTGTAAAATGTATTTATTTTGATTTTTTTGTGGAGGGCCTCCTATTAGAACTGTCAGAACTTTCCCCTCTATACCGCACCCCTGGTTCAGTGAACTTTAATTTTGTAAAAGAAATTGCTCATGAGCTTCTTTAGCTCCCTTTGGTGCAGGATGATTCATGTATGATTCATGCAGCTTGATTACTGAAGAGTTCAACAGTCCCAAAGTCCTTGTTAGTGCTGCTGGTTTTGTTATGAATTGTGAAATACATAATAAGCACCATTACAGTTGATCATCAACTACAGGCACAAACAACATAAACCTGAATGCTTTTTAATGCTCAGTAAAATGCCACTCCCTGAGCTGGCAAGCTTTAAGACAGTAAGAGAACATGATCCTATGAAAGGAAGTACAGATGGGAAGGCAGTGGGGGGAATTAGATTGTAAAAAAAAAAAACACCTAATAAACAAACTGATGCTCCAAGAAAGGTTACAGTGAAGAAGAAGAAACTGTCCGTGCTGACAGACAAGACTCCCACGCACACACAAGCAGAGAAATCTAACTTCTTTTTTTTTTCAAGTTAGTGAGGAAATAGTTTGCCGGTGAGTGATGCTGAGGGATAAACACATGCATAGTTGTGGCTTCTGTCACTAAAAACAGAGGAAGTCACAGCCAGTAAATGTGAGGAGGGAGAAAGCCAAGTGCTACCAGAGCCAGCAGCGATCTAGATGCCTTGAGGGTCTATCAGTTCTGTTTCTGTCCTGCTGGAAGAACCGCATTCAGTACTGAAGAGAACCAGCTATGCTAATCTTCCTCTGTGTCTTTTCCTCCAGGTTTTCAGATTTCCTTCCTCTATTGCTAGCTGTGTGTTTGTGCATGCACACAGAACCCCCCCAGTGACTGGCAACAAAACGTCATTTAATCAATATTTCTTCTTGGAGCTGGGTGAACCTGATCGTCCAGGTTGTGACACCAAACAAAGCTGCCTATCTTCAGTTAGTCATTTAAGTGTTACGTCATTTCACTGTGGAGACAGTTTTATTTGCACAGTAGAAAAAAAAAACGTCCAATCTTCACAAAGCCAACAAAAAACAAAAATGATTTACATGATTTGTACCTTGATAGAGTTATAAGTTGAATATGTATTTATTACGTAACTGACAGGATCCTGCAGGGACAGATAAATCCCTGTGGACGTTCACACTTCATTGAATGATGTCAAGCTGTTTGTCCGACAACATTTTCAGTTATTGATCTATTGAAAAATGTAAGTCATTGTTAAAACTTTCTTGGTGAAATGTTATGATTACAACTGTTAAAAGCTTTAGATAAATGCCACAACATCCTAAATGCATGTTGAATGTTCATTGTTATGAACTTATCACTTTTTGCTGAACACATTTGAACCAAATCTATTTGTGTTTCATAGTTCATAATAATTTTCTGCAGAATATTTACGAAGATTGACAGAACAGGAAAAGTGGTCAATAATTTCAAAAGAAGGAGCCACTTGAGCAACTTGTCTTTTCTGTCATGACAAAACTATGTCTTCAAGAGCAGCTGAAGTTCTTGAAGCATGAAGTTGCTGCATTTGTGAGTCCATAAGGTGAACAAAGCATCTCTGTCAAGCCAATTGTTTTAAACAGATATTGGTGACTATGTAAAATGACTCCATTAGAATAAAGTTTACAATGTCTCAGTGGGGAAAAAACACATATGACTTACATTAGGGATATGTATATTTCTAATTTCATTGAAGAAATGTAAAAAAAATCAGTAAATGAATAAAAACCTGTTTCGCAGTTCTTTCTTCCTGAGAACATTCAGGGAATGCTTTCCAAAGGTCACACTACTAGTGTTGTAAATAACCATAAAGGAAACTTTAGGGAACGTCCCTTGAGGGTTCCTTCAAAGCTAGAAGATTTGTTACCTTCAAGGAATGTTCCCTGCATGTTCTCTAAAGGTTACATGGAATGCAAACTTTACAGAACGTTCAGGGAACATTCTCCATCTGGCTTGCCACAAACTGTCCGATCTTTACAGAAACCTTCAGGAATGTAGCCTGAACGTTCCGGTTAGTGTTTGTTGAGTTCTCTGGTCCAAAACAGGCAGAATTTTATGAAGTAAAGACAGATTATTTCTTCAATATCCTAAATCACAGAGAGGAACAACTAACTGTTCTTAGTAAGAAAATAGAGAGAACACTTCCAGGGTGGGCTGAGCAGACGAAAGATTCTTCACTAATCCAAAAGTTTTGGTAATCCCAACATGCAGGAAAGAATCACAGCAACACGCTGTGTCATAACATTATGTGTCATAATGTTATTCCTGATGATGGAATAATATTATGACACAACGTAAAGCTCAAAACTGTTGATTTTACATAACACTAGCTCTTTAAAAACTGTTCATCTTGACTTGTTCACTCATGGTCAGAGCCCTAGTCCAGTGGCTTAACCAGCTGAGTGAGAGGCACACACTGATGCTGTTTTCCTGAAAGCCAACGTTTGTCCAAAGCCACAGTAGGTGGAGGGGCAGCAGGGTGGAGGGAGGAGGGCGACTGTGAGGGCTCTCCTTAGAACGCTTCTTTACTCTGGGCAGGAGGATGATTAACCAGAGTATAACGGGACAGAGGACATTTAAACCAAAAGCTACACTGACAGGACCGAGGCGGTTCTAGTTATTTCTGAGCTGCTTCACATGGTGGTTGTTGGGGGCTGAAGAACGACAGGAATCCCCCTCTAGTAGTGACATTAGAATACATCAGAGTGCTTCATTTTACAAACTAAGTAAAAGTCAAATCTTTTCTGTCAATATCAGGAAGTTTTGAGTTCCTAAATGAAAACAGGTGCTGGTTGGAGATTAGGGTTAAGGCTTTACTAAAGCTACCAAAGCAAGGTAGCAGTTCAGCAGAACAAAGCTGCCATGAAGACTGCTGACACATGTGAATACACAAGTAATAGAAACTTGCTTTGTCTAATTGTAGATTAGACAGAGATTTATTTGCACACTTCTAAATAAACTCCAGACCAACAAACTGCTTGTTAAAATCACCTAATGAGTAAAAAATAATGTGATTTATTTAATCCTATTGTAGAAAATAGAGTCTATAATTTACAGTAAAATCTGTATTTTTAAAATGTTACTGTATACATTTTACCATATTTATACTGTAAGATTCTGGCAACCATAGTTGCTGGTATTTTACAGTAAATTAGAGGCAGTTGCTTTTGCAATGCATTATGAATCAAGTTACTCTGTGAATGGAAGCCCAGAAGGGGAAGACGGAAATAATTCTTACCAAATGATCTTTTTCACTTCACATTAAAAGTCGTTTCTCTAGATTAAAATATTGTAAGGTTGTTTCTTTTTTTTGTATTTTCTAATAAGTGTTCCTCACTATAAAAATATATTTCTTTCATTTCTACAGGAAACAACCAACAGTGGAAAAGGAAAATGTTTTTTATATCTTATTTTTCCCCTTTGCTCAAGTCCCAAAGGGCGAGTGAAAAAGAAAAAAATAATTCTGTCGTGTGATTTTTCTAAGTCTCTTTTGTTTCTTCTCTTTCTACACGCAGGAAAATAATAAAAAAAATACTTTAGTCATATATTTTGGTGCAAAATATTTTCCCCCCACTTGCCATTCAGGGATGAAGAAAAACAAAAAAAAGTGACAAAAAAAATCCTAAAATATTTATTTCTTTTCCTCTGTGTTGGATGAGAAGGGAAAAGAAAGTATTAGAAAAATAGCACGACAGAATTTCCTTCAAAAACAGTTTTTTTCTTTGTTTTTCTTCTTGCCATTCAGGGCTTCCACAGGGATTGTCAGAGAACATGGAGAACAAACAGCATCATAAAGACCAAGGAACACAGCAGAGAAGGTTGTGGTGAAACTAAAAGCAGAGTTTGGTTGTTATAAAACAATATAGCAGCCTGTGAACATCTCGAAGTCGTCTGGAAATTTAAAGAGGACACAACTGCAAGTTTACCAGGGAAGAACCAAGAGCTAGAGGGATGCTGGTGCCTATCTCCACCTAATGTTCCAGGTAAGCGGCGGGGTCACCCTGGACAGGTCGCCAGGCTGGCGCAGGACAAACAACCATGCACACTCACACTCACACCTAGGGACAGTTTAGAGAGACCAATTAACCTGGCAGTCATGTCTTTGGACTATGGGAGGAAGCTGGAGTACCCAGAGAGAACCTACGCATGCATGCACAGGGAGAACATGCAAACTCCATGCAGAAAGACCCCGGACCAGGAATCGAACCCAGAACCTTCTTGCTGCAAGGCAGCAGCTCTACCAACTGCACCACTGTGCAGTCTTGGACACTCTTATATAAAGCAAATTTATTTTCATAATTCCAATTTGTGAAATTTGAAGATCAATGTGTTGTCCACATGAAATTCCCCCAAGATTGTAGTCATACCATGCCAAAATGTAAAGATGTGGAGTGTGACAATGTTTGTAAGTATAAGACACTAATCTAATAAATCACACAAAAAAAAGCCTCTTCTGTATTTTTAATGCAGTAGAAAACAACATTAATGTGTATTTCTGTTACTTGTACATCACTGATTCAGCATAGAGATGAAGGGGAACACGGCAACCCACCGATCACAGTGGCCCTCTGACGCCTGTCAGGCTTTGTCACGGACGCCTCTTGGATCCTTTCAATTGAGCTCAGTCTGGCCCCTGGACACTCGCCCTCACAAGGCCTCTGGGAGACTGCCGACTAGCCATTGTGTGTGTGCGTGTGTGTGTGTGTGAGTGTGCATGGGGGTGCGTGTGCGCATGTATGTATGTGTGTGGTATATGTGTCCAAAGGGGCCTTTGGGGGCCTCCTGGGGACCAGTGACTCCTCATTGTCTCCTATTGGCCTGCTGTCAAAGCGTCTTTGTTATGACAGTTGGACTGCTTTTATACAGACTAAATCACCACTCAGCTGTTCATTTACTGGCGTAACCCCTGACAGCCCTCGGGACACCAAACACACACACTGATACACACTTTACTCACACACACCCACCTCACAGATTCGATGTACCACTCTACCTTTTCCACAAAACCCCCCTGTGAAAGCGTCTCTTTATGAGGAACAAGAAAAGAGGATGAAACGAAAGGGAGGATGAAGAAGATGAGCAACAAAGCAAACGCAGAGAGAAGGCCAGAGGGCGTTTGACCTCTAACCTCTGTGTTATGACTGGGGTCCTTTAGAGGTCAAAGGACACAGCCAGCCAGGCTAATCAGTAACTACATGATACATGCAGCAGAAAAAAGACGGGCAGGAGAGAAAGCAAAGCACGGGGGAAATTCAATTGAATTTAAATCTGGATCATCTGTGCGACAGGAAATTAAGTGTTTTTTCAAAGCAGTGAGGCAGATTTCCCCGTGGGGCGGCTCAGCTACTTCAGCAGTGAGACGAGAAACAACAACCGCACGTGTGAGGAGCTGCTGAGATGGGAAAAAAACACAACAAAGTGTTAGATCATGAGAAAAGCAAACAGCCAAATTAGTTCACTTCACTTTCAGCAGTTGTGATTCTTCTGTTGATAGCTGGCTTTCACTGCCTGATGAAAAACTGCACCTGAGAGACCTGAGAGAAAGAGCATGGTGTCACCATTGATTTCTAAAATCAACACTGATTGTTTTTTTTTCAGTGTGGATGTGAGCTTGTTTAACCTCAGACTATCTTAAGTTTCAATCATATTCAAGATCAAGTTTTTAATTCTTTCTTTGCTCCACAATATTTTTTTTTTTAGAGCAAAGAAAACATCTCTGCTTTTTTTTTTTTGTAGGAATACATTTTATTTAAAAGGCTCCAGATTTCTAGCTGAGCTGATCCGTCTTCTCCCAGATTATCCTCTCTGGAGTTTCTGACCTCCAGTCCCTGGAGCTCTGGGCTCCAACTCTGTTACTGGCACTTTGCTGTAGGCAAATGGCTCTGGCATGTGCTTCATTTCAGATCAGATCATAACAGATTAAGTACAGAAAGTTTCAAGTTACATTTTATATCTTTTAGTGCCTTTTTTAATACTGTCACTGTAGCGGCAGCTTAAAAGTTGCAGTAACTGGACTCTGGCTCTGGAGGCCTGGAGTTTGACATGGGATGGATGATTAGACAGAGATCAGGCCAGAGAAAGACAAGAATTTGTTTTATTTTTGTTAGGGATCCAAACAATTAATCCACGATTAACAGCTTGTTAGTTTAAAAACCAATTAATTAATCATGCCCACTTCATGGATGGTGTGTCAGGGCTATTTTCTCTTTTAAAAAAAGTAATTTTCTGCCAAATTTCTGAGTTTGAAAAGTTTAAAATATGCTAGAAAACCATCTGAAATTTACCAGAAAAATCTAGGAATATTTTGAATTTCAAAAGTTTTAAGTTTTTGACTTTTGGAACTCAAAAATGTCCATGTTTTTTTTCTCGCCGTTCATGAGAGATTTATTGTTTCCATCCATCCATTTTCTGACACCTTTGTCCCTAGTGGGGTCACGAGGGGGGATGGTGCCTATCTCCAGCAAACGTTTCGGGCGAGAGGCGGGGTCACCCAGGACAGGTCACCAGTCTGTCGCTGGATTCATTGTTTCATATATTTTATTATTTTCATCGTGTCTTTTTCTATTGAGGTTCCTGATATATGTCTAAGAAAAAAGAGACTATAGCGTTTTTTCCTCATATTATTAACCTGTCAATATTTATTACAGCTGACAATATTTTTAAAATCCATAATTATGTGCTTTCTTAAAATTCAGCATATTATGAAAAATTAGCTTTGATGTTATAGAAAGATGCTCAAGACCTCTGATACAAGAAAAACTCAGGTTTTCTGTTATTTAGGAAAATGGTCGCTTATCAGTTAATCTTTAGTCAATCAATAAAAATCCATCAAACCATCATAAGATAACTCATATATGGATAACTTTTATTCTGACTCTCTATTCTGAAAAGTTTGGAAAACATAAAAACCTGGAAGAGTTGGATGGCTCGATGTTCCTGCAGCTTTTAGTGATGATTCTGCTTCAACACACCTGGGTCAAATAATGAGGCCATTAGCTGTTAAATCTAACAAGGCTCAGGTGGACAGCCATGTCCTGGTAGGTTTGCAGTTGTGCGTTCTTCTATTAGCCAATAATAGACTGAAAAATGCTCTGTGAGATGTTCAAGGCTTGGAAACTTTTACCCACTTTAAACCTAACTAACCTTCAGTTGTCCAAAAAAAAAAAAAGAATCAATCTTGGCTGAAATTTGTGCCCAGTAATAACACCAGTATGAAAACCCTTAGAGTGTGTCAAACTCTAGGAGCAGGGGCCAAATCAGGCCCTTGATAAGTTTTTAGAAGTCTTTCTAGACTCTAGGGACACAAAAATAGAGCCTTCAAGATAAGAGTTGTGGAATTACATTTCATTTTATCAATAAAATCAGAGCAGTTCTAATCGGTGTAGTGCCAAATTACATCAGTATGCCTTGAAAAGATGTTCTATATTTTTCATTTTAAGTAGTATTTATCAAATGCAGAGACATGCATTTATTGATGGGTTTTGTGAATACATTTTCTTTCACCCGGCCCTTAGAGGACATTCATGATCTTGATATGGGCCAAAATAAAAACGAGCTTGACATCCCTGCCCTAGACATACATTTTAACAAAGTCTGTCGATTACAGAAGACCTGGTGTAAAAGTGTGAATGAGAAGGAGTTGATTGCTGCTTTGTTTTCTGCCAAGCTTGGCCATTACTTTCCTAAGCAAATCCACTGGATTCTCATCTCCATTTAGTGCTCCGGATTTCTCCGATTGACCTGGATTTCTCCAGCAGAATTTCATCTGGGTCAATGAGCAAACAGGAGACTTAGATGTGAACGATGACGTTAATTGTCTGTGCTTTAGAATCGTGTAGTTTGGCAATGGCAGCGGAGGAAGCGAACGAAGCCTTTCAGTCCGTGTTGGCCTCGCTTCCAAATATTGAGCAGTTGGGAATGTTAAGATCTTTTGTTCCTGGAAAAGATGTCATTCACAGTGTGATGTGGTGGCGCAAGGGGTTAAGCACAACCCACATAAAGAGGACTTAGTCCTTGATCCAGCAGTTGCAGGTTCAGTTCCTGGCCTGGTGACCTTTGCTGTATGTCTTCCCTCTCTCTCATTACCTACTTTCCTGTCTTAGCACTTTCAAATAAAGCCCTCTGAAGCCAAAAAAAAAACTTCAACAGAGTCTACATCTCAGCTATCATTTCTCAACAGGCAAGGCTCCAGACCCACTGAACGAAGCAAGGTGTAAAATAATGGCCTGGTTTTTACCGGGATTGTTTTCTACCTAACACACTGGTATAGCGCATTTTCTTAGAGTGAACTGAGTTCCCACAACAGTTGAGTGTGACCCATTCTGGATAGAGGCTGCTGGAAAAACCGGGAGAGAGGAAGAGACTTGTCTGATTTGTCACACATTGTCTGCTACGTGTGTGTGTGTGTGTGTGTGTGTGTGTGTGTGTGGGGGTGTGTTTGAGTTTGTGTGTGTGCGTACACATGCAACAGTTCATTTGTGCGTGACTGTGTGTCGCCAAAGAGTAAATGTTAGAAGGCCAAGCAGCATTAGCGTTACCGGGGTGATAGCACAGGAGTGTAAAGCCAGGGGCAATATAAAACCCGTGCTTTCCCAGAATGCCTTCGCAATGGGCATGTATGCCAGCTCTAGTTGCCATGGAGATGGGGACGTTGTTAGGGGACGTCCTTGCTCGACCTTTTCTCTCTTGACCCCATTTTAATATAGTTCATGTGTTCATGCCTGCCCATGCCTCCCTATGCGTCTTTAACTCACACAGTCAGTGTGGGGGTGTGGGTGTGTGTGTGTGTGTGTGTGTTGTCTGTCTGCATGTAGTGAGCCCAGATATCTTGGGTCGACAGGATAATAGTTCCTTTCACTGGTTGTAAACTTGGATCTCCTCACATCGTTGCAGGGTGTTCGCTTTACTCAAACTGAATGAACACAAGTTAGAAGATTCACTTCCTGGTTTATGCCAACTCTTCAGTAAGATCAGTTCATTCATATCTTTATCTTAGAGACAAAAAAATCACACTGCCATTCACCTAAGAAAGCAATGCATATTTATAATACATTAAAAAATGACTGTGCTTCAGTGTTTGGAAAAATATCCATAGTTTTGATGCAACCTTGATAATGAGTGAACAGAGAATAAAATGGGACAAGATGTAACGAATGGTGGAATTGTAGCTAATTTTATGTTTTCTGTCCGCTTATTATGCTTCTTTTTGAATTTTATTGTTAACAGTTAAAAAGATGAACTTATGCTCCATAAAATCCGCTGCTAATCAGAGCTAAAGTATTTCTACCCTGAAGACATGTTTGACATTTTGTCATGTTTAAAACATAAACTTAGTTCCAATCACTGGCCTTCAACCAAACTGAGACTTGATTTAGCTTTAGCTTTAGTGGTATTAATGTTATTGGTATTAACTGTATCCTTTTATCTACTTATGTCTATTGTTTTATTGGGTTTGATTTGAGTTTTTAATTTATTAGAGCTTTTAGTTTGTTTTAGCTCATTTAACTGTGATGTTCCACACAGTTTCAGCTGTGACTGACTGGTGTTAATAAAACACTTCATAAATAAAGATGATGATGGTGATGATGCTTCATTGTATTGGAATTTGCCTCTCTCCGTGTATATCTCCAGCGGTGTTTAGCAGGAGGCAGGTTACACCAGGGACATCAGTCCATTACATCAGATTGCTTTTTATTATTTTCATTTTTCATGTTATTGAGAGAATTACCTTGTCAGCAAGTTTAACAATCAATAAAGCCCTTGAAATTTAAAATAAATACAAACATATGTATGAATATGAAGTGTATGAAATGAAAGAGGTGAAAAACACAAGGAAATGTTTGTTTTGGTTGTATTTACCCAGAATGCCCTGTGCTGTAGTCCGCTTCCATTTCTTGGAGCGGTCTCTGGCCGCTTTGGCCTTCACATTTCTCTTTGAATACTTCAGCTGAACTGTTCCCTAGGTGGGCTTCCCAGTGGCGCAGCTGGTAGAGCTGTTGCCTTGCAGCAAGAAGGTTGTGGGTTCGATTCCCAGCCCTGGTCTTTCTGCATGGAGTTTGCATGTTCTCCCTGGGCATGCGTGGGTTCTCTCCCGGTACTCCGGCTTCGCTCACAGTCCAAAAACATGACTGTCAGGTTAATTGGCCTCTCTAAATTGTCCCTAGGTGTGAGTGTGTGTGTGCATGTTTGTTTGTCCTGTGTGTCTCTGTGTTGCCCTGCGACAGACTGGCAACCTGTCCAGGGTGACCCCACCTCTTGCCCGAAATGACAGCTGGAGAGGCACCAGCAACCCTCCTGACCCCAATAAGGGAAAAGGGTGCACGAAAATGGATGGATGTTCCCTAGGTTTATTGACGGACCAGAGTTCCCTTTTTTGGTCCGTATCAGAATTTGATTAAGCATTCACACCTCCCCAAATGAACCAGACTTTCTTGGCAAACAAACTAAAATTCAACTGAAGCAAACTAAATAGAGCTGATGTGAATACACAGGTAGTCTTTGTTTGTTTTTAGCATCTCTTTGACAATCTGAAACAAATTTGACACAAAAGCAGATTGATTTTTTAAGGGGAAAACACTTTTTGCATGTGTAGGGGTGTTTGTGTGTGTGTGTGGTAGGTCAGTGGGCCTTATGTACGTTGTGTCCCACCGGGTTAAATATTTTGCTATCCAAATTCTGGTAAATGAGATGAGATTAGTGAACACACACAAACACCCAACCCATCATGGCCACCAGCAGCAACATTTACACACACATGCATGTACACTCAAGACCAAGCTTGACTTGTGAGCAGAAAACCTTGTGATGAAGCCTCCTGTCTCTGAGTTCTCACTGAGGTCTTTCCAGATCTTTGTGTTGTGACTGAAACAGCAGCAATGTGACACTTTCACACGTTTAGTTTTCTTGTTAGCTCCTTTTTCTTCTTTTTATAAAAGGTGTCAATTTGAGAAAGTACTGGAAGTCATTATTCACTGCATATTGCATTTTATATTTTTAACACTCACACATGATATGCGTGAAACAGACCTGCTGTGTTTTGTAAAGAACTTCACAATTAAATTCAGTTCTTGTTCTTTGGGTCCATGCCCATACGACTCAATTTAGTTTTAAATACTTCAAAGGAGATTTAGTAAAAAGTAGTATACAAATCATCGATTAGATTTCTTATTAAGTTTATGCATTATTTGTTTTTTTAAATCGTTTCTGCCCATAAGAGCAGCCATGGCATTAAACAATACTTCAACAGTGGCTATTTTAAAATTTTTGAGCAGTAAAATATCTGAAAATAAAACAGTCGCACAATAGCACTTGTGCTGAATACTGAGTACTGTAATAATATCGAAGTGAAGGGTATGGAAACATAAATAATTTTCTCTGTGATAATTCACATAGTTCTTAGCTATTATTTTTAAAACAATATTGCCATTTTGACCCTCACTACTCACCAGTTGGTGGCAGTAATGTGCACCAAACAGCTGTTTGCCAGCTGGATGTGAAGTTGTTTTTTCCCAAAAGAAGAAGACGACTTCACATCCGAGTGTTTTATATGTGACACCTAACAAGCAGTCACCAGAACATCAACTTGGTTATTTGAGAAACAGTAACATTTTTGTCACTGATTTAGTTCCATTAAAATGTGAAAGCCACATTTGCAATAAAAATATTAAATTATTGAATTTACCTTTGGGATCAATGAAGTTTGTTTGAATTTGAAAACAAGCAATTAAGTATTAAGGTTCTAATTTAGAAAAATGTATACGTTTTAGTTTGAAATCCCAAATTACTAACCAGTTGACATCTGTTTTAGGAGTTTGAAAACTACTAATGAAATAATATACAGTATCTACAGCATGAATTTGCTTCATTTGATGCCCTTGGTCTCTAAGTCAATGCTCTGGTTCACTGTCTACAGTGATCTATAATCTATTAACAATTATTCCAACTGCGATATAGCTGAAAAAATTGCAAGCTTAATTATTAATTATTGAATCACAACATAATTTTTAAACTCTATATATTCCTTTACATTTTATTCCACTAGAAGTATGGTCTGCTTCTGCGATGCCTGGATTTTCCTCTTGACACATGTAAAAGTCTTATCATATCTCACTGCATCTCATACACTGACTGTCAACACACACATGCACACGGATTGAGCCACATGAAAGGAAAACAGCAACAAGTCGGATCTTGTCATCTCCATAAGTGTGATCTATTTTTGTTATTTTTCCCGTCAAAAATATATCTTGTGAATCTTTACACTGTTTACTGTAGTTTTCACTGTGAATTTGAGGAACTTGGAGACAAAACCTTCCTCGTTCATCTACACTGCCTTCATCTGAATAAATAGTTAATATGGACCCGATATAGTCCCACAGATGGCAGAGATTTTTTATGCGTTTGCATCTTTTTTACACGCTTCCAGCATAATTCAGCCTGACATGTTTAATGTAATTGAAAACCTTTTCAATTATATTAAAAAACAATTTATTGAAAAGTTACACTTTTTCAATAAAGGTGTAACTGCAAATATTTTCATTTGACTATGAAGCTAAATTAAAAGTGAGAATTTGTAAAACTATTTACAAATTTTAGTTGATGGCAAAAAAGTTTCACCAACATAAGAATAAATATAAAATTGATATTGCCTAAAGAAGGCATGTCTAACTACAACAGAAAGGATCCCAGTACAGAACTCTAAGGACCACCAACATTAATTACAGTAAGGTAAATAAATCATTATTATGGACACATTGGAATCCATCTTGGTCTCATTTAAACCAAGAGACCAAGAGACTTCCATCTCTGTGTTTTTGAATGAATAATTTTCCTCATACTTCACAGTCTTCATCTTGTTCTCTTTAGTCTGTATCACGTAAGTCATGAAGCGTTAGCAGTTTCACACACATCCCTGTTTATTACCTACATGTTGTGTAAAGTTCTTCTGAGTGAGTACTGCAATGGTGTCGTTTGTGTGATTATTTGAATGTTTCTGGTTATAAGCGCAGACATTCTGCAGCCAAGCTTTAAATAGCCACGTTAGCCACAGAATGTTTGGTGGCGAGGCCAAGCTGAGAGGTGTGTGTGTGTGTGTGTGTGTGTGTGGTGTGAGAAAGGCGCGTGTGTATGCATGTTGGACAGCAGCGGTGAGTGGCATGGAAGGGCAATAGTGAATGGCTGTGCTATTGCATCCTCCCAGGAGAACTCTAAAACACAAACACACACGCCCACACCCCTACACACACACACAGTATATCTTTCTATCTCGACAAGGTGATTCCATTGACTTCCAATTGTTTGTTATTCATTTCTGCAGCCTGCCACTGACATGATAATAAAAAGGAACAAAGTTTGGACTTTGGGCCCCATAAGAGCAGTAGTCCCCACAGTACGGTGAGTATCAGGAAAATGGTCCTAATAATATATAAAATACAAAGTCACACACATGCACACCACATAGTATGTATGTATCTTTACAAGTGCTTTGGATTTACTTCCATTCATTTTTCATTCAGGGTCAGCCTGACCACTAACATCTTCTTATGGGTCCCGGCCTTTGGGACCTATAAGGAGCAGTGGTTCTTCACATGTTGAGTATTTGTTGGAAAAATGAATCTTACAAGGTGAGAAATGCTACCCCCCCCCCCACACCCCACCCCCTCACACACACACACACACGCACACCCCTACATATAAACAACACTTCAGCAGCTCACTCCACCCGCCTACTTCATCTCCCTCACGAAAACGAAGATTTAGGAAAGAAGAAGAAAAAAACCTCCCATCCTGGTGGCATACCTCTCCATCATGGCACCGCCCCTCAGCTAAAGTCAGCGCTCACGGTCTCCCCTCATCAGACTTACGGAGAGGCGGCGGTGTGTGCGCAGGGGGGCCCGCTCAGGCTGTGCGCATGTGGCGGGACAGAGCCGACCGGACCGGACGGACTCAGCGTGTCAGACCGGCGCAGAAGGAGGAAGAGCTAGTTCACCTCTCCACGCACTTTCAGTAATGCGCAGCAGAAAAGGAAAACGAACTGACTGAAGAACATCAAGTTAAAATTTATTTTCTTATTTTATTTTTTTTTTTAAATATACTTAGTTTCTCTTCATGTATATCTGAGCGCTCTGTGCCGTGGCGTGGAAGCTGCCAGTGGCAGAGGACGGGACGGGATCCCCTGGATGCGGGGCGATGGATTAACATCCCGCAGTCTGGTTTACTCTCCGTCCTTCGAGCCCCTCTTACCTGGGGATTATTCGGCCGGTCGGACCTCCACTCTCTGCCTCTCGAGATGAGTGAGGATCATGTTCTGCGCTGCGTCCTGATGCTCTGCTGCGCGCTGCTCTCCGTCAGCGCCAGCAACTGGCTGTAAGTTTCTGAGCCTCCAGTTTTGTTTTCATTTCTCCTGACCGGAGCACTGCTTCTCACTTTGTCCCTGCATACTCACAGCGCGTGCACGCATTTACACACACGCACACACCCCCGCACGCACACACACCTGTTCTCTTGCTGTTTTCATTCTGATCTCCGCATCGCCTGTCCTCTCTACCTCCGGCTCAGCGGCCGCTCAGGTTAATCGTTAACCATCTCAGGCTCTCTCTCTCACACACACACACGCACATGCACCCCCCCCCCCACCCCCCGCCCACACGCACACACACACACACACCGTCAGAAGTTTAATAGCCGACGCTCTTGCAGAGGGGAGTAGTAAACTTTTGCACATTTATTCTAATGTTTATTCAATGACAAATTAAACTGTCGGCGGTTATAATATGTATACATTTTGTTGAAAAATAAGCTGCGTAAGTATTTTAAATAAAGACATAATTTCCCTATTTTTCAGATAAATATTTTTGGACAAGGTGTTTCCATTGACTTCCAATTGTTTGTTATTCATTTTTACAGCCTGCCACTGACATGGTATAATCATGGTATTATCAATAGCACAGTTCGACCTATCTGGACCAAGATAGGACAAAAAATGACATGAAATGTTTAAAAATAATATTTAAAAATAGAGGTGTGGGATACATACCTTTGGTATTGATCCGATGCCAAATGAACACAGGGTCAGTGTCTCTCATATTGATGCTTTCTATTAGTTAAGTTTGACATATCTTCAAACTTCTGGCCTCCTGGTATTTTTGTGTTTTTTTTTCTTTGTATTACTTTGCTAAAACCTCAGACAGAATTTTGACAAAGCTTAAAGGTGTCCACAAAATGCTGTAATAATTAATAGGCACAAGAAACAGGAACAATAGAAAACTAAACAATATAATGTGCATTTTTTCCCCCCTAAAAACTGCAAAAAACCTTATCAGTTGAAAGCAAATCAAAACAAAATCTGTTTTTTGGTCGATTTGATAAACTAAATAAAAAACAAAAATAAAACAAAATGTCATCAGTTGTACCACCCTATTGATATCTACAACAATATTACTGATATTTTAGAATGATGAGTCGCCTCCATTTTACATTTTATGTAAAATGCCTCACCAATTATTCCTACTGTTGCCAAAATTATGTAAGATATTGATTATTACAGGTGTGGGTCTTGTACATATAAACGAGGGGAATAGTGATAGACTTTTCCAGCCTGCTGATGAGACAACATGCAGCATGAGGTGGACATTAGGCTCTACTCAGCTGAGAAGCTGGACATGATGCCACTTTATGTTCATGATTTTAGAAGAACTCTCAGCTGGGGGGAATTTGGTCATTTTTGTATCCATGAGGATTAAAAACCTTGATTTAATCTGAAAACACAAACAATTTAAATAATAGCAATAATAATAAATAGCGCAAATTGACTGCATGTAGTCAAAACTTAGAAGAAGAAAAATCAGTTGGAGACTTTTAGTGCTATCTAATTTTTAGTTATTGGTCTTTTTCATTTTGAAATACATGTTTGAAGGAAACTATAGAATTAAGTTTTATTTATTTTTTTTCTTGCTTTGAAGCGAGACAGAGAAAGTTGTCTTTCAGCTGACCCACAGTGCAGAGCAACAGGTGGGGGAGGGGCCACACTGCATTACATTATGCTCCAATACAGCGAGAGAAAACTCTACTCACACAAGCTGTTTCTTTACTAAAGACAAGTGTGATTGTTTTGATCACGTTTTCTCTTAAATATATCACATAGGACTGGATAATGGAGACAAATACTGAGAGTTTCTGTAGAAAAACACACCTTCGTGTCTTTATCAGACACAGAGAGGTTGTTTAGGATGAAAAACAAAGAAGCTAGACATGGTCCTTTAAAGAAATGTAAATCATTTATCAACTATTACATTCTGCTTGTGAATGAAGCTCAGGTTTGTACTAGACTAGAGGCGTAAAGCGGAGAGTCCCTGCCGGGCCGGCGTGCCACCTCCTCCTGGGTCCTGGGAGCCGGTCGGTTGGGCCACATGTGTGTGCCTGCTCTCCCAGCAGACCTGTGGGAGGTGTTTAGCTCACTTTCTGCATTCCTCTTCAGGCTCCGCTCCATTCTCTGCTGCCATTCATTTCCATTACCTGCAGAAAATCTGTTCGTTTAGAGGTCGACCTCGTGTTTGTCAGTTCCCCCACATCCCCACCCGGTTTCCTTTGCAGCTGATACAAACTATACCTGCCGCAGAGATCCATTATTAGCTGACAAATCACCGCCGTCACAAACGTCTGCTAAAGACGTCGCACGTTTCCTCATGACGGCGACCTTGTGAGATTTATAACGGCCCTCTCGTGTTTGCGTCGGGATTGTGCCGCAGACGGTCTAACTGACACTGTTGACATATTCATCAGTGGAAGTCAAATTAAAGCCATGCCAAACAGCACAAGCTGCCTTGAACTCTGTCACTGGGTGCAGGATAATTGTGCTGTTTGGGAGCTGAAGGTGTGGTGACAGCAGCACACAGTGGGACGTGTACAGGCAGGCCGCGGCGCTGCCGCTCTGCTCTCTGGGATTTACACTGCTCAGACAAATCTGTGTGGTCCGCAGCAGAGTCGTCAAGGCTTCAGCAAGGGTCAAAGGATGGCCAGCAGTCAGAGGGACTGTTAACAAGCTGCTATAAAACATGTGACAACTACATGTAAGCAATGGCTGAATGCATGTGGCCCCTGAGAGCCCCAACAGATCACTAAGACGCAATGAGAGGAGATTAGATCGGACATCAAGATGATTCAGATTCTCGTGTGAGGTTTCGTTTTTCATCATTGCTGTTTAACTGGCTGCATGTTTCAGCTGCAAGGACTCACTGTTACTCTGTTGGTTCTTCTCTAACCTTGCGTCGACCACACGAAGCGCTGGGAACGTTCAGTTTACCTTGGATGATATGATAGGTAGTTCACCTTGATGTAGGAAACGGCTTAGTCACTGTTTTCACCTCAAATTCAGTTTTCTTTCAGATAACACGCTAACTGTTGCTAATTACATGGCAAAAATACTAAATCTTACCATTTACCAGTTTCTAGTGCAAACGTCTTGGTACACTTGAAATAAGTCAATAATTCTAAAGTATTGATCAAAAGTCTGAGTTCCACTGGCAGATTTTTCCACTAAGTTAAAAATGTATTGCTATCAATGAAAAAGTCTCTCAATGTAACTAATACATGCACTTTTCCATGAATATTGAGAAATGATTGACTCAAAACAAGATCATATATCTTGTGGAAAAGTTACTTGCAAGCCAGTTGTGTCTTATTCCAAGTGTACTGTAATACTTGGAACATAAATACTCACTAAGATTTTGTATTTGTGCAGTGCAATCCAATTAAAACAGATATTAAAGGTGTTGGGATACACGATACATTGGCCAATACTAATATTCGTATTGGCCGATATTACTCATGTTTTAACATATCGGAATCACTCAGATAAATAAGAATGAGCTGATATTAACAATATGAAATGTATTTCCATATTGTTGATGTTTGTTCTGGAGGAGTGGAAAGGAGGTTGGTTGTGTAGTATTTGTTTGGCTGCATGACAGTGATAATGATGCAGCATAGGATTGTGGGATTGTGAATTTAACTGAATCAGAGAAGCAGTGGTGGAGCCATTTTTTCAGTGATATATACGTAAATATTTACATTTCCAGTAAGTAGTGGTTCCATAAAGAAAATCATTTGATTATTTTGTTATTAATTTAATATCCAACCTTGTGATATATTAACAATAGGAGTGTAATGATAGGGTTACACACAATGAGACTGGACGAGATTTTAATATTAAGAAAACTTTCAAGATCAAAATGATGCTATTATGCTACAAGAATGCATTTACTCCAAATATTTTAGATTTGACAACAAACTGATGTCTGTCTTTTTCTGATTTCAATAAAACTGTTCAATCATGCATGCCTGCAGTACATTGATAATTTCCTAGTGCTTGTTATAGCCTGTTTTGTGATTGTGATGTATCTCAGTGTACCACTAGATGTCCAGCCAATGGTTGTTATGGCGATGCTTTCTGCCTCCTTGGCATATGAACAACTTGCAGTGCTGATATATTGTTTGTGTCTTGTTTGTGAGTCTGTCTCAATTTGCTGTTCCTACATCAGATCCAAAATGATGCCAAACAAATGATTTAAGAATAGTTGGAGCCTCCACTGTTACAACGTCCTAAGGTGATGACAACAACCTGCTTCAGAGTTGATTCTGCAAGTCTCCTCAAATGAGCCAGACTTTCTAGGTAAACAAACCAGAGTTCGATTAAAGAGGCAGTGTAATGTAAAATCGACTTTTTTGAGCTTTATATGAAGTTCTAATGTTATTCCTTCATCAAAAACATACCTGGAGTGTTCCTTTGATTCTTTCATGCATGTTGGAGAAATCCTTTAATCTCCATGGCAACCACTTAGCTGTGCAAAGCGCCTGGGTGGATTTAGACCTGCCTTCAAGGTTCAGCTTCTCATCAGAGCTGCAGTTTCCAAGCTTCTGAACTTTTGCCTCACAGAGCAGCTCCCCATCCACAACCCCCCACTCAGCTCCTTCAGACTAGCAACCAGCAATTAGCAAACACCAGGTGGTATTGTGCATCAGCTGAGCTCATTACACGAGGTATTTCTCAACAAAATGCTGGTAAAAATGTTGCTAAAAGGTTAACAGAGGAGCCATGTTGTGATGGCTTCCTGACTTTCAGAAAGAGCAGGAGGCTTTAAAGAGACAGAGGTCTACTTTTAAGGCATTAAATTAGGAAGTCAGATTTCTTTTAAGTTATATTTGATACCAACTGAAGGTAACATAGTGACTTAATTGTGCTATCAAATGGTGCCATGTGCCTTGGAAACAGATAATGCTGCCGTTTTAAAGCAGACTAACTGGGGCTGGTGTGAATGCACCATAAGTGAACTAAAGTTCAAACTGAACACTAAGAGAACCGTAGTAAACCAAGGAGAAAAACAAAAAAAACATGAGTGAAGTCATTGCTTTTTTGTATTAAAAAAGCAATGACAATATTATGATCATATTTCATAAATGCTGCGAAACAATAGAAATGTTCTGAATTGTTTTTTATAAATGTTAAACTGTGCAGTAATTGTCACATTTTCTTGATGAATAGTTTGGTTCACTGTTTGATATGTTTGCCTTATTGTTGGCTATCAATCCATTTTATTTAAAGTAGACTAAATATGGGAAAACTCTGAGATTATCCATCCATCCATCCATCCATCCATCCATCCATCCATCCATTTGCAAAAATGTCAGCAATTTGCAAATTGCCTCTCACACGTTGACCACTGGACGTATCACTAGTTCCTCTGCTACTCTGTAGGGATAAACGAATAAAGACAATGGATGGATTTTATCTCAAGGCACTTTCCAAGACAAACAGAACCAATTCACATTCAACTACATAGAATTAAATCAGTTCAATTATTCAGTCGGCATATCAATCATTTTAGTAAAAATACATTTTCAGAGGCTGACCAGAATGCCTGAATCTCTAACCAGAGGGTGGATGAGAGCCCTCGCTACGCCTGAAGGACTACACAGAAACAGGTTAGGAAAATGAGCAGACTCACTCAAAGTCATTTATTTGTTTAGTTAAACTGGCACAAATCTCCTTTACAGAAAGGATTACAGTCTTTATTTATTGGCAGAAGACAGCACATTGCTTTCTAAACCTCAAAGAGCAGGCTATTTACTTTTTAAACCCTTGTGGGAAACAGTGAGTTTAAGTTAGGACGTCATAGTCTTCTGTCATCCTGATGCAAGAGATAGAGAAACAAAGGCAATCGCGATAAAGACGTGAATACTGTTGTAACTTTATCTTACATGTGATTTACCCACCCCAGCTGCTAAATATACTTACATCATGTCACCGTATCTCTGCATTGTATGGAAAGTATGACTCCTTTGGTTTTCTGTTTGTTGCTATGCGAGTGTGTGAACATGTGTGCATATCTCTGGCATATTCATTGTGAGGCACTGCAGTGCATATCCACATTTGCCTTTGGGGATTTTAAACCGTCAGTGCTTTCCTCAAATCAAAACTGTCACATTCAGATATTTAGTGCTGCACTCCTTTGTAACTTTGGTGTGTTTCTGAGGGCCCAAATGCAGGCCAAGAGGCAGGCAGAGGACAGTAAGTGCAAAAGGAAAGTCCAAAATCCAAATATTTCATCCAAAAGTGATGATATCAGAAAAGAAACTCATAAACTTGGTGAGGAGGGCCAGAATGAATCAAATTTAATGAATGGCAGAACAGAAACTGAACTCACACAAACACCAGAAACCAGACAAGTGTACAAGCTTAATGATGGGGGGAAAACTCAGAAATGAGAGAGAAATAAAACAGGAAGTGAAGACAACACTGAACAGAAAAAAACAACCTTAACAAAATAGGACAGGAAACCAGTTATCAGAAACAGCAAGAACAAAACAAACACAAAATCATGTCATTAACCTGAAGATCAGATCATAAAGTCAACTTTCAATTGTTTTTACTCTTTTTGATTCCAACTTGGGTCCTTACATAATGGTAGTTGACTGATTGTTTCCATTTACTTTGCAATTTATTAGGAGTATATGCATAAATCTACGTAAATGTCCAAACTGTGATATTAGCTGCAACATATATTTAGTTGAGTTCTGGTATTTGTGGGCATCAGGGACCACGACCACCCACTAATAGCTGAAATCCACAAATACTTGAGATTATTTCTAAAAATGCTTAGAACTGCCAGTTTCAACAATTCAAAACCAAATATACTGTCATGAGGATTAATACACAGTTTTAAGGAGTCGACACATGTGAGGTGACAATTTTTTGCCCTCCTCAGCCAAAATTCATGCATGTGAAAATTTGGACCTCATAAACGTTCACAAAAAGAGTTGAAAAAGTTTCAACTTTTCTCACTGTCTCTGTCACTATTGCGTGGTTGAGAATACTGTTGCTTTTCGATGTGGTCCTGTGTGTCGAGCCCAGTAGCTAATATCTACAGTCTTCCTTATCCCCTCTTAGGAGTGCAGCCAGCCAAAGCTAAGACAAATGACCTTGATTGGCTGCTTTGTAAATGACTACCAATAGTGTCTAGCACCATTGTGTCAAGGAACTTCAGCTGTTTTCTTTGAAATAATATCAACCAGACTAAACGTTGACTAGGCAGGAGCTGGGATCAATCTGGAAACAACACAATCTGTTTATGGCAAATTAAAAATATATTTACAACTTTACTTGTACATTAAAATGTACTGTTAATGTTATCTGTAGTATTATTTCTGCATTTATCCATTTTTTGTCAGATGTTACCAGAGCAAAACTACAAGTCCAAAAATCTGCTGTCAAATGCAAACGATCATTTTGGACCCAAATTTTTAAGTTGTTTCCCCCACTGTAATGTCAGACATATTTACAGGCCACACACTTTTTAAATTTGTGAGCATTTTATAAAAGTGATTTTAAACAGAAAACAACAGCTGTACGACACGAAGCTCTTGGCAGAGAATAATTCAACCCATAGTTGTAGGCCTGCCTGTCACTGAGGGGCAGATGGGTTTGTTGCTCTGTGCTGTGGCAAGTCACCTCAGTGAGGTTCACTGGAAAACGACGCTTGACAGTAACTAGGAGATACATAATTAGTGTGTCATTTAGTCCATTTATGAAGGCACTGAAAACATTCACTGCTTCAATCTGTTTTTTCCCCTGAAATGTTTCATTCCATACAGAAATCACATTCCAACATGGAAATTCAAAGCTTCTGATGTTGGTGAATTGAAAACTATATGTACTGGATTTGGATTTGTGTATGTTAACACATTCTTTAAGTGATTGACACAGTAAGTTGTTATTATACATAGGAAGTCATCTAGCATACAAACACCCACATACAGAAACACACATTAAACTGTGTAAACAGTAAGCAGCACCAGTAAATGCTGCATGTCAGGACCTGTTCGCTGCTCATGAATGATGTAAATTTTCACAAGCAGGCCCATCTCCTTATCTGTCCAAAGTGAATGTGGAAATAAAAACAACCTGAAAGCTGCCAGGTTGTGATCAAATATCTCATTATAAATGCAAAACTAGACGAGAGCCAATTTTTTTTAACCTTACTTAGGAAATAAACAGGTGAGAGGAACTGAATGTCTTTCACTGTAAAGCTAACTGTTAGTATCTTTAGTAATGAAATTATTCTTTCATACACCAGCAATCAAGTTAGTTAATAAAACGTAAGATGAATTTGGTTGCATTATTAAATTATGATGGTAAAATCTGATACTGACAGTTAAAGAAACATTTCATTTATAAAGAGGAGTAGAGTTATATTTTTATTGCATGTATGTTATTTTTGCTCAGATAAATATATCAAAAACCCAAAGAAATGTTCTTTTAACCAAAGATGCACTGATGATAAAGTTTGGCTGATATCAATATCCGATATTAATATCACTGTTATGGCAGATAACCCATATTTAGCGATATTTTATATGTCTTATATATATTTCACCAACTTGCTGACACATTGGGAAAAAAACAGTCACACCGCTGATTTCATCTTTTTTGTGTTAGTTAAATATCCCACAATCCTGTGCTGCATGACCATCCCTGTCACATGACCAAACAAACACCACCTGACCAACCTATTAGCATCCTGAGGACTGTTTCATAAAACCAGGATAAAGAATTAAAGCTGGATTTTTTGGATATCCTGGCTTAATTTAGCCTCGGTTCGGTTTCACAGAACCGGTAACACATTTGTTACCATGGCGATTTATCCTGTGCAGCTAGCTCATTTGCACATTGTCGCCAACATTTTATCCACATGCTTCCCAGATCCTGCAAAATATTCTTATATTTAATCTTCATCCGTTGTCATGTTTGTTCTGTATGCATATTGATAAGAGGAACATGAATGAATGAATCTGCTGTCAGATTATCATGTTTTAATACTGATTCTTATGTTCTTCCCTTAAGGAATGAATATTCCTCACGTTTCTGGAGTTCACTAGGTTGGAAGCCACCTTAGCATCCACACTTTCATAAGGATTTCCCTCTATCTGTCGTTACATCGGGGATCCGATTAAATCTCGTCGCCAGTTTGTTATGATCTTTCTCAGGACTTCACTATGTAGACTCAACAGAACGTCAGTGGAAAGGGACTTTATTAGAACATACCGTGAACACAAAATCGTACCACTGAATACATAATACTGACTTCCACTCTTCATTTGTGAGGTTAAAGTTGCTTATTTGAGCAAATGACATGTATGAATATGACATGTTTTTAGTTAAGAATGGTTTGGAAAGTATATCTATTACTAGTTACGCATTTAATAGATCTGCTATCGTTTGGTATTGTAGCAGCAGTTTGTTCTCCCCATGGATTCTCTCTGGGTACTCCGGCTTCCTCCTCCTCCTTGAAGTTGTTGGTCCTTAAACAAAAATATATAACAGCAATGAAAACACTTTTGTCTCATCACACAAGTCACATGATCAACAGCAGGATGTTGCTGCTGTCACAAACCATGAAGAAGAAGGGAAGCAGTTGGAGGATGATGGGGGAGCTGCATGTTTTTTAATGACTTATCGCGTGAACAAACTTATTCACGTCAGATTTTTTGCTTTGTTGACATTAGAGGAATGTGGAATATGTATTCAAATTTTTGAACAGGGAAAAGTTGTGACCGAATTTGCAAGCTCAACTCATGGCTCAGTCTTCAAGTATTAAAGTGAAAATGTTTGTTTTCAAAACCCTGAAACGACTGAAATGCTGTACTAGAAAACATTAATGTTCAAAACAGAAGGTCAGGGATGAGAAAGGATGTGGATGTAAATGGGGTTCAGTTTTAGTTTAAGTATTAATTAAGTCGTAACTCTCAAGTACTAGAGACAAAAATTCCGATTAATGCGACCCAGCTCTCTGTAATTGGCCACTGTGACGTTCACCTTTGTTCACTCTCGGAATCTTCTGCCACGTCCTGCATTTAGAACCAATCAGCTGTTCACAGCTATTGTACGCAGATTGGAACATTATACAGACGAACACCCACAACCAGCTACTGGTTGGCTCCCAGTCTGCTGGGGCCGTGGCACTGGCACCGGGCGTGGAGATAACTCTGGGACTTTTACGGCGTCTCTCCGCAAATGTGTGTTAAAGTGAGTTTTGGTGTATGCGTGCGTGTGTTGGTGTGTGGGGGTATGTGTGTGTGTGTGAGAGGGTTGCGGTGTTGGCTGTGTGTGTTATTTTTAGGGGCAAATAAGCTCTAGTGGAGCCGGCAGCATATAAATACACCCAGACACTCGTGGGCACACCCCCCCCCCACACACATGCACACGCACACAGGGAGCATGGTGATGCAGTAACGTTAAGGGAACTTCTGATTTAGTTTCACTTTTCACCCTTCAGAATTTCCACCTCCTTTTCTTTTCAAGCAAACGTCTGCTTTATCGTTACCATTCTTTCTCTCACATCCTGTCCTCAGTGTTATCTTTCTTTCTGGTGCTGCCTCCCTCCCACATGTAGTCACAAGGCCATTTTGAGTATTATGACTGAAGATTTGACGCACCCAGCCCATAATACAAAGACCCACACATCTACCTATTGTGAGAACCAAAGCTCTAACAGCCCAAAGCCAGATACTGGATGTAATTCTTGCCTCACTTTTTTAATTTTTATTTGGGTTTTCATTTACATTTTTTTTTACATTATGATCATAAAAAATAGAGAATGGCCTTTAATAGACCACTGCAGTGGTCTATTATTTAAACACAGTTGTGCTTTCAACTTAGGAAGCTTCTTTTGAATCAATATTAAAAAAAATAAAGACAGGAACTATTCATAAGTTATGAGAGACTTATTTAGCCAAACAGTGAAGCATCAACAGGCTGACAACTCCAACAAATGAAGGAGTGCTGGCTTTTTTCACATTCTTGTCAGGACGGTTCCATCCATCCTTCCTTATCTTCCCCGTTCAAGTCCTCCTCAGTGTAAAATATGCCGTCCACTCAGCCTCTTTGTCACACTCTGAGATTTTAAGCGGAGTACAGCAGGACCAGCTTGATCTCACAGACTATCAGCAGTCAAAACAATGACGGAGGACAATGGGGGAGAAGCTCTGAGAAAGCACAACACGGCTCATCAAGGACACATCTGTGGCCCGATTCTGGGTTTAACACAGAGATTTATATTGTAAAAAAAAAAAAAAGAAGTTTTCTCTTCCTGATCATATTAGAACCCCAAACTTCAATGATTGTTTTTTGGGGATGTTATGTGAATGTAATCATTTGATGAAGTGGCATTGAAAGGATACGCAATTTGGTAGAAAATCTAAAATCATCATGAATGGTGGAGTTTGTGGAGCTGGGAGCATGGATCATGTTGAACTTTCAATTGGAGATCAATCGAACTGATTGATCAGCTGTCTGCTTGGCAGTCACATATACAGTCGAACTGCACCAGAGTTCACTTACACCAAACCAAGACCTACTCTTGTTGGTGGACCACAGTTTGCTTTTTTTGGTCTGAGAGTGCAAGAGTCTGCTTCGTCACACATTCCACAAATCTGGCCTTTATGGAAGAGAAACAAGAAGAAAGCCATGGTTAAAAGAAACCAATAAAAAGATCTTGTTTGTAGTTTTTTAGACAACCAGAAAAGAGAAAGAAGATGGTCTGATCAGATTTGCATTTTTCATCTTCTTGTTAATGCTGTTCATATCCAGAGGATTACAAAGTGCTGGCAGAGTCGTGATGATAGTGTATATGGAGCTAATTCCAGGGCAACGATAGGAGAAAACCTGGAAAACAGCTGAGGCTTACATTCCAGCTGGACAAGCCTAAACACACTGCCAGAGGAATGGTTGGGATGGAAGCATATCCAGGTGTTAGAATGCCCAGTCAAATTTAAGCTGAAATCCAATTGAAAATGGGCAACAACACAAATCTGGTGTTTACTTTTCAACCGTTCTGACTTGAGTTTCAGGTACTTTTTCATAAAAACGGACAAAAATTTCAAACCCTTAAGGCTCCTCTCAAGGGGCTGAATCACACAGTTTTTTTTTGGTGTTTTAAAAATCATCAACATGTGAAAAGGTTCACAGTGTGAATAGTTTGCGAGACACAGTGCAAGACATTTCTTTCTCATGACAGATTCTCATCCTCTGTTTCACGTTAGCGTTGAACCTGTTCTTCTTCTTCAGCTCTAACAACTGTCAGACTGCAGATTTTATAAATTAGTCACATTTTCCTTTGACTGCAGGTTGTTTATGTAGGGAAAAATTGCTAACTTCAACCTGTTTCCAACTACTCATGTGGTGCCCATGATTTGTTCCGTGTTGTGAAATACGCTCCCAGGTTCTTTTCAAAAACTGTCCTGATATTAAAAGGTCAGCTGGAAAATCAGCCATAGATCACCATGTAAAAAAATGGATGTAGTTGTCATGATGGAATAAAATATTGGGTATAACTGTAAAAAATAAAAAGTAAAAAAAAAAAACAAAGTTTAATTGGCAAACTAGAAATTTTCAGCAGCAAGTGAAACTTATATCTGTGGTATTTCAATAAAGCATCTTTTAAAGTTTTCAGCCCAAGTCAAGAATGGAAAAATAAAATAAAATAAATAAATGGTCAATAACACAGGAAACAATTTATGACTTCAAAAATTTGGAAATTGTCTTTTTTTTTAAATAAGGAAACTGTCTGAAGCCCTTTTTATGTTTCAGATCTTTAATGAGATTCAGATTTCAGAAATTATTTTTATTGTTGAGCAACTACGAAACAAAAATCATAGCAAACTAATTTTGTATTTTCAATTTAATACACTGTGTTACCTGCAGGTAGATTAAATTAGCCAGCACCGACCCACAGGACAAAAATTTTGTAGATAGAAAGTAGAAAAGAAATCAAAATGCTAATGCAGTCAGATGAAGTCAAACGTTCCTTAATTCTGTTCAAACTTTGTCTATTTTCCTACTCTAGATAATCACTGGCCTATGGAGCACCAACAAGGCCAAGTTATTTTACTGTTTTTCCCAAAATCTCTGGGAAGTTTGTTGTACAGTCTTGCAGATTTTGTCAAAACTTTATGAGGCGTCAGAGATAAAGTTTATATTATCTGACTGCTAACCATTCATATGTGGCCTGGTGAGCGGGTCTGTCTGTCTGTCTGTCTGTCTGTCTCACAGCAGAGCAAATGAGGACAATGGATGATTTTCAGACATTTGCGGAGGCAAATAAGATCAGTATGAAAAATCATTTAAACTCTCGTATAACTTTCAGCCAATCTCCCAAAAAGCAGCAAATTGGACCCATTTTATCAGAGCACCCACAGAAATCAGATATGGTTCAAATCAGCATAAACTGGCCAATTTTTACAATTACTTGACACTAAAAATTGGCAACAGAACTCTGTGCTTTTAAAGAGATGTATAAATAACTATATAGATATAAAATGCATAACTGGGCAAATAAATAAGTCATTTAAAAGAATTTCTCTCTCCAAAACGTTTACATTTTAATATTTTTGCACACCCAGAAATACTGTTGTGGTGTGATTTGTCTTCCATATTGTTTTTGATACAAAAATAACACATTTATATTTGAATTGATTTGATTCCCTCGAACAGATTTGTATTTAGAGCACCAATTTTACACTAAAAAGTGATGCTTCCATACCTTTGTTTAAATCTAAACGAAAACATGTAGAGATATGTTTTATTTCTGAATTTTCTCCTTGTGTAGTTTTATGTAAAACAGTTAAAGGGAATGTGATGAACATAAGAGAGCTTCTCGTATCTGAAGCCACCTAAAGCATGATGGCCGGAATCAAAATGAGAGAACAGCGCCTTCTACAGGCCACAATCTGCTGAGCATGCTGTGTTTGCTCTGCGGAGGAAGGCATTGACGGTTAATTCAGGTCATTTGCACTTTAAATCTGCCAGAGGAGCTGCATGTCAAAGCTTCATTCAGCCTAATTTATTTAACTAAAATCCGTTCAGAGACTCTGAATCTTCGGTTTTCTGCCTCAGCCCAGAAGAAGATTTTCTTCCAGTTCGTCTCTGCGTTTGCTATATATACATCTGTTCCTGTGAAGCATCAGTGTGTGCTCAGAGCCAGCGGGGTAAACACGAGGATATTTTCACATAAATACACATTTAAAGAGGATGGAGGTGTGTAGCAGCATACAGATTCATGTCCTGTTTTCTGAAGAGGTTTGTCCAAGTCCAACACGGCGAAGCACCTTTAACAGAGCCTTCTGTGATGACTTCTATTTGCTCCTTTTTTCAGTTTTTTTTATTATTATTTTAAAGAAAATTGCTAAAAGGTGAAATAGATAAATAAATAAAAATCCAGGAAATTATGGATGTTTTATGAAATGTAGAAAACATCTGAATCTGAAACTTGTCTGTTAATTTGCCCAAATTCACATCAAAGAAGACATTAAAGGTGACCCATTATGCTTCCTTTAAACAAGCTAAGATAGGACTGCGGTCTAAACATTACATGTTCATTCGTTCTCAGACAATGAAGTTTCACCTGCTCTATTGTGAGCCGCTTTTAATGTGAGCTGCAAATAAGCTACTGGTGGCCACGCCCCCAAGTGGCCACCAGTGAACACACATCAAAAACCATTAAATGATTTGGATTTATTAGCACATGGAGTGTTTCTGTTTCTAGAAGCAGCAGAGATCCAATTGGAAGAACAAAAACGGCCAAAAAGTGATTTTATGTTTGCATAGTAGGTCCCTTTAAAGGCCATTTTGTTTATCTCATATTAAGCTTAAGTTCAGTTCACGTGAGAGTTATTTTATGTGTATAAAAGTATTGTGCTGTTTAGCCTGAGCGAGCGTCTAAATTGATCCGGGGTTCTGGGAGACCAGAAACAATCGTTTTTGAAACGGCGGGGAAAAATATCAAAGTTCATGTTTCACTGTGTGCAGGCGAGACGCGTCTTTTTAAAATCATGACCTCATAGTTCACAAAAAGCAAACATGATGCAACAGTGCTTGTTGCATCATTCTATGGCAGTGTCACAGCGCCACCGGTTGGCCTGACAGACTTACTGCAGCATTTTCCGTGTGGCAGCTTCCTGTCGCGAGGATTCACGTTTTTTTTTTATTTTTCATAATCATTCACAAAAATTTACTGTCTTGTTTAGTTATTTGTCATCTGCTTCTTCAACTTCATCAGTGCCTTGCAAAGTATTTCTTATTCTCTATCAATGTAGTTTTAATGAGACCAGAAATTTAAAAAAATCTATAGAGTGCGGCAAACATTTTTATTCATCTGATACCCTAAATTAAAATCAAGCCACTTCAGAATGGATCTAATTAGTTAAAGAACATAAATCCAGTTGTCAGACTTGTATTATAGAAAATCAGGGAATCAGTTGTGGAAATGCTCAGAGCAGGCCTCTGTTACAAAACTGTTCATTTTCTTGAGCTATACATCATGCTGTGATGTTATTTCCTTGTTAAAGACATATCTAGAGTTTTGCTTTGATTATTTCATGCATGTTTGAGAAAACCTTCAATTTCCATTGAAACCATTGAGCTGTGCAAAACGCCTGCCTTTACCTCGCTCCGCCTTCATAGGCAGATCCTATTGGAGCTGCAGGCTCCATACTTACACCTCACAGTGCAGCCAGTGAAATTCTTGGGATTTCATCAAAAATAACTTAATTAGGATTGTTTGTACTTGGATTAAAAATTTAGAATAAAAAATGTTCCATGCAAATCATGAATTTATATTAGCAGTCCTGACATCCCTGCTTAAAAATAAGGATGCTGCAATGTGAGGGTAAACGTTAGTAATGGAATATCGCTTTTCTATCATATTACATACAAAGTGTTTTGGTTTGCATGCTGCTTGGAAGGATCTGTTGTTATTGGTGTCTGAGGCAGACAGAAGGTCCCGTTGGGGGCTGGATGAGAGCGATGCTGCGTTCGCAGCCTGCAGTGTGTTTGTGTTGCACTACGCATCGCAGGTCTCACAACACCCCTGGCTCCAGGGGGCTTAGGCCCCCAGGATTTAAGCACGCAAACCACCAAGAGCCAAGAAGACAGACAGAGGAGAGGGAGAGCCAAGATGAGAGGACGGACCATGGTGTGAGTGTGTGCGTTTGTCCTTCCATGAGTTGACTCCCCTGCAGAGGTGTTTTGTTAACCTCGTCTCTGGGAAACGAAGGGTGCACACAGCAGTATGAAAAGATAAAGTGAGACACCCGCCCCAGGCCTGCATTCAGCTTTTCCCACACACATACACACACACACACCCGCACACCCCCACACACAGATACACACACAAACATATCCAGAAAATTACCTGAATGCTAGTTTATCCAGTGTTTATTAAATGGTTCCAAGGTGAATGTCAGGTCAGTGTAATGGCGTTCTGAGTGCTTCCTGTCAGAGAAATGCTTTTTTCTTCTTCTCTTCTCACTTTATGATGGTCTCACCCAAAAGTAGAAGTAACAAAAAAATCACATATCCCAGTCCTGAGAATTCTGAATTGATTCAAAATGCTCAAAAATTAATTTTGAAATGTGTTTCAGTTGCACGTCTTTGCCACTTCTGTTTGCGAGTGTGCTGCATATCGCCTTGTCTCATACTATGTATTTTTAGTAGGGCTGTTGTAAACAAATATCTTAGTTATCAAGTATTGTATCGATCATTCTTATGATTAATCGAGTAATTGGATAAAGAAAATTATGAAATAAACTATTGGTAAATCTAACATAACAGCAGTGACACTATCGCACAACATCAGTTCAGTTGTTTATATTTGAGCTTCCCTAACAATAACTTTTCTGTAGTTTAGAAAATTAACCTGTAACAGTAATACCTCACTTTCTAAGTTTCCTGAAAAAAAAGTTATATATGGATCCGAAATTATATTCAATTTAAAAATAGAGAGGTGGGCTCACAAATACGCTTATAAAAATTCTCTATACTCCAGCTTCTGGTTTATGTATTCATTCAGAGAACTCTCACCTTGTCCAGCCAATATTATGTGTTTTCAAGGTTTATGGTGCCATTTTATAGCACAACCAATTAACTATGTTACCTTTAGTTGTTATAAACATATATATATATATATATGACTCAAATAAAGTTTTACTTTGCAATGTAACCAGTTGAAATTAGGTCTCTGTCACTTTAAAATCTCCTGCTCTTTCTGAAGCTCCGCCTTCAGTAAGTCATCACATCATGGCTCCTCTATTAATCCTTTAGGAACATTTTTACCAGTGTTTCACTGAGAAGCAGCTCCTATAGTGAGCTTAACAGATCTGCAGTTCCACCAGGTTTTTGCTAATTGCTGCTGGCTAGTCTGAAGGAACTGAGTGGGAGAGTTGCAGAGGAAGGGCTGCTCTGTGAGGTGGTTCATCATCCCCCATCGTCTGAGGGGATGATGAACATCCCCCCCAGACGTTTTACACAGCTCAGTGGTTGCTATGAAGATTCAAGGATTTCTCAAATATGCCTGAAAGTTTCAGAGCAACATTCCAGGTATGTTTTTGATGAGGGAATCTAAACTAATGGAATTTCATACAGTCTGGATTTGTTTCAAATAAATGTTCTATTTGTTTACAATGTCTTCTTCACATGATTTAAACCAAACCTCTTGGTCCTTTGAATTGGAAAGTTGTTTCTGAGTTTGATCATAGCCCTAAAATTCAGAATCGAATCGCTAGGCACTGAGAGATTTGCATCTGTACCTTAAAAGTGTCTCCCTATCCCAGGCAGCAGAACAAAAAGGCTTCAAGCATCACACATGGCTTTGATGAACATCATGAAACCATGCTGGAGCGAATCAGAGCAGCTGCAGCAGTCTGGGTTTGGACCAGATCCAATATGGATAGAAAGAGAAACACAGGTCACCCCTCTACCTCCTGGCAGCAACAGTTTACAATTCCTCCAACTGAATTTACAGAAGCGTTCATTAATGAGTTTTAGTGATTGAAACTTTTCGTACTTGATGACTTGTGGCACTAATGTGTGTCATAAGGCAGTTGCAGAAAAGAGCATTTGTGCTGATGTGATGTCCTGAAGCTGCTGAGGTTTTGTGTCTGTGTACATCTGATGACAGGAACCAGAGGTCGGACCTTTAATTTCCCAGTTCCAGTTTCTAGAAGCCAGACTTATTCAGGCGTTTGATATAAGTTTGTGTCCGATAAATTAGTCACCACCTTCATCAGGCAGCTGCAGTATGAAGTTGATTGACTTTAGCAAACAAAAGCGTATGACTAAATGCTTTTTTCCACCTGATGAAAGACGGTTTGGCCAAATGAACTTTTAATCAATAGCCTATTTCCATTTGTACACGTTTTCCTCACTCTCATCTTCCCTTATCCTCATCCCAATGGCTCCACCGCATGACTAGAACCTTAAAGCTGCAGTATGTAACTCTAAAAAAATCTATGGCTTTTTACATATTTTTTAAAACTGTCACCTTGTCATGAATGTACAATATGAGACAGATCAATCTCCACTTCCTCTCCTGAGCTACTATTGAAGTTTGAAGAAATGCACTAAAAACAACCAATCAGGAGCCAGGAGGAGGGGCTTATTGCTGTCAGTCTACCTTGCATACTGTTCAACATGCTAATGTTACAAACTGATTGGTTGCTTTTAGTTAGCACTGGAGGAAAGCAGAAGAACTTGATTTCGTTTCACAGATTATCCGTCTCATACCAAACTGTCACGACATTTTCACAGTTTCAGCCAATAAAAAACGCTGCATCTTATGGATGTCCTGTATTACATTCACACACAGGCAATTCTTTTCGTTTTCCAGATGCGACCTACATCTGATTTTTTTCACAGCAGTCTGAACTTTCCGATCTTTTCATTCCTCCCCCCGCAAAAAAATCCAATCTGATCCAATCCAATTATATATGTGGAAATCGGATATGTATCCAATTGTTTTCAATGCGTCTGCAGTCTGAATGGTCATGTTGCATTTTCTCCGAACTTTACATCATTCACTTGAGACGGAATCCTGAAGAATGCTGTAGGCAAGAAGCTGCAGTGGTTTGAACGTTCTGAGATGGTGAGGTCAGCTTCGAGGGAAGAGCCGAGCCAATGTGGCTGAGATGTGGTGGAGTGGCAGAGAACAAGGTTATCACAGCGATGAGTGTTTAATACGGACTCTGTCTGGGCGAGAAGAGAAATCAGAAGACCCGCAAAGAGACAAAGAAAGGGGTGGATGGGGGAGGAAAAGGGCTATCTGAAATACTGAGAGGGTGAGAGAAGAAGGGCGTTGGTATCCATAGGAGGAATCTTTATTACAATACAACAGTGGTTAAAAAAAGAAAAACATAATGCAAAAGTTAGATGTAAAAAATTTCCCATAAACTCAACAGTTTTAAGTTACCTAAGACATAATAATAACAATCATTATTATGTTCTTCATTTGCTTTGAAGTAATGATTACGTTACATTATATAAAACATGTAGAAAAAAGACTTTGGGTCTATTTGAGTTATGTAAACAGTCTGACAGACAGGAAGGCCTCTTCAGTCTGGTTGTGTGCCATGCCTTGATTTAAATGGACAAACAGGGATTTACGGAGGTATGTGTGGTCTTGGAAACTCATAACCTTGAACTCATAAAACAAGTTGGAGAAACGCTAAGCAGATCCATGTCTGTAAAGAATAATGGTCCAAAAAGTCAATTGTCTTGCTTTTCACAACAATGTTGATTTACAACTTTGTTCTTTCTATGCCTTGTGGAACTCACTTTACATAATCTCAAACAAACTGAGTGTCAGCTGCAGTTGCTGTGGAACAGTCTGAGGGTGTTTTCACACCTGGTAGTCCAGTAGATTTAAATTGCAACATTAGTTGCATTTTCAGCTCCTGCGGTCTCTGTCACACTGAACTGTGTCAAATGAACCAAACCCTTTGAAATACCTGTTCCTCCTGGCCTGTGGGGGCGCTCTGCACCAAGAACCACTAAAAGAAACAACACAAAACCCTGTGAAGAAGACACAAACATCTTTATTCTTAACAAAATATAAAACAAAAATGGAATAGCGTCAGAATTGAGTGTTTCTGATAAGGATTTCACTTTTGTCTTTGGCAAAAGACGACGAGCCATTTCTCCTCCAAGCAGAAGACTTGAGCATTTGGTTTGGTTGTATTTACCCAGAATGCTCTGCACTTTAGTCCACTTCCTGCTTTTCAAATCAATTCAAATTTGTTTAAAGGACAGCGCACTAAACAATGTTACAATGTCCAGAATTCATTTTAACTAAACCCAGATCGGTTTGTAGGCGGACCAGAATTCCCTGGTCCTCATCAAAGTTTAACTACAATTGAAACTTGTGTGTGTAGTTATCATGCTGATGGTAAATATGAGAAGTGATGAAACATGTCAACGTACAGGATAATTAAAAACAAGCTGCAAAACACTGGAGACTGGCTGTGGAGGTTAACCTCACCAGGACAGAGACCCTAAACCAGCTTAGACCACGGCATATTCATGTCTAGTCAAAGTCCAGTTGAGAATCTGTGGCAAGACTTGAAAATGGATGTTAACAGATGCAGATCAGTTTGGCATAGTGAAGAAAAACAAGGAAAACTTTCAGTCTTTTCAAGACCAAGGTTTGTAGAAACACTGTACCTCAAGAGTTGCAGCTGTGACTGTAGCAAAAGGTCCATTGTGTGCTACGATAGTACTGACTCATGGATGTTAAATATACAGTATACTCAGAGCACACTTCTCAGATTTTTATCTACAAAAAAACTGTAAGCTGTTTATCTGCTCCTTCTGTTCATATAAACAACTCTGTTCTTAACATTCAGACGTACAATGAAGCACTTCCAGCCCCCCTTCAGAAGAATGCAAGCCATTATTAGAGCTATAGCGTGGCAGCATGTGACTAACTTAACTACAATCCAGCCCCTTGTAAAGTGAGCTCTTTATAGGCGCAGGTGTTTATCTTGAGAAAAACAGCAATCCAATCCTTGTTGAACATTTGGATTGATTACATTCTTTTGTTTTAGTAAAATAACTTCTAGACTCAACACACATTTAAAGGCCGTTGCTGGCCATGGAGCGGTGCAGACGCTACATAGTCTGAGGGTTATGAGAAGGCCTATTTCTGTAAGGTGCAGCTGGGACTTCAGATAGGAGCCTGAGATGAAGGTGGGAGGATCAGGTTATTCTGACCAGTGTCATTTTCTCACACATCTTCTTCTATTGTGTGTGAGTGTGTCCGTTAGCAGCATATCTGACCTGTCTGGCCTGGAGGTGGTGTGAGTGATAAGACACTTTACTTCCTCTCAACCAGACATCCATCCAAAACATTCTCATATCAACACAAAAGCTAGCCCAGTCTTCTAGACCGAGATCCCAGCAGTTTGATCCTGGAATCTGTTTCCACTCCCCTGGATTGGGAGCCACTGCTCCAGCTGAGGCCCAGCTGAGGCCCTGGCTCTCCACAACGCCTCTGTTTCCTCTTTGAGACCTTGGAACTTCTCTATCTGCTTGTGTTCCTTCTTCTGCATCCAGCACTACTGCTTTGTTTTCTGCTTTGTTCAGCATCACAACATCCGGTTGGTTGGAAATCATCGTTTTATCAGTTTGGATCTTTGCAGTTTTGTTCTCCATCATGCTCGGAGGCGTCTCCCACTTTGACTGGAGAACCTCCAGCCCATGGTTGGCACAAATGAATATATCAAGTTTTGTTGAGGTCTTAAGGAGACTGATAACCAAATTCAAATGGTGAGGTATTGACTTGTTTGTTCCAGCTACTGCAATCAGATTAAGGCATTATTCTTTTTTCTTCTATGTTGTTCTTTGGGGTGGCAATCAATTTAGTTTTTTAAAAATCAGATTAATCACGATCAATCACTATGCTTAACTGTGTAAACTTAAAATGTGAATATGCATGTTTTCAAAAAATGTTTGAGAAAATGTTTATTGTCTCAAACCAAATCTTTTGAAGATTCAGTAAGGTTTAAACTTTAAAGCAAGTGATTTTGTGCAAAGTGTTAATTTGCAAAGTGCTTGTTCTGTGGTGGAAGGTTATCTCATTGTTTCAGTATCTACAGACAACCTCGGTTTTATCCAAACATCCATCAGGGTGTTTTTTTTAAACAAAATTTACTGCTCAGCACACCATGTAGACTCTCCTTGTTCATATTTTCATTTGTGCTTGCAACTCTACATTGCTGACTGCAGCACAAGAACGCATAATGGGCCTGACACGCAAAGGCAATGTTGCTCCTTCTCCATAACCTCCTGGAAGAGGCTTTTAGGTCAAAAATAGTTGATTCAATGAATCTGCTTTATGTAAAATCAATGCATTAAGCTTTTCAGATTAACTGCATTTGTTACTGGGTTACCTTTGACATCAAAAAGTGCTGATGAGATTTCATCTTGCTGTGCTCTTTTGTCAGGTATCTCGCCAAGCTGTCATCAGTGGGGAGCATCAGGGACGAGGAGACGTGCGAAAGGTTGCGAGGCCTTATCCAAAGACAGGTACACTCAGTGGAAGGACTGACAGTAATCACAAGAGAAGGGTTTCAGAGTTACAAAAGGAATTCACTGGGACTCACATTGTGCAAAAAAGTCTTAGCTGAGTTACAGCAGTGAGTTTTGAGATTTAGGAAAAAAACATGTTCAACTCAGGGTAATGTTGCCCTATTTGATCGGGGCAAATAGGGTTGCCCTGATCAAGATGTTTGTTGCTACAGACCAGGGTCAAGAAAAATTGCTGTCAGCGAATACCAAGTCCCAGTCCAGTACTTCATCAGTGTTATCCAAAATAAAGTCAGGTACAGGTACATAAAAAGCATTTTTATATAACCAGTATCTATGCATTCATTACACATAGAGTGAAATAGTGTCTCAGAAAATGTTTATATTGTGAAAAAGTTAAATATTGGAAACTGGTTGTGACACTCCCTAATGCTGCATCCAAGGATATTCATAGAAAGCTGAGAGGTAGGAAAAAATTTTATAGGAAAAGGTGCACCAGCAAGAAGGACAACCGCAGCCACTTCTTAACATTAAGAGCCACTACACACAGACGGCTCCTACACTCAGGCTCAAATGTCGCATGGCTTGAGTCATAGCACTTCTGGACCAGAGGTAACGACCAAAGTGTCTCACCTGAGTTAAGTAGAAAAACAACTGGACTGTTGCTCAGTGGTCCAAAGTTCTATTTTCAGATGAAAGTTTTTGCGTTTCATTTTGACATGAAGGTCCCAGAGCCTTGAAGAAGAGTGGAGAGACATAGAATCCATGTTAGTTGAAGCCCAGAGTGAGGTTTCCACATTCAGTGATGATTTAAGGTCACATCATCTGTTTTCTATATGCCCTAAATCATAGTAGAACATAGGAGCTGTTCAGGTTTAGGTTAGCTCCAGCAGTTAATGCAGAAGAAGCAAAGTATACTGTGGACAAGTGGTCAGTCCGTCACAGATCCTATTATAACAAGATGAGCAGAATATTATTATCTTTGAGCTTCTTCATATCTTTTGGTACCACCTAACTCTCCACTCAAGCCAACTCATTAACAATGAAAAGCAAATTGTCAGCAAACCTTTGGTATAATATTACCTAATGTATACTAGTTCACAGTGTTGAGTGCCATGACCTTTTTACATTGACTTTGCCCTTTGCTGTTGGCCGAACAGCAGACATGAACCTGTTCTATTGACAGCTCCAGGAACCTAAACATTAGCAATGTTTTGATCAAGATAATATTGTCTTTGTTACCAGCCTTAAGAATTTAAGAATTGTCAAGAGGACTTGTGGAGATTTAGTGATATTTAATCAGCATTAAATCCCTCATCAGTGATGTTCTAGACACACCGTATCAGTTTTTCTCAATAGCAACACATATTTTGTTCCAACAGGAGAGTTAACTTTGGTTTCTAAACAAATATCTTACTCAAGATGGCTACAGTCTTCAAAGAAGTCACACCTTGCACCTGCTGATGACATTTTATTAAGATTTCATAGGTCAAAGTGCTAGGCTAACATTAGAAAGTTACTGTTTTGCTATGACTCGTTGATAACTTAGCTCAAAACATTTCAAGCTCGATTATCTACCGTTTTTTTAAGGTTGTTGTTTATTTCAAAAAGGAACAATGCACATCACATAATATGCCAGAGTTAGCCATAGAGGCTAGTTTTCATCTGAATCAATATTAATGCAATATATTGCAATGCAATACAGACGTCTTACCAAGCTTCTTCCAATAAAAGAGAATAATAATGATAAAACAAAAAGCTATTTTATCTAAAAGCAGCATATTACAAAATCAAAAAATTACATATATTACAAAATGTCACCACAAGACAAACAATATATGTACATATATAAAAAACAAAAAACCAATACCAATAAGGTCGCAGTTAACTATGTGCAGAGAAGTCTTTAAAAACAACTTGATTTCCTGCTTTATAAAGTTATCACTTGCTTGAAAGTCTTAACATTTGAAGATCATTTCATACCTGTGATTCTTTATCCATTTAATGCCGCTCAGGGCTGCAGGGAACTGGTGACTAAACTTTATTCTGTTCCCACTTTCTTTTTTCCACACCTCAAACGACGGTGGTGAGGAGTTAGTCCAAATATGTGGTCTATGACGGTAACATGTCTACTGTGCTTGTGCTTCAGGTGCAGATCTGTAAGCGCAGTGTGGAGGTGATGGATGCGGTCCGCCGTGGAGCACAGTTGGCTATAGACGAGTGTCAGTTCCAGTTTCGCAACCGTCGATGGAACTGTTCCACTCTGGAAACCATGCCTGTGTTTGGCAAAGTAGTGACCCAAGGTAAGGTAGTGCATGGCAGCAAGTCCTGAAGGAACACCACTAATAGCATCAGTCAGCGCCTTTATGCTCTAATCACTCGCAATCTTCATGTATGAAAGGTCAAAAGTAGGAGCTGCTTTGCGTTTGGCTTCATTCTAATCCTGAGCGTGTTCCCTGTTTAGGCTGCACCATTCAGAGCAAGAAGCTCTTTTCATTTATATAAAATGTGTCTGTGCTTTCCTACGTGTGTTAGGCACCCGTGAGGCAGCCTTTGTGTATGCCATCTCAGCAGCCAGTGTGGCATTTGCGGTCACAAGGGCCTGCAGCAGCGGAGAGCTGGAAAAATGTGGCTGTGACCACAATGTACATGGAGTCAGTCCAGACGGTAGGTTTCTACAGCGCTTTCACACATGGAAAGGGAACAGAAAGGCCAATCCCATTTACTCTTGAAAATAAGATGAAATAATGTGACATTTTAAATAACTCATTTTGACCTTATAAAGCCAACTCCGTCATAACGGTAATAACCACTTCCTGTACATATTTATGTGTTTTCAAAGGTTTCCAATGGTCAGGCTGCAGTGATAACATCGCATATGGAGTGGCTTTCTCGCAGTCTTTTGTGGATGTGAGAGAGAGGGGTAAAGGCCAGTCCTCCAGCCGCGCTCTCATGAACCTGCACAACAACGAAGCTGGGAGAAAGGTAGCTCACTGTTTGTGGCTAAAATTGGCAAACAAACTTGCATTGCTTTGCTCAAATTTAATTTCGATTGCCATCGGGATGCAGGATTGTTGAGATAATTGAGTTTTAGATGATCAGATTATAAGGTGTGGTTTTACTTCTAGTTCACCTCCTGTTGAGATTTAGTTAGTACAAAGTCCACATAAAGTCAATTGAAACTTTTCTGTTCAAAGTTCCAAAACAAGCTTCCACTTGAGGGGAAATGGGGCTGGTTGAGTTAAACATTCACTTAAGTCCAACTTTAATCATAAATTTCAGTGTAATTTATGTTTCAGTACAGGGACTCCAGTCCTAGAAGGTCTGCAACGATTAGATACCTCTGTACTGTAACACACCCAATTCAAATAATTTCATGATTAGGACACAGGCGCTTGAGCTTTGGAGTTGCCCATCCCACGTTTGGGGACATTTTTAGGACAGTCATGTCCTTCTTAATTTGAGAAAAGCCCAAATGCCAGGTCCAAGTCTGTTGGTTCGTTCCTTGCTTCCCTTTGTCATCTTCATCATTACATTTTAGCAAGATGATCAGTCTGTTAGTGATGATAATGTTACACCTATTGGGTATCAGTGTTCAGAGAATGACAATGGTTATGATATCTCTTCAGGCCATCTTATCCCATATGCGAGTGGAATGCAAATGCCATGGCGTGTCAGGTTCCTGTGAGGTGAAGACCTGCTGGAAAGCCATGCCACCATTCCGCAAGGTGGGCAACATCATCAAGGAGAAATTTGACGGTGCCACTGAGGTGGAGCAGCGCAAGGTGGGATCTACCAAAGTCCTGGTGCCTCGTAATTCCCAGTTCAAACCTCACACAGATGAAGATTTGGTGTATTTGGAGCCCAGTCCGGATTTCTGTGACCATGACCCACGTACACCGGGTATGTTGGGCACGGTGGGACGCCAGTGTAACAGAACATCCAAGGCCATCGACGGCTGTGAGCTGATGTGCTGCGGCCGAGGCTTCCAGACGCAGGAAGTGGAGGTGGTGGACAGGTGTAGTTGTAAGTTCCACTGGTGCTGTTACGTGAAATGCAAACAGTGCCGCAAAATGGTGGAGATCCACACTTGCCGGTGATGCAATCTGCAAAGAGGGCCACGTTGATGGACAGAAAGCTAAGATCCTATACGGCTCCTCAGTGACGGTCCAAAGGGAGCAAGGAGCTTTATGAAACTCCCTCTTCTTCTGCTTTAAAACCATCTCACCCTCCTAAAACAGCAATGGACAACCATCATCAAACAAATATATCCTGCTGTAGTAATGGCTACTTCCAGTAACAGAGTCTGATTTTTTTAAAAAGAACATCCATTCTCTTCCTGTCTCCCTCATGTTCACATTTGGTTTGTCACTGATGCTTTTTATTTTTATATTCTCTAACTTATTTGTTGAGACTGAGGAGATTGACAGATGGTGGACACAGAAGGAGACAAGTTGGGACAAGAAGTGACAAATTTGGAACGGTGACTGTACAGTTGAGGGTGGAGGTGGAGGTGGGGTTGGGGATCGGAAGGAGGGTTCCCTGCTCACTGTGCTTGATGATGTTGCTGCTGCTTCCAGGACTCATTTGGAGAGCTGGATGTCAAAAAAGGGAGTCGGCGAGTCTGTCAGAGGATGCACTCGGACGACACAGAGAAACACAAACCTTCTGTGGATCTTCTGTTGTTTTCTCAGTGTGCAAGAGTCCCTAACTGGCCACTGAAATACCCTGACATTGACACGCCCACTGGGTTCTTCCTCCAATGAGGATGATGAATATAATGATAATAATGGAGAGGAAAAAGCCACTTTCGTCTCCTTCTGGTTTGTTTCATAGCACTGGCAGGTGATGGGTATTGAACAAATCTAATATACATACATACATTGTAAGGGTGTAGCAAGCGATCATGCCAAGAAATCTTGCAACGTTAAAACACAATAATATTTCTGGCCTGAGTAAAGTCTGCATAATCTGGTAAAATTAGTGCCAGTTTATAAGACAGGTCTCTGGATATGGTCTTAAGGACAGACCATCTGTACTTACATCTGCGTTTCCATTACAAATGTGCACAAACATCGATATTCTGCTAATGTCGAAATACGCATTTGTGCTATTTCCAGTAAATGGGAAATTCAATTAAAATCAGACATGAATGAGTCTGCTCACACAATAAGTAATTAAAAATCAAAATGGTGACTGATGTGCACACTGACTTTTAAGTAAGACAAGAAATGCTTGTTGAGTTGCCTGGTGTTGTTAACAGATTTAAAAAGCCAGGACTTGTAATGAGGCTGGCCCAAAGATTTGTTAGTAAAGCACTGAAGAAAGCTTTTTATTAGCATCTATTTAGATATTAGAAAAAGATAGAAGTTGGCATGTAAGCATCAAACCAAAGTTAGGTTCTCACTGCCCAACATCATAAGAAAATCTCTGGCTGTGAACCTGAGTAAGTGTTCTCTGGCCATTAAGCAGGACAGATGGACTAAAAGCTGATTTAGCACTTGCACTACCAAAGACCAAGTCGTGTCAGAGATGCTCTGGAAAAATTGTGCAGCATGGCTGCTACTCCAACCAACATCTGATTCTTGTCCTCTTTTGCACAAGCATGAGAGCTACAACCGTCTCCTTTCACTCTCCCTCTTTTCCGAATCTGACTTCAATAATAGAGTCAATAAAACCCACAACTTGGCCTGATGGAATTGTCATAAAAGAATGGGGATTCCAAGTTTTTCCTAAAAATGAGCTAACATCTTGCCTCATTCTTGCAATGTAGTCCATTGTTTTGACCCGGCCGTCTTGCTACACCCCTACCATGCAGTAAACGAGACCACAGAGCAACACCTGCATTCGGCCATGACTGTCCAGGACACCTGAAAGCTTCTGTCTAAACATTTACCAGAATACATTTGTAATGACTTGCTATTATTCCTGAATAACCTTTTTGTGCTCTTTCGGAGTAATGTTGGCGTTAGTTGTCATCTGTCAGATTGTTAAGTTTGCTTCATACAAACATGAGTAACATGCATGTACCAGCCAACTCTCCAAAGACAAACACACACATATTCACACCCAAAGAGGTCATCCAGAGGGCATGTTCCAAGCATGACTGAAGCACTTTCTCTCCAAGCGCACATAGAACCCTCGGCACACAGCAACAAGCATTCAAACGCATATTCACTTACCTTCTGTACATCTATTGCACTCACACACAAAGTTATCAATGCCACTGTCAGGACTTCCTGTACCACCATCACAAAGCCAAGCTTCCCTGTAACATGTTAATATCATAAAGATAAACTGTCAATCTGTAAAAACACTGAAGAAGACCATACTGCCTATGAATGTATGCTGATAATGAAATATGATGTTTTTAAGTTCAGTGTTGTCATTTTTTTTAATAAAACAAAGATTATATGGTGTTTGTGTGTCTAGGTGAGTGTGTGTATGAATGACAAAATATAAAATATTAAAGAAAAAAGTGGGAGACAATGAGAAACATGAGAGATTGCAATTCACCACAAGACAAACACACACACTTGCACACCCGCACAGTATGTCTTCCTATATTCATAGGGACTTTGCATGAACTTCCATTCATTTTGTATTAATTTCTACAGCCTAACCTTGACCCCGAACCCAAAAGCAGCACTTCTTCTTTTGGGACTCTAGCTTTGGGCCCCATAAGGGGCAGCTGGTCCCCACAATGTAGTATGTGTTAGGAAGATGGTCCTTACAATGTATGAAAAACAAGGGCGCACACACACACACACACACGCACACCCACCCCCATACACTGCTGACAGACATTCACATATTTCAATAAAATCGTCCATTTCCCGTGTCTTCAGCTGTATTATTATGTGACCACAGTTTGCTTTGTGCAGAATTTTAAGTGTGTGTGTGTGCTTCATTACACCCCGAGGTCTTTCCCTGCACCCCGTGACACCTATAAACATTATTTATGTGCCGTATACAGTATCAGCACAGACAGTATATCAATAGAAGATGGATGTGTTTTCTGAGGCACTGGGACTGCGGCTGTCCGGGTTTGGGAAGAACCGAACTGGCCTCTTGGGTTTCAGAGACCACTTGACTGAGGCAGAGCGGGGGTCTAAGACTGGAGAGCAGAACACCGGGCTCGATCACGGATTACAGCAAAATGTGGACCACATGGCACAAACTTTGTTCCTCTTTCTGTCCTATTAATATCATACTGCCCCCCAGCGCTCCCCACTCTGGCCTTCTTGTTCTTTCTCTTTCAATATCTTTGACTTACAGTAGTTCCAGTTGGATTCCCCCTCTGCAGAGTGCAACTCCAACCATCTGTGGTTTGGGATGGCTGGGATCTGTCCTTCATTAAACCACTGCCATGGCCTGGGTGCAGTGGGTGGCGGGGAGCCTCACTGATTGGGAATGTCTGCTGGCTTATGTGTCCGTACGCTCGCTCTGCGAGACGTGCAGGCATACAGTCAGTCAGGGAATTCTCATGCGGATTGTGGTTTGCGCCTGAGACAAGAGACTGGCAGTCAGGCTCTGCTGCTATGTGTCTATGTGTGAGTTAATAAAGTGCAAATAAAACAAATGGTTGTGGTTTTTAAAACTGCTCAAATGTTCCATCGTGTCGTTGTTTTGGTGTGACGCATCAGGCAGGAGAGCACTGCCCCTCTCCTACCTGTTACTGTGCAGTTCGGTAGATGAAAAACACTACAGCACTTCTCTCTCCCTCGACAGAAGGACCTACACATTGTTCCCACAAGTCTGAACTGGAAGTGATCCACGCCATATATTTGTGCACTGCTGTTTATCTTGTTGTAAAAGATATTTTTAAAGCTTAAAGTCCTAAACTTTAAGTACTAAAAGTTGATATGATGAAAATGTGCTTAAAAGTAAGAAAGACTAAGGAGGCCTTCCAAGAAATGCTAAAATTTTTCATAAATTTTTGAGATCCTAAGTCATTTTTGATATGCTGTATTTTAAGAAAAATCTAACTAAAAAATAATTATCTTTTTTTGTCAATAACAATACTGGCTATTTGAAATTAAAAACTGAATATCAGCAACTAAATTCTTGAATTAAAAATTATTTTAATTCAACTAAAGAAAAAATAAATAAATGTGATACTGATATAAATAATCTGGATTCTAACTGTACTCAGTCCCTCCAGAATGTTCCGGGTCCCAGTGGGATGTGCATGTGACCAGAGGCTGTCTCCTCACAGACTCTCTAATGCTGAGCCACCTTAAAAGATCAAATATGATCAAACACATGTTGTCATCATGCATTGCAACATTGATTCTTTTCTGTACTTTATCAGCAGTGAGCAAAGTTATAACTGGGCAAAGATGTCGTCTCATTAAAATCAGAAATCTAACTCGACGTTCATCTTGAAGCTGGTTTCACTTCACGTATCTGCTTGATACTTCGGTTTGCAGACTTCCCAGCGCCGTCTCTGTGTCTGGGCCGGAGTGTGTTGTGGTGTTGTGAGTCTTCAGGGTGAGCCATGTGGGTTGCCCTGGATATTAATGCCAGTCACCCAGAAAACCCAGGAGAAGGCCGGCTTTAGCTCAGAGCCTGGCCCTCCCAGCGCTCTCCCAAACTCCCAGATCTCTCCAGCATACTTCTCATATTAAAAGAAAACAAGTTACACAAATGAGACAGATGGTTCTTGTTTGTGATGACAGTTGCGATTCTTTCTCTCTTAGCCCCCTCACACACACACACACACGCACACACACACACCCTACCTTCTGCTCCCTCTCATCTCTTGTGTCTTCACTGTTTTTTGCCCTGTTGTGTAAGATGCAGAGAAGCCATTCAATTCAGCCTGATGAACCCACAGCATGATGTCACATGAGCACACACCACTTTATCGGATCTCCGCTCCACACTGAACCGGAACTCTATCAAAAGATAAAAATTCATCCTCTCACATATAAGCTTTTTCTATTGTAATAAATCACATTCATAGGCCTAAAACTTCAGCTCCCGTGCATTTAGTTACTTTGCACATACAAAGTTTATTAAGTTATGTTTTGGTTTAATAAAGTATACTGGCATTTGAAGTGATAAAGTTGGAAGTGATGCATAAATGTGAAGTAGAAGGAAAAAACTGGAAAAAATACATATCTGAAAATTCTGTTTGGTTGTTTACTCTGCATAAAATACAGTAATATTTATTTTCTTCAGAAGCATTCTCATTGGTAAACATTGTCAATCAATGCGTAATTCAGTCCCAGTGTTGACCTTTTGTCACACTTTTGAGAAAGTGTCTCCCTCCGCCATGATGGATGTGAAAAGAATGGAAAGCTGGTCAGTGAACAGACAGTTAGCCTAGCATCACTTTCATCCAGTTAATGTCTCTGTGAGAGGAGTTATTAGACACTGCACAAACAGACCAGGATGCAAACCAAACTTGTTATTTTATCATAAACCTTTTATGAAAGTGGAAGACGCCAATGACGACACGGCGAAGAACCGGCAGCTCTGTGTACTCACAAACACTTTTTACAAGGTCAGAAGATTAAAGTTCATCTACTTCATATGATACAGGTACATGTCTAATAGTTAGTAATGATGGAGGAAATGCCCTTTCATCATGTAGCCTACCACGTACGAAAAAACTGGTTAGCATCCAGACTTTGGTACATTTTTAATTCTGCTCTGATGTAGGGAGAAACTCTGTTTATGACATAGTGGAAGAATTCATGTGGTATGTATTCAGGCAAAGTCGGCAATCAACAAACATGCCTGAAGGAAGAGGATCTGGATTGGTTTCTAAAGCTAGTTTTGTAAACGCTGCTGTGTACGAGACCCAGCGAGGTGAGCAGCTTGTACAGACAAATTAGCTTGACTTGAACTAGTAAAGGTCACGGTAGTGCTGGCAAAAACAATGTTCATGTTTGTCCTCTCTGCTGAATGGGATGACAATTGCTCAATAATTGAAAGCGTGGACAACAAAGACTGAACAGCTTCCTTCACTTCCTCCACAGCTTCTGTTAAAACTACAGCCAAACTACAAATCTAAAACAGCACAGAGTCAACGTCTTCACTCACAACTTCTCCTTCTGTGTGCCAATTGGACTGGGTTGAATTTCTACTGAACAAACCCAACTCAATGAGAGAAATTTCACAGAGCAATGAAGGGAGATGAGAAGTGGGGCAGACTGCGTAGGAAGGTAATGGCCGAGCTGCTTTGACTGATGAATAGAGAAAAAAACTGGATCCAACAGTGTTTCCTTCTACATCTTGTAAAGTGCCTACAGAGGTTGTAAAGATGAAATGAACCCAACTAAAACCGCCATGACACCGGCCTTTGAGTGCTTGTTCCCCTCTCAGCCGTTACCCTGTTAAATATTAAAAGCTTTTTGTTATGGTGATAAAAACAACACAATCCACAGTAAAATAAACGAGATCTAAAAGCTCCGGCAGCGTGGTTTTTTTTTTAATGCTGCCAACTGCAGTGCATCCCACAACTATTACATTACCACTAAATGCTGTTCCCAACAACTGTATCTGTTCAGCTTTAGAGCATTTCTGATACAGCTGAGTTCCAAACACTCATTTGATGCCTTTCAGACAACAGTTTATACAAGCGTGGACAGATCAGATAAGAATGGATCAGGGAGAGAAGGAGGGAGGATTTAGGTGAAGAGAAAGTGACAACTCCTCTCACCCACACACTCAACCCCAGATGGTAGATCACGCTGCTGATGGGGGCTTTGGCTGCCGTGGCTGCGGTTCTGCATGCTGGTATGGAGGAGAACGGTGCGCTTTCCTCTCCACAGACGCATGCTTTCTGTGCAAGCATGCGTCTGTCAGCAACTGAGCTGCCAGAAACTTTCCCTTAGCACCTGGACCGGGCTGAGGTTAGACCATGTGTGTATGTTACATGTATCGGTGTGGCAACAGCAACCTTCCGTGTCAAAATAAATGTTCCAGCGACCGACTTTAACCTGGTGGGATGGCCACCTGGCTGCCAGGTACGTCCTCTGATCACAGAGCCCGATTACTGATCTGAATACATCAGGAAGTTCTTTCTTGGCCATGGATCTGACCTCATAAATGTGAGACAGGAGGAAAGACCAGGGCCGGGAATCGAACCCAGAACCTTCTTGCTGCAAGGCAATCCATTATCCGATCAATTTTTTTCAGCTTCTCTGTTCCTGCTGATCTAAACGTCCATGGACGGTTGCAAATTCATAGTACAGCGTACCGACTGCCTGCACTTCTCATGACAAATTCCTTAATTTCCCACAATCTGAATGGATTCTAGCAGGTTTGATGAGTTATTTGGGTGCCTAGCCCTGTTTCTTTACAACCTGGGGAGCCAACACACAACTGTTGCACATCCTTGCAACTGTTTGCGGCAAAGCTCAACATTAAGATAAGATAATCCTTTATTACTCCCAGCCTGGTGTTGTATTCAAAACAGTTCGATGTGAATGCCGCTTCCCACTGAGAATGCTGTGAAGACTGACCTTTGTGCAGAAGCGTCTGGTGGACATCTGATTTAGGTCTGCTGTTAGCATGAGTGAAGTTCGCCTGAGTATGTGGGGGCTTTTAGGGATTATGTGCTCATGTTAATGCTTCCCCAGATACTCAGATGTACTTCACTCCGCAGCAGTCCGCATGCACTCGAGGTGAACTCAATGCAGACTCAAAAGTAGAATTTTACGTCTGGGAACAGTAAAGGTCCCCACATACTCAGCCGTACGTCCTGGCGTACTCAATGCAGACTCAAAGCAAAAGTCCATTTTTATGACGCTGTATGCGTACTTGTTGTACAGTCAGTTGCTTGGCAGAAAACAGTGTTCACATTGTCATGAGAGATGTTGGTAATCGCTACACCTGACAATGAAATCTCAACCACGGATAGTTCAGAGAGGACGGCGCTTCACATAATGCCTCTTTATTCCTAAACTATTAATGAAAGGTGAGGTTAAAAAAAATAAATGGCCTAGTTAAACCTCTAATCCACTGAAACATCTTCTTGAAAACCACATTGTGTTCTGGGTGGAGGTAAAAAAAAAAAACGATTGTGAAGCATCATAGCTAGGCAAGTGGCGCCTCCCAGTTTTAGCCAGAAATACAGATTTATTTCCATGGTTACAGAGACAAAAGCACACAGAAGACCTCACATTGTAAACAGCTGAGCTGTCTGAACGGTGATTTACTGCCCAGCTCAGATAAAAAGTTAAAATCCTCAGCATGCCTTTCATCACAACTCAGTATCTGTGCAGATCATCATAAAATTGTCTCTTAAAAGAGGGTGTAGCACCCTGGCCCTCAGCTACCTGCCAGCATAGTGTGTGGGTGTGTGTGTGTGTGTGTGTGCTCGAACTGTGATCAAATGACTCCAGAGAACAGAAAGAAAACCAGAAAACATTTAGACTCATTCGTCAAACTCAATGAAGACCGACAGAGGCCAGGTGGCGTCTCTCTGCAGCCGAACGCAGAAGCATCTGTGTATGGGCCCTAATATTTCAGCAAAGAGGAATGGCCTTCGTTCACGCTGTGCCATAATTAATGGCTGTCAGCGGCTCTTTAGTGGAAGGAGGCGCTGACAGACAGCACTCCAGAAACGCAGGGAATGCGTGAACGCCTCACAGGGGTGCATGGGGGGGATGAGGGAGCCTCCCAGCTGGGCAAAGCGGGTCACTGAAGCTGGGATGGGTCCCCCATTCACCGCCATTTGAGGACATCTATATAAAATGTAAGAGGGTGATCTTTATCTCTCAGCGTTAGCATTACATCCACAAACTGGTGGCGACTGTTTCTGTTCCAACAACTCATGAGGGCAACGGCTGGAGCTGCTGGACAAATGTTCTGTGGTTTTCTCTGTTGGAAGGCCTCAACTGTCAGAAACCAAATCCCAATAATCACATTGTATAGTTTTTAAATAATTCACTTGCATTTTAATGCATAATGAAATTAGTATTTGATTCGGTAGAAAAATAGAACTCAATGTTTAGTACAAACTGTTGTTTCTAGCTTTAGGTGCCTTATATAGATATGTTCAGATGCAAACAGAACAGGTAAAGAGTGGAGGGCAGAAGAGTTTGATAGAAGTAATGCATCATGTTTGATGGCAACCATAATTAAATTCTAGTCAAAGAAGGATTTTGTTGAGTTTATAAATGTGTGTAATATATTTAGCATGAGGTGAGATAGTGACTAACCTCTTGATAGACTGGATGTTTCATTGAGGCCCCTTGTCCTGCATGTTTTAGACATGCAGGACAGCTGACTCGGATGATTGCATCCTCTCCTTTGCAGCAACTGGAGGGAACAACAGGGAAACTCCTAGAACATGCAGGGGTCACAGGACTAATCGTTGTCCTGTTAACATATTCTAACACTACAAACAGCTTTTTTCCCCCCTTGCAAACATCCTTGACAATATTTGTAGTGAATTGGCAGGATAAAAATAAATTAGGTTGGACTGTCAGCCTTTTTGATTTAGTTTTTAACTACATGCTGCACAACATATTTGCTTCCTTACAGATGTATTTTCTGTGTTTCTTACATTTACATGTTTCAATTTTCAAATAAATGACAAAAAAAAAAAGTAATTACAAAATGCAGTTTCAATTTGATTTTAAGGCGGGTAACTTGGTAAAGTTGGAGCTTCAAATATCTGCACCTCCAAACTTCCACAGTGTTGTCATTGGTTAGTATTGATTCTATGAAGCACTGAGACAACAAACCTTTATCTGTTCAAATCTGTTCCTCCCTGAAGCAGTACGAAACATTTCGGGCTTCAATTGTCTCACTGTGGGCAAAATGAAAACTAAGTGGGCACTGCCACCTTCTGGAAAACAGCAGCATGACAGGCTCAAAAAAACTGTAAAGAAGAAATAAGGGTGGAAAACTAAAACTAAAAATATTTTCATGATAATAACACTTTAAATTAAGTCCAATGTCAGTAGAACAGATCTAACATGATCACATCACTGCTCTGGTTATGCAACTGTTCTAGAAATAACTTTTAGGACAGTCATTTAGTCCCAGAAGCAAACAGTTCCTGACTCATGACAAATCGTTTTTTAAAACTAATTCTCTTTCATGGATTCTCGACACAAAAGAAAGACAAAGGACACATGCTAAAGGCAATTAAGGTATAAGTTTAATATTTCTGAAAAGAATGCATATACAAAGAACAAACTTTAGACAAAGCATTTGGTTCTGCACCAAAAACAACAACGGGTTATAATAATTATACTGACTTGGGCTGGAGATCAACCCAACTCTAATCCACCAGTAAAAAAAACAAACAAAAAAAAACAAACAGAACAAAACAAGACAAAAACCAATCAGTCATTTAGGATCTTTACTAAACAGTCACTCTGGCCAAACTAAGCTCAGACGTTTTCTTGGTAAAACTGGCAGGTGAGAGTTCAGATGAGTTCCGACCCCTAAATGTGAAACGAGTGAAAGTAACCTTTTTATATATTTTTATATATAATAATAATCATAAAAAAAACAACACAAACAGAAATAACGAAGAAAAAAAAAGGTTTTGGTAAAAACACCTGGAGCCTACATCAACGTTGTGTGCCAGCTTACATTATAATTACATCTGTTAAACCTATCATTTAGAACAGAGACCAAGGCTCAGCTACACACACCACCACCACACAGTTTGAATGGGCTCAACACACACCTCGTATATGCAGACTACAAGGAAGGCACCAAACTCTGACTCGGCACAGAAATCTGGTGATCAGCTGTCTAAAACGCAACACTCCGTCTGCTGCAGCGCTTCAAAGTGTGTGGCGGTGATGATGTTCTAACGGCGCCCTGCCTTACCCTCCCTTGGTCCCTGAAGACGCATGAACAACACACCACTTGTTCTGCTAACACTGTTTAAAAGTTCTCTGCTTCTACAAAAAAAAAAAAAAAAAAAAGAAGAGGAAGAAAAGGCCGATTCCTGCAGAGCCGTTGGTGCTGGACGCCTTCGGCTCTTTGAGGGAAACGAGCCTCGTTCCAAAGGGACCGACAACTCAGCCCTGTGTGACTCCGGCCGATTCAGCGGCCACAGTTAAACATCCTCTAGTGGTTAGGAGTGTGTCCATTTGGAACGGGAGTTAAATATCCGGTGGTACTGAACAGCAACAGGGCTTGGGGGAGGTTGGCAAATCGAATCAAAAGAAAAACAACACTACGTGTCTAGCAGTAGTGCTGACAAAGAACAGAGGTGGTCGGACGATGAGCGCACTCACCAGTGGAGGCGGGGCCGTACGCTGACTCACACCTGACAGAATGAGCTCTGAGTGTGTGTGTGTGTGAGACTGGTATCTGGCCAGGATAGCTTCATGTTGTGTGTGAAACTTGGAATTATTGCAGAGAATGGCAGAAACCTGGTGGGCTGCTTTGGACGACGATGATGCCAATCAGCCTCAGCAGAGCCAGGCAGCACATGTGGGGGTTAGGGGAGGATGTTGTATGTGACATGTATGTCTGTGTGTGTGTGTGCGTGTGTGCTTTGAGAAAAGTAGGGACCTCTCATAAGAGCACACATTTGCGTTTCTTCTTAGGCTCTGGGGGCTCCAGTGCGGCCAATATCGCCTCATCAAACACATTCTTTAGGCCTTTCTGTGGACACAAACACACACACACACACACGGGGTAAAGGAGCAGCACACACTGATGAAACTAAACGGGAAGAAAATATTACACAGCAAAGCAGTGTCAAACTTCCTTTATGGTGCACAAGTCTTCACATACCTGCTGCTTATTTTACCACAAGCATGTTGAGATTTTATGTGAAGGACCAACACAAAACAGAATATCGATGTTAGCATGAAAACAAAACGTTGCGTGGTCAGAGTCGTCCAGCTAAATGGGCTGCTTCTGAACACGTTTAGCTTGGGGGGAACAAAGACAACTTTGAGTGAGTTGTTAAAATTCGGGCTGCTTTTCACAACATTTGGTGAGTTTTTAGAAAAGTTTCAGAGGGACATTCTTTCCAAATACTTGTTACTGTGTAGCAGGAATGCACAAAATCTAATAAAATGCAGCATTATTGCACTTATTAGATGATTTATTGTTGATTTTCATTTTTTAGCATTCAGATTTTGTCTTCAGTTGGAAACCGTTATGTCAGATGGACACATATTGCAGATTTGTGAATTAAATTGAATCAAAATCATATCGTGGCATTCTTGTTACGTCAGGGAGGGAAAATGGATTGCTGCTGCCATGTGGAAGCTGGTAGGCAGCGTTCAGGTGGATGAAGCTAAATATCCCAGTATTCCAGGATGAAAAAATGACAGAAGCATCAACAAACTTCCTGTATGGCCACACTAAGCATTCAGCTGGAAACAACATGAAATGCTTCAGGTCAAAGTCTAGTCATTCATTAGAGCATTCAAAGTCCAGTCAGAAACCCTATTTAGAATCTGAGGAAATGCTGGAAAAACTTGAGTTGGCATCATTTTCAGTTGAGACAAATAAAGAGCTGTAGCTGTAACCAGTCTGGTTAAATACTGGAAACCTTTACAGCTCACAATAATACTCAACTCTGATGGTCCATCACATAAAATCCCAATAAATGCATTGAAGTTTGTGGTTGCAATGGTACAAAATGAAAATAAATAAATCTGATAAAAAATAAACAGGGAGTGTGTATATTTTTGCATGACACTAACTTAGCAAGTGCAGGGACTTTGGGGAAAAAAACCCAGAAAAGTAATACAGTTGCAAATCATTTCACGAACTTAGAAGAGCTTGGAGCTGTGGGAGAGGCATGCTGATCTCTGCTACGATCAGAGGCAGTGAGACAAGCAAGTGGAGGAAACAGAACAACCCCTGAATCAGTGCAATGCAAAGGGGCTGCTGACCCTCCCCCCCCCTCCAATTCAGGCATCCTTGGGTTTTAAAAATCCTGCTGAACTGAAAATTCAACATTTAAAGAAAGAAAAAGTGTTTTGTGTAGAAACAGAGGTGCTGAGCTAAGCTGACGGGGTGAACATGTGTGTGCGTGTGTGTTTAATCTGATATCAGAAGCTCAGTCCTGTGAGGTCATCACTGTTGGCCTCGGTGCTGCTGAATCAAACCTATGACCGCCAAGTGTTTGGTCGCCCAGACAGAGAGAAAGATGCTCCAGAGAATAAGTTCATTTAGCCTTTTTACTTTTCAAAATCAACACTATCAGCACTTATATAGTCACTGCTGTTAGAACACTAAACGCTGACATGTTTAAAGTCTAGTTCTGCAACCACAGACTTCATGTTCTGTTCATGAAACCATTAGGCTGAAACTGTGTTTTTGTAAAGCTTGGACATGTTGACAGATTTTAGCTCACTGTGATTTTTCTTACAGAACTACAAAAAAGTAAAAGGCAACATTCAAAACATCTTTTTTTCCCAGCCTTCCCATTTAATCAATAATATTAGGAAAAGATTTCCTAAGATTCCAACATTTCCAAATCCAGCTTGTTTCATTTCGAAGGCTCAGAGTTTAGAAACATGACTAATCTGCCTTCCTGTTATCTGCTTAAAGTCTGCATCTCTCTGGAAGCCTGAATGAACCACAGATATTAAAGCTTCCTTACATATACACGCTTGCTTCGATTTCATTATGAACATGTCACTGGCTACGTTTCCATCCAACTGTCATGCAAATTGTGAGCCAACTTTTGAAATGCCGCAAAGAAAAAAAAAGAAAATCTGAATTCGGTGCGTTTCTATTTACTGGTTTGGAGCAAACAAATCAAAACGTAAATTTACTCACATGTTGACTTTACAAACAGGAAGTGGGCTTTCAGGAATGTGTTGCTACATCAGAACATTTCTGTGAATGTCTTTTCGTCTCCACTACAGCACATTAACTCTAATACTAACTCTTCAGAACAGCCAAAAGCCACCTTAAAGGAGCAGGAAAACATTTTTGCGGAATTGAGGAAGTTATTTCAAATTTTAGTCATTTCCTAAACCAATACCTTCAAATGCATGAAAATAGAAAAAGGATTGATGGAAAATACTGATGGTGAAGAAAACTAAGTTCAGGTCTTCTCTTGCCAGTAATAACCTCCACACAAGAGTTTTGCTGTTGCTGTAACCTTTGAGTTCAGAACTGTCCCATCGCCAGCTGACTTCTCAGAACACCTCCGTTAGAAACAGAAAGCGTTGCTTCCTTTTCCATTCTGACCCAACAAGTCATCCTTCTGACCTTAATTAGAACCAGCTGACGCAAAGGCTCAAGCTGACAAACAAGGAAAGGGCCAACGTCAGCCCAACATGCCGATGAACAAACATTAGCAGCGCTGCGCCATCTATGAACAATGGAAGAGAGAGAAGGCGGGATGAGGAATGTAGAAGGAGGTAACTAACGGCAACCAGAAGAGGAAGAGATGAGAGCCGTGGCCCAGAGAGATTAAAACACACAGCACTTCCTCTTTCTCTGAGTCTCAGGTGGCTCTAGGGCAGCTAGGATAGCTTCATCAAAAACATTCTTCAGGCCTCGCTACAACGACAGAAGAGGACAGAAAACAGTGGTTAGTAACCAGGGAAACGGGATGGATGAGAGAATTAGAAGAACATGGCAGAGTGAGGAGGGAAGTGAATGAAAACAGAGGGAGAAAAGCTGCAGGGTCAGATGGAGCAGAGATGGAGGATCACATGCAGCTGGGTGAGGGCTAAGGTTAGCAACAGGAAACAGGAAGTGACATTAGCAGCCATGTAAGCATTATGTCAAATGGAGGAGGAAGGAAGGAGCAGAGCACCGAGGTGGAGGCTACGCCTTGGCTTCATCAACACTATTGTTCTCTGGCCATGTGAGGTCATGTGTGTTCCCTTCCTTCTGGAGTCCTGCAGTCCGGTCGGGACGGGGACGGCTCTCTGGACCTGCTGACTGTCCAACGAGGACACGCCCTATGGTCTGTCCACTCTGCTGTACACATCTCTTCTAGAATAAACCAGTTTTTCTGCCTCCCCGTTAGTGAGATGTGATGACAGGAGAAACTAAGCAGTCAGAAAAGGAAAGATGCATTCACAGGGGACTTTGCTTTTCTCACACCAGACAACCAGATTTAACTCTGGGTGTTTTAACGGCTGACAGTCCAATGGACTCTGTGGATTAGGGACAGAAGTTGAAACATTTGGTACATTTTCAGCTGATATGGTTCTTTCACACTGCACTGTATTAAACCAACCAAAGACTTTACTAGAACTACTGAATATAACTTCCATCTTCACAACATGAAGCAAAAATGGAGTGGCTTCAGATTCTAGCTGTTGTAGGATTTCTCTTTTGTCTTTGGTAAAAGCCATTTTTCCCAGTAGGACTGGACACACATGTTGGTTTTGGCTGAATTTACCCAGAATGCCATGTGCCGTAGTCCGCTTCCAGCTTTTGGAGCGGTCACCAGAATGCTTGGCGTTCACATATACATTCAGACTAGAGTTCGCTTCTTTTGTTCTGCATCAGAGATCGATGTGACTGTCACCAAACAAACTGGACTTTCTAAATTAAAGTTTTCTTTTTTAAATGCCTGAATTACAGCCAAGCTAGAGACGTAATCTTCCCTCTTTTATCCAGTTTGTTCTCCATGCTCTTTTATTATTATTATTTTTAAGCAGTTATAAAACTTTCAGCAAAACCTGAAACTACTGCTGCGCAAGTTACTCAACAGGTTGTTGCTAGGCAACCAAAGAGTGAGCAAATTAGTCGATGCCACTCACCTTGCTTAGCCACTCACTTCGCTCAAGTTCTCATGCTCAGGACTGTGAGAACTTGAGCGGCTAGATTCCCAGAATGCTGTGCGGCTCTGGGTGAATATTCTATCTGATGTTTGATGTATTGATATTTATCACGTTGTCTATCACAATATACATTGTTGACTTATTGTCCAGCAGTACTTGGTGAGGTCAGCATTTGACCTTTTCAGCCTGGCATGCAGAACAAATCCATCCACTACAGCATGCAGCAGGCGGGGTGTGGGAGTGAACATGTTCCTCTTTCCTCCACTTTCTTTCCTCTTGCCTTTGGTATTTCAGCTCAGCCAATCCAGCAGTGTGTGACGGTACATTAAATGTGTTTCTGTGAACAGGTTACCTGTGTGAGGGCTGAGCACTCCACATATTTAACTGCCTTGAGGTCCCTTGCCAGCTTCTCTGCCGTCTCTGGGGTGATGGGCTTCTGCTTGTTCTTGGCCAGCTTCTCTATAGTGGACGGGTCGTCCCTCAAGTCGATCTGAGTCCCGACTAGGAGGAAGGGCGTCTTTGGACAGTGGTGGGTGATCTCAGGAACCCACTGTGGAAACACACTCAGTGTTAACACAACAAGAGGCTCGGTTGTACAGCAAGACGATGCTGACATATTGACACAAAGTGTCCAACCAACGTTTTGTACAGAGAATGTTGATGCGAAATTCTTGGTTGTCAAAGACCATGAAACATCCCCAAATGCTAATGAATCGTCTCATATTAAATATCATCCCATAGTAGATACTTCTTTGTCAACACATCAAATCTGGGTGCACCAACTGCAGTGTCCTGGACGATTACTGATCTTTAAAAACCCTACCTTGCCGATTCTGATTTTGGTCTATATCACTTTTTTTTGTCTGAAAAGTTGCTAAATATAGCAACAAAATAACTGAGAATATAGCTGGGAATTTATTCCAAACATTATGTGTGTACAATTTTATGAAATAACATGAAGTCTATTTATTTATGTACAAAAATAGCCAGTTACCTTTTCTTTGACATTTTCAAAGGAGGAAGGGGACACGACTGAAAAACAGACAAGGAAGACATCTGTCTGGGGATAACTCAAAGGACGTAACCTGTCATAGTCTTCTTGACCTGCAGGAACCAAAAAAAAACAACAATCATTCACACTGGTAAGTCTTTAATATTAGAGATTTACACAAGTTCGTTTGTGGATGATTTACTTAGACTGCACACTGCTATGTCATTCCCATTTGGTGGTTTCATTTACTTCACATTAGAAAATGAAATGCCGAGACAAAACCGAAGCCATACCTGCTGTGTCAAACAATCCCAAGGTATAGGGCTCCCCACCAATCATTACAGTTACAGCATAGTTGTCGAACACCTGGAGCACACAAAACAAATCCTTGTCAGGCTCAATAAGACATTCAACTTGACACTGTAAACAGAAGCTAAATACAAGTGTATACAACTGTACTGTGTCAATTTGCACTTCTATATCACAATGATTGTGGATCCCAGTTCGAGCCTTCGAAACCCACCTCAATAAAATACATTCATGTTTGGCACCAAAAAGATCCAGAAAATGACTTGGAAGACATCAGCAGTGACAATGTGATTCCAGTGTCGCCTTTTGTTTCTGCTGGCATACATACCGTAGGAACATATTCGGAGGGAAACTTGTTTGTAGTGTAGGAGATGAGCAGGCAGGTTTTACCCACAGCACCGTCACCGACTACAACACACTTGATGGTCTGCATAGCTGTGGTTTACAGTCTATCCTACTCATTCAAGACCTGCAGAGAAAAACAGAAAGAAAATCAGAAATCTTTAGATTACTCTGGGTAAAAAAAATAAGGTTTTTTTGGAACCCAGAAATTTAACACAATTCTAAAAGATGCAAACTTAAACTTATATTGACCTCTCATGCATCACTTTGTATCTCCATTTGAATTGAATATACATTTAAATTTTGAAATTCCGTCATTATCCAGTAATTCAATATCTTTTAAGTCACTTAGATTTCTATTTAAAATTAAAGAACAGAGATTACCAATAAGTTCACATTTGGAAGAAATAAAAGACATAAATAACTAAGACCTGGCATACATGCAGCCGGTTTCAGTGTTTCTCCCAGGGCCTTGGCCTTAAAGAGTGAAGGGGTCGTTTTAAGAGGTGTTCAGATTGATCAGCCGATTTCTTTCATTTTGGATGATCGATAAATCGGTCAACGCTTACAAGTGAAACCGATCTCTACCGATCTTTTGTACCGCCACAAGGCTGTGAGAGAGGGCTACGTTTCACAATAGTCAGTCTACTGTTGCCAACTTTGCAACCTGTTTGCTATATTTAGAGGAGAAACAAGCAAGCCAAAATCCGTCAGGCTTTGGTGATCAGAAAACTGCAATTGGTGCACCTTACTTTCTTTTACAAACAGCAATAATAACAGTTAATCCTCCTCTTACTTGCATGAGCGCAAGCTGCTGCCATTAAGACTAAACTTTTAACCCTCCAGCAGTAATGGCAAGGGTTTTTACTCTGTGCTTTTGGTGGGGTCGCACTAACCTGGTTTGCTCTTTTACAAGGTTTTTTTGTTTGGTTCCAGAAAGTGATGGACTGACTGTTTCCCCACCGTCCAATCGTGACATTTACTGTGCTCCTTCTGAGCGTTAAACTAAAATTGCGAAAATGGTAAAACACGCAGATATTCTTGCCTTGCGACTGTCGTTCTTTGAGACGCCAAAAAGTAAAAAAATGTGTTTGTTTTCCCAGATATACAGTTACACATCTTCTCCATAGCATAATGCAAAACTGGATTACTTTATAAGCGCATAAAGAGGAAAACAAACAGAAAAAACTGTAAAAAGTGCAGCTTTTATATCTGAACTATCATTCAATAAATATGAGATGGAAACTGTTTTACTCCAACTGTTGGAGCAGCTAGAAACAAAATCGGATGGAAAAAAAGGGAAATTCTGCTTATATTTTGAGTCATTTCAGAGCATCTGCTCCAATGTCTCAATGCAGCGACTATGAGACAGCAAGATGGAAGCCAACTAAGCCTTACATAATCACTCGGTTTAAGGATTGTTCGGTAGCGAGCCACAGAATCTCTGTTTCTGCTCCACAAATTACAGCATGTCAGCATTAAGCTGCAGCACAGCTGAGCTCCACTGCAGCACTACGTGGGGGCAGGGAGCTGCTGAGGGACGGTCCACTTCCAAAACGCCCTGCTTACAAAGACACTCAGCTGCTAACAACTAGTTCTAGACGCTAAAACACATGAAAGAAAAACAGCAGCTTTACCAGCATGTCTGTTAGGTTAGAACTGGACTGAAGGTTCTCCAGACAAATATTGTTTATGATGAAAACATTGAGAAATGCAGTAAACTTTATGGGAATTTAATTTGACATTTCTGACCAATTCTTTGGTTTTGATCAAACTAATCAATTAACTTTAGAGAAACAATAATAAAAATGACATTGTGTTTGGAAGCAGTATGTGTGCAAATAATGTGATACTAGGCATGCTCCGATCAGGTATTATGCTGTCTATTCCGATCATTGCCGATCACCTGGATTGGCTGTTAATTTGTCACTTTTAGGTATAAATGCTACAATGTCATCTGGCAAAATGGAAGAATAATCTGGCAATAAATTCACCAGATTAAGACAAAAAAACATGCAAAAATACTGGCAGTCACAATACAGCAACTCAAACAACTTAAAAACCTGCAATCAGTAAAATGATATTCAACAATAAGACTCTCTGTACCGTAAATTATACATAAATAAATCTCACAACACTTACTTGAGATCAAATAATCTCAAGTAAAAAAAATAAAACATTCATTCAAAGCCAAATACAGGTTGCATCAAAAATAAACAATCCTGATTTACTAAATCAAAACTTCCTGATATCATGGCTAACTGGTGCTGGCTCTGATTGGTTGTTTCTGACTGAGCGGAGTAATTCTGCAGGAGGCAGAGGAGACTGATTATTGTTTTCCAAAGCTTATCCGTCTCATGTTGGACACAAGGAGTCATTTGTAATTTTTAATACAAATGTAAAAAGAATATATATGTATATATATATATATATTTTTTTTTAAGTTCCATGCTGCAGGTTTAAGCAGGCGTTAAATGCGAGAGTTCACTGTCTGGTGGAGGTTGAACATGGAGTTGAATGTGCCAGGATCACGTGGTTACAGTGAGAGCAGAACCCACTGCTGCTAGCTCCATTATTTTAATAGTTTTTTGGGCTAAATGCACACTGGGCTTCTGCAGACTGCGAAGTACGATATGCAGGTGATGGGTTTTTGTGATCAGCAATCAGAGATAGTGATCGGCGATCATACTGTTTCACGGAAATTGGCTGATGATCAGTGGCCAATCAATCGGCACACCTCTATGTGATAAAATGGCTTTCTCCCTGATTATCCTGTTTTGATAATCACACAGCAGCACACACATGCTGTAATCACCAGCACACATTAATATATGGGCAACTTCTCAATGTAATGGAAAAAAGTCACATGCTCTTGTCTCATTGATGCATACCCATTTATTCCTGATACTGAGAAACTAAGTTCAGCTATGATGCTTTACTTCAATAGATCCTCTGTGATTTCAAGCGGCAATATTAGCAGCTTACTGATAGATTTCTGTTCATCTGAGATGAGATGTTCTATTAACTAAAGGCTGCACAGCGGGCTAATTGTCAGAACTGTTTTCATGCATCAGATCCCCGCTGGGGCCAGTTGAGTGGCGTTCTCCTTGAGCATGCATAGGTTCCCTCCAGACCCCAAAGACATCCATGTTGGCTTAACTGGTCAAAATACTGTTGGCTTCTATTAAATTTAATTGGTGAAAAAAAGGTTTTCATTTTCTAGCTAGAAAAAAAACAACACATTCACATCTAACTTTAATGTGAATATCAAAGTCAGATTAAAGTACTGCCTGCACCAGCCAGTACTTTTCTGCTTGCTGTGGTGACAGTATTCTTCCTGGACAGGTTATCCTCTATTTTTGTTGTGTAGTATTGGGACTAATACCAAGCAAAACCAACTACTTTATATTAAAGTAGACATTAATCGATTCTCTCAAAGTAAAATTTTTATTCAGAATGTCTATGCGTGTAACATAAATTAGAGCAAAACTAAATGTAGAAAATGTTTTAATTGAAACAGAATTGAAGCATTTTGTGCATATAAAAACACTCAAAAAATTTCCATTAGTGAGAAGAATCACCTGGCCAGTGGCCACTGTGAGCAGTCTTCCAATGACCAGGCACTGCAAGTCACCTTAACACTAGAGGTGTGCCGATCGATCGGCCATTGATCATAATTATCCGATTTCCGTGAAAACGTATCTTGATCGGTGATCGCCGATCACACAAACCGATCAAATGTGTCTCACTTTGCAGCCTGTGCAGCTGATCTCCTCTTTCCTTCACACTGCACGGCAACAAATGCTAAGCAATGTAGTGAGTAACCTTAATGCTCAGTGTCAATGGGAAAGTTTGCATGTTGCAGTAGAAAATTACCCCGTTGGTGAAGTACGTCAAAATGCATCAACACAAGGAGTCTAATATGATATTTTGAAAAAAAACAAACACTTGACAGAGTTTGGCTACATTGAGGCTCACTGCAGGGAAAAAAACCCCCCAAAAAAACAAGACATCCGGAGCGGTCAGACAACAGGCAAAGCAGCGCATAACTACCAACATTCACCCGGATTAGCATAATGGTCAGAAAACGAAACAAATAACCCGAAAATGTATTTAAAATTAAATGAGCTAGCGGTGTAAGACGCTGGTGCAGCTCTTGCTGTTGAACCACCGCTACACGCTACTAGTAGTAATATTTCACAAACGTAGCGCCGCTCAACCTCCACCAGAGAGTGAGCTCTCACACCGAGCTTCTGCAGCATGTAACTTAAACCAACAACAAAAAAACAGTTTTTTTGTTTTGGCTTGGTTTATTTGTTCATAAATAGATAATTTATGAACAAACAAAACAAAATAATAATCGATCTCCTTTGTCTCTTCCTGGCAATCTGCAGAACTACTCAGCTCAAGCAGAACCAATCAATCAGAGCCAGTACCAATCAGCTAGCTGTGCTCTCAGAAAGTTTTGATTTAGTAACTCAGGATTGTTTATTTTGACAGGCAGATTTATTTGACTCGTGTAATGTATGGTACAGAGAGTCTGACTGTTAAATATTATTTTACTGATTCCAGGTGTTTCAGTTGTCCTTTTGACTGAAAAGCTGCTGTTATTGTGCCTGCGAGTATTTTGCATGTTTCAGAAACATTTCTATTTACATTTCTTCTATCCTTATGAGGCTTCTGTGTTTTATGGAACATGATGGATTCATAAATGTTGGCAGCCTTTAGAAAATCTCTTGATTTAAGGTGAGGTTCTACATTCTCCATGGAAAACAATCAGACTGCTGTTGACTGGCTAACCACACTGATCACTCATATTCTAAAGCCAGTTAAGAATCTGAACTTTAAATAATCTGTGTATTTCAAACATAAAGAAAGTCTATTTCACAACAGTGTGGCGATGCCTGTGCTGATATATTTGATGGCTAATCACATCTGGAAAGCTCGGAAAATGTTTTTTTTTATTCTATTTCATATCTTATTATAATATAGATTGTAAAGAGAGACGGTAACAGTTTACAAAACCAAACTTCAGAATCTGGTTGCAAAACTCTTATCTAATATTATATAAAATACATTTTAAAACACAATAGAGAATTTACTAGTGTTACTCATACACTTCAATTATAATGTGCACCCATAAAATACTAAATTGTACTTCATAAGAAGATGGATGAAATAGGAATTGACACAAACAATAGCAACTGAACTGTCATCACAACTCAGTGATCAGCAAAAATGGGTTCTCAGTCATCTGACCTCCAAGAACCTAGATTAAATGTGCATTTGGCACCAACTACACCACCAGCAGCGCTAGAAAAGAAAGCGATGATCTAGTCTCCATTTCCATACAGAACCGTTATCTAACGTGTGCTCCATGAGGCAGAGTATTAGGGAAAAATCTCAAAACCCTACGCACTCTAAATATGTCAAACTGTTCTAAAGCAGGCAAAGCCGATGGCAGTGGCTGACAGAGGGTAGCTGCAGTTGTAAATGCTTTTAGACTTAATCCAAGCATTGGTGTTAGTAGGCCAGTAGGCATTTTTAGGGCAGGCCTGTTAAACAGCGGGAAGGTTCATTCTGATACAGCAGCATTTCTCCACTAGATAAGACTGAGAAATAAAACCTGCCATAATCTAAAAACATGTCATAGTAAAAATACGAGAATCCTTGTGTCGAAATTGGCAATTAAAAATCGACACTCTCAATTTTGTTAAATGAAAAATCAAGACCGATTAAAAATACGCAATTTACATCAACTACAATCGTAGCATTCAAAACTGCGCTTTATTTGTTATTCTAAATGGACCAGCATCAACTTCGAGAGGTTATATACGCCAACATAAGAATTTTAACATCTGGCCTGAAGTGCCAACGATAAAAGGACAGATAGCTGGCTGGTGCTAGCCTCAGCTGTTGCACTTCGACCACATCCCGGCCTCACTGGCCTATTTCCTGCCGGTTCTTTAAATCGTCATCTCGTTATGTATTTTCATATGAACAACAAGGAATCGTTGGTAACTTTCCAGCATCTAAATGTCAGCCGTTTTTAATGTTGGACCGCATCTTGTTTAAATATAAACATACAACTACGGTTTGTTTTACCTCCGTAACCGTCTAACCCCTAGCTAATAACTAGAGAAGTATTGCTTTATTTTAAGCCAACACTAATGCGTTTATAGCCTAAATGGCAATACATCATACAGTAAACAGCCTTGAAGAACGAAAAGGATGAATTTACTTTCCGGTCTAATGATGTAGTCTGCCTACTTGCTTTGCTAGCTGAATCCCGTCCTCCCGCTAGCTTGTGGGCTAACAAGTGCAGCTAACTCTAGCGGATGCTGTTTCTGAATTGCAATAATTAGTAGCTATATCCCCCATCATAACCAACACCACATGCTACATAACGCTGATACACTGAAAAGACAACGAAAAATATTAAGAACATACCTTAAACACTATAAGTGGGTATTTATAATTTTCCCTACCGTATTCTCTATTTGGGTCTAAACACCGGGCGTTGGCAGCTCCACACTAAGGGCTTCCCAGTCAGTAAAGCAGGGACACGTCGAGTACGCACTGAGGTTTTACGTCATTCCGTTCATTCATTTGAATAATATAGACAGCAAGGACAACCTTTTCCCAACAAATGAGCCTGGATTGTCCCCGAAGCAGTAAGTGAATGTAAAATTAATTTTTAAAAAAAATATGGAGGCACATAGATAAATATATTTATTGTTTTTGTATATTTGTATTACTATTTGGTTATTAAACAATTAACCATTTGCCAAATTGCTTTAATTTTATCACCTTGCCACACCTGCATTCAACTTAAAATTATTGCTCTCATTCTGTATTTTATTAATTTGTCCTAAATGAGATGGTTGCAATCATCTCGTCTGCCTCTAGATGGCAGTGCAGCTCAATGACCTATATGCTGGAAATCACAGATGTACAAATCTAGGAAAAACAAAATTTTATTTCCGAAATGGGACCATGTGGTTGAGAGAAACAATTACAATATTCATGCCATATAAACGAAACACAGAGACCATAAAAAAGGGAAAACATAACTCTAGAAAAGTCTAGAACTGTAGGCATCTTCTCCTCTAGTTGGACACGCTCTGCAGCAGCGTAATGTTGTCTCCTTTCAACATGATCCTCCCTGGAAGACAAGGAAACAAATAAGGATAAAAACAGATCAGATACAAAATACAAAACTGATAAGGTCTGTTTACTTTTTATACATACACTAATCGATATGAAGAGTAGACAGCCAAACGCTGCTGCAGCCCAAATGTGCTAATTAAAGCAAGTCTTCTGCCTGAGGCTCAGACTTTATTACACAGTCTCTAGAACTGTGCGTTTTAAATGTTGAATATATTTTTAGAAATATATCGAATGATGTGTCTTTAAGACTATCACTGTTAATTTTCTATTTTCTATTATTATTTACTTACTTATTTTTAACTTCTGTGCTGTGCTGGAACAAACAAATCCCCTCGCCCCTTTCGGGGATCAATAAAGTGCTAGCTTACATGAACGCAAGTGGACAGCGGGTCAAAAGCAGGAAGGGGATTATAGAACAGGGCATTCTGGGTAAGTATGACTGAAATAAACACGAGCCTAGCACTAGCAGGAGAAATTTTGATCTTTTATCTAAAACAAAAGTGAAATCCTACAACTGCCAAAATCCAATGCCAGTATTTTGTTTTTACATTTTGTGAAGAAGGAAACTGTGCTCAGTGTCTTCTTCAGAGGTTTTCATGTCGTTTCTTTCTGTGGTTCTTGGTGCAGCGCCTCCATGGGCAAGGATTTGGTTTTTCGAACGGTTTAATTGGTTTGACTGAGTGTAGTGTAAAAGACAACCACAGCAGCTAAAAGTGTAACAAATGTTGCCATTTTTGTCCCTAATCAAAAAAAAAATCTTCCAGACTATCAGGTGTGGAAACACACGAAAAGGGAAAAAGTTCAAGTGGTAGGAATATTTTGCAAGACACTGTAGATCTGTAATAGAGCTCCTCTTTTCCCTTCTATGGCTACTCCTAATGTGAATAAATGATACAAAAGCAGTGAAAGAGACGTTCATCACTGCTAGGCTGACCCAGGTCAGGCTGTTGACGTTATATTACCCAGTGGCTTTCTGTTTTTGGTCTTCATGTGGATTTCCTCAGCATCATCCAGAACCAGGTTCATGTACTCATCAAAGCCCTGAGATCAAAACAGGGACAAGGTTTACCAGGGATTTAGAGCTGCATAAAATCTGTAATCTTACACCAGTTATCACTAACACTGTCCTTTAACAGGGTTCTATGAATTGTGAAACCTAGCCTGGCATCTAAACTAGTAGTTTTTTTTACTATGCTTGGTTAAAACTTATAAAAACATTATACAAGCTGAATCTTTTTGACAGAAATATTGAAGAACTTACAATAATGCATCCCTCTATCCGCATGTTGACCTGTTCATACAGCCACACCTGGATTCTGGAACGCTGGGAATGAGAGGAAAAACTGAATCAGGCTCTCTCAATTTAGACTTTAATCCACCTGGGATTAGAAGAGAAAGTGAGAACTACTTACGTTCTGCAGGTATCTGAAAATGAGGTTCTGAAATGTCAAGTCAAGGTAAGCAGACAGACATTTATAGAATTGTTTTTATTCTAACTGAAAGAACATTTGTTTTGCTGTAACAGTTTTGTTGGTTTCAGTAGATAAAGCTGCTGTCACACAGTTTCCTCCACGTTACACATGAGATGGCACGTTACTATGGATACAGCAGGCCATAAATCTAATTCATTTAGGGCTGTCAATTATTTACTTTAAACACTGTTTTCTTTTTGCAGCACACCAAATATTTCATTAACCTTTAAAAGAACTGCTCAACTCTACACTTAATGCTTACTGCCATGCAATCAAACAGGGACAAAAATAGACATATTGAGGCTTGAAAATATACATACGGCCCCTTTTTTTTTTTTTTGGGACAAAATTGTTGAGTCAAGTTCTCACAATTAAAAAGTAATAATAAAAACAACTAGCCCAAAAATTTTTTTTTTGTTTTTACAGAAAATATGTCATTCATTACACATCCAAAACTCAAGAAATTTGCAAGTTTGCTGTACTGAAATAAAGGCATCTATTTTTTAAAGTTTCCTTTGGCTTGATATTTATTTCCAATAATAAGAACAGAAATGTGTTACTTTCTTTCAAAAGGCTTCCTGATATTCAGCCAAGTTTAATATGTCCAAAACCAGCTCAATCTGGAGCAGCAAAGTTCATTTTTTTAGCAAAACTCTCTGAATTAACCTGGTTATACTTATTATAAAACCATGGCTATAAAAAGACTAATAATTTGTGTTGTACTTAACATTTTCCATTGTATAAAAATTTTACCAGTAATAATTGTAGCTTGATTACAAATGTTTCCATCTGCTGCTTCAAGCACCAGGACAAATTTGCATCATTTTTTTTAAAATTACATTCTGAAGTGTTGTAAGTAGTCTGTTGTCTTATTAATGTTCAATGCACATTTTAAAGTCATCCAACTCAGTTTCACATCTCTTGGATCGATTCCTGCTAAATCTATGACTTTTATGAGATACATGAAATTGATGCTAACTTTAACGCGGCAATGTCTTTCCTATTGCTAGGCTGTAAATTTGTCCTTCTATACCAGCAAGAAACAATCTTAGAAATGCTGTATCTGCCCGCAACAGTCACTCCGAGTAGTTTATTTTAGAAATTTACAAAGACACAAAAATATTAGCTAGCGACGACGTAGCTAAAAATTAGCCTAGCTGCTAAGTCATGTTAGCTCCTCATTGAACGGTGTACCGTCGGTATGTTCAAAAGGATACAATGGGCTGCACCATAACCTTCTGGACCTTCTGTCCTTGTCCTCTGTACGCCATTTCTCCAACAAAAATACCAAAGAAGTGAAAGCGTTAAAAAAACAGCACCCTTTCAGACTTCAGAGCGCCTTAACGTTCCACTCACGTTGCAAGTTTGCTACAATGGCGCATTTGCTTCCGCCTTCCGCGCCTGTATGAACAGCTCGTAAAGTGAAACAGCGCCTCCAGAGGAGGGAGGTCATATAAATATAGACACTTTCTCATGTTTGGGAAGATAGTAGACTTTAAAGAATGAATAAATCCACTTCAAATTATCTTAGTCACCTGAAAGGTCTGTTTCAGGCAAACTTTTTTATATTTCAAAATATGACTTTGACTTTCATCCCATTTCTATTTGGAGTTATTTTGGTTCTTTAACTGTCTAGATGTCATCTGCTTTGCACCCCACTGCCTTTTTAAGAAAGTCTTAGGTGAAGTACAAGTGAAGTTCATTTTCATATCGTATGTGAGCTTTTTCTTAAATTATTATCTATTTCTGTCTAATATAAAGTGCATCTGGGATGTATTCACAGCTTTTCACTTTCTTCACATTTTATGTTAGAGCCTTCTTCCAAATTGTATTAAATTAATATCTTTCCTCAAAATTCTACTAAATATGATAATATTATCATATTATGATAATATGAAAAAAAAACATTAGAGGTTTTTTGCATAAAAAAATAAATAAAAAATAGAAACCCAAGAAATTATGTCTCATGACTGTTATGACATGCTAACAACTCAATTTCCCAGGAAGCTGAGAATTTAATTCATGATAAGAAGTCCTGAATGAAACTGCCAATCCACCTCATTTGAAACATATAATGTATTTTTACAACAAACTATGAAGTCTTTAAGTGTTAAAGACTTCATAGTTAGTTTACTTAAGCTAACTATTCAATTACTTTACTTAAACTATGACTTCAGAGTCATAGTTTAAGTATTTGTTTAATCTATTTTCAAGTAACTAACAAAATATTTTGAATATAGCAGAAACACTAGAGAATCGTTCATAAAAATTTTATTTTTATAAAGTACGAGAAAAAATCCGCCTTCTTCAATACAAATTAATATGAAGTTCTCGTTTCTTATTTTGTGAAAATAATGACATACATTTTCCACCAGGAGGCGGTATTCGAAAATTAATCTATTTACCCCAGGCATGCAACCAAGAGCAAACTACATAGAACTGTTGTTAGTTGGATGGTTCCGTAATATCTTTCTTCGCACATAAAGTAATACGTGAAAAGTTTTTTCTACTGCTTTACCTACCTATTACGAAATTAACTTTCTTATTGCTATATTCCAATCTTTCATATCCCCACATTAACACTCGGGGTTAATATTCGAGCCTTCAGGTGTGAGTGTTTATGTTTTTTACAAACTCATGTGCTTTAATAAGTGCTGGGCTTCTGGAGCAGCAGAATTACAGCTCAATTGTCAAAAAATAAAGATTTGTACCACAATAATAAGCTTTGAAATGAGAGGAAAAAAAATTTCTAAAAGGAAAATTAAATGCCAAAATTATTTCACTGGACCATACGACTATAATCTTTATATATAGAGTACTTCTTCTGTATATATTTAAATCTGCAATATTGGCATTGTTATATATGTAGACATTTACAAATTAATTTCAACATTTTATAACCAATTAGACTAATATATATGATTTTATTATGCTTACATAATAATAAAAGTATCTTGTCCTCCAGATTGTTACTTTTGCACAGTGGCTTGCAAAAGTGTTTACAACCCTTAAACATGTTCACATTGTGTCACAATATTTGATATAACACACCAACACACAAAAATCCATATAGTGAAATGGAAAAAAAAGTTACCCCTGGCGACTGTTTTCAAAATAGCATTCTTAATATAGGTTTGAAAAGTTTGGTTTGTATTTTTATACAAACCAAACCAGGTTTGGTTTGTGTAGATGGTCTGTCTATAGATGGTCTGTCTATAAACCCATCTGCTTGGAGTTGCCCTTGATTAATAGTTATTGAAACATTAATCAACAAATCTGATTTGCTTGATGGTGGCATTTGAAAATGCAGTGTTTATTGCTTGCTTCATAACTGGTTACTGTATTATGGGTTTATCATGTGAAGCCCTTTGAACTGTCTTGTTGCTGAAATCCATCGATCCATTTTCTTTCACCCTTGTCCCTACGGGGGTCGGGAGGGTTGCTGGTGCCTATCTCCAGCTAACATTCCGGGTGAGAGGAGGGGTCACCCTGGACAGCTCACTAGTTTGTCGCAGGGCAACACAGAGACAGATAACCATGCACACACACACTTGGGGGAATTTTGAGAGGCCAATTAACCTCACAGTCATGTTTTTGGATTGTGGGAGTTAAGCTAGAGTACCCGGAGAAAACCCATGCATGCAAACTCCATGCAGAAAGACTCCAGGCCGGGAATCGAACCCAGAACCTTCTTGCTGCAACAAGGCAACAGCTCTACCAACTGCACCACTGTGCAGCCTGTTGCTGAAATGTGCTACTCAAATAAACTTTACTTGACTCACTTAATGTGTATGAATACTTTTAGAACTAAAGAAAAGAGAACAGAAAAATGGAAAACTTATTGCCAGTCTGTATCTCTAGGACATTCAGATGAATTAAAATAAAAAACAAACAAACAATAAAGAGAGACTGAAACAGTTTATCTGAAAATGTGTGTACATCCTAAATGTGCCCTCTAGATGGTGCTCTGACTGTCACATCCAAGACAACTGTCCTTTCACCGAAATCAGTTACATTTCTTTCTTTCACCGAAATATGACTATGAGAAATAAATGGAAACCATCTGTCCAGCTTGCATCTAACATTTTACTTTTTCATTTGATAAGCTGCTAAGTTTTTAGTCTCTAAACCAAGACTAAAAATCCACCTGTTTATAGCTACTGTTGAACCACAATAAGTGGAACATTGGCATTTCTTGATGTGCATTGATCATTAAAATACAGTGTATGTTATTGGTTTTCACAACTGTTGACTATATGATGTGCTTATAAAAAAGTTTTCACAATGTAAAACACTTTGTAAAACACTGTGGTGTTCCTGAAATGAACTATTCAAATAAACTTGATTGATTGAAAAAAAAAAACATTCATTTCAAAGAAGTCACCACAACCAAACATTTACCAACCCCAAGACGAAAGTCTTGTGTTGCCAGAGCACATCATGACAATCGACCGGCGTGTCTCCATAGTTGGACAAGACGTTCCCAGTTATATTTATAAACAGTTTTATATAAAACAGCACCGGCAATTTCTCTGTTGTGAACAATATCTCTGTAACATGATGAGCTGAGTCAGGCAGCGCAGCCTTGAGTGTGCAGTTAACAATAGTATTAATAACACACAGCCCAGGCTTGCCCCACACAGAAGGGAAAGTGTGATGGAAATTAGCAGCCGAGGAAAGACAAGAGTCCGCAAGTGGAGGGAAAGAAAAGATGCAAGGAGCCTCGATTGCGCAGGCAGAGGTGTCGCCTTTCAGGGCAGGGAACGCCGCGTCTTAAAATGGCCGGGCCGCCGCGGCGGGCCGCAGCTTCGCTCGTCAGGCATTGCTGTCAAGTGCCACATGCTTTGTGTCTGTACTGCGAACGCAGGAATGGATGGCCGACTCTCAATGCCACATGCCAGCTGACATTCTCAAGGAAGGCTGAGGGAAGTGAGACTGTGCAGATACCGGCACAGAATAGAGAGTTCCCATAGTCGAAATAACGGAGGCCAGTGTTGTGATGCACAATGCCTCAAACTGCTGTTTTATTCACATGGAAGACCGGTCGCTCATTTTCTCTTATAATAATCCGAGTAAATATAAAATACAAATCTCAAATCGTTTTGTTTATCAAGTGGAAAAAGCGATCAAAACCAATCTGGAGTTCTGTAGAAATGTAATATCCAGGGATTACTGCCACACCCAAACAATCATGAAATTTCTGGGATACACATGGCAAAAACATAAAGTCTTGCCAAACATTTTTGTCTAGTTTCTTGTTTAGTACAATTGAAATAAGACAAAATTAACTTACAAGTAACTTTTCAGCAAGATATAGGAGCTTGTTTTAAGTCAAGAATGCTGGAATATTTATACAAATGTATTAATTACGTTGGTAGATTTTTTTCACTCACAAAGGTGCAAAACGTCTCGTTTTCTATCTTTTTACCTTGTTTTGAGACGGAGTTTTTTGGCTCTCTGACAACATCCAGTAGGCTAGAAGTACAAAAAACAATGGTGCAGAGGTGAAGTGTGCAGCCCGTGTATGTAGGCCTCAGTTCTCGTCCCGGCCTGTTGACCATGTCCTCCCCTCTCTCACAACCTTCACTTCACTTTTTACGAAAAGCTAGCAGAGCCAGAAAATCTTTTAAAGACACAACAACACAAGTCCCAAACTAGAGAAACTCAAGAACAGATGAGACATGAAATCACTGACTCTGTGTGGGAAGGTTTACGAAGCCATTGCTGAACCTTTTGAAGTCCAGTGAACTACAGCGAGAGTCGCTATCCAAAAATGGAGAAAAGCTTGGTCCTATTGTCCTTGTCCTTGTCCTGTGCTTCGTTTTCTCCAGAGTGTGTGAACCCTCGGCAATTGAGAAGCAGCTGCTTGCTGGAGTTGTGGAGTTGTGGACTCTGGGACGGTTTTAAACACGTGGATCTGATTTTACCCAACAGCTAATGAATGAGATGTGACGAATCCATCTTGTCTCATTTCCACGCCTGTCCTTAACCTACTTTAACCTCGGCTAGGACTTTGACTGACTTTGAATGGTTCAGTCAAAGTCCTAACTTCTTTTGAGAATCTCTGGGGGAAAAGTGATGTCTACTGATGTTCTCCCTCTATTCTGAAAGAGTTGAAGTATTTTTGCAGGGCAGAATGGACAAAACGTTCTAAATGCATGAAGCCGGTGGGTCCATCCTCAGAGGCCTGCTGCTGGAACTCAAAGGGGTCAATCCAAAATGTACGTCACACTTTTCAGATTTCTATTTGTAAAAACATTTAAAAACTCTGAATCATTCTCCTATCCTGTCACAACTATGTACGTCTTTCAACTTTGTGTATGATGCACAATAACAAATAGAACACTCCAAGGTTTGTAGTTGTAAAAGAGACCAAATGTGAAATAATTGGAGGGGTATAAATATATGTATATTTTTTGCCAGGCACTGTGTAAAGCCTGAAAGTGAAACACACTATAAATAGGAACGGCCCCACACGCACATACCCAAACAGGATGCCCTGCCACCTATGAATCCATCTTTCCTCATTTCCACGCCTGTCCTTCCTACCTTCTCTTTCCTCGTCTGGTTCGGCCAAAAGGAACTGCCCTGGTTAGATCGACCTCCTCTCTACATCACATCCTGTTCCTGTAGGTGGCAATTGTTCTGAGGAGAAAGGAAGGCAGACGGGATGAGGAAGGGAGACGAGGGTGGGGGATATGGTTGGTGTTGGTTCTTTGTTCCCCCTCCCTTGCTCACCTGCTTCCCCCTCCCCCCACCTCTCCCTGTCCTCCACCTGAGAAGCTTGACCTCTTCAGCCTTGGCAAAGCATTTCCTTCCTCATTCATTGAGGAACATTCACTGCAAACTAACCACAAGAGAGTCACATCTACACTATAAAACATTTGTGGGTGATTTAATTTGAAAATGAAATTAAATGAAAATGCTGCCTTGAAAATGCAAGTAAAGTCAATTAGTAAATTCTTTTGGTTCTAACTGAGAAGTTAAAGTTCATAAGTGAGCTGCCCTCACCTGGTGGAACAAGAATTTATTTCTGTATTATTCTTACTCACTTCACATTATCAAGTTAAAATTAATACTTATTTTAACTTGGTAGAATTTAAATTCTTGACTCAACTTGCAAATTTTTTGAGACTATTTTCACTCCATAAAAAATCAACCTGAAACTTGCTCAAATATTCATTTTGAACAGACTTTAAATAATAAGAGAAGACATTTATGTCAAGCATTACAAGCTGCAGGTGCATTATAAAGAACACTACAACATGCTACTAACACAAAAGAAGCAAGTCAGTGTAGCGGTAACTTCCATCTCACTCCAGACACAAAAACATGCCGCTAAGCATCCTGGGAAATAGCACTCACTCCTACCTATTTCTTCTTTCAGTTTTTTTTAAGGGCCTTGTAGGTTTGGATGTTTTAAAAACTGCAGTCTGTGTTTACTTGTGTTGTCTTTGAGTAATATTGAAACAGGTTTGTTGTTCTGAGACACTAAAATGTGGCAAGCATGCAAGAAAAAAAAAGAAATCCGGAGGAGAGCAAACTCTTTTTCACACCGACTGCATGTAATAAATCAATCTGAGATTCATTTTCTGAAATGAGTGATGAAGACGTTGAACTTTTTCTCATTTTTTGTACCCTGGCCGTTGCTTTCCAACACCATTCAAATCTTGCTTATAACTCCATCTGGGCTTTCTATTATTCACTTGGATTCCTCTGGTAGGATTTCAACTGAACCAATCAGAGAACAGAAGAAGAAGTTATGAAGAATTTTCTGCTCTGTTCTGCAATTGTAGTCTGCATGCAGTTTCAGCAACATAAGCGGAGGAAGTGATGGAAACTGTTCAGTCCAAATATTAAATTAACATTAACAGTTCTGCACTACTCTCTTCGCAGTGGAGGACGATTGTTTACAGTGCAGGTCATTTCTGTTAAGCTTCATAGAGTCGAGTTGGTGCATTACACACATCACCGTCAAATGGTAGCGACTGGGTAAAACTGAAAATCTCAACAGAGTCCTCCAGGAAGCAATCGTTCCTCAATAGCTGGGAGTCCAGACTTCTGGACAGAAGGTTCTACAGTTCTGTTCTACTAAAAAGAACTTGTACTAGCCTGGTTTTTAGCCATTTAAAAACCAGCATAGCACTTAGCCAACTAGTTTTCAACTGGGCTAAGTTTTGCTAGCCCAGCTAGCCATTCCTCTACAAAACATCCAGATAATTTTCAGATTACAGTCGCGTACGATGAACATGTAGCAAAATTGCTTTAAGATTATATTAAGAGAACACTTCTGCTCTGAAATGCACAGTTTCACCTTGCAAGTGTGAAATGCCACAGATTTGCTATCTTTAATATCTTTCTGAGTAACCAGGCAGCGATACTGAGTCAGAACCCACAGTTTTGCGGTGGGTTGTTTCGACCTGGATGAGAACTTTCTACCCATTCATGCACAGTGTGATACTTGTGGTTTTTATTTTTTTTTATTTTCCAGTCCATGGTATCACACACAGACATCTCTGCTACCTCTACCAAAAACATAATTACTGACATATTTATTCTCTTCATTCAATGTGGACAATCAGTGTGTTTCTGTGCAGGGTGGAGGGAACTGGTATTGTGTAAGGTGTACAGTTTCAAACACGCCAAATGCAGCAAAGCCCATTGTTTTTTTTTTTTTTTTTTCCTTTCTTCTTTTTTTACTTTATCAATCCAAAACTGACCAAGATTCGAACTTTCTGATGTTAGTGATAAAATTAAAAACTCTTGAATATATTTCAACCGTTTTCTACTGTAGCTGGAGAAAAACCAGGTTATGGTTTGTGGTAAATATATGAAAATCAAAAAACATCTGTTGTAACCTGGTTACCTACCTTTTTATATTCACAATTTGATTCAATTTTAGCGTTTTGTGAATTTTTTTGATACAGTGAGGGAACTTGGTAAAAGTGTGATTGTTTTGTAATGTGCAGCCCTAACCTGGAAGTAGAAAGTCAATATATCATATTTCCTACTTATTTGTGTTTTTCCAGCCTGAAATATTTTGACATTATTAGCAGATTATTTGAAATGTGAGCTATTGCCTCTCGGTAGATTGAAATCAGATCCACTTTTGATTACCTTTCTTTGTATTAGAGGTGTGTGACACTGCATGTTTTTGGTAGCAATTTGATACCAATAAGAATGTAATAATTGTAAAAAATGAATCACCAATATAAATACTGATATTTTTTAAAGTTGTGCATGTCATCAAATGTCTGTCCTCTAGGTGTTGTTTATCCAAATTTTGTCATAATTTTGAACAAAATAATTCAAAGTGTCTGCAAAATACTTTAGCAACATAATAGCACGATTTGTGTGTATTTTTCCTAAAGAAACAAAGTGCAATTTGAGAGACAGTTAAGAAACTACAATACAAAAAGTAAGAATAGTTTGAAGATTCCACATATCAGATTCTGGATATCAAGTAATATCACATGTGTTGAAGGGACATGACTATTTAAGTCTTTATATTTAAACAAGTACATTAAAAGCAACAGCACCGCTCTGTTTGTGTCAGGTATTGACATCTGCCAGCAGGTTATCAGACTGGTCCCACATACACAGAGAGAGGGAGGAAAGAAAGCGTGTTTCCAACTTTTTCACACTTGCTCCGTTAAACAACTCATTCATCGGCCACTGTCTCGGACCTGCTCGCGCGGCGCCTTATCTTGTTTGAACAGCGCCGTCAAGATGCACAATGCATTTATTTTCCCTCCAATTAACACGGTGAATAATACGCGGCGGCGATAAGGGACTTTGTTTCAGATGGTGTTTATGAAACCAGGGAAATGTGGAGGCATTTTTCATTGTGAGCGTGTTTGGCTGCAACACAGGGGATCTGATGTACATGACGGCCAAAGCTGCTCCAGAGGTAGTAGGGGTCAGCGAACAGAGCCAGTGTGAGGTTAGGAAGAGGTGGTGCTGGGGTGGAGGGGGGTGCATGTGTCAGACACTCAATAAGCTTCAGATCTGAATCAGCAGCTGGAATCTTTCATGAATGCAAACTTGTTCGGAAAAGTGAAAAGACAATCAGAATCTTAAAGCGTTTTACAGACACTGGACACATAGAATAAAAATATAAGCTCCAACATTTTTGTTCCACATAATCAAAACAGTTGAGAGTTCACTGAATAACTTGCAATATTAAGTTAGAAGGCAGAAATAGGTCACGTTTATTTATATAATACCTATCATAAGAACATCATCCAGTCATCAGCTAAGAAATGAGCAATAACCATGACATTCTGTCAAATGTCATCATCAAAATCATCAAGCAGCTACACATCAAATATGTCTGTCAATGTTCCACCTAATGCTAATCAAAGGAAGCTCTGAACAGCCTTGATGTAAAGGAATTCAGTGTCTTGCAGTTTTCTGGAAGTGTGGTCCAGATTTGCCGAGTCATCAGTAAGACGGAGGCTTACTTACTTCATCAGTAAGTCTGGTTGCAATTTGCTAGCTTAGTAGCTAGCAAATTGCCCTAACCTTCAGGTGTAGGGGTTGTTGACTTACAGTATGTAATATGTATCAGACATGGTTAGGTACTTCATGTGACTATGTTGTTGACCTCCAAATGGCACAAACAGCTCAGATAGAAGACAGAAAAAATAAAGCTTGAGTATAAACAGGAAGTCTCATTTTGACATAAACTTGAGGTCTGTGTCTGTCAGCGGTGCATTTTTGGCTTAAAACGTGTTTGTTCCTCATAAAGTAAAGTTCCTCACAGCGGGTAAAGTAACCAGACTAGTGGTATTTAATAATATCACTCAGCTAAAAGGACAGTGAAGCTACTCCGGAAAGTATATTCTTTGCTAAAAGTTATCCAAGTAAATTAACCAAGTCTTTCCAGGCTCTGTTATTAATAAAAAAACTAGATTACTTTTGAATAGGGCTTGGAAAAATATATTTAAAAAAAATATATTGCAAATTAATTGTTATCACAATGAGACTATACGCAATGCGCTTATTTGTGAAAAAAGGCATTTAAAAAGATAGTCATGCTCAATGTTTAACATTTAACATTTCACAACTGCTATTACAAAAAATAACATAAAAATTTTATCTGGATTTTAAATTTCTAGATTGAAATCCAACACGGAAATCCCAGTTATCCAACACGGATATCCAACACTGATAACTGGGCCACCTCAAGGTTGTGTGCTCGGCCCACTGCTTCTCACACAGCAGTGAATTCACAGATAAGGCGCGTCATGGCGCCTCGAATGATTAAGTGACGGCATTGCAAAGGGTCAATAGTTCTGATGAGCTCATAGCTATGAGCTCATCAGTTCCTATGCTAGCTTCAATGTTCCTATGTTAGCTTCAACTTAAGCTAGCATAGGAACATCTGAGGTTATGAATACTTGTGATTCAAGACCTCAGTTCATATCCGCACAGCTCTTCAAAATTCAACACTGTTTCACAAAAGGATTTTCAAAATGGAAGGGTTTGCCATCACCATGTTTTTGCCAATTGGGTATTTTGTCACCACAAATATGATTAAAGTTTTTGAAAAGCTTCTGCCATGTAGCGAGTCAGGCAGAATTAGCAATCAGCTCACTTCCTCCGAGTATGATGAAGTTGATTATTTTTGGCAAACCTCCCCGGCTGGGGAGGTTGGAAGCTCAACTGTTGAAAGCTCAACTGTCTCTGTGTCAAAGCAAACTTCTCCGGCTGGAGAGGTTTGCTTTGATATGGAGGCAGTTGAGTCTGCTTCAACTTCTGCTGCAAACTTCTCCGCCGGAGAAGTTTGCTTTAGAGAAGGAAACATTGGCCGGTGTTCTACAGGAGCCCGACTTGTCAAAAGATGCTGCTGCAAAGCGAATAATCCCTTCAGCCTTTTTTGAGGCTGGAGGGATGAATGAGATGGACATTGAGTTTGACCAGCAAGAAAATAACAGCATATGGGAGTCATTGCTGTTAATTTTCCTTAGTTTATGTTTTCTTTGCCTTCCGTGGGCTATTATGTACTATGGTGGTTATTTCATGTATTTATTTTTTACATTTTCTGTCTGTGGAACGGCTTATTTATTGGGAACAACAAACCAATCAATGAGAGCCTAGCTTTAAATTTAATGACAAAAGGTAAAATGTATTTACCAGATCTAATTACTTTTACATTTCCTGTAATATTTCTAAACTGAAACATCCTGTTTCAGTTTAAAAATACTTTATAGATCCCAAAGAAAATTACATGTTCATCAAGATTCTTCAGCCACTGAAGACGGCGAAGGCTGACAACAGCAAAGATCTCCTGAAGCAGTCTCTACCACATTGAACTCGAAGAAGCCTCTGACTGAAGATGGATGCACCACCTTCCCAAGACAATCTGATGAAGAAAATAGTCAGGATTGTCCATAAGTTTCTTGACCCTATGAAGAATCCTTCTCTGCATGATCATCTCCAGAGGTTCCACAGAACAGAACCAGAACAGAACCAACCTTCGTTATCAGGCTGCTGAGCCTTTTTAGGTCCCTGGCTCTCATGCTGCTGCCCCAACAGATAACACTCTAAACAACAGACTTATAGAGGATCTGCAGCATCTTGAAGACCTTAGCTTCCTCCAGAAGTCCAGTCTGCTCTGTCCCTCCTCATAGACCAGGAGTGGGCAACTCCAGGCCTCGAGAGCCAGTGACCTGCAACTTTCAGATGTGTCTCTACTTCACACACCTGAATGAAATAATGTGGTCTTTAGCAGGACTCTGGAGAAGCTGACTGCACTTAGGAGGTGATTCAGCTGTTTGATTGAAGTGTGTTGGACCAGGGAGACATGTAAGAGTGTCAGGACACCGGCTCTTGAGGCCTGGAGTTGCCCAACCCTGTCATAGACGCTTCACTGCTGTGTCTCCAGTCCAGTCTGTTGCCCAGATGAACACCGAGGTGTTAATATCCCTCAACCTCTTCCACTTCTTCTCCCATGATGGAAACAGGCTTTGATCTAATCCTGTGCCTCCTGAAATCAACAATCATCTCCTTTGGTTTCAGGTTTTCTCTCAGGCTTCCTCCATCAGTCCAAAAAAATTTTGTCCAAATTAGATAATAAATTATCTAATTTATTAGGAGAGGGCTGAAGTAGAGACACATCTTAAAGTTGCAAGGGGAGGGCTGCCAAGAAGGTGGCAACCGTCTACTTGGGCTGCCACCATATGGTGGTGGAGGGGTTTGAGTGTCCCAATGATTCTGGGAGCTATGCTGTCTGGGGCTTTACACTCCTGGTACGGTCATCCAAGGCAGACAGGTCCTATGTGAGGGACCAGACAAAGCAGAGCCCGAAGACCCCTGATGACGAGCAACAACCTTGGATCTGGTGTTCCCTCACCTGAACGCAGGTCACCGGGCCACGAGTGGGTGCCTGGTGGCTGGGCTTTTGCCCATGGAGCCCAGCTGGGCTCAGCCCAAAGGGAATACATGGGTCCCCCCCTCCAATGGGCTCACCACCTATGGGAGGGGCCACAGGGGTCAGGTGCATTGTGTGCTGGGTGGTGGCCGACGGAGGGGGCCCTGGCGGTCCGATCCTCGGTTGCAGAAGCTGGATCTTGGGACGTGGAATGTCACCTCTCTGGTGGGGAAGGAGTCGAAGTTGGTGTGTGAGGCTGAGAGGTTCCGCCTAGAAATAGTCGGTCTCACCTCGACGCATGGCTCTGGTTCTGGAACCAGTCTCCTTGAGATGGGCTGGACATACTTCCACTCTGGAGTTGCCCATGGGGAGAGGCGCCGGGCAGGAGTGGGCATACCTGTTACCCCCATCTCGGCGCCTGTACTTTGGGGTTTACCCCGGTGAGTGAGAGGGTAGCCTCCCTCCGCCTACGGGTGGGGGGACGGGTTCTGACTGTTGTTTGTGCTTACGGGCCAAACAGCAGTTCAGATTACCCTCTCTTTTTGGAGTCCTTGGAGGGGGTACTGGAGAGTTAAAAACATTTTAATCTAATTCAGATGCATTTTGCCTCACACCGGTTTTCTTAATGAATGAACTATGACATCTGCAACAGGCGCAGGAGGACAATGTAAATGCATTGTGATTGGAGGAATAGTGTGACAGTGAGCGGTAGCCATTTTTAGACATGTTAGCTAGCATTACCAACATCAGCAGCACTTGAGAAAGATGGGGTGGGCTGTGGGGGTCTCATTCTGAACCTGCGTGAGCTTGGGGGGTCATGTACTGAAATTGCCCATCAGTTGTCAGATTTTGGAAACAATCTGACCATTAGGGCGGTCGCAGATTGTAAATAGGATGGCCACACTCTGGACAGCTGCAGGACGCAACCAGCTGGCTTCACGCAAACAGTCTGACCTCTGTTGACTGTCAGGTTCTGGGAATGTAACACGTAGTGCACTGGGGAATAGATATATGAAATACATTCAGAAAATTCATAAATATGCAACCCTTAGATGTAAATATTATAAATGATGTGGTGTAAACTGAATAAACAATGTAAATAGTGCAGTTTGGCATTTAAATGTTGTAGCTGAAGCACCAAACATGGCAAACTGAAAGGTGGAAAAAGGTTTTAGTCTCTGATGTTTAAAATTTGATGAAGACAGGAAACAGGAAGTCATTTACCCTCTTCGTCACTTTTTCTCTTCTTTTAGCAACTTGAAGCACAAATTAAACCTACTTACAGTCCAGCAGCATCAAATGTCATCAACGTTTTGCCCAACCTTGATCAGAAGTGCAAAATAAAATCAATGAGTCAAATCAATAACTGGTCTGCCAATTCTGTTAATTCTGTTCAAACTATCTATTTTTGTTTCACTGAGTTAATATTTCCAGGTTGTTCAAAGCACTGAAGAGGAGAGCGATGTGGTGGAGTTCATGTATTCCAGCTTTAGTTGACTTTAATGTGTCTATGATTAGTCCACTAGAGAGCAGATATGCTGCTGTTTTAATGGAATGATAAACCACTTCTAAAAGTCTTCCTGTCTTCTTTTTGTCCATTTAATTACCATACATTAGCAAAAGCTTTCAATTTTTTTATTAAAAGAAAATTTTTTCAACCAGATTGAGTTCAACATTTGGTCAAGAATGCTGGTAATTTTCGTTGGAATAATAAGAAGTAAAGAATACATGTGATGCAAATGAAATGTGTAAGTGTTTCTTCCTGGCCAACAAACCTGTTCACAGGGATGAAGCTCAAGTATTCTCAGTCTGACCGTACGGATGGATGGAGGATGGATGGATGGATGGATGGATGGATGGATGGATGGATGGATGGATGGATGGATGGACGGACGGACGGACGGATGGATGGATGATCCATTGCCGATAAATGTTTGAACACATCCTGATGCACAATTCAGATTTTTTTATACTGACATTCAGTTTTTGTTGCATGGTTGTCCGTACTGCTCAGTGATGCGACTGCAATCAGCCTTCTGTTTTAAAAGAATCGACCCTCATGCGCAGAAGAAGAGCGTAGACGTTTGTCGATAGGGATAATGGATCCACAGTTTGATTACAAGATCCTAACAAGATGAAGGAAGCTAAAAAGAAAAAAAAACTAAACTAAATTACTAAAATTAGCAGCAATTAGCAAACACATGATGGCACTGCACATCTGCTGAGTTCATTATAGGAGATACTTCTGGTAAAAACATTGTTAACAGAGGAGCCATGTTGTGATGACTTTCTGACGGTGGCATGTTAGAAAAATCAAGAGCTTCTTAAAGAGACAGAGGCCCGATTTCAAGGTGTTATTGCAAAGTAAATTTTTAAGTCATATTTAGCATTTTATAACAACTGAAGTTAGCATACTTTATTACCCAAAATGGCAATATGTAGTTTAAAACACATGATGCTGCCCCTTTCACACTTTAATCTTTGTGTGAACCCAACCTGTCACTTTACAGCTGTCACAGCTGTGGCCCAGTAAATGATATTCTATTCTAATTCTATTCTATTCTAATTGCTTTCTGATGAGTGCTTGTGCAGTTTTCACCTTGTGTTTACAAGTTAGTGCCTGTTTTATTTTTCTCCATTTGGTTATTTAAATGGGTCCATTCATTTGACGTTTCTTGCCGTAAAGGAAATCTTTGGAGAAGTAAAATCTTCTGTTGGGGACTTCATGCCACGTTCTCTTGTCCTGTTTTGGTCGCCTGCAGTCCACACACTCAAATGTTAGAAACACACACAGCTTGCTGTTTGGGTGTCCTAACAGAAAAAGATAAAAACACAAATATTGCCATGGCCACAATGAACACACATTGCAATTTCATAAATTTTCTTTCTTTTTTATAAAACAGACTGTTCATCAGAATTCTGACGTGCGGTTCTGGTATTCCTCAGGGTCAAAAGCTCACAAAGCCGCAGAACCTTTGATGAGCGCCGGCTTATTAACTGGCAGTGAAAGAGTTTGGGAATAATTAGGATGGCCTGGGGTAAGTTTTTCAATGAATGTGACATTTGCGGTCTGACTTGTTCCGACACGACAGCAGCTAAAAAAGTTCGAACACTTTATTGAAGAGTGAGCCACTATAATCTGCTACCGTTCATAAACCTCATGTTGCACATAATAAACTGCTGCGGTGGATGTGTGTGCTTCCTCATGCCTCCCTAAATCCTTAGAAGTTAACGCATTCACTGCCATGGTGACTCTGGAGGAGCTGCAGAGAGCCACAGCTTTGATAGAAGAGCAACTGTTAGTTATCCACACAAATGTGACCTTACAATTCATGTTTGCAGCATGTGGATAAAGATGCTGTGATATGATACATGCGTGTTAGAAAGCCACACAGTTCATTTCATTTAATTTCATTTTATTTGATGGAGAGGGACATTGTGCATTATGAATGAACATTTTGTAAATGTACCTAATAAAAGCCAACACTGATTTCCATTGTCTGTTCATCTGCCAGATGGAACGGGCTCAATAACCTCAAATTATTAAAAGTGAAAAAAATAAAGAAAGAAAAAGGAGGACCAGCAAATGAAAGAAAAAAACAATATCAAAAATAAAACACATCACATAGGAGGTACAGCATAAATAAGATTTTAGGATTTTGGTTCAGAATTCTGCCATTTTATCAATCGGTCTCTAGAAAATTGTCAAATTGGGTCAGTAAAGATTTAAGTAAAGAAATCCAAAACAAAACAAACACACACACAAAAGAAAAACTGAATAATTATTTTACTTTATGAATTATATACAGCTCTGGAAAAAATAAGAGGCCACTTAAAATGATCTGTTTCTTTGATTGTATGCTTTATAAGTATATGTTTGAGTAAAATGAACGTTGCTCTTTCACTCTATGAACTGCTGACATGCCTCTGAAATTCCAAGCAAAAAGTTTTAATTCATTTGCAGAGAATGAGAAATGGTGAAAATCACAAAAAAGCTGCAGATCTCAAATAATGCAAAGAAAACAAAATTAATGTTTGAACTCAGGAAGAGTTCAGAAATCACTATTTGCTGGAATAACCAGGAGGTTTTCAATGGGGTTCAGTGCAGTGGGCTCTTCATTTTTTTCCAGAGCTGTGTAGATTTATTTATTGGATTTTAAATTAATATTTTCATTGAAGAAAACAACAATGGATATTTATTAAGTACATGCATCCCATAAAAATACATGCATGCAATGTATACATATATGAAGGATTGTGATGGTTTGGACCATCACAACCCCTAACCAATAAACAGCATTTCCCAAAGTCATTTCATAAGGACCAAGAAAATGTCCCCACAAGGAGCAAAGGTCCCCACAACCCCAGAACAGAAATAGGTTTCCATAAGGGTATAAAACCTGGTACACACATACACACCCTATATTATTCATAATCACACTCTGAATTAGTTTTACTAACTAACTCACAAATTTGGGTGGATCCATGCCATCCATTCTGCTGCTTTTTAAATGGATTAAAAGTTTGACCTCTAATAATTTCAATGATTATGCACCACTTAAGCCCCCCTCCAAAAAAAGCAAATAAAGGACAGTCTGATCAAAGTGAATACATCTGAGTGGAATGATACAGTCGACTCTCCTGAAGGCTCTGGTGATTCAGCTCAATAAAACACACACACACCCTCACACACATAGCTTGACTTTTAATGTGTTTACACAATGGCATGTGGCCAAACAGTTCACTACCTCCTGCACCAGGCACCTGCCCCTTTCAGAGATTATCAAAACTTGTGAAGCCATGCTTATCAAGAATGTTGCAAAAAATGATTCTATTGAGATTTCTACTTTTAACCAAACACCTACAGTCTTGTCTTATATGTTTTAACTTCATGAGGTAAAATAAATGTATTCATCCTTTGGCTGTTTGACCATTTCTAGTAATTTTACTCACGATGAGCAAAATTTAACTTTTTTGACAAAAAAAAAAAAGTTTTGATGTCAAAGTGAAAACTGATTTCCACATAATAACCGTAAAATAAAAATGCAAGATGTTGTACAAGATCTATTTAAACATCAGGACATTTCTGGTTGAGGTGACGGCGATCCGTCCGGAGATGGGTTCATCCAAGATGCCCCTACTGTCCTTGCATTTTGTTCGGCAGTATTTGGGTTTCAACAGAGTGACAAACAAGACACAAATTATATGTAAGCACTGCAAGTTGTTCAGACGCTGAAGGAGGCAGAAAGCATCGCCATAACAACCACTGGCTGGAGGTCTAGGGTTACGCTGAGCTGCATCACAGTCACAGCACATGCTATCAATAGCAACTGGGAAATGTTGCACTGCAGACCATGCATAGCTGAAGTACCGTCCTAAGGTCTGAAAAGATTAAAAAAAAAATCAGAAAAAGAAAGTTGTATGAACAGAATTAACACAGAATTGGCACAACAGTTATTGAAAGTTGCAAAATCCATAAAAAATAAAAAAATTAAAACAAAATAAAGGCCTTTTTCTGCAGCATAAACCAGTTCAAGCTCTGTCAGCCTGCGTGGGCATCGGCTCCACACAGCCTCTTTCAAATTCAGTCACATTTTACCTGTGGCATTGAGGTCTGGGCTTTGACTGGGCCACTCCAGGACATCTCACTTGTTGTCTTCAAATAATCTCTGTGTAGCTTCAGCTGGATGGTTCCTGTCGTCGTCTTGTTGAATAATAAATGCTCTCTGAAGCTGTAGCTCTGCTGAAGATGGAAATGAATTGTCCTCCAGGATTTATTTTTCTACCTTTACAAGCCTTCCAGGGCATAATTCTACATCTTTTGCACTCAGCTACAATGCTTGTCTTTATAGTTAGTGACTCATCAGTCCAAGATGTATGGGCTTGAGAGCGAGGTCTGTTTTGTCCAGGTGAGTTGGAGCTGAAGGAAACTGTTTAAAGCTCATCTTCATCCCCTACAACTGGACAATAACTTCACTGTTGGGTTTAATGGTAAGCATGGACTCAGTAATGCTAACTCAAAGAAGTAAACATGTAAGGTCTGTTTAGTTGAGCTATAATGTTGCCATTTGGCAACAAATCACTTGAAGCCCTTTCACACACAGACACAATGAAATATCCCAATAAAATTTTGAAAAACATTTTAAAAATAGTTTTTAGCTTTCTAATTAGTTTCATTGTTAACTGTTTTTGCTCCTGGAGAATATTTAGACTATAACCTGAGTTGTTAAATAGAGGTTTCTACAATAATAAACCAAACTCTCTTGTTTTTATTCATTTCCACTATGGTACAGTGTTGCCAAATGGCAACGTCAACAAAAAAATTATGAAAAAAGAATATATTTTTTAAATTGGTCTTTATAATGTTTACTTTATTTTATGTAAACAAACAAAACATAATGGTGCCAGTTGGAACAAAATGTTTTTTTTGAGTACCATAGAGAGACTTAAAAACCTTCTGACTGTCTGATTGATTTCTAAGAAAGGCTAAAGCTGCAAGGAGGGCTGGAATCAACCTGCCGCTATTAATTCTTTGACCGCTGAGCGAAGTCACAGGTACGCTGGGTTGTTGGCTTGAGGGTGGACTGCAACGATGACAGCAAACTATGGACCTGAAGAGGAAAACACACCAAGACATGGTGCCTTGTCGCCTGGCCATCGCCTTCCTGCACAATTCTGCTTGATTCTTTATTGCTCCGTCTGGGGTTTCTGTCACTGAGCTGGAATTCTCTGGTAAATGTTCAACTTGGCCAACCAGCGAACAGAAGGGGGAGTTATGAAAGGTGATGTTGACTCTCTGCGCCGTTCTAGAACTGTAGTCTGCCTGGAAAGGGCTGTAGATTGGCAATGTCAGCGGAGGAAGTGAACAAAGCCATTCGATCCCCGTCGGCCATGCTTCCAAATACTGAGCAATTAAAGTTGGAGCAAGACGAATGTTGAAAATATTTTATTGCCTGCAAAGATGTCATCCTGCTTCTCCCATTGCAGCGGGGGATGGGTGTTTACAGCGCATGCAATATTCAGCAAGCTGCACAGCGTAGCTTCCCTCACTAGTTGCTCTGGTGCATCACCTCTGTCATGGCCAGACAGCTGAATCTTGTTCCAAGGTCAGAAAAGTTCACCCGTTAGTCCTCAATGAAAGCAGAAAGTTGCCCGAACATTACCGATGGGACTTCATATGAATTTAGAGACACCGATTCTATTATCAATTTCATAATGCATCGCATCGGTCAGCGAGATGCATCGAGTTCAGCGTACAGGTCAGAGACATACTCAAATATATTTTTATAGTTTATCCATTTTTTTTCTTGCCTTGGCAATGTACTTTGTACATAAAGTTGAAAATGTCTTTGCACCAAGAGGTGAAGTGTCATGTTCGAGGGTAGGCTTCTGACCCACATGCAGAATCAAACTCGGGAAGCAACAGTAAGTTAAGACGTTTATTTACAGCAACACAATAATCGGTGTCTTGCAAGTGGTTCTTTTGGATCGGGTTGTCTTCGCAGAGGCTTCTCAACAGGGGGGGGGGAGGGGGGGGAGGTGCAGGATGGGTCCAAGTGAGTTCCGAGGTGAGTGTCTCCGACAGGAATGAACTCAGGCTGGAGCGGGCAGGCAGGTGAGGCTTGGAGCTGCCAGTGGAAGATGGATCTCAGAGTCAGGCTACTACCTGGGAACGAGAGACAGAGACTGGATGAGAGAAGCGGACAACAAGCAGAGGTCTCCTCAGGAAAATCACAGTGTTCACAGGAGAGAGTGTCAAAACGGGCTTGAGACTACCGTGACAGAGTAATCATCCGGCGAAGAGGTGAGGTCGAGCAGCTCCTTAAATCCTCTCTGGCTGATGACCCCAACGAGCCGCAGGTGCACAGCTCTGCTCCAGGCCACTCCCAGCAGGGAACCGATGGGGAGAGACACACTCAAAAACCCAGATTCTGACATGAAGTGTAATCTGTCCGATTTTCTGTCAGAAAATCAGACAGAAAAATCTGTCTGATTTTTCCATCAGTTTTTAAAAAACGTTCAAAGATGGAAAATGTTTGTATGGCCTGACACCTGATCCAAAGTAAAGTACGGTCTGCTGACTGTGTGTTTATCGTGACTGAAAAAGAGACTGGATGCCTGAAATTGTCTGTCTGATCTCCTGCAGAAAGAATCTGATCATAGATTCCCCAAGAAGTGATGGTGTTTGTGATTGAGGCGGCGAAGTGGTGTCCCCTCCACTGCCTGGACAGAAGGTAAGGCGAGATAGTTCAGGGCAATTCAAACTACTTTGCGTGATTAGAAGAAAATGAAACAAGAAGCGAGATTAAACATGACACTGCAGTGACAAAGTAAGGGAAAACGATGACAGGTCGAAAGTTCTTGATGTTCTAGTAGTAATTAGTCATAGACATCTCTAAGCTAATGGGTTTGTAGCCTACTCAAAGGGATTCTGTCTGGGTTTCAGTACTTTTGAAGTTTCCTGGAAGTTTATTCGAGCTTAGAGGAGAATAAAAGTGATGCTGCTTCTCCATGTTGGGTTCTGATTGCAGAGCAAACCAGAACCAGAGGACCTGAGAGGTCTGGAAGGCTGATACATCAACAAAAGATCTTCAGTCTATTTTGATGTTAAGTCATTTAGTGATTTATAAACTAACATCTGCATTTTAAAGTTTAGTGATTCAAACTTTGTCTCAATAAGTGGTTTGAGCAATGATAGCGTTAGCTCGCTGTTTTCCTTTCTTTGATCTCACTACCCATAAAACATGTCTGAATATTACAGACATGCCTTGAGTCTCTGTTATCCTAGCTGCTAATGCTAACGCTCCATAGCTTTGCTAATGCTAGACTGTAGTCAACAGCAGTCCTGCTCTTAGGAACATACTGTAGCTGTCATTGGCTGTAACACACTGTTTGCACTGGTACGCATTAATATTTGTATTAGTGGTGCTGAAAGGAAATGTGGTTGCTACACAGAACAGCAGCTACAGTTTTCTGTGTTAGCCGCTAATGAGACATCACTGCACAGCACTCCATCTGGTCCGTAGAAGAAAACTACATGTTTTTCGCCACCAGCTAGTCTATCACTCTATTCAGTAATTCTCTGTGATGTCTCGTTAGATTAAGAATCAAATATTCATAACGTTTCTGATTTCTAACTTCGCAAGTGATTTATCTGAATAAAAATTGTTCCTCCTGTTTTGTGGACTGTTTCTAACACCTAGAAAGCCTTTTTCTGTGTTAGCGCTCAGAGCTAATTTAACCTCATTGTCATGTTTTCCACAAAACAATACTTTGGTTCTTAGACAAACACTGACCTGCAACATTCCTGCATTGTGATATTAACAGTTATCTATGCTCCTATTTTACTTTGTTATTTTTCTCTAGTTTTATCCGTTTCTTTTATTATTTCTTTCCTTTTCGCTTAGTAGTTTAGTTGAATATTACAAACCTGGTTAAGGTTTTTGTTCTGTAGATATCAGTCATTGCTCTGGTGCTTCACAAAATAAGCAACATTTTCAATTCAAAAACCCTTCTTACTGACATTAGCATCGGGGACGTCTGTGATTCCGCTACATGTTTAGCATTGAAATGCTATTTTAGTCTTGAGTAGCTTTACTGATAGGCTAACTCCTTTTAGCACAACTTGAACACAACAAAAGTCTTTTACAGCATCTGAACAGATTGATTTTTGGATTTTGGATTTTTGGAGCAAAAATTAAAATGCAGTATGCTAATAGCAGTGACTCTACCCATCCATCGCTGTTTGAGGATGTTGCCTGTGCATCAGATTTAAGAGTGTACCAGAAACACACAAATACAAATGTTCCAGCTTTTTATTTTTGCATGTAAAAAGGAAAATGTGATTGATTGTGTTACAATCTATGTAATTATCACACTAATTCCCGGACCTACTTAATTTGTGTACATGAGCCTGCTGCTACGGTCCTAACAAAAGGCTGTCACGCAGATGGAAACTCATTCCGGACAACGCTCACAGCCGCTTTGCTCCGGCGCACGAAACACGCAGCACGAGGGCCTTGTTTCATATTCCCAGAATGGAGAGCTGCATCGGGATCAAACCGGGCTCCCGTCGCTGTGTTGCTCACAAGGGCTTTATTTCAACTCAGAGAGCTATTCTATCTCGTTTCCTGTTTTTATCTCCTCATGAAACTGACACCTGCTCTTTCTCTCTCTCTCTTTCTCTCTCTCCATCTTTAACACACACAGAAACGCACACAAAGGGCCACATTGGCAGCATATCCAAATGAAGTGCCTAATTGTAGCAAACAAAGGGTCTGCAGGGGAGTGAAAGGAGAAGCAGAACAAAAAAACAAATAAGTAATGAAATTATAACAATACGGGGAGAAGGGGTGATGGAGAGAGGGGGGGGAAAGAGAGGGGAAAGAGAGAGAATCGGGTTGCCACAATGGCGAGGAACAATCGCGCCGCGTCAATGGAAAAAGAGAGGTGGTGGTGGTGGGGGGGGGGAGAGGGCTATCTGGACAATAGAGCCGGTGACAGGAGCACAATGGCTGCAGTGTTTTCAATTAGACATTATCTCATAGACAGAGTGGCAGGTCTCATTGTGCAAGGGGGCTATTTCAGGGCTGCCTTTGTGTGGGGTAGTGCCATACCCCCCCACACCCTCTAACACACCGCACACACCTCTCCTCCATCCCAAACTCCCTCGCTCCAGCAGAGGCCCCGTTATCTCCTGTTTGTGTTCGTCCACGGACAGAGAGTGGCTCTTTCATGGGGCCCACCGTCGGAGGGCAAAGTTTGGCCGGCTTTGTAAAGAGACAGAGAGAATGATGAAACAAAAAGAACCACCAGAGGCTGATGGGCAAACACTCAACGATAAGAACATCTGACCCATCCTGGTTCAGCGGTGATGTTGGGGCCTCGGCAACCAGAACCAGCTCCAGAGTCACCTCCGAAAGCCCCCCTCCCTATACACACACACACACACCGGCCTCCGGAGAGACATTTCCGTAGAATGTCGTTGCACATCACTATCGGCTTCATCGGGTTATTGTGGTCTCCATATCTTTATAGGGTAGTCTTTGCGAAGAGCAGCTTTCTCGCCTTCGCGCCTTCGGCATGCTTCCGCAGCGTTGTTTTGCTGCCTTCAGCGATGAGGGAGGAGGTCGGGGAAAAAAAGGGTGCTGCGGTGTGCCTCGCTTCTCAGAAATAATGCGAACTTCGCTTATCGGATGGTAAAGATCTGCAACGTGTTGACATATTAAGAAGGAGGGAAAAAAAGGAGAAAACGGTTGTTTCGACAAGTCACATTCAGCATCTCCCGTGCGGTCTGCCACAATTCGGCATATGTGTGTGCTTGTGTTTCTGTCTTTTTTTTTTTCTTGCAGGTTTGTAAATGCACGCATAAGCAGATGTGTGCTATCACTGTGATATTAGTGTCAGCTAAGTAGAATAATCTTATGAGGTTTTTTCCACTGTTGCTGTTTATCTCAGTGTTGTCTGTCAGGGCCCCCACCGCCCTCTCTGCTGTTGATGTTGGTGCTGGATGTCAGCGGGTCACACTGCTGCAGAAACACTAATAATCTTAAGTGAAATGCTTGAATCTTTATATTTTTCCCCAGTAAATCATCAAATTACTCCCAACGACCCCACACAACGTTCCCCCGAGTGTTTTCTTGATCAGTTTTACCAAATCTACCCGTCAGACTCAACAGATGACTTTTCTGGATTTTTGAAATGTTCTTTTCTGAAGAAGACTAAGAGCTACCTTGGATTCATAATACCTCTTCAATATCAGATCTCAAAAGTAACATTTATTTATACAATAAGAACTTCTGATTCTAGGTTTCACAATTTGTTGCTACCCAGCCAGCATTCCTAGGTGGGCCCCATAAGGGGAAAAGGAGGGCAGACAATATGGGTCCCACATGGGTTTGTCCGCAGTTTCCATGATGGCCCCATACGGGTTTACCCATGTAAGGCCACCACCTACATGGGCCCTTTTCCCCTTATGGGGCCCACCTAGGTATGCTGGCTGGGTAGGGACTGTTAACAAGGCATCAACATATGACATCAACAGCATGTCGTATTCTTAAAGGTGACAACATTTTCGTTTTATTCCTTTACGTATTGTCACCTTCCTAAAATAATGACAAATCTTTCTTGCCAAAAGATGATTCTTGCAAGAAAAAAAAAAGAATATACACTTTTGGCAAAAAATGACTTAGGCCATAATTTTAGTAAAGTGACAATATGTTTTAGTAACAAGTCTAAAAGTAGAAAACCCAACGCTAAACCAAACCATAAAGAAATGATTTCCTGCATTGCTTTTCAGTTCATCTCCACTCTACATTAATTTTAAAGATCTAAATAGTTAAGAATTTTGTGACTAGAATAATTTAAAGGGCGAGGATCAATATACTGCTGTTTAAAATTGACTAAACCAGTAAGCATCCTTTCATAGGAGTGATGGTTCTAAATAATGACCATTATTTTAAACACACTTCACAAATATCTCATGTCCTTCCATAGAAATCGTGAAAAGCATTCCCTAAACAAGCTGGCCAGAGTCAAATGGACACATGGTCCTCCCTCTTTGAATGTCACAGTCTGCCTTTCAATGTTGTTTTTACTCATTTTTGCTTTAACTTGATAAACTACCTACAACCCCCAAAGTGCGTAGAGAGGGTAAAAAAAAATCATGTAAGGTGAAGACTCAGGCAACAGGTTTAAGTGCTAAACGCAGCTTTCTTGGTAAACCAAAGCATTTTGGCTTGTGCCCTTCTTTAGAACTCAAATGAATCAATCACTCGTTCACATACACTTCAGACATCGCACAGGGTTGTGGGTTATCTGGCACCGGAAAATGTGTGTAAGAAAAATCTGTTCTGAAACTTTTTGAAGTCCAGTTACACGTCTGACCTGCAAAGAAACCGCAGCACCAGAAGGCAACTGGCGAGAATTAGACCAGGCAGGCAGGACTGAAAATGGCATTACTGGAACCAGGTAGGTCCAACAGGGCCGCAAATGAAACATGGCCCAACGTACATAAAGAACAAGGTGTGTTGGAAAAGCAGCGTCTCATTACGTTAAGCACAAGTCACAAAATACAGTCCTGTGACCCGTTTATGCACTTAGTATCTGATTCTGGTTTTATATCAAATTTAATGGATTTATATGCTGTGTTTGCTGGTGTGGTGATAGAAAAAAAACCTCTTAAGTTCTGAAGATAATAACGATACTTGCCACAATGAAGCTCTGTACTCCTCAGGTACATGATGGTTTGTGGATTATGGAGGTCAAACCTCTGAGATGAAATGATCCCAGCTGGAGTTCGTCAGTCTGTCTGGATGAGAGTCTGGGTCTGTCCTTAACCCCGGATGGTCACTATGTAGACCCAGGTTGTGTTTTTACCGTACTTTTTAAAAATGTTGTGTTCTGTCAAATCCTGCATCAGAAATGTATAAATACAGTCCTTATTTTAAATATTAGAATTATATTAGATTGTTTTTGTCACATGTCCAGATATACACAATACAGTGAAATGTGAGGTGGCACCTGCAGCCAAAGGAAAACAACAAAAGAAAGCAGGAGTTCAACAGTACAGCATATGAACTAACAATATATAAATAAAAAGATATAAACTCTAAAATAATAATAACTCTGCAATTGATTAAAAAAAACAATGTGCCAACGTTTATTTGATTTATATTATCTCGTATAAAGAAATAATGCCAAGCCTTTCTTGGTTGGTACTATATGTAAAAAAGAAAATCCTTATGCCTCAATTTTGATTTTAGTAAATGTATTATAATTAGTTAAATGGGTAGTTTGGATACTTTGAGGAAAAGTTCCTTCTGACAGGTTTTTAAATTTCTCATAATTGTGGAAGGTTAACAGTGTTCATATTTGTGAAACACAAGACTAACAAGACTACACTGCCTTCCAAATTATTATACAAATTGGATTGAAGTGTCATAAAAGTTAAATTTTTTGTTGTGCTATTAAATTCATAGACAGTATTGTGTCTCAGGGCTCTTTGAATCTCTATAATTAATTTCAGAGACCTGGTTGATTAGTTGTCGATTAAAGGAAATCTACTTCAGAGGGATGTTCCACATTATTAAGCAGGCCACAGGTTTCAGGCAATATGGAAAGAGAAAGGATCTCTGCTTTCATCAGAAAGTGTAGTGCAGTGGACAAGATATGAAAACATTAGATATTTAACAAAAACTGAAGCGTTAGCATCGTACTGCGAAGAGATTTGAGGCTGATTCAGAATAAAGATGGATTTGTGCAGATAAAACCATGATGAGGAAGATTTCTGTTAGACAAATTCATCAGATTAACACAGCAGATGTTAAAATGCCCTTACAAAGCAGCAAACAGTTATTTGAAGCTGCTGGTGCCTCTGGAACCTCGACGTGGAGGATCCTCCAGAGGCTTGTTGTGCAGGAACCTGCTATTCAGCCCTAACCAGGCTCACAAGCAGAAACAGTCGCACTGGGCCCAGCCGTACATGAAGATTACATTTCAAACAGACTTGTTCACTGATGGCTACTGTGCAACCCTGGATGGTCCAGATGGACGCAGTAGTGGATTGGTGGTGGATGGGCACCACGTCCCAACATGGCTGTAATGTCAGCAAGGAGGTGGTGGAGTCATGCTGTGGGCCAAAATCATGGGGAGAGAAGCTGGTCGGCCTCTGAAGGTTTGAAAATGACCTCAGCAAAGCATAAGGACTTTCTGGCTGATCATTTTCTTTCACAATCCTCCTCTGACCTCAACCCTATTGAGAACCTTTCAGAAACTCCCTCAGATCTCAAACAGAAGATCTGAGGGTGGGATGCAGTTCATATCAAAACAGCAACTCTGGGAAGGTTTTCTGATATTCTGCAAAGACATTCAAGCAGAAACTATCCACAAGAATTGTGCAGGTGATATCAAAGAAGAGGTCCTATATTAACATGTAACTTTGTCTGTTAAAATGTTTTTGATTGAAATAGCTTTTGATTTTATTATGTGACCACTTAATGCTGCACATTATTGATTAAATGCAGTATTGTAAAGAATTACTGTTTGCAGTTCTTTATAATTCATAAAATGTTTAGAAAATCTGCTGTGCGTCTTACTTTGGAACAGTGCATTGAGTTTTTTATTTTTGAAAAAAATACTTACTAACAAACTTTGTGTTTGTTAGTAATTTTAAGTAATGTTGGTTGCTGACGCCTCATCACCTCGGACTGTTCAGTCCACTCTTAACATTTGGATTCATGCAACCGGGTCAAGACGGTAGATTTTTAGGTTTTCCAGGTTTGGAAATTACTCGGACATCATCTCAGCCGACTCCTGATCTGGATCTAGGATAACACATCCATCGTCCTCCACTACCCCACTTTTAGATCTGTAGTGCTGAGCAAACAGCCAAAACATTGTAAAATGGCCTCTTGTGAAAGTTTAACCGTCATCTAGTACAGCGTGGTATCTGACTGAACAGTTTGAGTTGTTTCAAATTGCTAAAATCACCACAGAAAATCTCTTTACTTCCCCTCACTGCGATCTGCCAAGCGTATATACCCGAGGTAACACTGAGCGCCAACACCGAACGTAAGTTCAAAACCTTACGCCATCACTCAGAACGGCATGCTAACTTTACTCATCAGTAGCAGGAGCTGTTATTTATTTGTTGTCCAATGTCAGTTTTCATGTCCACATCCTGAACAACGTGATGTATTATTGTAGTTTGGTTCACCGTTCAGTTGAGAAGGTTCAGTTGAGAAGGTTCATCCGGAGAGCGGGTGAAGAGAAGAGCTGCTTCCGTATCTGATCGGGCTTTCAGAGTCAGTGTCCGCCATCAGCCTGGCGTTAATTGAATTGGGTAACTCCTGAATATTACCCCGGCCTGAGTTTGAGTAGTTTATGATGTGTGTGTGTCTGATGGAGCGCGGTGTGTTGGCAGGTGGGCAGAGCAGTCAGCAGTTCTCAGATAGAGGAGATATCTATCTAATAGCACAGTGGAGATAGCAGCCCACTGACCTGATTCCAATCTTTACCATTAGAGTACATCAACCTCAGAAGTGAGGGGCAAAGTAGGACACAGGAAGACCATGTGGGCAGTTGACTGCAGTTGAGGTTGGGCTTATTATGACATGCTTCATGTAGATTATGTTGGGTTACCAAGCCCACAGCAACCGTCACTGCAGACAGGGGTTTGTGCTGATGAGCTTATTTTTTTAAAAGTCATCTGACTGAAAAGCATTTTGTTACTTTTATAAACTTCATAGCATTCTAAATAGGTCATTAATCACACTTCCTGTCCTATTTCACTTAATAAGTCAACATAATGGACATTTTTTGCTGCTGCTAGGTTGAAAAAAAGGGGGAGATTATATTGTACTAATATGTTAGGTGTTACTTCAAATAATACTACCAAATAACTTAATTTTCTGCATTATTAAAATTCTGTCTGAGGAAAAGTTTGAACCTTTCCAGTCTTATCAGGGACATGGTAGAGAGTTTTTCCCCGGCATGCTTTTATTTTCTCCACTTGCGCAACAAAACACAGTTTAAAGACAGGCCTGTCAGCTTGTCTGGTGGCTCTGAATGACTCTGGGATGTGAGCATGTCGTCTCTGTGACGGCCCGGCCTGCGCTCACCATGTACCATCCCTCACACAGTGACTGCTGGAGGTCTGAGGCTGAGTAATGGCTCCCATCATGGAGGGACACAGGTGGCAACACAAGCTGTTACTGTGATACCCTGAAATAAAGTCAACTGCAACCAGTTGCGTTCAGAAGTCAACTAATTAGTCAATAGATTACATTTAATGTAAAGGAGGGCTGACGGTTAATTGGGGCCTGCCCATAGCAATGCATGGAGGCAGTGTCTGGCTTGCAAAGCAAGCCAGACACTGGATTAGCAAGCCATTATATAGCTGGATTAACCAAACCACTGTTACACATTGAATTAGTGTGGTCATTTAAAATAAAGCTCATTGAAAATTTCAAAATAAGAGCCTAAATATCCCTCTGAGATTAATGCACCGCCGCAGGCGGTGCACATAATATTAGCCTCTTTTATCTGTTGCCCTAAGGTCAGTGCACCGCCATAGGCGGTGCAAATAATATTAGCCCTTACTATCGTTTGATCTCAGGTTAGTGCACTGTCTTGCTGCGCAAGACAGTGCACTTTAAAAGCTTTCCCCTTTTAAAGGGACAGTTTCCCTTTAAAAGCTTTCCCCTGTTTTTCTTGCTTATTAGGCATGTTTAGTATACTGACTCGAGTAAGTCAAATAGACACATCATGCTACTGATACTTTACACGACAATTTAATTTTTTTTTTCCATGTTAGTCAACATGCTTTTGCTTCTGCACATGCTATTGACTATACTGTAGCTAAGCTTAGCATTGATGCTAACTTTTAGCATCAGAACGCTGGGTCCAAACCGACGGGCACACTTTGGCAGGCCCCATTTAAATTTCTGCAGGAATTTTCTAGTTTTGTCATTGTGATGCTTTATGTGCCTTGTTTTGAAATTCGGTCACAATAAGCTCAACCAACCGTCGGGCAATTCTAAAGACGTAGGAGGAAGTTGCACAGGTGTACAGTGAGCAGGTATCTATGCAGCAAACGGCCCCTTATAGTCTATGTAGTTGTAGTCTATTACCTTTGATAACCTTCAAAGCTCATCTTCAAAGATGTTACCTTAAGTAATAAAAATGTTCAACATGTTAAATATGCCTAATTTAATGGAGTAACATTATGTCATAAATTAAAGCTCAAAAAGTCAATTTTCCGTCATGCTGCCTCTTTCAGATATGCTCCCACACATTTCAATCTGTATTTACTCTGCAGGAGACATTTTTTTAGAACTAGTACATGAAGGTTGTATAAATTATGAGATGTAATAAATGTATAATAGACAAAACTTAAGTATATAGACATATTCAACAAGTTAGAATATGATTTCTGATGAGGCTCGTCAGTCAGATTAAAAGTAGGTTTTGAAAATTGACAAGCTTGCAGCAGATATTAAACATGCATTACATTTTTGCATAAAATAAATAATTATTGATCTAATGCAATATTGGAATTTTAAAAGTCATGTTTGTATTAGCCATAAGTGGAAAGTCATCATAATTAAGAGAAATAAAAGCTTTCAAACATCCATCTATGTGTAATTAATCTATATAATGTGTTTCACTTTGTGGTAAAGTCATAAATAAATACAATTATCTGTTTGCATGTGTTGAATTGAAATTTCTAAGTGCCATATAGTCTTCTGAGTCTAATTATGATGTTTTTATCTTTTCTTTCATAATGACAAAAAAGAAAATGTTTGCGGTTATGACATTATCTAATGCCACACAACAAAGTCACGCCCACTTCATTAATAATTCAGTCCAACATGCACTGGAATAATAAAGCAGTTACAGCCTGGGTGCTTGTTGGTACCAGTTTGATGCTGGAGGTTTGGAGAATTGTGCTGTAACTGTTTGGTGAGAGCACTTTTCAGCATCTCCATGAAATTATTGGCTGCGACTATCGCTCAGCTTTTATCTCCTGACAATGGCTCACTAATGGTACAGCTGTTGTTTCAGAAACATGAGCTGTGCTGCTGCGCATGCAGAGGGAAGGCAACACGAGTTGAACAAAGCTTCGAAGTATTTTGTTGTCGCTGGCAGGCTGAAGGTAGTCATTCAGTAAAATACAGTTTCTCTCCATTGTTCACCTTCTGTGGCAGAAACAATGAGAAGGGCTTTGTAGGAAAAAAGATGCCACAACTGTTTCAGTTTGGAAAACAGTCATTTCTACTTGGATTATTATTGTGTCCTCAAATCGTTAACAAAACCTCACAATGACGTCTGAAAGAACCTGCTTCTACAAAAAAAACAAAAAAACAACTACACCGATACCAGCAAAAAGTCAAGTCCTCACCCTATGTACAAAACTTCTATCTTGCATTGAAACTGAGCTTTGTCGCAATGCACAATTTGTGTAATCTGGCAGAAAAGAGAGTGGAGAGAGGAGAGGAAGACATGCAGACGGTAACCGAACCGAACCATGTCGATACGGTGCATCTCCTCTACTAACTGAGCCACAAAGCCCCAGAAATATATCAATATTTTTAAATGACATCTGAAAAAAGACAAGGTTTGTGGTGTGCTGGTGCCTATCTCCAGCAATCGCTGGGCAAAAGGCGAAGTGCATTGTAGATAAGTCTCGGAGCAAACTGGGTTGGTTTTCTGCTATTTTCCTCCTTCAGAAGGATAAAATCATACGATTCAATGTGCAGACCGTCATGTATTGTGGGAATGTCATGAAGGTAACAGCAGCACAGGCTACAGCTCTTTCTTTTTCATTTTAAAACAGAATAGGTTCCTGGTGTGCAGTTGACTCTTATCTTCCACCGGTTGAGTCTGATCTTCCACAAACCCTCGTCTCTATAGCAACACGTCATCAGATCGTTGAAAGGAGCTTTTCCGCTGGAGAGTCTCGCACTAACCGGTTAATGTTTGGTTCGGTTCTACCCCAGGGGTGAGAGTCTCCATCACAGTTCCTCACTGCTGTGGGCAGGATGGCAACTGTGGTCAACTCTCCGCTGATGTTTGCAACAACATGGAGAACCTGGAGGTTATGGTTCTGATGGACTCAAATAAACCCCAGATATTTCATTTTGCCTTATACAAATTCACTTCTGGCCCAAACACAACGATAAAGACTCAGATCAGCTGATTAATTACATTTTGCCACCTTTATGTTTTTTCAAATGTGCAACCTGTTGGATTTAAGTAATGCAGCCAAAAGATGTAAACCAATAGCCACTCATGAACTTGATTAAAACAAAAAAATCCGAAAGAAAAATAAAATTCACTTCACACCAAGCTAATACTGTGTGTTTCCAGTGTTTCACACTGTTGGCGCAAAACTGGAGCTCCAACAGAAAGTGGACCACAGCTGCAACGTTTCATTTGTCTTCACTGTTGCCCATTTTTAAAATAACCATCATTCTGCTCCAAAGTTTATTGCATGTGTTTCTGGTGCCATAAGGAACACATGGCACCAGGAACACATGCCATGTGTTGCCATGAATTACACTCCTCCATAATGAGCAGCTCTCTGATAGCATATCCACAGCTAACACATAATAAATACTCTAGTTCGTTAGCATAGAAGGTCCAGTTTGCTTGGATTTCTTGTGATTGTGCAAACATATAAGAAATATTGTTTGCCATTTGCTGTGAGGTAATCACGGACCAATGAACAAATGTGGTCAGCTATCAATGAAATTGCTTCTGAGAAGTACTTGTCTCACAGCGGCTAGTACTAATCCCGAAATAGGTACAAAAATCTGACCTCTCCAGTGAGGGGCGCCTTAAGTTTCACAGTTAGATCTGGTCCCCTAGAACTGTTACTAGTAACTTTCAAAGTGAATCTGACTAATTAGAATCTACATAACTTTAGCTATGTACAGATCTTTATGTATTCTCTCAAGAGACCTGGTGCTCTTCACAACACTCATGACTTTGGACAACAGGAAACGGCTAAGAAAGACAAATTCTTAGTTAGGGTGCATTCCCACCAGCCCTATTTAGTCCATCTTACTTGTATTCTAGTGTGATTGCACAAACTATGAAGCAGACCAGCAACCTAGGTCTCTGTTCGGCTCTGGTGTGGTTTGAATGCATATGTGAATTCCAAGGGGTCTAAAGACCAGTCCAAAAGCAGGAAGCTGACAGGGCATTCTGGGTAAATACCACCAAACAAACGTGCAAGTCTAACGGGAGAAAAGGTTGTGGTCTTTAACCAAAGGCAAATCTGTCACCACTCCATTTTATTTGCATGTCATGAAGAATTAAGTTGTTCAGTGTCTTCTTCAGAGGTTTTAGTGTTGTTTCCTTTAGTGGTTCTTGGTGCAGCGCCCCCACAGGTGACAGGGAGTGAATGGGTTTTTTAAAGGGTTTGGGTCCTTTGTTTGTTGGTGAGAGGAAACGATGCCAGCTGAAAATAGAACAAATATTTCAATTTTGGTCCCCAATCAAACCAAGTCTACCGGACTATCGGGTGTGGAAACAGCCTTAAGGACTTCTATTTGTTCAAAGGTTTAATAAAACACTTAAACTGCCTCTGAGTCTTGGTCACTTGCCCGTCTAGTTCTGACTTCAGAGTCTGGGAAGGCCAGGCCAGCTGGATTACCAGCAAACATCGACCTGCAGTCTGGCAAAGTCTTGGAGTACCGCCAGATTGTCATTGACCAATTCCTGGTGGTTAGACACCCTAGATCAGTCACCACTCTTTCATAGAACCTACACAAAAACAGGAGACAAACACTATTCACATAAACACATTTATGTTAACCAAACATAAAAGTTCTTGTATTGTGGGGGGAAACCAAAGGAAACCACGGTGGGAACACACAAGCTCCACACGGAAAGATCCAGTCAAGATTTTCCTAAAGAATTTTTGTTGGTGTCAGTCGTACAGCTAACAAGTACTCCCAGCTTTTCATTTTATAGAAAGGTCTGATGTTTACATGAGTAGCTGTGCATACAAGTATGTCCGAGAACAACTAAGAAGAAAGACTAAGTGGAAAAATCAGGACGTTACTTTGAAAGAGGAAGAATAGAAAAGAATAGAGTGGTCTAAAGAGAAGGGATAAAAGAGAAAAGAGAACCAAGAAAAAAATAACAGAGAAATTAAGAAAAGGGGTTTTGTAATCTTCGTATAGTGGTGTTGTGCCGTCTCCATGGTGACAGGACAAAAGCCTGTGGTTGGCCATTGATGGCTAATTGTATTCTTCACAGCTCTTTTGTTAATTGTTGTCTGCCCAGCTCCCACTTCCTGCTGGGCCGCGGCACAAAGCCACGAACGGGAGGATTAGAAATGGCACACCAGCTTCCCTCACACAAAGTCAACCTCTCTCTCTCTCTCTCTCTCTCTTCTCCATCCCTTCCATTCTCTGTCCTTCTCTCTTTCCTCACACAGCCGCACCTCCTTTTATCTCCTCCTCACTGTGTGCACTCCCCTAACCACATCAGTTCTTTTTTTTCTTTTTCTTGGCTTGATGTCTTTACTTTTTTAATCACATTTTGAGATGCAGGCAATCGAAAAGAATTACACCTGGAAGATTTTGTCACTTCCAATGTTCGAAGTGTTCAAACAGTTATTATTTTCTGGGCTAAGTTGTTTTAGCTAAGCTAAAACAATTTAGCTTAGCTTGTTTTATCCAGGGAATTTCAACTAAGCCCCGCTGGCCGCTCACATTAAACACTGCAAAATGAGAAACTTTGAAAACAAGCTTTGCTTGACTCAGCTAGACGTTTTTCCTCTTAAACCATTGAACATCAATGTCATGTTAATTTGTAGATTTGAATAATTTATACATAGGATTACACACTGTGTGCACAATTATTGAGCAAGTTGCAGTTTTCAGGATTATTGTTGAACAACTGCAGCGCTCTTGGTCAGTCCAAGTAAAAGTGATATTTGGGTTTTCTTAGGACAATATATATGTAAGCACGGTTATTGGGCAACGATTAGTGAGCAGAATTATTATGCAACTGAATTAAAACTGAATTTTTTTTGTCTCACTTGTTAATTGTCATCTGTTAAAGTGAGAATAACAAACTTACAACTCAAAATTGACAAAGATTATTCACATCCAGTTTGGTGCAAACTGGATGTTTGGTGTGTGTGATTTCGAGTCAACCGTATGCATTCGGTGAGGGATTGGAAGTTACCACTCTGTCACAGCAGTCACTGTCCAGAGCAGGATGTGTGTCACCTTGTTCTGTGCCTTCAGACACATGTTGACAGGCAGAGTGCAAGAAGGAAGTCACCCAGCAGCAAAATATGTTACTTCCTGTTGTAAAGTGGGTAGGGCTACAGAGATGTCATCAAATGACCATGTGAATGTGTTATAAATATATGTTTCGGTTATGACATATATTACAGCTGTGAATTTGTGTGTGGAATTTATTTCACCTTGAGTTTTTCATGTCAAAATGTAAAATTTGGAGGCTTGGTAACCACCACGTTTTGATGCAGCAAAAAGCTTTTGATAACATTTGATCTCCAAAGCCTTGACACCGTACTGACTGATTTTGATTCTGAAAGTCAAAAGTTGAGGAGTATGCTGAAATACAAAGTGTGTAAATGAGACAAAATGATGTGTCCTGGTTCTAATTTTTGAAATGTCTTCTGGCCTTCCTGCAGATTTCTGGATATTCCTTGTGGGGACTTTATTTTCCTGGATTTGGGGGATCTATTGGTCTTCCAAATGTCAGATCTCTGTGATGTATAGTTTGGGCTATTTTAGTTGAGAGGCTACTGTAGAGCTTTTTGGCCACGCCCCGTTTTGATTCCAAAGGGGCAACATTTGATGAATTTTCATGTTAAGGCCAAATATCCCTTTTTAAGCATTTGCAACACTTTTGCTGCTCAGGCCTGATAATTATTACAATATTTTCCAAGTGATTAACTTTTTCTTAATTGAAATCTGAATCCATAGTGGGTATGCACCTACAAACATTACGGTTGCTTGTGGCAAAATGTGAAAAGGTTTGTGGGGTCTGAGCACCTGGAAAACACTGTAAATAAAGGAAGCAGTAGGCAGCTGGAAACTGGAAACTGGAGAGAGTCAACTTTCCGTTTTCTGAACCCACTTCGTCCTGCACATGGTTTCTGAGGTGCAGGAGCCTGTTCAAAGCTCTCAACAGGAGAGACAGTGGGCACACCCTGGAGAGGTCCATCAAAGTTAACACAGACAAACAATCAGGCATACCTCAGGGCAATTTAGGATTTCCAGTTAATATAAAATGGAACTGTGGTAGGAAGCCAGAGTTCCCCACAGAAAACATGTAAAATCCACACAAAAGGACTGTGGCGGCGGTTTGAACCCAGAACATGTTGTGAAGCAACAGTGGTAACCAATGCAATTTTTCCCCAAGTACCCATATATTATGCCTCATTGAAGGTAACTAAGAGAGCCCACCCAGGGCTGTTTATTGTTTAAGCTAATTAGTAGCTTGCTTGTGCCTTTGAATTGATAAGTCGGTTTTATTTTGTTTGCGTAAATGAAAGAGATTCAGGTGATACTGGAGGAGGTGGAGAAAGGTTTATTTTCATCTGCAAGCTCAGACTGGCAAAATGAGGGAAACTGAACTCAGCATGTTGGACTCGGTGACTCCGATACGTCCCGTTCACGGAAACCGTCCGCAAAGTTCTGAGACACCATCTTTAGCAATTATTAGAAAAATACAGAGAAAATCAGAAGTAATGGTTAAAGAGCAACACTGGTGCAAGAACAAAAACAACCAAATCACTCCAGATGATGTAATTGAAAAACAATTCAGCTACTTCAGGGCATTCATTTGTGCCTATTGTTTTCCCAATGTTGTCATCAACTAAACCCTCATGCTGAATGAGATTAAAGATTATGCCTGTTGTAGTTTGTACTGGAAAAGCCAGTGTAGGTAAATGAAGGGCACGACGTTCACCCACTTCATACTGTCCAGATCAAACACATTTTATTGTTTGATCTGGACACTCTGTGCCTAACCCCACTAAGTACAGAATGTACACACTCAGACCAAAATTGTTAGTACCCCTCTGTTAATGACTGAAAAGTCCACAGTGGTTACTGAGATCATTTTCAACGTACAAAAGTAAATGTCAAATAAAATTTACTGAAATTGATCCAATGAAAATCAGACATTGCTTTTGAAATGTGCTTCAACAGAATCATTTTTTTTTAAAAAGTCTAATGAAACAGACCTGGAAAAAAGTGATGGAACTTCTAACTTCATATTTTGTTGCACATCTTTTGTTAAGGTTTTATTGGCTCTAGTGGCCTTCATTTGAGAGTGGTCAGACAGGAAAGCAGGTTGTGAGAGAGAGGGAAGACGTGCAGCAAAGGTCATTGGGTCGGGACTCGAACCTGTCACAGCCGTGTCGATAACAAAGGCCTTTGAATATGAGTCTTGCAGTCTACCCCTGCACCACCGCAGCACCACATTGGACGACCTTTTGAGGCAATCCAACTGTTTCTTTAGCGGTCAGTGAGACTTCTGCACCTGTCCACAGGTATGCTGCCTCACTTCTCATCTGCATGCGGCTCCAGTTGACTCGGGTTTGAAGGGAGCCTTCTCTAGATGTTTCATCTTCTGCAGATGTTCAATAAGATCTACTGATCTTATTGAACATCTGAACTGTCCTCCGGGAGGACAGTTCAGAATAGTTGTGTTTTTATGTTTTCCTTTGCTCCTCTGTCGTCTCTCATGAAGTCCGCTTTGGTTCAAAAGATGACAGCTGGTGCAATTTGACAATGTTGCGCCTTGACCTTGAGTTCACCTTTAATTTCTTTGTTGTTCTGAGTTCTCTGTATCCAGGCCTGTTTTACTAGGTAATATATACAGTTTATATATATATATATATTTTAGGATATTGTTGAGCCACATCTCAAAAACAATGTCAGATTTTCATTGGTTAATTTTCATAAATTATTTCAGTGACCACTGTGGGCTTTCCAGTCATTAAGAGAAATGGTTTCAACTGCTCTGTTTACAGTGGATGATTGTGTTTTTTAAGTGAAAAGATGAAACCCAAACCAGCCGAATCCTGTTTAAAAAAACTAATTGTGCCTTTTGAACTTTGAATTAACTTGCTAAGCTTCATATCAGTTTAACAAGTTCTGATTATTGGCAGATCTGTAGATAAAACAAAATCACTTCATTAGCCTGGAAAAATATAAATCTGTCAGGGATTCTAGAAAGTAATATTTAGAAGTTTGAATGGAAATTGAAAAAAACTGGGCTAAAATATGGTTCCACAAAGTTGTGCAGAATTAACCCTTGGCTATTTTTCCTTCCACCTTTCACTTTATCCCCTGTTTTGTGTTGGTTTTCTGCCATGTTTCTTATTATTTTCCTGGCTTTGTGATTTTTGTGTCATTTGAATTAACTTCAGGTTTTCCAGGAAGTGTTTCTACTTGGCCATGTTATGTTTGGTTACTCTTTCACTCACTCTGGGGGTTTTTCCTCGTCCACATATTTCAGTTATTTACTCATTTGCGTTGCCAACACATCAGTCCATTCTCCCTCACATCTGCAATGTGTTGCTAGTCACTCTGCTTATCATGCTCCTCTGGAAGCAGATCAGATCTAATGGGGAGCTGAAAACACAAACTTACAACAAGTTAGAAGTAGCAACAGACTTGAGACTGAGGTGGAGGTTTATATCTATGTGGTTTAGATCAGAGGTATGCAAACTTTTTATCACATGGGCCAAAATCATCAAGTCAAAAGGGCCAAAAATAAGGTTAACAATAAAAAATAAAATACTAGTGTGATAAAATCGATACTATAGTTTAACTGGATTATTTTTGTGTTGTATTTTCTCACCTATGCCTCAAAAAAGGTTTTTTTTTTTATTTTTTTCTCAAATTCTTTTTCTCCTTTTTTCTTTAAAAAAGATGCAAATCATGTTAACGTGTTATTGAAGTGTTTTGTAGACGCTTGTGATTTTCTCTCAAATTATATTTTGCACTTAAGGAAAAACACAAACGTGTTTTGTTCTTCCCTTGTTTCTGTGTGTCTCCTTAAAAATTCTTTCTAAGGATTTAGCGGTATAATTTATAATAAAAGCTACAAAAGAGCCTAAATGTCTACATTTTAATAAATTAAATTTAAATAAAAGGTATCAGTATTGGTATCGGCAACCCTGACCCTGGTTTTATGTAGTATCGGATTGATATCAAAATACGCGGTGTCAGCCCCTCCTGCTTCTGATACTGCTGGAGGATTACTGATCTATATGGGAATATTGGTGTCTCCAACATGATAAAGAAAACTGCTAAAACTTTTCGATATACTTTTAGGGTAAAAGTATAAAATGCAGATATTCTGTTGGTCGATCTTCAGCCGCGTTAGAAACTGACATGGAAAGCAGCCTGTGGCTACAAGAAACCCAGCGGTCCTAATGATGTTTAGCAAATCGATAGGGCCAGTGGATCTGTGTGTAATTATGACAAGAACAGGCAGATTATGGACCCCCTCCAACCCACCCTCAACAACACACTGTTTGTTCGGTGCGCGTGGGGGTGCGTGTGTGTGCGGGTGTGTTCGGGTCCACTCTCTCCGCAACCTGGAAATTCGTCCCTCTCCCTTTAAGTGGGAGGTGAGCTGTTTGGAAAAGCTCGGAGCAGCGGATGGAAAGCCGCTCCAAAACATTTACGCACCGGCGGCGGTCAGCCACAGCGCCTCTCTGCGCTCTGTCACCAAACCCCTCCAGCAAGACTGCAACCGAGAAGGAACGGCTCCGGATGACCGGGAACAGAGATCCGGAGTGTCAGCGAGCAGCCTGAGTCCCGCCGCGCCGCGCCGCGCCGCGCCGCGCCGCATCGCGCTGCGCTCTTGGATGCGGTGAGCGGTTAGGACGGAAGATTTCCCTCGGCTCTCTGGTGGAGAGCGCAGCGGCACTGGTGAGTGGACAGACAGCTGGACTCTCTCAGCTGCAGCTTTTAGAAACTAATGAAACTCTGAGCGGGGAGTGTTTTTTTGTTGTTTTTTTTTTATCTGTGTTTCTAAATCCTCTCTCAGCTCACTTAAAGAAAACTTAAACACAAACAAACTTCAGGCTGTTCCTGGCGTTATGTGGGATAGTTATGTTCATCATGGTGAGGATGATGATGATGATGTCAGCTCTGTTTAGTCAATGCAAATAAGCGGATAAGTTCTCTCTTTTCCGATTGGCTGTAATTGTCTCCTTAATAATTAGAAGTAGTGCAGTTTCTCACTGGTGGAGGCTGTGGGCTCCAGTTGGGCCGGAAAGCCACCGGCTGAGCAGGACTGGTCATCTATACTCTGTTTACGCACATTTTGCATGGGAGCACTGTAAGGTCAGAGGTCAGGAGTGTCCTGTAAGAATGAGCTGCAGATCTGAGCTAAGCAAGGTGTGAAATAGCAGACTGCTCTGAGGTCAGTTGTGAAGCGATGTCTTGTTCTCAGTGAGCAGGAGGAGAAGGTATGTGAAGGCTGGTGGGCATTGTGCCACCCTGGGGGTCCAACTGAGCGCTGAAGATGATTATATAAAGGGGGGGGAGAGGGTTGGCTGACTGCACACAAAGCAGTCCATCAGCTGGGAGTCCCTGACCTTTCTTCCTCTTTTCTTTTCCTTTCATTGTTCCGGCTCCTTACTTTACTCCGATGCCTTTATTTACTTTTTCTCCTGACAGCGACAGCGAAGCGGCATCTACTCTTCTGCTGCTGCTGTGGAAGTTCAACTGAAAAAAATAAAATGATCCAACTGAGTAAAAAATATGTATCCACCCATAGTAACTTTGTCAGCCATTAAATGTAATCATACTGAAAAAAAAATTAAAAGCACTCAGACGTCTAGAAAAAGTTCAGTTTGGAAAAGAATTGATTACTAGCATGAAAGTGAGCAGCCCCCCTAACACACACACACACCCTCACACACACACGCACACACAGCGGTGCAGACATAAAGCATCCCTCTGTCAACACTGGCGCAGACTGAGCATTATACTCTTCAGCATACACACAGAAGATAATCTCAAGGAGTGGTTTGGCATGTCACCCTTCACCTCCCTCCCTCCCCTGGCCCTCCATCACAGCCCTCCCCCCCACCTCACCACCCTCATGGAGCTTCGCCTTCCCAGGTGAACGGGTTCATGGAGGAGGGAAAGGTGACTCCTCAGTCTGTCAGTCATTTGCTTCATAAGCCACAACCCAGTGAGACACTTGCCTTTCTTCAGGTGTTTTAACCTAAAACCGATGCACCTCACCTTCAGGTAGGATTGTGAAGTAAAGCATTAAATTAAAGCAGATCACTGGTTGTATTGCAGCTCCGTCCCCCTCGTTTTATGAATGAAACACTGAGCTATAGGTAAAACCGTACAGCTGATCAGTTGTCAGGTGCAGTGCTTTTCATTTTCTGCATGTTCTCTCTGGGTGCTCCGGCTTCCTTCCAACATGACTGTTGGGGTCACTGGCGTTAGCTGGCCTTTGCTACGAGTGTGTGCAGGCAGGTTGTTTGTCCTGTGTGTCCGTGTGTTCAGCTGTCCAGCTGTTCTTCTGCCTCTGAAGAAGAGCCGGACTTTAACTCACACGTTGTTGCATATCGGCTGTATGTCCAACGCATGAGGCCGTTCAACGCATGACGTTGCATTTACGAGACGAGTTGAGACTTAAAGTGTAACTAGCCTCCATGTGAAAGCACAACATTCAAGCACAAGATTCTACTAAAGTGGGCGGAGCCAAGAGACACTGAGTGAGGGCCACGGCTAAGTCTGGGGGTCTGCGGTCCGAATGAGGGAAGGTACTATTGCGAACCTAATGACTCAGTTGCTTCGTCTAGCAACTGTTATGTTTTTTCTTCGAAAAAACAAGTCTAGCAACTTTTTCCTGTGTTGTTGGAGACATTTATGGCACCAGCATGTGAGGCACCAGTCTCTCTGCAGCTGCAGGCAGTCAACCTGCATAGAGGAGACCCTTTCCACTCCGTGGCCACTCATCTGGAGCTGGGGTTAAATTTGCACAGAGGTTTTTTTTTTAAATGTATTGATGATACCAAAGTTGAATATTCTTACAAATAAAAAAACTGAAATATGTTTGAAATAACACTGATAACAAAGAAAACTCTTCTACAGGGCAGATCTTAAAAAACAGTTAGACCAAAGTGTTTCACTGTAAAGATGGTTTGTAGTTTGTTTTGCTGCAACCTGAAGTCTGAAATGAACTTCAGTGACGTTTGAAAAGAAAATATGTGTTTAGGTTTATGACTGGTTGAACCATGTGTGTGGTCAGTTGATTTTTATTTTCTTTGGGGGGGATGAGGTGTGACTTTTATTGAAATCCATGGAGGGGCCCAGAAGTAAATCTTTAGGTAAAATGTTGCAGATTAAAACAAATGTACACAAAAATGCACAAAAACACAAACATAGAACGATTAAGCGCAAATGTAGACAGTTTTCCAAACAAAACATTTATTTGGGGGTTAGTTACTCTTTAAGCAATACTTTTCAGAGAATAAGAATTTTCCTTTTTCAAAAAGTTACTGACTTATCAAAAAGAATCAAACATGAAGAGTATTCCTTGGCCCTGAATATAAAGTAGCTGAGATAGAGCCAAGCTACTTTATATACTGTTGTTTTGGTTTGTTTTACTTGTATGTAAACCAGAATGGTAAATGCACGGCTTTTCAATATAAAACACGGAGTACCACACGCATGGTTGTTCACTTTGTATAGCACAGCTTTTTATACTTGAAGTAGACCTTTGCATTTAATGCATTAAGCTAGTGTATATGTGGGAGTGACTGCGTGTTGGGGTGGGTGTGTGGGGGTGTGTGTGTGTGTGTGCATTATCTCCTATACATTGAAAGTCTCCAGAAGGGTAGCAGAGCAGACAAAGGTTTTTTCCCCCTCTCCTTCTGACCTCCTGTATCCTCTCTGCATTGTTCTCTGAATCCTATTGAACCAAGAGCCCACAGAGACTCAGCACAATAGAGAATAATAGTGTGTCTATCGATGTGTTGCGGGGGTGTGTGTGTGTGTGTGTGTTTCTTCAGCCTATCTTTTAGCGCTGTGTGAGGCCAAGCCAATCACGCAGAACAATGTGGGGTTCAGGGAGGCCTTGTGATCTTTTTAAAAGAAGACCTTCTCGCTGCATTGTCTCTGTCGGAAGCATCACTAGAACTGCTGATGTCAAAACACTCAGCTGGTCGACTTGACCAAACACAGGCTGGCTATTGACTGTTTTATCCAAATGTCACATTTCTGTTGGTTGAGTCCCATGACTGCTAAACTACAAGCTAGAGCTGAATTAATTTATCAAATGTCACGGTGTGCAGTATCGCAAATGCTAAGGACATCTTATATGTAATATAACCATATTAAAGGTGTAAACCAATCAAACTACAACATCAATAATATATTTTGACAATTGAATGAATGCTACCCACCGCTAGTGCACTCTCCCAATTTTAATTTTTTATAGCTGAGATATTTAAAACATACATTGTTTAATTTTGGAACAAGAAAAAGGCCATTAAATGAGGGGAGAGCAGACCCAGGTACACATGCAGCCGGGTATTAATAAAACCAAAATAATCGCTTAAAAAAATAATAGGGATCAGTTTCAGAAATATTTTCATCCACATGAACTTGAACAAATCTGCCCCTGAGTGTCGTTTTAAACATGCCGAACCAATGGGTGGAGGTGCAGTGTAAAGCTGAAACCTATGTCAGCCAATCAGAGTCCTTCATGACCAGGACTTCCTGTTGGGAATTAAAGGTGGCGCCAGGATGTTCATTTGTCTGAACAGATGTATATATAGGTTGAAGTACTTTAAATAGTGTACTGGATTATAAAGTTAATAAAACTAAATACAAAGTCAGTGTGGAATCACACCAAAGCAAGTATATGGATACATTATTGTGGATTATTTGTCACAGATTATGCATCGGACCCTAACTCTCTGTTTTCCCACGCACACAGATAAATACAAATACTGAGTTTTCTCAAATCTCCATTTTGGTCAGGTTGGATTATCTTATAAATAGTCATTTCCAGTCAATAATTACACAGAATAATTTTGTGAATGAAAGACCAAAATGCATGAAAAGTATTAGTTTTACCAGATATCTGGCAATGTGTTTGTGGATTTTCCATATGTGACCACAGAGTCAGACAAATAAACCCATTGAAATAATTGTGATGTTGCTAGGTTCAGCAGGATTACAACAGGAATTAAGGTGAGAGTGAAATGAATTGGCTGGAGGCGGGAAATGAGCAAAAAAAATTATTATTATTATTGAGTAGAAAAGATGAAAATGGAATAGTTCAAAAGTTAGTTAGCAAAAACAAAACAACAATAATAAGCCAACATTTAAAAGTAAACCCCAGTCCTAATGAGCTCTGTGTTTGATTTAGTCTTTTAGTTGTTCAGTCGTTTATCGAGTCACATTGTGGTTTGGTTTTGTCCAGCTGTTTTCATCCAGTGTTCTGTTTTGTTGCCATTATGTTCACGCTGGAGAAAAGATGGAAGTTCCTCAATGAGTCGTTAGCTCTTCTCTTGGCTCAGGCTTGCCATCTCCATCCGGAGAGAATGCAGAAGTCAAACGTAAAAAAAAAAAAACTAGCGAAGCTGAGGTATTAACAGTCGCAGCAACGGACTCAGCAACGAGCAGCAACACGGTTTCTCTGGGTCACGCTCAGGATGTCTCATCAATTTCAGCACTATTTTTTCCACATCCTCCACATACATTCCCAAAGTGCAACCAAGTCACTGTTAAGATGACAGGATCGCACTTCTTTTCAAAATAAAAGAGCGGAAGTGTGTTGATGACGTGAATAAAAGGAGAGAAAAAGGAAAGTCTGCTAGGTTACATGTAACTAGCAGACTAGTTACCAGGTTGCCTGGATGCCTGTCCATCCAGCGCAACCTGCCAGAATACGAGATGTATTCGAGAGAAAATGCATCTTGAGAACTGAAATACTTCACATGCTATGGGCTGATGTTTGCAAACATTCATTCATTTTCTTTGGTGCTGATTGGCTGAACCCAAAGAGCGGAAATAAATAAATAAGTAAATAAATATTTGCCTCTGCAGTAGTGCTCAGATGGTTTCCACTGAGCGCATAAAAGCAGGTTAACATATATTTGGTGTTTGAACTATTAATGCAGTTATAAATGTTTTTAGAGGATTTCTGAAGTACTTGCAGATTTTAGCTTTGAATGTTTTCTTTTTTCTACTGCTTTCTGTATGAGCTGTAAAGCTGAGTGGTTGAGTCATAGTGATACGGTATTTACATGTCTGATGTGTTAAGTTTTCTCTATTTTTGGAAAATCTTTTATCTTTGATTTTTCTAAAGAATTGTAATAAACAGATAAAGACCTTGTTCTTTTTATTTCTCGCTTGTCTCTTGTAACCACTTGTTGTCAGAGGAGATGTGACACTGTGTTGCTGCAAACCCGGATTTTGAAATGTACGAAGAAAAGAATGATTTGGAGTTGATATTCTAAACTACCTTTAGCATTTCATTTTAGCAATATTCATTTTAGCACCATTAGCATGGTTAGCATCATGCTACGCACCCATCTCTGCGTATTCTTTATATATTGATAATGAATGTATTTTTAATATTTTTTATTGTTGTCTGCCTGTCTTGTTCACTATGACAAGTGTTGCTGTCTTGGCCAGGTCTGCCTTGTGAAAGAGGTCATGAACTCAGTGAGTCTTTTACCTGATTAACTAAAGTTTAAAAAAAAAACAACAATATTGCTGATGTGTTCAACACTTCATTTTGATCATTTTTTGTTAGCTTTAGCTTCTGTTGTTGTTTGGAACTGATTTTGCCAAACCTGAACTGTTCCAATCTCTGGTGGTTTATGATGGAAGCCCTAGAAAACTCACTGCACTGAAAAGAACTTTAGTTTTTGCTTTCACTTATGTTGGAGTAATGACAGAACTTCGCTTAAGAGGCCTCTATTAAATTTGATGAAATCCACCTTTAAATCAAGGTTTGATCTTTTTTCAAAATTCCTCTCAGGCTCTGCGAGTGCAGACGTTGTTTCTCGTTATGTAGCTTCTGCAAAGCGGGTGAAGTGAGATTATTCTGGTTAATTCTTCACTGCGTTGCTGATAAGAGCGTGACATTGCCGTCCGTTCCTTCTGCTTCATATTGTCTCCTTTTGCATTATCCAACAGCCAGTTTTACTCATTTTGAGCCTCCATTACCCACAATCCCTCAGCCACCACTGGTTCTCTGCAACACTAGCACAAGGATCAATTCATATTCAATTATCCAAAGGGAAAAAAGTCGAGGATTATTTTGAAGAAGCATCTTATCTGGAGAGTTCTTGGTCGCCTCGGAAACTTTGAGATTGTACCTCTGAGGCTAACAGGATGAGAAAATGTGTATCTATCCTTAACAAACATGGACTTCAAAGGTTTGTTGCCACATGTTTACATCGCTCCTCTTTGCAGCCTAACTATTTAATGATACTTTCAACCTGTTGCCTTGTGAAAGGAAGAAAAAACGAGAAATGTGCACACTTAGGAGGAAACACTCATACACACACACACACGCGCGCAGAAAGGTCACGCAGTGGGTTGTGCTGGTTGGATGATGAGGTGCAAGTCTTCTGCTCGTAATGGTCCACTTTCAGAGACGCTCTGAAACAAAAAGCAGCCGTGCACACACTCACAACTCTGTGAGCATTCACACCTTCAAGGTAAGAGCTTTCTCTGAACAAGCTGGGCTTTTTTTGTTTTGTTTTTCCAACACATACTTGTCTTCCTGTTCCTTCTTAGATTTTCGAACGTTTGTTTCTGCTGCAGGTGCATAGTTAGACCATCTTGCAAACTGTCTGTGAAGGCAATAATGCGCTTTTTTATTTTTATTTTTTTTTGTTTTCTCCTGAGTACAAGGATGAGATTAAACACGCAGTTTAAATAAACAGGCTCATTGTGTACAGCACACATGCCACTCATTTACATTCTTCCAGCTGTGCTGTGAATGCGCAGTCACTCATCCGTGTAAAGCACATAATAAGTGCGCAAATAATGCAGGAGTACAGCCTGCACTCCCGGACCACTGCGGGCGATTTATCAACAGCTGTAAATCAGTTGTAAAGAATAAAGAACGGAAGCAGTCTTTTTGAATGCAGCGCTGTACTTCTCATGCTACTTTTCAGCACTTATTAATCCCTTTAAATAAAAAAAACCAAAAAAAAAAAAACGTCCTAAACTTTTCTGAACTTTTCCAATTTGAAACGCCGGCGTTGTGTGCGTGCGCACCATCCAGCGCAGCGCAGCGCGCCCTGTCAGATACAAGCTCCTACAGGACCAAGGTGTGTTTGGCTCAGTGCTGAGAGAGAAGCTTTTGTTGGGAAGTATAGGTGACTTTCAAGCTCCGTGACTGCAAGTTTCTTTTGTCTCATTGTTCCCGTAACGCACATCACATAACGGCCTCGCATTGTTCGCCTGACAGGACGTCATATATGTTGTTTTTGTTTAAAATTTTTTTTTGTTATTTGTTTTTCCAGTGTGATCTACTCTGAAATAAGCTTCAAGTCCCTATTAATAATAATAAGAGTAATAATAATAATAAATAATAATAGTAATAGTAATAATAATGAGTAAACGTGGGTGTGTTAATTAGTGTAGTTGAGCTTGAAGAGGTCATTTGATGATCCGCCCGGTGAGGCCGGAACAAAAAGCTCTTTTGACATGTTTCAACAGCTTTTACTACTTTCGGTGTTAACCAACAGATTTGCATCACCATCACGGTCCTGCGCGTGAACAGATGTTTTTTGTCCGCCACATTGGAAGATAAAGGTATAATCGGCTTGTTGCCATCCTTTTTTTTCCAGCCGATTTGTTTATTTCTGCGCACATCAAGAGAATTCACAAACACTCTATTGATAGCCGAGCTCGGGACGCACAAAATAAAAACAAACCAGCTTCCTGGGTCATTTACATGAGGTTCCGTTTCGCTCACACAGCGCTGTTCTGTTGTAGTCATCCCGTAATTGGACTTTTTTTTTCTTGACATATTCCTCTATACCTGTTTGTTGTGTGTGTTTGCATACTGTTATTTGCAAGTGTCCAAAGACCGTTTGTTTGCCGTACACTGGCCTACTGACGGGATTTGCATTTCTTTGAAAATCTGTGAAATCTAAAGAAACAGTACGCCATTATGTACTGTTTGGCGTACATAATGTACGCCAAACATTATGTACTTGTTTCATGCTTGGACACTGTATGAAAACAAAATAGCTGTCAAATACATATTTAAATATTATTTATTTTGGATTGTCTTGCATTTATCAAAAATTGAAAATAATGTGACATTTTTTCTTGTAAAATTCTTTATACTTCTTTTCATGTCTTCTCTGTGATGTAGCTGCCTCCTCTTGTATGAGGTTTAACATTCAGTCTTTATTCTGTTCTGCTAGCTTAATGTGACTCCAGTGCTAAAGCTAGCAGCTGGGTTTTTGCCGTAAGTTTCGTGTCCTTTAAAACAGACTTTTTTAGTATTTGTAATATTTTTGGTCATCAAAAAAAATAAATAATAAAGATGCCTCAATAGTTAGTTTTACTATCACCGCTCATAAGATAACAGCATTTTTCATCAGACTAGCATTTTTAAACGCTAGCCTGGACATGTCCTTAATTAGCTAGCCAACATTAGCATGGTGTTCTTTTTGCACTCAAACAGATAGGTTCTGTTGAAAGTTGTTGCTAAATGTAACAGTTTTTGTATTTTATGTAAAACATTATTGAATAAGCAAAACTAGTACTTAGTAAAAAAAAAGTTTTAAATGTATTGTTGCGTTTAAGACTTAGGCTGGTTGTTGCTGTCATATTTTTACATGACAGAAAATAGATTATGATATGCAATATTGTTTCAAATTTCTATGTAAAACTCATGACAGCATTGTATTTTTATCAAAGGGAATTAAAGCAACCAAGTGGCTCCTGTCTATTAATGGATCCACACCCCCAGTCTAATTATCAGGTTGAACTAAACATAAAACTGATGAATTTCTTAAGGTTTGCCACTCTCTTCATTTCCCAAAAAGTAAACATTCCTCTTTATCTCTGCTATGTCTTCCACTCTCACTGTTTTTTATGTGTGCTGGTTTTATCATCGACTGAGGAGAAACCACCTAGATAAATGTCTTTATGTGCCATTTGTCAGTGTTATCATTTAGAAAAGCATGCACGCCTCCAAACTGGAAACAATTCAGAGTTTTTATTTCATGTTGTACAAAGAAAACACACTGTATTGTAAAGCCAAGCGATCCAAACTATCCAGTCATTATTTTATGTGTGAACGCATCAATAATAGCATAAATTGAGCACAGAACCATAGCAATGTTTATGAATATTTTATATTGCTTGAAAGTTGTGATTGTAGTAACTAAGAAAAACAGCTAAAAACTGTTAATACAATGAAAAGGTTTTTGATTTTTTTTTTGTCACTTATTTAAAAAATTTAACGTTTTTATTGATTCTATGTAACATTAAAATTTTCTGAGGTGCCAAATTTTGGGTTTTCGTTTCTGTAAGCCGTAATCATCACTCCCAGAAGTAAAGACTTGAAATATTTCACTTTATGTGTAAAAAACCTGTGCTATATTTCAATTTCATTTTTTTAAAATGAGGGACAAACGCTCATTTCAGAAAGTCCCAACTGAAATCATAGTTAATTTTAATTAGAAACATTTAAAATGACTTGGTTAAGTTCTCAACAACTACTGTTACAATAGAGTGGTTTGGTATTGGTAAACTATTTTAATAGCTATGAAAAATAAAATAGGCTATTTTCACAAAATGTCTATTTAGGTTTAGGCACGAACACTGTTTAATTTTATGGAGTAAAAGTTTACTGTATTTAGCGACTAAATGATTATATTTATAGATAAATAACTTTTAGTTTATGATTTGTTTTGTTTTTTAAATCAGAGGGGCTTGGAAATAGGACCTTGGGGTATCCCACATGTGAGTTTTGTCAGCTTTGATGAAAGGTTACCTATTGGCTCAAAGAAGTCCTTGTTCTTTTGGTAAGATTCAAACTCTATTCAATAATGTTTAACGGAATAATACACATTAACTATATTTGAACCCTACATACTACTTCGTTTAGTAGATTAGTTCTTGATTTAGATGGCAGGTTTCAGGATCTTGAAACGATGTGGTTTCAAGTTAGTTTTATAGAATATTATGAATTAACCCAAGTTATTAAGAGTAGTTCCTATTTAGACTCATATAGGAAGAATCTATTTTTTTTTTATTTTGGCACTAGAAACTAGTTGGTTACATTTATAGATTAAACAGACTAGTTCAGTTTATTTATGATAGAAGAAAATTCAGTTAGATCTAACAAAAAAACAATAACTCCACCAGCAGAGACATTCTGCTGGTGGAGTTATAAAAGCACAGATAATAGTTAAAAACATGGTACTTTGAGCTACTTTCACATTTTTTCTTGCTTATAAGAAATAATAATTTTTCTCGTTAGCAAAGGTACAACGATCTGTTAGATGGAGCCGTCATGTGTCCAGCGATATAAACTGTAACTATCTACTTAAAAAGCTCGAAACATTCTTATGATTCAGTCCTGTGGTCAAAGTATTACTTTGCTGTTTTACATGATTTTCCAGATTTTCCTATTGCTCTTCCCTGGTATTTTTTTCCGTTTCCTTCTGTTCCTGCTCTCTCCTGGTAGCAGATGTTATCAGGTTTGCAGGCTTTGTGCAGGAGGCCAACCATCTTGTTATTAGCGTGTCCAGCTAGCCACTTTGAACATGATCTCCCACATGTTGGAGCTGGTTAGGATCTACGGTGCTAACTTATTGGTAGCCACCCTCCTTATTGAAACACGCACAGAAACACACACACACACACACACCGTCCAGACCTCCTGTGGCTTGTCAATGTTGAGACGAACAGGCCCTCATCAGAATCACCTGTTGTGCTGCTGCTCAAAGGAGTTTCCATAGTAACGTCTTGGAGCTTTGGGCCCTTGGTCTGTAAAGACCCTTGGCAAATATAGACTGCCCCTTCTACCTGAACCACCAAAATGACCCTAACAAACTCCCAAACACACACACAAACATGGACACACACACAGCTGTAATGCGTGTGGGGGTGGGGGGGTGTGTGTGTGTGTGCTCTCCAGAAGCAGCAGTAAATAGAGTGCGGATATAAAGTGTGCCGGGCTAACGGAGGGAGCGTATTGTGAGAGTCGGGCCTCCTTTGTCTGAGGTAGCCTGAAGGAGCAGGGGGTGGAAAGGAGTGGGGGGGGTGCGTGTGTGTGTGTGTGTGTGTGTGTGTGTGAGGGGGACGGCAGGGAGAGACGCTTTGTAAAGGAAGAGGAGAAAAAAGTGGCCTTCATCCACATCCTTTCTTCCCTTTCTCTTGTTCTATCTCTTTATTGGGACTGTTTTGTCCCCCCGCCTCTCCTCCCCTCTGATAAATGCCACAGTAGCCTTTCGCTAGCTGCCACAATAGACGACCTGTTTCAGAGAGCCCAAAGAGGGAGAGAGGCAGAGAAAGACGGATGAGAGAGAGACAGAAAGAGAGAGAGGAAGGCATGAAAAGAAAAAAAGACTGCTTTTTAACCTGCTCTTCTGAAAGGCAGCAGGATAAAGGGAGGGCTGTGACTAAAGCCAGAGTCCGCTTTCCTCTCCTTTCTCCGTCCTCAGTGTCTCTTTGTGAAGGATGCGCTTGTGTCATCTGCCTATTTATACGTCTTATTTAGAGAGCTTTCAGGGAAGACGGTGAACGGGACTCAAACCTGCTGCGACCGGGGTTTCAAACACGGGAGGCTTGTCATTTGTTTGACGCACAAAGCTGATCATTGTCCGTGCATCGGAAACGCGTATCCTCCTGCAGACAGCGGATCTAAACCATGCAGCAGCCTGCTTTGTTTCTGACTGAACTTCTGCACAACTCTGAATTAACCTTCAAAGCTTAATTCAGTTGTTGTTTTTGGCCATTTTTCATAATACCCTCGCTTGCCAAATGTTAGTAATCTTGCAGTTTAGTCTACTTTAGTGTTTTAGTTCATGTCTGAGTGCTGGCAGCTCCTTGATTAAGCAACTCTTATCACGATGGTTACTTATAGCAGATATTATTGCAACATCCTTTGCAGCAGCAAAAAACAAACAAAAACCCACCAGTTATAACAATTAACCACCTCACTAATGTCATTAGGAAAGAAATGTTGTTAAAAAGACTAGAAAGTGTTTTCTTTATTTTTGAAACTTCTGTTTTTTAAATATAAATGTTTCTAAGTCTTTGTTGCTGTACTGCAAAGCTAACAAGAAGTGGATATTGTTTTGAATATTGGATGTGAACGTATCTATAGAGACGTCATGTAAAATCCACATGTGCCACTTCTACAGAATAGCAATTAAAATGCTGCAATAACGACCAATAACATGACTTAGTTTCATGCTACGCAATGCAGATGCTTTGTCTGCGCTGATGAAGATGGGCAAAAGTTAAAAGGAATTACTTCAGCTATTCTTTTTCTGACCACTTGGGGGCACTAACACATTGTGTAGAGATGATTCAACTTTTATCAAACTTGATTCATTAGTCAACATATGAGTCAGTGTTACAGTTTTGTTATGCCACTGTCGTCCCATTTTGATTGTTTCTGTGTTCTAAAAAAGGGACTTTTCTGGTGGTTTAGTTTTAATGTGGCTTAAAAACAGAAACAAACCATCATCCTCCTACCAATTCCTGTCGTCTTCTTCAGCGTTTCCACCAGGAGTAACATCTGGCTGTTGATCATGTGACTCGTGCAAAGCTACCAAAATCAGCAGGTTTCTGTTCAGCTAATTTATTCCTGTACTTTCAATTTGCGCAATTTTATAGTCAGTGGAAACGCAGTTTCTAGTTTGTCCTTTTAACCCTCCAGGAAGAAACGATGTTTGAGTTGTTGCTTTTGGGAGGTTTCGCCACGCGAGTTGAAGCTGAATTACGGCGAAACCCAAATCTACCCTTTTGTTCAACTCCAGGTTCTGTTTGACTGAGAGATAAAACAGGTTCTGGATGGGCTATGCGTGTACTGTTAAAGAAACATAATGCAGTTGCTTATCAGATCCATAAGAACTCAGCCGTACCGTACAAAGCGGACAGACGCTCAGAAAAATGAGGGGAAAGAAAGTTGTGCGCTCTTAGGAAATCAAGGTGAGATGCCATACTTTGTGAGTCAGACAATACCCACAACCCCCTGTCAAGAAGCAAGTCCAAAAGTTTAGTTTTCTTTTTTTTTTCAAACAGATAAGTTGCCTTTTATAACTGAACAAAAAGGAAACTATTTTCCTGTTTGATAAATGCTCAAATCTGAAAAATAACAGAAAGTACAAAACAAAGTCTGACTCAGTTTGTGTTTGTATAAAATAGAAATTATTGGAAAACAAAAAGGAACTCTGGAGTGAGTCAGATTCTGTTTTCTTTTTTTTAATGTATAACATAGATAAGTAATATTGTTGAATACAGTCACTGGGTCAATGTGGGTGTTCATCTGTTCTGGTATCCAAATTCTATGGAAATGTTGTATTAACAATAACTGCCTCTAAACACCCACTGCGACTGATGACCAAATCATAATAATAATTTCACCCACTTTTGTTTTCTTTGTGGATTAACAGAAGGATCACCGAATCATATGTAATGTGAGACCAGAAATACAGTAGAAAATATTATTCACACCCCTTCAGCCTTTTCAGATTTCATCACGTTATAGACATGACGATGGGCTTTACTGGGATTTTGATTATAAAATGAAAGAAATGCACAGCTGTGAAACAGAAGAAAAATCATAACGGTTCTCCCAATTTTATTTTTAGCCAATAAAAAGGTAGGACATGAATATGTATTCTCCCCCCCTTACTTCACTCCAAAGTTCTCCTGGAGTTCAGTAAGTGGGATTTACAAGGAGTTGGTCCACTTAACACAACATCACAAACATAATGGCCAAAGTGATTTATTTATTTATTTTTTGCCATAAGTGATTTTGTCCCAACAAACATCATCCCCTTTTAATGCAAAAATATAATTTAGGCAAAAATACATAATAAAAAATTATATATTTATATATATATGCAAATAGGCCATTACTTGAGGAAGGAGGTGACAACAACAAATTATTCCTGTTATGACGCGTCATCACTGAAAGCAGCAGTGTGAAAAACAAATTAAAGTTGTTTTGTTTTTCCATATTGGACCAAAGTTTCAAAGCTATTGGTGTACTTAAGTGTGCTGTACTGGTGCAAAGTTATCAAATACATTTGTAATTCAGTACATTGTTTAAAGAAAGAAACATTTTAAATCGGTTAAGCTGTTTTTCTGTATCGGATTGGTATCGACCGATACGAAGCCTCAGATATCTGTATCGGTATTGGAAGGGAAAAAAGTGGATCGGTGCATCTCTTGGTTTCTGTAGGGGTCGAGATATTTTCAAAAGAACAAAATGAAGATATTTTTATGTCTTTTGTCTCAGATGTTTGGCTAAGTAACCCCTTTCTCTGCTGGAACTTATTCCACACCTGTTGCATCTGCGTTTAGGACATGGACTGGGAGACGTGCTGAGATGACCCGAGTGTGTGTTCTTGTGTGTGTGTGCTGTGGGCGTGCCTCTTGAACTCCAAGAGGAAAAGGGGAGTAAAATGCAGTCTTTGTGATGTCTCTATCAGTCAATCGCAGCACTACAGTTCCCAACACTGCTGCTTGTGATGAACTGAGGAGCGCCGACAGAACAGCAGCATCTTATCAGGGCTCGCTGCGCTGTGTGTCCGCTCCCCAGTGTGTGAGCCCATTCAGCGCAATTAGAGAAAAATCAACCCCCAAAAAATTGAGAAAGCCACATGTGCCACTGTTGATGAGCTTATTCTTTGGATTGCGCTCTCCGGTTCAGTACCCTTGACATCAAAAGGCCAAGAGAACAGAGGAAGAGAGGGGGAAGAAAGACGAAGAAAGTGAGGCAATTGTGTCTCCGGTCCTGAGAGCTCATTCTCTAATGAGACTCGGTCAGCACCGCAAGGAGGCTTTGTTGATGAGCTAAGTGTGTGTGTGTGTGTGTGTTGGGGTGAGTGGTTGTGTGTTCTACAGATTAAATTTTTAGAAAGGAAAACAATGATCCCAGACATGAACCATGCTTTCTCCAGAAGGATTTAAAAAGTTTTCTAGGGCTTTCAAATTGTATTAAAATCTGTTTCTGAAATGTTCTTAAAATTAGTTTGTATAATGGCACATAATGTTTAAACCGATTAAGGGAGCAATAAAATTCAAATAAATAACATGTTCTAAAAGGTCAGTTTAGTCCAGAACCATAGAGGAGAGGATTAAATTGCATTCCGTCTAGAAAAATGAGAACCAAACCTTGGTGTATAACCAAAACTGTCACACCAGTTGCAAGTGTTTGCTCTATTAACATAGAGGTAGTTCAGTACTGAAGTGGACATGAGGGAATTTTCATTCCTTTAAGTTCCCAGTTGGGCTGCACAGTGGCAGCAAGAAGGTTCTGGGTTTGATTCCCGGCCCGGAGTCTTTCTGCACGGCGTTTTCCCTGTGCATGTGTGGGTTCTCTCTGGGTACTCCAGTTTCCTCCCACAGTCCAAAGACAATACTGTCAGGTTAATTGGTCTCTCTAAATTCTCCTCAGGTGTCAGTATCTTGTTGCCCTACGATAGACTGGTGACCTGGTGACCTGTCCCCGAAACGTTGGCTAGAGAGGCACCAGCACCCAGCCTGACCCCACTAGGGAAACGGTGGAAAGAAAATGGATGGATGTTCCCAGTTGTGCCCTATATCAGTTGGGTTTCTGAAAAACAAAAAAACAGAAATGTTATTTTCATGAAGACACTTCTCTGATTGAGCCAGAATAATTCTATGTGACCTGCTGATGATAGATCCCATTTCGTTCTACAGTAAATCTATCCGTCAGTTCAGTCAAGGTGCACTAGTGTCCATCTCTTATGCTCATTAAGTGAAAAACTCCCGGTCAGCCCCCACTCCCAGCACAGAGCATTGAAACAACCAAAGCGACTCCATTTCCAAAAGCATTTTATTCGAATCTAAAAATCCAGATGTGATTTGGATGAAAGAGGTAGAAGCATAGTGTACATCTTATCTAAATCATAAAAGGTTCTTCCTAGAGTGGATGGAGCTTTCATAGTGATTGTCCAGGAGAAAGGTTCTCTTTTTTTGTCTTATCTGGTAACACATTGATAAAAAAATATATTACAAGAACCCAAAACCTGATTGCAGAAGCTAAAATGCACGATTTACCTCTTTTCCACCTGTGGAGGTTCAATCAACTCTGAGGAAAAGGAATGGTCGTCCTGGATTGACTGTGTTAGAAAACGTTAACCGATAACACGGTTAACGTGTTAACGGTTAACCGTGGCCCAGCAGTTTCTTCTTCCCAACACGCATTTTCTTTTAGACATGCAAAAGAAAATTCTAGTAATATGCAGATTTTTCACAAATAATTTAGAGTCCTGTCATGTTTAATAGGAAACGGTTTCCACGGTTTTCCTCTGTCCTCTGTGATAGGACGGCTCTGCTGGCAGTGCAGAATCATAACAGGCTCGTGGTAAACGAGGGGCAACAAGGTGAAAATAAAAATTGGTTGCTAAACACAGCCAAAACAAATATGTTAAAAAAAAAACAGCTGGAACTGCTGGGATTATGCCGTACATCCGTAGTGGAGCCTCGCTTTAACAAGTGGAGATTTAAGGAATTACGATCGTTGGGTGTTTTACACTCAGATGCTGCGCAGATGCAGTCTTTGGGTGAGGTCGCCACTGACACATCTTGTAGTAACTTGTACTTTGTACTTTTCAGTGATGCTATAATTGTTATTATATAAGCATATGCTATTTGCTGCTGTGGTTTCTCTGTTTTGTTTTCTCTCTTTGTGCAGGTCTAGAGGCAGACTTCTCCATCTCCTCCACTCAGTTCCCTTCTTTCCCTTTAAACCTGTCCTCACCTTTAGTCCTTTTCCATCTCCATTTGAAATGAACCCAAATCAATAAAATATATAAATATACATATATATTTACTCCTGAGATTTCTGATTTGGAATAGATTATTCATATTCACTTTGATGACAGAATATTTGAATAATTGCCTCATTGAAATGTTGATTTGTTGTAAATGTCTCACAGCCAGAGGATGCTCATGCTTGTTTTGGTTTAGTTTGAGTTTAAGTTGACAAGCCTAAAGAGCAACTGGAGCAAAAATATTCAGGTTATTTTTTTTAAACCTCAAAACAAAATAAAATCAGATAAATGAATACAATTGTGTATCAAAATGAACTTGTGTGGGAGCAGCAGAGGGGAACATCTTGGTGAGAGGGGCAGTACACCCAACCTGGAACTCCTCCTCTTTTTTGACATTTCTTGGGATTTTCTTTCTTTAACCATTAATATCCTCTTCTTAATTGGAATTTAAAGTCCCTTCTTTCCACTAATGTTGCCAAAATGAAATACCCCCCCCCACCCCCCCGCCCCCAAAACAAGCAAGCAAATAAAAGCCCAGCCAGCTGCAACACCTACCTCTCACACAGTAATTCCCCAACTTTAAAAGACTGAAAAGCAGCTACAGTGCAGCCTTATTCTCTCCCCTCTCTGCTATGTAAATGTTGTCATTTTCAGCGCTGAATCCACAATACCTGTCACATATTATTCTGGCTTCGCGCTCCCGGTTTGCGGTCATGTGTCCAGGAAATCATAACGGAGGGGGATAAAGCCGACTTTGTTAGAAAGCGTCCTCCTCCGATGAATGCGTTTTATCACATGAAAATCACACCTGTTGGTTGGCTGCCTGATCACTATCGCGCACGGTCGTGTTGCAGGAAGGCTTACCTGCAACAGCATGCTAATTATGCAAATAGGCAGCCCGTGCGGTGGGATCTGAAGAGGCTCTTTGTACTTTTCTCCCTCTTGAGGGGAGAGTCTGGGGGTGGGGGGGCGATTGGCGGAGGGGTGGCTGCGTGGGTCAGAGGTAACAAGAGAGTAGAAAAGACAGGCGCTACAGGAGCGGCAGCGCAGAGCCTGTCACTATGACTTGTGTCAGCAGCTCTGTTCCAGGCAGGGAGCGATTTTGGATCCCCGCACATCCACCCGGCCCTGCCAGGTCAGTACAGCCTGAGTGGAGAAGGTGGAGGAATGATAAGAAGGTTGTGTGTGTGTGTGTGTGTGGTTTTTTTTTTACAATTTTATTTAAATTCTAATTTCTCTGAAACTTTTGCACAACCTCGTTTCTGACACGTTTATGATTTGAACATCGGTGGCACGCGATGTTTGGGGGATTGCGTTTCAAAACTTTGTAGATGAGATGCGGTTTAGTTTAAATGATGTTACGCTTTGCTGGAAGGTCTTTTCCACGATAAGGCAGAGCCAGGCCCCGTGGGCAGAGCCAGGCCCCGTGGGCAGAGCCAGGCCCCGTGGGCAGACCGCGCTGCAGCGGCGGCTGCTGAATTGCTTTATCATCCCTAAGCAAATACTGCTAACTGTGAAACATTTCCCCAAACATTTGTTTATACATTGCTGCACACTTGTCTTGACACGACTGCGCGGCAGGTCGGAACTCACCGTGGGCAACTCTGTCACGAAAAGCTGCTGACAATTGAACAATGCGTGAGAAATGGCGTGTTAATCAGGGATATAGTGTTATGGTGCTGTGGAAATCTGGCACAGAGAAAGTTTTTTTTTTCCCCTAAGTGTTTAATGTTTTAATGTTGGGTTTGCTCTAATTGGATAGATTTTTATGAGACATTCTTGCATGAATCTTTTTTTTTTTAACCATTGCAGCTGTCAGTCACAGTGATGACAATGCAATTGTCTTTTTTTATATATTGTCAAGTCAACCTTTAGATGTCTAACACTTCTTTCATCTGTTGAGTAAGCCTCCTGGCATTCACCCACTCTGGCTTTTGTGTACTCTGAACAATTTTGCCCCAGGCACTCGTTGAAAGGCAAGTAGGATGATATAAGCTTGAAAAGCTGCTCTTGTCAGGAGGGGAAAGGCAAAGAAGAGAAAGAGAGAGAGAAAAAACAATGACACAGAGAGAAAGAGGAAACAAAAGGAAAGGAAAAGAAAGAGAGAACAACAGAAGGGATTTGCATCGCCAACCCCCTGGGGACTAAATGTTAGGTTTTGCGAGTTTCAACTTGTTGGGTAACTGAAGTTTTTGTGTGAAGTGATTCTTGTCGTGGGAAGTGTAACGTTTCAGTGTTGTCGGCGCTCAAACGGGAGAGCAGTTGATTTTTATCTGAGAGCAGAGGTTTCCTCTGTCTGCTGTCATTCATGCGGTAGGAGGACTCGGCCGGCAGCGCTGAATCGTAAAAGACTCGTGGTACAACACGCCGAAACGCCGCTGGGAGACTGAGCCATGGACTTGTTGTGAAAGGTCAGTTCACCTTTAAGATTTCTCCTGAAAGTACGGTGGCTCTCAAAAGTGAAAAGTCATCTGTAGAGAACAACAACAAAAGAAACAAAGAACAACTTAGAGCAGAATATTGTTCTGTCTGCCTGCATGTGTCACATTTAGAGGCAACCAAAGAAGTCAATTCCTATCATGCAGGTCACTAACCTTTGACCTGGAAGCCCTGACTAAAACTGCTCATTTTTTGAAAAAATGTTTTTGAGATGTATCTTTTGGTTTTTGGGCTTTTATTAAACTTTCTTGACTTGTTGATTTGAGCAGCAAGCGAGGCTTTTCATGAGCCGCATGGCAAACACATTTAACAAAGCAGTTTGTATGATTGAGAAGGAGACAAGAAGTCGTAAAGTTAAAGCAACTTGTTATGACAAGAGTTTGTGTGCTTTTCCCTGGTTTTAAAAATTAAAGGTTATTTTAGCCAATTGTGACTCATACACATAAATGAACCATTAGGAAAACGATACAGAGTCTTTCTTTGAGATCTTTGCAGAAAACATCAGGTCACTCTGTGCAGCACCAGTTTAAGGCAGCTTTGTGTGTTTTAGGTGGTGTTGGCTTATGAACACTATTTCATAGCCTCTAGTCCTCTCTGCTGTCCGCTTCAATCCCAACACCTGCGTGACTTAAGATTCATCTCTGGGGTCCGGAAATCTGCTTGCACTTATTTTTGCACTGTTGGTGTTGACAGTGAGAGAAGCTCTGCCATGAACAGGCCAGATCCAAACACACCGTAAATCTTCTTAATGGACGAGCAGAGGAACGCTGCAGCGCAGCCGACATGGAGGTAGAATTAAACACTGCAGCGCACCTCTACGTTTCTGAAGTTTGCTACGGCTAGATTGTTAGCTAAAACATTTTACAAGTGCAGCATTGGAAAATAGACAAAGAACAAACCTGTTCAGGAGGCTTGTTGTTAGCTCCTGAACACTCACAGAGGCCTGGTATTGTTTTCTTGGAAAAAAGGTTGGAAGTAAATAAAACTTTCTAGCTGTGACCGTGTCTTTTACTAGTTGGCTGATAACTGGCAACATTTTCTTTGTGAAACAGTTTTGTTTTTGCTTTATAAAAAAAAAAACCCTCTGATTTTATTGAAGCCAAGAAACACAGGATGTTGCAGCTGATTTTTCCTTGAGGTGAATAATTATTGTCAAACCTTTTTATAAAGTAAAAATATAAATTTCAACCCTTCTGACTTGTAGAAAACATTTGGGTAGTACAGTAGACTAGGGACCAAATTAGGGATCAAAATTCCACCATTTATGACATTTCCAGCTGCTGCAGTTCTTTCACCCAGCACTGAGTCAAACCAACCAAACCCTCTGAGAAATCTGTTAACCCACCTCACCTGTGGGGGCGCCGGACCAAGAACCACAGAAGGACACGACACAAAAATCTCTGAAGAAGACACTGAGCAACTTCCTCACAAAAAGCAAACAAAACTGAAGTGATGTCAGAGTTTAGATCTTTTGTCTTTGGTAAAAGACTTCGCTCCATTCCTGCATTGATGCTCGACATTCACATTTGTTCTGGTTGTATTTACCCAGAATTCCCTGTGCTATAGTCCACTTCCTGCTCTGGGAGTGGTCTCCAGTCCAGTGTTCACTTCCACCAAACAAAGAGCTGGGTTTTTAGGCGGATCAGAGTTTGCTTTTTCTTTGGTCTTCATCAAAATTTGACTGCGCATTCACACCTACCAAAACAAACTGGACTCAAGAGAGCGGGTTTGAATGCACCTTTATAAACGACTAATGGTTGACCAATATGGCGCCAAATAAGTGAAAATGCAATGGCTTCACTGTATCGTAGTATTTTACACAAAAACCTTTACCTAAGTTGAATAACATGATTTGAACTATGACAGCTGGTAATTTTCACACTGTTCTCCCTTGTTTATAACACTGGGATATTTCTCCCCAAACAGTCAAGTTGGTTTTTTTTTTGTGAAAGCGTTACAAAACATTGTAACTGTTTTTCATCCAGCCAGCTGGCAGTGTGCAGCAACATGTGAAGGAGGGTTAGGGCTGAAATATTTCTGATTCTGACTTCCTCTGCCAACTCAGTAAAAGTAGCTTGAACTCCATGAAGAGCATGAAATGATAATGGTTTTATAGGGCTTTTTTTTAAAACTAGACAATAGTTTTACTTAAATTGTTTATGTCTCTTCCTTTTATCAATCTTGTTTTGCAGGAGTAATCATGACTAGTGCTGGGTATGCATGACTGAAAGGTCTGGCGTACTACTTTTTATTTATTTATTTTTTTTAAACTCAAACATTTGATGCCACAGGTAAACGATTCCCCTCCATAGCAAAGATCACCTGCTCCGGCTGCTTTATTTCCTGCTTTATGCACGCATACTGGAGGCACTAGTAGAAGTTTTTGCTCCCTCACTTTGTTCTACTTTGTGAGGCTCAACATCTGCTTCGAGGTCGGCTTCATTGTGATTTCTCAGCAGCATGCAGCAACGGTGTATAAAAGCCCAAACAGCCTCGTAGGTGGTCGCAAAAAAACAGGCCTCAATCAGATAGCCTCGCAAGAAAGCAACGCTTTTCAAATAATGCAACACTCACACACACAAGGTCAGGTTCCGCATGGATGCGATCTGCCCCGGATAGACTCGTGAGCGTGTTGTTCAACCAGAGAGGCATGGAAGCGGCAACCTTGACTGGTTTGCATTGTTCTCGCTGAGACGCCGACGGCATTGTCCAAGAGAGTACAAACAAAAACCTTTTGCGCTGGTGAAGAATACACACACCTTTGACGCGCATTCCTCGCTGTCAACGGCGCTGTGGGTCGTTGAGATTCTGTGCATACCTCTGCAGCCGGTGACACACATTCACTCTGAGCGTGTGAACACCACCTGTGGCAGCCCTGCAGTCCGGCTCCCTCTGGAACGCCAAGAGGAGACCCAGGAATAACTCTGAGCGTGGGACTGGACTCGGCGTGTTGCCGCCATCCGCGCCCCTCCGCTCCCCTCCGCTCCCTTTCCCTCCCGCCGTCGCCCAATCAACCCCTTGCCGACGGTGGCTGCCGCCGTGTTGGCTAAACAGCTCCCCACCTCTCCCTCTTTACCCTTCCCCCCTTTTACCCTCCAATTTTATTTCTTCATAAATATCCACAAACAAACAAACACCGCACCTGAAAATAGCTGTCAAACAAGATGAGGCTCATGCAGATTTTTTTGAAAGCTGTTGATTTACTCCAGTTATGAGTGGAACGTGAATCGGTGCATTTGAAATGCTTCCCTGACGACTTTTGGCTTTAAATGTGAATCTGAATTGCCAATGTGTGCGTGTGTGTGTGGGTGCGTGTGTGTGTGTGCGTGCGTGCGTGTGTGTTTTGTTCTGTTTCACAAGAGTTTAGCCTCCAAATCTGCCGCGTTGTGATCTAAAACCAACACACACCAATAATTCCGATCACTTTAAGGGCTAAAAGTAGTCAAGTAGGTGACTTGAAGTGAGGCTGCCCTTCCCACATGTTTACGGCTGTTTTATGTGCGCTGGAGTTTTAGCTGCAGTCAACTGAGTTACATTGTAAAAAAAAAGATTTGAATACAAATAATTGTACAAATACCCAAGTTCACACAAACAAATGCAGTCTTGCATATATATAAATGAGAAGTTGGAACGACTCAGTGGCATGTGCTTTATTTCGATGCCGGCTGCTTTTAGCCAACAAGCTAACAATACATTTTTAATGCGAGTTTTATAGTGGTTATCAAACATGAAACAGAATTAAAGACCTTAAGAGCAGCAACCACGAAATTCAGGGCTGCTCGGTCAGCTCCGACTGCTTGAATTAGGACTTCAAGAGGCATTTTTAAACTTATGGCTTGAACTCAGAACATCACTCTTCAAACTGTAATGTGAATATACTTCTGCACTTGGACCAGAAACATTGATTTGTGTTGAAATACACAGAAAAACAATTACCGTGCATCAATTGTCTTGGAACAAAGATGTGCTCATTTATTTAAACAGTGTAATTGTTTGAAGTGAAGGTTTGAGCAGGGAGTTTCTAACTGCTGGTTTGGTCCCTGTTTGTTTTTGGTGATGGGTTCGGCCATATTTAAACAGGTTTGGCGGCAGCACAGGTGAAACGGCCTCCTGATCCAACACACATTATCAACAAAAGAAGAATAAAACTAATCGGGGTTGGCTGTTGAAAGTGTCTAATGAAGGCATACAGTTTTGTTTAAATAATAAATTTTGTCTATGACATCACATTAGACAATTTGGCACCACGGCTACACGTACAGCTCCAGACGGATGTTTGCAGAAATTCATTATGAGTATGAAAGGCAGATTAATTACTGACTGTGAAGAGTTGGAGCTATTTTTTCAGGCTGAGTTATTATTAAAAAAAACAAAAACATCTTGAGAGAATTTTTTTTGTAAACTAAAAACTTTCAACACACATCAGAGATGCAGACAGGCTCACATATTTCATTATGGAGAAAAGTGATGTGCACATTAGAGAGCTATTTTTCACATTGAATGTCAAAGAAGTCAAATGTAAGTTTTTTTTTTTCCCAATTTAAAAACAAACTACATCAAGCATAGTGGGAGTGAAGAATGCTGAGTGAAGATGGAAGACCGGAAACCTGAGCATAATTAGTTGTGCTATCAGGGGAATGATCTCAAACCCACACTGATCCTCACAGGTATGCAGGATATTTAAAAAAAACACAAAAAATAAAATGATTTTTTTAAAACAGCCCCAATCCCAACTGTATGGAAAATTTAGTGAACTTAAGTCAGAAATCTGCCAGATTCCTAACGGACAGCATGTGAGATATAAGCTGAGAAAGCAAAACATGTACAGTATGTTTTACTTTGTTTCACCGTATTGCTTTTAAACATTGTTGCTTCATAAATGGAAGGGTTTTAATTCAAAGGTTCGCCGTATGAGTTATGAGAAACTGAAGTTAAAACACGGCTGTGTATTAAAAATTTAAGACGACATAAAATGATCAGTTTCTCTGATTTTACTCTGTATGTTTGAGTAAAATGAACATTTCTCTTTTATTCTATGAGCTGCTGACATGTCTCTGAAATTCCAAGCAAAAATCTAGTATTTCTTTGCAGAAAATGAGAAATGGTCAAAATAGCTAAAAGGGTGCAGAGCTTTCAGACCTCAAATAAGGCAAAGAAATCAAGTTCATATACATTTTGACACAACAATACAGGGTTTGAACTCAGAACGAGATCAGGAATCAATATTTGGTGGAATAATCGGGAGGTTTTCAATGGGGTTCAGTGCAGAGGTGCATAGGTTCATGCAACTTTTTCTCTACCTACTAAACAATAAGATAAATTGATCTTTAGTTTTTGTCGTAAATATTGTTCAACTCTCCTCGTCTTGCTCCTGTGAACTCGGCATGGTGAATGGTCTTGTTTGGTGAGTCGGCTGTACCTTTGATGCAGTATAATAGTTAATGAGGTCACCATTACTACCTGTGTTTCTGTGCGTTTCCTAACACACTGAAGCATATTGGTGAGGTCTGGAGCCGTGGACCCTGGCAGACAGGTGCCTTTGTTCAGAAACAGGGTGTGCAGTCTGGGAGAGCTGCCCCCGAAGCAGAGCGGAGGTCTGAGGGGGGCTCTGAGTCATTATTATGCTTTCCACAGAACGGTGGCCCTCCACGTTTTTTTTTTTTTTTTTGCTGTGTTCCCGAGTTGGTCGGCACATTCCGCTGGCATTGTTATCCGGCCCGTTTCCTGCGGCCGGCGGCTTTTGTCAGCCTCTCCCCCATTGTCCTGGCTTCCTTTGTTCCCCGGCTCCAACAATAGCTTTTTTTCTGCCTCTTTATATATATGTGCACTTTTTGCCCCGTGTGTTCTGTTTGTTTTGTTCTGCTGTCTGATGTGTTTTTCTTTTCCTCCGCTTGTAGAGCTTGGAAATAACACACACACACACACACACACCCACCCACACACACGCACACACCCCATCCCGAGTTGGTGTTTGTTCAGGTTTTTGCGTGGACTCAGACCTCTCTCAATCAACCTGTCCTGTCTTCTTCTGTTTCCTCGCCACAGACTTACATAGTTGAACCAGGTCACCGTAACCTGGATTTGGTTCGTGGAGGTTTTGCTCACACCCCACCTCCCCATCTCCATTCTAGTTTTGTTAATTGTGTACCCAAAAATATGTATAAGAAGTGGATGTGTCTGACATGGGACTTCTAGAACTGTTTGTTTGTTTGAACCTGGAACGTTTCACAGACGCTCTGATGCTTTGTTCACTCTGGAACAAAGAACCAGGAATCACAGCGATTTAAAAGTTATGTTCTGTCGTCTTTGTAGAGTCCATTGCAGGGCGTCCAAACCGTTTTTCACATCTTCCAAAATCGTCAACTTAAAAGTACTTGTGAATCAAAAAATATAATAAAAAAAACAAGAACAAACTAAAATCACCAAAAAAAAATAATAAAGTTGTTCTTTTATTGGAGCAGAAAATGTTAATCATCCTAGACATAGAGAATCAGCATTCAGTTTCTATGCTCCCTTAATTTGAAATAAACTTCCAGAAAACTGCAAAACAGCCAAAACACTGACTTGAGAAGTCAGTGTGAGATCTAAACAGATCTCACCTGTTTAGAGTGGCCTTTGATGAATAACAACTAGAACATTTATGTAGTAATTTGTGTTTGATGTATATTTGCTTGATGATGTTGATGATGGCATTTGATGCTTGTTTCTTAACTGGTTGTGTTACGTTTTTGCCATTTGAGGCGCTAAGTATATGCTGCCTTTTTGCTGAAATGTGTTGTACTTGACTTGAAGGTCCAAAACTTAAAAAGGGCTTTAAAGGGACCAAACTACTTCCCCAATCTTGGAAAAGTATTGATTTGTCCCCAATCCATAAAAATTCACAAAAGAAACCTTTGTATTAAAAAAAATCTCAATATGAAAACGCAAAAGAAACAAAGAACTAAATAAATCCGCCATTAATTTCTGAAAATATAAGGATGAAATTTTATGTCCCCCCCCGCCATTATTAGAATAATGGTTCAGTCCAAAGTGTAGGCGGAGCCACAACAGCGCAGTGGAAAAACCCAGACTCTGTCAGAGCCGCTGAACTGAGGAGCTAGCTGTGGTTATGCAGCACAAGCAAAAAACCCCTCCAGTAAGTAAATACTTAAAGCAAAAGTTGTGTAGCTCAATAGAACGAAACACATTAACAATAAAAACCAAACTGCAGTTCATTAATTTTATTACTTTGACTGAATCACAATAAACTACCTCGTTATGCCCGGGAAATCAAAACTAGCAAAACTGGCTACATGGCTTTGATAGACGTGAACAAATATTTTATTCATTTAAGTTTCTACTGCTGAAATTAATGAGAAGAGTAGTCAACGTAGTGTTTAAAACCGCAAAATAAAATGTGATATATTTTATTTCAGTGGAAAAACCCTGGTGCTTTGAGTGTCATGTTTTGACGCTATCAAACGTCAAAGTCACGCTTACTTTGACGCAAGTAATAAATATTAATTATTTCTTACTTGTAGGTTCTCAGTCATTCAGGACATGGCAAAACCTAAAACGAATTTTACTAAGTGGGGGACTTACTAAAACTTATTTTTATTTGGGGCCTTACATTTTTTGTGAAAGTTTGGCAGAGATTAGATTAGTACGGAGCCCCTAAGGGGACATGGAGAAAAAAAAAAGGAACGAAATCCCGACTTATTATCTCGAGATCCCCACTTATTATCTTGAGATCCCGACTTTTTTTTTTTTTCGGGGGTTCTCGAGAAACTAAGTCGGGATCTCGAGATAAAAAGTCGGGATCTCGAGATAAAAAGTCTGGATCTCGAGATAATAAGTCGGGATCTCGAGATCTCGACTTAGTTTCTCGGGATCTCGAGAAAGTAAGTCGGGATTTCGTTCCTTTTTTTTTTTTCTCCATGTCCCCTTAGGGGCTCCGTAGATTAGTGTCACTGAACCAAACTCTTCTAAACAGTATTTGAATCTAAGTTTGTCTCAACAGTTTGTTTACTGCATTGCCACTTACTAGTAAATTTTAAAAACATTTTAAACCTCATTTTACGTTATATGTCAGTGTAATTTTGCCAACCCCTGCATTCCCCAAAATATTTCTTAAGAAAGCTCCATGTTTATTGTAAACTGAAAATGTATATATTTTTGTTTCTTCTCAGCAAAAAAGACAACCATAAAACAGGACCTAGGCTAGTCTTAATTAAAAAATACCTTCTGTATTTACCAAAGTTCTCATAAAGTAGTTAAAAACGGATGTTCATTTTGGAGTCTAAGTTCATTTCAGAGGATTGATGTGGTTCTATTTACCACAAAGTTGAAATGAAACTCAAAAGACAATCACTTTTGTGTTGTCTAACATTGTTGGTAGTAGATTGCATATTGACATTTGTAGTTTTGTCCTAATCTTGCATTGACAGGTCAAATTTAAAGAATTCTTGAATTGTAGGATGCAAAAAATCAGTTCATAGGCCGCAAGTTTTCCCTAAGGCACAATCTGAACAGTCCTGATGTAAAGTAATGGAGTCACTATTATGTATTACATTTTTCTGTGAGCTGTTTTTGTTTAGCTAGAGGTCATAATCACTCATATTTCATGTTGGGACCAAAAGCAAATGGAGGCGAGAGGGTTTGGAAAATCTAAATGTTTGAGGCCATTACTTTGAAGTAACAAATAAAGAGGATTCTGCTAAGCGTCTGCTTGTTACCATAGAAACACACAAGCATAAACTAATTACATATACCTTCAAATCCAGATTTGTGAAATATTTAGTTATGTAAACAAACCAAAAAAACAGATTCTCACTTTGCCTCAAAATATCTGAGCTATTTTCTTGTTGAATGGAATTTGATCTTTTGTGTAGCTGGATGAATCTTCACACCTGTGAAATGTAATGAATGGGTTTGTTTATGGGTGCAAAATGTACCCATGAAAATTATCTAAAAATTACAATACATGTGGAAAGAAATGATAAAAAAAAGCTAATGTACTTGGTCCCATGACCTCTGACCTGGAAACATGAGAAATTCAGCTGGAGATTTGAGTGAGGACCTGTGTTCAGTCACAACAACCTGACCACATCTCCGGTGTTTCTCATGTATTTAGAGTCTTCCTTTTAAAACCCGAGACACATCAACAGTTTAACTCTTAAGACTCATAATCCCACTGTGTGAAGCTACCTCCATGCTAAGGTCATTCTCTGGGCCGGCCGGTGAAAAGTCAAAGCTGGTAACTAACTAAAAGCGGACCTGGCTGCAGTTCGTGTCAACCTGAACCAACCTGTGAAAGAACTCCGGGCTCAAGTTGAAACATTTTGCAAGCCAAGGCTAGCACCACACAGGGTGGGTCTGAAAAACCATCTAATCTTTTCGTGTTTGTGGCCAAGCCTCTAATTAGGACTGTGCCCACATCTTAAGTTTGCCAACGCATGAAATGAGACAATTCTGAAACTTTCCCTTGTCTCCATGTAATTTCCATTTTGAGTCATGCTTAGTATCAACACCTGTACAAAAAAAAAAAAAACGGGCAAATTAGCATGGCAGAGACTCAGCGCGCCACACCCAGAGGACAATTAGCATTATGTGTTTGTTTGTTCTTCCAACAGAATGGTTGAGCCCAGCCCTTCAGCTCTGCACCTCCTCACCGGTGGGGATGTACGCATGGCCGACATCGGCGTCAAAGTGGAACAGGAGGAACGTGGCGGAGACGGCGGAGCCAAAACCAACTCGGAGCATCCCAGGACTCTGCACGACTGGTCAGCAAGTCAGCCTCTAGAGACGCGCCAGCTGACCCCCCCACTGTCACGCTCCCCTTCAGTAAGGAGTCTTAGGAGGAGGCATGGAGAATGCATTTAGAAATAATAAAGATTCTCCCCACCCATTGGGGAACGATGCTGAAACAGTCAGATTTGCTTCTTCTGGTCTAATTGTGGTCGGGGTGATGATGTATTGCTCCATGTTCTTCTAGGAGGGCTCTCCAGGAAAGGAGCCGCCTCACAAGCAATACCCCATGGGAGTGAAGGAAGCCAGGATTCACGAGCGATCAGAGGGCCAAGCCAAAATTAAGGAAGGTCTGTAGTCATGTTTGAGAGTCACTTAGTGGAAATACTTCAGAGATGTTCTAGTGGAACACCAGAACCATTTCTGTGTTGTCTATAACAACTTATCACAATGTAAAAGTGCAGCATAACTTTTTAAATATTAAGACATGATAACTAAAAGCCACCCTCAGGTCTTTTGGCATTTGTAAAGTGATTTGCATGACTGGTCTGTAGGGCTGGGCATTTATTGTATCATTTATCTAACCATGATAAGAATTTAGATTTATTGTAGCCAGACATACTGACAATTTTTGAATGATCTAATGAGACGTACGGCTCAAAATCGAACTCTTGTTTGTTTATCTCTAGACAGTCTGGTTGCGTTGGGGAGGCATGAGTCTGTAATTGAACTCTCTTGGTTGTCGTCTGCTTCCTCCAAAATCAGGAAGCATGTTATAGCGCAGGGCATTCTGGGTACTTGCAACCAAAACAAGCGCCCAAGGCTAGCACTAGCTGGAGAAACGGTTTGTGATCTCTTTCCAACAACAGGAGGCAGCAACCGCTAGCATCTCCATTTTTTTTTTACATTTGTTTGGAGAAGGAAGTTCTGCTCAGTGTCTTCTTTAGAAGCTTTTTTTGTTGTTTCCTTCAGTGGTTCCTGTTGCAGCGCCCCCAGGTGAGGACAATGTGTATGCTGTGTAGGAAATGGACACAAAAACTCCTCTGGAGGCCAACATTTCTGTATTGAAGACTTATTTTTTTGTTTGTGATTTTATATTCAAGCTCTCTAAGTAATCATACGCATATGTTTTTTTTTCTTTTTTTTGCTTCAAGCTATATTCATAGCACTTTAAGAGAAATAAATGTTGTATTGTTTAGCACAGTCATGCTGTTTCTGGGCTCTAGAGTGATCCAAAGTGGACTGAAAGTGCTGTTTTGTTCAGAGATTCACTCTCTACCCTCAAGTTTTTCTCAATTCTGAACTCTTTGGTTGATTTTTTTTAAATTTATTTATTTTTTTGTTCCTTTTTTCTCAAATTCTCTCCACTCTGTGACCTTGGTTTATTCTCTGTCCAAATATTGATCCACTCAAACACTCCAAATTTCTCCCTGATGCACAAACAATCCCGCGGCCTTCGACATGCTGGCCGTCTTCTCCAATCAGCGCCATTAGGCCGGGCGGGGCGGGGGGAGCTGCAGAAAGCAGTTAGTGTTCCTGTTAGATGCGTTTTGATTTGGCGGAGTAGATTCTGGGTGTCGTTTAGTGCCGCGCGAAGCAGCTCAGCTGAGTGCCTGTTTGGTTCTGTTAACAGTAATGCCGACCATTGAGAAGCTGCTGAACGCCGACTGGAAGGAGAAACTTCTGGATAAAAGCTCAGTGGGCGCAGGACAACTAAAAGGTCAGCTCTGATTTAAAATAAATAAATAAATAAACAAAAACACAACTTTTACCATTTACTGCTTGTATCGTATTGTTTGTATTTCGTTGCATTGTTCAGTGTTGGTGGTTTTTAGATTAAATGGAACAGCTGTGCTTTAATATTCCATTAGCTCACTGACTGTCTTATTGGTTAAATCTGATTGCAGTTGTTGTTGCAACAATAATAACGCATTATGTTTAAACTATGAACGCCAGTAATTCATTTCATAATTTTATTGCTAAATTATTTTAAAATAATTGAGGGAATTTCATAATTTTTTTATTCATTTATTTTTTGTGTGCAATTCATAAAGAAAATTGTTTGTAATCTTTGGAAAAAAATAAAATTGTTTGCCAACAAACCAAGCATAAAACTGACCCAAAGGTTATGGCAGCAACTGCAGCGTTTATATGGAATGAAGACGATTTGTAGGTTTGATCTTCTGTATTATTTTTGCTAAAATTTTAAGTTGTATTTAGGAAATTAGCACAGTTGATCCGAGTAACTGTAAATATCACATCTCCCTTGATGTTGGCGCAGAGGTTGTAAAATGTCGCCGAATAACTGGAATGATCTGGTGTTTGAGTTTCCACACAGCAGGTCTAGATCAGCATCAGCCACCGGCTCGATACTCAGTGCACATCTGAAGTACAGCTGTCTCCATGGCGATTACTGCAATACACAAATATTATGTACAGCTAAAATCGTCGCATCAGAGAATTTTAGTTTTAAAAATGTTAAGTAATTAACCACTTGCTGAAAATGAGTTGCAAACATTAGATGGATAAGAATCCACATTTTGTCAAATGTAAAACATTGCTCACAAGAACAAAGTTTCTCTTCATAACAAAATAGTGAAAAATGATCAAAAGGATTTTCCAATAAGTATTTATAATCCACTAATCCACAAGTGGCAAATCTGGCATTTGTGCCAAACTATGTTGTGTTCAGTGTTTAACTTTAATAGGTTCTCATCAGACTGCTATTTATTCACACTTTATTAGTCTCTTAATGGGAAGTTTTATCAACAGATTCTGCCACCACTGGCCCTTTCTAGGACGTTTGTGATGTCTGTCTGTGTGGGATAAAATGAAAACCAGGTTGACACGCCTGCTCTGATGGTTTGCAGGGACCCCGGAGTCTCTGGCGGAGAAGGAGCTGCAGCTGCTGATGATGATCAACCAGCTGAGCGGCCTCAGGGAGCAGCTGCTGGGCGCCCACTCGGAGCAGAGGAACATGGCCGCCCTGCTGCTGGAGAAGCAGCAGCAGCAGATGGAGCTGGCCCGGCAGCAGCAGGAGCAGGTACGGCTTCCAGCAGAAACATCATCGGTCAGAGGATACGAGGCGTTCCTGTGGTCAGGCATTTCAGAACATCACCAGCTGCATTTCCACCAACCGTAGAACCAATTGTAATTACAAAAAAAAACTAATTCGTTTAATGACAAACGCGCATCCTAGCAAAAACCTAAGTTTTTGAGCCAGGTGATTTTTATTTTTTCCTCTTCAACTGAATTTAAAAAACGTTTTTTGCGTCTCAGGGGTCACATGATGAACAACCGGTTGTTACTACCCGCCGCTTGTTGTCGCTCCGCGGTAGGCGGGGCTTGTCGGAGGGGTGGGGCTGAATAAAAAGCCGTCGACTTTGAATCATTTATCATGTCAGCAAACTTATTCATGTGTGATTTTAATTTCATTTGTTATTAAATAAAAACACCGCCAATGTGAAAGTTTTTTTCGGCATTAGCTGAACGTAGACATCTGTAATGGAAATGCAGCTGTTGAGCAGATGTGACAGAATCCAGCACTGCTCTGAGTTTTTCCCTTGTACTGCGTGTGTCTCTGGTTGCTCACACAGCAGCTAATGAATGTGCCTCGTCTCTCAGATCGCCAAGCAGCAGCAGCAGCTGATCCAGCAGCAGCATAAGATCAACCTGCTCCAGCAGCAGATCCAGGTCAGCTCCTCTCCTGAGCTTTCGCGTGTCTCCATATATCACGGCAAGCGCAGCTAGCACCAGATGACCGTTACAAATGAGAAGTTCTCGCCGTAGGTCAGCACATTAAGGTGCTGGAGAAAATAACCCCAGAACATTTTGTGTAAGGTTCCTTTTGTTTTCTTTTTTTTTGTCCCAGCAGGTGAACATGCCCTACGTGATGATCCCGGCTTTCCACCACAACACCCAGACCCTCCCTGTCTCCTCAGACCCCCCAATGACGTTGCCTCTGCAGCCCATCCCCTGCAAGCCGAGTGAGTAGAAGCTAAAAAGAATTTAAAAAAAAACAATAAAAAGCTCAAACTGAGAAACGGTAGCATGGAGGGAAAAACAACAGATTAGTGGAACGTTAGATCAGGACTGTGTAAGTGGGAGGTGTTTGTCAGGTGTGTGAAGACAGACTTTCATTCTGGTGATGCCTCTTTTTTTTTTTTGCACATTTGCATCAGCTGCACCCTGAACATCAATGGAATATTGTTCGTTTGGGATTTTCCCTGAAACTTCAGGTGAATTTAAACTAGGCTGTCAAAACACGGTCCGATCTAGAGTCACTTTTGAATTATGGACTAAGATGAAGTGATGATTTTGAAGTGATCTAACTGAAGATCCTCCAGCTGCATCTGGAATATCCTGGCCTTTCTGCAGCTCATGTAATCTGAACGAACATTTCTGCTGGCCGCTGTATCGACTCGTCACCGCTGTTTTGCTCATTTGGCTCTTAAAGGACTATTTTTGTCTGAACATCTGCAATGATACATTTATTTCTGAAAACCTGAATCGCTGATTTATTCATTTATTTATTTTTTTCAGAATACCTTTTTTTTTTTAACCTAAACTAGAAGAGCAATATGACATCCATGTAGAGCAGATGAGCAGCAGGCACCAACTCTTATCTTCTTTAATTGAATCATTTTAATCATCTTTCAATGAATACTATAAAAATGATTTCTCTAGATCTTTTAAAGTACTTTGAGGCTTCTTGGAATTTTACTTTAGTAATAAAAGTGCTTAGTTTTACTTATACTTTTATAATACTATAAAAGTATACTATTATTTTTCCATTCTGGAAAAACTCGTTACCAACATTCATATCATCACACTGATTTATGACTTATGCTGGATAGCATCAAAATTAGTTATTTGGAGCATTTGAATGAATCAGTCAATCATGTTTATTTGTGAAGTACAGACGGGGTAGTTCAAAATGTCTCGCATCATAAAAACACAAACATACAGTAAGTCATAAGAACATTGTACAGAAACCAGTTACGCTCAGTGTTTTCCTGTTACTGTAGCAACGTCGGCGCTTGTATCTCCATGGAGATATTAACTATGCAGGTTATTATAAGCATGCAAACCGATGGTGTGTCTATAAAGTCATTGTTGGAGCCTCTGCTTGTCATTTCCGTCCTTTCATTACATTATAAACCAGCACCGCTCTTTATCCACGCGCTTCAAATTCAGTCCAGCTTAACTCACTGTAATGTCTCGCAGCGGATGGAGTTAAGCTGTGTCGCTATGGTAACTGAACAGGACCGAATTGGACTGTATTGAATGGATTTAAACGAACTGGGATGGATGTAGTCGCTCATGAATTTCACTTGTTTTGTTATGTTAGTTTCTCTCTCATAGAATTTAATTTGAATAAAAATGAACCAAATACAGTCCAGTCCGGTATAACTGGACTCCAGATCGAGCTGATCAGAACAGACTGGAACAGATCATATTTATGCTCAATCAGATTATCACTGGGGTGAATTTTCTATTCTAAGCTGCGCCTCAAATTGTTTGTTTCTTCCAACCAATAATGAATCATTTTGGCTTATCTGGCATCACTGAAGCCACTGATATGGTGGGACACTGTTCCTTTAAGAGGTGCATTTGGTCTGTGGTGACGTTTAGGTAGATTCCCTTCGTCAGACCAGACCTGGTCCAATTCATGCAAAAGTTTTCACAGGATTGAACTTCTTACTTTGTCATTACAGCCACAAGCTTCATTAGTTGTCACAACGTTTTGTTGCCATGACGACTCGCGTGATGCAATAAAAGTGTCTTCATTGCAGTTTTGTGACTTACACTAATTTAGATAGAGCAGATAAACCACCTTATTGCAGCACAAAAACTTTAATTGATTTTTCTTTTTTCAAAATCGCCACGTTTCCATGAAGCGAATTTACTTTGGCTATTCCAATCTGTGCAGTTACGCTGTCAATGGAAACGCATGCTAGCGTGGCGCCGGCGTGAACATTTCCCCTTTCAGATCCGTGTGCAGCCTGTAAGCCTGTGCTCTGCCTCTTTCCAGCCGTCGACTACCCCATGCAGCTGCTCCCAAACAGCCACCACACGCCCATGAAGAGGAGCAGCAGCTCCTTCCGCCAGGTACCGCATCACACTCTTGTTTACATTACCTCCCATTTATCTGCCTGCGATTTTATTGCGCCCATTAAGACGGTAGATGGGAAACTATTTGCTCTGCAGTGGGTGTAGGTGCTGAATGTGTGTTTGTGGTTTAAAGCAATGTTAAGGAAAGTGATTCTCTCAGGATTGAGCAAACAATGGGTTTTTCTAGTATTTAGGAGGCTGAAAAGCTTTAGGAATACGCCACACCCTCTGTTCAAAGGTTCAGTGTGTGCGGTGTAGGTGTAGCGCAAGCCGTTTGCACGGAAGGTTCTCAAGAAGAGATAGACCAACACAGCTTGAGTAAACAAAAGGAATGAGAGGATGAGAATAAAGCGAAAAAGAAAAAAAAAACTGCTAAGGTGTGACGGATGTGCTCCAACATGTCAGGTGTGCTGTTCATACCCGGGATCCACGCACACCCTCATCCTTTGTCGCTCTGCGCCCGGCCTCGGCAGAGGCCCCGCCCCCCCTCACCTCCCTGATGGTTTGCTCTCCCCGCAGGAGGCGAGCCAGCCGCTGAACCTGACCTCCAAGCCCAAGGGGATGGAGCTGGGGAAGACGTCCAGCCCTCTGAGCATGGAGCTGGGATCGGTGGGGTCCATGCAGGGTGCCTACAGACCCAGAGAGGTGTCCCGGAGCCCGCCGCGGCCCGCCCTCAGTGAGTAACCCGCAGGCAGGGGTCGTCTGAAGGTCACAGGTTTTTGTGACGCAAAACAATGTATGAAATCATTATAAAAGAAAAAAACGTTTTCCCAGTTTTAATGTAACGTACACCTGATACCAGGCAAAGATTTATGACGGAAAAAGGAAAAAGCTGCAGTAATGGCTACACTTAGAATCTCTACTGGTTGACCTGGAGTGAATGGGCTCACCGCCAGTACACCACAGTACTGGTGTAGTGCGATGCTGAAGAATGAGATCATTATTCAGGGTTTCTCCCAGAACACTGAGTCCGGCTGTAGGGGGCGCTGCGGCAGACGTCCGCCATGTCTTTGGGATAAAAACTGTTTAAAGTTGAGCAGAAATTTGAAAATATAACCCAGTAACTATGGGTTATTGGAAGGCATTTTTAAAAAAATTCTTTATCCTTGGCTTGTCACTTTGTTCACTGAAGTTGTTGGCATGCAGACCAGTAGAGACAGGAAGTGGTTACAGAGATCCAGTGAATAAATATGTGTTCATATGCTGCCCATGCTGTGCTGCCATTGTGCTTCTCACCAGAGACTCTTTACACATCTTTGCTCTCAGTGTTACTGGTGTTTTAAAACACAAACAAACAAACAAACAAACGGTTAGCCTGCAGGGGGCAGTACATGAACACATGTTGTGCTACAAGCCTGGCAGGCTGCCAGGCTGCTTGTCCTACACTAGGGAATGCTCTGATTATTACAGTGGATCCCTTCCTAGTGACGGATCAGTACTGACAGATTCACCCAGTCATGGATTTTTCTGTGGAAAGTAATTCCAAATTATTTGCAGAGAAGGCCCATTATCAATTTTTTTTGTTTTTGTTTTTGTTTTTTATCATTTGTAGAGCATATCTAAAAGATTTGAAAGAAAATAAAGCTTAGGATTAGCGAGTCACACTGTTACTTTAAATGCTATTGGCTGTGGTTTGCAAAGCAGCCAATCCAGGAGCAGCTTTTGTTTTAGTGGGAACTGATTGGCTGGACCCTCTTCAGAGTGGAAAGAAGGAAAACTGTAAATGTTGGCTTCTACTGTAGCACTAAGATGATTTCCACTGAGCAAACTGATGCATATTCAGCATTAATGTGTGAAGTATTAAAATAGACTTTATAGGAGTTTAGTAGCGGCTGCTTTTCTTTCTTCAAAATAAGAGTCTAAGCAAAGATGGTTTGAATATTGTTCTTTTAACCTTACTGAAGATGTTTGACACGACTAGCTTTGCGACACAAACAGGTTACCAGGATCTTGATGTATATAAGTGTCTAAATAAAGATGGCGTGAACTGGGCCAGTAGAAAAGCAGCGTTCCAACAACATAAACGTCTGATCTCCAGTCCAGAAAGTATCACAGCTACTCATGGGAACACTTTTGGAAAAGTATTGGAAATTTATGAGACTAAAGTTGTTAAGATGATAAAAATGCCTGTCAGGCTAAAGGCATTAGCTTTGGCCTCAACAAGCAACCTGTCAATCAAATTAGCATAAAACCAGTCATGGAATTTCCTTCTTCAGGTTAGATGTTTACTGCTCATATCTTCTGCACTGAACCCTACTTCAGAAATTTTCCACCGTCCATTTAAAGACCATCTGTTTTGGTCCCATTGTCGTCTCTGTTTTGTTAGCGAATTTTAAAATTAAGTAAATAAAAAGAAAGTTAGCTCTGTTGAATCGTTACAGTAATACACCTATGTATTACTGTATTGTAGTTGTAGTGGCTGCAACTTGTTTTTTGTTTTTTTTACCCTGTTTTTATTTCCTTCTCCTGGTCAAATGTTTTTAAGTGTTTCATCCGTCTGCTCTGCCTTTGTGGTCAGGTTTCCTTGGAGACGGCGACGTGGTCACCCAGGCCATCCATGATGCCCAGCAGCTCCTGAGGAGCCACAGCAGCGGAGGGAGAGACAGAGACAGAGACGGTTCTGGAAAAATGGTGAGTTGTTGTGTACCTGCTTGGCTCTTTGGTGGACGCATCTTGTTTTTATCTGGTTATGCTGAATCTGAATATCCACTAAAGTTACTACAGCGTATAAAAGTAACTTGGTGACATTGTACCAACCTGACTGGCAGCTCTGAACATTAAAAACACAACCTACATTAGGGTGTGATTATGTCTGTCTCCTCAGTCTCCCTCTCAGACAGAAAGAGCAGAGAGTTGATCCTGACCTGACCTGATGCTGACCTCATCTTGGTTATGGAATAATCTGTGACCATAAAAGCTACATCAGTACTACATCATATGGTGGAGCGTAGCGTCACCTTCATGGTTAAATGGATCAGTGGCAGCACCGAGTCAGATGAGAGCAAAGGGTCACAAGGGGATGAACCTCTTCCTTTAATCTCCTGTTTATTTTACTGCTTCAATATTTGTTTACTCAGTCAGTAGTGATGCATAGAAAGCATTTAGTTTAATGTAGAAAACTAAATGTTCAGTTACATATCTTAGAGTTACACTGAAAGATGTGTAACTGAAAGAAATTTAGTTTGTCAAATCAAAACGGCTGTATGGTGTTTTCTAGTCATTATTGCCAAAATGACAGAGATGACCTTCAGTATGTTATAATCCATGAAATTCTAACATATGCTCCTTGCTAAAAACAAATATTTAGAGTAATGAGCTGTGGTGTTGTGTTTAACAGTGTTTTGCTGGCTGTAACGCCTGATTATTGTTTGGATCAATGCTGTAGCTATAGCATAGTTTTTTCAGTGCACTATTTGTAAGGATGTAAAGGGAAACACACATCTGCGGTCTCAGGTGCGTTCACATCCGCCCTGTTTGGGCCGATTCAGTCCAACTCCAGTTTGTAGAAAGTCCGGTTCGTTTGGGGAAGTGTGAATGCACAACCGAACTCTGAGGTGGAGCAAAAAAGCAAACTCTGGTGTTGCATCTTTGTTGAGTTGACCAGCCCCCAGGTGCCGTCACGGTTGGCGCAGAAAAATCAGCTAGATGTGCCACTGTTACGGATTTCATGCAAGTGCTGCAGAAATGTCACAGCAGTGGCTCTATGATAACATTACTAAATCTCATTATACTCTTGCAGAAGCTCTTTCTGCATTGATGAAGACTCAACTCACCTTGTGCAGCTGAAGGCTTGACGTGGCTCATATGGCAGCACTGGTGGGCCTAAGTTCTAAATACTTGAACCAATGACCATTTGGTGGCACTTGTAGTCCTACGTAGTACTAGGATTTGCATTTCACCCCTCTTATCTCCAGTCCACTCTCTCTGTATAGAGAGGATCAGCGTGTCTGACAGGAATACCTCGTAGCTGCAGGACTTTGGGTTAAACCAAACAGAAAAAGCGCTCCGTCTTCATGTTCAGACACGTAGGAAAGCTGTTTTTGAAGGTAGGCAGCAAATGGGGACAATGTGGCGGTGCTGTTGACATACGGAAACAAATGGGGTATTAAATGAGAGCGCGGACTCCAAATAGCCTCTAACTGATTAAACTCCATAAGGGGATGGGAAAGCAGTCCCAAGTCAGTCTCCGTCTGACATGGAGGATGTAATTTAGAGGTCAGTGTGGTTTTGGATTACAGGGAGTCATGCTGCTCCACAGCCCTAAACTGATGGACAAATATCCCAGCTGTGGTGCAGCCACACACACTGAGGCACATTGTTACAGTTCAGCAGGCAGCGTTGGGGTAATCGTCCGTGCTTGTTTTTCACACTCGTCTGCGTTTAAGTTCAAGAAAATAGTTTTACGATTGAGTTGTGTCTTTTCTGTTGTTGTTGAGGAACAGCCTAGTATTTTAGGAATCGGGTTTGTGACCAGGCCTCCCATCCCTGCCTTCATTCTTTGAGGTGACTGAAGCTTTAGCTCTCAGCCTTGTCCTGAGCAACAGCTGTTGCCGCCTCACAATACCACAAAGGCCTCAGTGAGGCATTGACAGAGCCACCTGCCCTCCCTCTTTGTCCTCACTAATACTGTACTTAGCTCTCCTTCTCCTCCTCCTCTTCCTCCTCTCCTTTATTATCCTGCTCCATCTCTCCTGCGCTGCTGCGTTAGCACCAAAACTGTTGACTGACCTATTTTGGTATTCCACTCCTCTCCACTGTGTTGACAATTTGCAGCAGCAAGAATAGGTGATGGATAAAACAGCAGTTTTGCAAAACAAAACAAAAAAAAAGCATTTTACATTTTAACAATCAACACCAGCCGTCCTGTGTGGACCTTCGCTTCTCCGTCTTTGCAGGTACAGCGCCGCGTTCTGAGCAGCCTCTGATTGGCCGGTGCCGTGTCTCTGACCTTAAATAGAACGTTTTGCCACTCTTCTAACACTGGGTGATTGTTTCACCACAGTCCAAATTCAAATGCTGATATATCAGTGAGGTTACAGCACGGATGACTTCATCTGCCTCTTTTCTTTTTTATTTTTGTCTGCAGGAATATAAAAGTTCTCCTCGTGCAGATAAAATAAGTCACTGCGAGCGCGGCGAGGAGCGGCACGGCGAGGAGCACCTGAGCAGTGACTCTGAGGGTGGGTGTTCCACCAGGTTCTTTACTCAGAATCACGGCTTTTCACCAGAACACCACGTCAACACTGGAATATTCCAACTAACACTGCGTTTCTATTGAAATGTGTTAAAATAGGACAGCAGAGTTTCAAGATGTTTTCCCCTCTTAGTGAACGTTTCAGTGTCAGTTTGACAGCAGGTGACTTAATAATAATAGTAATAATAGATTTAATTTGTACAGTGCTTCTCTAAACACTGACTTTACAGGGATAAAGAAAAACTACAGGCAGAACTTTAAGTACATCAAATAAAATCCTAAAGGAGAACATTTAAATACATGTAAAAAAATAAATAAAATAAAGAGGACAATAGTCATACGTTAAAATCTGTTTCAAAAAGGTATTCTAGATGTGATTTGAATGTGGATAGCAGCTGTAGAAACTCTTTACAATCTACGCTCAGTCTGTTTAGGGGAATTTGTGACTCTTAAGATCAACACCTACTGGAAGAACACAAGATTATTATTGACTTGATCAGAAGTCATTTTGTCTTCTACGTCAGTGTTTCCCAACCCTGGTCCTCCAGGCCCACTGTCCTGCAGGTTTTAGAGGTTTCCCTGCTTCAATGTACCTGATCCAACTGATTGCAGTTCAGCAAACGCCTGTTAATCAGTCATCGATTGAAATCTTCTGGGATGAAGCAAGGAAATACCTAAAACATGCAGGGCAGTGAGCCGTGAGGACCAGGGTTGGGAAACCCTGATCTAATGAGTGGAAGTCAATTGGTTCAATAAGGACAAGAACAGTAATGAATGGAAGTGGAGGGCAACACACTGACTGACTGCATAAACTCGATCAACATTTTTTTTCCCGTCCATAATAAACCTGCAAGTTTGGGTGAAGTGGCATCCAAACTGTCCATTTGAATCTCAGCCTCTATAATTAACACCAGCCGTCCTCTGTGGACTTCAGTTTTCCATCTTTGCACCTACAGCAGCACATTTTGAACAGCCTTTAGTCCGGCTGTTCCAAAGATAAAAACTTGATTAGAATCCTGTAGATTGACCCTCAGATGAAATCAGAAGTACAGTGGTTTGAAAAGTAGAGACACTGAGGCCATGATAAGAAACTAACAGGGGTTGGGGGGAGACTTTTCAAGCCTTACCTGTTCTGTGTCCTGCTGTAGGGGCCCTGCCCGTCTCTGTTCCCGGCAGCTACTCTGAAACCCGGCCCACCTCCTCTACCGGCCACATAAAGAGACCCATGAACGCCTTCATGGTGTGGGCCAAGGACGAGCGCAGGAGGATCCTCCAGGCTTTCCCAGACATGCACAACTCCTCCATCAGCAAGATCCTAGGTGGGTCCTCCTGGTGGGCGGTGCTGGGTCTCTGCATCTGACTGTTCTGTTGGCATAATCAATATCCAGGAAGTCAGGTTAATAAAATCCTTGTAACTGCAGCTTTTGCAGCTTTTTGCTCAAATCAGTATCAAAGCCACACTAAGGCACCCCAGATTTCTAGTTAGGTCACCTCTTGTCTATTAGCAGCTTTTTTCTTTAGCAGAAAGCTGCTGTTTAAATATAAAAAAAAAATCCAAAATGAGGCTAAAGAAACTAGCTTTGACTCTTCTGTTAACATAGTAGCCTGCTTGCTAACCTGCTAACTTCTTAGCCTACCTAATTGCATGAAGGCTAGCTATTAGCATAAACGTTGTTACAGTTTTTTCCATCTGTCATTGTACTTCTATTGTCTTCACATTTAGCACACCTTACTGAGAAACTGTTTTTGTTTTGACGTATTGAAAAAGATACTAGCTGATTGGCTGCGGTTGAAATTTGGTTTGTGGCGCTCAAACGTCACAACGGTCGCTAATGTTTCCATTCCAGTTTAGCTAGGCTGTCAGGTTTTTCATGCATGGAGAGAAATTCTGTGCTTTGCAATAAAAACTTGGCACGTTTTCACCAGGAGAATTCTAGTTCTACAACTAGAACTGAACTGATAATGTTTTTCCTTTTAGTCATTAAACATTGGAATGATATTCTCCTCATGCTAATCTTCAAGCCTCAGTGATGCTATGTAGTGTTTGAAGCTGCGGTTGGATAATATACACACAACCAGCTACATAATATTCATACACTTTGAATATTTCCAGATAAACCATAAAATACCAGCCACAAAGTATTGAACCGTGGTTATTCTTATGGGGAAATGTTTTTTTAACTAATGAAAATCTTAAAGTGTGCTGTGCACTTGCTTCCTTTACAAGAACCGAATTAAAAGGTCAAGTCATTTGAATAAGAGGAAAACATTCCTGCTTCACAGAAAAAGTTGATAAAGTTGCAATTGGACCAAAACGGGACATTTTAATGCTGATGTCGGTTTGTGTCCAGGCTCCAGGTGGAAGTCCATGTCCAACCAGGAGAAGCAGCCGTACTATGAGGAGCAGGCGAGGCTGAGCAGGCAGCACCTGGAGCGTTACCCCGACTACAAGTACAAGCCCCGGCCCAAACGGACCTGCATCGTGGAGGGCCGAAGGCTGAGGGTGGGCGAGTACAAAGCCATGATGAAGAGCCGCAGGCAGGAGCAGAGGGCCACCTACACACACAGGTAGAGGAGCCGCCGACACGCTGCACACTCGCTTTGAGAGAGAGTCCCTGAAGGGAGCAACAATGTTTCTCTTTACTGACAATAACCCGCGGTAACCCACGGTTACCCTCCACAACTGTACGGCCTTCAGCTTTTCCAGCCGTCTTTGGACTATTAAAATATTTGGAGCCTGTCCTCCATGATGAATGCACCTCTTGAAGTTGTTCAGTTTAAGAGATGAAGCGACCAGTTGTTGAAAGCTTCACTTTATTCACACTCTTTCTGCCACAGCGTACGATAAGCACAAGGTTTTCTAAAACAAAGATTACAGATTGAATAACTCAGCTGGAACTGGAATAATTCAAACATGTATGATCTCAAATATTTTTTTTCCTCATTTAGTCTTGCTAAACCTGGTGGAATTTGACTAGGCCATTTTAACACATAAAAATGCTTTGATCTAAACCGGCTAACTTAGATCAAATCCACCAGTTTTGAACTCTAGATAAAATTATATTTATAGTTGGAAAACCTATGCGACCCCTAGGACCTGCTATGAGTGCTTACTGAGTGTGTTTTTAATTTTCAAACTATAGCAATTTTTAAATCATTAGGACAAAAAAAAGACATGAAACATTTAAAACAAGGGAATGAAAATAGTGAAGTATCTTCATGCAGCAGGAAGAAGGAGCCTCTAACATCCCCACAGCATGATGCTGCCACCACTAGGCCCATCGCAATCAACAATCAATCAATCAATTAATGTCAATGTAAATTAAAATGAGCTCCATGATTTCTATTTTTAGGATTTATCATTTTTCTCTTTCTACCAAAAACTGGATGATAAAATTCTTCCATCTGGTTGTTTGGTCTCAACTAAAACTTTTTATTGAAGGACAATTTAAATTTATTTATTATTTTTATTTTGTATATTTAAAATTTCCTATACTTCCAGAATTTAAAGTCTGCTGGTCTTTGACAAGGTGCTGTTGCATTATTATTATGCCATGAGTATTATTTAAAATATAGATTATTTAAAATAGGTCTCAAAACAATATCGTTTATCGCAGTAACTTCTGGGACGATGTATCGTCCAGCAAATAGAAATGGTGCGTTCAGGGTGTCGTAAAGTTGTAGTTTTCCCCAGTCGAAGTGTTTTACATGTAAGTTCTGGTTTCTGTGAGCAAAGCTTTCCACTGCAGCTGTTTCATATGGGTTCGGCACATAGATTAGTTCTTTTAATTGTCAATATAACGAATAAGACTCAATGTCTATGTATCGTGTTGCGTCGTGTCTGATGCCACGCCCTGACGGTGATTCGTCCTGTCCTCCAGCCAATCAGAGCCGCAGCAGATCCAGTACTCTCAGAGCGACCAGTACCCGGCCGGCGGCTCCATCTCCGTCCCAGGCTTACCGTTTCACCCGGCACTACTGGAGCACTACCTGCCGCAGGCCCCGCCCCCCGCACGCAGGTCCGAGGACCGGGCCACGCCCACCCCGCTGCCCAGGGACAGGGAGAGAGAGAGGGAGAGAGAGAGAGAGCGACTGCCGTACAGCGAAGGAGAAGAAAGCGACGTGGGAGAGAGGAGTGAGGGGGAACTGGTGCTGCTCACAGACTGATCGGGCCCGTTTGGCTGGGTGGGCCCCTGAGAGCCCACTGGGCTGGGTGGGCCAGCAGACCGAGGACACGGAGAGGAAGACGAACAGAACTGCAGCTTCAGATGTAGCTCCTGGTTTCGAGGCAATCACAATCTAAATCATGGACGTCTGAGACACCACACACACACCCCCACACACACGCACACACCCCCACACACACACTCCGCTTGTACATTAATGCAAACTCCCCAGTAAACCCAGTTCCCTCACACGAGTCCTTATCAGTTCCCTTCCCAGATGAGTCATCACCTGCTTTGTATTTTTTTTACTTTTCTTTTTTTTTAACCTTTGTTAGAATGTAGAAAGTTATCATTTAATCCCTTCTGCTTCTTGTTTTTCTTCCATGTTGCCTTTTATCAAACAATAAGCCTCCCAGGGATTAGAATCACTGCAGGAAGCTCCAAAGGAACTGTTCAACTTAGATTAGCTGCTTTTCACCTGTCAGGCAGCCCAGGAGGCTGCAGCAGGTCATCACTGGCCTGCACCGCCCCCTGCTGGTGGAAGCCAGTCGTTACAAAAGGCAGACATGAAGGCAGCGCTGGACTGACCCCCAGCCTGTTGCATACATTTGTTTAGCTTTTTTTTTTAAGTGTTTCTTGATTGTTGTGTTTAATCTGTGCATTTAAATCCATGTTTTGTTTTGTTTTTCTTGGTGAAACGACGCTGACGTTCCGTCGTTCATCATCGTTTATATTCTCGTTCAGATTGTCCAGCAGCAAGAAAACCCATCCCATGAATTGAACTGCCTGTCTGAAATCACTCAACCTGGACCTGCACAGGTGTAATATTCAGGATTTGCTTTGTAATCGAAAATATGACTTGTGACAACAATGGAGCACTAAAAAAATGGATTAAGTTGGTTTCCTTGGAGAACCAGATGTTAAAAAAAAAAGTAAAAAAGAGTGATTTGTAACAACCTTTCTGTGTGAAAGGGAGCCGATTGGATGAAAATAAGCCTGCATCCATCTGACCAACACAAATTGTAATATGATAGCACTTTCCACTTCTTTGGAGCCACTGGTCATGATGAATACACTGGCACCACAGTTAGTCCTGCTTCACTGTGATATTAAGTTCTGTTTGTACAGTTATTGGTGTGATGGTATATAAGGATATTTTAGACTTCTAGCTTCAGAATCGTATCAGTTTTACGTCCTACAAGCTTTTAATGAGGAAACACAGACTGACTGGAGTTTTGTTCATAAATGTCTAGCTAGCTAAAGTAAGACGGCTGCCAGCTAGAGTCTATTTAGAAAAGACACAATTATGTTGCTGACAATAAGGGACGACAAACCATTACTCTTCTTTTTTAAGGCAAACCGTTTCCTTCCAGCTACGACCGGTGTGTTTGTTTAAACAGCTAGCTAACTGAACAGAAAGCCGAGCTACACAAGCTAACAGCAGTAACAAACAAAACCACTAGAAGTTGGTTACATTTTATTCCTTCCTTGAGATTTATCATTTTTGATTACCACTAATATGATCATAAGCTACAGTTCGACTCCTTCAGATTTTGGTGTAAAGTAATGGATGTTTCTTCTTACTGAAAGCAGCGCTAATGTTTTAGCATTCTCCACGTTCACTCTGAGTTTGACAGGCTGTTTGGCATCACCTGATCTTTTGCTCTCTCCACAAAGTTTTTGACTTTATGTGCTAACTTTGATAGCATAAACGTTCGCATAGGTCAAATTGACAAACAGCAGCTTCCTGAAATGATTCCCACCTTTTGTTCAATTGAAATTATTGACTCAGTTTTCTCAGAATTGGTTCCAGCAAAGAAATGCACTTTTGAGAAGAATTTTATTTATTTTATTTTATTTCTATCTTTTTAAAGGTTAGGTGAAAAAAACTGTTAGCTAGTAGCTAACACTTTAGCTTGAGTTTCAGTGGTTGCTGTAAAACCAACACAGAAAAAAACCTGGTACTTAATGTTTTATTTTGTAAAAAAAAAACCTTATGTTATAAGTTTAAGTATATAACTTCATAACTGTGGTGTCTTTGTAATCATCATATCCTGGCTCCGTGGTATTTAGATTATTTCAGTAAAGAAGTTGTTTGCTGTTAGCTTTTACTCCACCGTTAGCCAATGGCGAGGTCGGCGGTAAAGTGTTTCCGGCCTGAGCTGGACATGAAGCTTCATCAGAAACATGCCGGTTCTTTTGTGTACAGAGATCAGAAACGAGTTATTTTATTACATACTAGAACCACCTGTCATTACCCTGCTGATGTAAATATAGAAAAACTTTATTTTGTTTATAAGAGCTCGTGTAATTTAAAGGTGTACATTTCCATATGTTTTCAGAGTTTTTGAAAGACAATAAACTGGTTGTTTTAATCATGTTTGATGTTTTTAATAAGTTAAACGTCTTGCCGTTTCCCCCCTCATCCCGTTCGTTTATCAAACTTGGAAATAAACAAACAGTTTAAGGCAGAATATCCTGACTTCCAAAAATATAATTATTGTAAGACGATCTGAGACAAAAATTGTAATCCACCATTGAGATTCAATTCTATTCAAAAATACTTTATGGATCCCAAAGAAAATTAAATGTTTTCAGTCTTGAGAGTTACTGTAGTTAGTGTTGGTACGAAAGATCTCTTGTAGCAGTCTGAATCACAGCAAATCTGAAGAAGCCTCTGACTGAAGACTGTTTTTTCCAAGACAGTCTCATAAAGAGGACGGTCAGGGTTGTCAAATTTTCTTGATTTTATTTAGAATCCTTTGCTTCATCATCTCAATTTAAATCCCTCAAAGTGACAGAACTTTGTTTTAACTGATCATTTCTTTAGATGTACGTATTCTACAGAACTCAAAGTTGCCCTAGAACCTTTAACGTCCCCTTCTCTACACACACACACGCGTCCAACAGTTCTCCAACAATGAGCTTCATGGCACAATTGACATAACATTGGTCCAGTACCTGATGTTTATTTTCATCTTGTTGCCATTTGTTTCAGGATGCAGAGGGGAAGAGGATTTGGCAACAAAAGGAAAGCAAAACACATACAAATCAGTAAATATTTGTCATCGGCGATAACAGACACATTAAGACACAAACTTTCATATCAGTGCGTCAGTTAAATAAACCTCGGTTTGGATCAGTGTTACAGGAACAGGCAGGACGTCCCGAGCCCCAAACCCACCCTAACCACCCACAGGACTTCCATTCCTTTCTACAGCCTTATGCTATCCCTAACCATTACATATCTAACCCTAACCAAAACTCAATTCAAACCTTAGTCCTAAACCTGACCCTTGACCCATAAACAGTGTTTTCCCTTGTGGGAACCAGGCTTCGGTCCCCACAAGGTATTACAAACAAATGTGCACACATACACACACACACACGCACACACACAATGAGGCGCAACACACAGGAGAATCCTTTTAAAATCAATGTAGCCTTTAATTGAAATATTTACTGACAACTGTTAAATAATTCGTTTCACTTCTGCAGGCTGTGAAGCATCACTGTACAGAAACTTTTCACAGGATTCATTACAGTATTTACATCCTCTGTTCTCCACACATTTACAAATTCTAGTCTGCAAGCCAAACTCTGGCTCCTTCACACACAACCCTGCGCTTCTGGTCAACGCTTTACAAAAAAGGAAATTAAAAAAAGCAACAAACTCAACAGTGTTTTTTAAAATACATTAGTACATTCACTCGGAAATAACCCAACCTTAAATAAACTGCAGTTCAGCGAATCTAAAGCTAAGACTAGCATTGGTGTAATTAAAGGACACAATAAAAAGGTGAGAAATGTGATGTTAGCTTCACTCAATAAATAAACTGCCTTCACAGACTGGTGGGAAATTAATGTGCAGGAATGTTTTAATGCAAATTCTGCTCTGCTGAGCACAAAGCAGCCAGTTCATCTGAAACACCGACAGAAAAGAGAAACCTCAGTGGTCCCAACACAGAGCTGTGGTTCTGAGCAGAACCAGTCCTCAGTGTTTCCTCCGACTAAGTCTGTCAGCAGATGAGGTCGGCTCGAGGTCAGAGGTCAGCTCAGAGCATTTCTACAGTGCAAAATGTGGCTTCTCTCCAGGCTGAACTGTGATTGTGCATCGAAGTGCTCACTTCACTGGTTTGCCTGAACATCTGCGTGAGCTGCTCTGTGGCCTGGTGATCACTGGGAAACCCAAACAGCTTCTCTGCTCCCAGACATGCGCCACGTCTCAGCGGTCGTCACGGCGACACAAAAACGATCCCCCGTCAGAACCGACAGGGTTTGGTTTTAGAGACAGAGGCTCCTCCGCTTTCTCTCTGAAGTCCCTGCAGCTCAGAGCGTCGGCTTAATGATTAAACCCGGCCTGCTGCACGACACCAGCAATGCAGGACAAAGGTTGAGCTCACCGGCTCCCCCTGTGGGGGCTGTGCTGAACTACAGGCAGACGCCATACAGTCAGGTTGGAGTGAAGAAGTGATTCATAACGACGTGAGACAGAATGGAGGACATGAAGCCTGAGCCGCACCAATCAGGTCATGAGGTCCATGTTTTTATGGTTTTGTTTGGTGGATCCAAAATGGAATCTTCTGGTAGGTTCAAGTAAGAGAAAGTAAATTATGACAAGATAATCTTCATTTAGGCACCTGCTGTTTTTAGAACTGATATGGAGTGTTTAGAGGGTGACAGTCATACAGAGATGCACCAACCCTTCAATCCTTCCCGTCTTCAGGCTCGACCAACAGGAGGAGTTTTATTACACGTGTTTCACATTGACTTTTTTTTTAAAACCACTTTTTCTAGGCCGTCTCTACAGACATCCTTAACTTGCTTTGGTAAAAACGGGTTCAGTGAATCGTTTCTTCCATGTGACGTTTAACACTCACACACTGCTGGCAACTTTTGGAGCAACATTCAGAAACTTTTCTGAGAAAAAGAGACATAGGACAAAACTGGAATGTCAGGAAAATGTTTTGAAATAAATAAAGGAAAAATATTGGTGATCAGCTAAAAAACTGCAATTGATGCACCCTGAAATATTTATACAGTTATTATTAACTTGCATTTCTAAAAACGGGTTCAAAGACTCTCTGTCCAAACCGACAAAGTGACCTTGAACCACTCAGTGCCCATCTGTTACAGGAAAGTCCAACGTGGCTCCAGATGGAGGGAGTGAGAGGCAGAGGGAAGCAGCAGGCTGAGACAGGAGGAGAGAGAGCGGACACAGGAGGCTTGGGGGTCAGAGGTCAGAATTTTCCAACATGCTGAAATGGAAAGTTAGCAAAGCGAGTTGCTGCAGCCATAAAAACCAAGAAGCTGGAAAACCGGACAGACGCACCAACACCTGCCAGAGCCGCTGACCTGAGACGGAGAACAACTGAAAACAAATAGTAAACTAAACGTCCAGCTCGACTTCCTCACTGTGACATTCAGACAAACGGAGCCGAGGTTCAGCAGCAGCCGCCTGACGGCCATGGAGTCACAGAGTCCCAGCAGTCAGGAGCTGCTGGCACCAAACCGGAGGAGGAAGAGCTAAAGGAGGAGAATGACCCGGACCGGGGGATTGCTGCTGGCCTCAGTCTGGCTCTGAGAGGTCGTCATCTCTGACCCCAACACCAAGAAATCAATCAATCACATGGAGCTTCAGTCATTCTGCAGTCAGACTGGTGAAGGATGCTGAGGTAAGTTTGCAGGACAGTAATTGCGCTTGATTAAGACGAAGGCCACCTGGCGATATGAGAGGCTCCGCCCACCAGCAGCAGGTTGACCGACCCGACCCTTGGCGTCTTCCTCCTCCTCCTCCTCCTCTTCCTCTCACTCTGGGATCTGCAGCGCCATCACTGTGGGTTTGATGTGGAAGTACTGGTTGAAACGCAGAACGGCGTACCTGCCAAAGACAACAGGAAGTGACTGCCAGCAGCAGGAAGTGACTGACAGCCCTAGGGACAACCCTAACCCTAATCGAACCTGGGACGGCCGGGTTGAGGACTAAGGCCTCCATATGTGGGTGTGCTAAACCCCTGCGCCACCACAGCACCCGAAAACCTTCATTTCTACAGAATATTTATCAGTGGAACCAGAAAAAAGTGTAAATATCCAAAATAAAACAGAAATATTTACATTGGATTAGGAAGTCTCTAACTTAAACTATGTTTTAAAAAAACATTCAGCTTAGACGAGCAGAAGTGGCAGCTGGTGCAGACCAGCTGCTTCTTATCAAATGTTCGCAGCATTTCTCAAAATGGCGGCTTTTCAACAGGGGAGCGTCTGATGACTGCTGTCCAAATGGAAATGATCTCACTTACTTTAATTTATCATGCGATTCATTAAGTTGCTGCTTATTGTGACAGACTTTTGTTTTTATACACAATGATTAATCCATGACTAACTTAGCCTTCGATTCTCTCAATAATGGATTCATGAATTGTTACATTAATCTGACAGATAAAATCTCCTCTGCAGGCAGGAGACGGTCATCCCTCACACACATGGACAGGGACAGGAACATGGACATGGACAGGAACATGAACAGGGACAGGAACATGGACAGGGACATGGACAGGAACATGAACGTACCCGAGGAAGTCAAAGTGGATGGAGGAGTATTTGGCTTGGATCAGAGCCCAGAAGCCCCAGAAGAAGTGGGAAGCCTTCAGGGAGAAACATTAGACATCAGCTAGTTCCACACCTGTGCTGATCTGACCTGAACATGAACCGGACGGTTTCTCCTCACCAGAGCAAACTTGTTGACCTGTATGTAGAGCGTCTCCAGCTCAAGCTGGCTGACCCGGTCGGTGTTCTTGGTGAACAGCTTGTAGGCCTGCAGGTACTCCTTCAGCCAGTCCATCTGCATCTGCCGACTCGGGTAGAGGCCGTAGTCCAGCTCAGCCATGCCTGACCATCGCAGGAGCAGGCGGAGGAGATGTAACGCAGGTAAAATGACCTCCTGCATTCAAGCTGTAAAGCTGATCACTAACCTGCAAATTCATTGAAGTGGTTGCCGATGTCGAAGGCCTGGTAGTTGTAGCTGGAGTATTCATAGTCTATAAAGCGAACGTGACCTAAAACACAACCAGAGGCATTACTTTATGGTCTTCAGTTCTGTGCTGCTCTTCAGAGATATAAACCCCTCAGATGCTATGAGAACCTGCGAAAAGGTCACACTCAACAAAGTACGGCTCTATGCTGATGATGTTAGATTTTAATTGAAACCCAAACGTTTTCCTGTTAGCCTGGATGTTGACTCCCTGTGCAAGTCACATGTTGACACATAGCTGGTATCAACAAGAAGTTAGGGTTAAGCGTTAGCTAAATACCGCGATAGTGTGGTGTTTAGCTTTAGCGGAGCCAATCATTACTTGCTTTAGGGTTAGCGCTAAGTTATATTCACGGTTCAGTATTTGCGGTTTTTTCTGTAGAATGTAACTAAATCATTAGAGGAAAACCCGCCCAGTCACATATCTAAAATATTTGTAAGAAAATGCAGTTTGTGGAGCTGAAACACCACGGAGCAATGCTACTAGATACGACTAGCAGCCAATCCAGAAGCAGCTGTTATTGTCCTTGTTGCCGATTGGCTGTTCAGTCCAGAGCCAAGGCAAGACCATTGGTGTTGGCTTGTAGGGTAGTGATGGGGGGGCTTTCACTGTGTCTCAGATACTCACTTTTATTTATAAAGTACCCTTCATATTAACAGCAGGTCAAAATGCTGTACAAATCAATAAGAAACTCCCCAATACACTACAAGGTATTAAACACTAGTAAATCTAAAGATACAGTTTCCATGACTACACTTGAACTAATAATGTGCAATAGAAACACATCTTGTTTTCTTTTAAGTTTACAGCCAGACAGAGGATTAAAGAGGAGCAGAGAAAGCATCATTAGCGTGATGTGACTGGATGAAAACGTCTCTCCTTCCCTTTACGGTGAGATGAGAGTAAGACAGCAGGAGGAGGCCACCTACCCTCCTTGCTGTTATGGATGATGTTCTTGCAGAGCAGGTCATTGTGGCAGAGCACCACAGGTGAGCCCAGCGTGGACAGATGTTCCTTCATCCACACCATCTCCTGCTCCAGCACCGCCTTGCTGGGAACCTCCTGCTGGATTCTGAGCAGGGGGAGAGAAAAGATCACTTTTTTCCCAACCCCTCTGTGCTGTTGGGTTGCTGTGACGACAACCACGAGTCGGTAAACAGGAAGTGGCAGGTGCAGTTACGCTCGCTGTTATTAACCAAAATAAGGTGCGACTTCTTGTTTTGAAATCCGTGAGATGGAAACGTGGTGAAAAATAACAGAACAAAGCTCACAGCACCTGGTGGTGGTGGGAGGGGGGAACTCCTGCTGCTCTTCACTCCATGATGCACAGTTTTCTGTTCATGTTGCCCACGGCAACTTAAAGAGCCACATTTTTTTAGCTGTACATCATGTTATAATATTACTCCCTCATCAAAAACTAACTGAGTGTTGACTGATTCTTTCATGGGGGTTTGAGAAATCCTTGAATCTCCATGGAAACCATCCAGCTATGCAAAGGAGCTGCCTTCTAGATGCAACTCCTCCTCTGAACTGAAATTTCAGAGTTTACGAGTTTCTGACTCAAAGTTGAGCCTTCCCCCACTCAGCTCCTTCAGACTAGCCAGCAGCCGTTAGCAACCTGTTGATAGGACTGTGCATCAGCTGAGGTCACTATAGGAGCTACTTCTCAGAGAAACACTGGTAAAAACTTTGTTAAAAAGTTAACAGAGGAGCCATGTTGGGATGGCTTCCTGAAGGCAGAGCTTCACAAAGAGCAGAAGTTTTTAAAGAGACAGAGGCCTAATTTCAAGGTCTTAAATTACAAAGTAAATTTTTTTAATCACATTTGATATATAGCATCTTTTTTAACAATTGAACGCAACATATTTACTTGATTGTGCTAGAAAATGGCACCATGTTCCTGGAAAACGCACAACTTTCATCTAGTCGTGATCTGGCTCCAGACTGCCTCTTTTCGACCGACCTGTATGAGCCGCAGGCCGTTTGTGGCCCACAGGTTTAAGCCTCTGTCAGAGCCTCAGCTGACCAGGTCTGGGACGCTGAGCAGAGACCCCTATGCTGAATGTAATGGGCTTATGGAGCCTAATCCCGGCCGGGTCAGCCTGACCGGACGAGGCGAGGCTGGATTTCACACCCTCACTGGCTGCTTCTCCTCGCTGACTGGACTTCAGCTCATCCCACATTTATAAGCTGGATCTACAGTAATCTTGCCACAGGATAGTGAGAGAAGCATCTGTGGGAAACTCAGTGGGAAGAAAGGAGGAAGTAAAGTGAGCTGCTCCGTGCCTGGAGCTCAGCAAACATCTGCCTCCGTGAGACTGATTCAGTCAGCAGTTACATAAGACACAGCCTGGCTTTGTTTCTCTGATTGGTGGAGAGTGCATGCTAAAGTAATCACGCCCCTCAGACTTTACTAAAATCTACCTGTGTGTAACTTAGACTACACTCATGCAGCAAGCAAATTAATCAGAAGTGATTTTTTGTCTATGCACAACTTTTTCAAGACAGTCTGAGCTGCCCGACTTTGATCTTTTCATCTAAAAATAAGTCCAATGGACAGGTTAAAATGTGATGTCACGTGTGATGCTGCCTGCTGGAAGACCAACACTGCTCGCTAACGATGACTAGCTGTGAAGCTGCACTAACAGCTAGTGCGTGTGATACATGAAAGGGATGCAGTGTTTTCCTAATAATTGTCAACACTATCACAGCCAGATAAGGTCCAAGGATATCACATCATACAGGTGAGGAAAAACCGTAATTACAAAAAATATTGCAAGGGTGAGTAAGCATGTCAGTTATGCTAGCTTGACTTTGACAATCTTAACATGTAGATGTGCTGCAGAATTCTGTGTGTTTCACGTACAAAAGTAAGGTGTTTAACATACCAACTATGACAGATCATCAGCAGAGCAGATGTTTATATTATCTAATCAACTACCACTGTGATCAGACGATCACATATTAATCACAAAATAAACATCAAGCCTAAAAATAAGACCATAATGGACCGAAAGTTCTGTTCTTTGTGTGGGAAGTCTTATGACGCTGGAACTAATCTCTGCTCTACCAGCTAGTGGAGCTGTTGTCAGTCGGTTGCTATGGCAATGGGTCTGTGTGTAGCTTAGACGCCAGAGAGAGAGAAAAGAAGAATCCAGTGGTTTTGAGTTGTTCTTCATCTGTTTTTCTGCATTATTTTCCCTCTGCTGTGGCGCAATGCGCCAAATTAATGACACCTACATCTCCAGGTTTCCTTTAGTTGTTCTATTGTGGCAGCGCTGCTACGGGTAGCAGGTAAAAGATTCATCATTTTGATGAATCGGCATTGTGCGCATGCGAGAAATTTAGGGCATAAAAGATAGCTGAAATTTATAATTATAAAATTATGAAAGGCGTTTGCATCATTGAAGAACGTCCCATTACAAACCCGCCACTCCTGGACTGACTACTGTTGGAAGGAATAAGAAAAATAATGCCCACAACAATAAATAGGTTAGAGGGGACAAAACTGAAAACCATGCATCACTTTTCTTTCTGTTCATAGTCAAGCAAGACTCTGTGTTGGTCTGTTTCTGGAAACCCAGCAGAACACACTGAACGCTGCGGCCGTAATGTGAAAGTGTGTAAAAGTTCAAAGGAGGTGAATGAATACTTTTAAAAGGATCTATGCATCAGGATCAATAGGGTGACTAATGTGTGAGCCAGCTGCTGACGACTGCTTGCCAACATGGATGAATAGATGACTTATAATCAGACATTTAGATAAGCTATCAGTGAACTTATGTAAATGTTATTCAACTTGTTGAAGAGTAGAAACTGAACTGAAATTCAGGATGAATGAGGAGGTGATGCAATGTTGTGACACAGACTACGTGTGGATCCAGAATGTTTCCTTCTGATTGAGTTCATGATCATGTTTGTTCACTGACATGTTAAAGATTCACTAAGAAACTCTGGGATAACTCTGGCTGACTTCAACTGCCAACATTTGAATTCCCCGATATAAAAGTTTGTGTTTGGCTGGAGACACTATTGGTGTGTTGTTTGGGTTCAACATTTTAGATGCATCTCAGGCATGTGTTGTTTGGGTTCAACATTTTAGATGCATCTCAGGCAGATAACCCTTCAGAACCAGTAAGTTGCTCTGCTGGAACCAAAATCTAACAGATGATTCTCCTCTATGGACCAAATATTCTGGTAAATTTAGAATTCCACAAGGATTTCTGTCTTTTTGTTTGGAAAAAACATTTATATAAACTCATCCGTGCTGAGTTTGCATGCAAATTACACAGATAAAAATAAATAAAGGGGACTTATTGTGTAAAATGCACACTAAGTTGATGTTTTTGTTGATGTCAGGAAAACGAGCTTTTACAAAAACTCCCGGCTGATCAGTCGCATTCAACGGGCATCGTGTCATTACCTAGCCAAGCTCAGTCCGTTACCTAGCAACCCAAGTTGAGCTCCAGAACGTTTGGTCAGCTTTGGTCAGCAGCTGTAAAATGGCTGCAGTCGCTGTAAAATGGCTCATTTTAATATAGCAGTTCATTCACTTGTGCTGATGTCAGCTGGTCAGTGGAAAAACAAAACCAAAATCCACATGCGATCACTCTCCATAACAATCTAAAAACAATAAAAGGTCACAACAAAAACAGAATCTGAAAAGCTCAAAATACATTAAAAAAGCGCAAAATTTGTATCAGAACCAGTGATTTTTATGCCTGTTATGGCTAACAGCTATTCAAAGATGCAAACCAGACAAGCTGCCTCTCTCTGTCGCTCCACTAAGTGCTGAGGTGACAAGGGCAGGAGGACCACAGCTCTTCCCATTTATTTTCCAGGTAAACCAGGCAGCTCTTCAGACAACATTTGCATAGTCATCACGGTGAAAGTTGAACCAAGTGGAAAGAGAAAACATACCTGATGTTGAAGGCCTGATCGGTGAACTCTGTGGCCACCAGGGAGAAGTACTGCCGCATCTTGATCCACAGGTTGGGCTTGGGGATGCAGCCGTTGTGCGCATGGATGGCGTGGATCCGAGCCATCTCCCTGGCTATCAGCCTGAGGCGGGACAGAACCAGTGAGTCGGCTGGAAATGAGTTCAGACCCAGAAAGCGACCGCTCGTGGATGTGGTCCTAACCGGATCAGGGCGGGGTCCCGGACGTCCTGCGGTCCCAGAGCGTCCCCCTTCATGAACTCGTAGCAGATCCCGTTCTGGAAGGTGCAGTAGAGGCGCGGCGCGCAACCGTTAGCGTGCAGCACCTGGAGCGTAGCGGATCAGAGAACGGTTTAGGCAGGAGAACCAAACCCCACAGACCTGGAGGTCGATTCATCAACACGGTCACCTGGAAGCTCTTCAGCTCGTTGTCTCTGTCCACGATCAACTCCGTCTTGTTCCCGTACACTCGGACGAGGACCACGTCATCGGGGCTGTCGTCCACGTAGCAACCAACCAGCTTGTTGGTGGTCCCATCAGTGAAGGACTTGAAGAGAGAGACAGGAAGTTAGTGTTCCTGCAATCAGGCAAGTTTCCTGAAACATTCCCACCTCCAACCTGCTACACCCCATGAAAACTGAGCTGAGCCAGCTTCTTCCTTCTATTTACAAAAGAATACTGTCAGGACTAAAGGTGCACCACTTCAGTCTTTGTTCCGGTTGTTGGGATGCCGGTCTTGGTCATTACCAATATTCTTTCGTCTGTATGCATCAACCAATCAACCAAAGTTAAGGAAGTCGAGGTCCATTTATTTGTTTGGGCAATAAATCGACTTTATTGATTGATCGAATTTTCAGTTTTTGCAGACGTTTTTAAGTTTGACAATCTTCTATTTATTTGGAGTTTGAATTCAGGTCAAATGATAGAACAGATTACTGAAATAAAAGCCACTTATTTATAAAAACACATCTTAAATGGGTTTTGGTTTTACTTTTCAGCCATATCGCCCCGCTCCAACAGAGATGTTGGCATGTCTGATTCTAAATTGACTGTCAAAACTCAATTATGTTAATTGACAACCTCATTTTGAGAACGTTAAAAGGTGGAACTTGGAAGCCTATAATTGCTAAACCCAAAGCCAGGAAGCCAAGCTGCAGAGTCTGGGAAAAAGGGGGAAATGTCTTGGACCATGAAGAGCCACACTGCATGATGGAGACAAAGAACTAAAGCTGATCATGTCTGCCACAGTGAACCAGAGGACTATCACAAGCAGGGCAGGTGAAACCTGGAAAAATACCTAGCAAGTTCTCTGCAAAGGAGTTCAGACTGAGAGCCAGAGCTTTGGCTCTTTGGAGTTTTTGCAAAAGATGAAGACCAGGATGAGTCGGTGCAACCGAACCCCAGATCAGCAGAAGCCTTGGACAGAGGGAAGGTCAGCCTGACGAGCTTCTACAAAATCACCCTAACATCTCACACATGGGCAGCCATTACCACGCAACCATGGCAGCTAGCGTCTTCTGTTCGCCAAACAAGGGCAGAGAAACAGCTGTGTAAATATGCGGCAGAATGCAGATCTGCAAACCTTCTCCTTTATTTACCGATGAAGTGAGAGATGTTTGGCTCATAATCAAGGGAGGAGCAGCACGGTGTGTCAATAACTGATCACACCACCGCCTTCTGAATCATACCTGCACCAAACTGTCAACTATCTGCCCCATTACTCATTACAGGAGCTGCTTCTCAGTGCAATGCTGGTGAAAAAGTTCTTAAAACGGGTCAATAGAGGAGCCAAGCTGTGATGACTTCCTGAAGGCGGAGCTTTAGAAAGAGCAGGAGATTTTAAAGAGACAGAGACCTAATTTCAAGGTGCTTCATTGCACCCTGAGACATGTGACTTAAGACATGTGATTTAAGTCACGTCTTAAAAATTGAGAGAATATTGGGAGATCAGCTGATACATGCAAAGCCGATATTATCCACCAGCCTTCTCTCCATCAGCAAAGGTCTAGAAATCGGTCAAAGTAGGAATCGGTAGGTCAGGCTTCTTAAAGATCATTCATCTAGGATCAGCCAGAAAACTGCAATCAGTTACTGAAGGTAACTTTCACTTGATTATGTTACTATGTTGTCTTGACTGTCCACCATCGTGTTATAAAAAAGTCTTAGAGGAAACGCTGTCACCAGTTTTCCAATAATGGCTGAGATACCATCTCCAAATGTCCAAACAGATTTCATTTTCTATGAGGTGATGAAGAAGTGTTTAAATTGATAGGAGTTTGTAGAAACCTAACTTCGTTGTGTCAGTCAGTCGTTCTAAGACTTTCTGCCCTAGAAATGGAAAACTAAATGTCTGACTGACAATACCAACATGCACGCCGCCTGCGTCCGTCTCTGCCCAGACGCTCACTCTCGCATAGCTGACATTCCAAACGCAACTCAGGCGCACAGTCATCTCTGTTATCACTGAACACACACACACACAGGTCCCAGTACAGCTCTGATCTCATCCACCCAGCACACAATACAGCACCCAACACCACCAGTCAGTACCTGATGGAGGCTGATAAGCAAGGTGGACCTCTAATGAAGGTGATGCATGTAGCACAGTACTTCAGAGCAGTGAAACAGTCTGGCCTGTTGCCGGTCAGAGGTCCCCGACTGCAGATATGCTTGTTTTAATGATGTAATGGCAGTAGTTGTTGATTGACTGCTCTTTACTGACTTTCAGCATTACAGTGATCCCCTTACAATTATGTTAGGAGCGCACAACCACATCCACCTGCCATATTATTAAAAATGGTGCAAAATATTAACACACCGCCGAGGAAAAGCTCGTCAGGCATTTATAGAAAACACTTTTAAACGGTCCGCTCAAAGCCCAAACCTAATTCAGTTAACCTCTTAAAAATTATTCTTAAAATATATTAGAATGGGTGAAATTGTCTGTTTACCAGGCTTGCAGAGACAGGCTGAATACAACTGCATGCCACACCTTTCAGATTTGTATTGTTCCAACTCTCTTTAAATTGTACAATTGTAAAACTGAAAGCATTCCATTATTGATCCCCATATGCTGTGAGATTTGGATTCAAAACAATGTTGGGTTTTTTTTAGGCTCTAGTTGTATTTATTGTTCACTTAATAGACATGAAATGGAGAGAAAAATGAATGGAAAAAAAATGCGGCAAACGACCGGGACTCGAACCCAGAACCACCGGGTTGAGGACTACAGCCTGGTGCACGCGCACCACCTGAGACATCATTGTTAATAACGGAGCTGTCTAATAATTGAGTTCATTCATGAGAGCATTCTGAAATGACAATAATACATTTTTACCAACATGACTATCATATTAGACATTTGAGCCACTAGCATTAATAAATTAGTGGAGCGTCTCGCCAGCAGTCAGTGCGCTGTGAAAGAAACGCAACCTGCCCAGTAGGTCATGTTTCCCCGGCCCGGCCCCTGCCTCAGCCGGGTGATGCTACGGAGCTGTCAATCTTAGCCTAGCCTAGCACTGGCTAGCATAGCGGCTAATGTTACCTTGGTTCTGACGCTGTCAGGCTCCCACGTTGGTCTCAGCTCTTTAATCAGCTTCATCGCCCCTTCTTTCACGTTGTGCTCGTCTACGAACACGGGAATCTTTCTGATAACCGGCGACCCGACAGGCACATGTATCTGCGTTTCCATCCTGCGACAGCTTCTCCGTAATCTCCGAGTTCTTCACAGATGTCTCTCCAAAGCGAAGCATACAAGAGGTGCTTGGTTGTAACGTACCGCGGAGGTGTTTTCAAACTTTGTTTGAGAAAATTATCCCGGTACAAGCTGGAGTTTTGGCGTTTGACTGAAGGAGCAGGGAATGTATGGACAGACTGATGGGGTGCGGATGCTCGTCGACGCCGGTTTCCTAAGGAGCAATCAGCCAACAGTACCATTTCCTCCTGCGAGGCTCCGCCCACCCGGGGATCATCCGATTGTACCACACGCCGATTTAGACGCACGAGAGTAAGGCACGCCCATTATTTCCGAGTGCTACCGAGTTTAGCCGAACAAGATCTGACCTTTAGTGGAACTCCTGTTTTAGTACATTATATTGCCCTGAAGGATTCGTTTACATTTCGACAAAATAGTAGCCATTTTACACCAGAACCTAGAGTAACGGAGGAAAAGTTGTCTTAGTATACTCTTCTGAAGAAATAGTTTATATTTAGACAAAAATAATAACCATTTTACACCAGAATCCACAGAGCAAAAGTACAGATAACATTTCCCAAAGCGTCAGAGAATGTATGGCCTGACTGATGGTCTATTTTACACCATTTGTGGAATCATAAGGGAGCATTTCCCAAAGGTTCCCTGAATGTTAGATACAACTTTTCCTATAATTCATTAATATTCATAGAAAATTTGGTGCACAAATTGGGTCTCATACTTTTTGGACACGACCAAAATTAAATACATTTTGTAATATCACATTGGTTGACAAATTGAAGGTAAGCTTGTAAAATAGGTCATACAATCAGTATTAACAGTAGCAACTAAATGCGTTTTCAGTTTACTGGATTCTCCAACATCCCATATAATATGGTGAGGCCCTGCACTTATTTTATATCCCCACATTTGCATGTGTGCAGGTGGAGGTGAAGAAATATGTCTGGAATGGATAATTCCAAAGATCTGTGGGCAACTTCATAACTTGCTTTGGGCTTTGATATAAGCTGTCACTGTGTGGCTCTAGGCGGGACGTGGCTCCTGAAACCACATCCAGACAGCTGGGTTTATCTCAGTCATGTGCAGAAACCCATGAACCGAAGGAGGATGAGTGGAAACAGGGTTTAGTTTTCATACGCTGTATGGAATACATTTTTACTTTATTTGAACTACATTTGAAAAAAAGTAAACAAATCTTTTTTCCTTTTCTTTTATGAGTATTTTGTGCAGAATTTTGTGGAAAAAAGTTAGTTGAATCCATTTTGGAGAAAGGCTGGAACAAAACAAAATTTGAAAATATTATTTCATCCCTTTATTAGTTACAAAGTAATAAAATATTGTGAAGTAATTCCAGATGTAAATCCAATCAAATCATTAATGACTGTGGAGAAATGAAGAAGATCCAGGGGAACAGAAGGAGTTGTTCATAATAATACTTTATTTAGTGATGATGCACTGGAAAAAGGAATTGTGTGGACGCTAGTTTGATGCTAATATCAATATCTGTCAACAGGAAATAAGGAGTAATATAAAATATTTTAGAAATGTACTATTTTTGTTTTAACCATACGAGGCAACATGGGTGCTGAATGTAAAAAAACAGGACATGAATAGTTTGTAAAGTAGAGCAAAACTTACAGGTTCAAAGTAAAAATTTCACACTTGCAGTACCACCAATTAACCATATGGTGGCAGCACAGCAGCAAAAATGTGGCTGAAATTTGAAGGGCGCTGACACAGAACGCCAGAGGAACACGCGTCAACCTAGCCGCCATATTGTGATGGTCAATTTATGGCGAAAGAAAGAATACAGAGGAGCACGGCTCTATTCCAGTTTTTCCTTGGATGACAGAGCTCCTCTCCCTTTTTCTAAAGCTGAGCTGTATGTCAGTCTAGAAGGATTCTTTCAGGGACCTCATTCTTTGGTTGTGTTCCATGTTGCAATAGAGTCAGATTTTATCAATGCAATAAGATCAGCTTCTCATTTATCATCAAAAATGAAGAAAATCAGGAATGATTTATGGGTGCACCTAAAAAAAATGATTTGAATATATGTATCTCTTTTTCCACATATAAACTAAGCTAAGTAAAGACAGTGTAAAGCCCCTAATTGTACCTTTACACTATTTATTAAAAGTTCACAAATTTCAAATATTTGAAATATTTGTCAGCACTTTCACAGCCAATCTGAACAACATGTCAAGTAGTAGACTTTTGCTAGTAATAGTAGATTATTACATTCTGAGGATTTTGGCCAAGTTATTGCAAGTGAAAATTACAAAACATCTCAGACTTATATTGAGTCATAGCCAGCGGGCTTTATCTGTGACTAAGTGATGTTGTGGGCAAATATTTGTCTTTGGCAGCAAGAAGTCATGTTGTGTAAAGTGCCCTGAGGCATGAATTTACACGTCAGTCTCAGAGTGTGTTTAAACAAAAGATCCTTGAGATTAGCCTGCAGCGTTCCTGCATACTGTCGGGTTTCAGAGGAACCCTCATAAAATGCAAACAAAGCGATCATGTTATGTTGCCTAAAATTCAGCAAAGGTTAAGCAAAGCACAACTACCTACACTGTAAAAAGATCATCTGGACAATTTTATATATAAAATTCACATTATTCACATTTTATCAAGGATAATTCAATTTTTATCAACATTAAGTACTTTATTTTTGATAAGAGATTTTACCTAACCTATTTATGTTGATTCAAATTGTGATGACAACGGACTGACCACAGCTAATTGTGTGCAATGACCAGCAGAGAATGCTATATGTTTATATAGGGTGATATTATGAATAGAAATATCAACTTAGCAAAAGCTAAGAACTATATTAAGACATGTGGTTGAAAAGGTTTCTCTTTTGGAGCAAGAATTACAATTTTTACAATTTTAATAAGCTATGTCTGATTAGGAACATAGCTAACAGCAAATCATGCTTGCTAGCAAGCTAGCAGTGAGTCTTAGCCCTGAAAACACCGTTACCAGTGATGAGTCTGAGCTGAAGCTGACAACAAAAATGTTTATTCCATCTTTCTAGTATAGATTTAAAAAGTTCATTACTATCTCATAAATAATTTATACCTGCTGTACCATCAACCGGTTCACTTTTGGTTTCATTTTAACAACATGGTTGTGAGCAAATGAGCATAAGAACAAATGTGATCTTAATAATTATTTAGAATTGAACTTGAATAGAAATTGGTTGGAATGTAACACGTTTATTTAGACGTCTTCTCTCTGTTAAAACTAACAGAATTTCTATTAAAAGGGACAAAAATATCGATTGAACCAAATGAGACATATGCACATGATTGACTGCAGGGAAACTGTGCAGAAACTTAATGAGACCAGAAAGAGCTACGGCTGTCCAGCTCTGGAGTTCTCACAGCCTGTTCTCGAGGCGGGATCTTAACGGCACTGTTATTTTTCTGTTTGGTGTCTGATACTTTATTGACTGGTCAGATAGGAGGCGATTGATGAAGAAAGCAGTTTTGTTAAAATTCCTATTTTCCCCTTTTTTTTGTGAAAAATGTCCAGTGGAGCCAGCCTGGCCATCACCTTCAAATATGTTGTTCAGCTCGCTATTTCTCTCTTCGCAGTGGCCGATGGTTGTCTACAGAGCACTCAGTTTCATTTGTAGTTCATATACTGTAGATTTCTTCGCGGTCGACATGGCGCATTACAAACGTCAAGGCCAAAGGTTAGAATCAGATCCGATCGTTTCAAACTTCGACAGAAGGTCTGGACCGACGACCGACAGTCCAAAACATAGAAGAAGCAGTTGTTTTCTACCAGAGCAGGACTTTGGTGTTATTCTTAACACTTTCACTAAGGACACAAGTTTTTCCAGTGAATGTACTGATGTTGAGAATTCAACTACTTAATATAAATGTTTACAACTGACTAATAGCTACTAACAATGGCACAGGACAAAGTGTGATGTGCAGTGCAGTCACACCCAGCTAATACCCTCAGATCTGCTGCTACCTGCAGCCACATGCCTCGGCTGCAGCTCTGCTTTAGCCAGGCTCAACGCAGCCTCTCTGGTATGTTACTGGCAAACTGAGCGTGAACCTGTCTCTCTGTGTTAGTGGGCTGTGTGTAGGCCCCCTTCATGACCCAGGTGGGGTCATGAAGGGGGCCCTCATTCCACAAGTTGGGAATGAGGAAATGGTTGCACTGTCACACACAGAAATTTTTTTTTTTGAAAAAGTGACCCATAAAGTGTCTTGTCATAAATCACATTCTACTGAAGAAGAGAATCCTGAAGGAGTTTTCTCTCAAACCTCGTCCCTCATGTCAAAGCCCATGTTGACACACTCCTCATCCATCACGGATCCTGTAGTTTGGATAAACTGGATGGTATTCTGAACGCATGTGGCTTTGTCCACCAGGTGTTTGTATTGGCTTAACATTTTTGAATATGACTGGCAAAATATGACAAAATGGCATTGATAGATGTTTAAACCCTTAACTGTCAAATCAAAACCTCTTTCATGTTACATCGCAAAAACACAAAATCGTGCAAGGTATTTTTGATCTGAATATACTTGACATAAGACAAAACTAGGTTTTCAGTAACTAACTTTTCAACAAGCTTGATTTTTTGTTGACAGCAATTCCTTAATATTGATGGAAAAATTACTGGTTGTACTGGCAGGTTATGACACTTATAATTTGTAAAAAATGTCTTGTAAGTGAAATTATCTGCCAATGGAAACTAATGATTTTTAAATCAAGCTCCCATATTTTGCTGAACAGTTACTGGTAAGATAGTTTTATCTCATTTCAAGTGTTCTAAGATATTTGCACTAGTAAATAGACCAAAATGACTTGGTAAGAGTTTGTGTTTTCTGCAGCATATCCAATGGATCCATGCGATCATTGGTGTGATTATGACAGCTAAAGGGTTAACCATCTTGTATGGAGAAAAAAATGGTGTAACTGGTAAACCCAGCAGAGAGCCTTTGTGTTATCCATAACTGTTAATACTTTTTAATAAAACTGGCCAACATGAGATATTGTGCTTAGGTCTTCAATAACTTCTGTTTTCTCTTTGGAGAGACATGCTAGTCGTTAGCCTCTCCTTCTAGCCAGTAAAAGCTAGCTAGTAAGAGCTAGCTAGAAGGAGAGGCTAGCTCCTTCAAGATGGTGCTATTAGTCTCCTGCTCATTTGCCAGCTCTGGTTGTTCAGTTAGTGTGCCAGCCTATCATTAATCAGGCCTCAAAATGGACATGGCTTCCTGTGAGGAGGATGTAGCCACACTGATTGTGCAAAACTCTGAATTTTAGCAATGAAACCGCACCATAGCTCTTATCCCTGTTGCTTGGGGACACCTCTTCCTTCCACTCAATTTCCTATGAATACGGAGTTAGCCGTTTAGTGTCTGGTTTAGTGTCTGCCTCCTTGTGGAGGAAATCAAATATATTGTGCTGCAGACCTGAGTTTTCCTGGACTATAACATCCACAGGCCTGGCACAGTGACTGTGACTGTTACAGGGTCACTCCTGGATCTGCTAGACACAACATCTCTATCAGGATCACGACTTCAAAGAGGCGCTCCAGTGGTTTGTGGCTTTATTTGCCTTTTTTTTTGGTCAACCCCCCAGATGAGCATATGGCAACACAACACAAAGCATTAACTGAGCCTCCTGTCAATACCAAGAGTGCGCCACTCCCACTGTGAAAGGTGAACAGCAGGACACTCGTGCATGCCTGCGTGAGCACACACACTAGCGGGCTCACGGATATTGCTGTGGAACTCCCCCTCCCCACAATGCTTTGGTTTTCAGATGAAGTCCTTTCACCCCCAGCAGGCAGCAGCTGCAGAGTTGTTTGTCAGAGGGAGGCAGGACGACAGCCGGAGCAGTCTTTCAGAAACGTACAGCTGATCATCCTTTATTCAGGGAGGCACGAGGACACTTGGGGCAAAACATTCATTATGTCGTTATGCTTAGCCTGTGTGCTCTTTGGACCCATCTTCCATGTAAAAACGAGAGAATTCCATGAAATAAAACAAAAAAAACAAGCTCCTATGTTCCAGTCAGAACATAGAAGCAAGCTCCTTGTGACAACATGTTGCTTTGCTTCCTGATTTTGTTGGTCCTACCAGGTCCTTGTTGCTAGCCATAGAAAGAAGGAGGTTTCGTTGCGACTTGCTGAGGGACATTTTCCCTATTAATAAGGGTATTTTTTTTAATGTATTTTAAGCAGTATGTATAATTCTGACCCAACCAGAGAAAGTCTTCATTCAAGTCAAACTTTTGCACCCAATTCATGTTTTTTTTTATCCACTCAAATTTTTTGATGTGTCATCCTCCCACCTTGAAAAAGGAAGTGCCTGGGTGTATGTAAACTTCTGACCAGCAGTGTTCGCCGCTGTGTTAACGTTTCAGTTGTAAGATTCTGTTTGTTTCAAAGTCAGTAACTCATATCGAGAAACTGTCATTTTCCAGCCAGTGGGCCCTGCTAACTCATTGACATGGCGGATTAGCTAACAATTGCTAGCAGTTCAAGCTCATGTCAATACATTTTTTTTCAGCTTATATTATCAAATACTAAACACTTCTGTTTTAGAGGCAGGGCATGGTTGTGTACAGTGCACACAATTTCTGGTTAGCTTCTTAGCGTTGACCTGGCGCATTTCATGTCACGGACAAATGTTAGCGAATGGCTGCCAATCAACCAGGCCACGCAAAAACGTCATTTCATAAGACGTTACAGTTGGCTCTAATAAAGAAAAGAAAAGAGTTTTGTTCTGTCACGTTAACTAGCGTTGGAAATGTTTTCACACATTGTGAAACTATCTGTTATAAGACGCGAACAGAGGAAAAGGCCGATGAGTCACGTGAGGTAAATGTTAGCTACATCAGAACTTATTCCGTAAATTTGCCTCCTTCTCCCCTGTAGAGCATTAAGTATTTTTTGGAAAAGCCAAAAAACGCCTTGCAAGAGTATGCGAAATAAAGAAATGTAAAAATTTAGCAGTTTCCATCAGCCGGTTGTAATGCAATAGTAATAAAAACATTCATGGAAACACGGAAGACTGGCACCACTCCACCTGCCTTCTTGTGTAGTTAAACCTCAGCTCTTAGGCGACCAGTGGCAGTTTTACTCATGATGATTTAAGTGAACCTCTGTAAAAAATATCTGTGTTTTTCAGGAACGCAAGATTTGTGGCCTTTTAGTAGAGCTGACTCAAAAAGCACACTCAGTTTATCAAAGGCAGGAAAAAAAAGTCAAAAGAAAACACAGGTGAGTCACTGGGAAGCTCTGCTTTTCAGCCCTGAGCAGATAGATTAGCATTCAGAATCAAGACAAAGACAAAACAATGACTGTAGTCTTTGATTGTGAGCTCAGGTGTCTTCAGGTGACTCACCTGTACAGCAGCAACTGAAATATGTACTAGTCTGCTTAGATTACTTAAACTCTTCACAGGAATGAACAATGATGTACTATTTTTCATCAGACATCATCTTTGACATCACTGCTCTCTTCAGAGTCATCAACTGTGAAAGCTGAGTTCAGGTTCAGCAGCCAGAGCCAGGCCTGCTGACTGGCTGACCCGTGGAGTTGGAAAATCACTTAAACAGAACCTACCAGGCAACATGAAGTAGGCTACATGAGCTGAAAAAAGCAACACATTACGCCATGATCTAAAGAGAAATCAGTAACGGGAATAAAACATCCAACATCGGTCTAGAAGGGGTTACAAAATGATTTCTGAGCCTTTGGGACTTTATCCAACAGAAGTAGAAAACTGGAACAGTTGTGAACTTTTCCAGGAACGATCAGCCTCCCAAAAAAACCCCTGAAGAGTTCCTCAAAGACTCATTCAGGAGGTTCCTAAAGAAAAACAAGATCTAAAGCATCTCATCTCAAGCCTACCAGGTTCTACACGGGTTCTGGAGCACAAATATACTATCAACTTTCCAATACAATATATGTTTTTTGATGACTTACCAGAAACATTAAGAGAGAGAAAAGTCCACAACTGTAAATGAACTTTAGCAATACTGGAAATTAGAGGTGGGAAATATGGACTTAAAGTTTTATCTCTGCATTTGGTGGTTCTATTGTGATAACGATAAAAGTGATGATAAGACATCTGTTATGTTTTTAGATAACTGTATGACACTCCATCCATTTTCTAACACCCTTGTCCAGTAGTGGGGTCAGGAGGTGCTGGTGCCTCTCCAGCTAAGGTTCCTGGCGAGAGGCAGGGTCACCCTGGACAGGTCGCCAGTCTGTCGGGCAGCACAGAGACACACAACCATGCACACACACACTCACATCAGAGAATTTGGAGAGGCCAATTAACCTCTCCAAATTCATGTGTTTGGACTGTGGGAGGAAGCCGGAGTACCCGGAGAGAACCCACGCACGCACAGGGAGAACATGCAAACTCTGTGCAGAAAGACCCCAGGCAGGGAATCGAACCCAGAACCTTCTTGCTGCAAGGCAACAGCTCTACCAGCTGCGCCACTGTGTTGGATTTTTAAAACTCTACAAAAATCATACCCTTAGCATTATGCTGCCACCACCATGTTTCTATGTTCAGTTCTGAGCAGACACCTTTCACGTGTTCGCTGTGTGCAGGTCACATCTTAAAGGAATCAGTCACACTAGATTTTATTTAGGGGCATTGAAGTAAATTGAGTAAATAAAAACAAAGCCACACCACACTTTTCAGATGTTCTTTGTTAAAAGATCTGAAAACCACACGACTTTCCTTCCCTTAACTCTCCCAGTCTTATATTGAAAAAGGCTTTATCCCCCCTAAAAAAAGGTGGGGGAAAAGCTTGTAATAATGAATTACAAGCTTCATTATTATTACAAATGAAGCTTGTAATAATATTTCAGGCTCATAAACACTTTGCTGAGGCTAAAAGCTTCATTTGGCTGGTGCTGTCAGGTCATGCCCAGGTGAGTCAGCTCTAGAAGCTGCTTTTGTTGAAGCTGTCAGGCGTCTGAAGAGCAGTGAGGTCAGGGTGTGTGTGTGTGTGGGGGGGGGGGTGTTACTGCTGCGGGAAACAAATCTGTCTTCCATTTCCAGCAAATTACAGCAGAAACAAGATATTTACACATTAAAATACGCTCCACTTTTTTTTAAACAGTCCGACAGGAAGTTAAATCAATCTCTTTTTTTTGGGGCGGCGGGGGGTTAAATAGGATGTTCTAAAGTATTGCTATTTGCCCAATGCCAAAATAGTAAGAATAGATTTTGTGAGAGAATTGATCTTTTTACTTTTGTCAAAGTCAAAAAGTTTACATACCTTAGGATCTTTTTAATATTCAACAATTTCTGAAAGCCCAGAAATACTCTGAACTTTGTAACCTGATAGACATTCCCAGCATGTGAGTTAAAGCGAAGAGTTTTAAGACGCCATCTCAAATGTCATAAGTAGATAAACTGAAAGGGATGGGTTAGTGACATAAATCACTTTGTTTTGTATCGCAAATGAAGTTATTTTCCACAGGACCATGTCCTGTCCTGAAACTCTGCTAATCCACCTCGTTTGCTTCTGCTGCTTCCTCTTTAACTCTGTCTGTCTGTGCAGTCAGCGAGCCGAGCAGAGAGACGCTGGAGTCTGGGATACAATCCTTCCCTATTGTAATCGATAGAAAAGATGGTTTGAACTTCCTCCTTCTCTCTCCTCTACAAGAAGCCTCCACTTCAACTCCTCTGGGATCCGGGCTCAGAGTTCAGATATTATTAGGGGTTTTGAGACGCTAATCGATTGTTTCCAGCTGCAAATAGACACCTGGCTGCCACAGTTTATGCTTCATAACAACTGGCCAGAAAAAGAAGGCAGGAGAAAAAACATCCTTCCAGCTGCAAAGCATAAACCAGAGAGACCAACCGACCAATCACACAACAGCCAAACAACCCAGAGCCATGCTGACACCAGGAGCGGAGCAGCTCTGGAGCATAACATAACTTCCACCTTAGTCATGGTACGTCGTGTTAAACATGAGTAATTCCTGTCAGGAGAAACTCCGGCTGACGTGACACCACATTTGACACAAGCCGTACAGAACCATTTGGATTCTATCGAATCCAGAAGAGAAAATGTTCATGTAGAAATCATTTATGGCGTGTCAGTCCTCAATGTGGCCATCACAGGTTCAAGTCCTTCGCTGCATGTCTCCTCCTCTCTTATGGCCTTCTGTCCCGTCCACTGACTGACAAACAAGAGCCACAGGAATAAGAAGACTTCCTGAAATGAAAAAAATAAATAAATAAAGAATTAAAGATGAGGTCATAAAAACAAAAGATGCAACTGACGTAACATCAGACTGTCTTAATGCGATCATGTTCATCTTCATGAAAATATATTACTTTTATTTTCATTTTCAACCACCATTGAAATAAAATGTTCTAGTTTTGAAATACTTGAGTACTGTGGGTATTCAATAAAATCTCAAAGTAATATCATGACTCGCCTCATATGGACTTTATGTGTTTTCATTCATTCATTCAAATTCAATGTGTTTGAATGAATGAATGAATGAATGAATGAATGAATGAATGAATGCTTTACTGATGTTACTGTTGTTGTAGAAATACATTTGTAATGATTTTGTGTCTTTGTGATGTAAAGCACTTTGAAATCCCTCCATCCATGTTCTTGCTCTCTTCCCTGGCAGCGGGGTCAGGTGGGGGTGGTTTCTGTCTCCAGCTGTCAGCGGGCGAGAGGTGGAGGTCACCCTGGACAGGTCACCAGTCTGCCGCAGGGCCTGGTTGATGAAATGTGCCATACAAATAAACCTGATTGAATTAAAAAAAAAAAAAAGAAACAAAAAGCAGACCCTGTCAGCCCAGCATGCAGGATGTGAGTCAGAAAGCTGCAAAGATCCAGAGGACATGCCACCAAATACCTTCAATCCCCACAGATCCTACTGTAAGAACCGATCACCATGGAAACCTGGGGATTGACTCAGTGCTCTATTGACTCTATTGTCTTGTTCTCCCTCAGGACTTTTAGATGTTTTTTTCTCTCTCTGGGTTGGATGATATTCAACCCGCTTTGGAAACAGGGATCAAACAAGCAGCTCTGAACACTTTATTGGTCCTGTGGTTGGAGTGTGCACACAAAGGGTGGAGTCGGAGGTTGTTTTTTTTTTTCACCCGCAGGGATCAAACCTGAACTTGAAGAGCCGCAGGAGGGAATCGCAGGTGAGCTGAAGCCCCGGAAACCCGGCAGCTTCCCAGGCTGCCCCGAGATGCGTCCTGGAGCCCCGGCCTGCGGGGCTGCAGGGTCAGGCCGCTTTTAAGATCGACCGAGTGAGTGAGTGAGTGAGTGCAGTCATGCGGCGCACCGCGCTGGCGCCTCCACGCGTCCAGCCGTCTCCGCGGGCGGCGCGTAAGAGCGAGTGGCTCCGCTGCGCCCTGGCCCACCACCACTGCCCCGACCCGGCAGCAGAGAACGAAATCGTGGTCCTCGCCACCGGAATCGACCAGTACCTGCAGGAGGTCTTCCACCACCTGGCCCACCCCAACCGGGACGACACGGTGTCCCGGGAGGACTTCGCCGCTCTCTGCGCCCTGCTGGGAATCCCCGGAGCTCAGAGGACGCAGGAAGCGGAGGATGGAAGCGGCGGTGGAGGAGCGCAGCAGCAGCAGCAGCAGCGTGAGGAGTTCGGGGATGTTTGTTCAGGCTTACCCGAGCGGCTTTCGTTTAGAGACTTTCACTCGCGGCTCTGCGGGTGTTTCCGAGTGGGCAGTGCGCCCGGAGTCAGCGGGGGGCGCGCCTGGCGTCTGCCGGTTTCCGAGGACACCGAGCTGGTGGAGAGGCAGATCCGGCTCCGGTGGCCCCGGGTCCGGCGGAGGAAGTGTGTCAGTTTTGATCTGGGTAGAGATCAGACCGGAACCAGGAGCAGATCCGCGAAAAGCGGAACCGAGGAGGAACTCCGAGAGCAAGGTATGCCCACTGTTGGAGACCTGGGCATTTAAAGAGCTGACCTGTCCAGGGTTCCTGTCAAAATAACAACTTTTGTACTAAAAAAAAATACATGTAGCTAAATGTGGCGTTTATTTGAATTTAATGTGGCCAGCACATGACTTTTACAAATTTGTTTCAAATAATCTAAAAAAAAAAACAACAAAAAACAATACAGTAAATCGGAATAAGTGTGGCGTGATTCACAGGTTGAACTGTTCATGCTCCTGGAAGACTAATTGGAGAATGTCTCTATTCTACAGAGTGAGTTTGTTTACCTACGATTATTATTATTGACAACACAGCAGCTCGAGCGCAGTCTGTTTGGATGGAGAGCTTCTGTCAACTTCAGCGTTCAAGTCTTTCAGTTGAATTTAGGTGTGGACTTTGACTGGGCCGTTCTAGCAGTTCTATATTCTTTCATGTAAATAGAGGTGATATCACATTTTTGTATCGCAACGATTCCAAGTAAATACAGGGCGGTTATTTACCGCCGATACGATACCTTTAAATATTTAAGTTTGGTATATTATCAAACTTCTGACTTTTACGTGTTTTATTATTATTATTATTATTATTATTATTATTATTATTATTATTATTATTATTATTATTTTATTAATCAAATCATAATATCTTAAAGAAATACATAAGAATTATTATTTTTGGCTGACCACTGTCGTCACCATCAGTGACTCTTTGAAGATTATAAACATTTCATTTTCCTTTGGGATCAATAAAGTATTTTTTAGTGTGAGTTTTGAATTGATAGAATTTGGACAAAGCTTCTACAGGTGACCACAGAATGCTTCAATAACATATTAACAAGAGCAACAGAAACTAGAAAAACAAACATAATTTGTGTGCAAAAGAAAATCAAAACGAACTCTGGTCTGAGTTTCAGAGTTTAGCAACAATATGAAGATTTCAAAAGAAGATCAAAAGAAGTGTCAGAACCAAAGTATTGATCTGACACTTGGTCTCAATATTATTTATATTTTGGATCGATTAGTTGTCTTCTAAAATAACTTGGTTGCCGTGTATTTTATTTAGGGGTACCAGAGTACAGTGAATAGTGAAGTTTGAGGTTGGAACCTGATGAAATCTCAACAGGTTTTGCAAGGGATGGAACATTTAGTGGCTGTTGCATCTCAGAATCCCACACCCACACAGGAAATTATAGATTTAACTTATAACTCCTATAATTTGGTTGCATCAGCAGCATTCCGCAGACAGAGCTGTGAAAGCTGTGGGCTAATAGAAGGAGCCCCGCCTTTTGGTCCAACCTGTCTCCTCTCGTTCCTTTCTCTTCAGGTGTTTAGTCGTTTCATTTCCTTCACTTGTTTCTTTTTTTAATCACGAAAGGATCATTCAGGAGCAGAAACATCACTCTGATCAGCTAAACATGCCGGAGCCTCACAGGCATCAACAGGAGTCAGTCCGGTTAGCTTAGCGTTAGCATCAGGTGCCATTTCTAAAGTTATGCAGTTAAAAATGATCTGCAGTAATTTGGGTTATTCAGCTTGTTACAAGAAAATAAAAACGACTTCCCTTCATTTCTCAAAGTCATATTTTCATAAATGTCACAGTTTAAAACTACATAATTATTTAGCGAGCTAAATATTTAGCCTCAAACTAAATATTTCATCTGCTTAGCCTGGAGGGGCACAAGTAAAGCCTGGTGGCCCGCCAGGCTGATAATACACTGGGAGGAAGCTTGGGATCATATATTCTCATTTATTCATGTAGCTTCTTTTATTCTCGCAAGACTTCTCTGTCAGGCAGAAGTTTGATTTGCATGCAGACATTGTCATTATGTTCTGTCTCAAGGTTATTCAGGTTACTAGCTCCTAATATACCTTTAGCTTGCTAGACAGTTTGGTTTTTTTTGGTGGTATCTCTATTTTTTTTTAAAAAAGTGACATTTCTTCACACTGACTTACAGTGACCTTGAACTCTTAACATGGCGTCTTCTCCAGATGAGGTCGCCGCTCTCAGGGAGCTGGTTGAGGACCTGCGCTCTGCTCTGCAGGGGAGCGACGCTCGCTGTCTGGCCCTGGAGGTGGCCCTCAGACGGGAGAGGAGCTGGACCCCCGCCGGCCCCTGCAGCCACGGCGCCACCGTTTCTGTTCCCACGTCCTGCGGCGGCGCGCTCACACAGGGCAGACCGGGACAAACCGACAGACCTAAAAGCCAGCCTGACTGGACGAGGAAGGAACCCAGGAGGTGGGACATCAGAGACCCCCTGCTGAGGGAACTGAAACTGATCCGGTCGTCACGTGACGGTCAGCTAGAGGAGGCCATCAAATTCAATGAGCGTTTGGAGGAAGAGCTGCAGTGGGCGTATCAGGAAGTCCGCAAGCTGCAGGGGGTGGAATCGTCCCTGAGGAGGGAGAACAGCCAGATCAGGTGCTGCAAATATTCAAAAATGTAAAAAAAAAAAATTTATGTGGATTTATTGGAAATTTGTGACGATCTGTGATGCTGACAGGAGGAGGGCAGAGGAAGCTCGAGAGGCCCTCAACGTGGGGCTCCAGAGGGTCCGGCTGATCCAGGAACAGGCCCGGTTGGTGCCACAGCTCCAGTCCAGGATCACCCAGCTGGAGACGGAGCTTCTGCGGTACAGGTACAGCGCCGGGCTCAGTCGGGTGAGCGGGAGAGTTCTGTGTCTGGGCGTGTTTCAAGATCCAGTTACACTTCATTTGCCTCGGTCCTCTTCTGACTTTACTCACTCCTGGAAACCAACATAAAAACACGGTGCACACCGCCTTGCACACAGCTCAGTGCTTCAACTATAGACATAGCTAAATCTGTCTGTCGCTGCTACTAATGTCACTAAAACAAAACCCAAAATAAATCTGATTCTTAACCTGGTGTGTGTGGAGGGGGGGGGAGGAAGTGAAGTCTGGTGGGCTCCCACACTCTGACACAAACCCTGCTGGACGTGTTCGTTGTCCGTCATTTTGGCTGAATCAATTCATAATGCTTTTCTTACCCGTCATTTCAGGGTTTTTGTTGCTGATCTGGAAGCTAAAATCTGTCTGGTTCTGCTGCCACACTACAGACTGCAGCCAAAAGTTTTGAAATCAGGGAATATTTCTCCAACTGAAGTGATCAGAAGTCATCAAGACTCTCTGAAAGATCGATGCGTTATGTCAAAGAATTTCTGCCCTTACCCAATAAATGGTCGTTGTTGTTTCTGAATCCGGCAGAATCAGCTGCACCTGCCTCTCAGAGAGCCAGTCGAGTCAACCTGAGGACCCGAGTGGTGAGACAGCTGAGGCCCTGCAGCAGCTCTGGACACGGTACGCCTGAAGGTTTAACTCCAGCTCATTCTTCCCCAGATGCCGAGGGTCTGCAGCGGGCGGTGGAAGGGAAAGCCGCCTCTGATGAAGAGGAAGACGACAGGAGTCTGAGTGAGACGGGAAGCTGTTGCTCCTCAAAGGAGAAGAGCGCCGTCTCACGCGGCCCCGGCTGCAGCGAAGGGTCTGTCACCATCCTGCTCTGTGGTTCATAACCAAATGTTTGTGTAGAGAGGGATCCAATGCCACCTGTGATCTTCCAGATGTCAGAACAACACAGTCCATCATCCTCTCTCTCTGAGGCGACCCGGCTCTACTGCAGGCGGCACAGACTGCTGCAGCGGGACGGGTCCAAAGCAAGGGGACAAAAACCGATACGGATGCTTTGGAAAGGTAAAGGTGAGCAGTTATTTACCTAAAGTCAGCTAAACACCTGACCTGGGCAAAAGTATTGATTACAATAAACCTACATATGATTGGCTGTTTGTCTTCTTCATCACAATGTACCCAGCACTCTTTGTTAGCTGGAGCATCTTAACCAGTCAAATATCCAAACATAATTGTATGTTTTAAGGGCCGAATGCCAGATGTATTACTGGTATTCTGAATTCGCATGCATGACCTCCAGGGTTATATTACCATCACAACCAAGAATGAGCAGGACACAGAGCTGTGTGTGTGCGCGGGTGTGTGTGTGTGTGTGTGTGTGTGTCTTCACAGAGGCCTGAGGACAAGGCAGAGAAGACACGTCTGTCTCTGCTGGAGGACAAACTCACAGATTCACTCACCCTGCTGCTACAGCTGCGCAACACGGTGCTCACACATACACAAATAAACTCACTATGCTCTTCATACAGCTTCACAGCGCCATCTAGTGTTTGACCTGCCACTTCACTTCCTGTTGCTTTTCCTCTGGGTCATTTCAGTTCTTCCTGATATACAGTAGTGTGTCTTTTTTAAATGAGGTCAGCTGTTGTATTGTGCATTTGTATTTGTATCATTTGTATTGTATTATGCTGTACATAAGGAATAGAGTTGAGAGAATGCCTAAAGTTGAAACTTTATGCATTAACCCAGTGCTTCTCAATTATTTTCTGTTACGCCCCCCCTAGCAAGAAGAAAACTATTCGCGCCCCCCACTGCCCACCATGACTATCCATCTCTGCATAACATTTTATCCTTATTAACATTAAAGAAAAGAAAAAAAGAAAGACATATGGTCAAACTTACAAAGAATAACTTTATTAAATCGTGTTTTAAGGCGTATTTTAAACATGTTTAAACTGTAAACATGTTTGACCAACTAATTGCATCATTGCAAAATTAAATCAAATCAATAAATATTTAATAATTGTAATAACAAAAAAAAATAAAATAAAAAAAAGCAGCGTGTTCCCCAGCGTGTGCCTTGGGTTAACCTTAATGCCATTAACCCAAGGCATTAGGGTTAAGGGTCACCTGAACATCAGCCCCATGCCAGGCCGCTGAATTTGCTGCCCCCACCTCAAATGACCACTACCAAATGACCGCTACCAAATGACCGCTACCACATGACCACTACCAAATGACCGCTACCAAATGACCGCTACCAAATGACCTCTACCAAATGACCGCTACCAAATGACCGCTACCAAATGACCGCTACCAAATGCCATCTACCAAATGACCTCTACCAAATGACCGCTACCAAATGACCGCTACCAAATGCCATTCAGCATCTTTGTGCTGCTCTCTGAAATGCCAAGCCGACACTGCAAGAGTTTGAAATTGCTGGCCAACTTTCAAAACCTGAGAGACGAGATGAATGATGACAAAAATCTTAAGTATGACAGGTTTGGTCATGTGTGTGGAGCCACAAAGCAGGAGCAACACAAAAACCAAATTCACTGACTGACATTCAGTCTCAGAAAACCTCTCAAGACCAAACATGAGTTCAGAGTGAACAGAAGCGGCCAACGAAGAAGAAGCAATGGCGATAGTTTGTGGACTGCGTAGTGTTAGGGTTAGGGGAAAAAAATATCACAAAGATGTCCCTGATGTCCACTGGACTTTCTGCTGTGCCGTGGCAGTTGTTTTTTGTCGTCTTTGGTTTGTCTCTGTGTTTCCATCAACTCCCTGTCTGATTGGCTACTCGTCACATGCAACAGGCAGCATTGTCATTGGTCCTTGGGGAACACCACACACACAAGAGGATAATAAGATTAAGAGCAATTTCGTAAATTGCCCGGGAAACCGGGAGCTCAGTCCATTCAGATTACTGATTACAATTTGTCAGCCTCTTCTGTCTGTTCTTTGATTCTCATCACTGAGTCCGACTCTTTGGATTTTCCCTTAGAATGTGTCACGTAAGGTCCTGGAGAAAATAGGCTGTGGTGTCTGCCTCACAGCTGAAGCAGGTATGTCTGCTCTGTACTCACTTCTTTTCCTGTTCTTGTGTTGCTCATTTGCTAAACTTTTTTGCTGGCCGGTGAAGGTCAACCCCAGGCCCTGCAGGCTACCGGCTCTGACGGCCTCAGCATCCACTTGACCCCCAGTGACCTTCCCAAAGGAAAAGGGGCGGAGGACGAGGGAGGAGGGCAGAATGGAGAAACATCTGCATCCACCTCCAGGATGTCAAACAAACAATATTAACTCTCTGCTCATGTCTGGTTAACAAGCTAATCGCTGTCATTCCTGTTTTACTGCATCTAATACTGACATGTTCTACACTGTTTACCTTAAATATGCCTAAGTAATCCAGACTGCTATTTTACATGTATTTAATTTAAATAATATTTGCATTGAGCACTTGTGTAGAAATAAAGAGTTCTAATTATGTACATATATGCATTTTGGGTTTCTGAACTTCACTGAACCTACCTCAGTCATTGGCTGCTCAGTCAATAAATCAGATCTACTCATATAACTGTGTCAATGAGCTTCTTGTGGAAACCAAGCGCAGATCAATCTATCAATTTTCCATCCATCCATTTTCCTACACCCTTGTCCCTTACTGGGGTCAGGAGGGTTGATGGTGCCTCTCCAGCTAAGGTTCCGGGCGAGAGGCGGGGTCACCCTGGACAGGTCGCCAGTCTGTCACAGGGCAACACAGAGACACACAGGACAGACAACTATGCACACACACACTCACACCTAGGGACAATTTAGAGAGGCCAATTAACCTAACAGTCATGTTTTTGGACTGTGGGAGGAAGCCGGAGTACCCGGAGAGAACCCACGCATGCACACGGAGAACATACAAACTCCATGCAGAAAGACCGGGGCGGGAATCGAACCCAGAACCTTCTTGCTGCAAGGCAACAGCTCTACCAGCTGTGCCACTGGGCAGCCCAATATATCAATTAGCTAATAAATATTTTACATTTTCAAAACATTAACTGAAAGTGGAAAAGTAAAATAAGCTGATGACATGGTGGCTTCCAAGAGACAAACAGCAGGGCTCTAGGATGAGAGCCTTTAACCACATGCTGCTCAGTTGGTCTGAAATAGACGGACTCAGAGTGACTAGTTCTGTTGTGACCAGATGGGTTACCAGGATGAACGGGTCTCCTGAATGTCTCCAACAACAGAGTTCTTGAGGTATAAACAGGATGAATGGATAGTTATTTACAGTCACGCAGGAAACGTTGAATTCTTTTGGGAATTCAAAAATCTTGTTCCGTTTATTGGAACAAGAGTAAGTCCTTTTTCCAATAAACGGTTGAATTGTTATATTCATAAGTTAACCTAACAAAAATGTAAGGGAGGTATATCATATTTGATCAGAAACTGCATTTGAAGAACGTTTCTCCAAGTGTCTAAACACAACTAGAATATAGAAGTGAAACGACAAAACCCGTGGTCTGTAAATCAATCACACATCGATAGTCCCATCGCATGATGATGGCTTTCATCACAAAGTACAATGGAGCAAAAACAGAGCATGCCGTCTGCTCCAACGAGAATAATAATAATGCGGGTGCAGTATTACTGACCAAATATCAGCATCAGTGACAATTGTTCAGATCCGGATCACGGATCTGACAAAAGAACAACCCAAACAAAGCAACTGTATGAAATAATATAGTCATTTATTTATTTCCAGCAAATTACGATGTCCTGCAGAGAGAAAGCCTTCCTCCTGCCTCACAGAAGGGGGGCTTTTTAGAAGACAAACATGTAAAAGACATCAGACATTACAAGACTGCATTTGTCTACATCAGTACTCCCTAAAGGCAGCGCAGTGGACAGGTGGACATTACGGTACTATAACTCGGTCTGGCTGCGGATGCTTTCGGCCTGTCAGTGGGATTCCCTATCAGGGCTCAATAGTTTAAAGCACTTGGTTATACAAAGCAGAAGCTGGGTGGTGAGTGTTATTAGATTGCTTTTGGAACGATGTCTACTTTCTATCTAGTGTTTCCCAGATGTCTGCTGTGCCACATGAACAAAAAGCGATGGTCACAGCTCTGCTATCCGTTGCCGCAATCAGTTTCACATTCACACGTTGCAATAATCACACTGTACATCATTTATTTGTCCAATCTAATTAAACAAACGCTACACTGTGGCTTATGTAACTCCTGATTTGTTACTCTAAAAGTTGAGCTTGGCTCTGACAGATTCAGACCGTCTCATTTCATCGACAGATGCGTTCCTTGTTTCAGGAGGGGCATTTCTGTACATAATCTGTTCATGTGAAGACTCCTATTAGGCATTGTGATAGTCATTAAGCTCACTGCTGTCATGTTACAATGAGTACCAAAATGCTGGCCAGTGGCCATCTGCAGATAGGAAATCTGACAACACCGATGACAAACGGACTCGGACTCAGCCAAAAGAAAATGACAAAATAAACAACCTTACATATAGAATAAATATAGTATGTACAATTTGCTTTGTGTGCATCTAAAAAATAAATAGATGTAGCATTTCTTGCCTTTTTATAGAAGTATACACAACTTTTTGTTGACGTAGAGAGAGAATGCTGGCACCAGTTTGAGTGTCAAGGATACAAACTGATGGAGATAGAGATGGAAGGATGAAAAGCCAAAGGCAAAGTGGCAGCTATCTCTCAGGGTGGGCAATTTGAATCCGGAGAACAAGTTCTTTATGCAAGTTAAGCCTTGCAGTGCCATCTGGTGGTGGATTTGCTAACTACAGTACATCGATGCATTTGAATGGCACAGAAACGTTGCTCTCTGTTTAAAGTGGTTCGATTTCATTTAAGAACACAAAACAATCATCTCTGAGAGATAAAAAGAATAGGACAAAGAAATGGAATACAAAAAAATAAAAAAATAACCAAGCTCAAAACACCTGACATTAAAAAAAATCTTTAAGACCACAAAGCAAAGGATTTTTAACAATTAAAATCAATTTTTGCACATCTGCACTATGTGCTCTGCTTGTGCTTTTTTTGCTGGCCCCATTAAAAAAAAACAACAACAAACAATTAAAAGTAAAACATCACATGACGCTTTCTCCTCTTCCATAATTTCTACTTGGAAGCCTGTCCAAGTAGAGAACAATCACAGGCCATTAAGGACAGGAAGAGCTGATCTGATGACAGGCCGTTTGTGTAGGGTGGCGGGAAGAAGATATATGCTAACAGTAAAACACTGGTGAAGATTCTTGTCCTTAAATAAACTTCATCCATGAGTTCAGAGTCATCCCATACTAGACAGATGAATGTTAGCAAATCCTATTTATGTTTTACACAAGAAAAAAAAAACACAACAAAAAAATGGCACTGTTCTTAGAGTTGGACAACAAAAAAAAAATCAGCTTTTATTTATTTAACCGTGCAATACTGAGTTAAATAAATAAAATGTTACTTCACTATCACTGGTTTCTTGTTATAAGCTCTTTGCATGAATAATCAGTATATTTTATGTGTCAAAATGTAGTATATTCTCTCAAAAACGGTTTATTTTTGACAACATGAGTTGTTGCTAATGCTAATGACTTAGCATTGTTGATAAAAGTCCCCCAGTTTGGTTTTCTGAGTTGTTACATTTTTTACCGTACCCTCATGTTAGCATGTTGTGTAGTGTGACATCATCTTTGTAGAAACATTATTGAAAGAGGTAAAAGTTTTCTAAAAAATAAAATACCGAGTTGCTAATCTAATTTATTTCTAGCTAGCGGTTGCTAAGAACACAATGAGTCCCATGAGTTACTTTAAGGATGTCTTGCACTCTTTTAACAGTCTAAAATCCATGGTTTATATTGCTAAGAGCTTTATAGCAGCAGAAGGAATTATCATAGTCTATAGAGCAACATGAGCTATGCTAGCTAGCTCGTTGCTGGACTCTTCCTCTTTGTTCCCATAGCACAGTAAAGCTATTTCAGGCAATTTCACTGGAGTGAATGGATTTCATCAAGCTGGTGTTTTAAACAAAAGCTGCTGAAAAAAATTAAACATTGCTCATTTTATGAAGTCAAAAGCAAAGGGCCAAACCAACATTTAAACTAGCCATAAGCTGATATAAGATTCTCATGGTACGAATAACCTTAAATAAAAATACATGGCAGTTTCACTGTAATTAGATAATTTTAAACTGAAATGATCTATTTGCTTTTGTTCAAACATTTTAGCTAAACTTTACTTTAACAACTGCAGTTTTAAAACAATGTTGCTTTAGAAAGAGTTGTGTGTCTGGCTTGGTCAGTTCCCAGATCTTCACTGCCTGTTACTTACGTGATTGTAGATTTCCAGCTCTGCATTTCTCCTTCCTCTATACAGCAGAAGAACTTCAAGCACGCTTGCTTGCGTTTTCTCTGGCATCTCATGACAAGAACTTTAAGCCATAGTGACGGTACGATGAGAAATCTTTGTGGTTCTGAAGGGTTAATTTCTAAAACTTAGGGCTGCTTTGATACTGGTGACCAGCCCAGGCCAGAACAAATTACTTAAATGTAAAAAAAAAAAAAATAACTAAAAAAAATATACCAATTTCTATGTTGCCAACAATGGCCTATGCTTCCACACAGACTATAAACTCTCAAAATCTCCCATCTGCTGCCAGACTAATGGACCGCTGTGTCAGCATGTCCTAGCAATTTAAGAAAGGCACGATTAAACACCCAGATCTACAGAAACGTTTTAACTGCCAGAGCTAGGAGATGAACTCAGCAGCAGCATCTCGTTACAATGAGAAAGTTTCTCGTTTTGATGAGAACATTTCTTGTTTTAGCAAGATGTAAGCTTGCTAATAATGAGAAAGTTACTCAATTTAACGAGAAGAAAAAATATGCTAAAAGGGGTTAAAGCTCCTTAGCGTCCACCGGTGGCAACCACTAAGGAGGTTGCACATGCGCGTTGGATATTATTAGGAAAAAGGTGAGAATATTTCTCACTGCACTGAATGAGCAAAACCTTGATGGACCGTCTTCCAGTCTGTTAAGTTTAGTCATAATTTATGAGGGACAGCAAACACTGGGAGCGCATCGTCAAACCAAGACCTGGAATCTGTGCTAAAATAGAATTTAGGTCCAGTCCCCTGAAGTGAAACCAGAGCCTCGTTTCTACTGTAATGAAGCACAACAACAGAGAAAAAGAAATGCATTTAACCAAAACATAAGACAAGAGTTTAGAGTTAATTCAACAGCACTTGCTGATTAAGCGTTCGTCCTAGGCTTGTTTGGATGTGTGGGGTTTTTGTGCTCTTTTTTTTCTTCTTTTGCTACTTTTTTTTTTTTAACAAAAGGGCTTACGTCCCCATTGAAAATAATGAGGACTTGCCGTGCACATAAAACAGATATCAAATCATACCAAATGCATCGTTTGTTAACAATAAAATGTTAATAAAAGTGGTAGGACTCAGGTGTTAAGTAGGATTAAGTAGCGTTGGAGTCTGTGAGGCTGGATCTATCATTGGTCAGAGTTTTTTTTGTTTGTTTTGTTGTTTTTTTTGTTTTTTGCATGGTGGGGGCTGAAATGAAGAGATTTGTGTTCCAACAGCAAGACTCTGTCAGGATTTACATGCTGCTGCTGTGCCGACAGTAAAACAGCGTCCTGATATCCTGAGGGTGAGATTCTGCCAAGAACACGTCATCCAGAGCCCTGCGGGAGATCAGCCCTTTTATTGTAGATGTCCGCTGTCAGACTCAGGCATACGGGTGACGTTCATCAAGTTTGTTTGTTTTTTGCATGCAAGCTTACAGTATGTGTAAGTTTTAGGGTTTTTTTGTGCGTTATGTTTGTATGTATTCAGTTGCCTAAATTGGAGTCTCTGTCCCCGATGAACCAACGCATGTGGAAGCAGAGGGCGAGGAAGCCGGTTCCCAGGAGGTCGCCCAGAGCGGTCAGGTACGGGATGGAGAAGTTGTCGGGGTCCATGCCTCGGCCCCACATCCAGTGGACCATCCAGTCAGCCAGGTACAGGAGGATTGCGACCTGCAGAAGAGACAGTTTAAGATTCAACAATATGGCACGATCTGCCAACACGCTAAAGCATTTTTGTGACACAATTACAAAGACTGGGTTATTGGAAATCGACTGCAAAGTATCTGGATTCTTTTTCTGCTTCTGGTTTTTGCAACCAGTGAATTGAATCATCAATGAAACATCAGTTTAAAAATGTATAGAAATGGGCAACGGTCACACTGCAGAACCAGCAGAAACAGTAACTTGCTCAATAAGTTCAGCTCTTACTATCTGAGCTGGAGATTGTTGAAATAGAAGGAAATTATAAGAGGAAATGAAGACGAGGAGGACAAAACGGAGGAGTTGGACTAAAAATCTGGTGTTTGTGCGCGTGCTGCTTGGAAATGTGTGAATCCAACAGTATGCTTCACAGAGCTCCACTTTCTAGCTCAAGCTGCTTACAGTTAGCATCCTGATCATAATATTTTCTCAGATATATCAAAATGGTGACTTACAAACGCATGAAGATGCTTCATCGCGTTAAGCTTTGAAAGATAACAGCAAGGAGCAGTTTGACTTTAATAAATAAAGATTGTTCATTGCAAATCCAAATAGCTCACCAGACAGACTGTTTTTGTTCAGTCTTCATTTTGACACAGCTTTCATAAACATCCTATTTTGTTAATGAAGGACAGAAAGCAATTATCTGTTTCACAGTGGGATGCATTCAAGAGTGTGTGTGTGTGTGTGTGTGTGTGTACCTGCAGTAGAGCAGCTGCCAGGTAGAAGGTGATGAAGATGGGGGTCAGGGTGGTGTGACCCCCTCTCAGGGAGTTAATGGTGTAGAGGAAAATGACGTGACCCGGGGCCACCAGGAAGAAGAGAACCCGGGCAGAGCGAGAGTTCACAGCTGGAGAAGAGAAGGGCTGACATGAACAAAGATGCTTCACTGTGTTCCTGCATTCAGTGAAATACAAACATTTACACATTTTGTCCTGTTACAAAACATTTTAACTGATAGAACAACGCAGAGGGGATACGGCTTTGGAGCTTTGCACATCTACAACTTTTGTATTTTGTATTAACAGCATTGATAAAAAAAAAAAGGGTGAAACTATCCTGTACAAGGCCCATATCTGCACATCTGTGTGAGTCTGTGAGGGCGCCACATGCTCGTCCTAAGCCTCGATGTTATTGGCCAGTTTACTTTTGTTTATTTGGCGGCTTGGCCCTCTTTTTGTTAGCTACATAGCTATGCGGTGAAGCTAGCTAAAACCGAGTAAGCGGAGTTTCAACCCTCCAGCAGTTCTAAGAAGTTTTGAGTGTCAGACCCGTCACCTGAACCTGGGAGTCTCCATCCTCCTTCTCCCCCCTGTATCCCCTACAGGGGAAAAAGTGGTAGGCTTTGCTTCCCCATCTTTGTTATTTAGTATTTTAAAAAAGCGAAATCGTGCGCATATGGCCAGTATTTGTGGTGTCTTGTGCTGTTTTTGTGCAACAGCGATGCGCACATGATGCGCGTAACACGTGGGGGATTTGGTTGATCTCTTGTGGGGGAGGTGCAGTGGTGGCTTGGCCCCGAGAGAGAGGGCCCCGTGCCTTGGAAAGCTTTGTGATTCCAGCGGCGTCCGGTAAGCATGCGTAACGTGTGTTACTGATACGTAGGCATATTTAAAGGCATGTTACAAAGCATTGGTTTCTTTCAATTAAAAATTTTTTTAATACATTTTTGTCCTCAATTTATCTCTGTAGAAAATCAATGAGTTAATGGTTTACTCATTAACTCATTAACTGAGTTAACTGAGTTATTTATATTTGACCTCCTATAAATAAACTGTTCACTTTGGAGCCTCCAGCTGGTTTCGTTATGTATTTACTGTAGTTGAGTATGATTCTCTCTCAACTCTGTCACTGCACATGAAAAGCATCCCCACAGCATGCGCTGCCACCTCCATGTCACTCTGCAGGGATAGTGTTTTCAAGTTCTCTGCCACACAAAGAGTCCTGCATGAAGGCTAAAAAGCTCAGCTTTGGCCTCATCTGACCAGAGAGTTTTACTACATGTTTTCTATGATGACATGCTGACAGGATAATCCAGAACCCTTTAATTGAATATTTTTGAGTAAATAATACAAAGAAAATGACCCTGAACACTTTACAATGTTATATCAGAGAGAAAAAGGCTAAAGTTTACTTTACCACTGGTTTACTTACACAGTTTTCACAATTAAAGAGAAAATATAAATCACAGGTCAGCTGGTGCTTAATGATGATGATTCTCATCCATTTAATGTTTTCTTGTAATCTTTCCTTCCTGCAGCATCTGAACAAACGTTTTAATAGTTCTCTGTTTGACAACGCCCCCTAGTGGTGATATGAAAACTAAGGATAAAGTGCTTCCCTGAAAAGGCAAGTGAGAAATTATATGAAAGTATAATTTCTCCCCTGTTAAATTGTGAATTAACTGTGATTATTCCATCATTTGTACAAGTCATTTTAATCAGTTTCACTCTGAGGCCTGTTTAACAGCTGACCTGTACAGCTGCTAAACTGTACAGACTAAACTAACTTACAAGTTAGTAAGTCTTACAAGTTAGCAAGATATACCACCTTGTTTTGAGAAAATAATTCCTTAAGATTGCTGAACAAAATTATACTGGCAGATTATTTCACTTATAACAAGACACTTTGTTATAAGCTTACAGCTGACATAATGGAGGTAGCTTTATGCTAGTGGAACCAGAACTTTTCCATCAAATGGATGAGATTTCTGACTTAAAACAAACTCTACTTTCTGACTCTAACAAATCACTGAAATGTTACCTGTAAGTAAGTCAGTTTAAGATATTTGCCCTAGAAACTAGACCACAACACTTGGCAACATTTTCTGTTATCACAACGTGGAACGGCAAAATCTGTTAAATAGAACATGTTGGACAACATAAAATTTGTCCGACATCTTCAAATTAAATACCCATTTTTATCGAAAGAATAGATAAGAAACAAAATCATGGTGCATTTTCCAAGGCAGGGTTAGGGCTAGGGAACCACAGTGAAGGGCGTTATCCACTGTGAGTATTTCTACCCTGCTGTACTTTTTACTTTTACTTGAGTTATTTCATTATGAAGTATCTCTTCTCTTTTTTAGATATTAAATGATTGATAATTCGATCAGTACTTGATTAGACTTTTTACCAAATACTTCTTCTTTACTCTTACTTGAGTCATTTCTTGGATGGCTACTTTTTATTTTGACTTGAATATAAATATGTTAAAGTAGTGCGACTCTTACTGGAGTACAGTATTTGGGGACTCCTCCCACCTCTGGGTTGAGAGGGCCAGGTTGGTGTGGAAAACCTTCACCCAGAAGAAATCTGATGGAGGGTAAATACTTTCCCATGGCTAATAAAACCATGGTTAGCACTGGATGTGATGGACCTGCTGCGTAGTGCATGCGTCCTGATTGGTCCTGATCAGGGATCCCTCTGTGGTGAAAGGTGTGTACAGAAAAGCGCCTGGTTGCTTACTGGAGCCGAAAAAGGCAGAGCAGGGTGTGGGACACTTTCTGGGCGCCAGGTTGGGGTCTCCCAGGGGCAGCCCATTCATGTGGAGATAGGTGGAGATCCGACTGGCCTGAACTGCCACCAGATTGCCTCCTACACCTATTCCATGCCAACACACACATTAACACACACACACACACACAGAGAGGAGTGAGCTGTTTTCACACAGTAGTGAGGGCTTTCATGCATGTCTTCTTTGTTTGTCTCCGTTGCCTTACCGTTGATGACTGGAGTGAAAACAGCCATGCCAGAGAAGTTTGGGTCGCTAACAGTCTTGTCAAGGATCAGACCTCCAACACTGAAAGGAAATGGGAAAGAAAGATGAGTTTTTATGCAGCTGCTGTTATATTAGCCAGTTTAGATCAATGGAATCAGACGGCAGTGCCTGCCTGCTGATGGCCATGGCGATGATGACCGGCTCCCAGCCTGAATAGAGGACTTCTCTGGTAGCTGGGATCTTCCTGGCTATCAGGACCCACAGAGGACACATCGCCACAAACACCGCACACACCATGGGGTTGGCGTAGTCATTGTACTCTGAATGGGAGGAGACACATTGACCTTTAACTCCAAACAGCTGATAAAAGGATAACACAACGTTTTAACTATTTGTTTAGTTTCCTAACTAAATATTTAGCTTGCTGACTAAATGTTTAGTTTGGAGCTAAATATTTTTTTGTCTAACTAAATACATAGCTTTTTGCAAACAAAAAGTTTGTTTGTAGCTAAATATTTATTATGCTAAACAAATATTTATGTGGAGCTAAATATTTAGCTTAATTATTTAGCATTTAGATTGAAACTGTGACGTTTATAACTGAATGAAAGTATGACTGAAAAATGAACCTCCATTATCTTCTTCCTATGGCAGACTAAATAAGCCAAATTATTGCTGCTAATTGTTGTCTTCTTCACAAATGGCACTCGATGAAAAACATCTCTTCCTCACAATTCTGCACAAATTTATGGAAGTCAACTAACATCTGAAAAATACATTGAAATTTGTGACATAAATACAAGTGCAGATAGTTTAGCATCTTCTCTGATACAGTGTTACTCGTCTGACACCGCAGGAGACTCCAAAGCCTAAAAAAAAAACCTCCAAAAAACACAACATCCGAGTAGACGAGAGCGCGTCCAAGTCCCAGACACCAGCTGTGTTTGTGTATCTGGGCAAAAAATATCCCAAATATGCTCAGCATAGCAGCCCAGTTCGGCGTTTAAAGGGAGTGAGCTGGTTTTTTGGGACAGTCTGACAGATGCAAGAGTTACAGGATTACAGTAGGCTCTGTGGGTCTGTCTGTCTGCTAGCCTGTTTGTGCGTCTGCGGTGTGGAAACCATAGCTCTGCAGCTGGGTGTGTCGCCAGCCAAGTCGCCGCCGCAGTGTCGATGGCGGAGCCACATAGCTGTGGAGATTCTCACCCAAAAACAGGTTAGACATGGGAGGGCTTTCAATCTTATTTACCCCACACAGGCAGCAGCAGAGCCACATTTTACACAAGCTGCACACGTTGCTGCACACGCTGCTACACCCTTTCGCTTCCTCGCTGATGAGAACCCTGAAAGCTGTTTGGAAAGCTGTGCTTTCATGAGGATTTCTGGCTTTAAATGCCGCCTGGCAATTGGCTCTATTAGTGGTGGAGGGGATTCATGTAAGCTGGAAATTGCAACAAACTAAATGACTATGAGAAAGTATAAATCCCTGCTGTTTCACAACACGTGCTGCTTTAAAAGTCACAAAGTACAAAACTGTTGCATCAATAACGCTATAGTTCCATCACTGTGGAGTCACAATGCTGAGTAAGAAAGAAACACACATTTGTTCATGAGTGTAAATTGTTTTACCATTACCCACGTGGTAACAATGCCCACATGGCCGACTCGTTATACCGCTCTACAGACTAAACAGAGACGGAGCTATTTAACCGAAATCACTGGAAATACTCAGAGGAGTCAAAACGGCTCTTTGAAGAATTAAAATTCTTAACCACCTGATAAACATGGTGGTGGTAGTATCATGCAGGTTTTTTGCATATAGCTTCGTCTATTGCACTTGGAAACTAGTTATGATGTCTCAAATCTGGCTGTAGTGATGGACTCAGACCTGAACCTTCAGAGACACATAAGGACAGTTACAAAGTCAGCCTCTAGTACTGGGAATGCTGTCACATAACGAGCATTCCCAGTATTAGAGGGCTAATCAAAATATAGAGAGAAATCGAACTCAATAGGTGAAAGTCCAAATGGAGCACCACAGAGAAATGAGTGGAATTGTGTAGAAAGGCAATGTTTAGGCTGCAATAAAGCAAACTTAGACACACAGTTCATATTATTGAAATTCTTTAAATCTGTAAAATCTTTGCAGCCTGGGACAGGAATATCTTTAATCATATTCCTGTCTATTACAAAGACATTTATGTCTAGGTTAATGTCAAAATTAATGAATCTCTCATCAGTGATGAGCGCTCTGACAGAGTTTCTCTCACAGAGTGTTACATGAACCAGGCAGACTTTAACGGTGACATTACTTATCGGTGAGGTGTGTAACGGGTGTTACCTAGCTTCTTGTAGAGCCCTGTTGAGATGCCTGCCAGCAGGGACAAGGTGATCAGGTCTCCGAGGCTAGCAGCGATGGGTGTGGCCACGTTGTCTGGGTTGATGCCGACTTTTCTCGACGCGACAATGACACCGATCATGATGAGACCTGTGGAGTTTAGAGTTTGATCGAGTCAGAACCAGCAAGAAATCAAAGATAGTTATATTTTTACTGTAGCGGTGACATTCATGCCAACATGCCCATTTTGGCTATTTGTACCAGTCGCTACATCAGCTGAGCATATTTTGATGGATTTCTCCAGATCAGTCTTCCTTCATTGTGAGAATGTTTCTAATATCCTGTAATCTGAAATAATTACAGGAATAACAACTTTCCTTTGCCACAGTGTCAAAGGAAAGCTGTCGAAGAACATTTTATCTTAACAATCAAAATAGTTTTTTTATTTTAATGTCGCTCACGTCAGTGTTACCACCATCTGCTGGGCAGCAATACTAGCAATGCTAATGCTAGGATAATCCTAGTTGGATGACTGAACTTCCTCAGAGGTTAGTTAGATTCATTAGAATCGATATTGGCCGTGAACTCAAGTGGTGAAAGTTAAAATCAAGGTTTTTTGTTTTTTAATGGGGCAGTTTTACATATTTTCCAAGCAAATGATGTCATTTTATAGCACAATAGAAACTATGTTCCCTTCAGTTGTTATAAGATGCTGTATATATCAAATACGTCGTAAAAGAAATTTGACTTCATATTGAAGTTGGACCTCTGTCTCTTTAAGAAACTCCTGCTCTTTCTGAAACTCCGCCTTCAGGAAGTCATAACAACATGGCTCCTTTATTAACCCTTTAACAACTTTTTTGTACCAGTGTTTCACTGAGAAGTCGCTCCTATAATGAGCTCAGCTGATGCACAGTTCCATCAGGTGTTTGCTAATTGCTGCTGGCTAGTCTGAAGGAGATGAGTGGCAGAAGGCTGCTCTGTGAGGTGGAAGCTCTGAAGTTTGGAAGCTGCAGCTCAGAGGAGGAGCTTCATTTTGAAGGTGGGGCTAGGTCCATCTAGTTGTTTTCCACAGCTGAATGGTTGCCGTGGGAGATTGAAGGATTTCTCAAACAAATGTAAAAGAATCAAAGCAACACCCCATGTATGATTTTGATGAGAGAATGACTTTACAACATGATGTAAAACTTATAAAAAATGGATTTTACACAACACTGTCCCTTTAACAAAGTATTAGAGTAAGGGCTCACAGATTAATTTTCCTTTTTGATTTTCACATTTTCCCCTCAGTAGATCGACTTTTTTTACAGCTGAAATTCACAAAATGTTCAAACACATCAGAAGGGAATAAAGATCCAAAATGAGTTTCAATGTCAAAGATCTACAACTTCACAAGACAACCCTTCGAAGCATTTACCTTCGTCAGTGTTTTTCTGACAAGGTTCAAACAGAAGCTTCCCTGAGGAACTATGACTGTCTAATTCCCTTGGCGAGGACAGAAAGAGCGACAGTAAACCTGACTGGTCTGACAACGCGGCTCTTCACACAGTGACACAACGAGCAGGTTCCCGTGCGGCGAGCGTACCCAGGAGCAGCGATGCGATGAAGGCCGTGGCCATGCTGGAGGCACACAGCAGCACTGCGTGGCCCAGCTTGAACTGTCCCTCTGGGAGCCAGCCAAAGATTACAGCAGCTATGGAAGCCAGGAACCCCACAACTGTGGCCTGGACCTGCACGCAAACACAAACACACACACATTAGAATGGCTCACATAGATTTGATTTCAGCTAACATTTAAAGTGCAGATGCATGAGAGTATCCCGTTTCATTGGAGAAGCTTTCAATCAATCAGCGTGAACCCAGCAGACAGTTGAACCTGTACAGTACACGTGAACGTGTTGGTAGCCCAAATTATGCAATTACCACAACAACCGGTGGACTAAAAAAAATTATTATTATTTTTAAATCAGCAGCTGTAAGTGAACCCAAGCACCTGTTGGTCACCCTGTGAGGTTTCACCAGAGGTTGAGGTTACATAATTATGTAACATAACCATAAGCTACATCATGTGGCAGCGGAGTGAAAAGCACTTTCACTCTAGGAACCAAAACTAGAGACACTGTTCATTATATTATTACAGGCCAGCCTCCAGAAGCAGCTTTCTAGGCTGTTACTGTTCTGTTACTGTTCTCTTTATCATCCTCCTCTATCTCTGTTCTTCTTTTCTTCTACTGTCCCTTTTAACTTTTTGTCCCATCTTTATTCCTTTCTTTTGACCCCTTTCTTTTCCATCTCCATTGCACTTTAAATAATTTTAGAAATTGCTTTGGGTGAAGCATTAGAGGGAAAGCTGCAAAGCTTCACTCAGGAAAGTAAATCTGCTGAACAAGAAAAAAACAACAACAAAACAGAGGTTAGCCTAGAAAGAATTTTCTTGGAAATATTATTAAGTCGAACTGAGCTATATAAGACTATTATTTTGCAACAACACAGCATAATGCTGCAATGACATATTTATTCAAGACCACAAAGTTTGTTTTCTGAGTTTGATGTTTACATGGTACTGAAGATCACAATGGAGGCAACTGGTTCTTACTCACACAGAGCTACATCAACAAATGTTCCTCGCTTTTTTTCCAAATGCCACAATTGTCCATTGAATTTAGCCTTAACTTTGACACATAAACATGCTTTGACCTTAAGCTCTGGATGTTCGTTTATGGGAGTAAACCGAGTCTAAACCTGAAGCCTCTAACAGGTTTCCTTCCAATTTTTGCTGCAGAAAAGATTCCCTGTGGAACGATGGCGCCATCATCATATTTCACCATGGAGATGTTGTGATCATGATGAGATACAGTCTGAGGTGCTTTGAGGTATTTCCTCCGCACATAACGGGGGAAATATTTTCTGGTCCTGCATTTAGAACCAGAAAGTCAAATGTTGGTCTCGTATAATCATGACACCTTGTTCCAAACTACGTTTGTAGTTTGCTTTATGTCTTGTAAGCAAACTACAAACGTAATCTTCTAAACCTCTTTTGACTTTTTTTCTTGCCACTCACTACTGTCAAAGAGCAGCTGTATTAAAGACGATATTGATTACATTTACTAGATAGCCACTGTTTGCACAGGACTGAGTTAAATATCACAATAATGTTTGCTGACAGGCCACAGTTTTTGAAAATTTAGCATAATTCTCCTTTTATTCTTACATTTGGAACTGTTTTGTGTGTATTTTGTGTCAGAAAAAACTTCCCATTAAATACACTTACAATTTCCTGATCGTAAGTTGACAAAATCTAAAAAAAACTTAAAGCAATGTAGAAAGCAATGTAGGTCATCATGTCAGTTTGAAAAAAAAAACAAGTTCACTTTATAAAGAAAAATATTATAATTTTTCAAACAGACTTTGAAATTATTTTGAGCAAACAAGTTCATTGAGAGTTGACCAAATCAAGTTTTTTCACTACCAGGACCTGCTGCTGTTGTATACTATCCTCTGCATTGCTACAAAAGCCTATAAATAACAGACATGGAGAAAAGTTGGTTTGTAGAGTATCAGTATTTCAGTATCAGGAAATAAAGATATTAAATTTGTGCAGTTTGCAGGCTGTGACTGAAACGTCCATGCTGGACCTTTGTGTCCGTATTGACAGAATGCCATTACATGGAAGAACCTCCCACTGCAAGTAGCCAATATTTTACTTGTCTTTTCTAAGCTACTGCAGTAATGATGTGTTAAGTATTCAATAGGGAAAACACATAAAACAAAAATGCTATTATTGTATTCAGTTTCTGCCAGTGCAGTAGATCGATGGTCTGAGGCTTGCTTAGGGTTGCCCAAACCTCTTCTTGCAGCTGAAAAGGCAGCTCAACCGCAGCAGGTCACAGGATGAGGCCATGTCAGACAGCAAGAGGAAGAACCCAGCTCACACATAATTTTAAAGATCCTGCCCGTAATGCTTGCTCACGGTGTTTACTGAACACATCAGCTGCTTAAACACACAACTCTGCCCAGGTCAGGAAACGGGCTGATTACTGAACAATGTCTCAGAAAGTTAAGCTAACTCCACATGTCTACATAAAGTAATGATTCCATCTTCATTCAGTTTATATGAAGTGATCCTAAATATCTCATCTAAGACTGTTGTTTTATATCATCTAGCCATAATAGTAGCAGTTTGTTAAAGAGCAATCATGCTGTTACCATTCAGTGAACACTTCTGTTGCCAGGTTACAACACAGAGCGCTTGGTGTCTAGATATGATTTTAATAATGTGGCTAGTTGTTTGTGTACTCATCCACCAAAGTACAATGTGCATCTGTTCATCCGAACTGTCTCGGCAATGATTTTATTTTCAGAAGTAAAAATGAATAAACATGAAGAGATGTATATCCAATTAAAACAGCAGTAATTGTTTAGCCCCATTTCATTTCGCCACTTTGTCCTAGGAGTTAGCAAGCCAGCTAGCTTTACACAAACAGTACATTAAGAAGGGCATTTCTGTAGCTACTTTGTATCATGAATACTTCATGTGGATGAAAGAGGAATTGCTTACTTTTATGTTGGGTTTTGACCAGTTAATCAAAATATGTAATATACACGATACATACAGTGGGGAAAAAATATTTAGTCAGTCACCAATTGTGCAAGTTCCTCCCACTTAAAAAGATGAGAGGCCTGTAATTGCCATCCTATGATGACCTCAACTATGAGAGACAAAATGAGAAAAAAAATCACATTGTCTCATTTTTAAAGAATTTATTTGCAAATAAGGGTAGAAAATAATATTTTTTTTTCTAATTTTGTCTCTCATAGTTGAGGTCTACCTATGATGTCAATTACAGGCCTCTCATTTTTTAAGTGGGAGAACTTGCACAATTGGTGACTGACTAAATACTTTTCCCCCACTGATTGTATCCTCTATATCTATATCTATATATATATATATATATCTATATGTATGTATCTATATCTATACGTCTATATCTATCTATATCTATATATTTATTTACATATATAGGTGATTTAAGTGACTTTGAACATGGCATGGTTGTTGGTGCCAGACGGGCTGGTATGAGTGAATAGATTTTTTTTACTCAGACCAGCTCCTAACACTAATCCTAGAGATGGTTGTGTGTGAAAATCCCAGTAGATCAGCAGTTTCTGAAGTACTCAGACCAGCACGTCTGGCACCAACAACCATGTCATGTTCAAAGTCACTTAAATCGCCTTTTTTGACAATTCAGTTTGAACTGCAACAGATCGCCTTGGCCATGTCTATGTCCCTAAATGGATTGAGTTGCTGCCATGTGATTGGCTGATTTGTTAACGAGCAGTCGGACAGGTGTACACTTGCCTTCACGCGTGTTTACTAGCAATGATGTAGAGCTGAAGATAGAATACTTCTTTTCAGTTTAGTCATGTAGCGTCAATTCATAACATGCAATGTAGTTTACAAAAAATGTCAATGCAGACTGATTCCATATCAATTTCATACACTCCAATTTGATCCTAGGTAACCATTCATTTCTGTTTATTATTCAAATTGGTTAAGAAGTTTTCTTTCTAGGGAAACCAACCAGATAGCAGGCAACATTGACTTCTCCTGGATTAAACCTGTAGCAGCAGAGGACAATCGCTTGCAACACTTGGTCAGATCTTCATAACCCAAAAATCCCTACTTAGTCATGTCCTTAATGTTTTATTTAAAAAAACCACACTGTGTCAAAATATTCAAGGATAATAGGTGCTGTGTTGCATTTATTGATGTCAACACATGGATGAATCAGTCACCACACAGCAGCAGGAGATTCATTTTATCTTTGCCTCACTCTCTCTTTAGCTGGGAAATTTGGTTTTATTAGAGAGGCTTTCAGATCAGAGATCATTTTTAAAGCAACCCTAATTCAGTTTGTTAAAGGAATGTTATATTCATTTAACAGAAGATAAGTCTGGTACTTAGAGGCTGACAGACATCTAGGAACATTTTAGATAAGATGGCTTTGCATCCTGCGTATAATGTCACTGGTTCTACTGGCAAGTCAACAACCTGTGAACAACAACCCTGTTCAGTCAGGTGGATGTAAGTAAACCCACTATTAAGCACATCGTCACTGCATTTACCTGGATGAGGGCCAAGTTACCCATGATCATCTTCCACATGTCCTTGGATGTGTCCATCTGACCAATATTAGCCTGAGAAGGAAAAAGACACACAGCTTATTATGTTTTCCAGGATGGATCTTTGGCAGGGTGAGTGGGGGTGTGTGTGTGTGTGGGTGGGGGTGTGTGTGTGTGTGTTCCTGGGTGGTTTACAGCTAACACAAGCTATTGATCCCATGAGAACAATAAAGTGTCAGTAGTCAGGACAAAGACTCTCTGATCTGTTCCCCCATCCTGATGCCGTCTCCACTTATCTCATCTCTTCTTTCAAACAAACACACACACTCATGGTCTCAAGAGTCAAGCGGCCGTGGCCACAGTGGGCCACTGTGTGTTCACAGAGCAACGATCCAAACGCCGTCCTCGGTGAGAGGATACAAACAGACGGCCCGCTCTTCCATCCTGACCTCTCGCTTACAGACACACAGGACCGGAGGGTTCTGGAACTATGAGAACTAGTGATGGACACACCCACAACCTACACACACATTTCACCAACTGTTAGATTAAACACCACGCTGGGATTTTTACCTGGTAGAACATGACAAAGTAGAGAATTGGCGGGTTTACGTTACATGTAGGCCTGTCGCCATAACAAATTCTGATCGACGATAAATAGTGCCAGAAATAATCGCGATAAACTTTAACATTGTCGTTTTGAGACCATTTTCAAGTAATATATATATAATGACATGATAATTCAAGCTTCCCCTCTACAAGACAAATTAACTTTAATTTTATACAAAACCCACATACTGGAACTGGAAGACATTTTAAACATAAAACACAACAATCAAAAACAATAAATAAAAAGTACATTAAAAACCAAACACAACCGAGACAAGAAATGAAATAAATTACGAAGTCTCTGTTAACAACATTGTCCTTCAAAAAACATTAATCATCAGAATGGAGATTTTTTCACTCCATTCCAATTTTGAGTTTTTCATCATATTTATTGATTAACTGCTTAATGTGACAGATTTAATTACAAGTAATCTTATCTTATCATTGACTGGAAGCAGGATTATTAATATTAATCAAGATTAGAATGCCATTTCAACTTACAAGATTTGAAACTAACTATCAAAGATAAATTGTCAAAATACCAGTGGAAACATGCAGCAGACATGATAGCTAAATATGTAGCTATTATGATTGGGTGAACTGTACCATCGTTTCCTTAGCAACAGCACACATTCGGCTGCCGACTCTGTGTGTGACTTCATCAGTTCAGTGGCTGCTGAGCTGCAGACAGTGTATGCACTTCGCATGTTTCAGCAGTTTGTCAGTTGGTTTACCAGAAAAATTGAAAAGTTGCTGGAAAGGGCTACTAGCAAAACATAAAATCTTACAAAGTCCAGTTTCTAGTGCCAACATCCTAGTACACTTCAAACAACACTAAACTAACTTACTAGTAACTTTTCAGCAAGATATAGAAGCTATTGACAGGTTTTTCCCAAGTATATCATGGGAAGAATGTCTTGTTTTCTTTTCTTTTTTCCCATGTTTTGAGAAGGGAATATTTTTGCAGAGGAGCTCTTTTGCAAGATCCTCCTCTTGGCAAAAAAGATCATAAAAATAGCATAGCATCTTTGCCACTACTAATCGTTGGACTGACACCATTCTCACCAGAATTGTGACGTTCTTCTCAAAAAGGAAAGAAAAAAAACCCTAAATCATTATACAATATGTAAAGTGACTTATGAGGAGATGCTTAGGATAAAAACTATGTTTTCTCTCACACACACTGCAATACACACACACTCACAAGACTAAAGTTGTACATATACACTAATAAGATATCACACACACATACATACCGATTAAAGCAAACAGACATACTAGACTGAATGAGAGTCAGAAATGCATGTGTGTGTGAACTAATACGAGACTGAATGAATGACAATACATGTGTGTGAATGAGACACTCGTACTTGTCTGTATAAGAGGTGTCACGGAGGAGGTGGGGCATAATTTGGAGATTGCATCGGGGGTAAAAAAAACTGCAGTAAGGTATGTCACTGTAAGAAAGGGTTGTATGCAAAGCAAGTCACGCTTTTTAAATTGGATTTGTAGAAAATAATAATTGCATCCTGGTTTTTCCTCATCAAAACTAGGCTCTGCTTATGTTAGTCTGTTACATCAAATCCTCCCTAAAGAAAAACTACCTCACTATTTACTGTTATAAACTGGAATATTTCAAAAGATGTGAATACTTTTACAAAGCGTTGCATGTGACGGGCTTTTCAACACTGCTACACCCTATTCAACAGCACAGGGCGGTGCAAGCTCATGAGCACAAAGAAGACAAGATCGTATCTTGTAGTGGAGGTGTCGTCACGCTAGTTTCACACCAAAACAACCAAGAACATCATCTAGGTGAGTCAGTGTTGGATAAAGACGTGGACAGAGGCGTACAGCTGTCACCAACAGGCCACACACTGATAAGAAGTTCCAGGCTGGACAGATAAAAGTGGAGGCGGTTTGGATGACGTGAACTATGCCACAGTCTGCCCACCTCTACCGCCTCAGGATCACAGAAGAGGACTTCTGGCTGAGAGTTTAGCAAAGGGGGAAAAAATGGTAAACAAGGTTTTGAGCAGACAGATTTCACCAGAAACACAGCGTGTTTTTACATGGTGATGATGTGATTTCTTAAAGACCTTAGACACTATTGATAATCCTTCCCTGAAGAATGGCTTGTTTCTGAAACACAAGTCAAAAATCATGACTGACATTTCAGGCCTTGCTTCACAACAGTATTCACGCCCCAGAACGTCTCTCATATTCTTTTGTGTTGGAACCACATACTTTATGTGACAGCGCAAAACAAAGTGGCAGGCAGAAGTGGTCGGAAAAAAATAATCTAAACATAATCTATAAAGATTATTAAACAAAACTGCATAATCAAAATCTATTTTCAATAATAGTGTAATGTGAATTATTTATACATTTCCACTAACTGACTCTGACTCTGAAGCTAAATAGTCAATCATGTGTGGAGTTTCGGGCTGCCCAGTGGCGCAGTTGGTAGAGCTGTTGCCTTGCAGCAAGAAGGTTCTGGGTTCGATTCCCGCCCCGGTCTTTCTGCATGGAGTTTGCATGTTCTCCCTGTGCATGCGTGGGTTCTCTCTGGGTACTCTGGCTTCCTCCCACAGTCCAAAAACATGAGTGTCAGGTTAACTGGCCTCTCTAAATTCTCCCTAGGTGTGAGTGTGTGCATGGTTGTTTGTCCTGTGTCAGACTGGCGACCTGCCCAGGGTGTACCTCACCTCTTGCCCAGAACGTTGGCTGAAGATAGGCACCAGCACCTCCCGACCCCACAAAGGGACAAGGTTGTTAGAAAATGGATGGATGGATGTGTGGAGTTTCACCCCTGCCTTAGAAGATGCTGGAAGGTTTTGGGTTGCTATGGTGATAAAGTTGATGATGGCAACAACAGTAGTCAAAGGGAAGTTAGACTATATTCAGTTCATATCATGAACTGTTTTTTGTTGGTCTATAGTTCTATAGACCAACAGAACTATATCCACTTTGACATCCGTGGATATAACAGGACAAAATGTGCAGAATGGTTACAAATTCCTGTGGAAGGCGCTGCAGAGCAAAGTCTGATCTTGTAAAGTCTTCCATCTTTCCTAGATGTTTTCAGGCCTTCACTACATTACATCATTTTTTTTTTCTCAAAATGTATAATTCAAACAAGTGTCTGTCTATTATGAAGCTTGTGTTCACTTGCCAGCCTTGCTGGCAAATACTTGCTGCAGTAAAAATTAGCTTTACTAAGTATTGATAAAGGAGAAGAAATACAAACAAAAAGTCACAGTATTTTTTTGTTGCAAAATAGTTTTGGAAAAAACATACATCTTTTTTCTCTCCTTTCTGTTGATTAGATCCTAAATGCTATATTTCCAAGTTTCTGTAGTGCTAATGTGACAAAATATGGAAAGGTTTATGGATGTGACAAGTCTTCCAAGTCACTGTATTTCCATGAAAATAATTAACATATCTAAAGAAAAAAAAGACATCAAAAGAGAATGTGATTAAAGGAACTAATAAAAGGAAATATGAACACCAAGAGTCAGCCAGTAATAGGGATTACATTATTTCCAGTAATAAGCGCATTATGAAACTTGCAGTGGTCTTAATCTGCTCATAATGAGAGGTGGCATGGAAAAAAGCGTGGTCCTGCTGGGCCCCAGCCAGCAAAGAGGGTCAGGTTCAGCATAACCCACAGCCTGGCTGAGTTTGGTGAAATATTGATGAAATGCTGCAGTAAGTGTTAGCATGTTGGTAAAACCAGAACTAAGTAGGCCAGTATGCCCAGTTAAAGCACCTTTAAAATTTACCTGAACTTTTCATGGTCTTACGTCAGTATGCATTTCCCCAGCAACGTGCTTCTACTACTGCTCTGTGCCGCTCAGGCAGCAAAAAATGTTCATGTGTCAAACCAAGCAAACCTTTTGAAAAACCTCTCGCCTGAGGTGGCGCTGCACCAAGAACCTCTGAAGAAAATGACACAAGAACCTCTGAAGAAGAAAATGACACAAAAACCTCTGAAGAAGACACTGAGCACAGCGTCCTTCCTCAGGAAATGCAAATAAAAATGGGAGTTGTGTCAGAGTTTAGCGGTTGAAGGATTTCTCTGTCTTTGGCAAAAGACCACAAGCCATTTCTCCCACGATTGCTACTCTTGCATATTTGTTTTGGTTGTATTTACCCAGAATGCCATGCGCTAAAGTCCAATTTCTGCTTTTGCAGCAGTCTCAAGTTCACTTTGGTCCTGTTTTGGTGCATTTGAACATCTTTATATATATATTTTTTTAATATTATTTTTTATGTCCATGACTCTTGAGGTAAATAAAAATAATAGTGGTTTTGAATTTGGATAATTTATTTCATTTAGAAATGGACTTGTTCTTTTGTTGCTTTTAGTTTCTGTACAATAAAGCTACTGATCTGTTGCTCGATAGACAGGTCAATATAAAAATATCAAGCATGTTTTTGTCCCATATTTGTATGACAGTAAATGGAGTAAAGTACTGGCATAAAACTGAATTAAATCACAACCCAAATATGCCACTTATGCCTCCTCACTTCAAGCTCAGAATGTTGAACATTAATTAGTCAATTCTGTTGAGTGAAAAATGAAATCAGATCAAGACGGTCCCCAATCGTACATGTGACTCATCCTTTTTCCATTGCAGTGCTGATTTTAGAACGGTCACTTGACTATAGACACAGATGCTGCCACATGTGATTAAACATGTTAGCAACAGAACACAATGTGCTAATCAGCCTCATTGCCTCTTTCCCTCCAATCGGTGGTAAGAATGTAGGGATTGGTGTGCATGCATGCAGTGCTACGCTAATACTCATATAGGCTATGGCTGCTGTTGGTTAGCCATGCTAAAAGCGTATTCCCCATTCAGAACAGGTTCAGAGATTTCCAAAGAAGAACCATTAACTTTAGCCTCTTCTATCCATTCTCTTTTTCTGAGCCCACTTTCCAGTCCTGTTTGGGCTAAATTGGAAACTGTCTCCAGATTCACCAGTCCACTGCATGACCAACATAGAGTCAGCCGTGGGTTTCTGGAGGAATCAGAGAAAACCCACGGCTATGAAAACTCCACCCAACGAGGGCCATGTTTGAGATCTGACCATACAACCGTCCTGTCAAGAGAAGGCACTTGAAACAGCGCTGTTGTCTGTCTCGCAAAACATCTTGTCTTCTTTTAGAGAGTCCTCACAAAAATAGAAAGACATATGATTGACTTGGTACTAATTAAGATATCCAGTGGTGTTGCATTGAATACCATCATTCATTGTCGTGCAATGACACATAAAAAGTTCTTAGCTGTTTCTAGATAATCCACTATTATGACGACAACTCCTGCTAATACTTAGCTTCATTTGGTAATAATCTTTTTTTTAATGTTGAATAAAGACTTTAAACTCTTTGCCAGAACTTCTTTAAAATATGAACTACAGCAACATATAGCTGAATTTAAAACTAGTTAACTTTGCTGTTCATAACCTCTTAATGTAACCAGTTCACCAGATCTGAACTGAACAATGTTCAGCGTTGTCCAGAGCAACAGGACAGCGAGGCAAACTGTGGAAGTCAAATATGAAAAATTTGATTCAGTTTTTTAGCTCGATTCCTAATTTTGAATCTATTTCACTGGCCCAGGTGAAGGTAAAGACTTTTCACAAATGAGAGTAACCGTTATTTGTCCCCCTCTCCTTAACTTAGCTCAGTCTTGCATAGCAAGACGATACCGCAAGGTCAGAGACCATGAGGTAAAGAATGCTGCTATCAGATAGGAAATCTACTTTCAAACAAGGATGCCTCTGACCCAGGAACAATCAACTTTAATGGTTCTAAAAATGAGAGAAAGGGTAACTTCAGGGGAGAAATGAAGTTACCCTTACCAACAAATCCAAATATCTGGAGACCCAAATAATTTGAGTAATAACAGGCAGCAGGTTTTGGTGTTGTAGGTTAGCTTTAAGTAAGATGCAGTGGAATAAAATATGCTTAGGTTCTTACCGCTGTTGAAAGCCTGGAGGCCAGCGTCATCTCTAAGTTCCCTTTTAGCCCCAACAATGCAGGAACAAGGATGAAGACCTCCGACACCTCTGTGAACACCGTCCAGTGCTGCAAAGACCACAGACATGATTATTTGTTACGATCATTCTGGTTTAAAGGATTCTATTCTTAAAAACAGATTAAATTGATCCAGTTCAACAAAACATCTGATGGAGCATAGAGTGACTTGGAAACTGACGTCAGACCTTCTTTTTGAACAAAGTTTTTTTTTTGCAATGAGTCTAACAACTTGATTACAACTTTATCTAACTGTTAAGTCATATATCACATTGTCAGCACCAATCAACATTCACCGACCTCAGCATGAAGAATGCAGACAGTGTGGCCTTTTTTTCTTCATAATATGTCCTGTTGCCATGTGTTTCCTAGCGAACACACATGAACCATACATTCCTCCAACCAGATCTTATGCATGAGAAAAAAAGCTACAGACTTGGGCAGCTAAATATTAAAGACAGCTTAGTTGTGTTATGTTGTGAGGATCATACATTTTGTGAAGCATGTGTCAGGAAACGTGACTCGATCTGCTGGCTGGCCTTTTACTGAAACCTCTAGCTGATATTACTGGGCCTGACTCTCGATAACCTCCTGCCTGGCTGCAGGCCAGTCCTTCAGAGCTGGGCTGCTGTAACTCCCTGGGCCTGTCACAGTTGTGCCGTGCCGCTGCCTCTATTAAGGCTTCATGCAGGGATAGCAGGTTTGTGGTCTATTCTGACCAGAAGGCTGATGTTGATGTCATCGATCTACAGGCAATAAAAGTGCTTATCTTTGAGGCCAGTCCCATGGGCCTCCTGCACTTACACTCAAGTTTTCTCTGAGCTCAATCAATATTCTGTAAGGCTAAAACAGAACAGGAGAGGAAAGGAAAGTCAGACGTCGGGAAGATTTCCTTCTCGGATAGCTAAACGAAAGCGAAGTAGAGTTGTCTGCACTTCCTGGGGGCTGCTCCCAGCAGATGCACATGGCTGATACGTGATGTCGTCAATGTGTCTGCATGTGCGGTAGGTGTGGCACCAGATCCTTGGTGCGGTTCGATGCCTTTCGGAGCTGTCAGGCCAAGCTGAGCTCCTTTCCAACAGTCAGCCCCTGGCTTTGGCTCGCTGCCCCCTGCAGACCCAGCAGCCTCGAAGCACTTCTCTCTTCTCTCATGGCCACATGCTCTCAAGCGCGCTCTCAATCTACTTCTGTCTTCCTCCTCTATCTCCCTCTTTGACTCCCCTGGTCTGATATATGTTGTTGTCTTCCCAGAACATTGGCTCTGAGCCAAACAAGCTCCCCCTCCCTCAGTTCTAGGAACTCCACTGGACAGACCCAGCACCTCTGTGTACAGACTTATAGGAGCGCTGGTATGCAACCCCCACGAGGGTCTGATTACCCAGTTGAGTAACATGGCTCCACTTTATTTGCTATACTGAGAGAAGCCAGACCTGCTGGTGTGCAATGTGACGGTGTCACCGCACCTCCATCGGCGTCACAGAAAATAAACCGCATGGTGTCTGTGTCGTTTTCCTGTTCCCTGAATTAATGATGGAATCAAAGTAAATCCTTATGGACACTGTTTTGTAAAACACTATGCCTTCTTCACATTTTGTCATAATATGTCTTCTTTAAATGATCTGTAATGATATTGTATTTTATTTGGATTTGTTTGGACAAAGTAGTGCTCTATTATTCAGTGGAACAAGAACGACTAGTGTTTTAGTTTTCAAAAATGTTTCATAATTCAAAGTCAAAAGTAAACGATACACTTCTTCAGAAGTCTTTTGAGTCCATTAATAAGGGATGGGCAACATGAACTTAAAGTTTTATCACAATGTTTTGCGGTACTATTGTGATAATGATAAAAGTGACAATAATAACTATTTATTACGTTTTTATTAGGCAACTGTATGACTGTGACTGTGTGTCAAACACAAGTAACGCTCTTGAAAAACATTCCCATTTATAATGTGCTTGTTTTGGACACCAAGGAAGTGTGATTTATATATAACTCTATTTTCAAATTTATTGGTGCTTATTGATGATTTCAATGAACAAACAATGGATTAATATAATATTAATCCTGACATGTTTGACGGGTTTTAAACATAATTAATTTTAATATATTGTGACGAAAAAATATTAAATTCTTATCATGATAAAAATTTATCACAATAAATGATAAACAACATGATAAGTGCCCACCGCTATCACATAGGAAACCAATGGAAATTCTGAGTCTCACTGAGTTTAGTTTATTTTGTAAATAAGATTTTGTGCAAATTTCTTTTTAATCTCTAGAAATAGAAATGTGGTACAAACAGAAAAATTACAAATGCACTTTTGAGGATAGTACTCGCAAAACTCGCACTGCTTTTCTCCCCTTTCATTTTATTTTGTTTGGACCTAGCTCATCAAATTCCAAATAAAATGCATTTGAATCTGTAATTGTAACAATGAAATGTGAAAAAGTGCATAAAGACAATGTGTTAAGGTCAAAGGTGTGCTCAGGTGCAAAAGAATAGCATCACGCATGGACAATTATTTTTGACAAAGAACAATTGTTTAGCTTGTGAGAAAAAGTGAGGTGAGAAAATTTGAAATCAATTATTGGAGTGGAGATATTTGCACTTTCGAGTACAGCAGACCCCTTGTCTTGTGCAAAACCACCAAAGTGAGCTTCAGAGTTCCACAAGATTAAAGCTTCACATTTGAAATGTTTGCATCACAGATGTAGAGAAACTTGATGTGATCTGTTCAACCTAACAAATAGAAAATAGGCAACACATCAGATTCCAAAGATTCAAAGGAATCCTTAACAGAGTAAAAGATTAGCCAAAGTTGGGGACATCAGACTAATCCTTCTAGTCTCAGTGACTCACATCCTATACAAAAAGCGATCATAGATATCAGCAGAATTTAATAACCCAGAGCTCAGGTGACGTTAATGATTGTTGCGTAATAACACCAACCATCAGGTGAATCTGAACTATGCAGTCAGGATCAAGCAACGTTTGAATAACCAGACAGGTTCACATGACTGCATCGTCATCCTTTCAGTTTCTCTAAACAACCCTGACGTTTTTGGTCAGATGCTTTTCTATGGAAGAATTAAGCCCACATTCTGGTTTCCTGTTGGCTGCCGACAGAAAACCAGATAAGTGGATGTGGTTGGACCAAAATAATCGGAAGCAATGGGCTGGCCAGTGTCCTACGCAAAGTAGGATTTCATGTTTGCGGGTGCCTCTATCTTTAGATTTTTGTTTTTGAGGCTTTACTGGTCTTGGGGATTTTATGGCTACAAAACCAAACTCCAGACTTTGCAGACTAGACAGATGACCACGACAGTATGTAAGACCTCTTGGTTCAGCTTTGTTGTTTTTTTGTTTTGCTTTTATTTTTCATTTTTGCACAACTATAACTGTGACTGAAATGTATCAATTTAACCATGGCACCTAGTGTGCACAGGAAATCTACAGTTAACTGACTTTTGCCCAACTGAACGGGTCGACTCTCGAGTCAGACGTTTGTAGCCCAGACACAAAGAAACAGACAGTGGGAATGAGGCCAGAGGTACTTTAGATGGGTCATAGCAACCAAGGTCACATATAAAAAGAAGCTTGACACAAAAAAACGATATACTCATCTGTGTATCAAAGCTTAAATCTCAATACTCTGTCAATGAAAATGAATGAACTTGACATTTCTGTGGCTCTGCAGCTTTACTATAATTCTTGAGAAAGGCTGTCTGACCACACCGATGAGACAGAGTCTTAGAGTTAGACATTTACCCTCCACCAAGGGCAGGTAGGATTAGCTGAGTTAGCATTTCATAGCGTCTTGAGGAAGGAATTAGGCAGTGAGGCGATCTGCTGCTAGACGCTCAGGACAACTCACTGGGATGGTTGTTTTAATTGTTTTCAGCTTCACTGGAAAAATCAGGACAAACACTAGTTGCAGGACTGCCTGCAGGCAAAAGTGTGACAAAGTAGTCAAAAACGACACAACATTCTTTGTGAGTTCTTTCTGAAATTCCAACAGCATGGTGCCTATGCTGAAGCAGCATGAAAACTTTTTTTTTCTTTTGCACTCGAATCTCCGCATTCCTGGTTAAGTGAGTATACCTCACCACACGATAATGGAGGCCCTGACACCCGCAATGTACTTTGCTTTCCCTCAGATTCTAGCTTTGTTGCACTGTGCTGCCATTTCAGGTGCTCAAAGAGAGTAAACTTTATTGCCCTGTCCCCCTCCATCCCTCACCCTCCTCTTTGTGCTAAGTCTCTGAGGGTCCACCATGTTGCCATCAGTATGCGTGTACACAATGTACTGGTCTCCTGGCAGGCTGACACCTCCAGCTTTTCTGCATTACAAGCTAATTTAAAAAAAAAAAAAAAAGATCTGTCACAATGACTTTGACCTGTGCAGGAAAACTGAAACTTGTGAGAAAGAGCCCAAGTAATGCTTGAATCTCACTTTTTCAAAGACATTTCTGGTTAAGAGAGAGAAGCTGATGGGATCTGACCTACCACAATAAAAACCCCATCCCAGCACATCTAACTGCAAACTAAAGATTGTGTGATGGGTCATTAAAACACTTTGTTTATCAGCATGGTCAAGATCTGGAGAGAAGACTAAATGGGCGTAAAGCAGAAAAAGGTTATGCAAATACCCAAGCATCTCCTGAAGAGGGCTATTAGATAAACCAGCAAGCACAGTGACTGCTGCATGCCTCAATAAGCCGGGTGATTATAATGTTCCACTGACAATCATTGTGTGTCAAGGTATGTATTGTCTGCTTTAAAAAGACAATGGCTAAAAAAGATGTCCATCAACTGTACCTTGGGTGTAAGCAAGGGTAGTTGCATCCAGTCTAACTTGATGTAGTTACAATGTGAAAATAGATTTTCTATCATCTACTATATCCCAGTGATCAGATTAAACTCTTTTAATAAATATACATCCAAGCTTAAACATCCATCCATTTTGTATACCCTCTTATACTTATTGGGTCACAGCTGCTGTTGCCTATTTCCAATAGTAAGTGGACGAAAGTGTAGCCTGGGATTGCCATTAGTAAAACACATGTCAACACAGAGACACACTACAGATACCCTCACACTTAAGGCAGCTTAAAGTGGCCAATGTACCGAACATACATGATCTGGAGTGGTGGCAAAACGCTACAGTATATAGAAAAAGACCGCATGCAAGGACAACACAATCTGGTCTTATCTAGTGGAAAAACAAATTCTAATTCATCTTAGAATGATAACTTTTTTGATTATAGTGTGGCAGTGTTACTTACTTGGACAATGTCTAGCAACATTCCTGCTGCCACTGTTCCAAAGCCAGCCAGCAGAAAGGGAAAAACCACTTGAAGACCGATGGAAAAGGAGGTCTCCTTGAGCGGCGCTGGTGGCTCAGGGCTCTGATTGATGCTGTTGTCGTCGCTCTCGTTGCTCTGGCTTGCGTTCTCCAGGAGAGCATCCTCCTCTCGTTGACCTTTGGCGTTGGCCCTGCAGTCTAATGCCACCACGATCTCTGACCTCTCCTCATTTTCCCCGGTCTCACCAATCCGTTCCGTGAAAGACGTAACCTCAGTGAGCTCGAACTCGCCTCCAGTTTGTGGGCTCATCTCTTCTGGACCTCTGGTGAGGATCAGCGGGTGGAGAGAGCAGTTAGAATTGAGGAAGGTTGGGGTCAGGGGACCTCCCTCCTTCTTCATCTCAATGTCCCCCGCGGACATCTCGATGTCAGGGAGTTTATCTTGTTCTTTTGACCAAAGTACCATGCGGAGGCCTTAGACAGACAGTGCACTCAGCAAGAAAAGGTAAGGGTGCTTTAGGCTAATATTTGGGGGAAAGTCAGACTGGAACTTATTGCTTGATCTGGTTTTGCACCCGATCTGTCCAGTTGATTTATCCCATTAAATAGGCTAACAGGGAGTATGGGTTGTTACTAAAGATTTTGAGAAAATCGATCTGTTGATAAAGATGTCCAGAAAGGCACATGCAGCCGTGCTTCTGCAGAGCCCGTGTTCCTGTCGGTGCTTCGGAAGCAGAACCAGTATGTTCTCCATTCACTGCAAGGTGCTAGGGGTGGGCCGGCAAAAGAAAAGGCATCATGGTTCAAAACAAAAGAGAAAAGAAAACAGTAGACTCGGGGATTCACTGCTTAACCCCCCACCACTCTATTGTAAACAGTCTTTTAAAGTCCAGTGCAAGCTGAAGAAACACTGAAGAAGCCTGATTTCTGCAGAGACTGAACAGTGTGGGATCCGGCCTGGAAATGTCTCCTTTTACGCCACGTGATAACTGGAAGCCTTTCAAAGAGGATATTTTAAGATCTTCTGTACAAGAATCAAATTACCAGCTGCGGAAAAGCACCTCCCAAACCAGAGTTGCCAGTCACCTGTGGGAAAGAACATATTCATCAACTATTTAGTTTTCAAAGAAACATTGTTGGTATTTCAGGTTTCTTTTTCAAAGTCATGAGTCAACCGACCACTCCTAATCCTTATAATAATTGCGCTTAGTTGCATAATGGAGTCCAATCGTAATCAATGTTACGATTGGATTATAAGAATAGAAACAAAAGTGACAAGGCTGCAGCAAGTTCAAGCAACTCCTTTGATGGAAGCATTGTGAAGGACATGGAATTTCTAGTAGTTCAGGTTTTAATCTCTGGTATTCTGGGATTGTTGTGTTGAGACTAAACCAGTTTCATCCAGTACCAGACTTCCAGAATGTTGCTAAAAATACATAACCAGAGGAGATGCAGTTTGACCACAATATCAACATGGCTTTTGAAGATCATACCTCTTATTGAAATATGGTCATTTGAAACCTCACCTTTGAGGCTGACACCAGGGTTTAACACCAGGGCTCTGAGAATATTCATGCTGAGTTATTTTAACCTGTTGGGGTAGAGATTGGTCACTTTAAACCAAATGCTTAGTAAAAACGTTTGGCCATGTATGTTGAGGCTGCCGTTTTCAATTTTACAATGACCCAATCAAACTTCATTGAGCCTTTGCCACTAGATGAAACAGGAAGTGAAATGATCAAGTAATGCTGTACAGTACTATTAATGCCAGGAGGTGGTGCTAGTGACTTTGATTCACTCAATAGATGGTTATGTTCACATTAGCCTTTAAAGTAGTTAGTAAATGCGATGGTAGCTATGTCCAGCTATGAGAAGCTAACAGCTTTTCAGTTTAAACTGAAAAACTCCACCAACTAGTAGCCCATTCCCAATCTCAAACCCTACATGTTTGATTCATAATCCTGATTCTAATTCTGATCAAATATTTATTGGATTTGATGCTGTTTTGAGCTTAGTCTGTTTGGAGCATCTTGTTTTTTTCTTTGTATTTTTTAACACTCATTCTTAATAGGTTGGTTTTTCTGCACTATTCTATTTGACTTTTGTTTCATATCTTTGTATGCATAAATGGCTCTAACAACACAATTGTTTTAAGGATAAAAAAGGAGTAAATGTTCTTTCAAATGATTAAATGTTCAATGCTAACTAAAAACAAAAACTTGTTCAACCAAATTAGTTTAGTTTAGTAATCCAGGTTATGTGTTATTCTCTTCAATCTTTGTCAGCTAAATATAAGTCACCGTCTTAAAAATAAACTTTTAAAAGACTGGAATTGTTTTAACCCAGCAGGTTTTAGAGTGTAGAGCAGGATTTTTCAAAGTGTGGGGAGTGTCCCCGATGGGAAGGGGGACGCCATATGAGAACAAAAACATAAACCAAAAAAAGTAACCGCGAACTTTAGCCAACTTCACCAAGCCAATTATATGCAATCCATTCATTCATCCAGCCACCAATGGCCCTGTTTAAAGTCTGTGCCAAAACTGGGACGTAAAACATGATATGTAGTTACCAGCATTCAGGTTGTTTGGATTATTTTTGTTGAAAGTTGTTCATTTTAATGCTCGGATTGGTTTTTAGGTCTTGTTTTGTCAATTATTACACTTCCATATTCACTGCACAGAACTCCATTGTGGACTTTAGTTATTTTGCATACATTTGTATTTTAAAACTAATTATGGTGCTGAAATTGGACTATTAATTATTTCTGGCTAATGTTTTAAGGATCATTAACAATTTGGCTGAACTACCAAAGACCAATTTTTTTATTATTTATTATTTTCATTGTGTGTCGCATGGCGGGTGAAGTGCCTATGACACCTGGGCTTATTTCCGGTCTACGCTAATAGACCGGAAATGAATATATTAATAAATTACTTAATGTTTGTTGAGTAATATGATTAATAAATTACTAAAAAAAAGCGAATTTGCAATTAATGTAAAGCATAATTAGACATTTGATCAGGATGTACATGGCAATTTGAAACATTACTAGCAACTGTATTTGATTTTTCTGCTGTTTGCTAATTGCACTTCTTGCTAACCTTATTTAGAGGTAAATGTTTGGGATTTTATTCCGCCTTTCCCTTGGTGGGTGTCCAGCTCTCCCACACTTTGAAACCCCCTGGAGTAGAGAAAACTTCAAGGAGGACCATTGTGTAACCTTGTTTTAAAATATAAACTTTTTACTGTGAATTTATCCAGGATACATTGCTTTAAAGCTCTCCAGAATTTGAAAATAATACGGATGATAATTTTGTTTTAGTGTCCTTTAAAAAAAAAAACAGAATGCAAAATATATTGACCTATACAACTCTTTTTCTAATACCAATACAGTTTGGTATCGAAGATATCAATAAATTTTAGGCATAAGGTTTGAGAAGTTTTTGGCCTGATCAGAGCCAAACCGAACATTCACCTAGATCGCTTTATGTGCCAGTCAATTAATCGATCAATCCACAAATGACAGCTTATATCAGAAATGTCTGTCTGCGGACCTGCACTGCTCTCTGACTTTGACCAGCCTTCCTCCCGCTGCATGTTGCGACATTCGCGCACAGCCTGTTGGCTTTCCGCGCTGAAGCAATCCTCTGCTTAGTAGTCAGGACCAACGCTGCCCGAACCCAACATGGCAAAGGCGTAAATTAGTGCTCTCCTGGTCAAGGGCTGAATAGCCGAGCCCTCCTGTTCTGTTCTAACTGCTCGTTTTTACCGGGGCAGAGGGGCTTTCTGTTGTGATGCCCGGCTTCAGAGTCACGGCCGCTATCACCCGCACGGTCCAAAAACTCATGACATTTATCTTCACAAAGTACTCAATAACTCGTCTTTATAATTAAGGTACATGCCGATTTAATTTGTATTTGCCAAACGGCACACAATGTTCACAAAATGAAACTTTCCGTGCTCTACAGCTCATTGAATGAAATGTGATCTCAGGAAGGAGATTTACCTTAAAACTATCAGAGATCCGGAGAGGAAGAAGCGGGGAAGACCAGAGTGCGCACAAAGCCTCCGGGCGGCCGCCTGAACGCTGTCCTCCGCTTTGCGCACGCCTTATGTCCGGCACCGGCTCCGCACAGCTGTCTTAATGCTTGGTGGTGGCTAATAGTTAAACCATCCCTCCCTTCCTCCCTCCCTCCTTTCCTCCCTCGTGGCTGAGGTTGCGCCCCCGTCCATTGCGCCCGTCCAGTCATTGCACCCCCCTCCCACTCCTCCACCTTCCAAGCGCCGCTCGCCCGTGGAAGCATAGATGCGCCTCCGTAATACTTCAGGAAGGGGGTGCCAAGAGGCCACAGCACGGGCCTCTGCAACGTGGGACATGCCGGGGCTCCTCTGGTCTGGTCTCGGGCTGCGCACATCAGGCTGCGCAGTGACAGTCCCAACTACAGTGGAAACTTCGCGGTGGCAGCCGACTAATTTACAACCAGCCGCTCAAACCCAAGTTTTATTTTAACAATAGACCCACATTCACTAAATGAATGGGCGCTCACGCAGATTCGGAACATTCTAACCGAGACCGGGCGGCCTTTAGTCACTAATCCACAAACATGGGACATAAATTAGACTCAAGAGGGTTTGACCTGACACCCGCCTAAAAATAGATTTGTGGGGGTTTTTAAAAGTAAAAAAATCATTTTGCAATATAGTGGATTTGAGAATAGCTTTGAATAGATCAAATTAGAACGTCAATTGGTTAAATAAACAAACAGCGACGTAGAAACAATAAATACCAAAGAAACAGTCAAGTCCAATTACAAGATAAGTCCGTTTCCAACAGGAGAGGAAAAAAAGCCAAACAAGAAGTCATAATTTTGATATGCAAAATCATAATGACGAAATACAAAGTCATAATTTAGACATTCAAAGTAATAATTTCGATTTTCTACTTGACATTTTTTTAAAGTCAGTTATGAGATGAAATTTTGACTTTCTAAGTGACACATGTTATAAATATGAGACAGAAAGTCATAATTAGAGGATTCAGTATAATTTCGCCTTTCAGTCATCATTTTGAGATCGTCACTTTTTTTAGATAGTCATAATTTTGACTTTCTAAGTGGTAATTCCGATAAACAAAGTCGATTTTCTGAAAAATAAATCAACATTTCTGAATAATTATGAGTCATAATCACAACGATAAGATTCATAGTCATAATTATGAAATAGAAAGAAATACTTGTGAGATTTAAAGTCATATTTATGAGACACAGTCATAATTTCAATTTTCTAAGTAATAATTATAATATTCAAAGTCAAATGAGATAGAAAGTGATGAAATGAGGAGAGAGCGACAGAGAAGCAGTGGGCCTGGTGGATCTCGGTCACAGCCGCTCCCTAATCCTGGGTAAGAGCAGCTAATATCTCATGTTGTCTTTATGGGTCATACCTGACAACACAGCGCCATCGCCTCAGTTCGCCTTCTTTGACCGCTCAGCTTAAGTTTGTGTCGTCACGGAAACGCCTGCAGACTGGCGTAATCAAATCGCGATGTAAAATATTTGCTTAACATGATAATTTGATTAAAGTTTCGCTGTAAAGCTCCTTTAAAACGAAACTTTGTTTGTTATATATTTATTTCAAAATGGCTAGAATGCTTGTCGGGGCACGCGATGGTGCGTCGAGCGGCTGTTGGTATCATAGCAACGCTAGCTAGCTAACCATCATGATCCGTGGCTTTAGATAACGTCAGAGTTTCAATACAGCTGCTTGTTAGACTTCTGTCGTCTCCTCATTCCAATCTGAAGCTAATTTAGCATAATATTTGAGCGTCATATAACCAACGGCAGGTCACACAACCTTTATCAGGAAATGTGACCTCACATTTTCCCTTGGTTGCCATGTTACTTTCCGTCTCATCATGCAAAGCGCTTTGAATTGATTGGTGGCTACAAATGTGTTAAAACTGACTTGCCTGTAGATAATGCTAACGTTCAATACAATTGTTAGCTACATTTCTATCATCCTCTTTACAGGAAACATAACACAACCCCCCCCCCCCCCCCACTCATTAATTACAAATAACACTCTTGTTAATATAGGGTTTTCCTCCAGAAAACCTGCTAAGCCCATCGGTAGGGATAGTAGAGCAGTCCAGTAAAGGCCCACAGTGTTTTTTGTGTTAAAAGTTACAAAAATTCAGAGATGCTTGAGAGGGCATCATAATTGGAAAAAATTGTGTGTGAGGCCAACAGGCAGATCTACAGTTGGTATGTATGCCCTGACCTGGAGAGGTCACAGTTCAACCTGCACTGATGGATTATAGCTAGCTTAATCCATCTTTACTGTCACTGTTATCAAGTGTATGCAAACGACACTTAGCCTGGCTGCCCACCAGGCTTAAAATACACAGGAGGAAACCCTGTAACAGTGAAATGTGAAGCAGTTTGTAATTTACTAAGTTTCCACTTTCCAAAACCTTGATTTATGCTGTCAAAGGAGCACAAGCAGGTAACATGGCAGATTGGATGACAGTCTTGTGACGATCAGAAAAAAAAAAATTCAGAGAAGGAAATACAATAAATAAATAAGTTCAGAGCTAATTCTTTATTTCTACTATGAATGCAAAACAACAATGTGAAGCTCCTTCAGCTGTTTAGATACAGCTGCGAAAGAACACCTTTTTGGGTTACTTGTTATTTTGAAGCTAATTTGTCATTATTTTAAACTGTTTTAAAAACAACTCAAGTCTTTCTGTAACTGCTGTGTGGAGAAGTTTTTTTTATTATTATTTTGAAGGTCAAACAACTTACTCAGTTTATAAGAGTGATTAAAACCCCCTTAACTCTCACCCCTGGAAAAAAAAACAATGGAAAAACGGCATGCGGGCGTTCTGCTGCATATTAAGGGGTTAATTTGAGGAGTGGAAAGTGAGAAAAGAAAAATCAGTGTTGGGATGCACACATGAAAAATAATGACATTTCAACTAAATGTTTTTATTCCTTCTCTGTTTCCCATTTAACTGTCAAAGTAACACTGGTTTTATATTCTTGCGTTTGTTCTTAGTTTCAGAGCTTGTGAATGGCTTTGCTCCACCTTCACACTGGTGCTAGGTGTGAAGCAAATGCAGGGACTCCAGGAAATGTAGCAAAGTGGCAATGTAGCAAAAATGTAAAAAATGTTTTACCATCTACCATTACAGATTCAAATCACACTCCTGATCAAATTTTTAACACCAGTTGAAAGGTGGCAAGAACTCATGTTTTCAACACCCATTTAACTAAAATAGGCCACATGAAATTTTAATTAGATTTCTTATCAATTGCTGCAGTTTAAATAAACCAAGATGAGCTGATTACTTGTGGAAAAAGTGTGTACATGCAGTTTCAGTCTATCCGTCCATCATGTCCAGGAAGAAAACCTGGACATCCATCTTCCCTCTAACAACCCTCAGCTCATTCTGGGGTTCTCACTCAGGAGTGCCCTGATCAGATGACCTTTACTGTGGAGGAGCAGTGGCTTTGAGCTCCCCAGGTGCTTCAGTCGAGCCACTCCAATCTGAAGAAGCTAATTTCATCAGCTTGTATTTAGGATCGTATTCCTTTCGGTCATGATTCATAAATCAAGAGCTTTGTCGTTTGACTCAGCTTAGACGCGGCACTAATCCAGCAACAGGACATCAAAATACGTAAACATCAAGAGCTCGAGGCAAAGATTGTCCCTCAACCTAGAGACTCATCCTGCTTCTCATAGAGGAGTATGGCCTCAGACTCTCATTTCGACTCCTTCAGATATAAGACTGCAAACTGTCCCATTGTACATCAAAGTTTGTGGCTTGTAAACAGCAGCAACAGACCCACATCGACCTCAAAGAGCAAACATGAGACCCTGACGTCTCCAGATCAGACACAATCCCCTTCTGTACTCAACTTGAGATCCAGTTCAAGAACACCACCAACAGGATCAGGGTGAGGGTGACGCCCTGGTGAAGTTCAACCTGCACTGAAACCAACTTTAGACTGAACCTGGCTCTGGTTCTTAAGGACTGTCCTCGGAAGCATCACTTGCATCTCATATTTACACAGGAGTTCCTAAAAAACCGTCAGAGGACATGTTTGGAAGTCTACTGATCCATGAAACGGATGGGGACAGGCCAACCAATAATCCACCAAGAAATTATTATTGGATCACTGGGCCAAAATTCTGGGCCAATGTCTGACGGTAAGGTGTGAAGTTATTGCCACAGAAGGTTGTTCTTCAATCCAGTAAATGAGACTTCTCAGTTATACGATAATGTGATGTTATAAAACCATAGAGAGATTTCCCCGTAAAACCGCCCTCTTTTCTTCATTTATATGATTCTGATTATGATAGGGATCTTAATTAATAGCAATGCACATACAGTTGCACTCTTAAGCTCGAAAAGAAAACCACAACCTTTGATGTTTGCAGTTTTGCACCTACAGTCAAGGTGTGACAGGTGAGTCTTGATCCGTAGTTCTAAAACCTGTTTGTCTGCTAGGCTTCTAATGTATCTTGACAGACCTGAACATCCAAGAATGAACAGAATGTGGAACATATTAGTTGGATGAAAGGCTGACATGTAATTTCAAGGTCTGACACATATCCTCTTCACAGATAAAAAAAACAACAATATTCCACATGTAAGACATAGTTTGGAATGTGCTCACACCAAACCGGATTTAAATTACCACAGGTTGCGTGGTAACCTGTGCTGCCTTGACCTTCTTTAAGTCAAGGTAGCAAGACACCTGGCTTAAAATTGTTGTTACAGTATGTTGACACAAATCTCTTGCCAATCCGGTTCATCTTTTTCAACAAGAAACTAGGTAACCTTTCACTTCAGGTAATACATTTCAGATTGAAACATATTGTTTGACCCACTTGCGATGGACTGGTGACCTGTCCAGGGTGTACCCTGCCTCTCTCCCGTTGGCTGCTGGAGACAGGCACTAGCATCCCTCCTGACCCAGCTAGGGACAAGGGTGTAAGATAAAGAATGGATCGATGTTCATTTTGAAAGCATAAGTTCTTTAAAATAAATCAAATGGATTGAATTTTTTTACAGAACAGTTAAAAAGTCTTTATTGACTTTTTGAACATTCTGTCATGTCACAGCCCTCCCACCCCCCAAGCTTTGGATATCTCACAAAGTTCTGTTCAACCAAGTGTGGCAAGTATTGACTGAAACCAAGTGTCCTTGTTCCTGTACTTCTAAAATTAGGCACTATTTGAGTCTTAAGAGTAGACAAGGTATAGACTAGGCAAGAAAAGGTGCCTCATCAGCTTGTTGCACTACCGTTGCTGGATTTCATTGCATGTTGTTGTGTGCCTTGTGTTGTTCCTTGGAGATCATCTGTAATTGCTTCATCCTCAGGGGCCCGGTGCCTTTGTGTTGCCTGTTGCCACGCAGAAGCCTTCTTACTCAGCTTCAGCAGCATGCAAATCCATCCATCTCAGCTGAATGTCAGAACGCACAGCAGTGACATCAAGTAGCTTCCTGTGGTTTTAATGCTAAGAAATCTTTTGCTCATATTCAGACTATAACCTGATTAGAAAATGTTTTGCATGATTTGAAAGGAGCAGACTGGAGTGTGTGTGGGTGCGTGTACGTGTGTGTAGATGAACTCCACCTCGTTATCTGATTCTCTGATGTAAGTCAGGAAGTCTGACAGTAAACTTGCTGCCATTTATTTTCAATTTCAGGCTTCGATCAGATAGCTGCAAATTGAGGCCGAATGAGATCACGAGTGTATAACGCCAAGTTCTAGGTTCTAGAGAACATTTTAATCATCAGCACCAAAGTGTCATATCCATAGCATTTATTATGTGTGATTTGTAATAATGAAACTTTGATTCTTTAAAAGTTAGGAGTCCTATTTTGATTACTAATGCTTCAACATTCATTTCATCTCCTACCCGTTTCTTGTGCATATGTACATAAAGCTGTATGTATGCAACTATTGTAAAAAATTTGTGTTTTACATATTTGGCACTTTATTTGCCAACTGTCATTAAACAGATGTAGGAGACAAGGAACCAATCACGACCCCTAGAAGACAGTGTGACACTTGGCAATGGGGTCAACTACACCCAGAACGGGGTCAACTACACCCAGAACGGGGTCAACTACACCCAGCAAAGGGGTCAACTACACCCAGCAAAGGGGTCAACCACACCCAGCAACGGGGTCAACCACACCTCCTCATGATGAAGGGAATTTCTCAGCAGCTAAGAGAATCTCTCTTAAGCTCGGACTCCGGGGCTGTAATTGTGAGGCGAACATCGTAGCGCTCTGAGATGTGTCTGGGAATCTTTGTGAATATGAGCCCAGGTTTGTAACGCGTTCTGATTTATACTCAGCATATAGAGAGAGAGTATGCTAACTATCATTATGTCTGTTGTAGATTATAAATGAGGTTCAGGCTTTCTGTGAATCACTTTCAGAAATGATAATGTGAGTAAAGACTTGTCCTGCCTGTATCTAATGAATCCCGCCTGTTTGACTCATAAAGTATTAATGTCAGACAGCAATAAAAGCTACAGTCCGGGTGCAGGCTTAGTAAGGGATAATAATGCACTTTAGGTAACACTTCTTCTCCGCTGCAGTGATTTCCTCTGTGAAGCTTTTCTTTTTTTGCTGACATTATGCAGTTAATTTTTTTTGGACTATAAATCTCACGTACAGCTATTTCAGATATGGAGCCTTAAAATGGCTGATTGCATTCAGGCAGTGTTTAAAACCTTTATACCTCACTGTGGTTTTTCCACGTTAACACAGTAAAAGTACTTTACCCAGGCACTTCTGGGTCGGAGACAGGGGTTGGGGGGGGGGGGTCGCTTAGCCATCTGAAATAGTTCCAGCCAGATGTAAAAAGCATCTGACAGCCATGCATGCCCACTGCTGTTGAAAGTTTTGAATGATCCGTTACCCTGACACGTTTACTCCCTGACCGACAGAAAACTAGAGCAGAATAGGAACAAATTCTCAGGTTTTTCTCCTTAATGAACTTCTGAGTTCATGTTCTTGCTGTTGCACTTTGATACAGATACATCTGGTTTAGTACAAAAGAATAAAAAATACTGACAGCTAATCATTTGTAAATAACTATAAACATTTTCCAGTATCTCTTTAAAAATCCCCCCTAAATTACACTTATACTGTTCCAGGACATGTATAATTCCTATATTGGTTTAAAAATATTGCAATTATTTTTTAATAGTGCATAATAATAATAAATAATAGAAACATGCTTAAATTTAGCAAAGTCCAACAAGCCAGGAGCTGAGCTATTTCTAAGTTCATGTTGCAGCTACTGATTAATAATCTGACCTGGAAACAGAGCATGAATGGAAAATGTCTGCCTTGACCTGTGAACACTAACTGTTGTAATGAATGAGCTCAACCTACAATGCAGTAAAACACACAGTCAAAGTTAAAGGCTGGAAAACATCAACGTCGAACACGGAAAGAGCTGTCTGAATATTATCGAAGTTCGCTCAGTCAGAAGCCGCTAGCCTGCTGTAGCTAGAAGAAGCTGACAGCTGTATCCATTAACAGCTTTGTACTTCCATGTGCACGGGCCAGTGGATGTATAGATAAAGGATGATCTTCACGGTTCACCCATTAAAGCTAAAACAGACATCATGGAGAGAAACAGAAGGAAATATGTTCTACTTCTTCTGCACCTCCTGCTGCTGTCGCTAGTAGAAGTAATTTGATACTTACTATATTTTCCAAATCAGCTTAGAAGCTTTTAGCTTAGAAACAGAAGTTGAATTTGAATCATGCAAGCAGTTGTCTGATAAACTTACCCAGCTTAGCTAAAGTGTTATTAAATCAAGCACTTGCATTTTGTTCTCACTGTAAAACCCAGTGGTGCTGCTTACTAAAAAGAGGTTAGTTATTGGTTCTCACTTCAGCTAAATAGGAAGAGTAACATTTATAAACTGAGTTGAATAGATCCAAAATGAACAGCTTAATTGATTAACTCATTTACAATAAGTAACATATGCCTATCATTTATCATATCATTTATGTTGAGTATTGTTGCTTTAAACTGTTTAAGTTGTGATCACTGATTCAGACCAAAGAAATAGACCCAGCTGGCAATCAACTCATGAACTTGCTGCTAAATGTGCTAATGGTTGAGAAACAACTTACAATTTCTGGAAAGCCATTTATCCGCTGTTATGCTAAGTAGCCTAGCATTCTTGGCAGATTTGTTTATGGACTATATTTAGCAGGGAAAATGCAGCGCTTTAGCAAGAACTAGATTTAATGTGAATTCAATAACACTTACATCAAGTTGTGTATGATTTAAATTGAACTTCTGTCAGCTGAAGTTTTTGCCACTGATTTGGAAAATATAATGGCAGAGACCTAAGAGGGGGCGGCGGAGTAATGAGGGGATGAGCAGCGCCACTCGGAAGGGGTGATTGATAGTGCTAAGACCCTCCTCCTGGGTCTGATTGGTTGTTTCTAGCTAGCACTGGGAGAACTGGGAGCAGGTACAGGAGTTCAATGTTTTTCACAGATTATCTGTCTCATACTTCATAATGTCATGATACTGACAGCTTTAATAAATATGTAAAAAAAATGTCATAAAAGTCACATACTGCAGCTTTAAATATGTAAGTAGGGTGCTGGTCTGATAGGTTTCCAAGCTGCTGCTCTCAGACCACATTTCTCTTGACTTCCTCCTCAGACAAGTTATGAAATGTGAAACATTGCCTTATAAAGTCAAAACTGGAACTGGAGAATTTTTTAAGAAACATCTGTAACATAATAATAAAATATTTTCTTGATTTATTCTAAATCCTCAAGTAATGAAATCCTGAAAATCGTTTTGAAGCTTGAATATCGTTTACTCCCATCAGTCAGATGGAGGAAGGGGACCGGACGATGCTTATTGCTCTCTGACTTGTTAGACGTGTCGGGGCGAAATCTCCAACCAACCGCTGCTACCAGCTGCTTTGCTCTGAGTGCACAGGAGGAAACCTGGAGAGCTCGGGAGAGATTGCTGGGGACAGCCATTCATCCTGAGCTCAGGGAAGGTTTCCAAATCTGCCCCCCTGACATTCTTCTGGGCTCAAAAGAGCCCGGGGACATAAGTGGCCCAAAACTGGCACAGACCGCCTCGGAGTTGCCAAGGGCAGCCACTCTGTTGAGGGGTTCACGGGGAAATTTTTTTTTTTTCTCCCTTACCTCACTTCCTGGTTTGGATCATTAACCTCCAGAGCTCCATCTGTCCACATCCATGCTCTGTTTTGTATTTCTGTTTCTGTGGAAAAAATGTTCCTTAATGACATTGGCAGGTTCTTCAACAAATCTTGTGCGAATTTCTTACATAGTCGTAGAAAGAAAAAAGAAAGTAACTTTATATATACTCACAAGAATAACTTAAATACCTCAAAGAAGAAAGAAGGTCTTGCTTTTTGAAGATTTCAGTCTCAAACATGCCACGGTCTAAACAATCTTTTTTTTTTTTTTCCAACAACATTGCTTCTGTTCATAGATGTTTGCAGACGTGTTAACCAATCACTAAGGTTTGTATGTAATGCACAGGTTTGGTGCTTACTAGAAACTGCCTGTGCTGTAAACAACCATCCTCCACTGTGAAGACAGAAGTACTGAATCCAACAAAGTGGCTGTTGATGTTCAATAATTGGAAGAGTGTCTGACACGGACTGAACAGCTTCATTCACTTCCTCCTCTGTCATTGCTAAAAATACAAACAGACTACAACACTAAAGCAGATCGATAATCAGAACTTCTTGTGTTCGCTTATGGGCCCGGTTGGAATTCTCTGGGAAGAAGCCCAGGGTTTGAATGAGGGTTGAATGAGGGTTGAATTGGGCGGAACAGCGTATGAAGAGACGGGCCAGGCTAGCTGTCAGACTGACGGCCTCACAGCCGCCTGCAGGTCATGTTGCTACAAAACAAGCCCAAATGATCATGCTCCATCCATGATGGCTGGTATGAGAGATTTTTGACAATATTTAGTTTTCCCAAAACAGCACCGTCCTTATTCTTGGCCTCAAACCGTGAGGCTTAATTTAACCGAAGGGCTTTAAACATAAGGGTAATGGAGAAACTCCTGCTGCTCGGAACAGTATCAATTCATTCTGTTGTGTGAATTGCACTGACCATTGTCAGTTTCAACACATTGGTTATGTCTGGTTAAAACCGATTAATTCATTGTGTCTCAGTGGGATTTATCGGTTTCTAGTCAAAGAACAGGTTTGGTCTACAGCGTTTGAGATGTGATTTTAGAATCATAAAATGCACATAATGGAGCAAGTTGTTTTAATACATGCTGACCCAAAGAGCTCCCAGGAAACAAACAAAACATTTTTTAAAAAGATTTTACAAAGGTGAATACTAAGGACGGTCTTGATCTGGGGAAGCAACAGGTGGGGTGAGGGCATTGGAGGAAGAATGTATAGTTGTCAGATGAACCAGTAGACGTCGCCCCCTAAAAGTTGAGAGAATCATTTCTTACTCCTCCCTGGAGATGACCTTTTACACTAAAGATCCACAATTTTGTTGATAGTAAAGCGGGTTAGACAATAGAGAGACACAATAACTATTTATTGTTATTGTTTTAATTTTTTTTATTATTATTATTATTATTATTTATTCAAAGGAATATCTCAAAGTTCGCAGTGCGTACAGCCGAACCACAGGTTCCCCATCGGGTTTTCATACTGGTGTCGCATAGTTTCCACCGCTCATGTTCCAATCTGAGGTTGAACTGTGACGTCAGCCGTGGTTGACGTCACGGCTGACATCATTTTAAAACCATTTTTAAATGGTTTTAAACCACTTTAAAACCGTTTCTCCATAGAAGGAGGGAAACTAGAAAGAATAAGATAGAACGCAGTAACAATCTGCGTTCTATTGTAGATTAAATAAAAAATGCAAAATGACCAGTGTAGTTATTAGGCGAAACACATTTGGACATTTTGTCAATTTTAGTATGCTGTGCTAAAATTATATATTATTAATTCAATTCCTACTATTAATAGAACACCAAATCTTGAAAAAAACAAAGAAATATGTTGAGAAAAATGTTCAGGTGGTGATTTTAGTGATCTCAAAATCTAAATATAAAATTGACAAAGTTTCTTTAGGGTCAAATCATGAAATGGTTGATTAAAATAACTCAAAAATGATCTGATAGCTGGAAAAACACCAAGAAACAAAATAGAACATTTTCATTCATGTGTTGTTTTTAGAAATACTGTTAATGGATTCTGGAAGAAGTTCAGTGTACATCGCATTTAATTATTCATAACGATTACATGTTTCCAGTCACCCTGTACAAACTGTTCAGCACGGTACGCACATCATTTGACTGATCCAAACTGTTAGTTATTTACCAACAATTTCAGATCTGTGTCGCACTGAAATGATTGACACTGATTGCACAGCAGTAACATTTTGGTGAAGCTGTAAATCTTTGCTGATATTCTACCAAACTTACATCCTGCCTGATCAATCAGTGACAGAGAAGCTCTGCACAAACAATAACGTCCATGTGGATTCGAAGGAGAGTAAAGCAAACCTACAAATCCACTTAAACCAGGGGTCACTTACTTTGTTCCTACTGAAAAAAGTAAGAACTTACGAATTTTGTCGTAAGCCCCAAAATTCTTAAAAAAACAAAAACAAACAAACAAAAAAAAAGCTAAATTTTTCCTGTTTGCCAATCACAATTTAATTTCTATTTCAAACCCCCTTCCCGACAGAAAACAACTCCAGGAATACTTCTATGATCAGAGGAAGCTAAGTTATAGAGACTGAATTCCTCTGAACGGTTAATCGTTCCAGTTAATCTGCTCTTTCATTTCATTTACTCAATTATGTTTACTTGAGTAACTTTTTCAAAGAATAAAAAGTACTTGTAGGAGTTATTTTACTATGCTGTACTTTTTACTTTTACATGAGTGAAATTTCTGGATTCTCTACCCACTGAAAGAAAAACAAACATGTTCTAACCAGAAATTCACCAGACACACAGTGGCAGTTTTCGATTCATGAGTTTTATATTGAAAGAAACTGTTTTGGGAAAAATTCCCGGTTGTTATTTTGTGAATTATTGTAATCTTTGTCCTTAAAATACCAACATTTCCACTTAACTATATACTTTGGTTCGTCTGATGATGTAAGTTTTACATTTTAAACGACTGACAATTTAATCAGTTGAGTAGACTTTTTACCAAATACTTTTTTGTTTACTCTTGAGTCATTTCTTGAACAGGTACTTTTTGCTTTTACTTGAATATAAGTATGTTGAATACTGTGGAAGAGCCAGAGCTCGTGTTGGAGAGGCAACAAAGTGTTCAGGACTCACGTGTAGCTGCTGCCATCTAGTGGGAGCTAAGTGAAATTAGAAAATTTATTTGACAAAGAAAGTCATGAAGTCAGCATTACATGTGATTGTAAAGCAGAGGAAAACATGGCTTAGTTTTTGTGTGTCGGCACAATAAACATACAAATAAAAAAAGACATGCACATCTGGCTAGCAGACAGTACACACCACTAAGTGGGTCCCAGACAAAGGGGAAAATCTCTGCAGTAAAATTTCCCCCTTGCAGTTTTTGCACACAGGATGTTGTAAACGGTGTTGAACGGGGATCGTATTGCTGTATTGCAGAAAGCTGACCTGGGAGTCAAACAGGATCCAAGTTGGTGCCTGGAAATCAGTCCAAAATGCAACAGTCACACCCACCGTATGAACCATTTCACATCTAGGATGTCATCTGACAGACCAACACAGAGTGGTGCAGAGTTATGATTTTAAAGGAAAAAGATGTCCAATTTGCAACTGTTTCACCAGCAAAAAACTGCAAAGTGTGGCATTGATTTCAATAAAGATTCGGTGACTGTGATGCCCTCAAAGAAAATTCAGTGCAGCCAGATATGTGTAACTTAATCTCAGTATGTACACAGCTGTTGAATGAATACTTTAGAGTTTTTGTTGGTTTGTTTGTTTTGTGTTAGTAGCTGCATTTCCATTCACCATAAAATTGCACAAATTGGAGTTATAAAAATAAAGTTGCTTAATGGAAACACGGCAATTAAAAAAAAAACATTTTTTGTTAAAAGGTTTTTGCGCTTGGATGAAGTGGTTTTTCAATCACATCGAAATTGGTTTATGTTGTAAAACTGCAGTGGAAATATTCTTTTCACATCACACCAGGCGGGCATCACTACTGGCGGAAAGGAAAAGAAGACGACAGAAAGAGGTAGGACGATATCACAACATTGTTTTTTTTAATCTCATGAACAAACTTATTCAAGTGTGATTTCAATTCAGTTTCTTATTTAATGTAAACTGACCTAATCAGAATCGCAATAAAGTTTGGTGCACATTTGTAATGGAAAAGCAGCTAGTGAATAACAAACCTACAGGTCAGATGGAAAAATTAATTAATTGTGAACTTCACAAATCTGGTCTTTGTGAAAGAAAGACAAAGAGGAGGAATAAAAAAGTCCAAGTTTACAGTTTGTGATCAGACATGTGGCTTAATGGACAGAGCAAAAGTGTGGAAGACGACGCTCTGATCAGATGAAATGTAACATTCTGACCTCGAGTAAAAATGATATCCACTGTGAAGAATGGGTGCATAAAAATGCACACCACACTTTTCAGATTCATAAACGTCAATGATAATAAAAAGCACATGTCATTTTCATTCCACACAATAATTATCCACTGATTTATGTTGTCTTATGGCATAAAATCCCAATGATACGCAATGAAATTTCTGAAGAGAACAGCACATTTCTCTTCATGGTTCATTTCATATACATGATCGTCACTCACAAACAGGAAGTGGTACATCACACAGGAGTCATATCATAAGAAAACACTATCTTAAAGGAACTAAGACTATAAAACTACACTTAAAGGGGCAGTATTATGTGTTTTCCAGACACATTGTGCCATTGTAAAGCATAATTAAGTAACTATGCTAACTTCAATTGTTAAATAATGCTCTCTCTCTCTGTCTCTATATATATATATATATATGTATATGTATATGTCAAATATGATTTCAAATAAATTTTACCTTTTCAATTAACACCTTGAAATTGGGCCTCTGTCACTTTAAAAACTCTTGCTCTTTCTGAAACTCCGCCTTCAAGACGTCATCACAGCATGGCTCCTCTATTAACCCTTTACTTTTTCTTTTACCAACGTTTCACTGAGAAGTAGGTCATATAATGAGCTCAGCTGATCCGCCAGATGCTTGCTAATTGCTGCTGGCTAGTCTGAAGGAGCTGAGTGGAGGAGTTTTGGAGGAGGGCTGCTCTGTGAGGCTGAAGCTTTGAAGCTTGGAAACTGCAGCTCACAGGAGAAGCTGCGTCTCAAAGGCGGGGCTAGATCCACCCAGGCATTTTGCACAGCTGAATGGTTGCCATGGAGATTAAAGGATTTCTCAAACATCAGTGAAAAAAATCAAGGCAACACTCCAGGTATGACTTTGATTATAACATGATGTAAAGCTCAAAACAGTCGATTTTACATAACACTACCCCTTTAACAGTACCTGGAAGTTACTTAAACAAACGAGCAAAAAAAACCTGTATTGTCTGTATGATGAAATAATCTACAAATATTGCTGTCACATCATCTCACTAAGATAACATGTTTTGTCAAATCCACCTTATCTATAGTTCCTAAATCACACAAAGTAAAGAACGAAGACAAGATGAAATACATATCAGCAGTAAAACAGATCCCCCATATTGGTTTGTCTACAAGGCCAGGCATGGGAGGAAAAAACTGAAACTTCCAGAAGAATTCCACCTTTAGAGGAACTAAATCTCCATCCAAAGATGGAGTCAGGCGCTCCATTATGCGCGCAGACGCGTTGCTCAGCTTCTCCCAGCAGGGGGCAGTGTTAGCTGTTACATCGCATGCTGTTTTGGAGTCTGCTTGAGGAAAGAGGCGGAATCAGCAGCTACAGATACTCTTCTTCTTTGACGTAGAGGATCTCATGGGCTGAGCTGGGAACCTGGCGGAGGCAGAAATGAGGAGAAAGACGGGCAGTCAGAGGTTACGCATATTTCCCCGCGGACACCGCGGTCGATACTTGGGCTCTGTAATGAGTGAACACTCACACTCAGTCCCAGACAAGCTGCCGGTCCGGAAAGGTTATCTACTAACGTTTGGCAGTGACACAAAATGTATCAAATACTTTTTCAAAGTTTCTAAAGGTATACTAAAGAATAAATATATAAATGTTGCCATATTCAATAAATTCCAATATGTGTTCAGATAAGGTGCATTTAAAATAATTTCACTTTTGAATCTGTTTAAAAAATAGTTTTCTTCTTACTGCTCTGACATAATAATACAATTTTTCAATATTGTGTTTCTTTTGGAAGCAGAAAATGAAATAATAAATTTATGACGACTTTCATAATTTTTCATTTTTCATATAATAATTTTTGATTATTTTAACAAAAATAAAGGATTGAAAACATGAATGTATGAAATTAACCTCTATGGTGCAGTAGTTTATTTTAGTTAGTCAAATAAATGAATTTTTCTATAATATTGTAATTTCTTAAAATGGCTCTGCAGGTAAACTATTCTACTTCAATGCTTCCAGTGTCGACTCCTCTCTGTTCAGATCCATTGTAAAAGTATTCCAACCCAACAAACATTTTCATATTGCATCCCGCTATTATATGCTAACACAATGTAACACACAATTGAATGGCTTTGCACTGTAAATCACACAAAATCATCATGAATTAAGACGGCCGTCAAACAGGCCAGGGCAGACCATGAATGTGGGCATTTGGAATTTGACAAAATATGAAGAACTATTCTACCTGTTCTAAGGTCCTGCATGGTAAGTTGGAAAATGTCCTTATTGCTACTGAGACTTTAATCTTCTGGGATCAGGCATTCAGAGGTTAAACAAACAAACAAAATAAAAAACAATCACAAAATATTCAATGAAAACACAACTTCATTAATGTGTTTTAATTTCTTTGTATTGAAGCAATCCTATTTCATTTTGAAAAACGTTCTCAATGGCCATAAAGGAAAGTTTATAAGGAGGAGCTGATCAGTATGACAAGTAAAAAAGCCAAAAATTATCAGCAAATATGACTTGGTTATGTAAAATCTATCTTAACTATCTGTAGTAATTCATAACGATATTTTGCTGCTCGCCTGCTGCTTTCCGTTTTATTTCTTTTCTTCTGCAAGCTGAATTTAAGCCTCCCTAAAAAGCATTAAACAGCACAATCTGTCCTCTTGGAGCGACGTCTTCAAAACTCAACTAACATGAGAAGCTTTAGCCAAACCACAGCCGCGCTCTCCCTCAGCTGTTCTGCTTACAGCGACAACTCAAGAGGAAAAAATGCACATAAAACAAAAGGTGAAAAAAAACCCAACTCAATAATAATGACAGAAAAAAGTAGAAATATGCAACTTGTGCAGAGCGTTGCACCACATCGGCTGTCCAGTGGTCATGCAGCAGACAGCGCCTGACCCCGGAGCGTCTCCTGTCAGGACACGAAGGCGTCTTTCTGCTTCAGGCTCGCTCCCAGAAATATTTGTGTTCATCTGTGACTCTTTTAGTTTTCAACTAACATTTTTCAACAACATTAAGAAGCTGTGTTCAAATTAATACAATAATAAAAAAAAGCATTTTAAAATAACCAAAGTTGAGCGGAGAACCAAACAACACATACCTGAACTATAAATCCAGACCCCACTTAGACACATAAACTCACTGTGGTTATTATGATGAAGACTTTATGCTTTGCTGGGAGAAATGTGACGTTTTCAGCCAATTGTGTTTGACTCTATAATGTTAAGATAATGATGAAAACATTGATGTAAGATGAGTTATATATTTATATAACTCATTATATATTTCACAGTTCAGCTGTAAAAGAGTACCGTGTGTGCAGCATATTCAAGTGAGCACATGATGACAGTAACATCATATAAGACCTTTACAATCCATAACATTCAGTTTTCTTCAGTTCATGTCTTTCTGTAAGTCATATTACTGAAAAGGCTACATCTGGTTAAAGTTGAACTGTTCTTGCTGAAGATTTATGACATTTTGTCTCTTACTGTTTAGCTGGAGTCATAACCTGGCTAAATCTTTATAGAAGCTTCTATTAATGTTTTCAATTTGAGTTGCATTAAATGGTTTAATCCTCCCGGCTGCTAGTGTCTTCCAGCTGGAACTTCGATTGCTAAGAACGTCACAGAACATTACTTTAAAAAAAATCTGGACGATCTCTAACACACACACACACACACACCCCCACACCCCCACACCCAAACACACACGATGGAGTGTTGCGTGTGTGGAGTTGTTTTTAACCTGGTTAACTCCTCCCACCACCAGGAGGCGATCTCTGATGACAATGGAAGAGGCGGAGCATCTGGGAAAGTTCATGGGAGCCAAACGTTCCCACTTCTTTTTCTGAGGGTTAAATGCCTCCACCGTGTCCAACGCCGAGGGTTCGTGACCTAAAGGTGGCGCATGGAGACAAATGCTTATTAATGCGTCCATATCTGCCAACAAAAAACATCGAATTACGGTTCATGGTTTTCATTGTGTAAATTCATGATGGTTATGAGTTTAGCAGAGGATTCTGTAATTCATTTAAACTAGCTTTAAAATGTTCTACTTGAAAATTAGAGTGCAGCATTTGAGCTCTTATTGTGAAAGTTTGAAGGAAGTTGTGTCACAGCTCATTTGCTGTTTTGACTTTATCCACCTTCCTGAGTCAAATGATGCAATGTGTGAATTCTGCCTGCAATTCCTGGGCCTGTATTTTTACATGGTAACAAACAATCTCTTTAAGAGCAAATATGTATAAAAACATAACTATCTCTCCCTATATATATATATCTATATCTATATATATATAGATATAGATATAGATATATCTCCCACGATGCCACTGTCAAGCAGTGGACAGTTACATACTGAGCTGCAAGCAAAACATTCACATCTCCAGGGACAAGGACTACTGTAGAAGTCAAGCTTTCTTTTTAGATAATATATATATATCTATATATATATATATATATATATATATATAGTTACTTTCCAAATCAAGTAGTCAGTAATCTGATTAAAGTTACTTTTTGAAAGTAACTATGCCATCAATGTTTACGACTGGAGTTAACCTGAACAAACAGACTCTATTTATCAGCTTATTTCAATTTAATAATAAAAAAATAAAAAAATACTTTTTTCTTGCCAAAAAATGCTGTAACTCAAAGTCTTGAGGTTTCTTCAGTTTCTTTCAATTCCAACTCTCTCTGTTCCACTACAGTAGTGTGAAAACGTGTCCGCTCCCTTCATCACTTCCTTTTGTTTTGCACATCAAACCAATTTCAACATGAGTCAAAGACAACACAAGTAAACACAAAATGCAGTTTTTAAATTAAGATGGAAGAAAAGATGGAGGAAAACCAACAACCCTGCACTGTCCTGCATGCAGAAAAGATAGAACCAGGCTCGACTCCTACGTAACTCGATCTGGACTTTAAACTGAGATTGAAACATTCAATGTATTCAATGCACATGTATTGATATTTAATCAATTATTTCTGCATTTATCTCCAGTTTTAACCAACACATCTAAATAATCATGTCATAAGTTTTTGATTCATGGTAACTCTCCATACAATCGGTGATTTTGGTGCAACTGAGCAGCAGAACTTCTGTTTGCGTCTTACCGAGTCCACCTGCAACCACCATCCTGCCGCGCAAGAAGGCGGCAGCAAAATCTGCTCTCTTGGTTTTCAACGCCACCGTCTCCTCGGACTTCAGCCAGATGCCTGGAATGGAACAAGAAGAGAGAGAGAGAAAAGACAGCTGGAGTGAGCAAGCGTGCGTGCCCGCGCTCGTGTGTGTGCGTGTGTGTATGCAAGGTCACACAAAGTAGCCGAAGTGAATTCCTGAGGCAGCCTAGTCCACCTTCAGCCAGACAGGAATGCTGCTGAGCTTTCAGAGTGTGACCTGCACAACAGGTCACCCAGGAGGCAGCTGCAGTTACAAGAGGTGTGCACTCTGTTTCCCACACACACACAAGCATATATGTATTTATATATACATACACACACCTGTCAAGTACTACAAAAGGTTAGAACAAACAGGCAACGGAAGGAAGCAGGTGAAGTCAAAGATGGCGTTGTGGTGGTGAAGCTGATGCCTGAACACGTCTGAACTCTGCTGGAGGAACAACGGCGCCGATTCAGACTGGAGCGCTTCATGAAGCATAAATCTGACTTAAGTCTGACAGAGATGTAGGCAACGCTGTGCACTGATACAATGTGGGCAGCTTTTCCGCTTCCACAATCTGTGAGCTTTGGTTTGGCAGAATTCCCTCAAAAACTGCAAGAAAAGTTTCCCATTGCACTGAATTTAAGCAGAAGCTGTTTGTCCCAAAGAAGACGACTACAAGCCAGAACCCTGATACATTCCACTAACTCATTTTTATTTTGGGCCAAATCAAAGTCCAGGGTCAGTTGAGCCGGAATGCATCGATAAGAAACCTTCAACAAACTGGTAAAGTATTAACAGTTGTCTCTGCATTGAATAAGGTCTTCTTAAAATGAAAAAAGACTGAACATCTTTTCTTTTTTGTGATTGTTTCTGGGATTTTTGTTGTTGTTTTTCAATCAAAATCACAGATCTCATGGTGCTAATCCAGAGATGTTTGCCAGGAGTTTTGCTATGTTTGTATGACTTTTTGTTACTTGCCATATCGGCAGCAGTGCAGTTGAATTTAGAAATGCTGCCACCTGCAGGTGGGAGTGAGCAGTCACTGAAACCCGAGGGGTTTGAACATTTTTTCCAGATGCTTTTCAATAACTTCAGTTCTGCATTAGCGCAGACAAATACAGAGATCTGCTGATTTTTGTGCAAATTTGATCTGATTGTGTAAAACTGGGGGAACTCACTGATGTCATCTGGAGTCTGGAGAGTCTCAAACGTTTCACATGTCAAACATCTGAGAGTTTGACGTGATTTCCAATCTGGCTTATGTCCACTTCAGGAGACACAGCTAGGAAAAAAGGGCAATGTGATACCATATACAGTATAGCATTGCACTGAAGTATTTCCTCTTCCCAAGCCAAACCTTGATCAGAATGCTTTAGATACGCTGTTCAAAAAATAATAATAATAAAAAAATCACAAATAGGTGAATCTGCTTCTCCAGTAAAAGCAGCTTCCATCAGAAGCGTCAGCAGGTTGCTGCTACGCTGCTGCTACGCTGCTGCAGCCCCACTACAGCCACACTGATGGAGCAAAGCGCAGGTGCAGTGATGAGCATGAGTGAAATCTGTCGCACGCAGTGGCAGCGACTGAACGCTAAAGTCCCAACATACCTGTAACCCCATTAAAAATATTTAACAGAGCCGCAGGTGTGCAAGATATTACATCTGATATTTAATCTCCTTAAATCCACATTGTTTAACAATGACTAAACATTTCATTTTCGGCCGCCTGAAAGGCTCCGGCTGATTAAAAAAAAATAAAAAAAAGTACCTGGCGGATAATTAAATGAAAATGTCGCCATCAAATGAAGTTTTCTCTCTTTCCCAACAGATCCGGAGGAAAGTTTTTCTTTCTACTTTGAGACTTATAGCTGCTGCCAAATCTTGTTTATCTGAGGGAAAGCCAGGCAGGAGGAAATCGTGACAAGGGAAGACAGATAACTTCATTAAGGATGTAAGGGAGTCAGTGAGAATTAGAATGATGGAGCGATAGAGCAGGAGCGGAAAGAAGATTTTCCTCTTTGTGTGCTTATCTCACTCATGCTCTTCAGTCCCTGTTCTTCTTCTAACCTCTTTTTCTGAGATCCATCCCTCTTTTCTTTTGATTAATTTCTGGTCTGCTGCTGAAACAAGTGAGAGAGTAAACAGCAGCAGCAGACAAAGTGTGGAGAGAGAGAGAGAAAGAGAGAGAGAGAGAGAGAGAGAGAGAGAGAGAGCGATAAGAGGCCAGATGGGGAGCCGTCTCTGAGTTTCCCAGTCTGGTTCAGTTCTGCAGAGGAGAACCAGGAGGACTCCCAGCTGGCTGTCCACTGCTCTCCGGGGAAAAGCTGCTTCTCTTTGTGATGTCATGTGTAATCAGTTTGATGAAAATCAGCACTTAGTCTCTGTGGCAGTGAAAGGCGCGTTCAGTGAATGAGTCTAACGTTGCAAACACCTTCCACCTTCCGTCTTCGTGACGAGGTTTGATTTGTTGATGTTTAGTTTAGTGCAAGTCCATGCAGCAGGTAAAGTGAGTTTTGAACACATTGACTTTTTTCAAATCTTTTTTTGTTTCCTCGTTTTTCTTCCTTTTTCCTGTTCCAGTGTGTCAGGCATACCACATGGACCCAGCCAGCATACCTAGGTGGGCCCCATATGGGGAAAAGGAGGGCAGACAATATGGGTCCCACATGGGTTTGTCCGTGGTTTCCATGGTGGCCCCACACGGGTTTGCCCATGTAGGGCTGATGTAGGCGGTGGCTCCACCACCTGTGAAAATTACTTTGACTGTTGCTAATTCTTAATTGCTAATTATTTTATAATAATGCGGACAACAATGTATTTCCACTTATAAGGCTGAGCTGAAGGGGAGATGGTTTAATGGTTGCAACAGCACAAAAAACATTTTTTTTAGTAATTTGTGTGTTTTGTGTGTTCCACTGTCTGGAAAACTCTAGGAAGGGTTTTAAAGCCCCCAGCCTCCAGGTTCTGTGTTGTCACAGTGCAGCTCAGCGCTCCTGATGTGGCTCCACAACTCAGATATCCTTTTGCACAGATTTGTGACTCTTATCTTAATATTAATAATTATAATGGCGTTTAGTTGCACAACTTTACGGACTCTTTCATTTGTGGCTGTTTCCACGATTTTTGTTGCGCTGCTCATATTAGTCTCGATGTTTGCGGTTTTCTGGAGCTCAAAGCGAAGCTCGACGTCATTCACAGCAAATATATTAACTTCACATTAACAAAGACACAGCAGGACGGATCATCCAGGAAATGATGGACAGGGAGAATCTGACGACCAGGATGACAGACAAACTCTGGGATTTATTATGTGTCTCTGCTTATTTCCAAGCACAAATTAGTAACTTCAATTAAAAAACGAGCCCCAAAAAACGCAACCCGCGAGTCATTACATTTAAAAGTGACTTTAGAAACAAAACAAGCCCAAAACCGCTTATAATAATCGGACTTGGAGACAGAAACTCAAAATAGTTCCTGCTTTTCCAGCATCAAAATGCATTTCTGTCGCTGCTGCTGTCGCATAGAAACGGAGGTCGCTCCCCAAGAAGCGTAGAGGAAATAACTTTAAATTACAAAGAAAATAAGTGATTTTGTTAAGTAATTGTAGTCTGACTACTGGATTTGAAATAGCAAAGTGGTCCGACCTCACTGAGCAGGACCAAGAACCACACGAGTCTTCACAGTTAGATCTGTGGTCTTTGTGTGACGCAGGCCGAACAGCAGCATACATTATGCTGCTCTGACAGGAGGCGACAGAGGAGAATAAAGAGACGGAGATAAAGCGCAGAAAAAGGGGGATGATGGCAGAGAGAAGGTAAGACAAAAACATGAAGGAGATGAGGAATTCTCTGAAGACCGGGCTTTGTAGTCTGTCTGGTTTTAATTTCGTCCACAGCTCTCCTCTGTAATTCTCCCTGGTGATTAAAACTAGAGACGGATGGTGATTAGTTCTTGGGCTTTGATGGATTGTGCCTGTCACATGTGAAATACCTCTGACTGAGAGATGATGCTTTTGAACAAAATGTTTCCTACCTCGGCTCTAGAAAGACTTTTAGTCTCTCATTTCTAGTCCATTTCGGTCCTTTGTTGTCCTTTTTAACCTTTTCAGTGTCGATACGAAGCCAATATTAAACATTGGAATGTATTTTTTACTCACTATGAAGCCTTTTAGTTCCTATGTTTTTTTTTGTTTGTTTTTATTTGGAGAGAACAAATCCCAGCCACTCATCTTATTTTCTTCAGTACATAAAGACAACAGAAATAAACTTGTGAGCAGACGATTGGTTCGGGCTTCATTGTCACTGTCATTTTGCCAGTGAGTTAGACAAAATAAAAACATTCACACTATGCAGTGGGAGTGCAGATCAATGTGTAAGACAAGACTTCTGGTCAAGCCAGTTACCATGAGACTTTACACACACTGTCAACCTGCTGCTCTGCAAAGTCTTAAACTAATCAGAAATGATTCTCGGTAATGCTGTATTTGACGGGGCGTGCAGAGAGTACTGACATGAGGCTGTCATGAACACAGGGGAGTCTTTATGAAGTGACATTCAGCAAATAATGACACTTTTAATGCAAAGTTGCACTAAAAGTTGAATTAAAAGCCTCAACTTCGTATTATTCAGTAAGCGACGAAACTTTGAATGTAAAATTCCATTAAAACTTGCATCAAAAGTCAATTAAAAATGTCAGCGTTGCATTAAAAGTGACATTATTTACAGAAGGACACTTCATGACAACCGTCAGAAACATTCATGAAGTCTCCTATATGCTCATAACAGGTGTTATGTCACAGGTCAGTCTTATGCACAGCCCTTCAAATAAAGTGTCACCTGATTCTCTCTGTGCAAATTGCATTGTAATCATTTAAGTTTAGTTTATTATCTTTTAGGAATTCAACAAAAGCGTCTTTTTTATGCAAGTTTTTAAACTAATCTAAGTGATTAAATAACTCAAGCAGTTTTGGGTATTTTTGCTGACAACAATCAAATGGTCTTATTTAATCTCTAAAATATTTTTCTTCAAGCAGGGAGGCGTTCTTCACGGTGAACCGAGTGATGCAATCTTTTCAATTTATCCAAATCTATCAACATTTACCTCCTGCTGAGGTTGGAGTACAAGTGATTATTTCAGCAGTGGATTTTTCTGCTGAGGGGAAAAGAGCTCAAATCCATAGAGGTTATTCATGTTCATTGTTCAGCTGCTACTGGCTGAATTTAAAACAGTAAACATTCAAGTTGTCTCTGAAAAAGTTGTGGTAGAAAAAAAAATTGGCCAAACTGTGCAACATGTATATATATATATATTCCAGCTGCAGAAGAGGAAAGTTGGAGAACATTTCCACCAGGAAGCTAAAAGTGCAACAATTTCCTCTCCACAAATGGACCTTTGTGGTGTTTGGTGTAACCCAGAATATAACATCCGCTAACAGGCGTGCGTCTTAATGCTGGAGAGATGGAACAGTAATACAATATCAATGTGTCACGGCAGATTGCATGGCAGTGTGTCTGTGTGGAGGAATATTGCTGCAGATGGATAATAAAGTAATCTGTTTCTGGATCTTGTAATTTGAAACGGTCCTCATCCCCCTGCAGCTCATCTCCCATCTCATCTCAGGCAGAATTAGATTGGAGAAAGTGACCGCGGCTCGTCGGCAGGCATGCTGGGACGTTTGTGTGTTGGGAAGCGTTTCCCTTTCCGTCTCTCTCTCTCCAAACACACAAGTCAATCTCTCCTCCCATTATCATATAGTAACGTTATCGCCGCCATGTTCTGCTTTATTCGGCTCCCATTCGACCCATCCCAAAGTGTGACTGGATGTCTAGAATGATTTATTGATTTTCTCTTTCCCATTTCTTCTTCCATTCCCTCCTCAATTTGTTCACCTGTTACTCCGACGAGCGGGATGGAGGAACCGGCCTGTCTGCATCGTAACCTCTCTCTCTTTATGATGAGGCTAATGCTAACAGCTGCGTCGCATGGCGAATACTATCAGTGACAAAGTATCAAGTCAAAGCAAAATGTCACATGTCTCTATCTTTGACATTTGAGCTGCGCTACAGAATGTTTGTGAGCCACTTTAAACTTTGGACGGATGAAAAAGCTTCTCAAACATGTTTCTAACCTTGTTTAGCTGATGCCAATGATTTTAGTGACCTTCTTTCTGTAGCTGTGACTTAATTGGCCGTTAAACTGCATAAATCCGGATTTAAAAAAATTTATTTGCTTAATTAAACATGCAATTTTGAAAAAAAAGTATTTAAATACGAAATTTTTGTGCTACGTTGAGGTTGTATTTAAATGTCATTCAACTAAAATGTATGCTGTTTGGTTTTTTTTACAAAATTGCAACAGAAACATTTTTTCACATGACGCTAGTTTGTTCACAGCAGCAATGTGCTTATTTGTCAGCACTGGCCTCCTTAGAGATTGTGCAGCTGGCTCCACCAGAACTCTCACTGCTTCTCAAAGTGAACCCATAACTCCATGACTTCTGTAAAATCATTGATTACAATTTCCCCAAAACGCTGCATACATAGCTGCTGCCAAGGAGGCGGGGCTTGTTGCTTCAACGCCTGAGTAAGACGCAGACGTCTCTGATTGGCTGATATGTGATGAGCACTGGCACTGTGGCCGAATATGTCTCATGTAACTGTTTACATTCGTCATTGCCATCGTTTTCCATTAACCTTAAAATTGTGTAAATTTGCATTTTGAAAATAAATCCACTTAATGAAAACATACCAATTTTGAAAAGAAAAAACAACTTTTGCAGTATGATGAAGTGTTTTTTTTCTTCGTATCAAAATCGGGGTATTTTTCAAAACTGCAATGGAAACACTTTTTCACATCATATGAGTCACATGATCAACAACCAGATGTTACTTCCGGAACGAAAATGAAGAAACAGAGGACAGGAAGTGGTAGGAGGAAGTTGACTATTTGGATATAGTTGGATATTTCAGACTTAAAAAAGTATCGGTATCAGTATCGGAATTGGCCGTGCTAGCCCTGTATTTATTTGGTATCAGATTGACACTGAAAGGTTCAGCATTGCGCACCTCTAGTAGCCATGGTAACCTGTAGCACACCATCCTGCCTGTCACACAGCTACAGTCAGACTGATAGTCAAAGTAACTGACTTCTGAAATACACCATCACCAGTGAAAACTGTAAGATTTCTTTTTAGCCTTTTTATACAACCACATATTCATTTTCTTGCATGCAGAATGCTATTATAGAGAAAAACACAAAAACATTTGGCTTCATGGTGACGCCTCTCAGAGATGGCGTCTCGAGTCGGAGAATTCGCCTCAAGTCACGTTCAAGTTGTTAAAATCTTGCAAAGCAGAACAGTCGTGAGCTCCCTCGCATCTCACACACACACACAGGCACACACGGCAACACAAGCACACACCCACACTGCTGCTGTGTGCAAACAGTTTGTACACGCTCTCTTGCGTGATTTTAATCTGCTCCATGCTGACAGTATCGCCGTTATTAACTCAACATTAACAAGCTGATGACGCTGGACCAGGCGAGACTCTGGACCGGGCGAGACGCTGACAGCGAGCGGCATGAATGCAGCTCCAAGTTTGGATCAGAGGGCAGGGAGGATGCTGGAGTGGTTGGCACATTCAGCTAAATAATTGAATACGGCTCTGTGCCCAGAGCTTTACTCATTAATCAGATTTGTGTGAGTCCTAATCAATGTCGTCTCCTCTGGGAGCTTCTCCTTATTCCTCATGTTCAGTAAGCAAGAGTTAAAAACATTACTGAGAGGAAAACGTCCAATTTAGTTGTAAATACTTTTTGACTGAAACAGAAGCCCGTTTCTTCTTTGACTGTATGTTTTAAGGACGGAAGATGAAAAAAAAACAAAAATAAACAAACCAATCTGTAGCCACCGTTGCACTAGGATGCAATGCTCTCACTCTATTAATCCATTGCTGGATTAACAGAGTGAGGTTAATAGAGCTATAGCTAGTGACGTCCACCAGCAGGCGCCATTATATCCGTTGAGTCGTGTCCACATAACCATCCATCCATGCATTTTCCTGCACCCTTGTCCCTTACTGGGGTCAGGAGGGTTGCTGGTGCTTATCTCCAGCTATCGTTTCGGGCGAGAGGTGGGGTCACCCTGGACAGGTCGCCAGTCTGTCGCAGGGCAACACAGAGACACACAGGACAAACAAACAAGCACACACACACACACACACCTAGGGACAATTTAGAGAAGCCAATTAACCTGACAGTCATGTTTTTAGACTGTGGGAGGAAGCCGGAGTACCCAGAGAGAACCCACGCATGCCCAGGGAGAACATGCAAACTCCATGCAGAAAGACCGGGGCCGGGAATCGAACCCAGAACCTTCTTGCTGCAAGGCAACAGCTCTACCAACTGCGCCACTGGGCAGCCTGTCCACATAACCAGATTGCACCAAAGCACGGTGTGAATTAATTTGTTGCAAAAATTTTGATAGCACAATTGTTTTTTATCTTATTTCTCAAAGTTAAAGGTGTTACAATTGTGGATGTTTGGAGACATAATCTGTATCCCAATATACAAATCTAATTTTGTTTCTGTCAATCCCTGTTAAGTTACAAGAGCATCAAATGAATTTTTATGTCTTATATTGGATATTTTATCCGCTATGATGACCGTTATGAGTATTCTTTGTTTGATTGCGTCATTTTCTCGATTGTACCAACGTTATTCCTGACTCAGAGCATACAGTAGCAATGGCACATGTGTGTCGCATGTCGCAGTACATAACTTCAACAAAAATATGTTTTTTCCATATTTATTCAAACTATCACCATCTGGTGACACTCTGCTATGAAACAGATTATCTGTGAAAAAAATCACTCTCCTCCACATCCTCCTAGTGCTACTATCGCTATCTGAAGAAATGCCAATCAGAGCCAGGAGGAGGGGCTTAGCGCCGTCAATCACACCTGAGTACAAGGTGCTCAATTGGAGAAACAACTCACTGTTACTGGAAAGCTATTTACCTGCCGACATCGATGGCCATGCTAACTAGCCTAGCATTGGTGGGAGGCCATGTTGTGGTAAAGCAGCTGTAGCAGAGCAGAGAGCAGGGGGACTGTTGGGTGAGGAGAGGGAGCGATGAACATGAGGGTGATTGACAGCGCTAAGTCCCTCCCCCGGCTCTCATTGGTTGTTTCTGGCTTTGATTATTATTTCTGTAGTTCTCACTGTTACAAGGCAGAGGAGCTTGATGTTTTCAGATTATCTATCTTAAATTAAACTTTCACTACATGATGATAATTTTACTAAATATGTAAAACCATAATTTTCATTAAAAAATGTTTTTCCCATATGTAGCAGTATTTCAACTACAACCTGCAGCTTTAAGCAGAATGATGTAAATATGCCTCTGACATCCCGAGCTGCTGCCGATACGTCGCCCTCGTCTCTCCTGCTGAGGCTGCGTCTCGTCCAGCTAAACTGCAAATCCCAAACTCAAGCTGACGTTTTCTTGACTAGCAGCGGATGTTCTTGGAATAATGCTGATAAATGTGGCGCTTGGATTTGATGAGATTTTCCAAATGAAAACGTATGGTGTGTGCCCATGGGTGTGTGTGTGTGTGTTGTGTACCAGATGGAAGATTCTGAAAACGTTGAAAATTTAATGAAACTACAACCAGACAGCTCACAGGATGCTTGAGCGCCTGGCTAAGTTCAGCTATTTCATAAGTCAATTTTGACAAGCTACTCTGAGATGATGCTGCGTGTGTATCAGCAGGCCCCGGACATTCTGTAATTGTCAATAAAAAAACACAAGGCAAGAGTCACTTTCAGCGTTTTTCAGCAACACGTCAGTTTCATTGCACAGAATAAAGAGTGAGTGAGGCAGGATGGAGAAGGCTTCATATTGAGCTTGTGGAGAAAACGCCGAAGGAGACATGTTAAGAGTATTTTTATTTTATTAGATGGTAGATATTGTACTGATACCAGACATCACAGTAAAAATATGCTGAAGTAATGCTACCATCACTTGGGTTCAAGTTCTGAGTACTCAAACCAGGACGTTTAATTAATATTGCTTCAAGTCATTAAAAATATATGTATTGATAAAATTGAAAGATTATATTAACACCTAAATAATTTGGGTGTTAACTGCATAATGTGTGACCAGTAGGGCACACATGCAGCGCACCAATTTATTAGCCAACTTCATTTTGGGGGATCGGTGATCGGCCGATACTTACATGTGAAGCCAATTTTATTTAACTCAGCAAAGGTCTAAGGTCAGCCACTGTCCTCTTCTGCTCCCTCCCTGTTGCCAACTCAGCCACTTTCTTGCTACATTTAGCAACATTTCAGACAAAAAATATCGTCATCGGCCAAAATCGGAATCGGAATCGATCGTAGATCATTCATCTCTGATCGGCCAAAACACTGCAATGGGTGCAAACAAAACCCCCAGTACACAGCAGGTGTGTTTCTGTACCTTGATTGGTATCAAAAATATTGACGTTCTTGGTGAACTTGGAGCTTTGGTGTCCTCCGCCTTGCCGCAATCCTCCCAGCAGACACAGCCTCCCAGCAGAGTCCCATATCACCCCCCCGTAGGTGCGCTTACACGGCAAAACAGGCAGGGAGGTCCAGGAGCGCGCGTCTGTGTCGTACACCTCGAAGGCTTTCACTGGTCGCTTGCACTGGCGACCACCTTCAGGAGGACAATGGTGTGTTTTTCTTTAGTTTTTTTCATTCTGGAAAAGGTGCCCACAAAAACAAAAGAGTGGGAAGTGTGTTTGTTCTGGACTGTTACCTGCAACATAAAGCTTGTTGCCCAGCAGGTGGCAGTTGGCGTCATAGCGAGGAGTCGGCATGGGAGGAAGTAGCGCCCAGACGTCCTTTCTGAGGTCGTACTGCTGCAGGACGCTGCGAGGGAGCAGGTCAGCGGCCATTCCTCCAACAGCCAGAGCGCGGCTATCTGCCAGAGACAGACGCTTTAGGAAACTTCTCTTTAGTTGATCAGAACTGTTCATTATAGTAGCAAGAGAATGAAACAGCAATAATGCACAACAGATCCCTACTCAGTATTAGCAGGTTCACCCGCAGATCGTTTCCCCAGAAAACCAACGTTTCCATGGAGCGCGTCCAAAATATTCAAAAGACGGTGCAGGAACGTTGGCTTGTCTGCAATGTTGTTTTTGATGTAAAGCTGCGGTATGTAACTTTTATTTTTAAAAAAAGTCTAGCCATTATATGTTATTGATGTGTCTTACGCATCAATAACTCCCACAGCCAATGAAAACGCTCCATTATAACTTATTTCACTCCTGAATGCTACGTTTAACCTTCCAGCCAAAATTCTTGTCTACAGACAAGAACTCGTCCACCACCAGAACCAGCTGCAGCAGAGCTGGACGATCAGTCTGTACAAAGTGTTAATGCATTGAGACGCCGACATGGAAGATTCAGAATTGATTTACAAATGTCATCACAACTCGATTAGCCTAATAACCTGGGCCAATGTTATTTGGATGAATGGAAAAAGTTAGAGTTAAAAACATGGCCGCCTGGGGAGAAGAAGCGATACTGTAGCTTGTGGATTATATTTAACAGATAAAAACAATACATACTCTGTATTTTGGTCACCTCTCGTTCTGATTGGCTACACAACACATTCAACATGCAGAGCTTTTATTTGTCTTGATGGAAACGCAACTCAGCCTGCCGGATATCCCAATCTGGACCGGCGCGGTCCAGAAGTCCTGAGTGGACCGGGTCACTCCTAACACACCAACCATGGCAGGAATGTCTCTTAGGAACCACCTGATGGTCTGCAAGTCCGTAAGACTGTCAGTTGAGTCAAAGATCATCACAATTATACTGCTGTGTGAAACATGCATTAGTGATGCTGAAGTTTGTCTCTAACCGTGAAAAGGAGAAGAAATTTAAAGAGTTTAGTAACATTTTACTGGGCGCTCCTGCTGCATTGCATGTTGTGTAGAAGCTCTGAGATGCTCAGCGTTTTTCAGGCGTAGAATTCATAGAGAAGTGATGAGCAAGCAAAACGGAACCGCGTCTAAACGAGAAGCAAACATTAAGCATGTTGTCAATGCGCCTCTGTGGTTATATTTAACTCTGCTTAACAAATGACCTCGGCCCCTTTTCATTACATCCGTTTCCTTTTTTTATTTAAAGCACATCAAAGATTTACAAACGTTTGTAAAACATTGAAAGCGTCCCTCCCGTCCAGGTCAGCCCACAGATGTTCCACAGTGAACTAAATCTGTGTTATTTGGCTCAACGTGAATTGAAGATGGCAGCTTCACAGGAGCGACGGAGCCTGGGAGGATCTGCTGGGATGAATGGGATAAACTGCAGGTGTGAAAAGCCTCAGCAGACTCATCCAAGAAGACTGAGAGCTTTAACTGCTGCCAGCGGGGCTTCAAAGACCGCCGGCGCCTGCCACTTCTTCAGTTCAGCTCCAGCTCTCCACCATATTTCATCCAGTTCTTCCCCATTTATTTGTCTTTTTTTAGTATTATTATTTTACATAAACTTGTACATCTGCACTTTTCTTGATAGTACATAAGAGGCTAAACTTTAGTATGACAGTTTATTTCTGATCAGCAACAAGCCCATTGAACAAATGTGAGATAATTGATGGTGATTTGTTGTTTGCGCAAATTGATTTTAATCATGTCAAATTGGACTTGATTAAAGCAGCTCCTTAATTAGACAAAATGAGACAATTGTGGACATCTTTCCTTTTTTTAATTATCTGATTGAAGAGCTGAGCTCGTTTCTTCTTTGGAAGCTGCTTTATTAACCTCGTAACCTCGTAACCGTGGATACCTTTCACAGTGATGGAGACGCCCATCAGATCCTCCCGCAGCGCGCTCCTCTTCCTCCACCTTCCTTCCTCCGTGTTGTACATCTCCACCACCTTCAGAGGGCGCTGGTCTTCTCCCACTCCGCCCACCACCAGGATCTGCTTCCCCAGCACGGCCACGGCGGCGCCCGCGCGCGGCGTGGGCATCGGAGCCAGGCCTATCCAGCGGTCCCCCTGAACACACACCGCAAAACCAGTAAAAACACAAGGTAACCATTTCTCTCTAATTTAAAAAATAATGTTAAAAAGTAAAGTCTTCAACTGCAAAAACCAGAAAGAGTTCCTGTGGAGTTCAGACTGAACAACTTCGATTCCAAACATCTGTATTTTCAAAGTAATTATTTTCTTTCTTTTTTCAAATGATATTTTCCTTGAAGCCTTGCTATGTCAATAAATAGAAGGGCACATAGTGATATTGTCACTGCTGCCACCACCTGCTTTGGAGGGGAACTGCTAGCTCCAGAGTTGTGGAAACGACCAATCCCATGGCGGGCGTGGCCACTGAACCCCACCCCACATTGTTCACATGTAGGAATGTTGGGCCTGTGGTTTTCACCCAGAGGATTTCAGATGAACAGAGTCGGAGTGCAGAAGTTTCTAAATGTACTGGACATGTTCTTTTTTTATTATAAAATTTTTTAAATATACATAAAAAACAATAATTTAGCAAAAAAAAAAACCAAAAAACAAAAGCATATTAGAAAAAACATTTCTAAATTATTATCCTACCATCTTAAAGAACATTAAAAAAAAAAAAAAAGAAAACTGATTGAAAGATTATGCAGCATCAGCATCCAGGAGGTACTGATTGGTACCTCAGGAGAGTACAGGTCCAGTCCGGGGCACGGCCGCCCCGCAGCGTCGCAGCCCCCCAGCATGTACATCTGCCCCCCCACCTCAGACAGGGAGTGGTAGACGCGGCCGCAGGGCAGACGCGCCAGGCTCTGCCAGTGGAACTCGTTGGCACTGGGGAGCGGCATGACCCGGAACCAGAGGATGGGCCGGGAAACGGGGGACAGGAGGAGGCAAGGGGAGGGGGAGCTGGACCTCAGGTTCTGTTGGAGGTTTCTGCTGCAGAGTCAGGGGAACTTCAGGCCCACTGAACGCTCTGTCATCTCACTCTGCCGGGCCCTGCAGAACAGAGCACAGGGAGGAAGAAGCCTGTTAGTATTCCCACATGCATCCCGGCACAGTGTGACGCTCCGGCTCCTCTCGTTATGCAACGTGAGCGTTTTCCACGGCAACGCACCGACGTCCCAAAGCGATGACTCTAAAGACGAGGATCTACCTAAACTCTGTTTTCAGGAGTTATCTGAACTCCAACTTTATGCTGCATTCTCCTTCTAGTTCAATAGTTTGTTGCTTCAACCGAAGCAATAAATGTGTTTTAAAAAGCATGAGGACGCAGCATTGACCCACACCACAGCTGCAGCAAACAGCTGCAGCAGGAAGGCCTTCAAAAGCTCAACTACTTGAACTTTTTCACATGAGGTCGACTGACAATAATGTTGGATTTTGGTTTTTTGGATAAATCATTGGTGAGCAAGAAAGAAATAAAAAAAACTCAACAGAAGCATATAAAAGGTAAAATATGAACAATTTGATAACTTTTTAAATCATATGTTAGAAAGTGCTTCCCATGAAAACAATCGATTAAAACAACACCATGAATGGTACCAAAGGTATACCAAACCAAATTAAAATACATGAAAATGTAAAATACAACAGTATGGATGAGTTCAAGGAAGGGCAGAGAAATCATAAAAAAACAACAACATATTTTCAGGGGGATGAAGATGTTTTACATTTTTTTGGGTGGTCATCAATATGGAAGGATGAAAAAGACCCTGGAAAAATCAACAGCGATAAATTCACCTGGAATAAATAAACAAACGAATGGAGAGACACAGCACTCAAGAAGAAGAGTGAGACAGGAACAAACTGGCTAAAGTAAGAAATAAAAGATAAATTACAACACTCAAAAATTCAAATAGAAATAAATATTTATAGCCAATTAACTGGTCAATTATTAAATATGTCTCTTCTTTTATTATTTTATTTCATTTAATGGCGTAGTCATTTATTTGTCAAACTTCCTTTTAGCCCTGTAATTATTTTAATGACATTGTTGTTAAGTCATTAATTCATTAATTTAATAAATTCATTCATTCATTCATTCATTTATCTCAATTATGTAAAACATTCCAAACATAAGAATTTGAAAAAGGAAAGCATCAGAAAATAGGAGCAGTGGGAGTGAAGAGTGAAGTCTGGATTTATTTAAGTCAATTATTGGATTAAAGGGTTTAAAAATTCTGAAAAAAGTTACAGGTCACTATATCCAAAATGATGTGTTTTCCAGGCACATAGTGCCATTTTAAAGCACAAATAAGTAACTATGTTACCTTCACTTGTTATAAAAATGCTGTAGTTATCAAATATGGCTTTAAAGAAATTTGATATTGTATTTTAACGCATTGAAATGGGGCCTCTGTCTCTTTAAGAAACTCCTGCTCTTTCTGAAGCTCTGTCTTCAGGAAGTCGTCACAACATGGCTCCTCTATTAATCCTTTAGCAATATTTTTACCAGCATTAAACTGGAAGTAGCTACTTTAATGTAGCAGATGCACGGTTCTAATAGCTGTTTGCTAATTGCTGCTGGCTAGTCTGAAGGAGCTGAGGGGGGGAGGAGTTGTGCTTTGGAGGTGGAGCTCATCCACCCAGCATTTTACACAGCTGAATGGTTGCCATGGAGTTTATAGAATTTCTCAAACATGCATAAAAGAAGGCAACACTTCAGCTATGCTTTTGATGAGAGAATAACATAACATAAGCAATTTGACAAAACACTGCCACTTTAATTACTTTAGTACTGTTTTAACTTAATCGTTTAAACAGAACACTCCTTTAAAAAGTCCTATTAAAGTAGCACAGAAACTGACTCTTTTTCTTTCTTTCTTGCTCGTCAGATGCTCAGCAGGTTGATCCAGTCAGCCAGAGAAACGCCGGCCTGTGTCATCCACCGCTCACCCCAGAGACGGAGGCCTGTCTCTCCACAGCTGACTGGAGGAGCCCTTCATTCGGCTGGGATGCGGGCTGTCAGCTATCTGTCAGTGGAGGGAGCAGTTCTTTTTCACGCTCTGCTCACTATCCTCTGTCTCCCACTTTAGAATTTTACAATCAAACTGAAAAAGCCTGCCTGTGTTTTTAGCTATGCTGATATTTCCCCTCCACATACACACGTGATATATTGAACAAGATTAATGATTTCACACGGGGTGTGGCATCATTTGTGCATGTCACATCATTTATGTGTCATGAAGTACACACACATCCTCATGACCCCAATTAACCTAATCACATTGATAGAGCAAGACTGATGAATACAAATAGGGCGCTACGGTCGGACTTCAGTTTTTCAAATTTCTAAGTTTTAAAAACATTTCAAAACTTAGAAATGCATTTTGATTTATTGTTGCATTACAATAAATACATTTAGAGCATTTTAGCAGTTACAGGAGACAAAATAAGGATTACTATACAGTTTAGTTGCCTAAAAAGTTTGGATCTTTTGGAGACAGCAACTTTCTTCAGTTCAATTCAGCTTGAAGGCAGATCTGACTGCAGATTTGAATTATTACTCAAATAAATCATCTGAGTGAGAGTCATGTTTAACACTTAATGAATTCAGTTATAAAAACGTAGTAAATTGAGATGGATCAACTAAATGAACTGAGTTGGATGTACATAATAAAACATAATAAGCTGAGTTGATCAGTCGTAGGATAAGAAGCTGGTACAGGACTCAACTGTTTCAAGTAAAGTCAACGTAAAACGTTGCTTTAAGTTAAGTAAGTTAACTTAAGTTAGTTAAATTTGTAAATTTTAAGTTAATTGATCAAAAAAAAGAAAGTTGTCACTTTGTTCTAGTTTCTAGTGCAAATATTTCAGTACATCTGAAATACAATAAACTGATTACATGTCACTTTTGAGCAACACACAGCAGTAAATAATTCCTCAATATTGATTAAAAATTCATGATAATTCCACTTGTTACACAACATTTATTTTCCATGTTCTGCCAATGGAACGAAAACCTTTTCATCAAAATGAAGGAAATATTGAATTAAAACAATCTCCTGTCTTGCTACAAAGTTACTTGTAAGTTTATTGTCTTATTTCGAGGGTATTAGGATTTTTGCCCCAGAAACTAGATGCAAAACTCCTTGGATGATTTTGCGTTTTTGCTGTGCCATATAAGAGTCACGACATCATTTCCTTTCTCTTTGGGTTTAATAAAGTATTTCTGAATTTGGACTGAAGTGAATTCAAATAACCTCTGAATGCAGCCGCTGGCTGTGGGGTTTTGTGTTGGGGTTTTCAGGCTGCAGCAGGCGGAGTCAAACAGCATGCCGCACTGCTGGAAGGATTTTTATTTGCAAGAAGAAATTGAAAACCGTGAATCCTTTTCCAGCTTGGTAACACAGGAAATCCAATTTGTCAGTATCTGACCTCAGATACAGTCACTGGCTGACTGACTGTCAGATCTCCAGCTAAAATCAGTGAATTTCCACTCACACGCCGCCCTCACTCCAGGAAAACCTTTTATTACTTTGACGGCATTTATTTAACCAGCTAATTTAGATATCCGTCGATTTTCATCTTCTTACTCCATTTTCTTTTCATCCTGAATCGTCTTGTCACGCAGTAAAAGTTAAACACAACCTACCATGAAAACACAGCAGACGGGAGCAGCTGTGTTTTTAACTCACACATGGTTCATTTTCACCGTCAGTCTGCTTGTTTCCAACCTGAAGTCTCCATCTCCTCCTCTCTCCTCCACATAAAAAGCAGCGGTGGCCTTGCAGACTGATCTACCATCTCTGCTGTTAAATTTCCTATCTTTGTTGCTGTCGCTTGTAGTTTTTTATTTTTCCCACCCTGTCGTCCCTCAAGAGCTTTCAGTTTCCTGCACGTAACCCACTTCTGGTGTCTGCATGCATGTTGTTGTTTTTTTCTTTCCACGGAGGAACGGGGGTGGAGGTTTATCACTGATGAGAGAGAGGAAGCGTGGAGAATAAACCCACAATGCATCGCGGGGCTTTATTGCCTCTGCCTTAAATTGCGGCCGTGGAAACCGCCTCCTGTGTCACGCAGACGGTGAGCGACATTAACCACGACCCCCAGAGCCGGGCGGCTCTGCAGGACGCAGGCAGGACTTTAGACTCAAATTGGACTTCTGTGGTTTAGACAGAAGAGTCTTTCAGCAGTTCGTCCTTTTGAGCTCGACACCCCCACACCCACACGACCTTTCACCCCCCACCTCCCTTCCCCTCTGCTCTGTCTGCTTTATCATCTACTTGCCACACCTTTGATCGCCTCGCCGGCGCCCGAATAAAGAACAAAGAGGGAAGACAAAGAAGAGCGTCCTTCAAAATAAAATCTCCCTCGTGTTTTTTTTTTTTTCAGCGAGCGAGAACAGGTTGCCATAGCAACAGTTGGGTTCCCTCTCTCTCTTTTCCCCACACAAGTTTTTTTTTTGCACATGATTGCTTACCGCTCGGTTCACTGTTAATAAGGAGGAAAGATGGCAAACAAAGGAGCGGCGGAGCAGCGGCCCTCCGACAGGCCGACCCCGGCGCCGGAGCAGGAGCAAGAGCCGGCTCGCAGGGTGCATCTATCGGCAATCTAGAGCCAATTTAGGTTACCGTATCATTATTTATTCTTTCTTTTAATTAACTGCTTGAGCAGCTTGAGATCAACAGTAAGCCCACCAGCATCCTCTGAAGTGATTCACAATCAGCATGCTTCCAAGTTGCAACTTTTAATTAGATTGTGTTTCCTTCCCTCTGTCTCTACCTCCCTCCCTCCCGCTCTAAACGGGGAAAGACTCGCTCTGGAAAACGGAGCACAAGGAGAAGCGTCTTCCTGTTTATAACCGTCTCTCCAGGTTTGAGAGGCTGCAGAGCGTTAGGCAGGATCAGCAGCAGAACCGGCTGCAGGGACAGCTCTAGTCTGAGCCTGCTTTCACAACTGATAGTCCAGTTAGACTCGCTCCCATTCGGGGAGCAAAGTTGCAATATTTGCTGCACTTTTAGCTGATGTGGTTCTCCTTCATACTGGACTGTTTGAAAAGTCTGTTCCCCTCCCCACCTGTGGTGGCAGTGAATGCACCAAGTGAAGGAAACGACACAAAAACATCTGAAGAAGACTGCAGCAAGCAAAATGGAAGCAAAATATGGAGTAGCATCAGATTTGAGCAGTTGTCGGATTTCTCTTTCGTGTTTGGTAAAACATCACGAGCCGTTTCTCCTGCTGGCTCCAGACACACAGGCTTGTTTTGGTCGTATTTACCCAGAATGCTTTGTGCTGTTGTCTGCTTCCTGTTTGTTTTCACTTATGCGTTGGAACGTTGTGGAGGTAGATGAACCAGGGCACTATCAGTGTATAAAAAGATCACAAATAATACCAACAGTAACTGAGTATTTTACCCAGGAGCAGCAGCTCAGTGAGAGAGATAACATTGGATACAAACGTGTTGGAAAAGATAAACTGACAGAACTGGATTCTGCTTTTAACTTCATCTATTTTTAATCAAACTTGCAGGAAGTTGATCCGGCGTCTCCAGGACAGTCAGGCTGAGCCGTGACGGGAGACTCAGGACCGGATCCAGTCTGGGGATTTTTGTGAAGCTGTCACACTTTCTAGACTGTGACAAAACACCATCTGCATGTAGACAGAGAAGACAAGCAGCACAACTCGACTGTCACCAAGGCAACCAGGGACAATAGAGCATCTAAAGTCTCACGTGAAGCAAATCAGAGGACGGGATTTTAAACCGTCATGAATCATTTGTTAAATCTCAGCACCACTGATAGAGATCCCATAATGCACATGTGTAATAGACTAGTTTAATATGATGATGATTTCAACTATATTTAGAAAACTTTGTTATCCTTAGCAGACATCAAGCTGTGATGCAGCCAAAATGTTTCAGTATTTTACAGACCATCTGAAATGTATAGAAATAAAACAGGCTTTCCCTTGTGAAAAATACATTTACTAAGCATATTAAACCTTAGCATACTAGAAGCCAGACCAATGAGCAGCATACTTAAAGGTAGTTCAGGATTATTTAACTTGAAGTATGTTATTCTGAAACAACTCATTTTGTGCTTCATATATTTTAATAGTAATTAAATTGTAGAAAACCACAATTTAAAGTGTACTAAGTGTATTTTGTCTCTTGCTTTTTCTGGAACAACTAAAGTTACACTTCTCTCTATGGGAACGGAGAAACACAGGAACTCAAACCACTTTGTTCAAGTTCTCCAGTGAAAACGTCAAAGGCTTTAGAACAAATCCTATTCCTGACCAGCAGGTTGGAAGGAAAAGCTCCAAAGCTCCAGTGTCTCAGTTGGAGGCTCAGTCCAAGGACAAGACTCTGGGATTCAGGCCTTGATTTTGTAGTGAGGATCATTTCGAATCTGATCAGCTCTTAGTTTTATTGTAGGAGGGACTTTTGGCAGCAATGTCTCCAACATCCGATATAGAGACATCCATATGGTGAACCGATATTAAGGAATCGGTTCTGATCAGTTGGTGAATAAAAACGGGAGACAAGGGACACAAAGCCTGGAATGGACAGAGCAGCAATCAAACAGGCAACCCACAGATTGCCTACAACTGTTGCCACCATCATCACCAAGTGTCCCTGCTGACCGCTTCAAATGCCATACTTCAAAATGCAAAGAAAAAAAACCCTTAATGTGAAAAAAAAGTTTTATGTGTTTTTTTTTATTGTATACAAACTTCTGTTTTAGCAGCATACTGGTCACTGCTTGGTTCTTGCAGAGGGAGGCTGTGCTTTACGAGAGTCGCTGCAGGAAATGAGGACGAGGCGAGTAAAGACAAAACCCCGGAGACCTGCAGCTGGAAACGTGATTAAGACACAGCTCTGCCTCGTATCGACTCCGTCTTCTACCGCTGCTCGCATGAAGGTTTGGCAGCTTTAAGGAAGCAGGTGTGTTTACTCAATCGATGCATATCAACCTCTACAAAAATCCATTTTAATTAAAAAAACGCAAGCATAAGAATAGAAAAATTCCTTAAGGGGGAAATTATGTGGCTCACATCAGATGAACATTTAGTCCAGCCACTGCTCAGGTAAGGAGGTTCTGCAGTCAAACTTAGACAGCAGGTTTTTTCAATAGCTTGAGGTCTGAAACTGAGGGAGTTTTTTTTCCTTGCAGGGCAAACCTTTAAACCCAATCAAATCTCCAGCATCTTCCTTTTCAGTCGTGCTTTCAGGTCTGGATGCGGGATGCGCTTCAAAGAAAAGAAACGGCTGCAGTAACTTCCTCTGTCAGACTCTGAAACACGGTGACCTATTTCTTCTGCCACAGAGGTCAGATAAAACACCTGCTGTGCTTCGTTCTGCTCCCTCTCCTTCTCCGTCTCTCATTTGCCAGGCTTTTTTTTCAGGAACACACAGATCAGCAAGGGATCGTTTATTGGCTTCTATTTAATTAGTCTGCAGTATTCAAATGGGGCATCTGTGCTGCAGTCTGTAGCTGACCTCGATGCGCAACTAAAGTTGCCAAAATCTGTCCGGGGCCTGGGTGCGCGTGCGCTTGCGTGGACAGTGAGCTTTATCACATGGACAGCGTTTCACACCAGCCTGGTTTTAATAATGCCACATTAGTCCCACTGGCGCTTTTCCCTCCCCGTGGTTTGATATCACCGGCTCTGTTTCATACCGTTTCAGCTCCTCGGCATAGGTCACAATCTATTAATAAAGATTTTGCGGGATAAGACTGAGGACACAGAGAAAAATGGAGACACCTTTTCTTGTGCAGCACTGCGGGCGACTCTGTAAAACACAGACAGGTAGTTCTTCATGTGAGAACCGAGAAAATGTGGAGGACAGGAAGAGAAAGTCTCTGCTCACTGCTGCAACTGAAACTACAAACCAGCTACGGACAACTACGGACCAAACACTGAGCTAAACAGCAACGAGTTTCCAGATGAATGAAGTGTTATCTAAAAGTTGTGCATTTATTTTAATTTTAAATACTTGTTCTGATACTTGAGTTAAAGAGGCAGTGTGACATTTTCCAGGCACATAGTGCCATTTTATAGCACATATGTCAAATATAATATAATACATTTGACTTTGTAATTTAACACCTTCAAATTAGGCCTCTGTCTCTTTAAGAAACTCCTGCTCTTACTGAAGCTCCGCCTTCAAGAAGTCTTCCCAACATGACTCCTCTGTTAACCGTTTAACAATGTTTTTACCAATGTTGCTCTGAGAAGCAGCTCCTATAATGAGCTTAACAAATCTTCAGTTCCACCAGGTGTTTGCTAATTGCTGCTGGCTAGTCTGAAGGAGCAGAGTGGGGAGCGGTGGGACAGGGCTGCTCTGTGAGACCAGGAGGAGCTTCATTTCATGGTGGTGATAAGTCCACCCAGGTGTTTGGCACAGCTGGATGGTTAAAAGATTTCTCCAACATACACTAGAGAATCCAGGTGACATTCCAGGAAGGATTTTGATGAGAGAATAACTTCAGAACATGACAAAGCCAAAACAAATAAAAAAGCTGTTTTTACATAATACGGCCCTTCTAAGCAAAACTATAGAATAAAAATAAACTTGTAAAGTTAATCTCAGTGGTACAAAAAAAACCCCTTTATTTATATCTAGTTTTCCCCAACCCCTTTCCCATCCATGGCTTCACAACACCATCCATCAAGCCCCTTCACCATACAGACACCCAACGGCTGGCCCAGACTCACCCACACTGGCCAGCAGCAGGACTGGGCCGAGCTAGAGCTCACCACCACCCTCACATGACCAGCCTCCACCTCCTGTCCCGAGCCGGACTCAGCCACCCCAGGTGGCGCCTGCAGGCGCCTGAAACAATGCTCCTTTACACCAAGAGGTAATGGCGAAAGGAAATGTAGTGTTGAACTAGAGCATTACATGCATCACAGCCAGACGTTGTGATGCATGTAACATCAGGAACTGGGGAAAATATCAGCAGAGCCCAGGAAGCAGTCGCTTCAGAGCAGCTGAGGCTCCAGACTGCAGAACAAGAGGCTGCGTTTAAAGTAACCTGGAGACAGTCACTGGGAGTGACGCTCAAAATAACTAAATAACACAATATATAGACATTTTTCCTGAATTTAACTGCTAGAATGTCATCATGGCAAAATTCTACTTCCATAAAAACTTAATTTTTGATCAAACCTGCTGTGTAAACCAAGCAAAAAAAATCAACAAAACAAAAAAACGTGTTGCATATTGTAAATGTGAACAGATGGTGATTAAACATGAACACCAACCTAAACCCTCATTACTCTGACTTTAGGAAGGAAGCAGAAGAATTCGGTTTAAAATAAAATAGGTGAATTTGAGGAGACAGAACACAGAGTGTTTGCAGTGGCAGCAGGGGAGTCCTTCTTGATGGTCATTAATTAACGCTTCCACAGGAAAATGATTTTCAGAGCGATCACTGGCGCAGACTCAGGAAGCGCTCTTCCTTCCTTGAGATAATTACCATTCATCTTAACACCTTTCTCTTTGCTTCCTCTCACACACAAACGTGCCAAATATTCTGCAGGCGCTGCATCTTTTTCCTAATGTCCTGTCACAGCTGTGGAATATTTACATACTGTGGACACCTAGTTCACACTTCAGCAAATTGGTGTCCCAAGCTGGATGAAACCAAGAGAAAAGAGACTTAAAAACAACTCAAAGTTGTTGTTTCGTTTTTTTCTGAGAACATGATTTCACTTCAAGGATATATTTCCTGTTTCCTGTTTGGAATGGAGAGAAGCAGATCTGACTGTGGGTCAATGCCTAGAAACATTAAAGCAGGGGTGGGCAACTCCAGGCCTCGAGAGCCGGTGTCCTGCAACTCTTAGATGTCTCCGTGGTCCAACGCGCTTCAATCAAACAGCTGAATCACCTCCTAAGTGCAGTCAGGTTCACCAGAGTCCTGCTGAAGACCTCATTATTTGATTCAGGTGTGTTGAAGTAGAGACGCATCTAAAAGTTGCAGGACACCGGCTCTCAAGGCCTGGAGTTGCCCACCCCTGCATTAAAGGGACAGTGTTATGTATATTCTAGGCACATAGTGCCATTTTATAGCACAATCAAGTAGCTATGTTACCTTCAGTTAAAAAAGATTGTTGCATATGTGAAATATGACTTGAAATAAATTTGACTTTGTAATTTAACACCTTCAAATTAGGCCTCTGTCTCTTTAAAAACTCCTGCTCTTTCTGAAGCTCCGCCTTCAGGAAGTCATCACATGTCTCCTCTGTTAACCCTTTAACAAGGTTTTTTTTTTTTACCAATGTTGCTCTGAGAAGCAGCTCCTGTAATGAACTCAGCTGATTCACAGTTCTACCAGCTGCTTGCTAATTGCTGCTGGCTAGTCTGGGGGAGCTGAGTGGGATTGCTCAAACATGCTTGAAAGTATCAAAGCATCACTCCAGGTATGATTTTGATAATGGAATAACATAAAAACATGATGTAAAACTAATTTATTTATCACTGCCACTTTAAATATTAACTGTTTTTAGATATTAAACACATTTTAATATCAGATAAGGATGAGCCGTAAAGGATGTGCAGAGAGACTCTTAGAGACTCCCTGTAGTAACTCTTCCACCCCCCAGCATACGCTGCGTTCATCGTTGTTTTTGTATCTTCCCCCTAGGAAGATTCTGTGGGATCCTGGAGGATCCCACAGTTTGGGAGCCTCTGCCCTAAAAAACAAAACAATCACTTCAATTTTCATGACATGTGAAAAAGCTCAAAGGATATGATTACTGCAGGTATTTAAGGAACGGATCTGGATAAAAATGAAAAAGAACTAACGTGGACAGCAGACCCCGCTGCGCACTTTTAAGGCCCAACCTGTTATATTGTACCTGACAATCAGACAGCCTCTGAGCAGCAGTAGTTGGAGGAGCAGAGGCTGTTCCTCTGCTTGTGAACATTCCTGCCTAAGCATATTTCGCCCGGCTGGCTGACAGACCAGCAGCTCAGCTTCTCTTAGCTCGTTCCCAAACCCGGCTCAGACATCCAGCCTGGAGATAACATGAGGCTCCGGCTGATCTAAGTTTCCTCACAGGACAGGGCCAAAGTGCTGCGCCAGCAGACAGGAGAAGAAGAAAGCCAGTGGGCTGCAGAGTGCAGCTCCACTAAAACACTCCTGTGGCGCGGAGCCGGTCTCTGGACAAACAATAGCCTCGGCCGCTCTGTCCAGGAACCCCGTTTCCCTTCAAAGCACAAACACATCATGTATGAAGAGAAGCAAACGCAGAGAAACTCTGCAGAAAGATGTAATAATGCTGCCATGGCTACACGAGAACAGCTTTATCAGCTGCTGAGGTCAGAGCTCCCTTTATGGAGAACAAATGCTTATATAACACAAAGGAGAGCATCATGTTGAAGTGGGAGAAAAATAACATGAGTAACTTTTTCTTTTTCTTTATAAATATGAATGTGAAAGACTTTAACTGTATTTACAGGAACAGGTTGCCTGGGGTTTGCTTCTAGAAACTTTATAGATTTCACTTAGTAAAATGGCTCCAGTTCAGCTGGATGGGATGAAAAGTTTCTGTTCAATGAGATGTAGGTCTGGACTTTGTTTGGGCCATTCTAACTAACAGATATGCTTTGACCTAAACAACAGTACTGTAGCACTCGCTGCATGTTTAGGGTTGTTGTCCTGCTGGAAGGTGAACATCAGGTCCTCAGTCACGACTTTAGCAGTTCCCATGGTGAAAGCGCTCCATTCTTGTCACGATTCAGCCATTTGGTTACACGTCTCCTGGGATGGGAATCTTTGGAAGCCAAGTCTCAAAGTGAACATTTTGGGGAAAACCTCCTGTGGAGTTATGAAGTACGGCGCAGAACGCCCGCCTGCAGGGTTTGTTCTACGCGTACACAGGCAAAAAAACTACAAGAACAACGGCGGCTAGCATTGTGCTGTGTATGCTACTCACCCTGTTCAGTTTAACACAACCATCCATCCATCCATTTTCCTACACCCTTTTCCCTTACTGGGGTCGGGAGGGTTGCTGGTGCTTATCTCCAGCTAACGTTCCGGGCAAGAGGCGGGGTCACCCTGGACAGGTCGCCAGTCTGTCGCAGGGCAACACAGAGACACACAGGAGAAACAAACATGCACACACACACTCACACCTAGGGAGAATTTAGAGAGACCAATTAACCTGACAGTCATGTTTTTGGACTGTGGGAGGAAGCCGGAGTACCCGGAGAGAACCCACGCATGCCCAGGGAGAACATGCAAACTCCATGCAGAAAGACCGGGGCCGGGAATCGAACCCAGAACCTTCTTGCTGCAAGGCAACAGCTCTAGTTTAACACAACCTCTGATGGGAAATGATATGTTACATGAGCACTTGGTTCATCGGAAACAGGTTAGTTTTCTAAAGAAGGCGGAAGCTAAGGGTCAAAAGCTCACGCCTGTGAGCTTTTGCTAAAAGCTACATGCTAAAATCACAGCGCCATCCGGTGGCCTGGCATGGCAACCGCAGCTGACTCACGGCCTTGGCGGTACCGTCTAATCATGGAACTTTTCTCCAATCAACAATCAACAACACATGAACGTAGCCTGAATGGGGCACTCTGTGGTTTGTAACATGTATTATGAACATTTATCCTGCCAGCAGATGCTCACCTGAGCTACAGGGTCTCTGCTGGGTCGCAGCGACTTGCCTGCACGAAAACACCAACGAGTTATGCTGCAGATTGAGGCTGTAATGTGATGAAACATGGCTGCTCCGTGTCAATTCGCCAGGACTTGCTGCCATTTGAGTATTGAACACCAAAATGGCAAATGCACCAGCACTGCTGTTCCTCTGTCTTTATTGGTGCTGATGAAGTGCCTTAGCAGACTTAATCTGATAGCGCGGGCTCCGGGTCCTCTAATGAGACAGCTGAGACCAAATCATTTGTGGCTGATTGTTGGCTGAGGCGGTTGTGGAGCAGTTGGTGTTTCTCTTATCTGCCTTTAAAAGGCAAACAGTTCAGACTGCTCCTCTCCCTCCCTCCTGTCTAGTATTTTGAGTGTGTGTGGCTCAGTGTCTGTGTGTTCAGCTGGCAGATGCTGTAAGAGCAAAAACAGTCACTGTAGCAACTCAAGTGTGTGTAGCCACTGGAGGAAGAGAGAACGACTGTTTCCTGTGTCCTGCTCCGTGTTCCATGTTAACATGTAATCCTAAAGAGTCTCTACAGCTGAATCCAAAATAATAACAAATAATAATAATAATAAGAGTATGCCAAAACTCCAGATCTTTCCAATGTTTGTTAGCAGTCATGATGAACAGGGAGGTTCAATCAGTTATTAGATTTAAAGTGAGGCAAGGCGGTTTGTTTGCACAGGACATTTTCTGCAGCAGACAATTCAAAGAGCTTCATATGATCAGAAAAACAACATTACACTGTGGAGGCAAAGTAAGGAAAACAACGACAGGCTGAACGACAGACTATACTTCACGACGTTCCAGTTGTTATTAATTGTAATAGTTTTTCAATGTCCAAAAAGATTCTGGATAACACGAAGCAAACCTAAAGATCCGCTGCTACATAGAAGGTCAAGCAAGAATGTCACAGGCATCACAAGCTGCGTTTTCATTTCATATGTGTAAAAACTAATATTGACTTATTTATGTTCTGAATTTTATACTCGCAGTGTTTCCGTTAAATTAGAAGAGCAATTAAAATCATGTGTGACTAAGTTTCTTCACATGATAAGTCATTAAAAAACACGCTGTGACATCATCCTCCAACTACTTCCTGTCGTCTTATTTGTGGTTTCCACCAGTAGCAGCATCCAGTTGTCGATCATGTGACTCGGGTTAGGTTAGTGAAAAAAACACTTCTTTCAAATTGCAGTTTTTAAATGTATTTTTAAAATGTCAAATTGGGCATTTTTATGGTCAATGCGTGCAACTGAAATATGTCGCAGATACATAACAGTGTGACAGTGCGGCAAGCAAGTGTTGATGCTTTTGAGGCTTAAGCTTGCTTCTTGCTTTATATCTCAGTGTAAAATTGGACAGCGTGGTGATCAGAAGGAAGCTTCATGTAAAACTGGAGAGTTCCAACTGACCCATTTCCATATTTCTGTAGGTTTCTGTTAAAGCTGCAGGGACTGACGACCGGCTCATATTCAGTCTGAGGACAAAATGGTGCAGCAGCCTCACCTGACCTATTATTATTATTCTACAAGCTGCAGGTTCAGAGATCAACATCAACAGTGTATTTAAAAAATAATACATATCATCCTCCCATTTCTGCACGTTTGTGTCAAACATTCACAAGAATAAAGGATACGGCTTCTGATTACTAGTCATTTGATACTTTTATGGATTTCTATCCTCAATGTTAAGCACCTGAAAAATTAAGCAAAGAAAAAATTTGCGCCTGGTTTCAACCAGAAGTTTGCATAGAAAATGACCCCCATTTTTTTGATTATTTATTGCCATGTAACTTGGCATGCTGGTGTTGGGTCAGGAGGTTTCCACCACGTTAACAAAGCATCCAATTTATTGCACCTTTTCATTTTCCCTCCAAACCGACTGTTTTCGTTTTTCAGTCGAACTGTACGGCATAAATGTCTCACAAGTCGCAAAGGTTTTGAAATGATCTATCACGGTTTCATTTTAAATCATAGAAACCCGGTGCTGTAGACTCTCTGTGATAAGCATGTTTCCTGGATCTGATCTGGTCCAACAGTTCCTAATCATCCGCTGCACAGTCCCTCCTCTGGGAGCGCTGGACATTAGGAGGAATGTTCTGAAAGCCGAGCGGAGCGCCACACGTTTTTATGAGTTCGCAGCTTGAAGGCTGTCTGTCTGGACTTTGTCCCCAGAAGGACATTGGGGACGTCGGACTGACGGAACGCCTCACCAGGCCTCGCTCCACTGGCTCGCTGATTTCTACACTTGTTAGCTGTGATCATGTGTCAAGTTGTCAAGCTGTTCATTGGTGTTCATTGGTTCATTGGTGATTAGTTCTTAAAAAACCTCTAGAGTAAAAAATCAAACCCTCGTCTACAGAGAAATCAATCTGATGGCAGATTATGTAAAACTGTTTACTTTATGTCTTTACTCTCTTTTCCTTGTCACTGTTAACAATTGAAATCTTTCATCATATTCAGCACGCTTCACTCTGACTCACAAATAAAATCCAATCCAGAGCCTTCTAAGGAGAGGCTCGCTATGCCGCGATTATTCAGAGGTTTATTAGTTTTCCCATGGAGACGGTTTGGATTGCTCTTTCCCCTTCAGAGAACAGAACAGAAAAATATTCCATTGTCTCTCGGTGGGAAAACTCAGCAGAAATGTAGCAGGCCAACAGAAGCCGGACGCCTGCAGATACATGCACAGACAGCAAGGATAACAGAAAGCAGACAATGAGACATCACAAATGAAATCGTTATGTAAAAATGGCCTGTCTTTTCACACAGCTCATCCTTATCTGATATTAAAATGTGTTTAATATCTAAAAACAGTTAATATTTAAAGTGGCAGTGATAAATAAATTAGTTTTACATCATGTTTTTATGTTATTCCATTATCAAAATCATACCTGGAGTGATGCTTTGATACTTTCAAGCATGTTTGAGCAATCCCACTCAGCTCCTCCAGACTAGCCAGCAGCAATTAGCAAGCAGCTGGTGGAACTGTGAATCAGCTGAGTTCATTACAGGAGCTGCTTCTCCTACAAGCAATGCTGGTAAAAACATTGTTTTAATAGAGGAGGCATGTTGTGATGACTTCCTGAAGGCGGAGTTTCAGGAAGAGCAGGGGTTTTAAAAGAGACAGAGACCCAACTTTAAGGTGTTAAAATGCAAAGTTTCCTTTAAGTCATTTTTGATAACATTTGAAGGTGTAGTTACTTGACTGTGCAAAAAAAAGGAACTATGATCCTGGAAAACACATAACACTGTCCCTTTAAGAAAAAAATAACTTTTTCACCCCACTGTTTCCAGCACACGTCTAACTGCACAGGGCTGTGAAGAAAACACATGCTTTTGCTCTGCAACACACATTAATGAGTTTCACTGTGCAAACTGGATTCAGTGAGAGTGTGACGCTAATCACCCAACATGGCTGCTCTTTGCACGTCGCTGCACCGAGGAGACGAGACGGAAATAGATGCAGGCCGAGAAAAAAAAAACGCTGGCAGAGCTGACAGGAGAATGCTTGATGTGGACTTAAATAGGACGTACACAATGCACCAGAGAACATCTCTTATTACATAAGACCTGTGTGTATTCAATTAGCATCGTAGCGAACCGCTTCCCCTCAAGCTTTGCCGCTCTAAACACCAGGATGCTCCGGAACGCTCCGGCCGCTGTGCCAACACTCCCGACTTCCTTCCACTCACTGCTGTGCAGGAGTCTCATTAGGCCGGGGCCGTGCCCACTGTGGCCCCCCTCTGCCCCCCACCCCACCACGGGCCCCTGCCGTGGCTCTCTCGTGAAGAAAAGGAGCGGAGGAAAGAAGCAATAAAAGATGAAGGAGAGGGAAGTAATGGTGAGGAGCAGCAGAAGAGAGCTACATTAATGGATGGAGGTTATTATATGGTGGGATAATGAGAGGGAGGGACAGCTCTATTAGGCTGGTGATAAAGACTGGGTAGCAAAGCTAAAGGGTTATATGGAGCGCAGGCTCTATTACAGCGGGGAGTCGGGGACATCATAATCCCTGTGGCCTTATAAGTAATTACTATGTGATAGGGAGAGTGAGTAGTAAAACCTATCTACTGTCAGCAGAATTGGAATTATCTCCCTAATGGTTTCTTCATGTTGGTGTGTGTGACTGTGTGTGTTTACTGCGCCCCTACCCTTTAAAGATCTGAGTGGTTGACTTTGAGAAGGGTGGGGGGGTCGGGGTGGAGAGTGTTTGTGGATATTGAGGGCATTTTTCATTCCTCCAAAGCAAACACCTCTGCAACTGATGTGTGTTTATGGGACTCTATAGACGCCTGTAAATGTGTGTGTGTGTGTGAATTCCAAGCCAGCAGGAGGTCTGGACAGGAGTGTATACTGGTTGTTGTAGGGCAGGCATGCACAGAGGACAGACTAGTGGTGTTGGTGGTGGTGTTGGTGGTGGTGCTGGTGCTAGTGGTGCTGGTGGTGGTGGTGGTGGTGGTGGTGTGGTGGTGGTGGTGGTGGTGGTGGTGGTGGTGGTGCTGGTGGTGTTGGTGGTGGTGCGGGTGGTGGTGGTGCTGCTGGTGGGTCCCTGCTGTTTACCATGCAGTTTGTTGTGCACAAGAAGGCAATTTTTACTCTCCCGACTGAGGAAGCTGACCTGAACCAATTAAAGTTTGCTTACCTTTCTGTAATTTGTTATAGTTGAGCCAGTTGGACCCAATTTCGTACTTCCTCAGCAAGAATTCATAAACCATGAGGTGTTTTAGCAGCACATCATTTTCTGCCTCCCATTTAGACTCTGGAGCTAAAGCTCTGCATCACAGTCTGTGTGCAAACTGCAACTATAGCAAACAACTGGTCCTCACTTCACAGGGGTTATGTTTCAGATGTATTGGAAGACCTGCGCTCTAAAGCAGAAACAAGCCGCTTTGTGATTCAAGTTGCACCAATTTGACTCTGTTCATTAGACAAGGAGAAGCAGCAGTTGTTCTCTGAGACATCGCTCCTGCTCGGTCAGGCTGGGTGGAAAGAGTCTGTAAACAACGATTTCCAAGTTTTTCCACAGGTTCTCAGTTAGGTTTGGGTCTGGGATTTGACTGGACCATTCTAAAACGTGGATATGCTTTGACCCGACAAGTTCCGTTTGGTTCTAGCGGCGTCTTTCCATTAAATCTGAGCAGTATTAAAAAGAAAAGCATCATCACCCACAGCATGACGCTGCCACTCCCATGCGGTTCACTGTGGGAGATATTGATGCTCAGGACTGTTGTCATGGCGTTCTGATTTTGTTCTCATCTGACCAGAGAACTTTCTCCTGGAACAGTTTGTGGCAAACTGAGACTTCATGTCGGTCTTACATCAACAGATTTCTATCTGAACTCTTTAATTATGCAACACTTTGTGCCGGTCAGTGACACAGAATCCCAACATCATAAGGTGAAGGTTATGGTTGGACTCTGACTGGATGAGCGGCGCTGCAGACCTTTGAGAAGTAAAGGCTGATAGATATTTGATATCAGAAAGGAAGGTGGGATTAGGATTACGATTTACTGTAACCAGGGTGATGGTGGCAAAGGGTGGTAGGAGGTTAGCACTGTAATCAGAGGACCAGCGGTTTGAATCCCGATTCGTTTTTGTCGTTTGTGTCCTTGTGCAAATGACACTTTACCCGCCTTACCTGCTAGTGCTGGTCTGAAGGGCTGATGGCGTACGATGGCGTACGATGGCAGCCACTGCCAGTCTGTGGCAAGCTGTGACATTTCAGTTTGATGGGCTTTATAAATAAAATTTGCATGGACCCTGTGGAGCGGGCTGTGCCATGTCACAGAGACAGACAGTCCGTCAGCGGTAGAGTCTATATTTTCAAAGGTCTGCTGGGTTAGAGCTGCAGACAAAATATAAAAATATGCGTTTCATTGTAGGTTTGTCTGATGCAGAAAAAAATGGAAGGAATGTATTGCTCAGATTTACTCAGGACTAATATTTTCCCATATTATGCTTGACGGTGCCACTCCCATGCACCATCAAGCCACATGTGGTAATATTGAGTTTGATTAAAACAGATTAAACAGGGCAGGTGTGAGAATTAGAGAATTCTACAGTTAGACTTTGTTTTACCTTTATATTTAAAAACATATCTCAGGTCTTTGTAATTTTTTTGATACACATGGAGAGCGAGCAAAACTCCTCCAAAAGATCCGAAGCCAGCTTCCCAAACCAGAACCTTGTTACTGCAACAACGGAACGCTGATTCCCAACAAATGATCATCTGCAGACTGTATCCTTTGGTCAAACCTTTGCAAAATCCAAAGACACAAAGTTCAAATCAATGCATTTCTGGTTTGAACTACTGAAACTCAGAACAACTGCTCCATTTTTTTAAAATGGACTCTTCTTAGGTGCAAAAAAAAAAACATCGAAAGATGCATCTGTTTTGAGAACTGGTCACGTTACAGAAAGTGCAATAAAAAGCTTCTAGTATCTTAAACAGAGAGTAAATCAGCTTCATTTTGGTATTACTAACGTTATGCTGTCTGACTGAACAATAAAACCCACAGCAACCCAAATGCCTCAAGCCAAACTAATGTTAGCGTCATCTGCTGTTAGCTTACAGTACGTTAGCCTCGTTTCCAGCAGAGGGAAACCCAGCCTGAATTTCTTTGTGTTCTTTTTCTTACCACAAATAAAGTAAAAAAAAAAATTAAAAATCAAATCAAATCAATTTAAATAAAAACAAGAAAAGAAATAAACCGTCCGCCCTGGAATCGTTAGCAGCCAAGAAATGTCTGCTGTGTCATTTTCTGTTTGCCGATGGGATGAAATGCTGCCACCAGCTGTCAAACAAACTGTTACTGTGGAACGCTGCTGCCAATCCGAGCAATTTAAATGACACCAGCATTGCCAAGAAGTGATGCTCCATCATCTGAACAACAGCGTTGGGCTTCAACTTCCTTTGAAGACTGACAGGGAGAGGCGGCCCCAGGAGCAAACAAGCAGGATCATGTTAGGATGAGGCTGGAATCGATTTAGCTCCCTCATCCTCCGCACGCATAGTAATTGTCTCAAATTGTGTTCATGAGTGTGTGGACAAAGGTAATCAATGGAGGTTGAAACAAGAGAGGATGGGAAGGTGAAGCAGGGTAAAAAAATAAAATAACACTGTACCTTCAGGTTCAGTCCAGCACTGCTAAGCCTTGGTCCTTTCTTTTCTTTTCTTTACCTAAAGAAAAAAGAAATGAAAAAGCAGAAAATTGCCTATTTTAAAAATTGTGCCACAAATGCTGGATCTTGTTTTTCTTTTTTTTTTTTACTTACTAATAAAGAATCCCATGCGTGTGGTGGAGTGATTGTGTATGGACAAGTGAAGACAAAAGCCTCCCTGCTGTGTCTGTAGCGTTCCTTTTCCCCACAGCGTTAGTGCCCTGGGCTGGATGCCAAACCAAAGTTCTGCTTTAGTGCCAAGACAAATCTGATGAGTCTGAAAGCTGCCATCATGAAGCCACTCCGTATTTTCTCAATAGCACAAAATGGCCGACATAAAAGCTATAGGACAGCCGGAACAAGACTTGGTGAGTATTTTTTCCCAGAATAAATATTTCTCATGTTATCGATATAAAATACAAACCAGATCCTGGAAGCAACCAGCGTCTGGAGTGGCCTCTTTGATTTCCTTGGCAATGAGTTTGTGACCAACACCTTGCTAAAGAGTCCAGCTGGCCTCATCTTCATATTTTTATCTATAATATGCTGTTTCATTTCTTCATTCATCCTTCTTATAACTTGAGAGGTATGAATGTAAACCTGCTGACAAACACACTCTTTAAAACTTTTGGATTTTTGGGGGGATGCCCTCTGCAATTCCTCTTCTAACCAAAGCGTGTGCATTGACAGTTAAAACTTACATTTTGAAACCATTTGAAGAGATTTTATTCTCCCAGATCCAACCTGTCTGTCCTGTCTGTCTGCACAGTGCCTTTCCTTCAGCGGTGGAGTCTAAAGCAGCAGTTAGCGCTCCATGAGGGAGGAAATGTCATCAGATTTTCTTACCTTCTGCCATAATTTAACATCACATTTAGCCAGTGTTTATTTTATATTTTTGGTTCCACATATTTATTGTTATCCAAATAACAATAAATATATTATGGACAAGTGTGTTGGTCGATTTGCTGTAATATATCAGCATCAGTGGAAAACTTTTCTGTTTTAAATAGAAGCAATTAGATAATTTCAGAATGTTCCCTTTTAAACTTTTTCCTCTAATCTCAAACTTCTCTTGTACGTTTGCATTTACAAAAATACAATAAAAACCTGGTGTTCATATGCAAAGTTCTCATGCCTTTTATCTTTTTTTTATTTTTTGCCTGTTTGCCTTCAGATGTCAGTAGCGGTGTTCGTCAGCAGGCAGATGAGAAAATCCCAAAGTAAGATCACAAAAAAGGAGGAATAAAAAGAGCAAGGCCACACGTTTGAAAAAATACAGTCAACATCTCTGCAGACCGTACACATTCTGGACACAAACAGTGTCTAGTTTTGCCTTCAGGTGTTGCAGAGCGCTGCTGTTTAAAAACCAGCCTTCACAGAGACAGCTCCTTCCCTCAGGCTGTGAACACAATGAACACCTTACAGACTGAGCAGTCAGTGTATTTGCGCCGCCACAAAATGCCTTTCATCTTTATCTGTTCTTTGTATTACAGGTTTTCTCAGGCGCTTTGGTGCACTTCTCAGATCAGAATTGAATTTGTCAAAGCAGTCTGTTCAAGCTTCAGATCACTGTGTGACTTGAGCTGCTTCTCTTTTCTTTGCACAAGTTGCAAGTGCTTCTCCACATCGATGAAGGCAATCATGTACAGTTCTGTCTCTGCTTTGTCAGTTGCTCATGTCATGTTGACCAAAATGTGTTATGCAGGTTTCTGTTGAATAGTCTCAGCCTCCACAACTTTTAATGGAGCAGAATTATGTCAAATTGACTTTTTTGAGATTTGCATCATGTTATAAAGTTTATAAAGTCAGAAATAAACCTGGAGTGTCGCTTTGACTCTTTCATGCATCTTTGAGAAATGCTTTAATTTCCCATGGCAACCATTCAGCTGTGCAAAAACGCCTGGTGGGACAGAGTGCCACCTTCAAGACAACTAACCCACTCAGTTCCTACAGACTAGCCACCTGCAATTAGCAAACACCTGTGCCTCTGTCAAGCTCAATGTCGGCCACTTCTCGGAGCAATGATGGTAAAAATGTTGTTACAGGGTCATTAGATGAGCCATGCTGCGATGACTTCCTGAAGGCAGAGCTTCAGAAAGAACAGGAGTTTTAAAGAGACAGGGGTCTGATTTTAAAGTGTTAAATTACAAAGTCAAATTTCTTTTCAGTCATGTTTGATATATACAACATTTTTATGACAACTTAATGTAACATGGTTACTTGATTGTGCTACAAAATCACTCTACGTGGCTGGAAAACATGGTACTGCCCCTTTAAGTTGCAAGTCATTAGAATAGTTTCTGCTCATTCTGTAAGCCAAGTATCTTTTAAATACAGAAAAAGACTCTGTCCTGATGGAAGGCGACCCTTGACCCCAGTCTCAAGTCTTTTGTAGCCTCTAATACATTTCATCCCACTATTTGCTTCAGGAGTATTTAAATCAAATTTGTCCAGTTACAGCACGATACTGTCACCACTATGTTTGTGCATCCTGCATCCTGTTCACTTTTTTTTTTACACACTTACTGTTTTGCCAATAGGTCAAAAAATATAAATTCAGTAGCAACTTTCTGTCTCATGTTGTTTCCTCCCTCCTGTTTTCGTATTTGACATCTTAAATCATGCAGAAGTACTTAGTTTGTTGCTTTAATATTTAATCTCCTTGGTGGCATTCTGCTTTGTGATTCTTTTTGTTACTTTTTTTTAATGCATAAATTACTTTATATTAGCTTTACCATTTAACCAGAGTATAGCAAAACTTTGAGCTACAGGAACTAGATACAGTCTGTTTTTTTGTTGTTTTTTTTAGTTGAAATAATTCACGACATTAAAGCCATATTCGTGATATTCTTTGAAATAGTTTTAACGTCCACAGACCATATAGTTTCCCATTATGTCAGTCTGAGCCACTAAGTTCAGAGCTCAGCTTCCTCTCAGCTCACCGCGGGCTGCAGTGCCAGCAGCAGCCGAGCAGCAGCCGAGCCTTACCCAGCAGCGATACGTTTCCCTTTACTGTCCCTCTGGAGCTACTTACTTTTTCCGTTTCCGTCGCCCTTTCCTCGGCAGAAGTCCCCTCCGTTCCTCCCTCCTCTCTGCCTTTTGGAAAGCGAGATGGAGAGAGGGAGAGCAGAGCAGAGCAGAGGCGAGGCGAGGCGAGCCGGATCCAGGCGGAGGAAGACGGGAGTGGAGACGCGGAAAGCCGCCGCTGCACCCGGAGCGCTTCACCGGGAGCGACTCACCGAGCCTCATGTGTCGCCATTATGTGGGTCAGGGATGAAGTATTCATCTCCGGCTCCCGGCGCACAAGTTCCCGTTCATTCCCCGCCTGCGATGGTACAACCCGGGGAGAGAGGGAGCGAGCCGGAGTGTTTGAATAACCTATATTTGGTAAAGAGGAGCCACTGACTCTATTTAAAGATTGACAATTGTGAGAGAGATTATGCTTCTCGTTAGACGGAGCGGGTGTTACTGCTCTGCTGAGGGTTATATTATAATGCTGTTTGGAGACTTTGATACATAATAAACTTTTATTAGTATTTTACCCTCCCCGCCCCCCAAAATATATTGGTGAATAGCTAAAATGCAAACTTTATCTAGCTAGTTAGCTTGAGTAATGAAAATGACCATAAAGCAGGTATTATGCATACTTTGCAATTAGCCCACAATTCTGTATTATAAATCCATCCATCCATTTTCTAACATCCTTGACCCTTTGTGGGGTCGGGAGGGTTACTGGTGTCTATCTCCAGAGAACGTTCCAGGCGAGAAGTGGGGTCGCCATGGTCATGTCACCCTGGACAGGTCGCCATGGTCATGTCACCCTGGACAGGTCGCCATGGTCATGTCACCCTGGACAGGTCGCCATGGTCAGGTCGCCAGTATGTCAGCTGTATTATAGCTGACATAATACAGCTATAATACTAAAAAGACATTTTTATTATATAAAGACATAATAAAAATGTCTTTATTATTATTATTATTATTATGTTAAAATAGGTCTGATGTAACACTGTCATCTTAAATGTTGTGTTCTCATTGGCTGTAACAATCGTTAACAGAAATAAAAGCTTGGAAGCATCACTCTGTGTGTTAATTAACCATTTCACTTTGTATGGGCAGCATGGAGACACACAGGACAACACATGTACACAAACCCACACCTGAAGGTAATTCAAAGACAACACAGTAGAATGGAATAGGAATGCACCTTATTGTCCACAGTGGAGAGATTCAGATCAGGTCAACAAGATACAAGTTAAGACACACTGAGCTTGTTGGGACAGTGACGGTTGTCGAGTAACAGGATCTCCACTGATGCATCAGGTGGGAATGTTGTTCACCTGTGATGTTATTTTAGTCTGAATCTTTCTGTCTCCCACCACCTGCACTGGGTCAAAGGTCATCCTAACACAGCTGGCCTTCCTGATGAGCTTATCTAACCATTTCCTCTCAGCTGCTAAAAAAACAACACTGCAGAAGATGGCCGATACCATCACAGAGTCAAAGAGAGTGTTGAGGAGCCCCAACATGGCTGGGAGGAAGTCAGAATAGATGAGAACTCAGGCAGAAAGACACCAGGTCCTCTAACAAACGTTACCAGTCTCTGGGTTTAGAAAAGTCTGGGTAATAGTAAAGCAAGAGCCTGCAGTCGAGTTGCAGACAGTAAGCTGGAACTTTTTCAAATTCATTTTCAACATTTCAGATTCTTTTAGTGAACAGCCGCCCTGTCCATATTTTGATGATATTTTTTCATTTGCATCTTTTGGATCAATGGGGTTTTTTTCAACCCTGCTCCTCACAGCACACTAGCTGGGTTTCATTCATGTTTTTTATTCCTTTTTCAAAGCATTAGAATAGGTTGTTTGCAAATGGCAAAATATTAAGCAACTTTCTCATTTTTGCAAAAAACCCCAACAACTAGTTTTTCTTCTGCTTTGAGGTGGTTTTTCGCTTTTCTGAGTTCATGCGCCAAACGGGAGATGGAAACACACCTAAGTGACATTTCATTTTTTTCTTTTCCTTTTTTTGCAACATTTTCAAAGTTAACTAAAAATTGGTGCGGCAACTGGCTGGGAGCGTAGCTCAGGTCTTGCTTTAATGCACAAGTTTCAGTTGACTGGAATTCAGCAACAGCTTCTTAATCAGCCGTCAGTTCTTCTCGTTTCAGGTGTACTGAAAACCTAACCAATGCTTGGGGGTTGAAAAACATGTTTTAGGTGAAAGCTACATGATTTCAGAAAATATAAAACAGTAACGTTACTAACACTATACATTCTTCCATAATTCATCAAATGTTGGAAAATCGTCATGGACATCAATCGATGTAATGTGTTCTATTTTGCCGTGATAAACAGCTGGCATTAAAGTCGTGTGATTGCAGAGCGTAGAAACGACGGGAATAAAAAGTTAAATGTTTGCTCCTTTAATGATCTGAATCTCATTCAGTTTTGTGTGGCACACAGGTTCTGCACAACCTCTGTCTGCAAACAGATCCATTCAGTGCTTGAATGTTGTAGGAGGCTGAGGAATTCACTCGTATTCGTATCAGAAGTCTGATTGCACATTGTTAGCACATCCCACTCATCCTCTGACTTGTGACCGGAACACCAAAACTCCTAGAAACTCTTTGTTTTGCAAGAACACGCAGTCGCTTCCCCTGAAGACTCGAACCAACAGTGTGTGTAAAGCGGCGCCCAGGGAAGGGATTTTGTTAGGACGATGACTCCTGGGAAAATCAGCAACTCTGCTAAATGTTTCACTTTTGGTAGTTTGGAAGTGGCCTCAGATCTCTCTCCAGGTGGACGGGCAGCAACGGTTCTTTGTTAGGATGTTCCTCCAAAACAAGCAAGCAGCTGACCCCTCTTGATATGCAGAGGTCATCAGGCGTTCTGATGTCAGTCGATGAAGTAAATTGGATTAATTGCTAACGTCTTGTCTTCCTTTGGGAACAACCAGCACTTTGTATTTCCTCTCAGGGCTTCTCCATTTATTTTGTTCAATAAATAGAGTGTGGAATATTTTATGTGTTTGAGTTTAGGTCATAGAAAACCGTTTTTTTTTTAGAATCACGCTCCGTTTCACCAACTTCCAGAACTGACACATAGTGAGCTTCCTTTTCCATTTAACGCCGTCCGCTGTCATTAGAGCCAAAGCATTTGACACTGATCTAAGAATCGTTCAGGTCCGGGATTATATTTGGTTACTTTCTTTTCATTAATACTTATAGTACAATCACAAGTGATTTAGCATGAAGCGTTGTCTAAAGAACAACAGGCTACCTCTGCATGAAGCCAGTCACTCTTAACAAAGCCTGATCCTCTTCATTGTGCCATTATATAAGAGTCAGTATGAAGTTATGTAACTCCTATAAAACACTGTACTGAAGTTCAGACACAAAGGAGAGGAGGGGAAGTTCACCCAGAGAAAAGACAGAACCGAGACAGGATATATTGAAGACGAATTCGCTGCCAGTTGACTAAAGTAGGTTGTGTTGCTCACGGGACCATTACCATGAAGTCTACTATGTCATTTTATTTTGTTTGTTTTTTGCATAAAGTTAGAATCTAATGGCAGGTGAAGTAAAAAATTGTAAGCACAGCCTTTCACGTGAAATAGCACATTTTCTTCTGTGCTACAAGATGTAACGAGCCCTGAACTCACATTTTCTACATGTGAGCAAATCTGTCCTTCCGCCTCATTGGTACAGGCGTCTGTAATAAAACTGAAACAAAAACTGTTTGGCTTCTTTGCTTGTGGTTGAAACATTTTGAAAGCATATGTTAAACTGCAAAATAGCTGAAAGGCTCAGTTCTTTTAAAGGGACAGTATTATGTAAAGTCAACTTTTTGCCTATCTTTACATCACGTTATAATGTTATTTCTTCAAACCTGGAGTGTTTCTCTGACATGCATGTCAGAGAGATTCAATAGAAACCACCAATTCAATAGAAACCATTCAGTTGTGCAAAGCACCCGGGTGGACTTAGCTCCGCCCCCAAGGCGCAGCTCCTCCTCAGAGCTTCAGTTTCCAAGCTTCCACCTCACACAGCAGCCCTCCCCTGTGTCTCCCCCCACTCAGCTCCTTCAGACTAGTCAGCAGCAATTAGCAAACACTTGGCGGAACTGCGAATCTGCTGAAACTTCCAGAACATTATGCTTCTCAGTGCAAAGCTGGTAAAGGTTGATAAAGGGTTAATAGTGGCGCCTGAAGGCAGAGTTTCAGAAAGAGCAGGAATCTCTTAAAGAGACAGAGGTCCAATTTCATGGCTTTAAGTAAGGAAGTAAAATTTCTTTCAAGTCATGTTTGACATATGTAGCATTTTTATAACTAGAGTAAACATAGTTCCTTGATTATGCTTTGAATGGCACCATGTGCCTAGAAAATACATAATGCTGCCCCTTTGAATCAAGGCTGTTAGGAAAATTGATCAACATATTTGGTGTGTATTGATATTTTGATGGTGACATTTAACAGGATATAATGTTTATCGCTCATTACGCAATGCCTCATTGCTGAAATGTGCTACACATATAAATTTGAGGTAAACAGAGCAGTGAAAGTTGGAGTGTCTGACTTTTGAAAGGATTCTGGATTTGTATAGTGGTCACCTCACAGCAAGTCAGAGGGCTTCGGCTCAAACCCAAGCTGAGGCCTTCTGTCTCCAGTTTCCATGATCTCCCTTTGCATCCATGAATCGTCCACTTTCCTCCCACTGTACAAAAAAAAAAAAATTGGTTAAGTTCAGATTGCAATTTGTCTTCCCTTTGTGTGTGATGATCTGTCCAAGTTGTGGTCCCGCCTCCTGCCCATCGCCAGCTGCAGACGGCCTCCACTGCAGGACGGCTTCAGCTTGGCTTATATCTTACGTTGGCACGCGCAGCAGGTGGATGATGGATGGACGCCCAGAAGCTCTTTGACTCAGAGCAGAACAGGAACAGATGAGAGACGCTCGCTGGTGGGAGTTTGTATCTGACACAAACAGGTTTGAACTTGGCAAACTTTCCCTTATATAGTGAAGGTAGGAAAGAAAGCAGGCACTGTGAAACATTTCACACAGTCGTTCCCTCACACACAATTAAAACACAAATTATAACCTCTGTCACTCACGATGTAGACTGAACTGCTTTTTTTTTCTTTTAGACATGCAAATGAGAATGAAGATGCTTTTCCAGATACTTTCATGTTGCAGACATTCTTCAGGTGTTTCAGTCCAGTCGGTCCTTCTTGATAGGTTTGAGTTTTCAAACCTCCTGAGCGTTTCTCCCAGAAATCCTTCTGCATCTGGAGGTGCACAAGTCGACCTTCACCGTTCTTGTTTACTGTCGTTTTTCTAATTAGATAACAAACTCGAGAGACCGCTTCGCTTGCTTCCTGTGGCATAATCGTGTGTTGCTAGGCAGCTGCTTAAAGGAGCCATTGCCTGCTGATTGTCAGGTCACGGTTCGAAGATTCATAAAGCTCAGGAATCTGCAGCAACTGGACAAAGATAATTGGAGAGAAGAAAGTTTTCTCCTAACAAGCTTATTAGGCGCAAAGACATTGAGCAACAGAAGAGAAAGAGAGAGTTGGTAAAAAATAAACCACAGAGATGTGCTGCAGAGGACGCCATCATATTGCTTTTAAGCTTCACGATTGAGAATTATTCGGTTTCAATGGTTGCATTACTACAACAATAAAAGCATCAGTATACTATCAATGAAATATGAAAATAAATTCTCTTAGTGATCAGAAGATTGAAGCCTGGTCATTCTCCTTATTCTTGCTCTGGTCAACCTCGACTTAAACAGGTCAACATTTAAACTTGAGATAAAGGTGTTAAAACAATGTTAGAAGTTCTAAAATATTCTCATTTTACTCAATACATAACAATTTCATAACATGGATCATTTGGTCCTTGTCTAAATGTATTTTAATTTATAACGTCTTGCTGGGAATAAACTTATGAATCAATAAACACATTTTAAGCCACCAATGAATAATATTAAGCCATTATTTGTATGGCACATTTCAGCAACAAGGGAGTTCAAAGAGACATTGCATTTTCCCCAAGTGTTGTCATTACTCATCAGAGTGTTGGTCAGCGTTTCATTCCTTATGCTTCAAAAGCCAGTCTGAACAGGTGGGTTTTCAGCTCTACGGACGTTTGCTCCAGATTTGTGGCACATAGAAGCTAAATGCTCATAAGATGTGGTTATTTCACATGAGTCATGTGATCAACAACCGGCTGTTGCTACTGATGGAAACGATGGAGACAATAGGAAGTGGTACCGATATGGTGGCACTGTGTTTTCTAATAGTTTATCATGGGAACAAACTTATTCACATGTGATTTTAATTGCATTTTAACAAGCAGAATTTTTTATTTTTTTTTACTTTAGTGTAATATCCATCCATTTTCTGTACATCCTTGTCCCTTAGTGGGGTCAGGAGGTGCTGGTGCTTATCTCCAGCCAACGTTCCGGGTGAGAGGCGGGGTCACACTGGACAGGTCGCCAGTCTGTCGCAGGGCAACACAGAGACACACAGGACAAACAACCATGCACACACACACTCACACACTCACACCTAGGGACAATTTAGAGAGAGCAATTAACCTGACAGTCATGTTTTTGGACTGTGGGAGGAAGCTGGAGTACCCGGAGAGAACCCACACATGCATACAGAGAACATGCAAACACTCCATGCAGAAAGACCCCAGGCTGGGAACCAAACCCAGAACCTATTGCTGCAAGGCAACAGCTCTACCAACTGTGCCACTGTGCAGCCCTAGCGTAATATCATCAATTGGAAATGCAGCCACTACCAAAGCTTAATTAAGCTGGTTATAAGTTCTATCTCCATTGCTTGTGACTAGTTTTCTGCTGGCCTCCCCTCACTGTCCTGACTGAGCGCCTACCAGATTGCAGCACATCTCTAACACACTCCTGATGGTGTCACTTCCCACCCTCTGGTGGCCCTTCTGGAGCTGCCAGCTCCTTGTAAATCCAATCATGAACAAACTCACTGCTTCCCAGCATGTCCACCAAGCTGCATCCAGATCAGACCATTTCTTCTCAACACCAGGCGCTGGTAACTCTGTACAATCCCCCCCTGGTCTCCTTCCAAAGCCTTCGGTGCTGCTGTATGATGTCCAGGATCTCAGTTCCTCAGAGGCCCATTGAAAAAAAATGAACTCACATGCACTCCAGTAGATAAATGAATAAATACCACCCCGTCCTCTCCCTCCTAACCCCGTTGATTCTCAGAGCCAGACGCCAGGATGCTGGCCCAGAAACCCAGCACTGCTGATGGCTACAATTTGCTGTCGGCGCTGCTGTCCAACCTCTAGGGACCTAGCCTGATTACAGCATCACCGCTGGCTTTCTTTCAGCTCTGGACCAACACAGTTGCTCTCTTGGAGCACATCTATCCTTTGCTGCTCATCAGATATGCCTTTTCAACTGTTTTATTATGTTCAAAGCCTCTTGCATTCCTGAGTGCTGCTCAGCTCTCCTCCTGTCTCTGTGCTTTCTGTCTGTCTCAACCCTCAGAGTGTCAGACAGAGCTGACTGTGGAGACTCTGACAGCTGGCCAGTCACATAATTGGGCTGTTGACATGTCACTCCCCAACACAATTGTTTCCACTGGAAAAGAAGACTGACCTGAGAAAGAAATCTGCTGGTCCATCCATAATTCAAGTCCGACTCAAACTGTCTTTAGGTAGCAGTTTTTGTTTGTTTTTTTTAATGGGCAAACTTGCAGCAAATCAGACTTTGCAAATGTTTGAGGGGTTACCAAGAACTGGGTTTGGTGGAAGTGCAACACACCACATAGTCCAGTAATTGGTTCTTTCTATGCTACAGAAAAAGCTTTAGTTTGTAGCTAATACAAGAATATCAGGGTCTACGAGTCTAATGATGAAATGGAAGCTTTAGAAATAAAGAGAAAAAACAAAGACGTCCTCAGTTTGACAGTCTCTACTCCCTGAATCTGTACTTTCTGCCTCCTAGTGGTAGCTTACAGACACAGCGCCTTGAATGAACACCTGAAAAATATAGCATGTAGCAAAATATTGATAATATCGACAGCAAGTCGCTATTGTATCATTTAGTCTCAGATTCCTTTATGAAATTGTATTTTATTTTTGTGTTGCAGTTTCTCAACTCTACCTAAAAAAAAATTTAGTTTTGATTTTCACTCAAATTATAATTTTATTGCACGTAGAGGAGAAAGCACACACATTTGTTTTGTTGTTTTACTGATTTTCCTGATATTTTTAATATAGTTGTTTTTACTGAAGAGTTTAATTTGCTCTAAGGGTTTAACAATAGAATTCAAAGTCACTAAACCAGCTAAATGTATCTAAATGTGTCTGTGAACATCAACTTTCTAGTCTTGCCAGTTGTGTTGCCACAGTAACTCTGGCTTTGTGTTCAGGGTTTCCCCGGTCTGTTTGCTGCCTCTGACTAGGCTTCTTCCACAAAAATTGTTCATCCCCGGCATGATGCTGACATTCCCATGTTTCACCGTTAGCGCAGTGAGGGAGTGTGTAAGTCCGACGCTGTCGGTTGAAGATTGCTGATTTGTTTTGTTGGAAATCCTCCAACAAATCATTCTCCTCAGTTTGGTGGGATCATTAGAGAAACCAGTCAGTATCTAAAGGAAAAGCCCTTCACCTCCAGAGTCAATGTGTTGTCTGTGGATATCGAGTCCCCAAGCTGATTGTTCAAAGAGACAGTAAGCATCTTATTTATTAACCTTTGATTTAGAAGACACGAATAAATAAATCTGTGATGTATTCTTTCATTATTCTGGCATTTAGCAAATAGAAATAATTCTAACTGACCTAAAACAAGAAAAGTTGCTTCTGATTTAACTTTAGACAGAGGAGAAAGTGTATTTTTATTCAGTTTGTATAAAATTCACGGATCTATCATTTTTCATCGATAAGTAATTATTGAAAACAAGCTCACATCTTGCTGAAAAGTTACTTGTGAATGAGTTTCGTCTTACTTGAAGTGTACTAACATATTTGCACTAGAAAGGAGACCAAAATCAAATGTTGTGTTTTTTTCACAGTAAGACATGGCAGGCTGTCGCCCAGGACTTCATGTTGAGACGGACAGCTGGGAAAATAAGCAGATATTTGCTATTCAGCCAGAGGTGGCGCCATATTTCAGACAATATGGTGAAAAGTCCCTCATTGAATCTTTCTGACACTGCTTTCTTAACTCTTTTTTCCACTTTTTGACATTCATTACTGTAATATAAAAGCAAAAAAACCTTTTAATACATTTAAAACAATACCGATGTCTTTGTTTTCGGTGTTGAAATTGCTTCTTCGATGCAAAGACCCATGAGCCTCAGGCGCGTTTGGCTCCTTCTCCCAAACTGACTGACTTCACCCACTTTGATCACAGAATGAGCAGAGGAAATGCAGAGTTTAATCATCCAGCAGAGCTGAGTTATGAAGCCACTCGGTGCGCTGCAGCATCACGTACTCTGAGACTTTTGTATGGTAATTTGCAGTGGGAGTGCAGTGTTAGTTCAAAGAAACCCTCAGAAGTTTTAAAAACATTTCTTTTTTTCTATTTTAGAAATGCACATGGATGCATAGCAAGATCAGAATATTACAATAGCAGCTTTACCGGCTCAGGCGGAGATGAAACAGTGAATAAACTGCTAGTTTTGACCTTTAGACTCAGAGCGGCTTTATTACGCGGCAGGTTCATCGGGATCAGATGTTCCTCTGGAAAGTGTTTGATAAGTTTATGCTTCTTCCAGCTCCCCTTTTTAAACACATTCTATTTTTGTTTTATGCATTATTTTTATGGTTTTACTCATTTTATCTCCTGTATTTCTTTTACTGGAATTTTTAGTTGTTTGAAATAAAAAAATAATAAAAAAAGAAGGACGGAAAGACAAGAAGCGACATAATTGCAGAGAAAGAGAAAGACAGAAATGAAGAAACACAGACAGACAGAAGGAAAGAAAGAGCAATGAAGAAAGAGGGAAGGAAAAACAGAAGGAAATAAACAGAAAGAAAGACAGTCAGAAAGAAAAACAGAAAGAGACAGAGAAAGAAAACAATAAAGACAGTCAGAAAAAAATAGAAAAAGAAAAGTCAGAAAGAAGGACAGAAGGAAAACCAAAAAACAGAAAGTCAGAAAGAAACAAAAAGAAAATCAGACAGAACAAAAAACTTAAAGATAGAAACTGAAAGTTTTAGTGGTAGTTTTGCTAAACTATAACACAGAAGGAATACTTCTGCAGCATTCATTCTGCGGTCATGTTCTGAGGTGATTCCATGATTTTCTCCTTCATGACTGTGTTTTACTGTTTGTATATTTCCTCTGTGCAGGTACGGAGCAGTATTCTCTGGATGCTGCTGTAAATCCTCCAGATACTGAGCAGAACCCATGATGGGATTTCACGCTTCCTCCTCCTTCTTCTTCTCTCTTTCTGCAATCCCGCTTTCCACTCTCTGACCTTCTCCACCTCCCTCTATCCCCTTCTCTTTTCATCACACATCTCCTGACCTTCACACAAAGAGGGCTTCCCAGCAAATTTCCATTTTAAAGTACGCCGACGAGCTTCTGCTCCCTCATTGTTAGAGTAATCATTCAAGCGAGTAAACAGGAGGGAAAGGTGAGCACAGAGTGCAGCACGTTCAATAAAGCTACTGCACTTGATTGTACACACGCACATGCGCACCCCCCCACACACACCCAAACACAACCATGAAACCTTCAGGACTCTTCAGCCGCTCTGATCGTCTGTGTTTTAAAGTGTCGTTAAAGAGACGTAACGTGCGCGTCGTTAAAGCACCGTTACTCGTCGTTAGAGACGTTAGGCACGCGTCGTTAAAATGACGCTGCACGCGTGCCATTAGAGTGACGTTACGCGCGCGTCGTTAAAGCATCATTACTCGCGCGTCGTTAAAGCATCGTTACGCGCGCGTCATTAAAGCATCGTTACACGTCGTTAAAGCATCGTTACGTGTCGTTAAAGCATCCTTACGCACACGTGTAACATCGCTTTAACAACATGTAACAATGCTGGTAACAATGCTTTATCAACGCGTAACGTCGCTTTAACGACGTGTAACATTGCTTTAACGACGCCTAACGTCTCTTTAACGCCGCGTTAGATGATTTAATGATGCATAACGATGCTTAAACGACGTGTAGCAAGTGTGAGAAAAATGTTTATATGTTTATATTTCACTCCAAATCCCTATTCATTTTCTGTGTATATTTGTATTTTATTATGTATTTTTATGTATTTTATTTTGGCGGAGGAGCTTTTATTTTCTTGTTTCCTGTTTTGTGTCACATCCTGTGTGTTCCCGCTGCTCTCCTCAGTTCGCGCCGAGTTGCGCTGAGGAGAGGTAGGTGTTGTGCAGCTGTCTTCTGCTTGTTAGCTAAAATGTTTAAAATGCCTATAAAATTCGCTATTTGTTATATATTGTTTTTAAGCTGTTTTATGTTTAGCGAGCACATTATTGGTTGTTTGATTCCACGTTGTCGACATTTGTTCAGTTTTCCACGTCAATTTGTTTTTTGTTTTTGTATTTAAGGTTTGTGGGGGAAGCCAGAGCTGGGAGCTGCTGTGCTAAAAGTCTTTTTATTTGTGAACAGGTATGTGAGTTGTTTTGGGATGTTACCTGTATGTTGAATTAATGTTTTAGAATTGTAACTGTTGGGCAGATTATTTCTGTTTGTGTTTTATTTTAATTGTTTGTCTAATGTGAATTTTGGTTTCAATACACCTTTGTCTCAGTTCGCGCCGAGTTGCGCTGAGGAGAGGTTTGTGTGGGGAACCGGGAAAATTTTTTTTTGAACAGTTCGCGCCGAGTTGCGCTGAGGAGAGAATAAACCTGCCCTATTGCTGCAACACTTCCATGGTCCTCGTCTGCTGATTCATGTTAACCAGTACACAACGCAGAGAATAGATGAGTCGGGATGACTGCGGTTACAGACGCGTAACCATGCTTTAACGATGTTTATCGATGCATTAACAACGCGCGTGTAATGTCGCTTTAATGACGCGTAACGATGCTTTAATGCCACGTAACATGATTTAATGATGCGTAACGATGCTTAAAGACGTGAACGCTTTAACGACGACGTAACGTAACGATTCTTTAACGACGCACGCGTCATTATAGCCTTGTAACGCGTCGTTAAAGCATCCTTATGCATTGTTAAAAGAACAAAGAAATTAAATTCTAAGTAAAATCAAATTTAAATCATATACATCAAGTATATTGATGCATGACCCACTGATTAAGATTCTGAAACAAATGTAAATAGGTGTGTTTTTAGCCTTGATTTAAAGGAATTCGATGTTTCAGCTGTTTTGCAGTTTCCTAGAAGTTTATTCGAGATTTGTTGTGCATTGAAGCTAAATTCTGCTGCACAATGTTTGGTTCTGGGATGCAGAGTAGACCAGAATCAACAAAATGTTAGCAGCGGACCGCAAAAATAGCTTGGTTAAAAAATGGCTCTCTTATGATGTATATTTCTTTTAATCCATGCACTTATTTCACACATTTATTATTCATAATGTTCTAAATGAACAATATTTGATCAAACTATATATTAATTTCTGTATATTTTTAGGTGCAACATACATTCCAAGGTTGGACAAAAGGTTGGGTTTAGGCATCCAAGTAACCTTTATAAAATATTCAATCTTATAGCATAGAGTAATCATATTTCCAACTCATCCCCAGTGTAAATAGCGACACATGAATTAGGAGGACACTGTAATAATTAGCAGGACCTTCCGGCAGACAACCATTCAGAATAAGACCTGTGTGAATATTCATGAGGTCTTGCTGTTACACAAACCTACCATTGGGGGCACTGTGGTGATACACAGATCATACACAAAATCAGGTTTATGTGTATTAAACGGACATTTTTTTTTTGGTGCATTTTTGGGGTTGATAGACCAATAGAAACCTTTGTACCTTTTAAGATTTTTGTCAAAATTAGCAGGACAGCGCTCCTGTCCTGTTAATTCAAAACGTCCTTCTAGTGTGGTGTGTGTTCTGACGAAATGTCCTGCTAAATCACAAGTACCATCGCACACACACACATACACACACCCCTGCACACAAGGTCAACCTGGACAAGATAAAGAGGTGCGGTTTCGGTGTCAAGTGGATATTTCTTGACATTAAACAAACCAACGGGCGTTTCTCCAAGTGGCTCCGCTCACATCAGTTCTCCTGCCAGGCTGCACCAGGCCTCATCGCCACACGGTCAGGTTTGTCACTCCGAGCCGCCGCACCATGACATGACATGAGCGTGCACACACACGCACAACACTGTATGCACAAAAGGGGTTGGGGGAGACACACAACTGCACAGGCACACAGTTATCTGCAGTTTCTCTCCATTAGGCGGTACAGCTGCTGTTGTCACCCATTTCAGGTACTTTACTGATCGGTTAATGGCACTAATTTCCCAGAGAGAGAGGGAGGCTCCACCTGGCTTCACCGCCTCTCCATCAGCCTCTGATTAAACAGGGAGCGTGGAAAGCTGCACTCTGCCGAGCTCCTGGGTGGAAAACAGTTCATCCTACCGGGACGAGGGGGGGGGGTTCGTTTTTAATGTTTGATGGGAGCATCTGCTGGTGACAGCTGAATTGTTTGGGGAAAGTTTGAAGATAGAAGGTTATAAACTGGGTGAGCTGGTGAGAATGTCGGATAAACCAGTTTCCTAACATTAGGTGCAGTTGGCTGTGTTGTGTCTGTTGGGGTTTCTCACAAGGTGACCTCGCAACAATTTAGAGGATCTTTGGCACTTAAGCGGACCCTTTGTTGTTCCCATAGCAACCCCGCTGAGCTGACAGATGAGCATAGCGCCATTCAGTGCGGTGGAGGAAAGCATTCGTCCGCCTTACTAATGTCTTCTCTTGTCACGTTTTTGATCAGGCCGTAAATGTTTTAGAGTGTTTTCACACAGCGGTTCGCTTTCACACTGCACTGGGTCAGTCAAACCAAACCCTTTGGAAAACCCGTTCCTCCCCTCGCCTGTGGTGGCGCTGCTCCAGGAACCACTGGAGGAAACGACACAAAAACCTCTGAAGAAGACACAGAGTGCAACTTACTTCTTCACCGAATGCAAACAGAAATGGAGTGGCGCCAGATTTTAAAGATGTTTTTTTTTTAAGATTTCTGCTTTATCGTTGACAAAAGACCACAAGCAACACATAGTTTTTTTTTACCCAGAATGCCTTGCTCTGTAGTCTGCTTCCTGCTTTCTTTTGTCTGCTTGGCATTCGAACCACACCAAAGTTCACATCAACTGAACCGAGAGCTAACCTGTTGCTGGACCAGAGTTCGAATGAACCCCCGCCCCTCAAAAAAAGCTAAAGTAATTCTCCCTAAACCAAGATAATTGTCCATCAACTGCAGCAAAAAGCCCCAGGATCTGAAAGATCAAAACATCTCCAGATCGTCACACTACCACGGTTCCCAGCCCCGGTCTTTCTGCATGGAGTTTGCATGTTCTCCCTGTGCATGCGTGGGTTCTCTCCGGGTACTCCGGCTTCCTCCCACAGTCGGAAAACATGACTGTCAGGTTAATTGGCCTGCCTCTCTAAATTGTCTCTAGTTGCCCTGCGACAGACTGGCGACCTGTCCAGGGTGACCCCGGGTCTCACCCGGAACGTTAGCTGGAGATGGACACCAGCACCTCCTGACCCCAGTAAGGGACAAGGGTGTAGGAAAATGGATGGATGGATGGATGGATAGATATATATATATATATATATACCTTTCAACAGAATGATACTTTTGTCTCATCAGTCCATCTGGGTGTTTGTTGGGACGATGTCTGGTCCAACATCGCATTAGAAAACCCTTCTTACTCTTTCTAGAGTCAGACATGTCAATAACTGTTCCTGAAATCCTTTAGTCCTGTTTGATTCTCATCTCCCTTCTGTGCTAAGTGTGGGATTTCTTCCATTGAGCTGGATTTCCCAGGACGCATTTCCTCCCAGCCAAACAGCTCCCAGAAGGAGTAGTTGTGAAGGACGAGATTCAGTTTTAACTCTGTTTTAGAATTGTGGTATGCCTGCAGTCTTCACAATGCCACCAGAGGAAATAATCAAAGCCTTTCAGTCCGTGTTGGCCACGCTGTCAATGATTGAGCAGTTAAAGTCAGACTAAGAAGAATATTAAAGACATTTTATTGGGATGGTTGTTCGCAGGGCACCCAGTATAAGGCAAGCTACATAGCATAGCTTCCTTCCCGGTTGAGCTGGCAAACGATTTTACTCAAACATTAGCAACTGTTTAAAATCCGATCCAATCAGTTCAAAACGGTGCACGCATCCAACAGGCAATCATCTCCCATTAGCCAAGGGCCCAAACCCTTATACAAAGCCAAGTGTAGAACAAGGGATTGCTTTTTATCAGGCTATTAAAAGGTAGCCAATTAGTCATTTAACACATGAACCAATTAACTTTTCACACTGAGTCAGGTTGGTTTTGATAGCTTTAATAAATTAAATAGTAATTTTTTAACATCTCTTTTTGATGAAATGTGTCTTTACTATTAAAATGAAATTCGACACGAGAGTGAAGAAGCAAAGGTGTGATGATGCTACTGAGTTGACAGTAAGCCAGGCATCACAGACAGGCTGCTGGAGCTTCATCGTCACTAGCAACAGGCCAGAGAGAAACACCATGATCCTCCTATCTGAGAAACCAGCGCGCTCCCTCCGCGCTCTCCTGTTTTCTTCGACGCGCCTCTCCGCTCCTTATCGCAGCGAACAGAGACACGGATGGAAGAGAATCCTGCTCGGTACAACGCAGGGAGGATGAAAGAGCGGGAAAATGACAGGCAGGTACCAGGGAGACACTGGGGACCGGTTTCCTTAAGCACGCACCTGCATTCACCGGAACGTTTCCATTTTAACGCGTTAAAAGACGCGCGACGCTACAGCATCATCAGATGGAGAAAGAAAAAAAAAATAAAGTAAAACAAAAAAATCCAATCTGAAGTTTATATCAGATGCAGATTTGCCTGAAGGGATTAGGAAATAAAAAGAAACCAGAGTCATTCCAAAGGCTTGCAATGTAATGAATAAGACATTGCATCAGAATTAGAAAGGCAGTGAAATCTCCTTTCTCTGGGGGTGCCGTGGAACAAAGGACGGAGCCAGCCATTACCAAGGCTGTCTTTTCTTCCACGTCCATAGTTTGACAAGGGCTGGAACATCCTAATACATGCAACAGACGCAGTGCTGAGAGAACAGGGACGATAAAACCCAAATATCAGCCACGTCCGCAGGCTGACGGATCTGGCAGCCAGAGGAAGAGGAAGAGGTCTGCAAACATGGTGAGCCCATATTGCTGTGCAAGTAACACGAACATGACTGAAATACTGCAAAAGCTTTGGAAAAGTCCCAGGAGATTCCATGACCTCCTTACACCCACAGAATGCACTCATGTGCAACTGCATGTAAATGACAAACTAAACATTATTTACTCATTGAGCAAAACATGTTTAGCTACATATCTTAGCAGGGTCATTCTCTGAATTCGGTGCATTTTGTATCCCGCAAGTTTAACTCAAAGATTTTCATATAATGCAAACCACATTTTTTTAGAAAATTAAGAAATGGAAATATCCATATGTCTTGGTAATATAAAATGCAAATATATTTTTAAAAATTATGTTTTGAAAAATGTTATGGGTTGTTGAAGCGTACAGGTCAGTCAAATGAGCATGTACCCACTGACCAATGTTTATTTTTCACTGCATGTAAAACAAATAAGTAACTGCCAGTAACTGCAAGTTATTTGTACCATTATAAAAAATTTTAGGTTTACTTTACCCTAACAAAGAAATAAGGGAATTATTGATAAATTAGCACTTTTTAATCATGTCCCTCCAGTTTTGTTCAGCCCTGTAACAGCGCCTCCTTTTTATAAATAATGGTTCAGTCCAATTTCCTGGAGGTGACATCACTGAAGTCTCTTCCTGCTCACACTGTAAAGAGATTTAAGTGTTGGTATGGTTTCTTACCTGTATTTCATTATTTTTTGTACAAATATCGTCATCGCCAAGTTCAATCTTTCAACACTGTGACACATGTAAATTACATTTATTGTTGTTTGGGAAAAAGTAAAGAATGGTTTTTGAAACACATATTAATTTCTTGTTTTCATCATATCATATGTTGCTCCATACCTGAGCTGATGCAACTTTTATTGAAAATCTTCAACGCCGTTACAAAAACAGTGGTTCCGTCACGGTTTTGTCAACTTTTTCCACAAGTTCAAACCTGAAATGTGATACATTGTTGTAATTTCTTTTATAATAAAAGTAAATATTAGAGTAATATATGTTGGACTGTATGTAAAGCTTAAAGAATGATTCAAAGCGTACCAGAAACACGTAAATGTTAAAATAAAAAACAAAATAAGAAACTTTGGATGATGGAGCACAGCTCAGTCCATCTAAAAAAAAAAAAAGAATAATTTCAAACTCACAAGACAAAGTGGAAGAATCTGTTGACTGAGAGTTGTCCACTCCACAAATCTGAATGCTACAGAAGAAAGCCAAGTTATGTATGGAACACAGTAAACATGGGGAAGATGAGCTTTGATTGGGCGAGAACAGAATCCAATCATTTGGCTTACATTCCAAATGCAACCACCAGAAGCTAACTTTAAAACATGGCGGTGGCAGCACCATGCTGTGGGAATGTTTTTTCTAAACAGCTTATTAGAGTCGGACGTTGTTTGAAACTAACTACACAGATACATAATGGTCAAATCGCACTTTTCATGTTAACTCATTGATTTGTATTGATTTTGTATCCCGTTCTTATAAGAAAACAAGACATATTTATACTGGAAAATATTGTAGAATATTATAAAACCATGTATATTTTTATATTCCACATCTCACTTATGTTCACACTAGAAATCAGGCTGAACTCTGACCTGAACCTTCAGAGCCACATAAAGGCAGTTACAAAGTCGGCCTTCTATCAGGTGAAGAACATTATGTATGATAAAAGGTGATAAAACTAAGTATGAATACTTTGCAAAGTGCTGTATGTGTATTCTCCAATAACTTCACAAATATTTATCCTCATCATCTCAGTAGAAAATGTTCCCATGCAAACGAACACTATGTATATCACTATGTATATATAAAATAAGATCCAAAGCAGACAACCGGGACGGTTTGGCTGTTTGTGAATGCCAGTCACGTTTTGATTTAATCTCCTTTCATGAGAGCAGACAACTTTAGTTTCTGACCTTCAGCTCCACTGATGGGGAACGATTTGCAACTCAGCGCCTCATCCTGGGCTGGAAAGCTGCTCCTGCCACGCTGTGATGAAGTCGGCCATCAAGCCGCCTCATCTCCCAGGGGAAACCCCCTCTGGCCTGATGTCTGGGTATCTACGGCAACGCTTCGGGCGGCTGACGCAGCATGGGGATAACAGAGGCAGCCTGACTTTGATAACAGTCACAGAGACTCGGAGTGTGACCATTATGCAAACACACACACCCACACACTGCAGACTGGTAGTTTGATATAAACATCCTATAGACTTCAGGACAGGTTCAGGGTTTTTAGGATCTTTATTGAGTCATTAAGAATCTGGATCAATCAATCTGCATCAGTGTCAAAGTGAAAATCTAAGCTCTGACTGAGCTGCAGTTCCTCCGGCCGCCACACGGTGTCTCTGCTGCTCCAGTAACACCAGGATGGACTCCGTCCCCGTTAATGAGGTTTTGTCCTGCTGGTTCCCACGGCGCCGGGGGAACAGGTGAATGGACTGGAGTCTAAATGAGATCCAGCTGCTCTCCCGTTGATTTATTCTCCTTTCCTCTGTGCAATATGGTGCAAAAGCATTTGGCAATATAATAGTTTAAATCCTCATAGAATGAAAAAAAAAAGAAAAAGTACTTCTCATTTTGATATTTTCTTTTCAGTTTATTTTTCTTATTCGGGAGCTTTGCTCAGAAAACTTTATACATGTTAACAGATGACTGGATCTGCTGTCCTGTTTCACTATTTATGTAGAAAATCTGATACTGTTAGCTGTTAGCACAGTGCTGTGAAAAAGTATTAATGTCCTTACAGATTTGTTTTGTTTAACACATGAATGATGGTGATAATTTAAGTGTGGCTCCGGGGTCCTTAGTGACCCTTGGACAGAACTTGTGAGGCCCGGCCAACTGGAATTCGGCCAACACCACCTTTTGTTTACAAAGGTGGTGATTTGTAAACAGAATTATTACTGACATTATTTTAATACAATGGCAACAATTTAAGTACGACACAATGTTTTCATCTTTTCATTACCAAAGTTTTGCAATAAGTTTTGCCTCTTCTGTCCAGAGGTTTTTTTATCCAGAGACTTTGCTGCAGCCAGATTAGCTTCAATTTAATTTAATAAACTTAGCTAAATACTAGCAAGAAAATTACCTAACTGTTATTCTTCAAACTGATAGTAAATTTATTGAGTTGAGCCCAAAAGAATTTGAAAACTAGATTAAAACAGCTGCATACAAAATCCTTTTTAAGTTTTGCATCTGCAAAGAATAACATTTTGTACAAAAACAAAAAGATGGAACTACTTTATTTGCTTGATTTGAGTTTTTTTTGGTTGTTTTTAATGGCCTTTTTGCCACATATGGCAAAAAGTTCGGACACCCTGGCACAGACATTGACAGTCTAATGGAGGTCATTCACCACACTCGTCATATTGAAGAGTTTAGGCCTTTGAAAAAAACTTAATTTTGTTCTTCTTTGGATCTACCCACAGGGTTATTTGCTGAAGTCTTTCAAATCATTAAGGTTGATAACTGATAGCCAGATGTTCTTCAGGATTTTCTGCTACAGAGCAGAATTACGGGTTCCATAAATTATGGCAAGATGTAAAGGAGAAGCCCAAAACCCTCACTCCCGTCCCCGTGTCCAACTGGTTTTCTGAAATGTGTAAATGTAAGATTTCTGCTTTGTCTCATTGGTCCACTAAATATTTTGCCTACAGTCTTTAGGATCGTCCAGATGTGAGATGGGCCTTTTTGAACAGCAAAGGTTTTTGCCTCCTAACTCTCTGGTAGATGCAGTTTTTGCCCAGTTTTTGTATTGTTACTGAAGAAGCCAGATCTACAGCACTGTTATCCTCAGGTCCATTGTAACCTGGATGATCTGTCTAGAACTCCCTGCAGTGGGAAGCCTCCCACTCCTATAGGGAAGCTGTGCTATAAAGCGTACCCGGAATTGGTTGAGCTGGACACAACCGTTCCCACCAGCGCCGAGCTGAATGACATCTCTGCCGGCAATAAAATGTCTTAAACGTTCCTTTTGCTCCGACTTTAACTGCTCAGCATTTGGCAGCGTGGCCAACGGGAGCTGAACGGCTTCGTTTGCTTCCTCTGCTGCCACTGGCAAACTACAACCCTGTGTAAGCAGAGTACGGTACTAAAACAACAGACCAAATCAACATCCTTGTTCACATCCTTTCTTTCTGGCCACTGATTGGTCAGGAAGAAACGCGTCCTGAGAAATCCAGTTCAACTGGAGGAATCCCAGAAGAAGCATTGAAGGGAGATGAGAATCGAGTGGAGCTGTGTAGGATCAGGCTAGATCTACCTCTACTTTAAACTCACTTGTTCTGAGCTGCTGCTGTGTTCTAGAAAACTAACTGTCATTAAAATACACACATTTTAACTCCATTTAGTAGTTCAGTTATTCCTTAAGGCAATTTGCTTTAGTGGATTTTTTTAGAGGTATTAAAATGCAAATGTCTTTTCTGATTATTTTTATTGTAAAAAGCAGAGACAGCTGACTAGTGGCCACGCAGTCCCCAGAATACAAAATATGTCACTTACACCTATGCTCTTCAAGGTATTTATGAAAAATATTTGAAGTGCCTATAAAAAACAAAATCCTCATTTTTATTATAAGGACAGAAATATTACAGAGAAATCATCAGTCTGCTGCTGTCTTGTCCCTGGTAAGACTGCTATTATAATAATTACTTAAAGTTATTTGCTTCATGTTGTGATGGGAATTTTTACAACAGTCTAAATGATTCTGTATTTTTAAATTCAATTAAAAGCAAATACTGCAGTGAATCAAACACCCAGAACACCTCTGAGTTTAATGACTGCACTGTGGGCTCATAATACCAGCATGCCCATAATTAATCTCTACTGTCTTCTGTATTTACAAGCCTTATTTGGCCCCAGAGTGACTTACTGATGGAAATATGTTGTTTTTATGCAGTCCTTGCTGAGCTGCAGCAACACTTGCGGTCCAAGATAAAACTTGCTCATCTGATACCCGAACAGCATTTATTTAATATTGTCTAAAGTATATTGTTCTAATGTCAGCAGCTGAAGCTTTCTCTGTTTCTGTTGAATTGAGTAGCGCTAATGTCAGTGTGCTAGGCTAGCGGCTAACTTGTTAGCTTCATTAGTGTGAGCAGTGCTTTTTAAAGTTCAAACTAACATGGTCACTGACTTGATCATGCTTTATGTTTTGAGTTACAATTTCCTACAAGAAAAGTCCAGCAGTGGCTCTACCGCTTTTTAAGGAAACACAGAGTTCTTATTGTTTCGTGGGAAAAAATTGTGACCCCCTTTTTTGTCAAAATGTTTCATTGAATCTGGTTAAATGTTTTGTATCACTTGATTGGGATAATTTCTAGTCAAGAGAACCAGCCTTGTATATAGTAGAGTATTAAAAGCCGACATGCTAACAGTGATAAGACGCATGCTGTCGTTTGTGTTTCAATTAAGCTTAATTGATTAACAAAAGCCTTGTTAAGTTGTTTTTTTATTATTATTATTATTATTATTATTTTGTAACAAAAGAAAAAAGGCGTCAACCAGGTGGCCGTTGTTTAAGAACGAAGGCAGCAGATGTTGGACATGACGGTTTTATTATTACTCTGTAAAATGGATCTTTCCAGATGTTGCTTCTGAAGAACAAAGTACTTAGATTAAAATGCTGATTGCAGACAGAAAACAAGAAAGAGGTGGAAAAAATCATGTCTGTTAAAAGGATCTGAAACACTTCAAAATGCAAAGCACACACAGAAGATATGGAAGAAACTAAAAACTGCTATTCCAATGGATCAAAGAATGGCACAAAAAGAGGGAAAATGAAGCCAGAGATCAGATCCTGGTAAAAATAAAATCTACAGTTAATCATGAGCATCGTAGCTATGGGAAAGAAGCTCTACCAAAAAAGGCATTTTTGTAAAAACATATATTCTCACAAAAAAGGATATTGCAGAGAATGAAAAGTTCCATAGTTCTGTATTCTTAATGTTTTTATGAAACATTCTCCTTACATTTTTGAAAGCAACTGGACTTCGTCAACCATCAGAGACGGAGATGTGGTTTCACACCACCTGGATTTAAAAGCATGACGGACAAAATTCACTTTCTTCACTCATACACACATACACTGGATTCACCAGATAAATGTCTAGAAAACATAAACTTTTATTACACTCAACTGGAACTAGTCCAGTTCAGAACCAAACAGCAAACTAAACCCAAACACAGTCCAGTCATCTCCTCTCTCCAGTTTCCCAAGCGAAGCGAACTAAACGCACCACTTACTTTTCAGCGCTGCTTTTGGGCGCGCTTCCATGGCAACACATGATCAGATGACCTCAAGCAGAAAGAGAGAGCGCGACGAGAAAAACAACATCTTGAGGCTCAATTAATAAACTGATCAGCCAGGTTAGAGTCAAAAATAATAAATGGAATGTGTGGAGAGTAAAGGATGTCGGCGCATGTTTGTGAATGGATGGATCTCTGGCCTCTAGTTCATTTGGTGTTGGGAGTTGTACGGATGAAGCTTGAAAAGCAGCAAACTGTGGTTTGACTGACAGAACTTCTGCACTTGCTCTGAGGATGATGCTGTTAATCCATGAGAAAAAATGAGCCTGTGGGACCAAACTCCGCATTTATTTTCCCCTAAACCTCTGGGAAGCGGCTGATAGAGCGACTAAAGGAAGCATCACACAAGTCGACCCGATCAGAGAGGATGAAAAGCGAAATGTCAACACAGTTTCAGGTCTGGCAACAGGGCTGGGCTATATGGACCTAAAGTTTTAGCACGGTATTTTGTAGTGCCGTAGTGCGTCACAATAGACTGAATGTAAACCAAGCGAGCCTCGCGCTGGAAACGCGTGAGATGTGAACGCACCAATAGTTTTACAAACACAAAGGCTGCTCTTGGAAATGTTCTGGTTTATATGACAGGACAATGGTCACTTTAAGAAGCGTGAATTATTTCATTAAACTGCAAGTAGTAATGACATTTAATCAAATATATAAATACTTATCGATGCTTTCATTGAACAGGGGAAAAAGTAACTAACCCGTCTGACAATGTGGACAGTTTTGTGGGTGTTAGATGTTTGGAATTTATCATGACAACAAAAAACCGTGATAAAAAAACAAAAAAAACAATGAACAATCTTTCAAGAGAAATGGTAAAGAATATGATGAATGCCTACTCCCTGAATGGCAAACGTGGTTTTGCCTTTTTCCATGTGGACGTCAGAAGTAACTCTCTCAGTTGCATCCATATTATTGCCTGTGTGTAGACGGTATTTCAGATGGTTGCTACCTGCAACATGAATGCCCAACATCGTTCATCTTTACACACAGTCACAGTGGAACACAGAATTTAAAGAGCGCCGGTCAGAAATAATGAGGCCCCAGCAGCAGGGAAGTGTGAACAGATAAACTCCACCTGCTGTATGTCTCACCTGGTACAAAGGAACACCTCTGATTGACTCAAACAAATGTAGCCTTTTCAGGCGGAGGAGGATCGGTCCCAACTGATTTTTTTAATATATAACTAGTGAATGTTTCAGGTCTCACAAACAACTTAATGAGTTCCTGGAAAAGTTGTTTTGTGCCACCAGATAAATGTTTTGGGTCTGAATCCATTATAAGATAAGTTGCCAAATGTGAGCCTTTGCTAAAATGCATCCAAATGAGTGGTGGGACTTGATTAGCATTTTCAATAGAGTTCATTGATGGGTCTGTAACTAATTACAATTACTCACATTTTAATTAAAAACAATATACTGACACGAATAAGCAACATTTGCAATTCAAAAACCTCTTTTGCTGCTAAATGATTCAACAAATAGACAGACTCCATGCAGAAAGATCTCAGGCTGGGAATCAAACCCAGAACCTTCTTGCTGCAAGGCAACAGCTCTACCAACTGCGCCACTGGGCAGCCCCTTCCAGTGTCCAATCAGATCATTTTTTGAAGCAGAAATTAACCACCAATAGGATAAGAGAAGTGGTTTTGCTGTCCATCCTTGTTTGTGGATGTCCAGTTTTACTGGTGTACCAGAAATGCATGAAGATAACAAAGTTCCTGTTAGACTGTTTGCATATAAAAAATGTGCTTAATTGCACTAAAACTTTTAATGCGTTAAAATTTTGATTAAAAAGTCACACGTAGAAGTTTCAATCCTAATAACTTCCGTCATTCTATGTGGTATTTTTTGCAGATATATTTGACTAAGTCTACCCAGCAGTATTTGTCATGGTCTCTGGTATTTCCTGGTCATGTGACGTGGTCCAACATCACTCACATGACTAAGTTGGAGCTACAAATAGTTCATGTGTCCAATGAAGGGTGCATGACTCAAAACATAACGCCGGAGCACCTGGATGTACTCATGTCTCGATACATTTGGCAATAGAGTAAAACAGAAACTGCTGCCAGGATGAAACAGCAAGTTATTGAAGCAAAGTCAGGGAGACGTCTGCTGACAGACGGATCTCCTGCTGCTTCTTGAACGTCTTTTGAACTTTGATGTTTGATGCTTCCTCTCTGCTTTAGAGCTTCAGAAATGGGACAGAAATCGGCAGCTGCTGCGGAGCCGTTCGGCATCTTTACTGCCATGGACATGAATATTAATGGAACGGCAGCAAGTGATCCATGTTTTCTTCATATTTTTCAACTTTAAACCCAAGTAGGGAGGGCAAAGTCTGGCAGGCACACACACACACACACACCCCCACCCACCCCCACACACACCTGCACGCAAAGCTGCAATCATTAACACACTGCTACCTTCAAGTTTCAGCTAAATGAACCTGACAGAGTAATCACAGTCAAATTGAACTTTTTCTCTTTTTCTCTCATCCCTGTTTCATCCAAGTCAAACGTTCCTCACCCGCCTTCCCATCCTTTTGCTCCGTCTTTTTATCCTCTCATCTTTTTTGGCTGCATTTGCATATTTTACTGTTTGGATGAGCTCCTTTCATTTTCCTTTGAGCGAAGTGGGCAAAAGTGAAATGAGTGATATTCTAGCTGTGTTTGATAGCATTGCATCAGTGTTTGATATTGTTCAACTGAAATCTAACCTCCAAACCTGTTTTTTGATTTTTGGAAAAAGGTTGTTAAATTAGATGCCAGAGATATATATGTGGATTTTAATCAAGCACAGAATGGTATTAATCAGTGTTTTGTTTTTTTTTTTTCTTTTTCATGGGGGCGGAGTCTGATTGGTTATTGCACTTGGAATCTTTGTCCAGTTGCCCAATAGCTAAGCTACTACACATAACCACATACGCAACCCTTTAGTGTAAGAAAAGTAGTCAATAACTTAGAGCACACTCTAAAAATACACTTCTTAGAGGAAACAATTAAGTTCAATTCGTATCCAGGCTTCACCAGGTACAGATCCTGTCTCCTCCAGCTGTGGTGGCGCAGAGCTAAAGCACAACTCATGAGCAGACCTTGGTCCTCGATGCAGAGAGACGACATGCTAACTACTTTCCTGTCTAACTACTCTGAAATAAAGGCTGCCTCAGCCAAAAAAAGCCTTTTAAAGGAAGGATCCTTTATTAGTTCATTTTACTTATTTGAAGTAAACTAAAAGATTTGAGCAAGACTGACTTACTCAGAGTAAGCATTGAGTAAGTCAGAGTCTTACTCAGAGTAAGTCACTCTTACAGCAAAGCAGGTGAGATGGTGCCACATGAAGTTGCGACCAAACAACTGTAATTGTTTGGTCCAGGTTACAGTTGAACCGTTCAACTGTAGCCAACTTAATTGACTAAGTTGGTTAATTATTTATTAGAAAAAAAAGATGATTTGAGTAAGAGTGACTTCAATTAGTCATGTTAAACACACTTAATGGCTTAAGTTATAAAAACTTAGTAAATTGAGTTGGTCAGATATTAAAGCTGGCATTGAGCTCAATCGTTTCAAGTAAAGTCAAATTAAAAAGTTCCTTTAAGCTCATTAAGTTAATTTAAGTTAGATTAGTAAATGTTAAGTTAATTGAACACAAAAAAGTATGTTGTCATCACTAAACCAAATGAATTAAGTTAGATTCATTCAAATAAGTCCATTAAATGAACTACAGCTACTGACAGTTTTTAGAGTGCAGGTCTTTATTCCATTAGGTGACAATGAAGCCATTCAAGCGTTGAGTAGGTGTGTGGATGTCAGAACTTCTTTCAGATGAATAAACTGAAGGAATTATTTTTGGACCTAAAGAGGGAGGATCTAGAATCAGTACACAGCTTCAGTTATTACAGCTAAAAACTAGAGATCAGGCCTAAAGTCTGGGTGTGGTGATGGACTTGAGCAATCAGAGACATATAAACAAAGTTACAAAGTCAGCCTTCTGTCACCTGAAGACTATTTTCAGGATTAATGGACTAATGTACCAACAAAAAGTAGAGAAATGAATCCATGCGCTTATAGTCTCACAGATTATTGTTTTAAAGTGATTCAGAGATAACAGCATCGTCACGAGATCATAACAAGACGAAGGAAGATGATGACAAGAAAGCAGAGCCAATAGCTGCAGCCTGTTGCAGAGCATTGACTGCAACTTCTGTAGGGAAGCTGTCTGGATGCCTAGTCAAAGCCAGGAGCGGTGGGACTGTGACACAGACTCCTTTCATAATTTCATTATTATCATTTTCCCCCATTGTTTAGATCTATATTGCCCCTGACTTTTTTGGGTGCAGAATTAATTATAATTCGCATGTCTCACGTCAACCGAAACGCTGAGTTCATTTTAATCGAGGCTAAAAACCCACTTGCCTTTGATTCATGACAAACATCACTGATTTAATCTGTATTCCAATTTTTCATTGCTCTCCTTTATTATATCGCTGCAAGGCGTTTTTGTCTGCTGTTTCAACGTTTTCATCTCAGGAAGCACTCTCACTTGCCTTGTTGCTGAAATGTGCTGCACAAATAAACTTGCCATTTTAACCAGTTTCTCTGACTTGAGTTAAAGGCAGATCCATTTTCCCCAGGCCAGGAATTCACTGTGGCTGTGATCTCTCCTGTGTTTCCACTGTGTGCTAATGTTGACTTAGATTCTTAACATTTGCATAAGTTTCCTCGCACTCAGCAATAAAAAAACAATAAAGAGAAAAAAACAAAGAAGCACTCTGAGTCTGAGGTTGTTCACATCATTGGAGATGAATTCAGGAACTCAGTTATGTTGGTTTAAAAGCAGCACACCTAAAATCCCATTAGCTCCACTCTCTGGTTTGTTAGTCTCCTAACAACCTCCAAAGTCTTTCTCAATATCAAGCTGGGCCTGAACCAGCCCCACACTCTGCTCCATTGTGACATTTATCATATTATCATTTATTGTGATCCATTTCTCGTCACAACAAGAATTTTGATTTATTGTCGTCACAATAAATTCCAAATAATGATGTTTAGACCCACCAAGAGCTGCATGTGTTGTCAGTTTTACTGTTTGTTCAGTGAATGTATCAATAAATATCAGTAAATTTGAAAACATGATCAACACGATACTGTGTGTGGATTAGTGATACAAATTACACTTCCTTATGTGAAGAAACATATAGTCACTTCCTACAATAATGGCCGAAGTCATTTTTTCACAAAAGACATAGCCTAAAAAACGTTCCTAATAGATGTTTTAGGCAAGAACATCACTTATGAAAAATATGACTTAGGCCATTATTTTAGCAAGATGATGATATTACTAAAGAGTTTGTTTTTGATCAGTAGGGTTTGTGTTTGTGAGGTTATGATTGCTGTGTCATGCAGTCGGAGCCATTAAGTTACCTAAACAGGAAGTAATAAATCATAGTGCTTATAGTTTGTGATAAAACTTTTAAGTTCATCTCGCCCACCTGCAGGGCCTTCTTTCACTTCTTGCATGTACCCCTTCTGGAAAGAGAACATATTATGTCTAAGGCTGTGTAAAAACTATCCAGAAGTGGAACAAACAGAAAACAATCAGAGGTCAAAGATGCTATCATGTGTACATTATCCTGGGCCCAGGACTGTAGAGCTGGATGAAAAAGGAATCCCAAACAAGCTGGAGCTGGAGCTTACATGAATAGAGTCAGGCAGACTAAAATGCTTACAGTAGCAGGAGAGGGGCTTAGCTTTACAGCAGGAATGCAATATGTAGGTGTCCATGGGGGTTAATGTATCTCTAAGATATGAAACCAAAAACATAGCTGCTGACAGCAGAATCTACCCTAGCTGACAGCCTGAGCCACTGTCTGCCTCATCTGAGCTGGAATCCCCTGGACAACGTCTTTATAGCAGAGAGGAGCTGCATACAGTGAAAAACGATAAAGTAGAGGGATGGATGAGAAAAAAGAAAACTTGATGGTATAGATATGAGCAGGTGCAACAGGGCTGCAAGGCTCAGCTATTTTGGGTCTTTACCAAAGAACTTCATCCAGACTTTGTCACTGCTACCATCCGGAGGTGGTTGACCAAGGCTGACCCTCTGACGGCCTTTGGACTTACATCCAAGTCGCTACCCAGGTTAGATGCCACAATCCCTACAGAAAGTGAAGAACTACAAAAGTCTGACACCAGTCAGCTGGAGTCGCAGAGGAAACGACACGCAATATCATCTACCAGCATCAGATGGATATTCTGACCCATCCACCACTCAGATAAAGTCTTTTCTTACTGACTGAGTCAGCTGGATTTTACAATGTCTGCTGACAAAAACAAGAAGACTGCAGGTGTGTTGGTAGCTTGGTGGATGGTTAGACCCCCCTGTTCTACATTTTGCTTCACACAAACGTTTCTCGGCTATTGAGAAACGATTGCTTGCTGAACATGTGGACTCTTGAAGTTTTAAATGATTTTATCCCCTCACTAACGTTTGACTGCTGCATGAGTAATGTGCCAGGCTGGTTTGTGAAGGAAGACACTGCGTGTGGTATAAACGACCATACTCTTCTCTGTGGGGAGTAGTTGCCATGACATCTTGCCAGCAATAAAATGTTTCTTTCTCTGACTTTAGTCAATAAAATATTTTTCAGTGTGACCCACACGGACCGAATGGCTTTGTTCACTTTACCGAACTACAATCCTGGCAGACTGCCATCTCGATGCCATCATTCACAAACATGATCAACTCCTCCTTCTGTTTGCTGACTGACCCAGTTGAGACACATCCTGAGAAATCCAACTCAATAGGAGAAATCCCAGACTGAGAACTGAAGAGAGATGTGAATTTTGCATGATTGTGTAGGAAGGCAGTGGCCAGGCTGGTGTAAAATCGGTTGGTGTCATTTTTCAGTGTTATTAATATGACTCCTCTTGTGTCACGGTGGGAGTCTTAGACTTCTGATTTAAGTGAAGGATGGTGTGACCTTGAGTTTTCACACAGAAATAAACTTCCACTCCTAGAAGGACAGCTCTCTTGATCATTTTACAGCAGTAAATAGACTTTTCTTGGTAGAATGATGAGCTCCTAATGTCTAGGGAAGACATAATGCTATACTTAGTGTTTCAGAAACTGCCTCTGGCTTTCTGCTCTGTTTTTTTATGTGTGTGCATGCATTCATTTTCTACGCCTGCCTTATCCTGCTGAGGGGTTTTACGGTTTATCTTTCTCCAGAGGTCAACTGGTGAGAGGCGCTCATGCGCACACTAAGATGTTACGTCTCCTGTTAATCTAGTGTAGGATTGAACCCAGGACCTTCTCGGTGTGAGACTGTAGCTGCTGCATCACAGTGGCACTCTTGTGAGATTCTGACTTGATTTGGGGATTTCATCTGTGTTCTGGATTACGCCTCCTGAAAAAGAGCCAAACCGGCTGACACTCCACTTTCTGAGCAAAACAGTAAACTATGTTTCCACATTGTTTTCCATTGAGTTGCAGTTATCAGAATCAAGTCTGTTGAAATCACAGCAGACTTTCACTTTCTGTTGTTCATACATTGTTTAAGAAAAGTCTAATGGCCTCTGGAGAAAAGGACCAGCCACCCAAGACCCTGCAAGAATAAGTGTGTCCATAATGGATGGCTGGATGAACAAATACTGACTTAGATCAAATGCTAGCCTTTCTACACGACCTCAATTTTTTATTTCAATCAGTGAATACGTTTAGCAGTACAACGATGAGGCTTTGGAGATGTCTGAATACCTTTAATTTTTCTGCAAGCTTTCACAGATTCTCAGCTGGGTTCTGTCAGGGTTCTTGGTTTTGCTGTAGGTCTTTGTGGAGGTTTTTTCATTGAGCCGCAGTTTCCACCTGGAGGGAGGACTGCACCCCCCACATCTGATCTTTATCTGGCCTCATTAGCACCACTTATTTCAGTGCTATCTCTAAGCTTCTTGAAGCTCCTTGCTTACTCAGGCTTACCGTCCATGATTTATCCTCAGAAACTGCTCGTGCCACGCCCACTTTACACTGCAACATTTTTATGTCGATTTTTGTCCTGATTTCCCTCCACCAACAATCTTAAGAACTCCCCGTGTTTTCCCGATAGTTTTTTCTCTGCTAAGTACGTATACTCCCCAAGCTATCACCAGTGCTTCTTCCCAGCAGTCGGCCATGTTTGTTTACTCTGAACTCACTTCTGGTCTTGAGGTTTGGTGAGATTTACCATCTGATATCTGAAAGTTGGTGAGTGGTGTGTTGTTCCTAACATGTTACACCTCAGATTATTTATCACCATGTTTGTCACGTATCAGGTTCTGAAAATCTAAACCTTGTCATGTGAACCAGGCGGAACTCTTATGAAAGAGCCTATTGTACCTCCATGGCCACTCAGGAGGTTCATGCAACGACCAGCTTACAGACTCTTCTTGTTTATGGGAGAACTTACCTCTACAGGTGCTCCACGGCTCCCTCTGGTGACCATCTCTCCATTTGTCCAGCACTATTTCCTCCAACCCGGAGCTCCACCAGAACACCTCCGTTTCTCCACAGCTGTCCCAGAACGCCAGCTGTCTGCTCCAGGCTGAGCCTTTCCACCCAAAACCGTAAGCCATGATGCACATTAACCACCATCCAGACTTCCTTTTAGTATTCCTCTCAGGCCTCTGCTCCCCCATGCAGAAGGCCCCTAAACAAGAGCCCAAGATTACATCACTATCAACATCATCTACAAAATTTTGATGAACAGCTAAAAAACAAAGGACAAAATCAAACAAAAGATTTTTTATCCCCTAAGGGTTCTATGAGAGTAGTTCAGAAAGTGGCTTCAAACCTTCACATATTTCGATCTGGACTTTTAATGGGCCATTATAAGACATAAATATGCTTTGATTTAAACCAGGGGCATCCAAAGAGAAGCCTGGGTGCCATTTACTGCCACGGGCTGATTCTGTGTGGCCCCTGGCTGCAATTCAAGACAGGTACATATTTGGCCCTCCACTCCGGGTTAAGTCAAATGGGAACGACTTAATTCTACTGAGGTCAGAATTATACCCGACAAAAGCAAAATATTCCTAGAATAACGAGTATTAATCACAACACAAAGCATTCATCTTTTAAGAAACAAATGTTTTGTATTCTCAAAATAACTTGCCAAAAAAGATCACATGTTTTTTTAAATACGATAACATCAGAGATGATATTCCACATTCGGGTTTGCCCAAACACATATGTAACTTCAAAACATTTTTTGAAACTCTCCTTTATAAACAGTAACAGAATAAAGAAGTTTATTCAAATATAATTATAGACAAAATCGCTCATTATATACAAATCATTTCAATTTCTTATGTCATGAACATCTTGAAGTAACGACTGTCAGCGTTTTAGTTTTTATGTTTATGTTCCTGCAAGATTCCTCTGTATTAAGCTCCCTCAGTACTGCAGATCAAAGCATATTCATGTGCTTTGAAAATTCATGCTCTCAGCTTATATCCATCTAATGTGATAAAACATCCTTGTTCTTCTACTTCAACATCACTAACTGCTTTGTATTTCATAAAATCCCTCCAAAATTACATGGAACTTTATTGTAACAGAAAAAGAGAAGAAAAATGTCAACAGACTCAGTATTCAACAAGCTAAGTATTTTTACCAGTAGTAGCTGCGTTTTCATTACAAATGTGTGCCGTTGTTGTTTTTTTGTGACATATCCGTCAGGAGGTGCTGGTGCCTCTCCAGCTGACGTTCCGGGCGAGGGGCAGGTCACCCTAGACAGGTCACCAATCTGTTGCAGGGCCAGTTTTTTTTTTTTTGGACTATGGGAGGAAGCCGGAGTACCCGGAAAGAATTCACCATGCACACGGAGAACATGCAAACTCAATGCAGAGAGATTCCAAGGCCGGGAATTGAACCCAGAACCTTCTTGCTGCAAGGCAGCAGCTCTACCAACTGCAATACTGTGCAGCCCTAGTGTAATATCATCAAATGGAAATTCAGCTACTACCAAAGCTTAATTAAACTAGTTATAAATCCTATCACCATTGCCAACTGCGCCGCTGTGCAGCCAGATTTTGAGATATATTAATACTGAAAAAATACCATTAAATGGGAAAAGAAATTAAAATTACACGCGACTGAGCTTGTTGTCATGATAATTCATTAAAATTCCTGGTAGCAACAGATGTAAAGACTTAGATGAGATTTATTCATATTCAGAGCTCGTCATCCATCAGAGGAGACGTCTGCGTCCTACTCAGGCGTCAGAGTGACTTTGGAGCGGCTAAATATGTGGCATTGTGGGAAAATTGCTGTCTGTGATTTTTACATTCTGGATTCGACACGTTGGTGGAGCCAGCTGCACACTGTTAAAAAAAACTAAACAAAAACAAACCGTCATCCTCCTACTACTTCCTGTCCTCTTCTTCGGTGTTTCCGCCAGTAGTAACATCCAGCTACTGATGATGTGATGCAAAAAACAAATGTGTCCGTTGCAGTTTGTGAAACTGTTGAAAATCCAATTTATCCCAGCACACAAACGTTTCACTGAAAAACGTGATTTTTCTCTAGATTGCCATGTTTCCAGTAAGCAAACTTATTTGTGTAATTTAAATTTGCACAAATCTATGGCTAATGGAAATGCAGCGACTGCTGGTTCCCTCCTTTCCCTGAACAATCAGTCACTTGGGAGGACAACAGTTGCATGCAGGGTGAAATCGGGAGTCCTGCTGAGACCTTGCATACTGCACAACACCACGTTTGTTGAAGTTGAGCGCCCAACTCTACAGAACAGGAAGGGATGTTATCAGAGAAACCGGACATTATTGACTGCTGCCCCTTTTCAAGTCAACAAAGAAATGGATCCATTTAACTCGTTCTCTCCTCAGCCTCGCTGAGTGGCTTTCATGTTTCTCCATCTCCTCCCTCTCTGTCTGTGGCCCTGCCTGCCTGGCTGGCTGGCTGGCTGGCTGGCTGGCTGGCTGGCTGGCTGGGTGGAGGGGAAGGTGGAGCGGTAATGTGATGCAGGGAAGTGATCGGAGTGAGACGGAGCTCTGACAGAGAACCTGAGTTCACACCTGAGCGCCTGATGCTGCTCGCTCACATGCAGTGACATGGGCACGCAGAAACCACACACAGACACCTAGGTGAACACACACACACCCCCACATACCCGCCCACACACACATGCACACATTCAGAGCAGCTTATGTGATGTGCACCTCAATACCAGCCGCTCAGCATAGCCCATCTCTGAAAAGGTAAATTGAATTTTACAGGCACAAAGCCGACTCCCCTGCGGTCTTTAGAGAGAGAGAGACAAAAAAAAAACGCTCCACTTTCTGAGTCTAAAGCTTTTTCAGAGGCTTTCGTCTCTTCATCGCCCTCCACTCCTCTTCCTCTCCTCCTCCTCCCCTTGTCTCTCGCCTTCTCTCTCTGTGGGGGGACCGATGGTGTGAGAAATGCTGATCGATATGCTCATTAAAGAGCTGTGTCTTTGGGAGGCCTGCAGAAGGTCTGCACAAAGAGCAGAGAGAGAGAGACGCTGCACTGACAGAAAAAAAAAAACAGAACACAGTCCAAACAACGCTCTGCAAAAAGAAAGAAAGAAAAAACCCTCGTTACTTCTCTTGCTCTGTTTTTTTCTCAACTTTTCCTCCTCCTCCTCTCCTGCTGCCTGTTTGCTTACTCAGAGATGCAGTTAGAGCACTTTCATTCTGCCTGGGCAGAGGATTTTCCAATCTGTCCGTGGCTCTATTATTAGACGTTCCCAAACATAGCCTGTGTTTCTGTGTCGAGTTAACACAAACAACCACAGAGCTAGTCATTCTGCCCACACAATTAACCCCCCCACCCCCACCACCACTCTACCCACCCGCTCTCTGAGTTACGGTGAAACACACAGTTTGAGATGTTAACTTCTAATTAACAGCAGCACCGCCCCACATGCGCGCGCAGTGGTCTGCGTCGGGCAGGAGGGATAAACACCGACAGGTGGAATGAAATCTCCCATCTGTTCAGGATCCACCATATGCATTTGAACAGCAGCATCAGGCGACACAGAGTGAGACTGACACTGTTCCATTTTGGCAGCCTGCGCTCTGTTTGGGATGCAGAGGTTGAGCACAACATCCCACTCAATCTGAAAAGGCTGCTCAACTCCTGATGCCTTCTGAGAATTTACAGTGCTGTGTGTTTTACTGACCCCCCCACACCCTCCTCCTTCACTTATGGGCTGATTTTAATACAAAACACTTGAGTAAAATAGCCAAAAGGTAGTTTTTTAAACGAGGACATGTGTTAGGCATAAAAACAAACAATCTCCTCAACTCAAGTTGCCCTCCAAGCTTGAGCCAAACTGCTGAAATCTGTTCTCCATGTCCATCCGTCCATCCGTCATTTTCCTACACCCTTGTCCCTTAGTGGGGTCAGGAGGTGCTGGTGCCTATCTCTAGCTAACGTTCCGGACGAGAGGCGGGGTCACCCTGGACAGGTCGCCGGTCTGCTGCAGGTTCTCGATGTCACAGTTGCATAATAAAAATCATGTCATTTTTTTTCTCCTCATGTCATCCATCCTGTCTGGTCACACCTAGGTAAACTTTGCACCCCCCCCCCCCTTTCCTTTCCATATGAAACTGTTGGTCAGAAATTTGTGGATGTGTTTATGGAAAAACCAGCCTCAACTACTGAGCCACCAGAAGCCAGTTGTTCAGGCAGAACATTTTAATGTCCCCTCATACTTGGGCGTACTGAGTGTGTTCTGTTAGCTAGCGGGACTCTTAGCTGTCCGCACATGGTTGGAGTTTCATGGTTATTTCATTCTTCTCCTGCAGTACGAAAGCAAACCAGTTGAGCTCGCTGGACCCTGTTTCCCACTAGCCACAACTCAACTGTCTGCAAAACAGAGTGACAGTCTAACTGCACGTCATTGTGACTGGCTGAGCCGACTCTCCACCTCATCAGCTTGGTGTGTCATACAAAACAGTTTGATGTGTAGTTCATTGTGGGTCACTGAGTATACTGTTGTAAAATTATACCTTTGAGCAGACATGTCTGGCGGAAGAGTCCGCCTTGAGGATGCTGGGTAAAGTACGCTGACACTGTTGGGCTCAACAACTGTCTGTGGTTGAGAAGAAGCAGGTTTCATACTGAAACAATAAAGGATTCTGGTTGAACGCAGTGGGAGAAAGTCCCACCAAAGCCTTCTGCTCATCTTGGTTTTTTTTATTGCATGGAAAATAAAGTGAAATCAAAACCTCTTATATGGTTGTGCCTCGGCATTTGTGACACACTTCAGTTCAATGTCAATAATGTGCTATCAGGGAGCCTCACCTGTAGTCAGCTATACTAACACTGTCTCTGGGTTATGCACATTTTGAGCCACCTTTTGAAATCTTACAAAAAAAGAAAAAAGAAAATGTGAATTAGTCGTTGGTTTGGAGTGAAACAGCCGAGATATGCAAACATGTGGGAATGATGGTAGATGAAGCAGCAGAAACAGCGGACCAGTGCAGTGAGGTGAGTCTGTGCTACATCAGAATATACTGCGTTTGCATTGCCCCTTTAGCGCGTTAACTATTTCAGAAAAACCCTTAAGTCAGAGTAAAAACATTTAAAAACTGAGGAAACTATTTCGAATTTTACAATTTCCATCAGCCTTTTCTGAAGACGCACTTCACAATGTGCATGAAAAATTAGGATTTCAACACGGCCAATGAAAAGAGAAAACACATTCCTCCACTGAGCTGTTGTATAAATATGAATGCAGCATTTTTAGGATGTAATAATAGGAAAATATTGCCATCTGCACCTCACTCCAACCTGAAATGTAATATATTTTAAAATAAATGTATCTTTTAACCACAAAAATGAGGAAGAAAAGTTTTAAAGAGAAAAAGCCAATTAAAGCAGGAGAGCTCCTGCAGCAAACTGCCCAGAGTGTGATGCTGCTCACAGCAGACGTGTGCTTGAGTTTTAGGCTTGCACAGTCAGGAACCTGAGTGCTTTTCTGAGATCACTGCTGGGCTTCTTTTCCCTACCTAAGAAAGCAGCTTTTACCAGTTTGTTGATCAATGTTTGTTGGTAGGCTCGAGGTATCTGCAGTGTTGCCTCCACAGCAGCAGCAGCTTTCTACTGCCAATTAAATCCGTCCTCTCTGCCGACACTTTTAATACTCTCCACAAGACTTCTTTTTTTTATGTGGCTTTTTACTCTCTGGGTATATTAACATTTTACTATTTCTTTTAGCGACTCATTGCATAACCAGGATTTATTTCTGCTCTTTTCTCTCTTTGCAAACTTTAACGTCTCTGCCGTTTCTCTTTGGGGTAATTCAGTTACTCCTGATTTGCTGTGTGTAGCTTCTGTCACCGTCGATTAATGTTGTTTACAGCACTTCGGCCATCTTTGCTTATTATAAATATGCTGCATAATGAAGCTAATTTCATTTAAACCTGATTTGGGCACAGAGCGAACTCATTTTCATGCACCCTGGTCACAAGTTGGATGAAAACGACTTTAGGGAAGACAGAACCTTGTTGAAAATGAGAGAAACTTAGAGTGCCTTAAAAAAACTATTCATATCAATTATATTTTATCACAGTACAAACATAGTATCCAATACATTTTACTACTAAGAGAGTGTTCTGAGTCAATAAGTTAAACAGTAAAGAGTCTCAGTGTTATTTCTTTCCAGCTCCTTCCTACAAAACGCCACTCGATTCTCATCGCCTTCACTGCTGCATGTGAGCTCTCTCCCATTGAGCTGGATTCCTCTGGAAGAATTGCTGGAGGAAAATAGCAGCCAATCACCTTGCAGAAGAGGTTCTTATTGATGACGTTGATTTTCCATGCTGTTTTAGAATTGTAGTCTTCCTGCAGTTTTAGCTAGTTCAGTGGGGAAGTGAACAAAGTTGTTCAGTCCGTGTTGACCGTGCGTCCAAATATTTCATGTGGTGCTTTGCATACGTCATGGACAAACACTGGTGGCGTTAGCAAGCGACTGTTTCTCAATAGCCGAGGGCCAAGAGCCTCTGTAAGAAGCAAAGCGCAGAACAGGGGCTGGTTTTTACAGGACATGTCATTCAGACCCATTGAACAGGTTTGTAGGATTTAAAACTGTTTTTGACAACTGGAATGTTGACAACAATGATTGTTAAAAGCCTTCAGCTCGTCCAAAATGCTGCAGTAAGAACATTTAAATGAGAGTTCATACTTTTCCTTTTTTAGCTTCCCTTCATTGACAACCTGTCAAATTCAGAACAGAATTTGAAATTCTTCTTCTCACATATAAAGCTCGGATTCATAATGGAGCACTTTGGTCTCAGGCTGCTGGGAGGCAGATCTTATTGCCCAGTTCTAGTCTGTGAGGTAAACAAACCGTCTGCTCCTACGATGATGCTTAAACTTGACGTTTTGATAAAGCTTCTCCTTAGACTGGCCTATCTTCAATGGCCTACAACAAGCAGACAATCAGCTTCTGCTCATGAACTAAAATGTTGGCAAAGGCTGATTTCATATTTGTTCTGAATGAAATTGTAAAATGAAACTGTCATAACGGGGCCATACTTGACTATTTTATTTATAATAAATTATTTTACATCCACAATCTTAGCTGCAGATTTGATCATTTCTAAAACAGCTGCACATCATTTACCATCTACTGCTAGCATACTGTGACGTAGCACGCAGGCACAGGAACAACAGAGGTTGTGATCCAGAAAAGATGCATATAGTAGTGCTGGGTTCTGTGGATGATCCTCTAATGTTGCTGTGCCCTTTGAACTCTTGCTATTATAAATAATCACCAACGCAGCCGACTGAGTGGAGCGCAAATTACTACGGGGTGGCAAATGAGCAAACTCAATGATAATTAGGAGCGGATCATTTCCTAACAACACAGGCTCTACTTGTTTTCTCAAATAAGATGCTGTTGGAATGATGAAGCATTTAAACCGACTATTACAGTCAGGGGAAAGTTTGAGTTTTGAGCCCGGGCTGAGACCCTCCTGTGCCTGATCCTGGGCCGTGTTGACTACTGAGACCTGGTCAGTGGATATTTGTCTGTGGTCAGTGAATCCCCCTGAGAACCTCCTTCCAGTTTCCACTCAGCCGACCCTCCCAAGCCTGGACTCTTGGCCCCTGTGGATCCTCCTCACCTGCTAAATCTCTTTTTGTTTTCTCTGGTTTTTGTTTTTTTTCATCCAGTCAGGACTCTCACCTCTCTTTGTGTTCCAGACCTAATATGCATCTAATATCTTGTCACTGCATCTGTTTTCGTCAGATCGTGACATCTTGACCTTACTGGTTAGTTTTGGCAGTTGCAGGGTGAAAACTACTGATTCCAGGATAAATTATTAAAAACTATATCCGTATCAGCATCACAAAAGTTAAATATGACATGAAAACCCGAAGAGTTCAGCAAACTAATGGAGAAAAATTCACCTTTGATTTCACAATCTAAAGCTTTTATGTGTTTCTGGTGAGATACGCTCTGCATGCTGGGTTTCCTTTGATTTCATCCAAAAATATAAGCAACGTTTTAAGACTGCAAGGAGACAACAAGCACATCCTCAAAATTAGCTTAGCATAATTTAGCTTCTTTTGACTAGCTTTCATTAGTTAAGAAGTAGTTAAGAAAAACAACAAAAAAACAGTAAATGAACACATTCTTCCTGTTTAATGGATCGAACACTTTAAGTTTGGCAGATTAAAACATAATTTCTTACAGTTATTGATCTCATTCTGCTGGATGAGCTGTGGACTAAAGACAGTGTCTGCCAGTCAAACACTCATCATTTTCTGACACACATGCGTCACTTTTCTTCCCTTGGAGTCGCCTGTCTGACACTCATCAGTCCCTCTCGGGGTTTGCCTCCCTCTGGAAGTACGGGCCAGGTGATTGGCATTCGAGGACAACAAAGAGCAGCATACGGCTGATTTATGTTGGGAATCTTAGCCTGGCCATTTTGCACGTGACGGCAGGATCGGCACTGTTCACACTCCTCTCTCAAACGCAGCTAGCAAACATTTTACACAGAGGTTGAACTTCAAAGATATTGGCTGTGGTCATCAAAAGCTGAATGAAAGAAATCCTGATTCTTTTTTTTTTTTGCAGAAACTTAACAGTTAGCTGGTGTGTCTGTGCTGATAAGGTTGCATTACCATAGGTCATTGTGGGCAGCGAGAACAAAAGCTTCAGTCAGAAGCTCTGATGCCTGACAGGGAATTTTGCACGTTTTATCCTCCCAGTGCTGCGGCTCAATAAATCTGAAGGACAGCAAAAGGTATCTAACCTCAACAGAGATTCTCCCATTTAATTAAATTCAAAACAGAAAAGCTTTCTCTGACTTTCACGGATCACGGGGACAATTTTGAATGTGTGTCCTTGAAATCGATCTGAGAATAACATCCAAAATAAACCTTTTCAATTGAACATCATCGGTCAAATGTACAGATATACTCTAAGAAGTAAATATTCCTTCACTCATTGTCATGTGAGTTTTAGTTTAAACAATGAAGGCAGTTTTTTTTTTGTCTATCTCTGGAACTCCACCATGTTTACTTTTCTTTTTTTATTTGGCAGCATTTTGGATGCTTTTGGTTATAAAAAAGACAGTTTAGTGTCAGACAAAATAAGGAAGCACTGGAAGAAAAGAGCAACAAGTTTCTTAACACGACCAAGTTGCTGTTGCATTCAGTTGCAATAAAAACTACATCTATACAAGGTTTCCCCAGAAAACCTGCTAAGCCTGGTAGTCTGCAGTCATCCATCCATCCAGTGGCCAATAGAGTTTAAAAAATGTTTAAACTTGACAGGAAATGTGATAATTAGGTGATATTAAAAGATTGGAAGATTTAATACCTGAACAACAACTATATCAACACTTTTAAAATGCTTTCATTTGCTGTGTGTGGAACTGTAGCTTGAGACAAGCCCAATAACTTCAATATGGAAACCTGTATTTTTTCTAAACCCTGATAAGTCAGGTTGCTGAATCAGTTATATTTGTGTAAACCAGAGATGTCTACAAACCTTTTGCAAGGAGGGCCAGATTTGGTGAGGTGAAAATACGCAGTAATCAGCCTGACGTTCTTTGAACTCTTAACATTGAACACAAATAAACATTTTCCAGATTTTTTTTTTCATATTTTATTGACTGGGGCCTTTTTTATAGTGAATTGACATGGAAGTGGTTAATGAGAGAAAGGGGAAGACATGCGGCAAACATTACCAGGCCGGGAATCGAACCTGCGACCGCCACATCAAGGACTAAGGCCTCCATATGTAGGTTGTGCTAAACCTCTGCATAATAACACCTAATTATCAATTATCACAGCGCACCGATTTTTTTTTCATTTTTACAGACGGCATCCTGTTTGTTACATCACCAATTTCTTATCAAAACCACCATGAAGATTAAAGAAAGTGAAGCAAAAACAGCCAACCGAACGGAAAAGAAGAACTTTCAGGAAGGTTAATTTGAAACATGAAATGTTTTCCTCATTAAAAGCTCAGAGGAAACTTCTACATTCGGAACACATGAGCAGGAAAATAGTCCTAACAGCTTTTTGTTGAGTTACACACTGTGCAAGCGGTCAAGTTTTCCAGCTACAATCACTTCGTTGCTTTTCAAACAAATCAGTAACTGAGCAGTGTGTCATCGCCAGCTAATGGACGAAAAGTCAAACTCTTTTCTGTTTGTTACCAAGTTTATCCACACAAACATCAAATTTGACTTTGGTTCTGCTTGGCTCTCAGTAGAGACATTTAAAATATGACAAACACACAAAACAATAGAGGTTTTTTTAATCTTGATTGATATTTATGGAGTTCCCTAGAGGACTTGGAGGATCTTTTTTCTGTTTTGCGTTCCCTCGCAACAATGTACAATGTACTGATCAATTCATGTGGCATAACTGAATACTTTAAGCCTTTCTTATGGTGGCCATTGTACTTTCTGCTACTATATAAGGCTTTCGTGAGGTTTTTCCATGTATGATAGTATCTCATTGTGAAATATCTGAAGTTTTATATCTTTTCTTTAGGATAGAAATGCACCAAAAACCTACAAACAGAAACTTTCTGTAAGAATAGAAAGAAATAAAAAATACATCCAAACTATTTGGATTATTTCTGACTTATTATCGCAGCGTAACAAATCATCTGATTGGTTTGATTGCGTCTCTTTTATTGGTCTGATGGTTTAAAGAGCTGATTGTTTTCATGTGCAGCTCCATCTGAACCTCACACTAACATAAACACGCAGTGAATAAGTCGATTTGATTTGCACCACCGAGGTTCTTTAAATGTCTATATATTTGACATTTTAACTTGACATTTGTGACTGTGTACAGCCAGACCAGCAGTTATATTGCAGTAAGTATGTTGCTAGGTAACGCATTGTTTTCAACCTTTTTTTTTAGCAAAGTTAACATCTCGTCCTGTGATTCTATATTGTGTGTCGTCTTTGCCTGGTGACCCAGAGATCCTGGTACTTCCAATAACGACGCACCGATGTGAATGAATTCAGTTGAGGTTTGTGTGAACTGAACGTACCACTTCATATTAAAAGGCCAACTTTCAACAACACTGGTTCAAACATGAGGAATGTGGCTGGGGGCGCGCTTCCATTCGTGCCTCTGGTTCTAGTGGTTGGATCTGCCAGCTTTGGTTGCCTGGGTTACAGCCTCCCCTGTGGATGGTCATCTTGCTGTTGCTATGCTAATGAGAGTATATCAAAGTCAGGAGCACAGCCGCCTGTCGATGTATGGAGCGCGCATGGGGGCGTGTGTGTGTGTGTTTAAACAGCCATGACACTACGGGGTCATCCAAAGGCCGGAGCTTTTAACTTGAAATGTCACACCAATTAAAAATTTGCGAAATTAGGCGAGCAGTATGAGGAACTTTGCATTTTATTCATTAGGTATGGAACTGCTCCTAATGAGATTTCTCTCTCAGCCTTGTGACTCTCCCCCCACCTCTGCTGACTCTTCCTTTTCGCCCAATGCTGTTTTATTATTTACATCCCCATCTCTGGCTCTTTTTTGGCGCACTTTATCAGTTTAATCAGGCTGCGTGGGGGGAGACTGAGCGGCCGATACGACGTGCATCATTTGCCCGGCCTCACAGTAATGCATCTTTATTAGGCTCAACATCAGCCCAGGAGACGAGTCTCTGCTATCACTGTCAATTAGCGAGGAGGAGGCGCCGAGGTGGGGGCGGGAGGAGGCTGGCTGCTCTTTATTAATATCTGCAAACAACCACATAACACTCAGGCGCGTAGAATGAGGCTTTCTCTTTATTAAAACACACACGGAGGGGCGTCATCGGGCGTCACACTGGAGGGGCGTCATCGGGCGTCACACTGGAGGGGCGTCATCGGGCGCCACACTGGAGGGGCGTCATCGGGGCGTGACAGAGCTTTGAGGATCCTAGTGGCGCAATGAGAGAGGAAGAAGAAGAAGGAGAGCTGGCTTTAATCAGGTGAGCAGATATTAATACAGTTGACAGGAAGAAATGGTAATCAAGGAGAGCTGGCTTATTTATTCAAGGGTGGGATTCAGAATTACATTAGCGCCTCTCACATGGTTTCTGCAATTAAGATAAAACAAAGAGATACAAATTAAATGCATTAGTGGCGAGGTGGAGGGCTTGTGGGGATGAAGGGGGGCGGTGCAGGAGGGAGTAAATGAAACTTTATTTGTATGGAGAACAAGGAGCGAAAAACGGCAGAAAGGATTAGAGGAAAGAGAAACTTTCACAGGATTTGTGCTCTGCTGAGATTTCAATTTGATTTGCAAAAAAATGCAGACGGCCGCATTAGCATGTTTCTGTTTTAGGAGTGTGTGTATATTGGGGTGTGGGGGTGTGTGTGTGTGTGTGTGTGTGTGTATGGTCCGGCTTTAAGGCTGCTGTCTCTGTAATGAGGCTTTGCTGCAAAGCGGAGCTCTCCAGGACTCTCGATGTGTTCTGCATTTCAAAGATGCTCTCTGCCACGCCAGGCGGTGTTTCCCATTATATGCGGGTGGGGGGGTGTGTGTGTGTTCCATCACAAACACACACACACACCCACACAAAATACCACACAGGTTGATCTGTCCCAAAGGACTGATTGGTGGGTTTCGTGAGTAAAGAGGGAGCTTGTCAGCGACAGAACGTTTTCTAAAGCTCGATTTCTGCCTCTTCACTGTTCCCTCTCTCTCCCTTTCTCTCCCTCTCTCTCTCTTTCTCTGTCTCTCACACATTTTCTCGCTCCTTTCTCTTCCTCCTCCATCTCCCTCAGGATCTTCTCTGACCTCATGTTTATGTATCTCGCCATGTCGGGGCTGTTCATCAGTGTTGCTCTGTCAAAAGGTCCCTTCTTTTTTCTCTTTTCTGTTTTCTTGCTTGTTCCATCTCAGCTCTGCTTGTTTCAGGCAGCAAAAGGCCCTGAGATATGAATAATATAAGAACGACATGGAGAGAGTGCAACACTTCTACTATGCCATGTGTTTTTGGATCTGCGTAGAAAACTGGAGTCTTTTCAAAGTAAAAGTGAAAGCTCACAGAGAGACGGTTTGCAAGGCCAGACGGTGGAAAACCAACATTTGGCGTTTTTTTCTCGATGGCTCGGCGAGAGAAGAAGAGAAAAACTCTGTTGGCTCAAGAAATATCCTAAATGAGGAAAACGCTTTGCAAACTTTGTCATGCTTTGTTTCAAACTTTGTGGCGTTTCACTGGGACTTTAATGTGATGGACCAGCAAGTAATGGTGCAGAAAGGTCAACCCGCTCATTTTTGGGTCATTTTTGTCACATCTTCAGCTCCATCCGTCTTTCTGCCCAGTCGGACACGTTGCTGGACGTTCTGAGGGGAATCGTCCCCTCAGCATTACACCACCACCATTATGCTTCTGCATGGGGTCGGTGTATTCAGTGATATGTGGTAATAGCTTTCTAAGGCGTCACATACCTGCCAAAAACCATTTCCATTTATTCACTGGCTCGTGGATGCAGTATGACTCCCTCCAGGCTTTTGTGCTTTTTACAAAAAGTCGTAGAGCTCATGCTCTGTGTTCAGTGGGCAGATTTAGCACAGATTTAAATGACTGGGTGGGTTTCAGCTCAACTCTGGGACTAGAAAGAAGCTAAGGCAATAAAAAATGTGTAGATTTTTTTTCTTTCCATTTTTTGACCTCTTACCCCATTACCCCCGCCTCCTCCTCCTCTTCTTCTTCTTCTTCTTCGTGTGAGAGGAGGGTGAATGCGGAAGAGCGGAAGAAGAGTGAAAGAGAGTGCGAGTGAATCTTTTCTATCTTTGATTTTTTTTTACTGTTTTTTCACTTGGTGTTTAGGTTAATTGTTTAGTTGTGTTTTTGAGTTTGTTTGGCACAGTTTTATAGTTTGTTTGTTGGTTTTTTTGGGTGCGGCCGTCAGGCGTGCCTGGCTGGCCGGCGTCTGACGACGCCATGGTGGTGGTGAGTGGTGGAGGAAGTTTCTCCACGCTGACACGGAGGAACGGCGCAAGGTGGGCGCCGGTTCTCCGTGCAGCGTGGAGGATTTGTTTAGCGGTGGGAAAGGTAATAGGGCACGGGCAATTAGATCAGCGGCACGAATGAATGGGGCGGTGGTTATTTTCGTTAGAGTGTTGAGCAAGCACAGAGGTTGGTGGAGGAGGATTAGTGTGGACGGGTGTTTCCACCAAGTGTCACCGCTTACACTGCCGGCCACCAGGGTGACACTGTCGAACGTGCCGCCGTTCATCAGCGATGAGTTCCTGGTGAAGGAACTCTCGAGGCACGGCAAGGTGGTGTCGCCCATCAGGAAGGTGTTGTCGGGGTGTAAGTCGCCATTGCTGAAGCACGTTGTCTCCCATAGGAGGCAACTCTTCATGGTGCTAAATAAACGGGACGAGGAGTTGAACCTTCGGTTTCATGTCAGAATCGATGAGTTTGATTACATGTTGTTTGCAACATCGTCCAACATGAAGTGCTTTGGCTGTGGTCGGGAGGGGCACATCGTGAAGATGTGCCCAGACAGAGCGGCGCCCAGCTGGATCGGCAAAACAGCAGCCGGCTGCTGCCGAGCAGGCGGAAACAAGATGGCGAGGCCGGAGCGAAGGCCCGCGGCTGAAGCGGGAGGGCCGGCGGCGGACGCGGAGAAGCCCGCTGCCGCTCCGGCGGAGGCTGCGGCGGGGGGCCGGCGAGCGCGGGGAACCAGCTACCGCTGCGGCGGAAGCCGCGCGGTGGCGGAGGACCTCGGCGCTGCTGTGGAACCCGCTGCGGCTGGAGAGAGAGCGGTGGAGGCGCCGGAAGGTGGCCGGCAGGAGGAAAGGCGAACGTGGACACGAGTGACTGTGTGGGTGAGGATGGAAGTACGGTGGTGGTGAGTGACAGTGTGAATGAAGGGGGCAAAAGGATGGATGGTGACGGTGCAGAATGAAGGTGGTAAGGGGAGGGGTAATGGAGATAGTGGTGTGAAAGGAGAAGGGGCAGAAGGAAAAGGGTGCAGAGAGGCAGGAGGGAGAGAGGTGAAGGGGAGCACATTGGGTGTAGAGAGCAGGGAGATAGAGGAGGTGGACGGACAGACAGAAGGACAGGGAAAGGGGTAGAGAGAAAAGGAGTGAGACGGATGAGGCAATGGAGACGGAGGCTTTGACCCCGCAAAAACGACGGAGTAAAAGAAAGAACGTAGTAACAGTAACAAGGGCTAGCAAGCAAGCAAGTAAGATGGCAGTGGAAAGAAGGGAAACAGACAGCAGCGATAATGAGAGCTGGTTATCCGATGCCAGCGAAGTATCGATAACAAAACCGAATTTAAAGAACCTAGGTACCCTGAGACTCTTTTAAGACTTTTTTAGAACAAACAAAAGGTTTTAGAGGAGTAAAAATAGAAAGTTTCTTTACCAGCCTGAGGGTTTTTTATTTTTCAGCAAAATACCATGTAAGCAACAAAGAATTATCAGGACTCAATGACACAGAGGTTTATAGGCTGAAAAAGATAATGACAAAGGTTAGAAAACAACTGTGATTTTGCATGGTGCACAGTAAAATTTTATCACCTTTCTTAGTCTTTTGGTTTTACGTTTTAGCCTTTTACCCATTATGGATTCCTTTAAAATTGCAACATTGAATCTTAACGGGCGAGGAGGCTAATAAGCGGGCATTAATATATCAAACACTAAACCGAAAGAAAATAGATGTAATTTACTTGCAAGAAACACAGTGACATTTTAACAGAGGCGGATTGGGGCAAAGAGTGGAGGGAGAGGTCATATTGAGTCACGGCACCTCTAAGAGTGCAGGGTGGGCTTTTATTTTGCGAGCTTTAGCCCGAACTCTATACAAGTCGAACATGTTGTTCAAGGAGGTGCCTTTAGTGAGAACAAAGTTCGATCTTTTAGTATAGTTTTTATCAATATATATGCTCCCACCACCAATGCAGAGAAGAAGCGTTTTTATGGAAATTAGGGAGAGGTTGGGTGATTGCGGGTCAGAGGAGTATGTTTTTATAGGAGGGGATTTTAATTGCACAGAAAACGAGCTTTTAGATCGCAATCACGCAGAGCCGCATCCAGCGGCCCAACACGTCTTGGGCCTGGTGGATGTATGGAGAAGGATGCATGCAGACTCCAGGCAGTACACGTGGTCCCACATTTTAGAGAACCGTCTCTCGTTAGCCCGGCTGGACCGGTTTTATTGTTTTAAACACCATTTTAACGTGTTTAAAACATGCCAGATCTTACCGGTGGCTTTTACTGATCACACACTTGGTTTTAGGTAGTGTTTTTATCAGAAACATTTTACCCAAAAGCGCCTACTGGCATTTTAACTCGGCGCTCACGTATGATCAGGGTTTTAGAGAGACTTTAAGGTTTTTTTGGAACGGTTTTAGACAGCGTAAAGGTGATTTTACTTGTCTGAGACAGTGGTGGGACCACGGGAAAGTGCAGATAAAACTGCTGAGTCAACAGCACACTCTCAACGTCACCCGCGACATCGCCGGATCGATCAGAGATCTGGAGATGAACATAGTGGAGTTGGAGCGACTTAGCGAATCCACAGGAGATCGAGGGCACATTGAAGCACTCAAATTGAAAAAGCTAACGTTAGCAAACCTGCAGGAGAGTAAAGTCCAAGGCGCGCTGGTCAGGTCCCGGGTCCAGAACATCACGGAGATGGATGCTCCCTCTAGCTTTCTTCCAGCTTGGAGAGGAAACACGGGCAGAGGAAGCAGATCCACTCCTGCTGTCGGACGGGGCTGCAGCTGAGCGAGCCGGGTCAAATCAGGAGGAGGGCCGTGGAGTTTACGTGCTGTACGCGACCGAGTACAGAAAACAAAGAGCTGTATGGGGAGTTCTGTGAGGAACTACCCCAGGTCTCTGATACGACCAACAGCGAGCTGGAGCGCCGCTGGGGCTCCAAGAGCTCCACACGGCCCTCCTCGGCATGCAGGGCCAGAAGTCCCCGGGTGTTGATGGGCTCACCGTGGAGTTCTTCAAGGCCTACTGGGACTCTTGGGCGAAGACCTGCGGGACGTGTTCACCGAGAGCCTGGACGCCGGCTCGCTCCCTTGTCCTGCCGTAGGGCGGTAATCGCCCTGCTTCCCAAAGGGAACCTGCAGGACATCAAGAACTGGCGCCCGTGTCCCTCCTCTGCACCGATTACAAGATCCTCTCCAAGGCCCTGGCTGCTAGGCTGGGGAAGGCTATGGAGCAGGTCATCCACCGGGACCAGACCTACTGCGTCCCGGCAGTCTATGGTAGATAACGTCTACCTAATTCGGGACGTTTGGAAGTCTCCGGTTCATTGGGCTGCAAACTGGCTTGATCTCATTGGATCAAGAAAGGCCGCGTTGAACACGACTACCTCTGGAAAGTATGAGGGGTTCGGTTCAGCAGGGTCTCATCGCCAAGATCCGGGTGTTGTACAGTGGCGTTGAGAGTCTGCTGAAGATCAACGGGAGTCTGTGTGAGCCTTTAGGGTGGGTGAGGCGTCCGACAGGGCTGCGCGCTCTCGGGGATGCTCTACGCGCTCCCTGGAACCCCTCCTCCAGAAACTACGCTCGAGTGTTCGCGGTCTGGTTTACCTGGTTTTAGCAACAGTATTGTTTTATCTGCCTATGCTGACACGTCGTTGTTTTTATCAGAGACCAGCGAGATGTCAGCCTTTTAACCGAGGTGACGGAGAAATTCTCCGTCCTGAGCGCCGCGAGGTGAACTGGGAAAGCGAAGCTCTGGCCGTCGGCGCGTGGACGGCAGGGTTCCCGGTTCTCCTGGGATGGCGTGGAGGAAGGATGGTTTTAAATACCTCGGAGTGTTTTTAGGCAGCAACAATATTGTAAAAGAATTGGGAGAACGTGGAGGAAAAATCAAAAGCAAATTGTCAAAATGGAAATGGCTGCACTCCCAAATGTCTTATAGAGGGAGAGTGTTGGTTTTAAATAACCTGGTGGCATCACAGCTGTGGCACAAGATCGCTGTCCTCGACCCACCATCTGGCCTGTTGGCCAGAATACAATCGGAGATGGTGGGTTTCTTTGGAGCGGAGACACTGGGTGCCACAGTCGGTGCTGTTTTTACCTAGGGAGGAGGGGGGCCAGGGCCTTGTCCACCTGGCCGGTAGAACCGCGACGGTGAGGATGCAGTTCGTGCAGAAATACCTAACAGGATCTCCCGTATGGAGAGACGTGGCCAGCTGCATTTTGAGGCGCGTGAATTCCCTGGGGTTGATGTGCTCTGTTTTTAACCGATCTTAGCGTTTTAAAGATTAAGGTTTACCAGTTTTATCAGGGTGTTTAAATCCTGCGCTCTTTTTAAAAGGAAAGAGCAAAAACGTTTAACTCTCTGCATTGGCTTTTAGAAGAGCCGGTGGTGGCCGGAGCGAGAATGGCCGCGAGGGCAGCGGCGTCCCGGGAGTTGGTGATGCCCTCACCAGAACCGGGACGGTGACCCTGAGGCGGCTGGTGGAGGCGGGACCGGACCTCTCCGAGTTCAGAGAGTCGGCGAGGCTCGGGGTCCGGTCCACCAGACTGATCCGGCGGTACCTGGAGGGAGAGGAGGAGGCTGAGCGCTGCAGAGAGAGAACTCCTGCAGCGCCATGCCAACGGGAGTGCGCTCCGACCGGGGGCCTATCCGGGGTGACTGTGGAGCCGGACTTCAAAGAAGACGGGGTCCCCTCCTAGAAAGAGGACCGCGGAGATGGAACTGTGCAGTGCCTCATCGAAGGCACTGCACAGGGAGTGCGTGAGGACCATCAACAGAAGGACGCGAAGAGACAGAGCCACAAACGTGTGGAGCGAAAAGTTTAAGGGGCTAAAGCCTCAATGGAGGACATTATATAAACCGCCCATTAAAAAGAAGGACTGGTGATCTGCAATGGCGCATTTTACACGGAGCCATTGCAACGAATGCGTTTTTATCGATCGCCAGTCCAGGGGTTTTAAATGAGTGTCCGTTCTGCAGTTTGTATGAGAGTGTTTTTCACGTTTTTACTGAATGTGTGCGGTTGGATGGGTTTTTTAAATTTTTAGCGGGAGTTTTTAGCCTTTTTGGCGTGGTTTTTACTCGGTCCGTTTTTATTAACGGGGTGCCACACAGTAAAAGCCACCAGTTTTAGATCCCGAATTTTAAACTATTTAATCGCTGAGGCCAAAATGTCTATTTATATTACACGCAGAGACAAAGTGCAAGACGGACCTCAAATCGATGTGGTGGCTCTGTGGAAATGCAACGTTAAGGCGAGACTGAGGTTGGAGTTCTGTTTCCACAGAGTCACCGGGGATTTAAATAGTTTTTTAAAATTGTGGGGTTTTAAAGATGTACTGTGCACCATTTCTAATCAGAGTAAACTTATTTATAACAAACCATTGACGTAAACATGTAATTATTTATTGGCTTTATTGGTTTTTACTCTGAGTGTGAACAATGATATTGTGACATTTGTCAAATAAATGATGTTTTAAAAATCAAAAATCTTCCTCTTCACCTGGTAGATGTCACCAAATCTGAGCTGAAAACTAGTTAATCAAAAATGATAATTAAAGACTTTTCTTGACCTTTTTAATGCCACCTTGGATGACAGAAAAACTATTATATATTTTATTTGGTGGTGTCAGAGTGGCGGGCAACTGACAAAAACTAAAACCATACAAACAAAATTATATATGCTTTATTTTCTTTCACATTATCATTATGTACTGCTTCTTGGTCTATTACATAAAACTCCAAATAAAAACACTTTAGAGCAAAACCTGCATAGTTTTTGTCTCTAAAGTGACAAAATATGAAATAGAGTATGAGTTACGGCTGTCAAAATTAGCTTTACTTCACATTATTTTAACGTGTTGCACGGGTTCCAGTAGTTTTTGGACGTCACTGTGCTGCAGAGTTTTGAACATAATTTCCTTTAATGTGTCAGCTGGTTTTCTACAGGACTAATTTTCCTTTTCCTACAAAAGTAAACTTGACACAAGACAGCTGGAGAGCGGACTGCGGCGCAGCAGGCAGAACCGCAACAACTGTTGACAATTACCGTTGCCAACAACAACTGAACGCATCATTTTACATTCACAAGTGAAATAACGCTAAACTGCGAAGAACCAATAAAAACACAAACGACGATAAATAGAAAAGCAACAACATGAGGAATAATCCCGTGTTCTGTGTGTCATGTCCTGTTTTAATCAATCGACAACTAAGATAAAAACATTTGGAACTCATTAAGTCAGTTCATTTTTTTAACAACTAATTAATCGTGATTAGTTCCCAGCAGCCCTCTTGTTTAATCAGATTCATAACTTTAATCGTTTGTCAGCTCCAGCATGAATACATTTACAAGGTCTTGTTGGAGACGAAGCGGGACCGCAGTGAGAGTTGACTCATAAACGCCGCGCTGTCTTCCTGTCCCCGTGGCGTCACTGTTTCCGAGTCGGAACGAAGCGTTGGAGAGCCATCGGCTCATTAGCGGCCATGTTGGACGGCTCCTGATGAACGCTATCACCCGCTAATGAAGTATTGTCCTTCAGCACGGCTAAATCAAACGGAGTTTAAATCGCACATCTCATCAATGAGTGAAGAGGTCCATGATGAAGGACCAGACACCCTGGTTCCAGGGAACAGCCCCCCCTCAACCCCCCCCCTGCCATTCGCCTCAGGGGGAATCAAAGTATCATTTAGCCGCTGCTCGATAGCCGCTCCAGTATTGACCAGTTCAGAAAATGAGTGGGAAAAAAACAGAAGAAAAAGAGTGAGAGGAATATGTGAGGTGAAGCAGGGAATAGAAGGGAAAAAAAAGAGCGAAGAATCAATTTATGGCTTCTGGCTGATTGTGGTTTGGAACCAGCTGTGTGGGACACTTAACCTTTGTTCCAGCCCTCTGGGCAATGTGTAAAAGTTTTCCTCGCACAATTAAAAAAAAAAAATCAGCTTAATCCACACAACTCATAGTTTGCTTAGTTTAAAATCCTGGATCAGCAGCTGTGTGAGAAAAGTTCCCTTAGCCCAGAGCGGTTGTAGAAGTTGTTATATTTCTGAGAACTGCCTTAAAGGTGACGGTATAAAGTTCCCATCTCACTCAGCATCTTCTTTAACCTTCAGCCCACTAAAGCTGAAGGCTGCAGGACAAGTTCAAAAATTGCAACAGACACGAACTGCATGTTTTCAATGAAGATTTCCTTGAGAGCAGCATCAGTGTCTGTCAGTTTTATGTCTATATTTCTCATTCTCCTAAATCTAATCCAGACGTTATCTCCACGGTGACAGTCTTCCAGGTAATGATGAACATAATGCCAGTTGTAACATTGATCAGATGTGAGGTATGGAGGACCATCCAAACAAAGTTAACTTCACTGTCACTCAGCTGCCTCCTTGTTTCACTTGTTTGCTCAAACTGCTGGCTGTCAGCTTACTTTTTATTTGTAATTCTGCATTTTCTTGAAATATAGAGATAAATGATCACAAAGAACATACAAAAATTTGAATTGCATTTTTTTTCATGTAAAAATGTTTGTATGGGGGCTGCACAGTGGTGCAGTTGGTAGAGCTGTTGCCTTGCAGCAAGAAGGTTCTGGGTTCGATTCCCAGCCTGGGATCTTTCTGCATGGAGTTTGCATGTTCTCCCTGTGCATGCATAGGTTCTCTCTGGGTACTCCAGCTTCCTCCCACAGTCCATAAACATGACTGTCAGGTTAATTGGTCTCTCAAAATTCTCCGTAGGTGTGGGTGTGTGCGTGGTTGTTTGTCCTGTGTGTCTCTGTCCTGTCTGAGTTTTGATCTTGAACCAATAACACCAAAGCCACTTCTGATTGTTTTTTTGCATCTAACAAAACAATCTGATTGTTTGCTGAAAAAAGGCTATTGTTATGTTAAAAGGAGTTAGCACATTCGTAAAGCTATTCAAGCCTAAACTAGCATCTCAGTGCTAAACATGTAGCACTGACCATAACGTTGCTGCTACATGTTTACATTTCTAAAGACGTTCCATGGATGATCGGTTCTTCCTGAAACGCTCATTATAACCTAACTAAACATAAGTTAATAACATTATTTTAATCTATAGCACAACATGATGCATCTCCACCAAAAAGTACTTTTCTCATTTCACCTAAACTTCTCAAACATCCACAAAACTTTCTAGATTGAAAATATTTCGTGTGAAATTTTCAAAACAAAACCTCGAAGGACCAAAAGTGGAACGTTTGTCCTGAGGGTAATACAGCTGAGCCACTCTCTGCATCTACTGACGGCACCTTTACTAAAACTCTCTGGAATTGAAGTTCTAAATTTCTGTTATTTCTCACAGCCTCTCGAGCCTGACAGCGCGTTAAATCGCCATGTGTGGCTTCAGTGGCAATTTCTAAATAAATCATTCTTGACTTAATATCATCACTCCTCAGGCATCGACCGTAACTCTCAAGTGTGTCAGAATTGCTTTTCTATCAGAGACTATTTGCAGCTGGCAGGTGAACATGGATGGAGATGGGATTGGTTGGGGGTTTGGAGGTCGGGGCTGGTAATGAACACAGCACAGACCCGAAGGCTGGCACAGCAGGCGGCAATCTAATCAGCTCTGCACCTTATTTTCATCTAGACGTGAAGGGGAATTAGATATTTAACGGTGCCAGTTGCTTCTTCAGAATCACACTGCCGGCTCTGACCGTAGACATCACGTTAAATGGCTAGACGTGTCCAATACGTTGATGCAGGTGTGCGGTCGGTGTGTGTGTTTTCGTGCATGTGTGGGTTAGAGTTTGAAGATGGAGTTTTGGCTGGTTTGTCCTCTCTAATCTGCAGTATTAGCATGCCTGCATGTGCTCGTGTTTGATTTCTGCAGACGAGAAGAAATTGGAAACAGGGTGATGCTGGGATGGATAACGGCCTGTTCTTTTTTCCTGATCGTCTCTGTCACTAGCTGCATAAATTACCTTAATGGAAACACGCACATTTTGAAAGAACTCAGTTTTTGTGCATAGGATGAGGTGGTTTTTCGGCCTTCTCAAAGTGGCTGAAGCTCAAACAACTGCAGTGGAAACATTTTTTCGCATCGTTCGAGTCGCGTGATCACTAGCCGGTTGTTGCTACTGGTGAAAGACACAAAGAAGATTAAGGATGTCCAGGTTCTGTTTGCTTCAGACGGTGTGCAGCTGTCTCCCCCTGAGCTCTCACTGCATCATAACAAGTTTGTCAATCCATCACTCTCATGTAAAATCACAGACTACAATTTCCCTAAAACACTGCACATGGAGCTGCTCCAAAGTAGGTGGGGCTTGTCAAGCCAACACTTGAATAAGACTCCGCCGTCTCCTCCAGTGGCTGACTGATGACCAGTGCCAGCGCCATGAATGAGTTAGGAATGCCTCTCTGTTGCTGCAATTATTTTTTATGACTTATTGCGTGAATAAGCTTGTTCATGTATGATCGTAATTTTATTTCTTCTTTAATCGAAACACCACAATTGTAAAATGTAGTTTTTTCTACATTAGCAAACAAAGATATGTGCACATTGGAACTGGAAACGCAGCTACTGAAACAACGCTAACCTGACAGATGGTTCTGACAAAACATTTTACCATCTCATCTATCGCTCATCCACTCTGCTCCACTCTGCTCTTCTCCTGTTTCAAAAGCAGCATCCTTCTGATGCTCTCTGTGTTTCCTCTTCATCCCTGGCTCTTACTGGTCTGGGACTGTTGTGCGCATCACTCCTTAATTAGACTTTGTGGCCATCAGTCTCGATTTTGCAGTAAAAGGCTCAACAGATTAGGGAATAGGAAATTCCCTAGGAATTTCACAGCAGGAAATATGTGAAAAATGTTGATTTTCAGACAGTTTTAGTTTTTTTTCTCACTTTTACTCACTATTCAATTATTATTATTATTATTACATTTATTTAGCATAAATGCTGCTGTATACATTCTGATTTTAACTGGCCAAGGGTTTTTTTAGTTTCAGGTAATGTATTACAACACAAACATCAGATTAATAAAATGACTATGTCACCTGATAGTAAACCACCACTGTCCCCTCTTTTGATTATTACAACATTTGTAACATTTTATTCTAATCACACATCAAATTTGATTTCATTTCTTGTTTTTTGCCTTAATGTCCAGCAGCCAATCGGAAAGCTAAGTAGGGCAAATAACACCTCAATAAATAATTTTTTATCAGTTTTTTTTTATGAGTGCAAAACATATATTTAAAAAAAATATATAATTTTAAAAATCATTGGATCAGATTTTTTTCAGTTTCCACACTTTGAGACTTCCTTAATGCTCCTGTACAGGGTGCATTACCCCACTTGATGTTTTAAACTTTATTTTGAAGTGTGAGAATATCCTTCTCTAATAAATCCTACATTTTACCAGGAGGACCCAAAAGGCCGGACCTGACACTTCCAACTACAACCTAAAATGTTCGTCTATTTCCGGTTTATTTAACTTTACAGAGAATTAATTTGGACCATCAAAGGAAACTGGAGATTTAAAAAATATATATCAGACATTAAACATTTAAGCCAATATTTTCAAATCTGACTTTGCTCTCAAAATTTTACTGGACCGTTTTATTAAATATTAAGGTATTCATTACTTCTTAGGTTTTCTTATAAGGGACACAACGTGAGTAAAGGTGATTAAATGGACATGTGGATCTTAAGTTGCTTTTTTCCTATTCTTTGGTTTTAGGATCCACAGTTGAGAAATACTTCCTGATTAAAAATTGTGGAACCGTGGTCAGGTCAAATCTGACGAAAAATATGTTTTGCGACTATTGTAACTATATGTAAAGAGAAAGGAAAGATGATTCATATTTGATTGTTAAATATCAAACATGATACTGGTTGTGATCAGGGCAGATTTTCGATCTGTGTTGAAGATCAGTGGTAGTGGCTTCAACTCCCTGACTTCCTTCGTGAGGATCTCTCTGTTTCATATTGAAACATGTATGAAACAAAGACTGTTTTCCAACAAAATGTCTGCTAGTTTTATTAAGGTAAAACAATCTAAAAATAAAATTCACTGTTTTGCTGCATGGCACCACTTTCTTCCACATAAATACTGTTGGAAATGATAATTCAGTGATGCTAGTTTTAACTTTAAGCACGTTTAAATATTTGACAGATCAACATTGCCTTGAGTAGGACTGAATTTTAAGTTAGATTTAGAGTCATGGCTTAATCAACATAATCTGATCAAAGTCTGAAGATAATTGTACCAGTTCTTAGATCCAAATCAGCCCGTTTTGATATTCTAGGTAAGAGGACGGCTCTGAGCCATCGGCCTCCTGCTGTGCGTGGAATGCAGCAGCATCTGTGCTGGGACAGCAGGAGGGGGTCTGCGTGGAGATAACTGTTTCCTGAACCCATATAAGGATTGGGGCCTTTTGCTATGTGGACACCTGAAGAGAGATAGGATCTCACACAAAAGTGTGGAATGTTGCTTCTCTCAGGACTCATTTGGAGCATCTTCCCTTTGAAATTCGAAACTTATTCTAATTAGAGAGCAGGAACCTCCCAGACTGCATAAATTAGAGAAGAGACACACCTTCCTTTTCGGACCTGAAAGAATTAATCAGATCGCTGGGTGCGGCGCTATTGGTCTCTGTATTTGTCTATTTTTCTGTTTCTTTCAGGTGATTAATGTCTGTCTTGTGGTTTTGAGTTTCTGATGATTCTGGTATGTTGTTGGTGTGATTTGGTGCATTTGTTTGTCTGAATAAACTCTGGATATGTTTGAAGTAGAACCGTGAATGTTGTGAACTGCCCTTACGCACGGAGGAACCCTCGACCCGGGAACGAGAGAGGAGACAACGAGCTACAGGTGTTAATCATTATCCTCTCAATAATACATAATTCCCCATTAAAGGTAGGGTCAGCTTTAAAAGAAAAAGTGTAATTCAATATCTTATTATACGATAACTTTTAAGAATCTTTGTTGACAGTTTCTGGAGCTGAGTGGACGTCTGCCATCTTTAAAACAACTACAGCGATGAACTAACACCGTTTTATAAAACTTTGAATGTGTCATGTTTTCATTATAATAATAACAATGTTTGAGTTGGAGGCATTTGTTTAGAAATTGACAGTGATTAAAAAAAAAAAGAGGATGAAATTAGTGTGTAAAACAGAACATCACATTTCAAGCACATTTGACAAGAGAATTATCTAGTTCCCAACTGCAGTCTTTGTTTCAACGACCACAGGTCTACAGATACATTACTGGCTAACAGGACGGCATATTGGACGTTTAACAGTCGTGTTTACAGGAAACGCAGCCACTTGCTTTGGTCTTGGCATGTCATTACTTTATTTTTTAAACCCTTGGAAAACAGGGAGTTAAGAGAAAATTCTTCACCATATGAACTGCTCACATCCCCAGTTAGAAAGAAAACATGATTTAAACATTTAAACAACTGAACTTCAGTCAACAAGGCAATCTAACCATCTGAGCTTTGCATTGAAGTTTGGCAGTTTAGATAAAAGTTTTATTAAAGGAATAGTCACAATAGTTGGTTGAGATTCTCCTAAACATTAGCCTCAGGAAAAAAAACAGAAATATGAAAATGCTAAGAGAGTTAGCTCCTGTAGGTAAAGGAATATTGTATTTGTTCATTTCCTGAATGATCCATTTAAGCAACTTGATTCCTATCAGCTTAAGGCACTATCATTTACAGATTTTGGTGATTACTTCTCTATCTTGTTTTGTGAGACACAGAAGATGAAAATCATGTTATTAAAGTAAAAGATACACAATTTGGATGAACTTTTTCAACTCATAAGCTAAAAATGGGATCCAGATAAATTGTGTGCATCTTGTTTCTAGCCCAGACCAACTGCCTGTCCAGAATTATACCTCAGAACCAGATGGGTAGGAAATGCGTTTTATGGAGATGGAGCCTAATTAGCATTCATATCTGACCTGTGTCACATCAGTGAGTAAATAACACCAAGACTGTGATGGGCAAAACCACAAAAAGACTCTTTTTGCTGTACACTTCCCGACCATATGGAGGACGATGTTTTGCTCAACACTGGGTTCCAACAAATTTGTGCGTTTTACCACAGACTACTTAATGTTGGGACCTGGACATGATTTGTGTTTTCAGCCTTTGTTTCCACCAAATATCTCCCAATTGCTGCCAGTAGATGGTCCGCCTCCAACTGAGCCAATCAAATGCCGCATGGAACCGCAAGCAGTTCTTCATTGTACCCCTTTACAAGCCATTTCCAATGTAGTGGACAACTAGGTTTTTGGCTTTTTTGCTGTATTTGTTCTATTTACACAAATAGAACTTTGTGTAGAGTTCTATTTGTGGGCATTTCCTTTGTGTAAATGGGTGCCGCACATTTACACAGTTTACTCAATAGACTTTGTGTAAGTAGAACAAATAGATGGTGTTTTTGTTTTTTAACTTGGCGTTTTTTGTGCGTCTTTTCCAGCACCTCTGATGCAGTTCTGGAGTAGGTTTTACATACTTGGATCATGTGAATAATGCAACAAGATGGCCTTGAACAGGAGGCCATAAATGAAACGGTATGATCCGAGCAAGATGCACCTTACAACCTTACAACCCACTAACGTTTCTATCCTCCTTGTCTAATCTGGTACTAATCCTTATCTCTTTTCATTGTTGTTCTTTCAAATGCCTTCCCCGTCCATTTCCTGTGACGCGCTCGGCGGCCCTCTGTGTAGGTGTGCAGGAGGAAGGCGAGGTGTTAAAAGAGGAGAGGAGCACGGAGCGGCGGGCGATGAATCTCCCAGCCGTCTGGAATGCTCTCCGCTTCGCCGGCTTTCCCCTGGCCTCTGACCCAAATCTAATGCGACAGGAGTCGTTTTCGTGGTGCCCACCCTCCACATACTCACCTCCTCCCTTCGCCGCTACCGCAGGAGTCGTGGGCCACCCTTCTATTTTTAGCTGTTTGTCCTTGAGTTACAATCCCTGAAAATTGTCATGATCCGTAGCAGGAGGCTGGGGCAGTGAGAGCGCCTTGCCCCAGACCCGTCTCGGAGCGCGTGAGCAACAAATTGCCATCAATTCAGAGTTGTCTGCCATTCCCAGTGAATATCCCTCTCATTAAAAGAGGTGAGATGGAGGGAGCGTTAAATGAGAGCAATGCAGACAGATAAGGCCGTCCTTTTAACCACACGCGCTCGTTTTCACCGAAGAAAGTTATCCACTGTAGCCAATTAGCATGACTGCCCTGTCTAGCGTTAGCCCCCCCTGCCCTCCCTCCTCCATATATCCAACTCGCTTCATTACCGTCTCTTCCTCTCCTCCTTCAACTCCTCCTCTCATTTTCTCTCTCTCATTAGGGCCGCGCCGTAACACATTGAATCATAATAGGTGCTCTACACTGTGAAATGGCTTTCGTTTTGTTTCATTTCGCTGCTCGTAGCGGCGGGAGAACGAGCAAACAGTCGATTCAGCTCAGGTGCAGAGCCACACCGACAGGCGCAATCAGGGCCGTCCATTAATCTGTCGCAAAGCAGCTTCTTTCTTCTTTCTTCCCCGCCTGAAGAAATCCCCGATATGGGAAAGCAAGAGTGGGGGCTAATCTATGGGAGCTGCCATGCAGGGCCATGTAGCATCCACTGATAATACACGGATGAATTCGACCAAGGAGAAAGTTTAAGGAGAGATGATGAAAACGAGGAAGATAGCAGGGATGAGAATACTTGGGGGCGGTTGAGGCGAAAAGAACGGAAAAGGTGTGACTTGGGTCGGTGGGTGCCAACAGAGAGCGGGTGGAGGCGGCGTCACCGAGGCGCATTCTGAGCCATGAATGTAAATATGCGTGAGAGGATTATCAGAAAGTGCCAGGCGCCGCATTCGGGGCTTTGTTTCCGTGACACCGTGACGTCGGCTTTGTTTCCCTGACAGCAGACGTGTGTGTATGTGTGTGTTTATGTGTGTGTATGTGTGACATCCAGGCATCTGTTTCCTGCTGGAAAAGGTTAATTACATCTCCACTGCCTGACTGGACGTGCAATGCATAATCACGCATAATAATGAGACCAGTGCGGTGGCCTTTTGTCTTTGGGCGTCCGGATGCGCCTGGGAAAGCCTGCGGCATGGCGGCAGAAGATATGTCAACCACTTGTTTCTACTTTGGAAGCACCATTGTGGCAGCCAAGAAGAAACATGAGCACCCTAGCATGCTTGCGTTGCTGTGCCCTCTAACAGGTGACAGCTGGAAGTGCATTGTGGTGGCATTTGCGGGGAAAGACTCGACTCCCACAGGGACGGACGTTAATTGAAGCATCTGCATTTGGAGGCGTTCCTCTTGGTAATTACTCGTCCGGATATTAGAGAAGCCGTGGCGTCAGGGGAGTGATGTTCCCCAAGCTCCCGTTTCTCGTTCTGACCCTTGACTCCCATCTTCACACTCCAGCTAAGCCACTGATTGGACAGCTGCTTTGGCTTTAGATCGGGGTCAGCTCAGCGTGAAAATCCGAGATGGGCTCGGGGCCCCTCAGCGGGCGACTCTGGAAATTGCTCTACACTTTCTCACTTGGCTGAAGTTTTCGCTAAGTCGATCCGACGTAAGTAAGCAGGTGAGTAGGTGCAGAGCTCCACAGAGCTTCCGTTCCAATCCGGCCTCCGCAGAGGAGGCGCAATTAAGGTAGTGAAGGGAAAGACTGAGTTTTGAGGAGATGTATGCCTGAGCAGAATAATGGAGTTTGAGAGACTTTTGACTCTTCGCACATTGGCAAGAAATGAATTAGACCTTTTTGTTTCTTTTGAATATTAAAAGCAAAAGCAAAGTTCTCATTCAGCTGCCCAGGGAAAATTAGAGCAGAGCAGGTTTGGGGAATGGAGGATGAGTGAAGAGTTCAGAGGCTTTCATTTTCATCAGCCTTATCATGAGAACAATTTGGACGGCCTTTTGGTTTGTGAGAGTAGAAAAAGAAGAACACTGAACCTTGTCCATAAAACACCTGAATAAAAAGACCTATTTGAAACCTGAAACCCCTTCACTTCCCCCATGGGAATATTCCCAGACACCTGATATGCAGAGACCCTGTAACCTTGGTCTTTTGTTACAGTGTTTTAAAGTTGGAGACAGTTCAGTCGACGGCGCTGCTGTCACACCACCGTCTCCTCATCCCGGTGATGCTCGTCCTCATCAACCTCCTCTTCTGATGCTTGGTCCCTTTTCTTCTTCTTTCGTCTGCGGCAGAAGCCATTCAGCCCGCAGAAGCAGGCACAAGTGAAGGGCATGGTCTACCTGAAGCGCCGCATCCACCTGCACAGGAAAACAGGCGAGTTAGGCTTTCATTAGACTGGTTAACTGGACCTGACAAAACCTACGAAGGCTTTTCACCCAGATGTCCGTGATCATCTACGAAACAAAATACGAGAAAATTTACAGACTTACGAAAATTTTAAGTTCAGGAAGATTCAACATATTAACTACGAGAGCAACACAAGAAAGCGGAAAAACAGAATGATCTGACAAAGAGCTAATTAAATGGGAGATACTGCAGCTGGGGAGTCGATCATTCCCCAGCTGCAGGTGTGAGGGAAGGCAAGGAACTGAAGTTGAACTGAGAAAATGGGAGAAACGGCTGACAGGACATACACAGGGAGCCAAATATAAATATACAAAAATCCAAAATAAAGCTGAACACAACAAAGCCAAATTGAAGAAACATTTAGTCTGTTTGTGAAAATACAAAATGTTCTTTTGACAGTACATGTGTTGGTCTAATGGAGTGGAATATTCTGATTACATGATAATTAAAAAAAACTGATCACTCTTAAACTTCCTAAGATATTGCTCTGATACCAACTCGTGAACCTGACATGGACTCTGTGTGCTGGATCAGGTAAAACAACGAATCCTCTGATGGCACCGCAATTTTATAATTGTGTGGGGTTTTTTTTTACATCAATAGAATATCAAAAATGTTTTGTAATGAAAACACTAGGTGTGCACTTTTCAAGGTATCGAGTGTGTGTCTTCCATAAATATGTACCATCAATAGCAGAAATTATATAGGTAAACTTGTGTAGGTTGTATCAGTAAGTGAGTCCACACACACACATTCACACACCCGTGCATGCACTGCAGTAAAGTCTGGCAGCACATGGAGTCCTGGCACTCAGCAAGTAGAAAAAGTTTTTCTTCATTATGCTTCTTTGCACATTTTTCCCCTCCAACTTCCCACATCTGCAGCCAAAGAACTTTCTCCCACTGGTTCTCCATCCCGGGCATTCTCTTTTCCCCATTCACCACCAAAGTAGTCTTAAGGCTCACTAAACTCCCAACGTTAACAGTTTTCGCCAGCGCGCTCGCAGCCAATCACAAATGAGCAGTGAGATTAGGAGAGGCGAGGTGAAACCGAGAGCTTCATTAAATACGAACCTGAGTCAGCAGCGGCGGCGGCTAAGCAAGTCTCGCAAGTGAGCGCAAAAGGTGTGTGTTGCATGTGTGTATGTAGGTGGGATGCAAGTGGGAGCGAGGGGGGCAGAGAAGGGTGTGTGTGACAAAAGCACGGACGCAGACTGAACATAAAATTTCTGCATTCAAGCCGGCGTGTTTATTTGTGTGTGGCTTTAGGGATTGATGCCGTCTTTGGCTCGGTTCATGTGGGGGCAATTAGCTGAACCTCGCTCCAAGCTGCCTACGAGGAAAGGCAAAACCGCCCCCGGCTACACAATACGTAGCTGTGTGTGTGCGTGTGTGTATCCCTGCTCTGCCATCCCATACATCTATCTAATTCCCATCTGCAGATCTTCCACTCTGTACCCAATGGCTTTAGACCCTATGTGACACGCCAGAGAAAATCACATAGGAATAGAAAGCCATAAAACACAGCAGTGAGTCAGTCATGGTAGTATCAGGAGTAACATTTTCTCTCCTCACAATGATCCGCATCTGTGTGTGTGTGCATGTCCCCAAAAGTGTGTGTGCATCTCTCCCGGTTCTATGGCTTTAATACCCTCAGCTTGTCTGACAGCTTACAAGGCCCTGCAGAGGTTTTACAACAGAGCTCAGACACCTCTCTCTCTCTCTCCCTCTCTCTCTTCCTCTCTCTCTCCATCTCTCTCCACTCTCTATCCTTCTTGTCTCCCACATATCCCTATCTCACATCCTTCAATATCTCCACCCCCAGCCATTTCTCGTTTTGCCGGATTGTCGTTTCCAAGGGTGCTTTCACAGACCGATGCATAAGATGACACAGGTGAAAACACAGTTTATGGGTCCTCTGAATTATTAAGCGGCTGAAAGTGGATGACTCAACTTGAACCAGAGAGGTAGAGGGAGGCGATTGCGGCCCACGAGCGTCTGCAAGCCTGGGGGGGAGAATGGGCGGCCGCGCGCCCGATGCTCGGCGGGGCCGCGGAGTGGCTCAGCGTTCGGTCGGGTGGAGTGCAACACTGGCTGAAGGAAAACAGATCAGTCATTAGTTAAATTATGTAATCTGACAAAAGTTTTATTCATTCTGAGAGAGCGGCGTGCCCACGTGTCCATGTCGACTAATTGGTTCAGTCACCTCAACAGCGGTAACCCTGGCAATTAATTATAATCCAGTTCGAAGTAAATTTCATGTATTTCTCAGAAGGGGCAGTAATATGTAAAATCAACTTTTTGAGCTTTACATCATGATTACATTATGATACATTATTCCCTCATCAAAAACATTTCTGAGAAATCACGTAATCTCCATGGCAACCGTTCAGCTGTGCTAAACATCTTGGGTGCATCTAGTACCGCCTTAGAGACTCGGCTCCTTCTTGGAGCTGCAGAGTCCGAGTTTCCGCCTCACACAGCAGCCCCCCTCATGCCTCCCATACTCAGCTCCTTCAGACTTGCCAAAAGTAATTAGCAAATACCTGGAGGAACTGTGAATTTGCTGAGCTCGTTGTGGGAACTACTTCTGAGTGTAATAAAGGTTTTAAAAACAAGTTGCTAAAGGGTTAGTAGAGGAGTCATGTTGTGATGACTTCCTGAAGGCGGAGTTTTTAGAGACATTTGCCCAATCTTAAGATGCTAAATGAACAAAGTCAAACTTCTTTTAAGTCATACTACAACTGAATTGAACATATAGTTACTCAATTGTGCTATGAAATGGCACTAACTGGAATACTATCGCCATGTGTGGCACTGGCCTAGTTTGAAGTAATCTGATATTTAGTCTATTATTTTGTGAAATGCTGCTGGTTTCTCCAAATTGCTCTTAGGTCTGAATGGTTGCTTGTCCTGTGTGTCTCTGTATTGCTGTGTGATGGACTTATGACCTGTATAGGCTGTACATAACACCTTCTGCAGCCTAACAAGGAAATGTAGATTCAGGTCTGATTACATATGGCTATCTTTACATGTCTGTGTAAAAACAGTTAAACGTCTTTAGCTCATCCAAATGCTTCAGCCAGAGTCCTTACCAAAACCATAAAATGGATGATATAACACCGGTTCCTAAATCACTGCATTGACTCCCTGTAAAGGGCTAGATTTTAAAATGTAGCTATTGGTGTTTAAAGCACTGAATGGTCTATTGATGAAAACATTTTCTAATTGCTTGCCAAGTTTAAACCATGTGAACTCCTCAGGTCAACAGAGACCTGCTTACTCTGTGTTTCCAGGACCTAAACAAGGAGAGCCAGAGACATTGTGTCCTGTTACAATGTGTTAATATTACATCTGTATTCATTTAGCCCCACAGAACTGCACCTAACTGCTCCCACTTCGGCTCTTTTCCACTGGCACCTACTTAGCATTGATTGGCTAGGCAGGAGAGTCACCGGTTGTGACAGAAGAGTGACAATAACACTACCCTTTATTTGTGGAAACTCACAACGGCAACTGAGCATTTCGGAGTTTGGAAGAACAGTGACAGACTGAGCAGAACGTTCTATAGTTCCCTGTCCTCCATCATTGCGTTGTATTGTGTTAGTGCCATGTACAGATCCCATCATGCTATTTTTCAGACCCTGTGGCTGTAAAGTAGCATGGTGACAACTGTAATGAAAAACCAACCAAATGATGTAGAGTGTAGAAGTGCTTTTGGAAAAGGGGCACAAGTTGCCTGTTGATGCAAATTTTACACATACCAAGGATGGTATTAAAAGCACTTTGCTGCTGCTATCTTGTGGTCAAAAAGGTTTATTTCCTTATGACTACCATGCTACAATCTTGTATTGGACAAAGCAAAGAAAATTTACGTTAACAGAATAAATAGTTTAAATTAATAATCAGTGTTTCATCTTGTTTTATTGACTGTGGTTGTATTGTTTTGAAAGTCTCACCTAATTTTATGAATTGTTGCTATAAAAGTAGAATTAACATTTTGCAGTAAAAAAGGACTAAAGTAGTTTTGTTGTATCATTCTTATTACTCTCATTCAATAAAAAAGCAAACATTTCACTTTTTTTGCCACACCTTGCCAGCAATGTATACGTTTTTTTTCTTATATTTAAGCTAAACTAACAAGAAGATATCTTCAGTCCTGAAATATTTAGAAAGAGCGTTGCCTTAATCACAAAGAACAATATTGCAGATTTTTTTTAAATCCCTAATCTGCTGCATATGTTGTTTTTGATGAAAAGAAATGTGAGCTTCTATATTTTAGGAGGCAGCTCTATTAACAAACATGGGGATTTGAGAGTCAAAGGGCTGGAAAGACAAGCGGAGATGAAGGGTTCAATATCTCAGAGAGTTTGGAGCTGGTAGGATGACTGTCAAAGTGATCCATCCCTTTTTTAAATCCCAGTTTTATGCCCGCTTCCTGTGAATACGCACTCTGCCTCCCTTTATTTGATTATATGCATGGGTGTGTGTTTGTGAGCATTTAAGCTGATTTGAGTCTTATCGAGATCCACTGTGGAAACAGACAATGTGCCTTATTTGTTATCTTCTTGTTTGGACGAGGAGATAAGGCGATCAGTGTTTGCAGGAGTGCATGCAGGCATGCGAGTGTGTGCGGTACTGTGTGTGTCCGTGCGTAAAGCATAGATAAGCTGAGCGTTGTGCCTTTCAGTTTCAGTGACAGAATCCTAATGCCGATCCCAGTGGTCAACACTCCAGAGACTTTCCACCCAGAGCTTTTTCCATTATTCAAAGTTACGACCTGCCTCTGGTTGTAGGCTTCCTACGCCTTGCAGAACGATCGCATAGATGAGTCTCTAAATGCTGTGTCCTTCCATACACCCTCATCTCCTTGTGTCCTTCCTTTTTTCCTTCATTGTGTTCCTTGTAGTGATGTGGAGATACTGAGATATCAATACTTCCAATACCAGATCTTTAAGCTTTTTGAAGATGGGCTCTCAAAACAAAGCATCAATATTTTTAATACTTCAGTTATTTGAGATAATGTATCTTATCCAGACCATGTTAGAAAGTAAATAACTTATAGAGATGTTGCCTGAATGAGACAGGATGGATGGGAACTACTTTTTCTTCCACCTGGTAAGGACGGCTTTCATTTTATAGCAGGTCTTAATAATGAAACGAGGATTTACTTCAGTAGAGTTATAACTTTCCTATTTTTTTAGTTTGCAACACTATTTTCACATATTTTGTATGACTTTCTGCTGTTGTTAAGTAACCTAGCTGTAGTAAATGAGGGTGCTATTTCAATGTAATTCTGCGTTTGAAATAAATTTCATCAGAGTAATGTCTTGTATTATTTTATGAAGCCCAGATTTTAATTACAACACTTTTTTTTCCAGATTTAACAGGTAAATTAAGCATTTGCACAAAGTGTTGCCGATATCAGCTTCAATTTTACTCAGCCTTTGATGGGAAAGGAAATTGGTGGAGTCTAACCACAAACCTCCTTGTTCCTTGCTGTGCTTTCATGCCTGACTGCTACTGCTCTTCTTCCCTTATATTCCAATGTCGATTCTCAAATATGTCGTCTGCCCTTTCCTTCCTTGAATTCTTTCAAATTCAAGGAAATTGAAAAATATATTGCGGATATCTACCACAATTGAGATATGATCAGCATCAATAAAAATACATTTGATAGAATTTTGACAACTTCACTCTTTAAGACTTTAGCTTCTCAACTTCTCAGCCAGCTATGAAAGGTTGGTGCAGCAGCTAGCAATACCTTGTTATGCAACATGTGCAGCAGCAATGTCCGGTTGCCACCGACATATTTGAACTCGCTTCATTTCTCCGAGGTCCACAGACTCGAAACGGACATACCTGTACGTTATGAAACCGCTCGGCAGGAAACAGCGTTCACATCGTACTGTTTTGTATGCGACACCCAGCTGATAACATTGAGTCGGCACAACCAGTCGTGAGGATGTGAAACATGACTGGCGCTCGCTGTTCTGGACCAGCAGTTGAACGACGGCTTCTTTGGTGAAGAGAAACGAGGCCTGGGGCCCAGCTAGCTAATCAAACCTGCTAATATCCTTTTGGTATTGTGGAAAATGAAAGATTATGTCAAGAGAAATATTGGCAACTGGTTCACTTGTCTGCAAAATGTCAACCGTCCACAGACTGTCGACTGTGCGCGATCCACAGGATGCACACGTCACACCTGAGCAGGTAGAAGCAGTTTGATGTCTTGCCAACGTTTTATATGCTTAAAAATATAAAAAAGATTGGAGTGGAGCAAAAGAAGAAAATAACTGTAAAAACTTAAGATGAATTTGTAGATAAAAGAGGAAAAGACACTGCTCGCTTTGGGAGTATTCTAGCTATTTAAAAATAACAAATATTTATATTGACTTTTATTTCTTTTTCCCATTTCTGGTGTTTGCAGATTTATAATCTTGATGTACTTTTATATTCCCTATTATTAAATGAACAAACAGGAGTGAGAAGTGTAAAGGCTGATATTAACGGACAAATTTAGACACGTAAATAAGAAATCCTGTTTATAAATTTTTTACAAACGTGTCTGACTTCTCGTACTGCAGCATAACTCGTCTCTGAGAAACATCAACCACTAAGCCTTCTCTACATTCTCCATCTTCTTTGTAAGTGTACAAATAATACAAAATGATTTGCTATCCAGATATTAGGATGCAGTTGTACATCTGAGAAGTGGACCGTTACAACCTAAAGAATGTTCTTCAAAGTACTCTATAAAAGCAGAAGTTTTATTCTTACCTACATCCTGTCCCCAGGCAACTATTCCAAACTGTTCCCAATTCCCATCAGGCTGTGGTGCACAAGTCGATCTACTGGTGATTTCCCAACCCTCCGCATCCTTCTTTTGTTCCCAGTTTCACTCTCCGTACTGTTACGTGAACACTGAAACCAGCTCAGATCCGGGAATTCTTTGCTAGTTTTTTGGTACCTGGACAAAGCTTTCACCTGTACAGGCTGCATTCCTGCCCCCCCAAAACCCCAGTCCCCACCTCCACCTCATTTTGCCTCTCACTCCTCCCATTCTCTGTTTTTCCGACTCCTTCTCACTGCTGCTCTCTCTCTTGTCCAACACAAAATGCCCTCTGTCCAGTTCTCAGGTACGCCGCCCTGCGCCGCCCACCCCCAAAATCACAGATAAACTGAAGGCCACAACTAAACCAGCAGCCCTGCTCCTCTGAAGGCTCAGAGTTTATTCGAAAGGGGAAATATGGTTGGAAATAATCTGTGACGCTCTGTCACTGTTTGGTATTCAAGACGTTTCATCAGGTGTGGGCCCATTCAGGTGAGGTTCAGGATGGTGGAGTCCCAGTCTGTTCTAATGGCTAACTGCCTCCCAGGCCCAGCAAACAAAGAGCCTATTGACTCTGTAACACACAGGAGCTTTCTCTCTTCTCCACAGGCCTCTGCTTTGTGCTTGTCTCAAACACACACACACACACACACACACACACATCTCTAACTTCCCCCATACATGAGAAATCACTCCAACATCACCACTCCACCTGTTCTTAGTTCTACCTGCCAACCGCTGCTTCACTTTATCATCCTAATCCTTTACGTATTCCTTCACAATGCTTCTTTTGCAGTTCATATCTGACATATATTTAATGTATTGAAGCATTCTCCGGTTGGTCAACAGGAGCTTTATGATGTTGAAAGAGTTAGCCAGTCGTGTTGTGTACAACAATATGAGGAAACATGAAAAATATATTTCTGGGGATTCAATCTATATTAACATTGCCCACATGGAAAATTGTGAAAATAAATCAGGATATCATGATAGCAGACAGGAGGAGTAGGCTACACGACCGCGCCATTGATAGCACTGATGCCCTGAAACAACAAAGTCCCGGGTTTCTATCCACGTCTGTTTTGCATGGATTTTGCTTTTTCCCATATGCAATCCACTTGATTCTCATCTCCCTTCAGTGCTCTGGCTGGGATTTCTCCTAAGGAGCTCAGTTTGAATTTCATCCGTGCCAATCAGCAAACAGGAGAAGTTCTGAACATGGATTTTCTGTGCTTTTTTACAATTGTAGGTGGCCCTGCTCCTTACAGGGTTTATAGCGCACGCAATTTCTGGTAATCTTAATCAAGCTATTGGGTAAAATCATATTCAATCATTTAAAACTTATACGCCTCCAGCAAACAATTGCTTCTCAGTAGCAGAGGCACCTTTATCCTTTTTAGCTTTCGACCTGTATCTGCCGTGGAACAAGCTGGACTGAAAATGTTGCTATCCGCTTTGAAACTCCTGAGTTAACTTTAGGGTCTACATTCCCTTACATACAAAGACAATTATAGATACCATTCCAAATGCTAACAATGCCTTGTGCTTGTGCAAGATGGTTAAAACTTCAACTCAATAATTATTAAGAAGAATGTGAGGTAAACCTGGATAATTTCCCTCATGAAAGAAAGAAGAGCGCATTGCTAGAGCTCGAGTGGAACACAACATCCAGAGGACCTCATATATCTATGACCTCAACATTTTTTTCAAAAAGACTACAAGTTATTTGTACCAGCAAAACTGACAAAGGTTCCAGAAAGTGATTGCTACCATAGTAAGCTAAAAATAAATGCCGTGCTGAGAAAGGCAGCAGCAAAACACCAGATCCTACAGCCAACCCTGTCCTCTTCCTCTGTTTGGTCCTCCTCACCTTAATTACCTCTTGTGATTTCTACATTCAGATCAATTTTGACGAGCTCCAGTTCAATTTGAAAAAGCTTAGTAATGTTACTTATCACTGTTTTGGCTGGACAGACTCAGGCAGTTGGACCACTAGATGTCATTTACCAAGAATGCATTGCGGGGTGAACAACATGGCGATGTTCGTGTGACAATATTTTATTAAAATTTATGAAAACTAAATAACTTGTAGTATTATCACTGTATTGTTTTTACATCTAAAACATATTTCCCAAATAAAGTTTATTGTTACAACTAGTCATGGATCCCTTTAAACTCAGCTCAGAACACAAGTAAGGTAATTAGTTAGTCCTAAACACTAACTTTCTCTTCCAAAAAGAATGATTTTTCTAAGTTCTAACTAAAGCAGTATATGCTAGAAGTGAGGAAGCATTTCAGACTCTAAACTGTGCCTATACCTACTTTGCATGTAGGTGGTGGTGGAAAAGTGTTCTAGCTAACAGGATTAAATCAGTGAACTAAAACGCACAAAGTCTCAGAGTTATTTCTATTTGAAAAGCCTGACATTCTAAATGCGAGAGAAAAAAAATCCAACATTAAAGAAGGGGCATGTGAAAGAACGAGAAAGAGAGTCAGAAAGACTGAGAGAGAGGACACCCTGCCCTAGATATCCGCCTCTAAGCTGCTCTCTATGCAGACACTGCAACAGGACGCATGAGGCGAGTGCTGGAGTGGAGATGAGAGGAAAACACAAAGATGGTCAGATGGAAAAATGTGTATGGGACAGAAAGTCAGGCCAGAGGAAGGATTAGTGATCAAAGACAGCCAGCAGCCATCCTGAAAGCCTACTGAACTTCGCTCACACACACACACATGTGCGCCTTTCTATCTTCACAAGGACTTTGGATTGAGATCCATTCATTTTTTATTCATTTCTACAACCCAACCATGACTTTTACCCTACACCTAATCATTAACAGCACATGCCTAACACCAAACCTGACCTAAACTTATTTCACCCTTCCCCAAGTAGTACATCTGACCTTAACCAACATCTAATTCACACCCAAATCTAAACCTAATTCCTAACCTAAACGCCAACCATAACCCAGGTCTAAACCCAGTTATCTATTACCTTGGCCCACAGCTTAATCAAGAACAAAAAAAAAGTTTTCCATTAAATCTTGAAAAGTTACCCTTTCATCCATCCATTTTCTCTTACAATATAATAATAGATTTATAATCTAGAATCAGGTTGTGTGGAAAGCATTCCAAGCAGGGAGACCCAGACTTCTCTCTCCATGACCACTGTGGCCCGCTGTCCAGGGAGAATCCCAAGGACTTCCCAGGCCAGCCTAGAAACATAGTCCCCCTGAATGACCAAGCTGTTACTCTGTCCTTAAAGGAGAGCCCAGACACCTTGTGGAGGAAACTTGTTTTGACAGACGTTATCCACAATCTTGTTTTTTGGTCATTACAAAAAATGTGTGACGACAGGTGAGGGTAAGAACATAGGCTGCCTGGTAAATTAAATTCAGAGTTACACTTTCACCATGACAAGCCGGTACAGAGCTTGCATCATTGCAGATGTGGCAACAATTCACCTATTGCTTTCCCTTTTCATTTTTCCTTTCTTTGTGAAGACAACCCTAAGATGCTTAACACCTCCACTTGGGGTAGAACCTCGTTCCTGACCAATAGCGTTAGAGACGTGCGTCTCTCATCCCACAGACACTACTTTTGGGATGGGCTAAAGGGTCAGGTGCTATGTAGATTCAGACCATCATATTCAAAGTTTTATAAAACTAGTTATTTGCCCTCCCTGTCTGTTCCTAGCTTTGGGTAGAACAGCCTCATTTATTTGCGTTACCAATATTTTGAAGACTAATAGGGAGAAACACAAATATGTGTGTAGCTTCTTGCAGCAAGATGGTTCTGGGCTCAAGTCCCGGCCTGGGCTCTTTCTGCATGAAGTTCAGATGTTCTCCCTGTGCATGTGCCTAGGTACCTAGGCTTCCTCCCAAAATCCAAAAACCTGATTGTTAGGTTCACTGTCTTTAGGTGTGCAGAGTTGTTTGCCGTGTGTCTCTGTATCTGCATTATCGTGAACAGTAACATTGCGCAAACTGGAGGTATGAAAATAAATTCACCTAATGCACCAATTTAAAAAAAAAAACAAACGACAACAAGCAAACAAAAAAAACTTGCCTGTATGGAAATGATCGTGTTTGGCAAACTGCAATAGAATCACCTTTTTTCACATCACACAAGTCATGTGATCAGCAGCTGTTTGTTACCACTGCCGGAAAAGAAAAAGAAGACGACAGGAAATGGAAGGAGGATGTTGATGCAGTGTGTTTTCAAATAACTGTGTGAACTAAAATATTCACATGTGATTTTAATTGAGGCTTCCCAGTGGCGCAGCTGGTAGAGCTGTTGCCTTGCAGCAAGAAGGTTCTGGGTTTGATTCCCGGCCCCGGTCTTTCTGCATGGAGTTTGCATGTTCTCCCTGGGCATGCGTGGGTTCTCTCCGGGTACTCCGGCTTCCTCCCACAGTCCAAAAACATGACTGTCAGGTTAATTGGCCTCTCTAAATTGTCCCTAGGTGTGAGTGTGTGTGTGCATGTTTGTTTGTCCTGTGTGTCTCTGTGTTGCCCTGCGACAGACTGGCGACCTGTCCAGGGTGACCCCACCTCTCGCCCGAAATGACAGCTGGAGATAGGCACCAGCAACCCTCCCGACCCCAGTAAGGGAAAAGGGTGCAGGAAAATGGATGGATGGATGGATTTTAATTTGAGTTCCTTATTTAATGGAAATGGCTCAACTGTGTTTTTTCAGCATTAGTGCAACATTGACATGCAATAGATAACGGATGATTGCAGAGCTGCTGCGCAAACTTGTGCCAGTTTAACTTTGTTTTGTACGTCGGTTGCCTTTTCTCTTCAGATGATGCCAGGAAAAACACAAACCTTTCCACTCCGCAGGAAATTCAGAGGCAGATGCTAAACATGTGAAAAGCTTTTAATTCCTCCTCAACCTCTGCCTTCTTCACTTTGACGAGCTGCTGATGAGGAGATAAAAACAACAGGCCGGAGATACCAATTAGGCCATCAAATGGCAGCAGCAACAATCTGCAGCACTCCTCCACTTCCCAGAGGAGTGCTCCTGGGGTGGGGGGGAACAAAGGAAGAAACGGCAATGGCGGAAGGAAGGGAAGGGAAAGCTCGGGCTGCGAGGAGGAGGAGAAGAAGAAGAAGAAAACTTTGTAGGAGCTCAGATCTAATCAGGGAATCCTCCCTCTCAATATCACAGCGTGAGCCGGCACGAGGTAACATAGAATCACACAAACATCCTCCGTGTCAGCAGCTTGACCTCCACCGGCTGATGTCACTCCTTGGTATTCCATCGCCCTCCCACCGGCTGACCTGATTGGCTAATGACGGCTCATTTATCTTGATGCAGCACCTGCGGTGTCGAAAAGGTGTGTGTGTGTGAGTGCTAGATAAAGTGTGTTTCTCAATGTCTTCATGTGTGCATATGAAGCTCGGCTAAGAGCGTTGTTGCTTCTCCTGGGAACGCTGAACACAAGAAGCTAGAGGATGGAATCAGAGGGGAGGAGGTGATGTGTAAGAACGGAGAGGCAATGATAAATTAGGAAATGGGGGTAGATGGAAGAAAAAAAATCAGGAGAAGAGGATATGAGTACAAAAATAGGAGGGGGAAGATGACAAAAGGAGCCGGAAGAAAGAAGAATAAAAAGATAAAGGAGAATAGCACGGGGAGGAGTGATGAAATAAAACCAAAAAAAATCCAATAGAAGAGACGGGAGAGGAAGAAACAAACAGCCACAGCCGCGACTGGAGGAAGAGGGGGGTCAGAAAGATTGGAAGCAGGATTGATGCATGTTTTATTCACTCACAACTAATGCTTCTTTAATTATCGCAGCTGAAATCATCAGTCAAGATGGATGACGGCATGTATGTGTGAGTGTGTGTGTGTGTGTGACAGGCTCTGTAATGTGTGTATTACTGAAAAACCATCAATTATCTAGTGGGGAGATATAAGGGAGGCTGGCCAAAGTGAGGAGCCAACGAATTCTGTGCATCTACGTGGAAAGTAATCCCGTCATTTATCAGTTTGATCAGGTTGAAGTTCTGCTTGAACCTGATTACAGATCCAAAATACTTTACTTTTTGTACTTTATTTAGGAAGAAAGACACAAACTCTGCTCTGTTTTTCTATAGTTGATGTTAATGTCTTAGTAAAGTATTTTGTAGACACCTATAAACTTGGTCCAAATTCTGTCCCAATTTGCAACAAAATCATTCAAAGGAAAAGCAAAAACACCTGAAGGTCAGAGGTTAGACTTTATATCAAACTTAAATAAAGTTTTCTGTATTGGTATTGCCGATACTAGCGCAATACTTGATATCAGATCGATACCAAACTATGAAGTATAGCACTAATTACCTCTCCAGCATTGCATTACAATATGGATCTCCCACTTGACTTTTACAGAACCAGTGCTGTAAATGCGGTATCCCGATACCAGCACACAAAAAAGACCGAGATAATATATAAAACTATTTCAGACACTTTGTGGGGCCAAATGACTTTGTATTTTGACTGAGGTCAATTAGAAAGTCCATTGTCTTGTTTAGTGTAATCTACGGAGGAGTTTGTATTGTATAATCTCTAATATGGCTTTGTGTTTGTGGCAGTTTTACTTCAATAGATGAAGTCTATGATAAAATGTACTGATGAGACTGTACTCATTGTCAGATTAATATTCGTTTATGGTTGCACAAGAGCTTTTATGTTTCTCGTTTATGAGATTTTTTAAATTTTGTCTAACTGGTCTTACCAGATGAAAAACTTATGTTAACATAAAACAGAAAAACCAAAAGACGTGTATGAGTCAGATCATCTCCATGTGTCATTAGTGGCGCTAATTTACAGGAAATAGGAAGAGAATAATGGGGGGAATTCAACCCTGGAATGCTCATGTCATGAGCATTCCATGTCAGTTTTCCTTGAGATGCAGGAACTCATGCATTCCTGCATTTTCCTTGAGTTGCAGAAAAATGCAACTCAAATCTGATTTTTTTTTTTTTTTTTTTTTGCCCCAATGCGACTTTTTCACTGAACGCCCAAATTCTGATGATTCACCAGAACGATCAGTTCTTACTTGACATCACCAAACCATTCCTACGATGCTGGAGGACAACAAGAGGCCGAACCAGACATAGCTGAAGCAACCCTGGTGCTGTTGCTATGGCACTGATTGTTGGCCAAGTCTGAGGCTATTTGTAACATACACACCTGCTTCTGGGCAGGAAAAAGACAGGCATAGCATTAAATATGTTAATATTGTTTCATAAAAACAAGAGCATTTTGTTCAGTACTGTGGCTCATTCTTTTAAGTTCACATTCACAGAGTCTGGCTTCTTCTGATGCAGCATTACGATATATGTCACATCAATGAAGTAAACGTTAGATCAATTACGACCTGACCATCTTAATGGTCCAGGTAAGTGTAGACACCTGGAACATATACATATCCAAATTAGTACCACATACAAAAGTGGCCTAGATCGGATCGTTTGGGGGGTGAATGATCAGAATCGGGCCATTCAGACTGAAGTGAAGAAGTCCCATGTGGGCAAGAAAGCAAAAATCAGATTTGAGTTCCCTTTGCCTGTTTTGTGAACGTAGCTTTAGTTTTTGACATGAGCATTCCAGGGTTGAATTCCCAACATTATTCTCTTCCTGTCTCCTGTAAATAAGCACCACTAGTGATAAGAAACGTGAAAGAAAAACTTTAGTCTGTTCAATTGTAGCAGTTCACTTAATGAATGAAATTTCATGGGTTGGGCTGAGTTTGCTCTGTGCTGTTTGCTACAAATCCAACCAATGAGTGAATTTCCTCCATTTACTTTATTTTCTACGTTCTGTTTGTAGTAGAACTCAGCGTTCTCTGGGGGTGCAACATGAAAAAAAACAATTAGGATCTGTAGAAAATATGAAAGCCAAGGAGGACAGAACTGACAATGTTACAAAAACATCTAATATCTGCCTGATGGTAAGGACATGAGATCCTCATGGTGTAATAAAGTTGAGTAAAAACAGACTAAGAGGCTCGTAGAAAATGATCACCTCAGCCAAGGTTGGTCCAGAATCATTCATACACTTGGCAGATTTTGAATTACCTACATTTGTATTGAACCAAGAGTTTTGTTTGTGAAGAACAAAAGCATTGCCAAACCATGCGTCAGACAACAGTGTAAAACATTCAAACACTTTGTACATATGGTGTCTAATTAAAGTAAGTGTAGACACCTGGAATAATACGGACAATTTTAGAGGATTTGAAACCTTGGTGTGCTGTCGAACCAGTGTATGCCTCTCTGGTAGCAGAGCTGGACAATAAATCAATAATAATGTATACAGCCATAGACGCATGACCGATATTGATTGATGATATGTCTGACAGAATATCTCTGAACTACACAGGATTCTGGGGGATGCAGGCAGAGGAAAGACTTTAGCCATTTAACCTTTCACCCATAGTCCAGGTAGATGCAGCACAATGTGGATTTTATGAGCTTCTAGTCAAAAATACAACAATCTCCAATATAGTTGGACTTCTGCCCCCAAAAAAACCAACTAAATTTTGAGTACCGTAAACCTCAATTTCTCAAAAAATTGCCAGTCCAAGCTTTTTATTAGCGCTTCTCTCAGTCTGTAAATTAGAAAACCAGGATGCAGTTATCCCTATTCTTACTCATAATCCTTTAATGCCATAAACAGTTAGCATTACAACAGCTAGCGAATCCCACAGGTCTTTGTGCAACCAGAACACGTAAAGTCAGACATGACTTACGATGCAGATCAAATGTTCCAAAACAGAAAGTTGCAACAGTGGTGTTACACTAGCTGCAGTTTGCATTTCTATCACTCGGTGTGGATAAAAGTGCTTTTTTAAAACTTTGGTCAAGCAAGTTATGAAGGAAAATCGACACGTAAAATGAAGTTTAGCCGAGTAAAAACTCAACCCTTCCATTGTGTTTTCTAACAAGTCGAGAAAAGAAGGTAATTCATTTTGCTCACCTCTGTAAGAGGTACACTGTCCCACAGACTGTAATCAGTTCACGCAAATCCTTACTGGAAGCGTCGCACCTGGAGCAGCTACTTTGTGTAGCAGTTACTGCTTCACGCTTTCAGCCGCTGTGCATCGACTGCAATCAGCCCGCGCGTTATGCTTTCCTCCTGCCTACGTTCTCCTTGCTGCATCTTCTTTCCCTGCTGACTGCAGGGGAAAGGAGGGTTTGCATACATTATGCCTCCTTTTGTTCTTTGCTGTCAGTTCATTGTCAAACAAAAAGAAAAGGAAAAAAATAGAGAGAGCACAGAGTAAAAAAAGGGGTGTAGAGGACAAGTGACACCAGCCTTGGTTAGGTAGGAGAGGTGGGCTCCACCGCCCCCTCTCCTCTCCTCCCTCTTTGTTTGTTCTTATCTTTCATTTTCTGTCTAAACCCAGGTGCTGCTTATCTTATCCCCCCCTTAACACCCCTTCACTGCTTCTTATCTCTCACTGTCTTGTCACAAACTCAGAGTCTGACATAAATTTTAACCCGGCACCCCCTCCCATCCTCCGATCATTCTTCTTTTTTTTCCCCGTCCTCTGCCACATCATGTCTTCCCGTCGCCTATCCAGCGCCGCCGGAGGCAGCTGGTGGGCTGTGACCTGTCCTATCACTGCTCCTGGATCAGGCCTGTCATACGTACATGTGGCAGGTAGACAGACAGGTGGGCAGACAGACGGGGCGGTGGGAAACTCGGCGGCTTCAGATGCGTATCTCAACTCCAGCCTGAGATTCTTAATCCGTCTGCGGGAGGTGGAACGGAGCGATCCATACGGCTTAAGCCAGCTGGAACCTTTTACAAAGTTTGACTGTTCAGAAACGATTTATCTGTTTTGCGTCATCGCAGCTCACCCCGTGTTTATTGGCGGTTTGTCTTACAGGTGAAATTCCCTTTAAACAGTAAGGAGGTCGCTTTCTGTCCTCTGGGAATCCGTGGGTGCAGGACTTGGTGAACTTTACAGATTGGTTTTTCCACCTTCTGTTTAATTCCGTTGCATTGAAGCAATCTTTTCAACTTTTCACTTCGTTATTTTCATTCCCTTACATGTTGAGTGCTGTAGCTGCTGGCAGCAGCAGGAGGGAGGGAGGATAGCAAGGCTGCCTGTGCCGAGCGCTTCGTCCTGATTTAGAACCAGATCTATTTCTGTTCGCCCTCCAACCCCGCCGGGAAATTTTCAAATCTGCCACGGACAAGCATGTGTGTGTGTGTGTGTGTGTGTCGGGGGTGGGGGGGTGGAAAAGAGAGCAACAAAGATATGGGTTGAAAGAAGCGAAGAGAGATCATTTAATGTATAAATCATTTCTGTGAAAATTTCTAATTAGCACGCAAGAGCCGGCCTAAGAAGTGGAATTCCAATCAGGTCCCTGAAGTGGAATGAGTTAGCGTCAGGACGGACGGGGGGGCTGGAGACAGAATAAAGAGACGAGAACGTGGGGAAAATGGAGCCGAGGCTTCGCAGGCTCCAAGTGGAGCGATCTGGTCGGAGGGAAAGATTCAAGCTGTGGTCAGTGATTCTTAACCAGAGCACGTACTGACTGAGCCAAGCTCACCCTGTGGCACAAACTCCAACACACACACACACACACACGGAAATGACACCAACAAAATCTCAGCTCCATATCTACTCCAAATGCCACATTTGGCCCGCACTGCCAGCTCCTTCCACCGCTGCCACTAGTTCCACACAAACTTCCTGAGGAAACGAGACCAGAGGAAAAGTTGACGACAAGCAAACACTCACCTCCGAGCCGCCGCTGCGTCGGTCCGATCGGCTGAATCCTCACACTCACACATGCACTTTTATTGGGTGCCCACACACATGCACGCTCCCACACGTGCACACTCCACAGCAAAGTGTGTTTGTGTGTGACGTTGGACCCGATGGAGCTGTGCAGCAGGAGAATGAGTGTGAGGAGGATGAGGAAGAGGAGGAGGGAGATGTATGGTTGGGTGGGAAGATGGAGAGAATGGAAAGAAAAGACTAATAATAATAATATGGCACGAGATCCTGAACAGAGCACTGACAAAACCGATGGATTCACCAGGAACATGTTGGAATCCCAGTTTTGTTAATTGTGTGGAGAAAATGTCTAAGCGGATGATCCGATTGGCTCTGTTTGGTGAGTTTGCGTCAGGTCTCTGAGACTTGGTACCTTGCCTCAGAGAGGCAGAGTGAAAAGCCTCCCATTCAGGTCCCAGTCTCCTCCAACAGGCCTGCATGTGGCCGGCATGGCAACACATCCCAGGTTCTCCCACTTCCAACACCTCCGCTCCGTCTTCCTCATCCTCGCCTCAACAAGTCTCTTCATGGCTTCAACAGATGAGTTCACTTTGGAAACTCACAGAAAGAAATCCTCACAAGCTGGCGAGCGAAAATAAAATTTGACCAACAAGGCAAAAATCTTAGAGGATGTCAACATTTCCTCTCTAATTAACTAAACATTGGTGCTTTCTTTATCAAACCAGCGAATAATTTATCTATAAACTTTAATCGCAATATTTTACCTACAATATAGAACTTCCGGTGGGTTTGACCAATCATTACCCGGATTTTGCAGTTTCTTCCTAATCTAGTTCCATAACACATGTAAGCATTATATTTTAGTATAATTCTTTGGTTAGCTATTTTTGATCACTTAAATATATTTATTAAATTTCTTGTTTTTCAGCGATTATGGTTCTAGTCCTGGTTGGATTTGTCTGTTCTCCTGCAGGATGAGACCCACGACCTTCAGATCCATGATAGGTAACATTTATCCACATCGCTTAACTGCATTTTGTTACCGAAGAGTTTGAACAAAAACCAGAAGACAATAGAACGATCAAAGTTGCTGCGAAACATTCGAGCTGGCATCTTCTTGCTTGTATGTGAGAAAGTTGTTTCTGCTAAATATAAATATTTTAAAAATAAAAAAATCTGCCAACAGTCAAAGTGACAAAATGACATAAATATGGATGCAAGAACAATCTTCCCCTGCTTCAGCCACACAAAACAAACAAAATGATGTTTAAACCACGTACAACTTGGAAAAGTCAGAAAAAAAACGTCTACGCCTGGGTGGACTCTTGAACATAACCCACATAACCGGATCAGAACATTTCTGCAGCAAGTCTCAACTCTAACGTTGAGACAAAATACACAACACAGAGCAACACTGCACACATACTGCGCTCCAGGTGTGTGCGTGTGTGTGTGTGCTTCTGTTCTCTGGCTTCAGAGAAAAGCCAATCTCCACGTCCAATTATTTGCCTCTCAAAGGCAGACAGATGGGGATGAGCCGGGAGAATACAGCACACGGGGCTGAAGGCAGAATTAGTTAGACTTACAGAAAGTGAAAGACAGAGGAATTCTTTGAGGGTCTGCACAGGGGGGAATTAATTAGAATGAAAAAAGGCATAGTGGAGGGGTACTGGGGGGGATGAGGAGGAGGAGGAAAGGCTCCTCTTCGCCCGAGTCCTGGAAATGGCTTCACAATTAGTCAAAGTCCCAAATAGCCTGTGGACAAAACTGGAGCCGCAGCTGCAGAGCGGGAGACGAACACCCGGATGGAGGACGCGGAAAGCGGCAGAAGAAAGCGCCGAAGTTGTTAAAGAGACATGACTGGCAAGAGAACGTCATAAATACATATTCTTGTCTTTCATGGTGAGTCTCCGTACCCTCTCGAGGCGACGGCCGCCTGTCCCGTTTTCTCAGCCCCGTTAATCCTCTCCTCTCCTCTCCGTTCTTCTGCTCCCTCCGTCCGCGCGCCGTCCATCCGGGATATTCCACCAGAGGCTCCGGCTGCAGGCGGACGGCGGCGTCGCCGGGCTCCGCACGCGCTCCGCACGCGCTCCACACATTGCTGTCTTCTTCCTGTTCGCCTCTTTCACGTGCCGACTGGAGCAGGTTCCTTTCTCCTCTGTGGTGGTGACACATGGCGTGTGTAGTGTGGTGGTGGTGATGGGGGGTGATGGAGGGCACGGAGGAGTGAAAGGAAGGACTCAGGGCAGAATAAATGAAATGAATAAATACGGGTTAAAAGCCGAGGGAGGGAAGCGCAGCAAGGTGTGGGCAGACGGAGCGGCGAGCGGGGAATGACGGGAAGAGGCAGGTGGAATGGGTAGTGACACATCGCGGAGGTGTGTGTCTGCGTGTGTGAGTTGTGTCAGAGCACGGGGGCCGTCCCTCCAGCCGACACGAGGAGGAGGGAGAGGAGGCGGTGAGGTAACGGAGGAGGACCGGATGGATGGATGGACGGATGGATGGACTGGATTCAACAAGCCTCCTCCTCTTCTCGGTCCATTCACACACAGAAACTCTCCACTTTGCCCAGTTCATTATCATTCACTGGATTCCACCACAACATGCCTGACTAAACTACCCACGGACAGAATGGAGGGAGGAGGACAGAGGGAGGAGGACAAAGGGAGGAGGACACAGGGAGGAGGACAGAGGGAGGAGGACAGAGGGAGGAGGACGGAGGAGGCAGGGGGGAAGGGGAGGACAACAGAGGAGGAGGAGGACACAGGGAGGAGGACGGAGGCAGGAGGTCGGGGTGTGTTAGACCAGCAGGTGTTCCCTCTACGTCTATTGTTCCCCCCAACTGTGTGTTCATGGAACTGAGTCTTTGTGTCCTGCGCGTGTGTGTGTGTGTGTGTAGGTTTTCACAAGTTTGCGCCTGGGCTCTTAGAGGGAGGTGAAGAAGCTGGATAGCTGAACATGTTCAAGGAGGACAGAGGAAAACTTCTTGAATCCAACTGGAAAAGGGAGAAAAGATCTCCGGCGCTCTGTGTTTGACAGGCACCTCAGATGTGCTTTTTAAAAAAAAAAACCTTTTCAGCTTCTCTCAGGTCATTTCGCAAAGTCGAAATCATTTAACATCGATGAATGCTCCGCGTGATTGACTCAGATGTTTTGTTTTCCTCGTTCAGGCTGCACAGCTTGAGAGAAAATCAAGGGAACAATCCAGGCTGTCGGATGTTAAAAACTTAATTGCTGTAACTCCACAAAGAATGTTTTGTATTTCAAGAGACGTGATTATGTTTTTATATATAATCACTTCAGGCAGATCAGAGTTTAATGGTGCGCTTCCCAGAAGCAAGTCTTTCCATATAATTCAACACAATTTGATCAAAAACATAGAAATTGTGTACTATATATACATACATACACACACACACACACATTATTAATTTGATGCAATACCTGGAATTGGTTAGAAGAGGCTGTAGATGGACATGATGGGTGTTGCGTTTCAATTGCAAATGTGCGCAAATCTTATTCCATCGTTATTCTGAAAAGGTCAAAAACACACTGCTGTGTTTCCGTTAAATAAGAAACAACTAGTGATTCGTGAATACGTTTGCTCATGTGAAAAAAACAACGTGCATATAGCAGAAACATCTTTTACTATACTGTCCTATACAAACTCACCGGGGACTCACAGCAAGAAAAACAAAAGAAATTGAATCTCAAAAATACATTTCTCCCGGGTCTAGGTACACAGGAATCAAAAATCAACCATAAATGAAAACTAATTCTGGGAAAATATTGAAAAGGCAACTGAGTTTTGTCAATAAAAAGTGTCCACAAAAAGTTTTTTCTTCTTCCTCTGGTTGTTCTAGCCCATATGACTGTATCTTTAGGCTACTTTGAAACCATTTACTGCCAATACGGTGTATTACAGGCTATAATTCATATTCGCTAAAATAATATGGGTTATATACAGTATGTTAGTTTGATCGGCTGCCCAGTGGCGCAGCTGGTAGAGCTGTTGCCTTGCAGCAAGAAGGTTCTGGGTTCGATTCCCAGCCCCGGTCTTTCTGCATGGAGTTTGCATGTTCTCCCTGTGCATGGTGAGTTCTCTCCGGGTACTCCGGCTTCCTCCCACAGTCCAAAAACATGATTGTCAGGTTAATTGGTCTCTCTAAATTCTCCCTAGGTGTGAGTGTGTGCGTGCATGGTTGTTTGTCCTGTGTGTCTCTGTGTTGCCCTGCGACAGACTGGCGACCTGTCCAGGGTGACCCCGCCTCTCGCCCGGAACGTTAGCTGGAGATAAGCACCAGCAACCCTCCCGACCCCAGTAAGGGACAAGGGTGTAGGAAAATGGATGGATGGATGTTAGCTTGAAGCACAATATTTCTCATGTCCTTTCAAGTTGGCCCACAAATTCTCCATAGGACGGAGATCAGGACTTTGTGACGGCCATGACAAAACATTGACTCTGAAAATTTATTAGCTTAGAACATTGCTGTATGACAAAGTTCACTGTTGTTTCAGTCTATTAGGTAACTTCATTTCAGTGTAGTCATATCAGCACAGGTGAAGTAGGAAAGAGTCCAGCTGACATTACTCTCTCATGCCTCAATTAGTCTTAAGATACGGATCATTTAGACCCCACAAGATGTTTTCTCTGACCGCAGTCCGGCAGGGATGGCTCTGACACTTCGTGCGCTTTTATGAGTTTTGTTTGTTGTATGGTATCGGGAAACAACCGCCCCTGCTTCTTGGCTGTCTGATCACGACATTTGCTGCACTCCTCCATTTGCTGCACTCACGCTAAGACTGAGGGAGGGTCGAACATGGTAGCAGGCTGCTATAGAAGGAGAATGTTGCCAAACAACTCAGTGGACTTAGACGCAACTCCTCCATAAGTTGGAGGATTTGCAACTACAAGTTTCCAAGCTTCCACCTCACAGAGCAGCTTTTTCCAGTGACTCCCCCTACTCAATACCTTCAGACTAGCCAGCAGCAATTAGCAAACACCAGGTGGAACAGCACATCTGCTGAGCTCATTATAGGAGCTGCTTCTCAGTGCAACGCTGATGAAAATGTTGTTTAAGGGTTTAATAACAAAGACCCCCAAAGATCAGATCGTCGATCTGTGGCCAGAAAACTTTCGACATTTTGCCTCGTGCCTCATATTTGATGTTTGCTAATAAAGATGATTAAAACTATGGGATAGTTTTTTTTAGCGTGTCATAAGAACTTAAAATTTGCATCACTGCCCACACCTTCTGCCATGAATATGCTCATCTGCTCTTTAGCTGCACACTGACATTATGAAATGTCAGAGTGAGCCATGCTGAAAATGTTAATGTGATTTAATTGTTGAAAACAGTTTGGAAAAATTGGACTGCTGCTATGTTTTCACACATCAGCGTGGCAGTAACTACAACACGCTTTGATTCTTTGCAGTTATTTCAAGATCAGAGCGGCCAGTCAAAGCAAGTCATTGTGTTGTGTGGGTCCACTTTAATGAGATTACATAGCTGGCAGCCAAGCAGCAATTACGTGGAATCAATTAATTTAGGTGGCAAAATGTGCTCTGAAAGCTTTTGTTAAGTATCCATTAAAGACTGTAAGTGTGCTTCACTTGTGATTGGCTTCCCTCACCTCCACCTTTTCCTGTTCTTGATGAAAATATCCACACTTAGGATTTCCATTTTTGCTCAGTGGTAAAAGGAAGAAATCTCAAATCTTAATTAAAAAATTCATCAACCACAAAAAAACAACATTTCTTTAAAACTCCTTGCTGTAAGAACCACCAGGTCGTAGTTTACGTTTGGTCAGAAATCATTTTTCGTGAAAGTTTCTCAAAATTGGAATAAAATGCCAGGATGTAAAATTTATATGTCAATTTTTATATCGTTTTCTACTAAATTAAAGCCACGACTCTTAGATAATCAGTGATCATGTGATTCTTAATTTTTATTCTGTTTTTTTTATACATAGTTTTTATTGTGAATTTTTGTGCTTCAAACTTTTTCCATCCATCCACCATCTTACACACTTATCCCCATCCTGGACAGGTCACCAATCCATCGCGATAAATTACTTTTATTCTTTTGAAATTTGTAACTTGAAATGTTTTTTTTTTATATTTTAAATAAAAAACAATTTTTATAAACTGTAATTGTCTTTTTTTGATGGAGTGGGCTTGTTTAATTTGTCTAAATTGCACTGTAATGCGTTACAGTACATTTATATTGATTGTACCCTGAAGGATTACAGATGAAAACTAGCCATTACGGCTAACTCTGTTTTTAATTTTTTTTATAATAAATAAACAACCTAAGGTTTGTTTTAATAGCTTATTAAACAGAATCGGTTTCATTTAATCCATTATCTTGAAAGGATTGCTTGAAGTAAGCTTCATATGCTGTGTAATTTGTGTGTTAATGTCTTGATTTATACATTTGTTTCCTGAGAATGGTAGCTTATAGTAAAAGTTAAAGCAGCTGTTTGTGTGTGTGGGCTGCTGGGGATCTGGTAACCAATCTGCTTTACACAGAAAGTCGTACATATTTGCTCGTTGAATTATCAGACTAAAATCCATGGAGACCGTTTTACCCAGTGAAGTTTCAGCCGTGAGAGCCAAGTTAGTCTAACTAGGCAGGAGATCATTTTTGGCTTCACAAGAATACCGTAGAGAGGAAAACACAGGAGAGAGGGAGAGATTTGTTTGACAACACTCACAAATTAGAAGCTTAATTATACGTCATTTCCTGATGTTGTTTTAATCCTTCCTGCATTATTTCCTTCGTCCTGTTATCACCATTTCATGAACTCCTTTTCCATTATCATAATCCAACTTTAAGCCTTTTGGAAATCATTTTTCATGAACACATTCAGTCACAAATCAATTGTATTCATGATTCCTCCCAAGGAATCACAACAGTACTTGGTTTTGATCACACACTGAGTACTGACTACAGCTGCACAGTATGATGAAGAAGGGACAGACAGAAGCTATTTCTGGCAGCCAAACATTGACTTATAGGTTGAGGGAAGGGCCAAAAGCTGCTCATGTTGTCACAAACTCTAAAGCAATCTGTGCTTAGCTCCTCTCCACCCATGGGTGTTCACACTTCACACAGCATGGTGTGGATAATGAGTCTGCAGAGCCTTTAGACAGGATGTTTCCTTTAAGTGTCGATGCGCACAGTAAAAGGCCTGAAGTGGCGGTCAGGGAAGGAACCTTCAGGGAGAAATGTTTAGTTGTTTTTGGATGTCCACTTTCTGGTAGTCCTGTTCCCATTCAACTGTGATCCAGAGTTTGAGCAAATTTTAAAAGAAAAAAATGAGGAAATGTGAATTAGTTGTGTTTCCCTCTAGTGGTTTGGAGCCAGTCAAGAGGGCTATGCAATGAGTCAATTCCATGGAAACCGCGGACAAACCCATGTGGAACCCACATTGTCTGCCCTCCTTTTCCCCATATGGGGCCCACCTAGGTATGGTGGCTGGGTAATGGGGTGATTACCTGTAACCATCAATAAAATGTTCTGCTATCTAGAAAAATGTCTGAAAGTTGATGGGCAAATGAGACATGTAATGCTGATGAAATGTAGTGTTTCACTGTTTGTGAGTATTCTACTATATGGCTGTGCTTTGAGGCCGGCCTTTTCCTGAAAGCCTGAATCCAGGAAGACACAACTAATTTAAAGTCTTAAATTAATTTCCGTGCCTTACATTGACTTTGTTTTTACTGAGAAAAAAATTCACGAAAAAGTTCAAAGACGCGACAGTTTGCCTGAGGCATGTGGATTTCAACCAACTGAAATAGAAACAAATGCTTTTAGAGCTTTTTGTTGGAGGCAAGAGGTACAATTTCATGCAGCGCTACAATAGCACGACCGCAGCTGCGCCACTCGGGAGCTCGGCACACGCAGGGTTGTTTCAGAGCCACTAAATTATCAAACAGGTGCGAGAACAAATAATCCAACTTCATCCCAGCAAATGTGGCAATGGCTGCACTGTCACATCTCTCGCTCTCCCAGAAGAACATGCACGCTGGTACGCAACCGTACGTGTTTTAATTTATGTTGGAGAGAGCACAGACAGGATCTGGAGTAAATTAAAGACTTGTTTACTGGGGTACAGTATCCCATATCCACCAAAACGTAAAGGTCATCCACAAAGAAAACAAGAAAAACAACGTCAGAGGCTTTGAAAATCTCCTCGGTGCCGTTTCTAAAAAGGTCACACCTCCTCTCTGCGTGTGTTATTGTGCCGAGAGTGAACATCTCCTCCTTGGTCGTTTACTCTGGGTCTAATATGGATCATAGAGCTGGCATATGTGTGTGGATCTCATTGAGCTTTACTTTCACACACTTTGAACACCGCCATGTGAGTAGCATTACCAACGGGTGATGAAGAGGAGCTTGTGCCGTCACCTGGAAACAGAAGGGACATTAAGACCAGCAGCAAACAGAGACGTGGGGAAGTGTGTGTGAGGATGTTCAAGTCTAACACTGAAGGAGACGAATTGAATGGTTATAATGCCCAGGAGGAAGATGGAGATAGAGATCAATGGAGTTTTTCTGACATACTGGGTTTTTTTAAACGTAAGCAGCCATTTTACCAGCATGCATTTATAAGTTTTATGTTGTAACAATTTTCTGTGTAAATATCTCATGTTACAACCTGGACACCAGCAGATTATAGACAAGTATGTACTATATATGTACTTATTTCTTTTCAAAGTTAGTGGGTACAGCTTATATCGAGATGTGTTCAATATTTGGGAAATGACAGTACTTAAAAATAAAAAAAATAAAAAAAGGTCTGTATTACGCTTCCTTTTGAATCCAAACTGTTTTGTTGCAGCCCTGAAGGCCACAACCCAAAACCTGTTGGTCATTAAAGTTGTTTCTCAGTACATCAAGCAGTACTGCATTTCTCACATTACCAGAAACAAGGCAGCACAGGTAGGAGAAATGCCAGCTAATTATACATGTTTCAGTAACATCAATCCTTTGACTTCCATTACTTTTGCTCTGACTGATCCACATAATTTCCATAAGGCAGTGATTCACGCATTTCAGTGACGCACGCATCCACACAGATGTTGAAAGAAACTAAAATGCTCCTTCAGAATTACTCATAAGACAGATTCTAAACTCCACCATTTAAAAATGTAAGTATTCTGTTGTTTAATTGAGTAAAACTATTAATTCATACATACACTAATCATTCTTAATCTTAAATTGGAATTGGTCTTTTAATTTAGATGTCATTTGTTTGTGGTGGAGGCATCTTCATCTTTTGATCGTGTTTGGAGATGAATATCAAAGAATAAATGTTTTAAAGTGAGTCATATCCCAGGCTTTAAATGAATGACCCCTGTTGGGTCAGTCACTAATAGGTATCAGGGCTATGTGTGTTTATCAGAATGCTTATTAGGTTTTTTCCTGATAGGTGGAGGTTTGGACAGAGCCAATGAACTGAACATATTCTTCAACATGATCAGTTCAGCTTCCTGCTAACAAACCGACGGCCCTCCCTCCTCCGACCCACAGCTTCACTGTCACAACTCCAATGTTTTGTTTTCTTTCTTCCACATCTGTCAGGTATGGACTTTTCTTTTTAATCTGTTGCCAGTGTTAAGACATCCTGCCAAAAAAGGTACCAAAAAAAAAAGCTCCGAGACGACTCTACATGTTGTCCAGATGTTCTTGTTGGATTCCGGTGTTAATACTTCAAACTTAAGCTTAGCTATGTAGCAGTGATCTCTTATGACTGGCTGCCAGTTAGATATACGATTTTTCCAAAAGAGATAAAATTCACAATGTGACCACAGCCGTTTGCACACTGAAAGCATTTATTTCCTAACCTGCCATTTCCTCTTCTGCAATCAACATCATTCTTCCTTTTATCTCAGTCATATTCCCCTTGGCCACATCCAACCAAATTGCCAGAGGGATTGCTGAAGCGCCATCTTGTCCAACCAAAGGAATCTGTAGCCAAGTCAAGGAAACAACTTGTTCGCCTGCATTAACTTTTTGTCATTTTTCCTCATCTGGCGACATGTTGGGCACACCCAGAGCGGCGTTGTGGTTTTCCGCCGCCGCAATGTCTCCCTTTCAATCTCGCTTTCAAAGGCAATCATCTAATTCCCCGCTGGCGCATCAGTCCACCATGAGGGTATGAAATTTGTCAAGTGCGGGAACGGGGAATCGCCTGCCTCACGTAATGTGAAGATCTGCGCTATTTCCTCAGCATATGCCCCACAATTCATTTTATAAATGTCAGAGGAAGCTTGGCAACCCCTCCGCCTTCACCATCTATCCATCCCCACAGACACACACACCCAACCTGATAGGTAATATTCTTATTAGAGATCAGCTTGATTGGCTCCTTCTGCCCTTTTCATTGTCTGAGCGACAGTGAGGGAAGGGATGATGATGATGTGTGTCTGCATGTGTGTTCATGCATCGGTAGCCCTGTATGCCCAACATTCTGGCGTTTACACAAACAGAGATTAGAAATGCAATAAAACTGTCACATGGAGAATGCCGCTGTAATGCCGTCAACCCCCAGCTCGCTGTCACTCTTATCTACCTATTTTACAAACATGCACAGACACACACTTGGATACTCCAGGAGTATGCTGTGATAGTCAGAATAGCTTAAGATGCTCAATATCCATAGTAATCCTCTCCCCTTCCTTAACAAACTTGTGTATGAGTGGTGATGAGTCTCTGTAATGCTCCTAACAGAAGACCTGAAATTTCAGCCAGCACACAAAATGAAAGTAAAGAATGGCTTATTGAGGATGGGACAATCAGCCACCAGAACAGGAACCAGTGAGGGGGGAGAAACAGGTTAGTGGCTAGAAACGTGGTGCCGAAGTTTAAACAAGACAGCCACTAACCTTCTCACCAGAACACTGAGCTGGGATGATGACAGGCCAGGGTCAGAAAGGCAGACGACTTATCTGGGGTGGGGTGGGGGGTGGGGGTCAGGCAGAAATCCAAGGTACAGAAACAGGACAGGCATGTGAAGACAATAGCAGGCAGGCAAATCCAGGGACGAGGCGAGGGCAGAGGTCAAGAGGCAGAAACAGGGCTTTCAAAAATCTGGCACTGTCTGCCTGTCAGAGGATGAATATAACTGGTGGTGAGCAGGTGGAAGGAATGAGCCTGATTGCACTGCAGCAGTAGTGTGCAGGTGGCTGAGATGAACTTGATTGCAATGGTGAGGGCCGAGGAGGGAAACAGAGCAGACAGACAGGCCAGAATCATAACAGTCTCAGTGGCTATTTAAGAGTCGGCTTGCTTTCCTATTGCTTTTGGTGCCACAGCTTATTTCATGGCTCTTCATCTGCTGTTTGTAGGAGAGTAAAAAAGAGCTCCCTCTAACAGTCATTTACCATGCCTAATATGCGAGGCGTTTAGCTGCAGGAGAAAAACTAAATTTCTTGAGGAACATGACGAATTAAAATGTTTTTACAAGGCTAATTAATGTCAGCGAAGGAAAAAAAATATAATTTTGACGATTGTTTTCACTTACTTTCTGTGAAAACAACTGTCAAAACCCCTGTTGGATCCATTGGATCCATGTTTTTTAGGCAGACCTATAAAGACACTATTGCAGTAGTTAATGCGACTAAAGACAAACACATGAGTTTCTATAGATCTTGCTGGGACATTAGTCTTTTAGTCCAGTTCTTCAGCTGATAGGACCTGGCTCTGAAAGTCCAGGTCAGAGTCCATCACCACACCCACGGTTTGTACCTGTTCGCAAACATTACATTTCTAGCTGTATAGTTTCTGGATCTAATAACTGAAGCTGTGTGCTGATTCTTTGGGTGAAAGGATGACTTCAGTGTTATTTCTTTTCAGCTGGAGAAAGTTATGGCACATCGATATATGTATTCTAGGCATCCGTTCAGTGATTTGGAGTCACCTGGTGACACTGTACTGTACAACTGTTTGTTTCTATACACCCGGAGAGAACTCGCGCATACTTCAAACATACTCATATTCTATAACTAATAATTATATTTAGCAGGAAATGACAAAATAAAAAATACTGCATTTTGTCGCAGTGGACCCATTTTCCCCTTTGTGCACCACCCAGGTCCGTTTACCAGTTTCATGACCTGACCAAAAACCCTTAGTGTTGGGCTGTTTGAGGAGTTTCCTATGATGGAAACTCCGGAGCAGATTTCAAATAATAACTAAAATCCCATGATGCATAACTTCTCTTTTCTTTGGGACACTAAATGTCCAGTTAAATTTTTTTTTTCACAAGAGCAAAAAGAGCTGAAACTGACTTGGACTTTACAGAGAATACTACAGTATGCAAAGGAGAGGATTCCTGAAAAGGCTATTTCTTTGGAGGAGGGTAGGAAAATAGTTTTTGATAATCTGGATAACATCAAGAAACAAGAAGCTGCAAAGTTAATTATTACTGAGGAAAAGCGCCTCAAAGAGAGAGCGAAGCAGCAGTTAGAGCAAAAGTTGGATACATCGGACGGACCCATCCAGATGGACCCACCCATACGGACCCACCCATCCAGACACATCCAATCCAGCCTCGATTTTTTCCCCGGTTTTCTAAAAAACAAGTGACAGATCCATTACACAGATAGACACATCCGGACGGACACCCATCCATCCAGACGCATCCATCCTTCCAGAGTTTTTTCCAGATGTTCCGGTGTCTCTTAAAAACAAGTGGCAGATCCATCCAGACAGACGCATCAAGACGGATTCAACGCCCCCCCACCCAGCGCATCCATCCCCTTTTTCAGACGACCCTCCAGACGGATCCATCCAGACGAACCCATCCAGACGGAGCCATCCAGACTGACCAAGCCAGACGGACGCATCCATTCAGACGGACCCATCCATCCATTCAGACTCATCCATCCAAGCAGAGTTTTTTTCCGGATGCCCCGGTTTCTCTAAAAAAACAAGTGACAGATCCATCCAGACAGACATATCCAGACGCATTCATCCATCCAGAATTTTTTCCGGATCTCCGGTTTCTGTAAAAAACTAGTGACATATCCGGCTGCCGGCTTATTATTTGTTGAAAGAAGAATAAAAAAGAATAAACAACAACAATGTTACAAACAATTAACATACAATGACACAAAATCCAAATTAAAGGATACTATTTAGGTTTTAGTTCTATTTAAGTTCTAGTTAATACTATTTATCTATTTTAATTTAGTTTAGTTTAATCTAGTTTGTTTATAATCTGTTTAAATCCAATTTAGTTATTTGGTGTTCCCTCCAAGAAGTTAAGAAAAAAAAACAATAACAACAAAACAGAACAGAACAATCCAGCAAAGACAAGTCAAGCTGTGCTTCAGATTGATGTCTTGTTTTCCTCCGATGATCCAAACAGTTAATCCCGTTTCAGTGACCCACTGCTAATTCGCAGGACAACATGGGCAGGTCATACCAAGTTGAGTGAATGGCAATGTCCAGCAGAGGGCACAGCTCCTGTTAGATGGTCACAAGGCTTCCGGGTTGGCTCGCCATCACGTTCTCCTCAGCAAGATCCAACTCAGAGATCGATCGGAGATTCCTTAGTCCAGTTCCCAGCAGAACGTAAGGGAAAAAAAGGCCTGCTGTCACAAAGAGTGACAGTTAGCGACAGTTAGCTCCTCCACTGATCAGCCGTTGAATTTCTGTTGACAAGAGCTACTGTTAACTTCCGCTGATCAGCCGTTACTTCAGCTTTCCGTTTAAATTAAATATTTTACAAATACATTATCTTAAAAAAACAAAATACACTTTCAACTCACCAAGTCCAGTTCCACAACACTCAAGATGAACACGAACGCAGTCAGGGTGAGAGAGAAAAGAAAATGCGGAAAGCAACTTCTAAAAAAAAAATTAAAAAAAATTGTCTCTTAGACAGGAAGTCGGTTATTAGTGGTCGATTTCTCTTATCTGTCTCTTTTTTTTTTTTGCTTCTGCATTCTCTGCTTGTTTTTCGCTCTCTTCTGCTTCTCTTGCTCTCGCCGGAGAACGCAGCAACCCGATTGGCTGGAGCTAATCACATGGGTTACACATAAATGTGACCCTTCAGAATAAGAGATTCCGATGACAGCCGCTGACAAAACAAAAACTCTCTGGTTTGTACCGTTTCTCTAATCAAATAAAATATCACAAAATCAAATACAGCACTTATAATGTCTGTAATTATTGCTTTTTTATGTTTTTTTTACAATTTTAAGATCTATTAATTCCCTATTTATTCGCCTATTTATTTATTTATTTCCTATTTACCCAATTTATATTCTGTCTCTGCTGCCCTGCGACATTGTGGTGTTTAAAATAAAAAAGCTGAGAATTGTAAACCATTAGCAGAGAACATATTCATCAGACACTGACTGTAAAACATTAGACTCGCATGTCTCAGTAAAGGTGTCAAAACCGTTTTTATGCCAATTCATCTGCGCAATGAACCCACCGTTTTAGGACTTACATCGTAAAGAAACATGATCATTTTACGAATATCTTTAAAAGTTGCCTCTGAGATGATATTTCAGTCCATTTTGTCATCTATGGTAAACGACTCCGTGTGTGTGTGTTTGTACCTTGGTCGAGGCCCTGATGGGTCCCGAGACACGGAGGATGAGTTAGCCTCTGCCCTGGTTTCCATGGCAGCTGCCGGCTTTATTAGACTCTCACTTTAGCTCCCACAAGCAGTCAGACACATGTTCACGCATCCACACAAACTCCCGTCATTGTGCGGCTGCGGGCCCTCGCCACCACCCCGCCCTGGGGCGCTTACATTTTGGAGCAGTTAAGAAACTTGTCAGGAATGAGAGATGGGCGATGTGTGGCTAAATGAAGCGCAATGGAGAAAACGTCACGCGATTTCACACCCGAGTCGCCTCCAGCTCCCCTCCTGCCACACACATAAGCACAGGCACAAACACACACTAACGCAGAGACGGGGTAAGATGAGCCTCAAATGAGTGCCATGGTGAACATCAATACACTCAGCCAGCCCGTATCGAGGCCTGGCGAATAGGCCCAATCAATATCCCCAGACCAAACCGATGTCACATTCAGTACAGGACAAGCCAGACTGCATTAGACCCGCTCCAACCAGCATCAGTCATCTCCAGACTATCCATCCAGCTTTTATGCTGCTCGCCATAAGGGCTGCAGAACCTCCTTGACCTGCAGTTTCAATCTGAAGGATAAATATTGCAGTTGCAGGGATTGCCTAGAGGCGACAAGGAAGCCCGTACATGCAAAGCCTTCAATACTTTGTTTCACAGACTTTGTTCATTTTAAACTACATTGTTGGCTCTTAGAAAGCACAGTGGAAAAAAGTATTTAGTCAGTCACCAATTGTGCAAGTTCTCCCACTTAAAAAGATGAGAGAGGCCTGTAATTGACATCATAGGTAGACCTCAACTATGAGAGACAAAATGAGAAAAAGGTTTTCTGTAAGTCTTCACCAGGTTGTCTCACACCGCTGCTTCCTCCAAGCAGATCTCCTCTAAAGCAGTGATGTTCTGGGGCTGCCAACGGGCAACACAGACTTTCAACTCCCTCCAAAGGTCTTCGATGTGGTTGAGATCTGGAGACTGGCTAAGCCACTCCAGGACCTTGAAATGCTTCTTATGAAGCCTTTGTTGCCCTGGCAGTGTGCTTGGGATCATAGTCATGCTGAAAGACCCAGCTATGTTTCATCTTCAATGCCCTTGCTGATGGAAGGAGGTTTGTACTCAAAATCTTACAATACATGGCCCCATCCATTCTTTCATGTACACGGACCAATCGACCTGGTCCCTTTGCATAGAAACAGCCCCAAAGCATGATGCTGCCACTCCCATGCTTCACATGGGGGTGACAACATGGTGTATTTTGGATGCAACTCAGCATTCATTCTCCTCCAAACACGACGAGCTGTGTTTATACCAAACAGGTCTATCATTAAAAGCATACGTGTTGCCTTATTTCTTTCATGCGTTTTTGAGAAATCCTTTAATCTCCATGGCAACCACTCAGCTGTGATAACACCTGGGTGGCCCGGGTGTTATCACACCAGGGCCAGGTGTTATCACACCAGGGCCACCATGGAGGACTAAGCTCTTCCTTGGAGCTGCAGTTTTCACAGATCAGCCCTCCCCCTCAACTCCTCCACTCAGCTCCTTCAGACTAGCCAGTAGCAATTGGTAAATACCTGGTGGAACTGCAGAGCTATTTCTCAGAGCAACACTGGAGGAAACATTGTTAAAGGGTTAATACAGGAGCCATCTTGTTATGACTTGCTGAAAGCGAAGTTTCATGAAGAGCAGGAGTTTCTTAAAGAGACAGATGCCCAATTTCAAGGGGTTACATTACAAAGAATGCAGTCACATTTCTTTCAAGTCATATTTGATATATACAGCATTTTTATAACATTGTTACTTGATTTTGCTTCAAAATGCCAGCATACAAAAAAATGGATAATCATTTTTCCTTTAACAGAAATCTTGGCATGCTTGTCTTTTGTTTATTGTGATTTTACTGAAAAAAATAGACTAGATACCAGATAACTTAAAAATAGGCAAGTGCAACTATAAAATATTACCAGTCAGTTTATTCTGCTAAATACAAAAAAAATGTCCTTTGAATTTGATTATGATTTTTTGCCAGGGTTACTGCTTTTGAGGCAATTGAACCAATTAGTTGATATCGATAAGTCTCATTTTGAGTGGGGTTGAATTTAGCAGTCTATGCGTTTTGCTTTGCGGATGTTATGAGGCATGTCTGTCCTCACTATGGCCTGTGAGTCGTACCATCTGGCTGCAACACATTTCCAGTTCGGTGGCAGCAGCCTTGGAATGCTCCAAATTAGATTCTGTTTGGAGCAAACTGCTGATCGTGCTGCTCTGAGCTTCCTTTGTCTCTCTTTTGGGAGAAAGCTAATTACCTGTGATCAGAGAGCAGACCGTGGGGGCAAGCATCTATGGCTAAGAAACCAGTCTATGACTTGGATCATTTCACTGGAAATTGTTATGAGCAAACCCTGTGAATTGGATGGGCTTGAGATAAGTTCTCAGGTTCTTTGAAATTAATCTCTCTGTGAAACACACAAAGCCTGGGATATTGTTCTATAAGCTAGCTCTGCTTTGTCTGTCTCCACCTGACTTCCCTGCTGTGTTCCTTTGTCTTTGTGATGCTGTTTGTTTTCTGAACTTATCTAACAAACCTCTGAGGCTCTCGCTGAACACCAGGATTTATACTCAGATGAAACTTTCAATTCTTTTATTTGTACATGTTTGAATTTTATGCTTTGCTTTTCTGAAGCTCTTTAAGATTTTTGAAGGTGCTACATTATTTTCTTACTCGTTTTATTGTGTCTAGTAAAAGTGAGTACACGCCGCACATTTTTGTAAATATTTGAAGGGACAATGCTGAAGACATGACAGCGAGATACAAAGCAGTCATTGTGCAGCTTAAATAACAGTGTGTACGCCCCTCAAAATCACTTAACACACATTTATTCATATCTAAAGAGCTTGCAACAAAAGTGAATACATTCCTATGTGAAAAGTGTGACCAAAGAGCCAATATTTTGTGTGGCCTCTGTTCATTTCCAGTACTGCCTCAGCCATCTTGGGCATGGTTCCCTCTGAAACCCTTGCGCACTCCTCCAGGATGACATCACATATCCGCCGGGTGTTAGAGATCTTGGCCTCTTCCACCTGCCGTTTGAGGATGTCCCAACGATGATCAATGGGGTTTAGGTCTGAGGAACTTGGCCAGTTAAACATCTCTGCCCTGCGTTTCTTCAGACAGGCAGTGGTGATCTTGGAAATGTTTGGGGTTGATATCATGTTGCAAGATTGCCCTGTGGCCCAGTTTCAGATGGGAGGCCATGTATGTCACACTACATGTTAGCATTCATTTTTCCCTCAATGAATTGTAGTGCCTCACTGCCATCAGCACTGATGCAGCCCTGATTCACAATCAGGCTTGACTGTTGGCAAGACACACTTGTCTTTGTGTTCCTCACCTGATTGGCACCACATGTGCTTTAAGCCGTCTGAACCAAATAGTGTATCTTGGTCTTATCAGAGCCGACATTGTTCCAATAGTCCATGCAAACTGTTTGCAGGCTTTCTTTAAAAGCAGCTTCTGTACATCAGTGGTCTCAAACTGCATTCCTCGGGTGCCAGAGTCCTGCAATTTGTAGATGTGTCCCTTGTTCTTCAGATTTGAATTACATGACACTCCACAGAGTTCCAGTAATCACCTGGTATTGGAGCCAGATATTCTGAATCAGAGAAACATCTTAAAGTTTCAGGACACCGGCGCTTGAGGACTGGAGTTTGAAACCAGTGCTTTAGGAACAACAGCCATGGAGGCCAATCTGATGCAGTTTGCAGTATGTGGTCTGACAACTGACACTCCTTCAGCCTCTATTTCAAAAGACAGCCATTGGATATGACGCTGACCATGCGCACTCACCTTTATTGGTCGACCATGGCGACGCTGACTCTGAGTGAAACTAATTCATCTGTCCCCCGTCTCTGGGCCACTGTGCTGCAGCTCAGGTCCTGGGAGTTCTTGGCCATGAGGTGCCATGTTGAACCTCCAGTGACCAGAGAGTGAGATCGATAAAACTAAATTTAACACACCTGTTCCCCATTCACACCTGAGGATGTTGGAGTTGAGGACCTACAAAACAAAATGCATACAACACTTTAACGGTTTGTATTCGTAAAAAACCATGAGATAATGTTTGTAATCTGAATCTTAGATTAACTCTCTGGTTAGGACAGCAGTAAAGTCATTGGCAGGCCAGCCCTCAGGTCACCACAAGCTATCTTTTTCTCCATTCGCCACATACCGGCTATGTGATGTCATGATGTTGGATGATACATTCTTTTGACATCAGGAAGATGGTGACAAGTTCCACTTTGCAAATACAGCCAGTATAAAATTAATCTGTTCCCTGTCTATCAACCTTATTAACGACCCAAGATAATGAGATGAGCTGGAATACAGGAGGGACTGTTGATGAATTCATTTCATTGAAATTTGCATTTATGATGGAGATTGATAGCTGGGAATGAGACTGGCTGGGACTCAGTAGGACTTGTAGGAAGACGGTAAATGGTTCTGGGACAATTGTTTTATGAATTATTTTTAAATGCATACGTTATTTATTTATTCGATTGTTTCTTATGTAGGCTGAATGATGTGATTGTTCTTGTTGCAGCTTTGCTCCCTCAGGGGACAGAAAGAGTTTCTTGAGTCTTGTAATGTGTAATGAGGATTGTATATAAGCGAAGTGAGTCTTGCTTTCCTCTTGCTTTTCTTTCCAGCATATCAATGATTAAAACAGATCTTTGTCCTTTTCAAGCTTCACAAGCAGTTCCATCTGCTCCAGTTGTCTCCTGAAGACTACGGACCCTTACAGCAGTCAGTCAGTCTGTGTAAACCTGATCCACCTGTATTTTGTTGCTCACCTCCCATCTGCTCCCCTCACCCCCGACCGACACCCACACCCCTGCGCTTTTCAAAAACCTCCTTGGTTCCTCTCCATCAGACGCTGCTATTCTCATCTGAAAAAGGAGAACGGAGCGGGGAAAGAATAAGCGTGGGGATGCAAGGATGTGTGGCGGAATGAATACTAAGCACCGATGGGTGTTTAACACAAAGCCCAGCGCAGACGCCTGTGCGCACAGAGGTGTATATGATTACACATCACTCAGCGGCACATAAGCATGCAGATGTGTACACAAACTCACAATCCACCGGGTATCAGCGGACCGCTTGGTGCAGGATGAATAGAACGCATTTGTACCTGCAGGCTTAAACCGGCAGGATTATGAGGGATACGAGGGGAATGCCAACAGCAGAAGAGAGGCCCATGACCTTGGATGGAGGAAGAGGAGGAGGAAGAGGAGGGTGGGGGAGTGGTACATCAGTCAAAACTGTGCCCAGAAAACAATCACGGCCTTGTGTGGCATGTTTGTTCACGTCAAGACAAACTGTTGAGTTGGTGGGGAGGTTGCAGGGGCGTGGAGCGGGGCGACTCTAGAGGAATTATATCGGCGTCTTGCGTATAGCTTGGTAGTGAACGGTGAGATTAGCATCAGTAATCCATTCCATGTTTTAACTTCACCTCTGTTTACTTGTGAGGACAGGGAGTCGGTGGAGTTTCTCCTTTTCCCACTTTGCATGTATATCTGCACGCCCAATTGTGTGGAAACAGGGGATGCATCATATACTTGTTACAAGTGCCAAGGCAGAATGAATGCATTATTCATTTTCATTTGGGCCCCTGTAATAGGGTGAGTCCTTCTATGTTTGTGTGTGGGGGTGTGTGTGTGTGTGTGCGTGTGTGTAAGAGAGAGAGAGGCAGAGGGAGAGAGATTTGGCACATCTGTGTAATAACCTGGGATTGGATGTGTCAGGTCATTTCTACAAGTGTTAAAGAAAGCAGGGAGGACAGACAGGCAGGCTGATGAGCTGAGCATCGTTTCAGCTCATCAGCGGAGAAAATGCAGGTTGGTGGGGGGGCATTGCAAAAGGAATGAAATGGAGGCAGAGAGGTAACATGGATGAACCGTCTTCGAATGAAGGCATTAAAGTGGCTTAAATAGAACGTAGATGGTGGAGATAAGACGGAGAAACAAACAAGACATAAACCAAACAGATAAATAAGATGTACGAAGACGCTGAGCAAACAGAGAAAAGATCTGGGAGAAAACCTGAGACTGAATAGTTTTCTTATAGGGATAAAAATGAATAACTGAAAGAGATGACATGAATTCTGTAACGGATAAGCGTGAGAAAAAGGTTTGGAGAGAGAACAGCTGAAGTAGTTTATAAGAAAAGATACAAATGTTTAAATCAGAGCTTCATCTGTGTGTTTTGTATCTGCTGCTGTATGTCAGCACATTGCACTATGAAAGGATTCATATCCCACATCTTGTCAAGTAAGACGCTGTTTCAGGCTGGAATAACGGATTACCCCAAAACAGAGGCAAATCAGGTTCAGATGCAAAGAAAATATGGAATGTTATAAAGCAATTCTGAAGAAAACATCCAAATTCTGAGTTTGAAGTCCGAATTTTGAGAGTGAATTCAGAATTCTCAAGGTAAAAATCAGACTTTTGAAATTCTGAGAGTAGAGTCAGAATTTTGAGATCCATCCATTTTCTAACACCCTTGTCCCTTATTGGGGTCTGGAGGTGCTGGTGCCTCTCCAGCCAACGTTTTGGTCGAGAGGCGGGGTCACCCTGGACAGGTCACAGGTCGCAGGGCAACACAGAGACAGAATTTTGCAAATTTGATGATTGTTGTAATTCTGAGATAAAATTAAGAAATCTGAGAGTAAAGTCTGAATTCTAAAAGTAGATTGAAAGGATTAAAATCGAAATATTTGTGTTTTTTTCAGTGACCCTAACCTTCCATATGCAGCCATTTTTCACAGTGAATGTTGCGACTGTGAGAAGGAAGTCCTGCTTTTTAATGGAATGAAACCTTCGGTAGAGGCTGGCTTAGTGTGATCCATCGTCTGCCTTGACCGGCTGAGAGATGCAGTGGACATACAGAATAATACAGATGTGCTGGTCTCAGACTCCGGAAGCAGCCCTTCTTTCAGTGGCTTATAGGAACATCACTAAACTGGTATGCTCTGAATCGTTGCAACCTCTGAAAAACTGAGCAAACGAGTTTTTCTCCTTTATAGTCAGAAGGAAAAAGATGGAGAAGGGACTGATTAGGAGTTTACGAAACTGGCAAAAACAAAAAGAAGACATGAAAGAAAATAAGTGCAGCACAGTGTGAGTTAAAACTTGAAGACTCCTAGAAAATGAAGACGAGCAGCCAAGTAACAAAGAGGACTCTCATGGACTGAATGCCTCCCTCAGTAATTGTTTTCCTGGGTGTGTGTGGGTGTGCAGAGTTTGATGCTAAGGTGAGCTGATCAGTGACCAAAACCTCCCCCGTATTGCCTTCACTATCAGCTGTTTAAGGTCACTCTGTCCCCTTGGCAACGGGGACGTCAGTGAACCCTCCGCTCCGCCACCTCCCTCCTTAAAGCCTCTGCTTGACTCCAGTAAAATGCCATGCTCTGCCGTGTGTGCGCATGGTCACGCATGTTAGCGTGCTGTAACAACTTTGGTAAACACTAGCGATCACTGATGGCACCCATCAAACCTCCAGCTCATGAAATAATTAGTTTTTAAGGCCTCCAGTTTGCTTCCTGTACTTAAACGTGTGTGTCCGTGTGCGTAATTGCAATCATTCTTGTTTCCTGCCAGTGACGGGCGCGCTTTTTTCCCCCTTTTCTTTTCCGCTTACATATACCAACATGTTGACGCTTGGCTCCTAATTAAGACGTATGAATCACCGCGCGTCCATGCGGGTTTGTGTGTGTGCAGCTTGTCATCGTCGTCTGCCACACATTAGCGGAGCTGTCTGCGCCTCGGTTGGCACAGCTGAGTGTTTTTTTCAGCCAGGAATGTTGACTAATTTAAGATGTCTCACATTCCCGTGAACGCCAATCGTCCACGCGTTGACTCAGTGCTAGTAGCGCGGCACCCGCCAAAGCATAAGGCCACACACACACACACACCCACACATGCACGACACACACAAACAAGCCTGTTTGTTTCTATCTTTGTGGGGACTTTCCATAGACTTCCATTCATTTCTACAGCCTAACCCTATCCATTACATACCTGACCATAAACCTAATCAATTCACATCTTAGCCCTAACCCTAACCCCTAACCCAAAGACCTTGGCCTCATCAGGCCGACTAAGGAGCAGTTGGTCGCCATAACGTAATATGTGTCGGAAAAATGGTCCTTGCAATGCATTAAATGCATGGCACACACACACCACCCAAACTGGGGCCATGGAACATCTCTGTTGGTTAACCAATTGAGTGAGGAGGCGGTGATGAGGAATACACAAACGTCATGCGTTTGTGACTCTTCCCTTCTCCTCCCCAACACACACACACACACACCCCTACATGTAAACATGCACAATAAGAACTTTTAAAGAGCAGAAAGCACCATGCCCCCAGTTTCCTGGCACAGTGATTAAAATTTTTTTCATTTTACTAATCATCAATCATCAGCCCACAGACACATTCATACTGACGTAAATAGCATTCAGTTTTTAAACATGGCTTCACTGCCTGTGGTTCATTTACAAACATTCATTTAACTTGATATCTATCAATCTATGGAAACATATTTAAATCTGTGGTAGACATGGGTTGGTAAGATATTACCACTTAAGTAAGGATTCCACTTTGACTATTCAAATATCATATCTTGTACTTTGTAAAATTGACTCTTTTGAGCTTTACATCATGTTATGATGTTATTCTCTCATCAAAAACATCCCTGGAGTGTTGCCTTGGTTCTTTTATATATGTCTGAGAAATACTTGAATCTCCCATGGCAACCATTCAGCTGTGCAAAACGCCTGGGTGGATTTAGCCCCGCCTTCGGACGCAGATCCTCCTCTGAGCTGCAGTTTCCAGGCTGCAGCTCAGAGGAGCAGCCCACCCGTTAATAGAGGAGCCAGAAAGAGCAAGTTTTTTTTTTGTTTTTTTTTAGAGAGACAGAGGTCCAATTTCAAAGCGTTGAAGTTCATAGTCAAATTTCTTTTAAGTAATATTCGACATATGCAATATTCTCATAAGAACTGAAGGTAACATAGTCAGTTGATTGTGTTATAAAATGGTTCTATGAGGCTGGAAAACACATAATATTGCAGTTTTAATGAAAGGACTGGGCTTATTCCTGCTGCTTCACACAAGTCACTCAAATCTTATCAAATTTGGTTTCAATGGACATTTTTCACTAAATTGTATATTTTCCTCCTGGTGTCAAAACATAAAAGTAAAACATTTAATTATTACTAGATCAAATCAAGTTCCCAAGCTGGATTTACAATGTTTTTGCATTATTTCACCGTAATTTTATGGTGATTGCCTGCAACCTTGTCGTACATTTGTAGATAACGGCTTCCTCTCCACTCCAACTCCATTGTTAAGACAAACGCTTATTCTCCCATCATCATTTCTTTTGGTCCCACAGTGTATCATGTCTGTCCACACAGGGTAACGTAACGTATGTTACTTTGAACGTCACTCAGATCTGACACATTTCAGCGTTGCCTACTAGCCAGAATATTAACGATCGACTGTGTTTTGTGATTTCTGTTTGTTTCATTGCGGTTTCACACAACCGAGGCGTGTTGGCAAGCTGCTGCCAGGAGGCCGAGTCCACCCAGCCAAGACATCACAGCCCAGCCGGGAGTCTTTAAACAATTGTGCCCACACGCACAAACAAACACACCTTTTCCCTTTTTTTTTTCTTTCTTTTTTTTTTTCCATCATCATAAAATTCTCCACACACTCCAGTCTCATCCTCTCTCGTCTCCCAGGTTTTTTTTCAGGGACTCTACATCTCAGGAATAATTGAAGGCAAATCAGCTATTCGGGGTGGTTTCGTTTCCATCTCCATTATTTTCAATTAGATGTTTTCTTTGTCTGCTGCATTGTGATGCTTCATCAGAATCTCTGCTGTGTGCCAGCACGCTGATTAAAAAGGAGTTCTGTTCAGGAGGGAAATATGGAGATTTATGAGCGGGAAGTAATGAAGGCCCAATATTTTACGGAGCTGTGACACATTTCAATAAAATATTTGTTGTTGAAATTAGTCCCAAACCTATTTATCAAATACTTTAACTTGGATTTCCGCTCTGATGTTGTTCTCTAGTTTGATTAATTTCATGTAAGTGGAAACTAACTACACATTAATTAATCATCATTTTTTATTGTATTGGGTGGTGAAAGGGCTTTTCTTCATCGATCACTGGGCTATCTGTTGGGTCCGTGGCAGACAGCAGCAAATCTCAAGTAACAAAGCAATTCAAAGTGCTTCACATGATGAGAAGGAACAGGAAGCAAAGCATTACACTGAAGAGGCAAAGTTAGGGAAAACGACAGCAGGTTGAAATATGATGTTTCCAGTTGCTATTAATGAAAGGCAGCTCTAATCAAATGGGATTTTAGCCCTGAAAGTAAAAGTTGAAACTGATTTCTTCAAAAATAGTGACAAACACAAATAATATTTAGCTAAATTAAATATTTGCCCCCTTATATCAGTGTTTAGCAGATGCACCTTTGGCTGCAATCCCTGCAGTCAGTTGCTGCTTTTCCACTATAAATGTGCACTAATTTTTCTCTATGTTCTGCTGTTGCCAAAAAAACAACAACACAATTTTGCAATTGGGTTGTTTCCAATAAATAAGAAATTAAATTAAAATCACACGTGAATAAGAGCGTCTCCCGTCTCCGCTGCTGAAGCTTGTAACTCCATCAGCGTAGTCATGGTGACCTAGTGTCCGATCAGGTCGTATCCCCTCCATTCCTTCAGGGATTTAACTGAACTCCACCTTCAAAACATGCAGAGGCAAAGAATTTTATCAACTTCAAATTTACCATGTATTTTCTGTAGGGTCAACCCACAATATCTAACAAAATGTGCAGCTTACCCACAAGTAAGAATGCTTTGTGTAATAAGACAAAAGTGAGCTTTTAATCCACAGTGATGAGACGTACGTTTGGAGATGAGACTTTTAATGAAGGACGAGTGCATCCATGTTCTACAACTTCCCGTCTAATCATCAGCTAGACTGCATTTACACCGGAATAATGGCCCAAAGCATCCAACACACATGTTGTGAAATATTTAAAAACAGGTGAAAATGAAGCGTCTAATCATGCAATAAAATATATATATTTTTTTTAGCAAAAATACTGTTTAAAAAAACAATCTGCAATTAAAAATTGAACATCAAGATGAGTCATTTTGAAATTAATACATTCATGGTGAATGATTGTTCAACTATATAAGCAGAACATCTCTAATAATCCGAATGTTAGCATGTTCTAGATTTAAGCAGTGGAACGGCCAACATGACAAGTGATTTTTTGGCATTAATCTTCAACCTAGGAGCCATGAACATGAGAGATGTGCAGCACGGACGGTTTGACACAAGTGCAATTATCTCTGATTACCTTCCTAAAATAATCAGACAAGCTCCATGTTGTCTGTGACCGAGCTGAACTCAAATAGTGTCGTTGTCGGGGAACAGCGCCAGGTAATGATTGTGATTTTATGCCTCAAGTGGGAGGCAGGGTGTTGAGAGTTTGAAGGTTGTTTATGCCAGAGGAAAAAAGAGACAACCCCTAATGTGCTCCCTTATCTGAAACAATGAAGGCTGAAAGAAATGTTTCTGTGAATCGACTGCATGATAAATATGTCCAACCAGTCTAAAACGGTAAATGTTTTTTTTTGTTTTTTGCTATTTTAGATGATTTTTACCCATTCAGTATTTTGTCACTGGATTTTATGTTGCAGGGGGCAATATATTTAACAATGCTGACCAGCTGGACAAAGCCGCTGTAAATGTAACAGTCTGAGGTGAAATTGTCGACCATTACAAAGATCCGCTAACGCAGTGTGTCCCACTGGAGTGGACATTTTCATTCTGAGCTGATTTAAATAGGCTGCAGTCAGCTCACACAGACAGCTGGATGATATGATAATAACTATCAAAAAACACTTCAAAAAATGGAACTAAATTAAAGGCTGACGAGGCTTTACAGATCAGCTGAGATGGGGTGTTGACTCTCCAGACCAGAGAGGGCAGTAGAGGGTAGGTCGAATCACATCACTTCCTATTTCTTGTTTTACATGCTGGAATTTTTCAAGTAGAGATTCTTTCAAATTGTTTGATCTTGCTTCAGCTGCTGCCCAGTGGCGCAGCTGGTAGAGCTGCTGCCTTGCAGCAAGAAGGTTCTGGGTTCGATTCCCGCCCCGGTCTTTCTGCATGGAGTTTGCATGTTCTCCCTGTTCATGCGTGGGTTCTCTCCGGGTACTCCAGCTTCCTCCCACAGTCCAAAAACATGACTGTCAGGTTAATTGGTCTCTCTAAATTCTCCCTAGGTGTGAGTGTGTGTGTGCATGGTTGTTTGTCCTGTGTGTCTCTGTGTTGGCGACCTCTCCAGTATGACCCCGCCTCTCAGCCGGATGGATGGATGGATGGATGAATGTTCTTGTGGATGGATGAATGTTCTTGCTTATTCAAAATCCCCCACACAGGTTCCCAGGTCAGTGTTTCCTTTTCTACGTTTTAGCAAATATTCTATGGTTACATTATAAGACTATCCGAATTAGTTTTAGATATTAAAACTTGTTTTATTTAATTATCACAATAGTTACTTTCACTAGTAGTTACTTTTCAAATATTGTAACCGAATTACCAACTCAGTGTTAGTAACTCTTTATGTTCAGATATTTTTAGATACACTTGATGTTGGACTGCAGGTGCCACTAAATAAATACATCTGGTATTAACTTGTCATGTATTTTTTAATGACGTTGTCATTGCTGTCCAGGTTATTTGTTCCTATGGTGACTCGATTTAGTTTGTTTTTCTCTTTCTGCAGGTGTAGCAGCAGACTTTTTGGGCGTTGACTTGTATTCTGTGTTCCTCTCCTCGACTTTTCTCCTTCTTTCCTTCTTTAAACATTTCCCCCATCTTTGTCTCTTCCTTTTTAGTCGCCATTACATTCTGAACAAACCCAAAGCAATTTCTAACAAAGTTGAAAGAGCAAGAGTTACATAATCGTCTTCTTCTTTCTGATCTTCTTTCTGCCTCTCTGCCTCTCTCGGTTCTCACAGCTTAAAAAGAAATTTACTCTGACAGAACCAGGCAGTAACAAGCAAACATCTCACAACAGAGAACTGCTTTGATCTAAGCTGGGATAGAAGAAAGCAGCACACCAGAACCTTTCTATCGTCAAACACGTACAGGTCCATCTCGTCCTCTGGTCTGAGCAGAGGATTTTAGATGAATCGTAATCTATTTAGTAATGTTTTACCTAGCTTTGATTCATGTACTTGAATTGCTGCCTCCCCATCAGGATGTGGGAACTCTTTATCACAGAACCAATCTAATCCTTGTTCGTTGTGTTGTAGCTGTACGGCTTCTGAGCTCCGAGGTTTAGCATGTGGTCAAACATGGAAGCTTGAAAATCTTCTTTCCAGCAACATCCAGACTTACAGCCTTATCCACACTGGCTGCCACAGCTTTCCCTTTCACTCCAACTTCCTCCAGGAAGTCCTCAGTCTGCGCTCTAACAGCTGTGCCTGTGTTGGTGATTCATTGACTGCTTTGGTCTTGCAGGAGTCTTTCCTGATGTTGACTTTCACCTGACTTGGTTGAGAACATCCTGGCAATTTTGCTCAATTCAAATCTCGCTTCAGAGCTCCATCTGGGCTTCCTCCCGTTCACTGGGATTCCTCCAGTAGGATTTGTGAACAACGACGTTGATTTTCTGCTCCGTTGGCAACGGTAGCGGAGGAAGAGAAGAAAGCCGTTCAGTCTGTGTTGGGCACGCCTCCAAATACTGAATTAACATTCACAGTTTCCTCGTGTGGCGAGGAACTTCTCTCTTCACAGTAGAGGATGACTGTTTATAGCACAGGCAACTACCAGTAAGCTTCATAGCATGAAACTGGTATATTATATACGTCCCGGACAAACAAAGCGATTGGGTAAAGTTTAAAACTTGAGCAGAGTTCACATCTCCAGGAAGCAATGGTTTCTGTGGATGAATCCAAGCGTCGAACAAGAGGCTGCCTTTTACCAGGCCACGTCAAGAGGGACACTTTTCCATCCAGGAGCTACGACGGCTGACTTTGTGACTGAAGATTGCTCCATTCCAAGCAGGGATCCAGTGGTTTGGTGATGGAGATGGAGTTTTGACCTGAAGGTCTTTGTCATCTCCCTACAGAGAATAAATAAAACAGAACTGCACTGGTTGAAAAAAATACAACATTTTGACAATTCTGACTAAATAAGCTCAGCAATATAATCTGCAGCAAATTGTCTCACCAAAATTCAAGGGCACCTAGGATGACAAATCTTTCACCGATCCAGTTACTGCTCTGTGACAATCCTTTATTTTCACCTCCGTCATTTCACTCGTCCCTGATGTAAAAGTAGCTAAAGGTGTGCAAGAGCCAGCCTCACTCTGGCAGTCCTCCTCTACCAAATGTTAAGAGGCGGCGGCGTTTCAGTCAACAGGACCTGGAGGAGTTTAGTGATCCCTGGGACAGAGTGATGCAAGTTCCCCTTGAGGAGTCACTCCAGTGGCTAAGCAGCATATCACAGGCTTTACATTCCTGGAAATGAATTACATGCTGTGTGGTCAAATGTTTGAGAATGTTCGAGATAATTTCCTGAAGCGCTTCTTTGATGTATTCTGAAGCAAAATACCAAGCAGGCTTTTTTGTGTTGTTTTTTTTTTCAGAAAGCTTAAAATGAATTAGCCTGGGCATCGCCTTCCTACACAATTCCTCCTGATCCTCATCTCCCTGGGATTTCTCCCATTGATCTTCTCTGATAAAGTTCCAACCGGGCCAATCGGCAAACAGAAGCAGGAGTTGTGAACAGTGAGGTCGATTTTCCGAACTGGTTTAGAATTGTAGTCTGCTTTGGGTTGGTAATGGCAGTAGAGGAAATGAATGAAACAGTTCAGTTCTAGTTGGCCACACTTCCAAATATTGCACAATTAGACTCAGAGCAAGAGAAATGTTTAAGACAGTGGGGCCCAAAGTTGGTCCTGGAGGGCCGGAGTTCTGAATGTTTCAGTTCTCTCAGAGTCGCAACAATCCTCTCAGAGTGTCAATGTTGTTCTTAGGCTTTCTTTGAGCCGTCATTTGATCCAGGTGACCAGGGAGAGAACTGAAACATGCAGGATGCCGGCCCTCGAGGACCCACTTTGGACACGACTGGTGTAAGACATATTATTGCTGGCAAAGACGTCATTCAACTCAACTCTTATCTCTTGTCAGTAGGGGATGGTTGTTCACTGTGCAGGGAGTTTCCGGTAAGCATGGCGTCAAACTTTTGCATTCCACACATCAGGGCCAAATGTTGGCGAACTTAACGGAGAGTTCTTGTTTCTCATTAGCCAACAGTGTGTTTGAAGGAAAGTCTGCCCTGCAGTCATAAAAAAACTTGAAGTTTAAACTTACAATCAACAGAAGTGCAAACAAAAAAACAAGCAAACACTGCAACCACAGGAAATAGAAGCAAATGAAAAAATGTTCAAAATGGCAAAAACAGTTGCCAATATGAAAAGCTGCAAACTTACTCCACAAACTGGATTAGCTCCAGACCACTAGGAGGAGTCTTATTATTGAACGTCACAAAAATATCTTGATGTTCAATAGCATTCTTTTTAACAACATGTTAAAAAAGTTGACACACCTTTTTTATTTCCTCCAGCTTTCTTCTTCATGTTCCGTCTTGTGGATAAAGATGAGATGAAGTCTTCGCTGAGATTTTGGTCCCATAAGATCTGCTGGTCAACTCCACCTATTGGTCTGGAGGACCTCTGTTTTGTAGAGCGAGTTTGCATTTGATTGCTGTGGTGTTTGAATCCTTCATATGTTTGCAGCTCATTTTGCCTTGTGCTCTGCCTGGTGTCAGAGCTCCAGCTTTCTGATTGGTTGTAATATTGTTTTCACTGCTCATGTAAACAAAAGCACTTCATTTAGAAATAAATAATCAATATTTTAACAGATCCTCTAGCCAGATGCCAGAACCCTTTATTATAAAGTGACAAAAAATAAATCTGTCTGACAGTTAGCGCAGAAAAACTGTTCAGCCGAAAACTTTGTAAGAGTCCCGGGAATCGATTAATTAACACAGAAATAAAGAGAAGTCGGCCTGAAGAAACGGCCCAGGAGGGCTGAGTTCACTTCTAATTTGATCAGAAATGAACTGGCTGGAAAAATCATCTGGGCCTCTGGAGGCTTTCTGCTTTGTGGAGGTAAGCACCACATTCATTATGTTTAGCTGTGCTGCCCTGCACAGAGCAGAGAGCTTCCAGACAATCACTGTGAGTGGAAACTACTGAGGTTTCTAGCTTGAGAGTGTTTTCTGTTTTCTGTTGGTTGACGGTCAGTTACTTGGCGATCCGTCTCTTCTGTCCATGAAGTTTCTCTCTGATAATCTCAGTGTTTCTGTTCGTCACAGAAACCAAGTGTTTTCAGATGAGAACAGATGTGTGCAAATTGGAGTGTATTCTAACCCACTGCAGACTTTCTGAGCGACTTTTGTTCTTCCCAGCGAAAGTTGAAGGGTTTGGATGTTGTTGTGGGTGATGCCACAGCAGTGGGACTCATTTGTGGATAAATGGACAGAGAGGGAATCAAACAGCTAGAGAGGGTGCAGAAACAAACTGGAGGACATAATTATGAGTTTATGGAGGGGAGGACAGATTGAGCACATCTCTCTGTTCGCCAACAAGCGTGCAGCCGAAAGGGTGGATGGCATCAGATTCCTCCAAGTACAGATCTCTGATGACCTCATCTGGTTCAAACTGGTCTTCAGTTGATAAAAAGGCCTAGCAGAGACTGTTCTGTCTAAGAAAGCTGGAACAACCCCCACCCACCTCCATCCTCACAACACACTCCAGAGCTGTGGTGAGGGAGTCTGCTGACATCCTGCAGGGCAGCTGAGGAACGGCCTGGACTGTTCCGTCCTCCATGACCTGCTCCAGAGCCGCTGCAGGAACAGGCCGCTGAACATTTCATCCACTCCTCATACAACTGATGCCATGAGACTTAACACCCATACAGATCGACAGTATGAAAGATAAATAAATCTAAAATTTGCAACAATTTTTCTAAACCAATAAATTGAATATAAAAGCATTTGTTGGTGACAAAAGTCGGAATTATCGTGTTTCTCGCACAAGCAGGAAGTGGGTACCATGTACAGATCATGTGTGCATGTCTGCTAATTTGGCAGCACGCAGATAAAGAAAAGGCTTTGATTTGACTGATAAAATGATATTTAAGTTAACTTCACTTTCCATGATGTGGCTGCTGTGCCTTGAGTTTGACACTTGATCTGGAGCCTTACCAGCAGACGTTTTCATCCTGAAAATGATGTGGTGAAAGATTACTCTTTTAGATGAAGTCTGGAGAAAGTTCACCTCAGAAAGTTATTCCCAAGGTATTCCGCAGGTATTTAGAGGAACAGCTTCTGCTCTCCTCCAGCACATCGGCTGGTTAAATCGCTCTGTAATGGAAATGTGTGCCTTTGTCCAGCTGGGTGTTCCTGTGTTATCGTTGCTGTTGTTTTATTGCCTTACTGTCTGTCAGCTTACATCCAAGCAAATGTCAAAGAAAAATCCTTGGAACGCTTTGCTTCTGTAACATTATGAAAAGTTAAAAGCTGAATGAAAACAAACAAATTACAATCAAATCTGCTCTGCGATCGTTAGACCAGCAGTTACACAGATTTAACTGCGTTGAGTTGGAAAATTGAATCAGATGATAATTTTCCTAAAGCCCTGCAAGGCAACATTTGTTCATGGGCCAATTTGCACACAATAAGACCCTTAAAATATTATGATTAGAAAAGCGGAGCCACTTAATAGAACAACAGCAGTTACTCTTGATGACTTCAGACCCCTACAGCATAAAGTACCAATTTGCGCAAATCATTTTGAGGCTTGGAAGAATCCTCATTGTTGTCATATGAAGTAAACGGGACAGAATGGTTTTCTTTTTTTCTTCATGACTTTGACTAATATAGCTGTCTTTTCCCTCAAGATTTATACTTTTTATTAATTCTAGGCGCCTGTGAAATCATGGGGAAAGAAACGGCTTAAATAGACATTATAAGACTGTAAGCTCTTAAGTTGCCAAACATGAAAAAGTATTTTCACTTAATATGAACACATTTGGATTTGAATGGACCATTACAAGAACCTGACTGGGCCGTTTTAGCAATGAAACCATTTTATTTTATTTCTGAACCTTTGTGCAGGGTTGTCTTCATGCTGGATGGTGAACCTGGCCTTAGTGTTCCTCCCTGCCCCCTCTAGAGGAAACCCTCCCATGGGAACAACTCCAGTCATCCTGAGCCTCCATGCTGCTTCTCTGAATGATGAATAATGTTCTCTTTTCCCAGCTTGTCTGTTTAGGTCTTCCTTACTAAATGTACTTTTGAATGAGAACTTAAGCAGTTTTTATGTGCTTAAATGTTGGGTTGTTTCATTTGTCTGAAACAATTTTATTTTAAAATTTTATTCCAAATTTTATTTGGAATAAAATTTCCATGAACAGAAGGTTATTGTGACATTATGGGCAGTATTATGTATTTTCCAGGCATATATTGCCCATTTTATGTCACAATCAAGTAATTATCTTAAGTTGTTTTAAAAATTATATATATGTAGATATATATATATATATATATATACATATATATATATATATATATATATATATATATAACTATATATATATATATATATGTGTGTATATATATATATATAACTTAAAAGAAATTCATCATTTCAATAACCTTGAAATTGGGCCTCCGTCTCTTTAAAAACTCCTGCTCTTTCTGAAGCTCCGCCTTCAGGAAGTTGTCACAACATGGCTCCTCTGTTAACCCTTTAGCAACGTTTTTACCAGCGTTTCACTGAGTTCACAGCATCATTACAGTGCTGATATTAGCACTATAATGATCTCAGCTGATGCTCAGATCCACCTGGTGTTTGCTAATTGCTGCCAGCTAGTCAGAAGGAGCTGAGGTGAGAGGTTTCAGTGGAGTCCTGTTCTGTGAGATGGAAGTTTAGAAACTGCAGTACCAAGGAGGAGCTTCGCCTCAAAGGCATAGTAAGGTCCACCCTGGTGTTGTGCACAGCTGAATGGTTGCCATGGAGATTAAAGGATTTCTTAAACATGCATGAAAGAATCAAGGCAAAACTCCAGATATGTTTTAAATTTATTTCATTATAACATGAAATAAAGCTAAAAAACAGTCAACTTTGCATAATACTGGCTTTTTAAGAGTTGTGATTTGATGTGATTGTTCATGTCATGTTATTGCATCCGATATTACTGCAAGTCTGAAAGTAACTGATTTTTGAAGAGATTTTTCATTGATTATGCTCTGCACTAACTTTTTTGTGATTCACTGCTATACAAGAAATGATCCAATGCAACATAAATCCCTTAAACACTTTGGATTAACATGTCATCCGAGGCTTTACACCAGCTTTCCCTGGTCTGCTCTAAAACATTGGAGAGGTTCAGCCTACAACTCAACAGTGCTCAGATGAGCTGACCAACACCCCCATCTGCTGCGTGTTGCCAAACATTTAGGATTTCTCATTTGATATTTCTCCGCAGTCACATCCCTTTTAATTTACTGTTCGCAAAATCAGATCGAGTCTCTAGAAAACATTGCAACTTGGCCCTTTCACTGACGCAAAGTCAATGCCGTAGTTAAACACGTTGTCCATCTCCCGGTGCTTTGCTGTGTTTACCATTCCCCATATCGGTTTAAATTGTGCCAAAATGCTGCCAGTGGTGATAAGGGCCTAACACAGCTACATTAGGTCCGTCTCCTGTGTAGCAACACCATCTGTCTGTCTCTATCTTTCTTGCACACATTTCTTTCTCCTCCGTTTTGCTGCAGCAAGGTGCCGCTGTCTCTTGCTCTTCCCGCTAACGTCTCCTTCGCTGAGTGACAGATGCCCAAAATCAATTGCATTTACTCGATTTATCTCAGCCCAAGGAAACATGGCCGAATGAAATGGGTGAACATCTTCTCCTTGCATCAGTCTGAGCAGCTAATGCACTTTTTGTATGAGCAACGGCTCTGATATGCATCAGGTACAATGGAATTGCACCAAAAAAAAAGAAGTGTTATCACAACCGGGCTTCATTTATTTTAACAAAGCACCAGCAATATTAAAATTGAACTCCATTATGTGGTACGCACTGCATACACGTTCACAACCGGCAGTGGCTATCAAGTTCTCTGCAGTAAAAATACTATTTATAAAGGCAGGGCGAATGAATAACTTAAGATTTCATATGTATAATTGTTTACTTTTTTATCTTTCTGGCTGGAGAAACCTTCCCAACTTAGAGTTTGTGGCATTTTAAGTTATTATCTTCCAGGGAGGAACCTTTTGTTCTGCAGCAGTCTAAACATAGTAAAGTTCACTGTAATTCATCAGGTTTTTATAGGCGGTCTTACAGTAGCAACACCTAAGCATGTGTTATTTCAAAGCTTTTCAAAAACATCTATTTCCCTGTCTGACATATAACTACTTTAAAACTGTTGTTATATGACTGTTGTCATATAATCATGTATAATCACTGGGGAAAGTGGTTGCAACTCTTGTTTACCTGCAACCACATTTGTCTTTTTGAAAAACACGTATAATCTCTCTTTGACTAGTATTTTAGATGAAATCCTAGTAAAATACGCTGATGTTTGTGGCTGTAATCTGCCAAAATGTGAGAAAATTAAAGGAGTGTGAATAGTTTTTTCCCAGTATACTGTACCCTAGTGAAGGAGTTTGAATTGGTTGAGAACACAAGATCCTCAGGACAGACATGAGTGTTGCAGAGCTCTGTTTCCCTTTAAAATATTCATAGTCATAATGTATTGGCAAACACAAACAGCTGACGCAAGTGTTTGCTCAGAGATATTGGGCTGGAGAAAAGCAGCTCTTTCACCTTGCAGGAGGGAGAAATCCATTTGAAGGATTTGGAGAAAATCCTGTTGGACAAACTGTCTGCTCCATTTGCACACACATTGTTCCTCTGAGCTTGTAGTTTCTGTGTGTAATGTGGTCTTTATGTTTGGAGACTTTAAATGGAGGGTTAAAAAAAACTATTCTGCTTGAAAGGTGGTTGTAATAATGCTGCTATTTTAGTCAACTGTTGTTCAGGAATGATTAACATCGATTAGCACAAGCAGTTGCTGTTTGGAATGAAAGACAAAGAACAATAGATTCAAAGATGAAAGAAATTCTAATTGATTGGAGTTCCAGCAGTGATTCCACTGAGGGTGAACACCACTGTAGACAGAAGAAAGGGGAAAAAAAGCCTTAAAAGAAAATCTGAAATTTGAGATTAATCTCGGAAATTTTTCACCTTGTAAATTTTCTATGTTTCAAAAGTGTCAAATTTGCTAAAAAAAAAAAATAAAGATTTTTCCTGGAAAATATTTTAATACTTCGGAGTTCAAAAGTGTAATATTTTCAAACTTCGAAACTCAGAAATGTCCAGGTTTTCTCTAGATTTTATACATATGTATATATAGGTATACATATATATGTTGGGGTGTGTGTGGGGGTGTGTGTGTGTGTGTGTAATATGTATAAATCTTCAAATTCCCTAATATGCCATCATTCTCTGCTACTTTATGCCATTTTGCATTTTTTTAAACTGCTAATTTGACTTTTTCTCTCTCCGTAGAAGCTGTATCTGCTCAGATGTTCTGTTTTGCCTTCCTGAATTGAAATAAGTATTTTCCGTATCGTTTTTGTTGGGAAACAACATCTTATAAATAAACTCAATTGAACTAAATGAATAGTTTTTATGGAGTCTTCAGGTTTTTTGGAAAAATCATTTCATACCTGTAACAAACTGTACAGAGCGAACAAACCCAGCTAAACTAAACAGAGAAATGATAGTCATAGCAAAAATCCATGAAGAAGATAGATTCAAATTTCACAGCTTTAATTATGAAGCTCATTAATGCTCAGTAATCATAAGACAGACGCATAAGCAGCGGGGAGTTGACAGGGAACATCAACGTAAGTAGTTCATGTTCCAGGAAGGCAAAAGCTGGGTGAAAAAAACCATGTGGAAAACAGATGTGGGATGTATGGAGTACCATGATGGCTGAAAATCACACCTGCTACAGGAAGCTAAATTATTGAAAGTGTATTGAAGAAAAAGATAAGTGGACAGGAACTGAGTCACAATTCAAACACTAATGAAAAAACTCCTACAAACATCAACACAAGAGAATTCAAATATGCATTTTGATAGTTGAGCAACTTCTCCAACCAGCACAGCGACAATATTGCAACACGTTTCTAGGAAACCAACAAATTCCTGGATGCAAACCTGGACAGTTCCAAACCACGGGCCTGGCAGACCTTCATGAAACTCACTCATTCGAATAAACTCCAGGTATACTGACATGCTCAGCAGCAATGTAACAGAACCTGAGATTGGTTCTCATCTTGTCTCCTGAGCAGAATGCATGGTTATAACTCTAGTAAATATTACTGCACGTGTTTGACATTTTTAAATGCTGTCCTTATTGAGGATAACTTTATATAACACAAAATTAATAGACAAAATATTAAATGTTTTCCAGGAATGAAATACATGTCGGCTGTGTTTAAAGAGAACTGAGGTTGTGGCACCTTTATGCAACATAGAGTCACATTCAGTTATTTACAATATTTGTGCAGATGAGGATAGATAAAAAAAGATCCTTTGAAAACAACAAACTTTAAGATTTTAACCATTAAACCTACATGTATGCTGACAGTCCAAGCTTTTCAAGACTTGGGATGTTTTCTTTCTATTGCAGATCAAAAAAGTGAAGAAGGAGATATGAAAAAATCTTTATTGTTTGCCTTAAATAGGTTCAAGATGCCCACAATTGTGAAGAGACGCAATGATTTACCCAAAACCTCCCAGGAAAAATATTATTAGGAGATTCCCCTGTGAATATCTGTCACATCTGCTCCAAATGTGGCAGATATATTTCAGGAAACCTCCTCCAGCGGCCCATAATTCAGTTCACCTGTCTGTGAACCAGCCGGAGGCATCAGTGGAAGCATTTTACTTCTTGCTTCTCTGAAGCAAAATAAGCCTTTTAACAAAGTCTGCTCAGTCCGGCTGAACTTCCAGACGTTTGTCTTGTCAAGACATGAGATCTTAATGAATCGCCTTAACACTTTTAAACCTTTAACGACACATCGCATTTGATTCAACCAGCAACAAGCAAATGCATGCATACAAATTCAAACAAAAAAAAGTGTTTCACTAACCTTGTTGCTTGCTTTTTTACTCTACACATTTGCAAACACTTTGTTTTGAACAGCGTCTTCTATTATCATTATTTTTTACCCAGGAGCCTTTTTTTGTGTGTGTATGTTGATTTGTTCCTTTATTTTTCAGTTAGTTGTAGGATAATTAATAGCTACTTGTCACATTACAGTTTGAAAAATATCTACTTTTTGTCCATGATCTGATTTTTTTTTTTGTTTTAAATCCCAAAATCCTGACTAACCCCAATGCATTCTGGGTTAAATTTATGTGCGGTACAGTAATACATTATCAAATCAATTTTAAGAGTTAGCAATAGGGAAATATTCCAAAATAAATAAGTGTGCTTCCTTTTAAGGATGCATACTTTACTGAACTCAGACTGCTGGAGCTTCAGGAGAGTAAACCCCTGCTGACTTGGTCCAGTGATGAGATCCTGTTAGAGTCGGTTCTGAGGCTCACCACTTTATAGAAACTAAAGGATTACCTCAGACAGAAGAAAAGAAAACAGAAAGCTGCTCTACCGATAATGTTGGCTTTCCCTGAAGGCTTCCATTTAAACAGATCCTTCATTCCAGCTCCTGCAGCTTTAAGGAGATTTGATCTGGCTCGGCTTGCCTCTAACCGACAGAACGCAAGGTGCAAAACTGCCTCAGGTGGGGGCTAAACAAAGAAATACAATCCATGAATGTGAAAGTGAGAAATGGACTCATGAGCTGAAAGCCTTATTAGACCCCCAAAGACTGAGCAACACGACCTGGATGTTATGCTGGAACTTCGACAGGCGCAGTGAACAATGGAAACCTGCAAACCGTTCCGGTGAGCATCCAGCTCCGACCAGCACATTTCACTGATTATTATTATTAATATTCACCAGCAAATGCTGATCACATTAGTGGCTGTTGTACCATCGAGAAATAATGATGCTGAAGTCATGAAAGGTGCAGTGTGCAACTTTTTATAAATATATATTTACATATTTATTAAAATTGTCACCAGATAATCCCTGATAAAATCATTCTCCTCCACCATGAGCTATTATTGCTGAAGAAATGGGTTAACATTCTTTCAAATCAACCAATCAGAGTCAGGGGGAGGGACTTAGCGCTGTCAATCAGATTCATGAACGCTGCTCAAAGTGCCAATGGTGGAAAAACAGTTTCCTGTTCCAGGTAAACCGTTGATCTGTTAACCATTTGTCCGTTTAGCAGACAAATGGTTAACCAGCATTAGCATTAGTGGCAGGCTTTGTTGTGGTCAATCAGCTACAGCGTAGCAGCTAAGCTCCTCCTCTTGGCTCTGATTGGTTGTTTCTGCAGTTAGTACCAGGAGAACTGGGAGAAGGCAGAGGAACTCAATGATTTTCTTACGGATTATCTATGTTGTATTGTGATATTACAGAACATAATCATCATTTTAACAAAAATGTAAAAACGTTTTTTTTTTTTATCAATTGCATTTTGCAGCATTAAGTCAGTGCTAGTTATAGCATAAGCCAAACATAAAGTCGGAATCCTCCAGTCTGTCAAAATGAAGAGAGCTTCATTTTTGCTCAAAAGAAACAAACAAGCAAAAAAAAATCTGGAAAAATATAATCAACCTGAAAAAATGTGGATGTTGCTTGTTGTTTTTGAATCTGGCAGACCTGCAAAGTCTTTTTCTGTATTAAATCTCAATAACTCATCGCTCGCTTGCCTAGAGAAATGTTAGTTTACCGATGACCAGGTGAAAATGTAGATAAAAAAATGTTCTTGCATGTTCCCTGGACTGCCACGCACTGAAACAATCTTTAAAAGAACATGATTGGCTTAGATTTTTAAAGTTTTGTTTGTATTAACAGCACTTTTGGAACAATGTGATTTTAAAGGAAATGTTTGGCAGGAGAAACTCTGCAGCACCTCAATACCAACTGGCCAGCACATCCAGCAGATTGTGTTTTTGCAACCACACAACCTGGGCAGCTACCGGTCATTTAGATGACAACATACACCTCCATGTACCGAAGTATTACAGAGATAGATGTGAATCTGTCTCCCCAATAACTAAAATTCAGCAAGTCGGGCAATTTAACAGGACAACCATCCCAAACATGTCAGCAACAAAACGGCCGAAAGATGAGATAAACGAAGGAGCAGCAATGGTCCAGTCAAAGTCCAGACTTTGATGTGATAGAAATTTTGTGGGGGGACCTTCAGAGTCAGAAGGGTCCAAACAGCAGTGAACTGCAGCGACTGGCTCAGAATTTCTCCTCAATGGTTTTAGATGCTGAGAAAATAATGTAGGACATTAAGTGTTTCCAGTCAAATATGGTTAAAAAAAAAACATGTAACTTATGATATAAGTATTCTTTTGTATGCTTGAGGATATATTTTGAATATGTTAGAATATAGTAGAGGTCAGATTATTTTATTACGTATCTGAAAACATGATTTTAAGGCGAGTGTGTTTTATTTCAGCCAGGACAGATCAGCATATCCTTCATACTGGCGCCTCAGAGGAGCTTTCTAAAAACCCGCAGGCGTGACGTGTTCCGGAACAACATGAACGTTCAGCGCGCGCACTCAGATACGTGTGTCTCTGCTGCCATCCTGTGGAATAACTGCAGTACTGCAGCTGCATGCACGCAGGTAAATCTTCCTTACATACAGGCCGAAGGACAATTAGAACATCAAGCTGAGCAGTTTATAAAACCCAACTGCCATGCTTATAAAAAAAAAAAAACATGACATTTCTTTAGGATAACCTTGATTTCTGCTGAGAATTGGAATTCTGAGAAGTATTTCTCATCTCCTTGGTCTGTGTTCATTCATAAGCATAAGCATGTTTGTTTGGATAATTGGTCTTTAAATGAAATCTTATGTGTGAGTTATGGACGTTTGTCTCATATCTCCTGAAACCTGGCAAGAATAAAACACGTATGGAGAATGCATGGACAAATGGATGAACTGCAGGCTGTATCCTAGGCGACGGACAGCGTACAGCGCGGTGGAGCTGGTTTTAGCTCATCATCATCAGAGGCGTTGTTTGGATCTTGAAATATTATGGGTGTTAAGAATAGGTGAGAAATAGAATTTATTATAAAATAATATAAAATGTTACTGTGAATTTGAAAAGGTGTGCAGCCCTTAAACTTTGGGTTTTTTGTGTTTTTATAGCTTAAGTGGAGGAAAACTTTCCACGACCAAGAACAGTGGCATGTAAAACAAACTGAGGCTAAAAAGTGTTTTAGTTGATCAACTCTTGCATTTGAGCCACTTTTGGCCATCTATTAACTTCTACTTTTGTAGTAAAAAAAAAATCTGGCAAGTTTCATATTTTTAACTTAAATGTGTTATCAAAATGTTTTAATATTTTGTGCTGCACATGAGTGAGATGGAAGTATCCTACATCGACCTCTTCTGTATTGTAAAGGAAAATATCAATTTTAATGCCACTGTCTGTTTCAATGCCAAGTTATTTAAGCTCTTTTCAAACCAAATGCTTCTGAGAAAAATTCAGTGTGACTCTCAGTAAAATGCATTATCGCATATTTTGTTCATGCAAGTTGGATCAAGAATTTAAGTTCCACTAAAGCATTTATTTAAAGTATTTATTTAAACTTGTTAATGTGACAATCATACAGAAACATATTCTTGTTCAGCCAGGTGAGGGTCGTTTTCTTGCATAATTTGAAATCATTACAGTATCAAGTTATAAAACTCAAAATTCAAGATTATTGAGCCATTGGAATTTTAAAAAGCAATGTTTGGACAACTTTTCTCTTGTTTTTAAATCAACTTGAACTTTAATTTCTGATTCAAAACCAAAACAGTTTTCTAGTTGACTTCACTGTCATTTCCCAGGCAGCAGGTTGAACCCTCACTTTCAAGTTAGAACACCTTCAAAGTTCGTGTTTCACTTCCAAGGAGAACTTTGAAATAATTGGCAGAGCCCAGCCAGACTTTATTATAATATTTTAACTTAAGACTAAATTTTTTTTCATTATTACTCATTTGTTCATTTTAAATTCCTCTTGCCTTTCTGTTCGTTCAATCACTTTTCAGACTTTTAACTTTTTATATGTAATTATTTTGGCATTTGAGAGCATAATGAATATTTTCTTTTAGATGCCCTCCTTCGTCAAATCAAAAGCTGCCTCAAGTTGTGGCACTAATTCACCTGTTCTTGTGACATAAGTTCAAATCTGTCTTGTGCAAAATGTTTGGCTGAGGAGAAGGTTTGGCATGCTGAATTACATGATTGGCCTGTTGCAGGTTATCAGATACGGCTGATAAAGGGGATACATGTTATTGACCTGTGTGTTGAGGCAGAGATGTATTTAGAAGTTGCAGGAAACTGCAGGTAACTTACAAGTATGTTCTGTGAGAACTCCTCATTGAGTGCAAGAGAATTCAATGCTACAGAGACACTAAGACTAAAACGACATCTGAGGTCCAACAGGGATCAGCTGCAGCAGTTAAAGCAGCACTGAGTCCTAACAGGACAAAACGAGACACGAGTCATGAGGATATGATTAGTGACTTTCACCAGGTCTCCCTCAGTGAGCTCTCATACCTGACTGGAACTCTTCAAACAAACCATTGCTGCTTAGATGTTCACACACTTCATTACTAATATTTTTTTCCCCCCGCAATTTCTGATCAGAAAAGAATCCTAGACTGACACTGAACCATCTAGACTGAGAGCAACTTTGCTAAGTCAAGGTTTAATTACAGCTACCTTAAAAACCTGTGGTACAAATCTGCTTACCAAGAAGAAATTAAAACATATGTATATAAAATGGGGCAGTAATCAAAGAGAACACTTTATGGAATAAATTGATTGGGACTGGGTCTAAAGAGAAGCTGAAGTTTTAGACGGAGCTGAGATTTTCAATAAATCAGGAAATTCAACTGAATCCAAACAGAACAAAAACTCAGATCAGGTCTCAGGGCTGCTGAGAGGAGCTGCGAATATGTAAGTCTGGCTACTGTACTCTGATTATCCTTGTTCTCCTCTGTTAATAATGAAAAACATGATGCTCCAGTTTGTTTAATGCAATAATAAACTAGTGTTACTGATTAAGAAGGACTCGTCTACATGTGCCAAGTGCCATTCTGGATCCAATTTCTAGAGTTCTGCCATGAGGACCAGACCTCTGAAATAAAGCAGGGAACAAGTTATGACTGATTACTTTTTTTTTTTTTTCAAAAGAGCTACATTATATAACCCTACCATTGAATTAGAGTTAGCGTCATCATCCCCTCGTATGAAATCACACAAAACTCTCAAGGACTCGTCATACTTTCATTTCCAGTGAAATGGCTGCAATAGAAATGTTCATACTTTCACAAGAACAAAGACAAAATCTCAAACTTTGATCAGTATGTTTATTGATGTGCTGGATTGTAGCAAGAAAACAAAAAAATGACAGTCAAAATGATGATCTCTCACACACAGATCAGGTCTTATCTGATGGCAGAGAAGCCAAACATTGTACTCCAGTAAGAGTTGCACCTCTCCAATATATTTGTACTTAAGTAAAAAGTAGAAACCATGAAATGATTCAAGTCAGAGTAAAAAAGTATAAAAAGTCTACTCAGGTACTGAGTAATTGATCAAATTATCAATCATGTAATAGTTAAAAATGACATCATCAGACAAACCAAAATATAAAGTTAAGTGGATTTTTAAAATTTATTTTAAGGACAAAAATGACACTAATTCAAATTAAAAATAACATTCAGTTTCTTCCAATATAAAACATTTGGAACTTGAACAAAACCTGCAGCTGTGTGTCTGTCTGGTGAGTTTTTGGTTTAAACATGTTTGTTCTTCATTCAGTGGGTAGAGAATCCAGAAAGTTTTACTCCAGTAAGAGCAGAAATACTTCATAATAAAATGACTCAAAAGTAAAAAGCCTAGTAGAAATACTGCGAAATGTATATATTTTTAAAAGAAGTTATTCAAGTAAATGTAACTGTGTAAATGTAACTAGTTACTAGTATCTAATTATGGGTTTTACTAAAACCCATAATTATAGCAAGCTGGGCCCTCTAAGTTCTCTAAGAGACACTACAGAGATTAATAAGAATGCTGCAGCAAGTCGGATTTTATTATTTTAATTAGTGCAGCATCAAGCTAAAAATATTGCAATTAATTTCACTTTAAAAAGGTGTTTTAGCCCCATGCAGATAACAGCAGTTGTCCTTCAGCCCTCTGTATGTCCGTTCATCTGCTTCCTGCCTGCTGTTTTGATCTCCTGCCTCTGAGCTCAGCTACCTGTTGCTGAAAGACCCAAGCCCTGAGTAACCCACCAGCTGTCAGGGCCATCTTTTTCCACCAGCGAATGGTGGTAATTAGCGTCAGCTAACCACATTAATGTCAAATCTCCCTGACGAGAAGGAGCCCTGAAGAAACCATTCGGCCTGTTAGTGTTGTCAGTACACAGCCACTTCCAGCCTCTTGTGAGAATCTGCTGATGATGATTAGCTCACCGCGGCGCAGCTGAACTCAGCTGAACCTGTACAATTACTGGACAGAAACTGATTGTGTTTAAGGTCTTGTGCACAAGTAGCCAGGTTTTTATAAAAACTAATATCTCCACCACATCGCTTAAAATAAAAAAAATTAAAAATGATATTATGAACACTGGATTGGTTCAGAAAAGTTTTCATCCACACGAAACCACACGAATCCACCTCTGAATGTTTTTTTTTAAATATGCCAAACCCATAGGGGGCAGTGTCGCGCAATACTGAAACCTATGTCAACAACCATGGCCTCCTGTTAGGAATTATACATGGCTCCAAGAGGTTCATTTCTGTGGACAGATTTATAGGTTGAACTACTTTTATTAGAATATAAAGTTAGTAAAATACAAGACAATCTTGACTAGAAATCATGTCAAGTATTGAAGCTTTATCTGACAGACTGTGATGCGTTGGGTCACTAAATCTCCATTCTCCCAGGTACAAACGCACAAACAAGAAGCCAGAGTTCCTCTTTGGTCAGAGTTTTTATAAATAATAATTTTAGTGATATCAAGCTGAGTTATTGTGTGGAGGAAAGTAGTGATGGGCAGATGAGGCCTCACTGGGTGTGTCCACATTTCCCAAACTGTCGACTCTGTGCTGAGACTGTGCTGCTTTGTCGCTTACAGTGACATCTGCTGGATTTAGAAAGTCATTGCAGGCAAATTCAATAAAGAGTGTTGTGACTATCTGTGCTACCTCCTCAGAACACTGGCACGTTGATGCCTCAGCATTGTGAAACTGCTCTGGTTACAATAAGACAAAACCTGGGAGAAAATCCTACATTTTTCACCTACAATATGAATAAAAGTTAATCCATGTATGTGTGCGTGTGTGGGTGTGTGTTTTTTTCTCCTTTTTCTTTTAACCTCCTACACAATACCACTCTTGGTCCAACAGATTTCTCTACAGAAGTTGCTCCACAAAAGATTATTACTATTAGTTGGGCTTTTTTCCTCAGCTTTCTTCCTCTCGTTCTGATCTCGTGACAGTCTTGACGGCTCAACAGCTTTAAAATCGATCCATGAACAGCAGCGTCTGTTATCACTTCATAAACAGAAGCACTGCAGGTTTTGCCAGCAGGCTTCCTTGTTTCCCTCTAAGCCTTCCTTCTTTATAGGATTTGGGTTTTTGTGTAAGTATGAAAAATTGTTTTAAAATAAAGAATTTGAGAAAAAAAAACACTACTTGCATATATCAAATTATTCATGATATATGTAGAAATCTGTCAGCTGCCCTGTGCCTTTTATAATACCATGGACCCATTGCGCGCACAAAAGCAAAATAAACTCTGTTTTTAAGTGCTTCTTTTTTCTTCTTTTTTTTTACAATTTCTGAGACACTCATGTAATCTTATCTTCCATTAACCAGATGTGTTTTCGTTGAAGGTGTACACTTCCAAGTGATGAAAACACACAGCTGGATGGCCTCGTTAAATAAGCACAAGCTGTAGGAGCAGGAAGAGCTTTTTGGCTTGTTTCTACAGTCGCTTAAGTCTTTTAGCTGTCTTGTAATTTCACCCAGGACAGCTTTTAACCACTAAAACTTTTCTGAGATTCTCAAAATGAAACCGGGCCTGGTCAGACACATGCAGACGTTTCTGTAATGAGGCCGGCAGTCTGAGGGCTCCTGCTAACACGACTTGTCAAACCCTCCACCAACACGCGGAGCCTCAGCCTCAGACTGCGGCGTTCTGCTGTCTGAGGGGTGTGTTGCAGAGATAATTACATGTGCTTCTTGTACTTTGTGACAGCCCCAGGAGAACATTTCTATAATAAACTCAGTTTGGCTGCAGCTCTAATTAAGGAAGGGTTTCTGAATGAGGATGTGTTTCTGGCCTTCCTCACCTCCATGTTGGACCAGGACCCACCAGCCTGACTTGTTGCATGCTGGCTCACCAGCAAGACGTCTTTGGTTTCTTTTTTCTATTTTTAACCCAGTGGCGATGACTCACCAGTCTAAGTTTGAAGTCCTCAAATGTGTTTTTGCATTTTCATTTCTTCATAGACTCCAGCTTTTTAGGTTCATGCTGTTTTTTCCCCATTTCTCTTTTTAAAGGTTGTGTTTCAAGAAGTGATTAGATGGCAATAAGTTCAGGGTACAGAGAGAAACACATTTGATTCCTCCGACTCTCTGGAGTTGGCTTTTATCGATCCATCCATCTGTTTTTGACTCATCTGTCTGACTGGAGTTCACTGAGGCCAGCGGTACTGTAAGCTCACAGCTGCAGGTTGTTCTAATAGATAATATACAACATATAGTAAATCCTGTCATGTATCAAAAGACATAATGTCTTTTGATACGACGGTAAATAAAAATGTGTCTTGGAAAAGCAATCATACCAAGTCATTGGGGGGTCTATCTGCCAGCTTCACAGACAGAGACTGATGTTGTAGCATGAACATATTTTGATCTGAACCATAGCATTATAGTTCTGGTTGTATATTTAGAGGGATCGTCTTTCTGGAAGGGGGACCTCTTCTCTAGTCCTGTGTCATTTAATTTAATTTAAGTTCAAAATGACTTTATTTATCCAAAGTAAAAGTTATATGTTGTAAATCTTCTGTGAGCAGAAAGGATTTGCTGTAGCAGTCTGTTTCCTCTCGTTTGCTTAGTTCACATTAAAAATGAGTCGAGTGTTTCCACGCCATGCAGCAAAGCACTCCACCAGCTCTCCTCAGCTCCATCCCTGATTCACTTGATTCCAGGTATTTCTGCAGGTTCTGGATGTCTGAGAGCAACGGTGGCGTTTGTTGAAGCAGGTGTATGATGGATCTTCAAAATCACGACTCCACAGGGAGAACTGACCAAACCACAGTGGGCTCTGAAAGGTGCTTGTTTGCTTAGAGAGGGGACCAACAGGAGCGTTCATGTTAATGGGTCTAAAGTCATTTTAGATTGATAGCTAAACTCTTTTGGTGACAGAACAAGGCAGGATGTCCTTCACAGCACTAAGATCTCCTTCTGCGTTAGGCTAAATGCACTCCAGCACTTCATCTGAAACGTCAAAGTCAGCTCTCATTGAAGTAATCAGGTGACGTACAATGTTCTTCACAAAGTAATTACTAAGATTGTCAAACGGCTAAAAACTCCTGAATGGAAATTCCAGAGTGGTCGTCTGTGGAGGAAGCTGTCTGCAGAAAGGAAGGCCTGTTACTGTTTCCATCCATGCTGTGATGGGGTGTGATGAACACTGAGGCAGGAGAGGATATTGATCTCCAAAGGTTCCACAGCGGTCCCCAAAACAGAACCAACCTTCCTTACCCGCTTGTTGAGCCTTGCCATCTGAATCCACATCCTCGTTCCGGTTCGGTCTCTCCAGCTGCCTCTTCACCTGAGCTCTAGAGATAAACAGGCAGCAGAGAGAGACAAAGAGAGCAGCGGTGATTCCTAATGTATCTCTTTGTCTAGCTTGTGACTGAGTGGTAGGATAAATCATGTGGCAGGTAGGCTGTGGGCAGAGAATCTCTAGAGGGAGGCGCCTACCTTATTCATGAATCAAACATATTAAAGAATGTGTGAAGTTCACTGGTTCATGTCCAGACGTCCATCCATAAGCTCCACCTTCTGCTTGAAGTCGGATCTTCTTTATTCCAGACTTCTCTGACGTTGTTCTGCTGCAGTCTGCTCTCCTGCTTCTTTCTGTTCATCTCATGGATCATCAGATCTGATTTGAATGTCATTTCTTGTTTCTACTTCACTTTTATCTACTGCATTATGCTCCGCTATCGGAGTAAAAATACACTGAGGTTTGTGGATGGAATGTGAAATAATATTAAAACCCATACCGATTCAGTATGATATTGTCACAGCTTCTATGTTCCAGAACCAAAAATTCCAACAAAAGCCGTGGACGCTAACAAGTGGTTTGATTTGCATGCACTTCCAACTTGATTGTTTGGAAAAAATATATATTCTTTATTTCTTGAAAAAAAATAGAGACAAAATAATTACTAAAAATATTTTACAACTTAATTGAAAACGAAAGTTATCTTAATTGGATGTTTCAAGCTCTAAAAGGTGGTCAAATCAAAACCTCCTGTCAGCACACCAGACATGTGCCAAACAACAAATGTCTGGTTGTTTGAACACCCGCTGTGTTCTTAATTACTCAGATTAGTGGGAGGGTCTAAACCAAAATAATCTAAACAATTCCAGATATACACATTATTTGCAGATTTTGGTTCGAAACTAACTTGAATATATTCCAAATACCCAAAGAAGAAAATTAAATGGGTAAAAATTACAATTCACAAAATTTATGAAAAATGGCCACAACAGATATGATATGCTACAGCTGGGATGTCGATACAATCCAGACACAATGTCGACATGGTACTGAGACAATACCAATACAATACTGAGAACACCGATACCATACGAATACTTGTTACTCTTCAAGTTTGATATATCATCAAACTTCTAACTTTTAGGGATGTTCATGGTTTTTACTCTGAATTATTTCGTTCAAACCCAAGACAGACTTTGGACAGTTCATAGGTCCCTACAAAATATTTTAAAAACAAATTAATATGATAAACAGAAACAATGGATAAACAAAACAAATTTGTGGAATTTTTTTTTTCCAAATAAGGAGTAAAAACAATGTAATTTGAGAATAAATGAAATTAAATCTTTTGGAAACAGAGTAGCTAGTACAAAAATAAAATAAAATTGCCAGTGGGAACCTGAAACTGACGTATCGATCTTACCAAGCTGGTGTCGATCCGATACAGACACCGATTTGGTATCAATATTAACGTTTTGGACCTACTGATTAAAACATAATATGATCACTTTAGACAAAGGATAAGCAGAAAGTCCATTCAGTCACTCACTCCTGTTTAAAATCTAAAAACTGACTCAACAAAAAGCCTAAACTAAGGATTTTAATTCAAAAATTACAAATACGTTACTTTACAGAAAGATGACGTTTCTTGTTTATTTTTTTTCACTACATTTGTCTCTTATCTTTCACCCTTCCAAACAGAGATAAGCAGAGATGCAGAGGAGAGCCGCAGAAAGTAATCTGCTGGTGCAGCTGTTGAGAAAGAGCAGAGGTCTCAGCAGGGCTTAGAGACAGGAGGAGGTGTGCTCACCTCCCTACTGAGAGCAGCCTGTCATCTCTCACCGCCCCGCTCAGTCCGCAGGGGAAACTCCCCCATCTGTTTCCCCGCTCAGAAAAATCTCATCTGGTTGCATAAAACTATCTCTGTCATCTCTCCAGAATTTCGAGCCGTTATGTAATGCTGGGTAGTGTTTGCATCTTCAGAAGGACAAAGTATTTAATGTGTTGGAAAGGTTAATATGGGTTTGCCAATGACTGGAAGGTGATTATCAAAGCAAGATGAGATGCAGACATATGGTTATGTGACTTCACGGGTTTGCAGCTTGGCATCTTTTATACATATACATATACATATATACACATATACATATACACATATACATATACACTGCTTTGCGGTGCTGTGTTTTTAGAATAAGATTCTTAATTGTGCTGTTTTCAAATGCTACACTTGTTTTGATGGAAACCCTTAAAAACATCTAAATAGCCTGAATGTACAGAGGAAGCTAAGCTGACCTACAGGATCATGACAGGTTTTGTTTTCTGGAGCAGCTTATTTAAACTAGAAAATTCTCAAAGTAAACCATTTTGGAAGCAGGACAGATTAACAGGCTGCACATGGGATTATTTCTCATGTCTTTGCCGCTTTTTGTATTCATCATTTGATTTTCATGTGATCAAAGCAGTTTTGTTGCTCACATAGCGAATAAATTCTGATGCTTTCTGCTGTTGTTTCTGTCTACAACAGTAAAATAATTTTGGTAATTCATCCATCTGCTCCGAGCTGTTTTGGCACATCACATCCAGATCATTTTGCAATAATGCGTTAGTTCCATCGGTTACATCCTGACCTAATTAGATACAACTACGATACATTGTTTGTAATCCTCAGTATGATATAATTGGTGGGCGTTCTAAGTAGATACTCCAGGGACATGGATCATTGTCAATTCAAATTGCCAGGACATTGACCTGAACAATATCTAAACCACTGAGTCAGACCTACACTTAAAAACCTCTACAGTGTCAAGCATCTAGCATCCCGATGTGAGTAAATTGTCTGCATGGGTTAGCATGGGATAAAGGGATGTTGTTATTGTATAAATAACACAATGTTTTTGGTGAAGTTGCGTTGATTCTATAGTAGCGGTAAACTTGTTTCATACATGATGTGTGCAGGCTTTTGTTGCTTCTGCAGACATGTTCAAACATCCAAAACTTTTGTCTTGTGTGATCACAATGTATGTATTGTCACAATTTGCCAGTCTTCTAAGAGTTGTTTTCCTATGGCATCATGCCTTCAAATGAATCTAGGTATGTACTGAGAATAAGCATTAGAAGAGTAGCTGATTGTATTTCACAGAAAAACATCCACAGATCATTGGCAAAAATGATTTGTAAGTTGCAGGACAGACATTTTCCAAACCTGTGTAAATCGTTTGTGTTCCTATGTTTTTAAAGTTACATTTTTAATTGGTTCAGGTTCTTGTTTATGTTCCGACTGTGTTTTCACCTCCATGTCACCTTCATTGTACTTGCTACAATGAATCGGACAGAATAAAGGCGGGAGACATCCCCTTGTTTGCTCATCAAATATGAAACAGCTTGTGTGCTGCCAGCAGCTCCCCATGATGGATTTTAATTTTCTGTACTTGCTGTGTGCTTGCACTAAACAACCCTGTGTGCATGCATGTGCGTGTGCATGCGTGTGTGTGTGCGTGCGTGCAGATAAGAGAGAGGGAAGAAACTTGCTCTGTACTGAAAGTCTGGGGCTTTCTAATCACACTGAGGAATGTTCCACGTCCAAATTGCGTGGGGACTTTCTCAGTGCCTCTATCTTGAGTAATGGACATATGTAATGAAATTAGTTAGTTTCATGTTGGTTTTATTATTACAATTTAATATGTGTCATGTCCTGTTTTATTTATTTATTTTTTATTATCCAAATCACAAATATAGTTTAGCCCAGACTGCCTGTCAGTACAAATACATTTTATTTTTTGAACTGAATAAATATATTACAATAAAAGGTTGGATTTTTTTTTTTACCCAAATGTCCCTTGTGTTGCTGCAATAAAAAATTTAATTACTTGGAGGCTTTTTACACTTCTTCACTGCGGATAGTAATCTGCAGGTGTCAAAACTGCTAAATCATTCATTTCTGTTTTAATTTCACTGTAGAAAAGTGAAAAAAAAATACTATTTACTTCTTTATGATATTCTAAGTCTCAAACAAGAAAGGGAAATTGATCTTGTCTTTCTTACTTTCAACTTTAAGCTCATCTCAAAAATACAAAAGAGAAAGCAGCATATGCATGAGCATGATTGACAACGCTTATTCCTACTAGCTCTGATTGGTTGTGGTGCATTCTGTAGAAAGCTGAAGGACCACAGGCAGGACTCAGGAGGCAGAGGAGCTCAATTATTTTCTCACAGATTTTTTTTTCACTCTTTTACCAAATATAAAAGCATTCTTTATAAAAGTTACATGGTGAAGCCATGCAGGGAAAGAAAAAACTTTTTTTTTTCTTTTTTTTTTTTTTTTAAAAGCAGTGTTGTCCTGTGTGTGTGTGTAGCAGGGTGTGGGGGTGTATGAATGCACCTCAGCCCTACTGTCATGCTGTGTGACACAGAGACAGTGAAGTAACCTGGAAACATCAGCTAACATCCTGCTGCTGCTGCTGACTGATAAACCTCTGACTCACTGGCTCCTGCTCACAAACATCCTGTACAAACAAACTATTTACTTATTGTTTGGTTAAGATTCATAAGGTATTTAATTACTTAACTGGAACTGACTAATAAAGATAATCAGACCTGAAAAATAAAAAAAGTTCAAATTCAGCATTACATCGACTGATGTGGCATCAACATGGCACTTTGATGAATCAGCTACAACTCAATGTTTTTCCCGCTTGTTCACACCTCAAACTGAAATCTATTTTCAGTAATAAAATCTCTGGATCATCTGCAGTTCTGCTGGTGTTCCTTTAAAACAATCTTAATGCGTTTGGCTGTCAATATTTGTCCATTTTTGTTGGCTACTTATTCCAGAAGCTGATCAGCTCAAACATGCAGCCTAGAAGACAATCTGAGGAGGATGAGAAGCTGGAGGAAATTCAAGTGTTTTGTGAAAAAATAGATCTGTGTCAGTTAAGAGGATGGGAATGGTTTTAGCTCACAAACTGGCTGCAACTCTCAGATAAAGTATTAAAAGATACATTACTGCAAACAGAAGCCTTTGCGTCCATAAAGCCGCCTTTCATTCACTCATCAGAATAAACCTAAAGGCGTTCAAATGGCTAAATTAACACAAATGAAAGTGATCCGAAACAACTGAGTCAGTTTGGTTTTCAAAGATAGACGTTAGAGCTGGGACTGAATGAGTCAACAGTAGCTTTTAAAGCAAAAAGAAAAGACTAGTCTTTTTTATACAATGTTTTGAATGAGGTGGAGGTTTTTTCTGGCCACATCAGAACTGGTTTATACGAGTCACATGACCAACAACTGGTTGTTGCCACTGGTGTAAACCACAAAGTAGTCGACAGGAAGTAGTCTAAGCATCATGGCACTGCATGTCTTTTAGTGAATTATCGCGTGAACAAACGTGTAATTTTAATGAGGGCTCTTATTTAACGGAATCTAAGGCAATAGCGAAATCACGTTTTTTCGACAGAGTAATATTTAAAAAGCTTTGCTCACATTTGTAATGGAAAGGCAGCTATGTTTTGTTGGGTCATGAGTTCGGGGGTTTTAAGGTTTTACTTTAGGTCCTACAATCGCCTTGGACTAGACCTTTTTGTCTCACCACCACCATGCCTGGCAGCTCTTCTGAGGCATTTATGTTCCTAAACATGCTGTTGTTATGGATTAAAAGCTCTAGTTTGATTTTGAGCGTCGATCCAGAAAAATGATCTGGTGCAGCTTTGAAAGCCGGAGCCTTTCAAAGCTCCGGCAGTGAATTAGTGTTTAATTCACTGCAATGCATGAAGGCTTTATACAGAATAAGATGCCAACTTAGACGACAAAGCTAACGTGCAAGTCAGACTTTTGCACTCTTTAATCCTAAATGTTACACAAATACTCCTGCTGCTGATCGCGTCTGGCAGGAGCAGGAAAACAAAGCCGACGTGACGTTTTTATTGCCAAACAGATGCACAGATTTAATTGCTGATGTTTTAGGCTGTAAAATATTTCCAATTATACATCTAGCAGCCGGGCATTTTCTGACAGTTGATCTAATTAACATTTTAATTGTTAGCTTTATTCACAAACTATTCAACAACCTCAGTTTTCAACTTTAAATAGGAGTCTCAGTCATGACTGAAGAATGAGTCACTGCAGCTACGTTGGAATTTAGCTGCAAGGATGCTGATGAGGACCAGGTCACATCACAGCCGATTCAAAGTCTCAGCCTCAGCTGCTGTTCTTAAACTCATTTTAAAACGCTCTTGGTGGTATTTAAGCCTGCTAACGCTCTTAGCTCCACCAGTTGACCAGGTTTTATTTTGCACTGCAGGTCCTGATTTTATTCCTTTTTAAGACATTTAAAATTATACAATTAATGTTTTTATAATGTTTTTTTTTATTATTCTAGATTTTATTGTTCTATGTTTATGTTTCTTTATGCCTGCTGCATAATTCCACAGTTCCTCATCTTTTACAGTGCCTATAAAAAGTATTCACCCCCTTTGATGTTTTACCCTTTTATTGATTGTATGAATCAATTGTGATTTTCAAAATTGATTTATGTGATCTCCGCAGGATATAGTTTTTTTAACGCCAAATGAAAATTAACTTCTATGAAATAATAACAGCTAGATCAAAAAAATATTAAGCATGGTGACTACAGAATAATTCATCTCCTTTAAAGTGACTTAACTGGACATCCAGCACCAGCTAAATACTAATACCAGCTAGTGCTGGTATTAGTGGTACTAGTGGTATTAGTATTAGTATTAGTAAATGAAATAATAACCAAAATAATAACCAAAATTTGGACATGAAATGACGACACTTTGCCAAATGTAATATGCATCTAAAATGGAAGCTTCAAAGCAAAGCAAAATGAACCAACCAGCAAAAAACACAGATTTGGACGTTTCTAACCTGCGTTCTGTCTGTTCCAGGCAATAAGCAGCTGCTTGCTTTTGTAATTACTGCACTGTTGAATTCAATTTGTGCTAATGGAATAACCTACAGGAGCAGTATTATCTAGCCAGGTATAAACACAACACTGAGGAATCATGCTCCATGGCTCATTAAGGGAAGGCAAACATACGCTCTGCAACCTCACACACACTTTGAATTCCTGTCTTTATTGGGATATTGTATTGACTTTATTTCCCAAGCTAACCCATCAGTTTTAACCCGAAGGTCATGGAGTCCAATAATTGTCAACAATCCTTTTTTTTTGTTTTGTTATTATCATTTTATCATCATTACTGTTATTATTACTATTATTATTTTAGTGCAAGGCAAACAATAATTTAAGAAAAACAAATAGGATCCTTGGGGACAGACATGTCATCTTTAGAGCTTTTACCTGATTATCATGGCTATTAGTGCCAGGGACCAAGCAGTCCAGCATGGAGGACACAGGTGTTTAATTCAAAAAGTGGATTTTTATTTCCTCCCAAAAGTATAAAAAATAAGTAGCAAAATAAACACTTAAAAAGGCAACCCAATAAAAGAAGTCAAGTCAATAAACTAGACTCAAAAAAATAACAAAACCTCAAGCAGACATAAAACAGCGTGACCTGTTGGAATGATGCACAAGGAAACTTAAATACTGGTTTAGCTAGACTTTGTGGACACACAAGGGGAAGACAACATGGTGGCCAAATAACCATAAAACAATGAATGAGACGCCAAATTAGCATGAGTCAATGGTTCAGGAAGCCCCGCCCTCTGCGCCCAGGTCCGCCCTCAGCCCCGCCCTCAGTCCCGCCCTTAGCCCCGCCTCCTGCCAACCAGGGAGGAGAAACCAAAACTACCTAGCCACTCAAACAAAGGAAGATAAGAGGTTAATACAAAGGGAATTTTAACCTTGCAGTGTTATATGTGTGCACTTCATGTAAACACTAAAGTGTGATGGAAAAATAAATGAATAAAGGAACAACATATTGCATAATCAGCAGCCTGGCCATTGCCTCCCTGGGCTGTTCTGCTCCATTCAGATCTCTCCTCAGCTTAGGCTGGGCTTTCTCCCATTCACTTGGATTCCCTGTGGCAGAATCTCAATCAGACCAATCAGTGAACAGAAGGAGAAGTTGTGAACGATGACGTTGATTTTCTTTGCTGTTTTAGAGCTGAAACCTGCCAGCAGTTTTTACGGTGGCAGCAGAGGAAGTTACCGGAGCCGTTCAGTACGTGTTGGGCAAATATTGAATTAACATCAACAGCCGCTTCGTTCGGGTCGCCTCTTCTCTCTTCACAGTGGAAGATGGTTGTTTACAGCGCAGGCAATTTGTGGTAATCTTCGTAGCGTCAAACTGGTGCATTACAGACGTTACAGGTAAACATTAGCAATTGTGTAAAATTTAAAACTTCAGCAGAGTTCACACCTCCAGGAAGCAATCATTCCTCAACTAGTCCATACCTCATCCCAACCTAAATCTTCCTGTGCTATATACACCCCTAAACATGTGGCACCATCACATTAATCTGGCCCCCAAAAGCTCATCAGAGATTTATGGGGATGATTATAGAAGAAAAGGTCCTAGAGAGGCAACAAGTGCTGCACATGCACTCACCCACACAAACACCCACACACCCCTCATCCACAGATATGTACATAGATCTGCAGTTATATGCACCCACAGGCTTCACACACACACACGCACACCCCCCCCACCCCCACACATTACATCCATTCTAAACCTGACAGAGATGTACACGCCGACAGACACTCATCTGGCTCTGCATTAAGACTTTAACAAATGTCTCACCCTCAGACATACACACATGCTTTCATAGACGTCTCCTATTCATGTGACGGTCCTGTCAACAACGGGGGCTGGTGAGGGGGGAGGCGGTGGCTTGCAGACTTGCTACAAGCGGATTGGCCGTCACCATACCAACGGGGGCGGGGCAGAGTCGGGAGGCTCGTGAGGAGGAGCCATGGGCTGATTATAAAGCTTTCCAGAGGAGCAGTTTCTGCTCCACTGAGCTCTCTCCTCTGTGATTCTGCGCCTTTATTTAGTCTTTCCTGTTATCTGGGCAGCGAGTCGACACTCGGCTCTCTGAGAGGAGGACAATCGGACGGAGGGAGGGAGAGTGGAAAGGGTGAACTGTCAGACAGAGTTGTTTGTTTCCCTCCTCCCTACGTCTACTTGCCCATCACTGCTTCCCCGCCGCCTGCATCTCGTGGATCTATCTCCGCTGTGGGTGACAGCCCGGAAGACGAGGGGGAAACCTGTTCTCCTCCGCTCCCCCGGGAGCCTTCAAGTCATCCCTCCATCCTTCCAGCTGGCTGTAGATGACCCCTGCTCTCCTGTAAGTAGCCAGCTTCGGCTGCAGTCGCGTCGGGTCATGGTTCTCACCAAAAAAAGCCTAAAAGCCGGAGGTCACGGGGGTCGCCTGGGAGAGACGGCGCAGCGTATTGAGTCTCGGTGGGATGGAGGTCGTTCTAATTAGATCCCTCATTAGAAGGGGGAATTTATCACTGCATCGATGTAGATTTTTTTTTTACTTCAGCTTCTGCTTTGATCCTTCCTGTCGAGGTTAGAGTCATGTAGGAGCAGGTCTTTTTCAAGATGCATGATGGGGGGTGGGTCTGTCTTTAATGCTAAAAACAAGGTCACTGTTGGTGCACAGTCAGGGCAGCCCTTACATAATGGCCAGTGAGTGCAACAGGTACTGATAAGACGACGGATGAGGCAGCTTTCAGGAATCCGTCTGCAGAGAAACTGTTGCTTCTGCATGGAGGAAATGTCAGTTTCACTCATTTTCACTCAAATCTCCTGAACAGGTAAAGCAGGAGCTCACTCTGATTCACAGAAACCCATTTGCACACACAGCACACACTGTTTACCCATGAGGGCCTGTGGGTGTAATTGGGTATCTAATGTGTGTGTGCGTGCGTGCAGGGGTGTGTGTGTGTGTGTGTGTGTGGGCACTCACGAACCCCTGCTTCCCTTTTCCATGCTTCTGTCATGCACTGTTGAATCACGCACAGTTTACTCTGCTGCCTGGCTGAAGTGCCATCACAAACAGTCTGAGAGCAAGAGAGAGAGAGACAAATGACACCTCTGGTGAGGGTGCTGCATGCTGTAATCCAACAAGGAAGTTTCAATTATTTGTGTTTTTACCAACCACATTTAGTGGAAAACAGCAGCAACATCGATACATCGACCCTAAACGTACAGGTAGAAGGAAATACACGTGTTGGGAATAAAACGGAACGCCAGCGGAGCCTCGTTTCTGTTACATCACCCAGGTGCAATTCAGAGCTTCGAGCCAGGGTTAATAACATCAGAGGCACTGACTGCCAAAGGCTGTTATTTACTCTACAACTTACAGTTCTGATTACCAAAGCAAACACTGAAACAGGAGCGAATGCAGCACAGGACCGCTGCAAGTAGCAGCGGAAATGTCAGTGAGTTGAGTGCAGAGGGTTGTTGACTGAAAAGAAGGCAATAAAAGGATGCTAAACTTGGGGTTTGGCAAGTCCTTTTCCATTGTAAATTTCAGACGAACACATGGTAGTGTGTGGTTGTGAAGTGTAAGAAAACTGGTAAAACGTTTCATGTTCAGCTCACTTTCATAGTCCCAAATAGAATCCAGTGCAACCAATCGTCTTAGGAAGTCATCAACTTAGCAATTTAGTCAAAACACAAATCAGAGGTTTGTCAGAGATCATTAGCAAACGTATGAGCATCATGTGAACAATGAACACACCGAAAAGGTCAGGTCTGGTCAAATGGTTGAGAGGTTTAACTACTTGCTCCCTGAATTATGTAATAAAAATGTCTGTTTTTACATCGAGGAGGTCTGAAGTTGAGCTTGTTAGCTAGCTTTATGTAGCTTCAAACTAAAGATCTAGTTAGCTACCTTTACATTTAGCTTCAGATGAAATTCTTAGTTACCTAACTTTTTATTTAGCTTAAAAGTAATTATTTAGCTAGCTACCTTTATGTTTGGTTTCAAACTGAATATAAAGCTAGCTAGCTAAATAATTAGCTGCATTGAAAAAAAATTAATTAATATGCTAATTCAAAAGTAGACAACCAAAATAAAAGCTTATTACCACTTTAAAATTAAAGCAAATTATAATAATACAGTCAAAATACAACTCTGAAATATGAATCCCCTTTTCTTTCGTTTATGACAAACTAAATAAATATAATGACCACCCCGTAGATATCAGCTGTGAAGCTGTGTTCTGTAGTTGAAAGTCGGTTTGACTCACTTTTCCAAATTCATCCTTTGCTGACCACCTTCTGCGATAAAACAATACATTATGTTTTCAAGGCTGAACATACATTTAGAGTGCTAATTCTGTTGCTATTTTTACCTTGCGTTACCAGCGTCTGTGTGGTGCTAACATGCACACCCTCACAAGTTTAGCAACAAGCAGCTTGAATAAAAGTGTGAAAGCTGAATTGGCGGCACATGCTGTGTTGACACTATATTTAGAAGTGGAATTATTTTTTAGTTTTAGGAGCTATAAATCAGTTATGAACTTGACTTCTTTTTTTTAGTAATCTTTACATTTTTAAATATTAAAATAAATACATACAAAAACATTTGTTTGCCGTTGATCTACTTGCTTAGACGTTACTTTTAAGACATGGTCTAGTCTCAGGTTATAGAACAAAAGCGCAGTATGCGTGTCTGAAGTACAGCAGATCAGTAAATAACAGGACTTAGATGACAACAACAGTTTTTACTGCTGTTTAGGTCTGGCCTTACCTTTCATTTGCTGCAACTGAAGCATGACAATAGTGTTTATATAAGCAGCTTATTATCCTGTGGGTGAATCATCTCACAGCCCCGGACCCACTCTGTCATGGTAATGTGAAGAGCCACCTGTCTATGCTCAACAGTGGCCCTGGCTCTGCCACTGAACGCCACTTTAGAGGCGGACAAACAGAAAACATTTGGTCAAAGTCCCCACATGGAAGGCTGTTGTTGTTTCACACATCTCAAAGCTGCTATGAAGAAAAGATGCTGAAACTGGATGTGTAGTGAGATTCCTCAAATTTTCATACCACAGAGGCTGCAGTGGCCGAGTAAGTGCTGACAGTGACTGCCAAAACACTTTTGAAAAATAGCTTAACTCCCATAACACTGGCTAACGTAACCTGGATGTTCAGTAGGTAGAAACACTAAATTCTTTTTTTGCTTTTTTTTAGCTTGCCTTGTAAAACTTTAAAATTTGGTCAAATCTAGTGTATGAAATTTATTTAATTATTCTGTTGACTGCGATGGACTGGCGACCTGTCCAGGTGACCCCGCCTCTCGCTGGCGATAGGCACCAGCGCCCCTTCTGACCTCACTAGGGGCATGATTGTTAAAAAATGGATGGATTTATGGATGGATAATTCAGTTGAGCTTTTATTTTTTTATAATTGTGTAATTGCAGAAAAGAATACACAAATATATGCATTTAATTTCTGAAAGCTGTGTAAACACCACCCGTGGGTTTTGCAATGAGCCAAAAGCTTTGCTAGATCAAACCACAGTCTGGAAACTGCCAAAAGTCGTTTGGGGTAAAGGTCCAAGTTTGGACGAGACGCATTGAGTCAGCTGCAGTTCTCATGTCAGAACACTTGATGGCGCTGTCATTTGAACTCATCTTTGAAAGGGACATGCACTGTTGCCCTCCACCTCATCCTGCCGTGTGTGTTCTGTGGTGTTCCAGAAAAGTTTAGACTCCCAGTTTCAAACATTGCCGGTGATATGGAGACTCTAATCTCTGGCGAAGTGTAAAAAAGCCGCCGGATTGTTCCGATTCCACTGAAAACCAAATCTGTGCAAACGAGGCCTAAGAAGTACGTGGGCCAACAGACACAAGCGGTGAAGCGCACAGAACAGACATGAGTGACGCAAAGTTCAAAACGCATAAACACACACAAAAAAAAAACAACCAAACAAAATGCAACAGAAAGATGCTGCAAAGTAAAATGCTGCAGTTGCAGGACATCAGCAAGTAGCAACAACAACAGCAAGTATAAAACGCTGCAAACCCGAAACACAAGTCCTCCAAACCCCTACGGGGAGTCAACCACTAAATCATATTGGACCAGACCCTGAGTAAAGGCGATTTATTGGGATGTCCAGAAGGAAGCTGGAGAAAGAAAGGAAAAGATCATGTTTCATTCAAAGATTTGAGGCTGTAATCTTTTAAAATATCATGCATCAGCATGTCCATATCAGTAATTTTACCTACTTTCTTTGATTGCAGCACATTTCATTAGCATTTTTTTCTTTGCTTCTATTTCCTTGGATTACATTATCTTTTTCTGCTGCATTTGTTTTTTTATGTTTGTATGTTTGGAGTTTGCATCATTCACGTGTTTGCAGGACGTTTCTCTGTTTGCTGTGTGTTTGTGCTTGTTGGCCCGCTGTGAAGTAGATTTTTTCCAAAAACTGGCATCTTTCTTTTTGTGTATTTTCTCCTCTCCATTCTTATAGAACATGTTCAGAGCAGATTAATTTTTTACCCTCTTGTATTTATTAAACAAACAAGCTGCCTGTGCCTTTGGTTTGCAGTATTTCTGCAGTCTCCTTCAAGCTGTCGTTAAATATCAGAACGCTGTGGAACCAAAATCTACACGGTTTTGATCAGAGAAACAGTTTGCTTATTCAAAACATGAAGAACATCAAAATTAAACCCACGTGATGACATGGGCGGCCTCAGCGTCACACTGGGTTCATGGACGCTTGTCGTCAGCATTATGCATCCTTGGCTGAATTTATTCTAAAAATAAATTACATAAAAAACAAATGTTGCAGAGGATATCCTTCACTCAGTCGTTTCACGCTTCAAAGGATGCCTGCAGGTGGGCGGCCGACGCGTTCACAGCCGAGCAGCCCTGCTAATTTCTCCGCTGCAATTATTCATCCTACCTCAGGCAGTAGCTTGTTACAGGAAAGAAAAACTCAACAAATGTTGCTGGGGTTTTGTTTCTTTTTTATTAGGGAACGCTGGACAAAAACAAAACCAACAGGCAACAGTTAGAACTAAGGGGCTGTTTGAGAAGCGGCTGAGGTTCCTCTGGTCCGGAACCTGATTGCCTCCAGTGTTCACTGAGGAGCTCAGCAGTCATTTTAGGTGCTTTTCATAAGTGCTTCTAAAAGAGGTCTCTCCACTGGCCGAGCCGTAGTCTGACGTGACCTCTGAGGCGACCCAGGCCGGCCCCTGGCTCTGCTCCAGTGAGGCGGCCATCAGGTCGTGGCAGTCCAGCGCGGAGCTCACCAGGTCCTCAAAGATGCTGGTGGCAGACCCTGGAGCCCGGCCGACGACAGCTTCCCGTCCAGGCAGGACCACAGGTCCAGTTGAGCAGCTGGAGGTACTGGTTCTGGTCCTCCAGCTTTTATGTTGGACAGGAAGCTGTGCTCCTTGGACTGTGGCTTCCTGGCGGGAGTGTGGCGGCGTGGGGGGGTGGTCCAGCTCCATCAGGCTCCGAACGTCCTCAAACATGAACGGTTCCGAGCTCAGCCAGTTCGGAGACAAACTGGACAACATGTTGGGTCCCGAAGTCGTCTGAAGTAAAAAGCAGGAATTCTTAATGAAGAAAACGGGGAAAATTGAAATGATCCAATAATTTCAGTTTACTGTGGAGCTCAGCAGTTGTTTTAGGTGCTGTTCAGAAGTGCTTCTAAAAGTGGTTTTCTCATAAATTGCTTTTCAAGCTCACAGCTGTTGTTGCATGTTGCACGTTTTCTGATGATGTGATGGACGTAACTTCACAACTGTTCTGACTGAAACCAGGAAGACAGAGCACATCACCCCAGACCTTAAAATACTGTTAGTTTATAAATCACTGAACAGCTTAGCACCAAACTATGTGAAAGATCTGCTGATGTTGTATCAACCTTCAAGACCTCTCAGGTCTTCTGGTTCTGGTCTGCTATGCATCAGAACCAGAACCAAACATGGAGAAGCAGCATTCAGCTTCTCCATCCATCCATTTTCCTACACCCTTGTCCGCGGTGGGGTCAGGAGGTGCTGGTGCCTATCTCCAGTGAACGTTTAGGACAAGAGGCAGGGTCACCCTGGACAGGTCGCCAGTCTGTCACAGAGCACTCAGCTTCTGTGTATCACAAATCTGGAATAAACTTCCAGAAAACTGCAAAACAGTCAAGACAGTGAGTTCCTTTAAATCTAGAGTGAAAACCCAGATGTCTGGAGTTGCTTTTGAACTGTAATAAATAAAACACTGACTAACATATTTGATGTGTTTTGATGATTTTAGTGATGGCATTCATCACAATATAATCTATAATTGTTGACTCTGTGGTGCTTTTTATGTTTGTTTGTTTTTTTAATTATGTAAAGCACTTTGAACTACCTTGTTGCTGAAATGTGATATGCAAATAAACTTGACTGACTGTTTGATGTTAGTGAGCTGTAAACTCTATAATAGAGTTTTCCGAACCTTAATGCCACCTCGGCAAAAATTGTTAAATTACAAGTATTTGTTTTCTTCTTTATTATTATTGTTTCAATTACAAAATGTGAAAGCAAATTCAGTTTTATTTTAATTTTTCTTAAGATAAACTAAACATTCATGGTCAGATTGCTTAATAAATGCTTTTTCTAAATGGCATTGATACAAAAAGGAAAAACCATTTGTCCTAACCCGTGCTTAAATAAAAATATATATTATGTGTTGCACCTTCATTTTTTCATTCCAATAGGATTTTAATTTGTGGTTAAAAAAATCTTGCCAGAAAAAAAAAACATGAAAGTGTCCATCTGTGTTAACCACGTGTGCTGGTAGGCCAGATTTGTAATTTTCACAATTGTTGACGACATTCCAACAGCCACACTTTGGGCCCCCGGCCTCCAAAAGGATCTTTATTTACTTGGAAGCTAAAAGGAGTTCACAAGTAGATCCAAAGATCTGGAGAATACAACAAGTAGCAAACAAATAAGTAATGACTTCATCTCACTGCAGTTATCATACTTAGCAACGAACTGCAGTCCCCAGCCAAACTTCCGCCTCACACAGCACCGCTCTGCCACTCAGCTCCTTCAGACTAGCCAGCAGCAATTAGCAAAACCTTTGTGGAACCACAGCTGAGCTCATTATAGGAGCTACTTCTGAGTCTAATAATGCTAATGATGTTAAAGACTTAATGGAGAAGCATTGAAAGAAGCAGGAGCTTCTTAAAGAGACAGACACCCAATTTCAAGGCATCAAATTATATTGTCAAATTTCTTTTTAGTCATATTTTATATATACAGCCTTTTTATAACAGCTGAAGTTGGCATAGTTACTTGACTGAGCTCTAAAATGACAAGATGTGCCCTGAAAGCACAGGATGCTGCTGCTTAAAGTGTTGCACAGAAACACAAACGTTCACATGCCATAGAGCCGGCCGTGTTGACCTCACGTACTGATGTCATGCATCATGATCTGTGGACAGAGTATACCCACTGTTCACTTCAGTGATGAGTGGTGAGGGTGTGTGTTTGTATGAAAACAAAAAGACACAAAAAGATTTATTGTTGTAATTTTGTTTCTACATGTAAAAAAAAAAAAAAAAAAGAAGCAGGTCATGGTTTGTCCAACATACGATCAGGACTGTCATTGCCAGGCATTCAGCAGAAAGAAAAACAGAGCTGGACTTGTTGTCTGGCGAAGCGTGACTCTGAAACCCAGCAAACAAAAGGTCATCTTTATTACGACTCATTACAACAGCCTGAGGACAGAAAGCAGGGCGACATGTGACATCAGACTTCCAGCTGCATATATTGTGTAACATGTCACAGAAATGTTAAGCGAGGGAATGCAGATCCACGTTCCTCTAATCGGTCAGGAGACGAGAAACGGTTCCTCTCTGTCCAGCTTTTACTTTTCTCCACACAGCGACCTGTCTGCTACTATTGATTGTAGCTAAGAGGAAAATCCTTAGGGTTGGCTTCAATCGCTAAGCCAATGCCACTTGTCACTGATAGGCCTCAGGCCAGTCCTCGCTGCAGAGATCTGGCTCCTTTTGCTGTTAAACCCCTAAGTAACGGATATTTGTTAACATGGACAGAGGATCCCTGTGCCTTCAGGTGGATTTGATTTAACTTTAAACTCCTTTCTCACTGAGAAGGATTTGTAGACACTTCTCAAATAGTGTCATTTGTTTAAGCAGCATTAGCATTAGCATTATTAGCATCGATAATGCTAATAATGCTTGCTTGTTTTTTACCCAAGCATTGAGCTGCCTCGTTCAATGAAAATGCTAGCAGATGGTGGGAGCCTTTACAACCCAAACACCCAGACATCAATACATATTTCAAGTCTTTATGCATATTCAAAGGGTGAGGTGAAGAGAAACATGAGAAAAAAGCTCTTGCTGTCCAATTCAGCAGCTTTTCCAACTGCTTTGTCTTCTCACAGTTAGCAAACTAATACGGTTTCCAACAAAATGGACAAGTTCTGTGTAGAAAACTTAAAATTGACTAAAACACAAAGATCATGACATGTAAAAGGAATTTGACTTTAAATTTGACTTTAATATAGCATAAAACAAAAAACAACCGTAATGTTGATGCAGTAGAGCCGTACCTGTAAGAACTGGTGTAAATCTAAGTTGGTCAGCAGACGTTATGAATCTATAAACAGTTTATTAAACTAGCAATACCTGATGTTGACCCTGGCACAAAATAGAATTATTTCTATTTGGACAAATCACTATAGATACAAATGGAGATGAGTAAAATATGCAAGATTAAGTTACATGTGGAGAAACAGTAACCATGTCCACCATGACCCCAACTAACCCAAACAACAGCAGTGTTTTACGGCTGGAGCATTTTTATATCTTAATTCATGTAAAGACTTTTCTGTCAGTGTTAGAATCCAACTACTAGACAGCAGAATGAAACAAATTGGCAGGAAATCCAACAGATCCAAAGATCAACAGGTCTCCCTTGGAAAAATAGGTTCCTGATCTCCGTGGTGACCTGTGACAAACTGACGACCTGTCCAGGGTGACCCCGCCTCTCGCCCGGAACGTTGGCTGGAGAGAGGCACCAGCACCTCCCAACCTCTCTAAGGGACAAGGGAGTATAGAAAATGGATGGATGAATGGATCTCCGTGGTGACGTTCTGGTTAAATAAAAGTTAAATAAAATAAAACTAATCACTTTAACAACGGGTATTCAGCTGCAACAGCACATATACAGCAATAGGAACAAGAAAGCACAGGTGTCATTCTTGACGCATCAGGACATACGTAGGTAAATGGACCGATCCTTGCAATGTTTTAAATTCATGCTAACCTGACCTCAAATGCACAAATCCAGATTCCAAACTGTCATTATTTATTAAACACGGTGAAGGTAAAATGAAAAAGCTGTGCGTCAAACACTTGGAACCACCACAGATGAGATGATTTAATCAGGATGCCTTGTGAATGCCTCGCTGTGGAGGCTTTCCAGGCATTTCCCACCAGAATGACGAGTCAGTGGAGGCAGAAACACCTTCTGGCCTGGGAACACACTGAGCTGACTGCCACTGGGGAGAAAGATCACCTGCTTTCCTTCCTTGAACCTGATCTTTTATTTGTGGCAGATAATTGATGGATATGAAACGTCACTTTATTCCCTGTAGAAGCACATTAACAACAGCAATTCTACTCTTGTACCTAGACTTGTGTTTTTGGCTCAGGTGGGCGGCGGGGTGGAATGGGGCGGGGGGGTGTTTCTCCTAACTGGGTAAAAATCAGGCAATGTTCTTCACTTCGCTTCGTCCACAGGGTCTGGACTCTCAGATATTCAGAAGCGATTGCTTCCTGGAGGCGTGGACTGTGTTGAAGTTTTACATTTTACCCAGTGTTTGCCTGTGACACACGTAATGCACCAGTTCAGCACTTTGGAAGTTACCTACGCTGTAAACAACCATCCTCCACTGTGAAGAGAGAAGAGCCGATCTGAACGAGGAGGCTCCTCATGCTAATTCAATATTTGGAAGTGTGAGCAACATGGTCAACAACGAGGCAATGAAGGGAGATGAGAATCAGATAATTGCGTAGGAAGGCATCGGTCAGGCTGGGTTTGTCGGCTGCTGTCCCGTTCTTTTCAGCTGCTGTCCTGGCCTGTGACAGGCTGCCTCTGGGCAGCTGTGGCTACAATGTGAATGACTGTAAAGTGGCTTGAAGTCCTCAGGTTGTCAAAGTGAAATACAAATGCAGTCCCATTTACTGTACCATTTTAAATGGGACTGCAGATTTATTTATTGATTTATTTATTTTTAGCAATGTCTCCTCACAGAAAGAATATTAGTTAAATCCCAGCCAGGACCTTTCTCTATGAAGTTTGAATGATCTTCCAGGTCATGTACGGTTTCTCTCCTGGTATTCCAGATTCTTCCTGAAGTCCCAAAACATGCAGAATCTGTTGATAGGTCTCTCGAGCTTGCTATTAGCTGGGATAGAGTGAACAGTTGTTTGTCCGGTGATGGACTGGTGGCCTGCCTCCCTCCCTCCCTGACGGCTGGACATGGTCCCTGGTCCTCCATGAGCCGACTGGGAGGAAGTGGGCATAGGTGATGAATAGATGCATAGCAAGTAGTCAAGGAAACCCAGCATGGTAAACATCATTATGCAGTGCTTTGACCCAAATACATGTGCTTCCTCATCGCAAGCCGTCTCCAAACATGACAGGACATAAATCACATTGCTGCTGCTTTGTGTGATGACACTCATAATGCTGAAAGACTTCCTTTGTGCATAACCTGTTCTAAGGACAGCTTCCACATCTGTGGCTGTTATGAGCTGCAGTTTGTAGAAACTGAAGCCGAGTCAGTGATGAAGATCAGCTCCTAGCAGCATCTCTCCAGATTGGATTCAGTCTTTTGTAAACAATGGCTTTACCTCGGCTTTACCTCGTTGTGAGGTAAAGCCGAAATTTTATTTATTTTTGATTTGTTTTAATCATGCAGTGACTCGAAGAAGTTCCATTTATTTGCATCTTTTCGTTTCACAGCCACAAACGTCAATTTATTTTATTTGGATTGTCTGTGCTAGATCAGTAGAAAGGTGTGTGTGTGTGTGTGTGTGTGGTGGGCGGGGGGGTTGTGTGATTGTGAAGTGGAATGAAAGTATATATGGTATGTCAGGTAGTGGTCAGGTGTTCACACGGTTTGGCTTTAAAAGGAAAACCCAGCCACCTGTTCTTCATCCAGACATCTTTCAGTTCAGTTCAGTTCAGTTCAGTTCAGCTCAGCTCAGCTCAGCTCAGCTCAGCTCAGCTCAGTTCAGCTCAGCTCAGCTCAGTTCAGCTCAGTTCAGCTCAGCTCAGCTCAGTCAGCTCAGCTCAGCTCAGTTCAGCTCAGTCAGTTCAGCTCATGTCAGATCATTTCAGGTCATCAGCCGTCCAGCTTGTCTTCTGTCTGCCATAACTCTGAAACACACAGAGTCCTTTTCCAAATCCAGCTGTGGCCCTCTGGGTAAAAGCAAACTGTACTTATTTATTTGATTGCTAATTTTACTGTTTTTGTCTAAGTTTGGATAATAAGTGTTTGTAATCATGAAAAGTCAAAACGAGTGAGAGCAGCTGGGTTTCCATTACAGCCGCATGCAGATTGCCGATATTCATCTAAAAAACACAATTCCTCAATCGTTTCCGTGAAACAAGAAATGAAATTGAAATCAATTTGCTCACATGATAAGTCAGTAAAAACATCCTCCTCCTACTGCTTCCTGTCTTCTTCTTCATCTAGCCAGTAGTAACATCCTGTTGTTTATGAGGTGACTTGTGTGAAAATCGTTTTTTTCCACTGCAGTTTTGTGAAATATACTCATTTCAACACAAATGAAAAACTTTTTTTTTTAATTGGTCTGTTTCCATTAAACAAATTTATTTTTGTTATTTCAATTTGCACAATTTTACAGTCAATGTAAATGCAGCTAACAGCATAATGCACATGGATTTATGTTTTCTTTTTCCAGCTGTTTAATTATTATTATTACTCCTCCAACTAAAACTCTTCTAGACAATAAATAATTCACAACGCAACAAAAAAAATTCACAATACATAATATGGTGAGCTCTTTTGATGCACAAACTCTCTTCTAAATACCAGGCTAGTTACTATTGATGAAAAGTTTGTTTGATTACTTTCTCAGGTGTTTTTTTTTATTTTTTCTTTATCTAGGCTTTGTGAAACCGATTGATTCTACCAGCCACCGCTGCAGACATCATGATGATTTTTAGGGTATCAACCACAGAAAAATCAACTGAAAGCACATTTGCTGCGATGGAAGCCGAGCTAATCAGACCAGCTCCTCTGTCTGCTGTAGGGAAGCCTGGAGAGTCTGGATGCAGAGCTGCTTTTTATAGTGCATGTGAAACACCTCTCTCTCTCTGTCTCTCTCCCACACACGCCAGGATTATTTCCTCTCACATTTTCTGCTGAATCCATTTCTCTCTTGTCTGTACGTTGTTAGAGGTGTGCTTGGTTTTGTTAACAATCTGACGACTTTCTCCCTTGTTTCTTATGCAAAGACTGAAAGGCAGCTTCTGCTTTCATCGTCACACAATGAATCCGCCTCAGAAATGTCAAAGCTGTTAAATGTGTGGATTCAGAACCATTTAGAGACATATAGCAGCTTCAAATGTGCAGGACAGCCATGAAGCAGTAAGCATTGTTAAAAGCGTTCATCCTTACCCTCAAGTAAATGTCTTGCAACTCATGTGCTTCTCTTCATAACATGATCTGGGGATCAGCTGCAAAAAAATACTCAGTTTTAGAGCAAACCGCTTCAAATGAGAGAGGATCCCAGGGATAAAATACTTTAAGAGTTTATGGCGTAGCAAACAAGAACAATGAGACGATGCACCAGCCTGTGGGTAACTGCTAGAGGAACGAATGAATGCTGAAGATCCTCCTTCTTGTCAGAATCCAAAACCGCTGACCAGTTCTGGCTGCCCAACTTGTTGCCAGCAGGTTTATCTTAACTTCTGTTTTAACATAAATTCTTTTCGAGCATAACTTCCGTTGTGGCTTTTGTTGTTGAGTTATGTTTTGTTGTTGTTGTTCTTGTTGGATTGTGAGTTTTGCATCTTAAACCTTCCAGGCCACCGTAGAAAAAAATTCCCCTCAACGTGAAGACGACTCACTGTCTGAAAACCTGACAGTTTCAGTCTTAAGCAATCTCAAGTGAAAGGAGTCGATGTTGAAAAACCCGACGTCGGCTTTCAACACCCGATGTTGAAGCATGAAGCCCATGTTGTGACCCTGTTGCTGATTGTATATTTGATCCTGGCTCAGGTCAGAGTTACCTAACCAGCTACCAGACACACATCACTGTGGCAAAACTATGGATTTCCTCTGTTTGTGATTTTCATAAATGTTCCAGATAAACATGTTTATATCAGACAATTTCAATTTGTTAGAAATGAAATGATCAAATTGTAATCTTGATTAAAAAGAAGAAAAAAAGCTAATTTATTCAAAGTTTAAACTGTAAATTAGCTGTGATTAACCTCATGCTTTGGTTGGGTTTCATCAGCCAGTCGTGTTTCTGAACCTAAAAGCTCACAGTAGACCTTCAGTTGTTCCGTCTAAAACCACTTGAAGATTCTGGAAACTTTTGGAAACAGCAAAAACTGAAAATATAAAGACAAACCTGTAAGGAGACATCTTCTCTTTCACAACACTGCATACGACCACTCCCTTCAGGTTTCCTCTGTGAAGTGTAGGATGGGTCGGAGGTCTCAGTGATATTCGGATCTTTCATTCGTTCACTACGTTGCAGGAGGTTCATGTCTCGTGGTTGAGCATCTGTCTGTACTCTCTGGCCCACGTCTAGCTGAACCGATTCAGTGTTTCTGTCTTACGTTCTGACTGGGCCCACTGACCCGCATAAAGCCATCTTAACAAGTCTGCAGTCTTTTTCATCAGCTGGCCCCGTTCTCAGTGAGCGCACACCAGAGTCGTCGTGGGGTTTAACTCAGAGGGAGCAGCGTAAGCCTCTGGCGCGAAGGCATATGGCTTTGTGCCTGGACAAAATAAACTCAGCCTGCTGTCCCCCGAGGCAGCGAGGTGCCGGATCAGGTCCCTTAATTTGACCAAATTAAGGTGTTCCTAGCAAGTGTGGGCCCGAGTTACTCAGGGGATTTATAACATGCTAAAGTCAGATGTTTTACAACCTGCATGCAAGCAAAGAATGGAAGGTTGAGCAGACAAAGCTGGGGATCTGAAGCCGTCCTGCCTGCCGCTCTGTACGAACTGTCCATGTCCAGGCTTCACATCTGGTCTCTGGTCTGCATCCTGACTGAACTGGACATATAAAGACATCAGATTTGTGCATTTGATGTAGAACTTTTTCTGCTTTCCTGAGCTCCAAGAGTTGAATAAAGGAAACGTTTAAATGCTGAGGCAGTAAAAGGAAAGAGTATTTAATCTTCTTGCCTGTCGGCAAGTTTCTGTAAACTTATCTCTGAGCAAATATCCTCCACACAGTGAGATACAGTCTTATTACAGTTTGTATTCATATGTGGAGAGTCTGGTATCCTGAGTCCCAAACGTCCAGCATCTCTGAGACGTGTCCATATTAAGATTATAACCATTTTGCATTTTACATTGTACTTCAGTTTTATTTAGTTGTGACTTTTTGTTTGTCTAAATGAGTTACTTTTCGTTAGTTTTTAGAGGATGCTTGCTGTTTTTTATTTATTATGAACTGAAAAATTTTAGTTTCAGTTTAGTTTTTATTAGTTATAGCTTGAGGTTTTCTATAATTTGGTTAATTTCTAAAGGTCAAAGTATTTTATTACTTATACATAGATTGGGTAATGAAAAGCGGCTGTAGATACCATTTTCAGAAATGGATTGAACAGCCAGCTGACTCGGGGGTTTTCTCCAAACGTTTGCAGACTAGTGTAAACCGCCAGGAGGAACATGGAGTGCCATAATGTAATGTAAACTGTTTGTGTGGGGGAAAAAAATCTATTTCACATCCAGTTTGAAAAGACAATTAATTGATTGATAAACATGAAAACAAATGATATTATATCCATAATTTCAGTGTGTTTTAATTATCTTTATAAACCCAGGATATTGTTCCTGTAAGTTATAGCTTTCCCCCCATTAATTACTGCTTTTATTTATTTCAGTTATTTCAGTTTTGGTTATTTTGTTAGTTTAAGTTAACTGGTCCAACAATCTGGACTCTTCTGTTTCCTTCTCAGGTCATAAACGGCATTATGGAGAAGCAGTTTTATGATGAGGGGGACTGTTGGAAAGGGGCTTCTTAAAGAGACAGAGTCCAATTTCAAGGTGTCAAACTGTGAAATCTATTGGCTTTTAAGTTATTTTTGATGTGTACCCTATTTTTTTATAAAAACTGAAAGCAACATAGTTACCTGACTGTGTGTGCGTTTGTTTGTAATCCCTTGTGAGAAACATTTTCCTGACATACTACGTTATGGGGACCCACTGCTGCTTGTGGGGACCGAAGCCTGGGGCCGGGTTTAGACTGGTCCCCTTAGATTCACGACTAAGGTGTGAATTGAGTTTTGGTTAAGGTTAGGTTTGGTATGTAAAGGTTAGTTGCTAGGTTTGTTAGGATTAGGGTAAAGTTTAGGCTGTAGAAATGAATGGAAGTGAGTAGAAAGTCATGAGCACTCAAACATATGTATGTGTGTGTGAGTGTGTGTGTGGGAGTGGGGGTGTGCATGTGGGTGTGCGTGTGGGGGCATGTGTTGTGATCCCAGTGTGACGCTCCCCAAAATAGAAGCACGACTGATAACTAAACCCACAAACTAGCTGCTTCAGTTCAGATCAAATAACTTTTGGTCAGTTTCCACATTAATCTTTAGAGCACATTTCCAATGAGGAGCTCCATTAAACGCAGGGGCTGACCTTCTTTTTGCTCAGGCGGTTAAAACCCCTCCTAGGGATTCATTAAAACCTGGATGAGTGGGGGCGTTTGACAAGCAGAGATCAAAGAGGATCTTTAAAACAAAAGGGGAGAGGGAACCATAGCAACCACGAGCACAATTAAAATAAAGTTGTATGTGTGTGCGTGTGCATGTGTGTGTGATCATGGATATATGCTTTGATAAAAAGTGTCGCAGTCTAAATTATAAAAATGAACCTCGTCTGGTTGAAGAGCTCCTCAGAAATCAAAACCAAATTTTGGATTCTGAAACAATCCAGATCCTTCCATCGTATCGCACAGAGGCTGCTTGTTGTCTGGAGGATGAATGGAGCACCGGACCGGCGTCTCCGTCTCAACTCATTCACATAAACACTGTCAGCTGCAACAAGAAACCTTCTGACGTAGTCATGACCGTAGCAATGAAGATGAACTGCTGGATAATGGATAAACTGCAGATAAGCAAGTTAAGAGTGAAGTTTGTTCAAACTGGAGCGGCTCCGCTTTCTGGAGTACTTTTTTTTTTGCAGCACTTTGCTATCATTAATAATATCAACATGAAAGCCTGGTTCAGTTTCCGTAGGTTTCATGAGGTGAGAAGTTGAGAAGGTGAGAAGATGATCTCTGCCTTCTTTGGTTGGTCTTAAACCTGTAGCTGCTTGTTGCAGCTTTTATTTATTCTTGTTATTTATTCAAATATCAAGAGCTTACATTTTCAGTTTGAAAGCAGGATTTCATAACTTTGTAATGTTTGCGCTCAGAACATCTGCTTTCTCTCAAATGCGATCTGTTTAATCCACCCAGAAGGGCAGGTTTATTTTGATCTGTTCGGGCGAAAAAATATTGCTGGAGTTTAAGAAATATAACTCAAACCTGAAATATGAATAAGACTGAAGATTAGCTAATGAGAGAAAAACTAGTAATATTTAGTTTACATGCAGATTACAGTTACAGACTCAGCTTTCCTGCTAAGCAACTGTGTGTCGTAGAAGGTAATTAGGTTATTTATATGCTGCCACATTGTTTTCTATTGTAGTCAGTTCATGAAAAACACGATTTGTATTTGCCCCAAATCTGTGTCTTGTGTTTTATTATAATCTTAATCCAATAAGTCCGATCACCAAATGAGTCGATGGTGATCAGTTTATATTTACTTATTGGCGATACTGGCCCGGTACCAACATATCCAGAGGTTCCACTTGAATTATTAATCTACTCATCCTGAGAAATTATGAAAAATGAGTGAAAGACAAATAAAAGACAAGCTTTCCTTCCTTCCTGAAAGACTGTAAATCTGGTGAAATAGTGAAAGGTAAAATGATGGATGGTTGTCTCTGTATTGATGGTTTCCTCAGCTGTAGCGGTTACTCAGATGGTTTAACTTGTTTTAACAACTGGGTTTTAGGAACATTTGGACAACACCTGAAAGTAGTAACTGTAGAACAGGTAGAGAGTGGTTCATATCCAGAGTTTAATAAGAAAGATATTAAAAAAAATAATAAAAAATTGCTTTGTAATTTTTTACAAGAGATGAACTGCAGAGACTCTTCCCACTCTGTTGTCGCTGCAGGCAACGCTCACAGTCAGACAAACGGTAACAGACACCGAGAAGGCTTTCCTCATTGTTTTAAGGGAAAGTGATATGATGTAATTGTGGTCAACAGAGTTTTCAGTTTGATAAGAACAGCTCTCAGCACAGGCCAGTATGAAGAGAAACATTTCATAACAAATATTGCTGTTATGGCGGCAGGGCCCCTGAGAACAGCAGGCAGTGAAACGGGTTCCAAGCTCCACCCAGCAAGTAAAGAATAATAATGGAGAAAACATTTTTAACAACCAAACACCAAACCAAAAAATGTTTTAATAAAAATCACAAAACCACAAGGTTGAAAACTATTTCAAATTTGCATAAAATATCTATATCATTAACATTATTTCCTGAACTAGTGTGGAGAATTTATCTGTTCTCCTGCTAAGTTCTGGATGTTTGAGGTAGAAGAGTCAGTGATTTGAATTCCTGAATTTCATTTATTAATACCAAAATACAGCTGGTCCATTTCTCATGCTACCTTTAGGAGCTAGCAGGACAAAATGGCATCAAACAAAAGTTGGTAATTCCCTTTGTTAGCCTGTATCTAAGCTACGCCCTAAAGAGGGCGTCCCCAGTGTGTCACTTCCTTTACCTTTAACATGTCATTTCCTTTAGCTTTAGCTTTGCAACAAGCTAAAGGAGATAGAAGGAAAAACACATGATCATTTAATTTCAACACAAGCAATACCATTTAGTACAAAACTCTTTCTCTACAGAATATTTATTTTTATCTTTAGAGCTCCTCAGGTTCTAATTCCTTATCTTTGCTTCCTTTCTGACCCCGTCAGAGGGTCAGCTCTAGAGAGGGTCCAGATTATTCGACTTGCTACTGGAGCAGCACAGTCCTGTTAAATTCCTTCCTATAATTCCTCCACTTTAAGGGCACAAAAATGATCTATAACAACCACAAACATAATGGTGGTTCAGTCAGTGGCATCAATCTCTGTGTGTATAGTAACCTTCTTTTGCATTAATGTGATTTCTAGCTGATACTATTTTTGTCATATAGGATTTCCAAACTTAGAATTAGTTGTGTGTTATTTGGTTTGTCTCAATATTGTTGATGACATTGGTAAAAGTTACACCACCAAATATTCAATTCTTAATGAAGAAATATTCACTTCACAGTCAATTCACATTGAAGAGTTGGAAATGTTAGACATTTGGAACTCTAAAATGTGCATGATTTTTCTAGAAAATATCTTAAATGAATCTCAAGATTAATTGGGTTTTTTTAGAGATTGTTTGACTGTTGGAGTTCAGAAATGTCCTTGTTTTTTTTTTTTTTTACATAAATATAGTCTTCTTTCCATTATTATTATTGTTATTTTTTACTTAGAATGACCCTGATATGCTGTCAGTGACAGAAACAGTCAAAGATAAAAGCAAAGATGTCTTCACTGTAAATCCCTTCTTCTGTCACTTAATTAGCATGAGATAAATAAAACATCTGGTAGCTGAGAGAAATGAAAATAATTTCTTGCTTGCTTTCGCAGAATTGCTGTTTGGAACCAGGTTTGCTTTGCACACAAGGGAAGATAATTCAGTCAGCACTTTCGGAGCAGGTTCTCAGTGAAACGTTGCATTTTGAGGAGGTTTTTACCCAAACCAACATGAATGTTGTAGGATTCACTCTCTTGCCAAACTGCAGTTCAATTCATGATATCAGGCATCAGTTCATGCTTCATGTACTGATGAGCTGGTGTTGCACATGTTTCATGTTCTTTCTGTTTGCACTGAAACATAATAAATTCATATTGTTCCTGTTGTCGTCGACGACAGTAGAGGCAGAGGAGCGTGTCCACTGCGCTGCGAGGGAATGCTAGCCAGTTAGCCACATCCAGTATGCCTGAATTTACACACTGAAACAAATGATAGAAAATCTGTCCACATTATGGCATTTAAAAGAATATAGAGTGTGAAAAAACACAATCTACACTCACCAGTAAACTAACCTGTCACACCAGAGGCATATTGTAAAGAAAAAGGAAGTAATTTGTTCTTCTTCCCAAGTAAATGAGTTCCGAGATAATGAGGGAACTGTTATTATCATGTGCTCAGTTATTCTTTGCTAATGCATTTCAAATGACATGGAATCAGTGAATGCAAACGGAGCCAGTTAACAGGCCTTCACAGCCTGACCTGAACACGCACATGTCTGCAATCCAGACATCAGGCTGTTCTGCGGTTGCAGCAGCAGCATAAATGTGCACAACAGGAATGCAACATGCAGGACGTCCATGTTTGTTTTGGTCTGTGCTCTGCCCCCATTATTTCTGTTCAATGTGACAAAATTCTGTATGAACTGAATGATGTCCACACATCAAAAAAACATCTAATTTCAGCAAAAAGATTGATCATCATGTGAACTGTAGTAGCTGAAGTATTTCAGCATATATTTAGGTAGTAACATTTTCTGGTGTCGCCTTCTCTAATCAGAGATATTTGTGCAACATATTTCATATGTGACAAGAGCAAAGTGCTTTGCATGACAAAAACATCCCGATGTTGGTAGTAACTGATTCAACCCCTCACATCTCTGAGGGGTTTATTTTTGCGATAATGAGCAGACACGCACTCTCACACACACACACTAATTCACAATCCCGGGTTGATTTGAAAATCATGGACACCCCATGACTCCGGTCCCCGAACCAGCAGATGGAGCTGAAAAGGCGAGGAGGATGAAACGCGAGTTGTAAACATAACAGCAAAGCAACAACCAGCCAAGGAGTCAGGCTGGCTGTGATTGTGGAGCAAACTGTGGGAGACAGGATATTGATTTGTAGCTTTCCTGCTGCTTTCTGCCTCATTAGCCAATGACACACACACAATGACACACATACACACAACTGGGTTTGATGAAGCGCCTCATGAAGATCTGTCGCAGCCGTCCGTACAAGGCGCTTTTTAATCATGTGATTTATAGACTTTTTCCCAAATCTCTTTATTTATTACAATGCTTTGAAGCGTCCCGGTTTCCATTTGTAGTTTTGGTGACTTTACTGAAGTTCTTCTCAATCGTTCTGTCTTGCAGAGTCTGCTTTTCTACACCATGAATAAGATGAAGAACTTTAAGAGACGGTTCTCGTTGTCAGTCCCACGCACTGAGACCATCGAGGAGAACGAGTTCACTGAACAGATCAACCAGCTCAACATGCGGCACACCCAGGGTAAGAACTGCAACTCTAACAAAGGCTCTCATCATCTCTGTGAGTCTCTCATCATCATCGTGTCCTAATCTCTATTTTGCTACTATCTTAAAGAAGAGCTGGGAAATCTCATTCATTCTAATAAGCTTTAAACAAAAAATGTTTTATTTTATAGCAAAAACTTTTTTTCTTTTCCGTATTTTTTTGCCACCAAAGTTCAAAATATACCAAGTTAATCCTCCTATGTGCGACTCGTCCTTCTTTCTTCACGATTCTGGTCCAGAACAAGAACAAGTGTAACATAGGAAGAAATCATGTTGCAATACTTACTGTAATAATCCAAGAATCATTTTAAACTGGTCTGTGTTTACATTACTGCATGTACCCTGTTCAGACCTGCTCAGACCTGTTCTGGCCTGTTCAGACCTGTTCTGGCCTGTTCAGACCTGTTCAGACATGTTTTTCTGGATCTTGTAGGACAGTAGCTGCGATTCAGTCAACCATAAAATTGCGCAACTTTAAATTACAGAAATAAATTCACTTGATGGAATCATGCTAATTCAGAAAAGGCATTGCTCTGTTCTCTTTACAAGGACTTGTGAGTCTTGAGCCCCACTGCAAATCTTGTTACTGTAATAAGGCTTATTGTTGTCATAATAATGTGAAAAAGCACTTCAGACAGATTTCATTTTTCTGTCCTGATTTGCTTTGTTGTGTAACAAATGAGTAGAACACTTCCAAGAAACTCAGTTGAGTGTTTTTGGTGAAAGTTTCTTAGAACACTTGAAATAAGACAAAGTTAACTTACAAATAACTTTTCAGAAAGATATAGAAGCTTGTTTTAAGTAAATAATTCCTTTAAATTGATTTAAATATATATATACTAGTCCTATTGGCAGATTATTGAACACGTAACAAGATATTTTCCCCATGTTATAAGTAAAAGCATCTGCTAATGGAGCAGACTTATATGAATTTTAATTAATTTTTGACTTATACGAGCGCCTAGATCTTACTCAAACTTACTTGTAAATTAGTTTAGTCTTATTTTGAGTGTACTCGTTTATTTGCACTAGAAACTAGACCAAAAATTCTTGGTAAGATTTCATGTTTTTGCTGCGCAAATTCAAAGACTTTTCTTTTTCCCAGCACCATTTGCTAGGTCTGTGTCAATCAGCCACTTGTTACTATTAATAAGAGTGCAAACTGGTTTACCCAACTGGGTGTTTAACTGCCAGTCATTTCTATTTTCTGGGTCAGAACCTCACAGAGAAAGCTGAGTTTCCATGTTGTAACTTGTGCCACCAGTGCAACACAGCAGAGCCACAGGTTCTGATTGGAAACCACATAAATCCTGGAATAAGTAATAGATAATGCAAAAGCAAATGGTTTAGTCTTTCCTGTTAGACAGTGTGACTGCAAAGACACCAAAGTATGAAATTACAACTCTGCATATGGTTGGCCTGTCCTTCACCTTGGGATGATTGTTATGCTTCTGCTGCTGGACCTTCATGATTACAGGTATTAGGTTTTCTGACTCTTCCTTGCAATTATTTACACAAAAACATAATACTGCACAGTGGTGCAGTTGGCAGAGCTGTTGCCTTGCAGCAAGAAGGATCTGGGTTCGATTCCTGGGTCTTTCTGGATAGAGTTTGTATGTTTTCCAGGAGGAAATGCGTGTAAAGCTCAAAAAAGTGACTTGTTACATAATTCTGCTCCTTTAACCGATTGTGTTGATTGTGATCGATGAAAACTGCTTCAAGTCTATCTGAAGTCTTCAGAGGTATTTTTCCCTGACTCTAATCTTGCTTTTCTCTTCTCAGTGCAAGAGCAATTCCAGCTAAACAGGCTCAGACATCACGTTGTGCACCGTAATGGACTGTCCTTTTCATAAGCAGGTGTCCAGCAGACATCCGTCTGTCTCTCCCGACTGGGCTCACATTAGCCTCACCTTCACCCGCCCTAATTAGCATCCGAAGGATCAAAGGAGTGCTGCAGCTGTGAAATTCAAATGACCAGAAAACAGGTTGTCATTTCATCCTCTCATCCATTTAGACTGATAATCAACACAACACAGCCAGGCTGCACCAGGGCGCCGCTGAGGTTCTTATGAAATGTCTTGTTAGATTCATTCAGACGTTTGTCAGATGTGAAAGCCTTCCTGGGCTTCAGTTCTTCTTCTTCACTTGTTTTCTTCCACTGGACTGTGTTAGGCTTTGTAATTACAAGTGTGTGTGTTTGTGTGTGTGATCAGGGTTAAGCACATCACAGGTTGAGCAGGAGCTGTGTGTGTCTTGGTGCCTCGATATTGGGAAGGTGGCTTTAGTAACACCTCATAAAGCGACCTGCTCTTTGTTTGCCATTGTCCCCATGGAAACAGGGATTGCGCGCTGCACACCAAGGGAGCGCCGACATGTCAACCATACATGGTGCTGCTGTTAACGCTGCCACTGAAAAAAAAACTTCAAGCATTTAAAAGCCAGCCAGGTACCAAACACTGATCGCTGTCCAAGGCACGGCGCTGAACATGGAGGGTTGAAATCCTTTCTTTTCATCACAGTGGGGGGCCGCAGCATTCTCACAGTGCAACTGAACAACACTGAGCTTCACTGCAATGTTCTTCATCGTGACCCGGCTGCCTTATGTCTGCTGTGTGAAATGGAGAGTCACAGACTTTTCTTGAAAACCGGCTTGTGCTTATTTTCTGCTCTTGTACATCAAACACAGTCTAACTAATGGGTGAATCGGTTTACTGATGCTCCATCTCCAACTGAAGAAAGGCTCCGTTTAGTTGGAAAAGGCCTACATAGTGACATAATGACGTCTTGTTGGGATTATATGGAACAGACTAACAAAAAGTAGTGTTTAGCCATGAAACGGAAGGTAAATAGTAGATAGTTTTTACATTTTTACAAACAAATTCTGATAACTATAAAGCCGCTTTTAAGTTTTAAATTTTTTTTTGTTAAAATTATCGATATATTGTATTACTATAAGACAATCTGTGATTGATTCTTTTCCACACTAAGCTTGAGGTGACCTATACGCTCTGCATATGTGTAAAACTTGTCAGAGATTCAGCCCCAAAACACACCAGCTGTAATCGATGGAAATATTGGTTCAGGAGGGAAAACAACAAATGCATGCCAACATTTTGCAGATTTTCACAGGTGAAATATTTTGAAAATGAATCCTTTTGCTTGCCATTTTCAATTGCACAGTAAATTGTGTTGCCTTATCACAACAAACCCTAATGGAGCCTGCTGATTCTTCAGGATTAGGAAGAACAGAAGCTCAAAGAAAATCTGCTCTTTAAACACAAACACCTTATAAAAACCCATAACGGTGATGAAAAGCCTTTTCCCTTTTTTTTTTCTAGCATCAAGTTTGCGAGCACAAATGCGTGTAAACACTCAGAGCAATACTGAGGTCAGTGAATGTGATGAAAGTCCAGATACAGAGCAATGAGGTTTTGATCTAATTATGTCAGGCTGGATCACAGAGCTTTTCACTACATGGCTGCCAGGGTCCAACATACAGCATCTGAAACTGGGTTTAATGATTCACATGGGCCAGAAGAGGCTGGCCTGCCCTTCATGTTGCTACGGCTCTTCAGCTTCTGCAATGAGAGAAACTAAATAAATAAGCGAAGGTTCTCTACCTGAGGGATAAGAGTGTGTGGATTAGTGAGGGTAGAAATATCCATCAGCTAGCTTAGTTTTTTTTTCTCAGGCCTAGTTCACATGTATTTTTCTTTTTATAAAGTAATCTTGTCCACACCGGATCGGGCTAAGAAAAGCGCTCATCCACAGAAAGTTGCTGAATTACATGATTTACTGAGAGTTGGCTTAAACATGCCAAACCCACAGGGGGCAGTGTAGTGAAAAGCTAATACATCCAGTATGTCAGCTAGCATGAAACCTTCAAAACGACCACAGTCTTTTTGAAGGTGGTTAAAAAGACCACCTTTGGCTTTTGTGTTTCCGCACACGAAAGGAGAATTTGCAAATCTCCACTTTGCCCAGAGGTTTTCCTATCAATTGTTTTGAGGAGCATTAAACAGTTTACGTGTGGATGAAAGGCCCAATTGGGAAAAGCTTTATTTGGTTTCCCAGACATTCAGCTCGGTGTGGATGAGCTGAATGCTCCTTCAGATGTTCATTCCATCTTCTTGTTCTTCCAGGTCTGACTCCGGACCGGCTCGGTCCTCCATCTCAAGATGCCAGCCCAGTGAGCCCTGAGGCCACCACACCAGGAGCTCACTCTCCATCACACCTACACTACCACAACCAGGCCCAGCAAAGACGCTTTTCCATGGAGGTGAGTAGCAAACGCTTTGACCCTGCAGAGCGAGGAGTCATGGCGACTTCTGTTCACCGTGGTATGGAATGGACTCACCTAACTGCTCCAGCTGCAAGTTGGGAAACGCAGAGGGACTCAAAATGCTTTGCCTAGCAGAACCTGAGGAGAAGTCACAAAGCTTCAGCCAAACCTTTCTCTACAAGAGTTGTGAAGCAGTTGGTTTAGTTAAAGAAACCAACTGGTCATTCTTCACAGGCCGACTCTCTTACCTACTTCACTGAACCTCTTGACATCAACCACAGGATTGGTCCTTTGACCTTTATGAACCCTTTTAAAAATCAAATAAAAGCCAAACATGTTTAGGTCAGAAATGAAGTTACCATTGCTGGTATTCAATGGAGGTATCTTTTTTTTCTTCAGGGAAACATGACTGTATGTTTCCTTTTATAGTTGCCTCAAACAGATACAAGGTTATTCAGAGAGTGAAAAGGTTGATGTCTGCAGAACGACTCGCATCCACAACTTTCTAACCTTCCTGTAGCATCACACTTTTCTTTTGCAGACTGTTTACCTTTGCAGGTAAAAAAAAAAAAAAAGACCCGTTTAAAGGAAAATGAATCAGCCTGGCTCTTGCTTTTTCTCCAACACCATCTAGCCTGCACCAGACAGACCAGTGAGAATACTGTAGGCCAGAGTGAAGCGAGTACTTAGAAACATGTAATGGGAACAGAAATAAACAGCATGACAACAAGTGAGATGGCAGCTTCTGCAGACCTCTGCAGCTACTTGCTACAAACGTGACGAGTGGACTTTTCCTAATGAGGGGTTTACAACAGGTCAGCAGCTAATGTAGTGGAAAATAATTAGCTCCATTTTTGTAAGAATCTCTAAGATCTTTTGTTTTTCCTTTGCACTAAAGATCATTAAAGGATTTGACAATCCTACTGTGGAACATTGCTAACATCTGCTTTGTTAGTTTCCTTACCTTTTTGAGGTATTTGTTGTTATTTCATTATGTTTGGAAAAGAAGAATATAATTTCATGTTAATGGACATGAGCAACTCCTGTAGACCTCGGCCGGCTCAGGCTCTGCTGCTAACAGCAGCTGCATTTCCGTCAGAAATGTGAGCAGATCTTTGTTGCTAATCTGCTCATGTTGGAAAAACTCAATTTTGACATTTTAGAATTGACTTTTGTCATTTCAATGCCATTTCCTTGCCATTGAGAATGGCATTGTGTAAATTGGATTTTACGAGAATGAATTCACCTAATGGAGATGTGGCAATTTAGAAAAAACTAACATTTTTTTTTGTTTGTTTTGAAAAGACGTTTTTGCTCTCAGGTGAAGTGATGTTTCTGTCTGTGTCACAATTTAGCAAAACTGCAATGGAAACAGTTGCAGTTTTGCAACTGGAAAACTGTTTCCAGTTGCAAAACTGGCTGACCCTCTTCCAGTCAGGGTCTGGGCTGACTCCGGACCCGCTGGAGTCAGCCCGGTGATGTTTTTTGGCATCACACGAGGGTCCAGATGTCACTAATAGTGACTTTTGCTGTACAAACTCCTCTAAGTGTCAGAGGGAAGGAGCCTCTGAATCCATCAAATACAGTTGAAACCAGATGTTTACATACACCAAATAAAAAGACACATATTTTTCTCTCTCACTGTTTGCAGTTAAATCAGACCTAACTTGTCTTGTTTTAGGTCAGTTAAAATGGTCAAAAGTTCTTGTTTTTGCTAAATGCCAGAAAACTTTAAAATAACAGATTTGAAAGATATTTTTGTAACTTATTTATAGCAGCAAGGACAATTGTCTTTTGAACTGTGTGACTGTCTGAACGGGTCAAACTTTTTAGATTTCCTTCCTCCAGCTGTCATTGGCTCCTATTTACCCTCAGTCACAATTCTGAATCCACCAGCCTTCTAAGATCTACTTGACAACCAGTTAAATAATTGAACCAGACAAACAGAACCTTCTGATCCTTTTCTCTGTCGGCCTCTTCAGGACGTCAGTAAGCGGATGTCTCTGCCCATGGACATCCGCCTCCCTCCAGAGTTTCTCAAAAAACTGCAGCAGGAAAGCGAGAACTCCCCCCTCTGCAAACCCGTCAGCCGCATGTCCAGACGCGCCTCACTGGTCAGTGGCCACCGGTTTATTCTACACACTGTGTTCTGTTGTCTCATCCTGCATGACAGATTAATGCCTCGCACTGAAAGAATCGTTGTTATTTTCTTCTCAACCCTGTTCCAACTAAGTATTTTTTTGTTGGACCGAGTAAACATTTCCTGATCCAGAGGACAGAATCAAGTGTTTTGTAGATAATCTGTCTAATGGTTTTCTCTGCCTTTAGTCCGATATAGGATTTGGGAAACTGGAAACGTATGTGAAGCTTGGCAAACTAGGTGAGGTACGTCACAGCCGGTTATTCGTTCCATTTTGAGGTTCTGTTGAGTTCAGTGCAACATTTATGGTTTTGTTTGTGAGCAGCTAAAAGTTCATTCCCTGTGTTAAGAAAAAAAAATCATTTGAAATTGTTTTTCACGTTTTTGGTGATATTTATCCTGGACGATTCAACTAAAAACAAATCTGCTTTAAAGAAGTCATGTTTATTTGGTGACTCTGCGCCGGTACAGCACACTTCAACACAGCAACAGCTCCACAGGCTTGGTCAAACACGCAAAAACAACTTCAATATGTTCAGTCTGTGCAACCAGTAGTACAGCAGCCAATGGAAAATAAACAATAAAGAAGCTGAAACTGACTGAAACAACAGGTTGACTATCTTTGGTTAGACATGTAAAAAAAATAATAATCTGCAGCAAAACCTTCTTTTAAATGGCTCAAAACATTTTTTTTAACCAAAAAACAATTGGAACAGTGTTCCAATTGTTTTTTCAACAGTTGGAACATTGTTGAAAAAAACTGTAGATCAGACATGAGGCAAATGCGACCGTATTCGACGTTTCCGTGGTAACCTGAACTGCCCTGTTACGACCTCTTCTCCCAGCCAGCATACCTAGGTGGGCCCCATATGGGGAAAAGAAGGGCAGCAATATGGGTCCCACATAGGTTTGTCCATGTAGGGCCACTGCCTACATGAGCCCTACATGGCAGTGGCCCTACATGGGCAAACCCGTGTGGGGTCACCATGGAAACCCAGGTGGGACCCACATTGTCTGCCCTCCTTTTCCCCATTTGGGGCCCACCTAGGTATGCTGGCTGGGTCTCAGATCTACATGTCACTTCCATATGTGGAACTGATTTAGATATACAAAATGCAATAGATTAATTTTTTTATGATACACGCTGGACTGCAGTGGAACAGTAGAAACGTTTGCACTCAAACTCAACTTTAAACACTTTGATGTCACGGTTGTGTCTTGTTCATTCAGAATTAGTCGCCAGTTACTCCCTAAAGAAAAACAAGGTGATTCTGAGCAAAACAGAACTACGTGTCCAAAGAGTCATGTTTCCACAACATCTGTTTTCACCTGATGTGCTGTCCTGTGCTTCTGTTCCCAGGGGACGTACGCCACAGTTTTTAAAGGAAGGAGCAAACTAACAGAGAACCTGGTGGCCCTGAAGGAGATCCGACTGGAGCACGACGAGGGAGCTCCTTGCACTGCTATCAGAGAAGGTACGGGATCATTAACCCTCTCACAGTCTCGCTTGCGATTTTCTCTGATTTTTTTTCTTGCTCAAACAAATTCACCAGAGAAAAAATTCCCTGGTGGGGAGGTGTCACGCTTTTTTTAAGCTCTACCCTGTAGAAGAGTTTTTTTTTTGTTGTCAGTGTTATTTCAGACATATTTCTTTTTTTTATTTGTAACAATATTCAGCTTTGCTATCATCAATACATTTAACAAAAGCCTCTTTGCAAAATGGGGTTAAAACATGAACATGAACTCCCATAGAGTTTTTCTTTTTTTCATTCATCGCGCCCCCCCCCCTGTAATGGCACTATGCCCTTGCTAGGGGGCGCACCCCACACTTTGGGAACCACTGAATGAAAGAATGAATGAATTCTCCTTTATAACATAAAGCCCTGAAGGAGGAAGTCCAGTTGTCAGTGTGAGACCTTAAGCAGAAGCCCACTGGGCGGATGGAGCATCAAAATGACCCAATGCACAAAATGGAAGCTTTCCAGCCATTTAATTAAGTCTGGAATTAAAAGGGGTGGCATGACCTTAAACAGGCAATTTAAACTCAAAAACCTTCTAATGTGGATGGATTAGAACAATACTGCAGAGAAGCCTGGGCCGAAGCACCAGAATTCCTCCACAGGGATGAGAAAAACCCTCTCTTTCAGTTCTGACTTGATGAGAGCTGCAACAGATTCAGGTCGGTTGAGACAGGTTGTCTTTCCCTCAATAAATGGAAATTATTCCCTAAAGCTTTTGGAAATAAAAATAAATTTGATCATTTGAACATGTAAGTTCCGGGACTTACATTTTCCCTGAACATTTTCTTCTCCGGGAAAATGCTCTTTCATGGCTCTGCAAAAACAAAAGGGAAAATAATCTGTTTAAAGTATATGTGGGATTTTAGTCGAGAAAAAGCTCAAAACAACAATATTTTTTTCTGACTCAGTTAAATACTACAACAGGGTTAGGGCCACACTAATAAAAAGAAGTACAAGAATAAAGTATTTTTATGATAATAGCTAACATAATATGAGAATAAAGTCATAATAATATGAAAATTTACTTTATTCTCATATTTTTTTGACTTTATTTCTCATTATTTCAACTTTATTCTAAGAATACTGACTTTATTGTCATAATTTTATGTTTTCTTTCTTTTTCTTAGCATGGCGTTAATATTCCGTCATAAAATACACTTATATTTTTTCCTACGCTAACACTTTTTTTTTTTTTGCCCATTAAAAGATGTACTGTGATGTTTCCACATCAGTTTTGTTTTGCCGTACAGGTCTAATTCATCTTAACCCCTAATTGAGAATTATGTAATGTAATAATTCACTAATTTAATATTTTTTCAGTGTCTCTGCTGAAGAACCTCAAACACGCCAACATTGTCACGCTGCATGACATTATCCACACGGACCGCTGCCTCACCCTGGTGTTCGAGTATCTGGTGAGTCCAGCAGCTGGAGATCAGCACAGTTCCTAAAGGTCACTCACCCCAGAGGAAGATCAATGCAACTGCAAGTTCTTCTGTCTTTCAGGACAGTGACCTTAAACATTACTTGGACAACTGTGGAAATCTCATGAGCATGCACAACGTCAAGGTGAGAGCTGGCTGCACATTACTGGTAGGAGGAATTAAGAAGCTAAATGAATGTCCTGAATCTATAAAAAAAAAAGAAAAGAAAAACATAAATTTTTTTTTTTTTTGCAAACTCCTACTCAGGAATTTATTTGTGTTCATATTGGTGAGCTTGTATTTCAGATGAGCGTCAAATTGGAGTTGTCTTTACTTGTTAAGATTTTGTGTTGCTGTAGTGCAAAATGACAGGCGAGCAGATTCACACCAAGGAGAACATCAAGCAAGAAAATAGTGTTTACAGTAAGAGGCAGATTTACAGCAAAGAAAAAATATATACCCAGCACAATTATTAAAATTAGAATACTTAGATTGAAAGAAAATTGAGTAAAGTAATAAAAATAATCAGCATAAAAATACAACAAATTAGCGAATAACTGCAGGATGTAAACTTGTACTGGGTTTGTTGGGAGTGTTGCTGATTCTAGTCTGCCAGCTTCTGGAGGAAGAAATTCTGATTCGTCAGAGTAAAACTCAGGTGTTCCAGATCTCAGTTAAAATTACTCCGGGACCTGTGACCGGGACCTGTGTGGATGTCACTGAAAAAGGACTCTTGACTCACTGTGTTCATGTTCTTTGCCCCAACAATAAACAAACTAATTTCTCAGATTTTTATTGAGAATGTGTAGACTTTTATGCGTTGTACTTGCAGTGATTTTTCAGGCTGTGCTTATGCAATATGCTGCCTGACAGGCTGCTCATTTATCCTTTGTTTTGTCTTTTTAATGATCTTGCCTTAGTTTGGTCATTAAGCCCTGCTGGATCCTAAAGTCGTCTCCATTCTTCTGAAATCCTGACACCAATTATGAAAAATAAGGACAAAATGCCTTCAAGCTTGCATACATTTACTTTTTCTGTTGAAGTTTTAGAGTGTTTTACATACTAGATAGTAGACCAATTTTCTGAAGTCACAGTTTCACTGACAAAGATAAAGATTTGTTTTGAGAGATAATCTATTTCAGTCACTCAGAGTGCAAATGGAAACACAATAAATTGATAAATTACATAAGCAATTTATCAATTTAAATAAGAATTTTAAGCCTTTTGTTCTTATTAATAATGATGATTTTAAAGCTAATAAAAACACAACATTTTAGTTTAGGACATCACATCAGATCAATACAAACAAAAAAATTAGAATACTGACATATGGGGCTTATTTAAAAAGTTTAATACCTACTTAAAGATTCCTATTTTAATTCGACAGGACACACATTCATCAAATTCTATTTTATTGAATGTGACTGAATACTTTTCCTTCCATTTAATAATTATGCACTGCTGTGTTTTATCACATAAAATAAATGACATTATAATACGTTGTTGTAAAGTTCTGTTGAACATGTGATTCAGGTCAGTCTTGTATTTGCACGGCTGCGTTTCCTTTTGAACCTGTGCAGCCTCTTTTCTTCACGCCTCCTTCCTGCAGATCTTCATGTTCCAGCTGCTGCGTGGTCTCTCCTACTGCCACAAAAGGAAAATCCTCCACAGAGACCTGAAGCCCCAGAACCTTCTCATCAATGACAAGGGCGAGCTGAAGCTGGCCGATTTTGGTAGGAAGCACACCGACGTTCAACAACCCGAGCGGGTCGCTGTCTGCGGTGAAGGAGCAATCCTGCTTGTAGTGAATACTTTGAGTTGTACTCAGTTTTATCACCACATGGAGGTCTTAAACGCTGATTAATCTCGGCCTTTCTTCATGTTTCCTAGCAACCGCATCCCCTCTCTCTTGATTTTCTCAGTTTTGTGTTGGAAGTAGGTCGATAAGCCCACCAGTGTCCCTGACTGTTTTTAATAGCTTCAGCTAAACACACAGCCAATATCACGACACGATGAACTGCCTTCAGCTCTTCTATTGGCTAAAAACGTTCACAGGAAGCAGAGCAGAGATGTGAGCTGTAACTAACACTACGTCCTGTGCTGTCCAGGTCTGGCTCGGGCCAAGTCCGTCCCCACAAAGACCTACTCCAACGAAGTGGTGACTCTGTGGTATCGGCCCCCCGATGTGCTCCTGGGCTCCACAGAATACTCCATGCACATCGACATGTGGTGAGAAACAGCTGTTCACCTTTCAGTGCACACATCCACATCCCACAAAGATGGGAGTCCTAACGGACTTTTTATTTACAGGGATGAAGAATTTTATAAATTAATAAACAATTCTTTACATTATGTTCTTTGACAATAATCAAATATCAAAACATATCAAATATCTGATTTGCTCTTAGTTACAGTTCTTGATCAAAGCCACCATAAAGGGTCATGCATTATGTAAAATTTACTTTTATTCTTTTTAGCTTTACATCATGTTATAATGTAATTCCTTTATCAAAATTATAACTGGAGTGTAGCCTTGATGCTTTCATGAATGTTTGGGAAATCTTTTAATCTCCCGTGGCAACCATTCAGCTGTGGGAAATGCCTGGGTAGACCTAGCTCTGCCTTCAAAATGAAGCTCCTCCTCTGAACTGCAGTTTTCAATCTTCCGAGCACAGAACAGGACTCCACCACAACTCCCCCGCTCGGCTCCTTCAGACTAGCCAGCAGCAATTAGCAAACACTTGATGGTGTTTTTTAAGTTTTAAGTGATGAGCTCATCATATGACGTGCTTCTCAGTGAAACATTGATAAAAATGTTGGTAAAGGGTTAATAGAGGAGCCATGTTGGGATGATTTCCTGAAGGCGGAGTTTCAGAAAGAGCAGGAGTTTATTAAAGAGACAGAAGCCCAATTTCAAAACGTTAAAATACAACGTCAAATATCGCATTTTTACCCGTCATTGAAGTTTCATTCCTCTTCCCATCAACTTCCTGCTTCTGTGGAAGAAAACCACGATGGTACACCGTAATGCTTTCCATTTTCAGATGATGGATTGAGCAGAGCCGTGTGGGTTTTTCAGACGTTGCGGTATGACCCGACTGTGCTTTAACCCTTTCCGCAACTTTCTCCCTGACCCGTCTGTCCGGTCTGGGGCAAACAAGTCTTAAGGCGCCATCTTCTAACAATCTCTAAAAAAACCTTGGAAATGCTCACAAAACAACTGCATGCATGGTGAGATGAAGGCATGTGTTGGTAGACTGCATTTATGAGTTAGGTGAACGCTGTTGCCTTCACTGGGTTATCAGAGGAAAGAAGGGACAGAACATGACAAATATTTCACATTCTTCCACTTTACAATTATGTGTTTTTGTGTTGTTCTGTTGAATGAAATCTCAGGAAAATGTGTCAAAGTTTGTCACTGTAATGTGAAAATGTTGAGAGAATGAGTTGTTTCGTAAAACATCGTATATCATCTTTGGTCAAGATTGGCTGATGAACCAACACAACATCGTTTCCATTGGTCGGCTAATTCTCAGTTTATTTCTTCATGCTGAACAGTTTTCATTTAAACTGATTGGACAGATAAAGTGTGCCTGGGTTCACACGGCACTTCAAGACAGTTTTTAAAGCTACATGAATACACGCCGCCTCCCATCACCACTGAGCTTTTTTAATCAACGTCAGGATCTTCCAAGATTTCTATGAATCATCCGTCTCTTTTTTTAAATATCCCAGGTTGCTTGTAGACACATGACTCACACTCTAATATGAAGATGCATAATTCATGGGCAATCACTTTCAATATGTACTTTTTGCACAATAAGTGTTTGCTTATAACACCCCCACAGCTTTGTGAAATGACAGATTATGAAAAACGGAGCTCCGGCAAGGCAACAGTCTTTTATGAGCTTACATATCCCCCCACAGAGCCACAGGGGGTCTCACCGCACCACCCACAGTGCCCACTCACTCGACTCATTTTAAAGTCTTGAATTCACATCGAGACCTAATATACTGGGATTGCTTTTTATCCTTTCTTTCCATCTTGTATTTTCATCCCCTTCCTCCTCTATTCTCCCTAGGGGTGTGGGTTGTATACTGTATGAGATGGCAACGGGTCGCCCGATGTTTCCTGGTGCCACGGTGAAGGAGGAGCTGCACTTGGTTTTTAGACTCATGGGTAAGATGACTAGAAATGACAGTACAGTAAAAGCCTGAATGAAAAGTGCAGATGAGAAGAGAGCTTATCCTTATTAATACAGAAAGCATTTGCTCAGCTGCTGAGTTTCCGTGTACCAACCGGTTCATTGGCCACAGAGCTATCAAGTCCAGCAGCTACACATGCAGCCTTCTTTTATGAACATATGTGAAAGAGTGGGCTGCTCTCAGCAAACTAATGCACTCTACAAACCTGCAACAAAAGGATGCCACAAGTGGTGGGCCACTTCTGCTAGCCCGCTAATGTGCTAACAATAGCTAATTTTTCATTTCGCTCTTTAGCGGTTTTGTAAACTTTGAAAACAATTAGGACTCTTAGCTTCACCTGAATTCATTACTTGGTATGTATTCTAATGGTGTGCTCACTCCAAAAGCGTTACGCCAGTCAAAAATACATCTGGCGCTTCATGTTCAAGTTCAATGCATCTGAACTTTCAATGCAGCGTTTTGCGTGTCTGGTTTACCTTCAAAGTCTATGTGGAGGCGCAAGCAGGGCCCTTCAGACACGTCAGCTCTATCTGTTGTTTTCTATTGGACGCTTCTGATGCTTCAAACGTTCAAAAGTCTCCAAATGATTAAAATCTCGCTGTGCTAGACACTCGAAATGCGCCGCATCGGCCCTCGATGTGCTTCCACATAGACTTTGAATGTAAACCAGACGCTGCTGACGCTCAAAACACTTTTGGTGTAAGCTCAACATAAATCTACTTGGTTGTTTTATGAACTTTCAGTTAAATAAAGTTCAACATTCGTGTTTGGTTATTTAATGTAAAGAATTCTTCAAGTAGCTGGGCGTTTATATTCATACTTTTATTTTGAAGTGGGTGAAGACTGGTCATGGAGCAGCTTTAGACGTGCTTTTGTGCTTTTTCTCACTTGGTTTCCTGGTGATTACATAATAATGATAATAATACTAATAGTAATAATAAATGAACTGATGAATTATGTCTTTGCGATGCAGGTACTCCAACAGAAGAGACTTGGCCTGGTATCAGCAGTAATGAGGAGTTCAGGTCTTACCTCTTTCCTCAGTACAGATCTCAAGCTCTCATCAACCACGTACCTCGGTAAACCCTTTACTTTTACTAGCCACTCCATAGGAAGCAAAGATCTCCATGCATGGACTCTGACACTGGGACATTTAAAGCATCACTAACTCATTTGCTCTAGTATTATGCCAATCATGCATCATCCAGTTTAAAGAGTTTCAAACTTTGTTGATGTTTCACTTCGAGATGCTTTGGTCACATAATCTTATCAAACATAAGAATTCAGATAATGGAAATTGAAATGCATAATCAAAGGGGCAGTATTATGTAAAATTGACTTTTTTGAAAATTACATCATGTTATAATATTATTCTCTCACCAAAAACATCCCTGGAGTGTTGTCTAATTCTTTCATGCATGTTTAAGAAATCCTTTAATCTCCATGGCAACCATTCAGCTCCGCAAAAAGCCTGGTTGGACCTAGCTCCGCCTTTGAGACACAGCTCCTCCTCTGAGCTGCAGTTTCCAAACATTTGAGCTTCAGCCTCACAAAGCAGCCCTCCTCCAAAACTCCTCCACTCAGCTCCTTCAGAATAGCCAGCAGCAAGAAGCAAACATCTGGTGCATCAGCTGAACTCATTATAGGAGCTACTTCTCAGTGAAACACTGGTAAAAACTTCGTTAAAGGGTTAACAGAGGAGCCAATTTGAAGGCGTTAAATATTGAAGTGCACTTTCTTTGGCTCCGTGTGCCTGAAAAATACTTAATACTGTCCCTTTAAATTTAATGTGACATGATTGATTCATGAATTTTTGTTTTAGGGTGACAGGAAGTCCATTGAGAATGGATTTGTTTTAGCTTTTTTTTTTCCACACTTTGATGTTTAGTTCACCAAAAAGCAATCTACAAGGGAACAAATACTTTGTAAGGGAATGTTCATGTTTAATGAACAAGTGACATTTTAAGCTGTGTAACACTTTGCTTGGTCTCCATCAGGCTGGACACGGAGGGAATTGATCTGCTGTCAGCTTTCCTGCTGGTACGACCCCAAAGCCCATTTATACGAGATCTAATAATCGGACTGAGTAATTCACTGAGGTTCTAACGAGCTCTTTCTGCATGGCGTGTGACAGTATGACACCAGGACCAGAATCTCGTCTGAAGCGGCTCTACACCACGCCTACTTCCTGAGTCTGGGCGATGCCATACATCATCTAGCTGACAGTGAGTTATACTTGTTTCCATTGAGATGCTCCATTATAAATACAGCTGGATAATTTTTTTACATTGTATCAATGCAATTAAAAGCTTCATATTTTGTTTCCTTTCTTTGCTCCAGCTGCTTCAGTGTTCTCCCTGGGAGAGGTGCAGCTCCAGAAAGATCCAGGCCATCGTAGCTCAGTATTCCAGCCTTTAGGTAAGAAAAGAGCCGGGCATTTCCTCACCCAGAGCTATATCACAGAAAAAGGAAAAAAGGAAGGGGACCGTCTTACGATACACATGACCTCTGTGTGTTTGGGGTTTTCTGAGAACAGAAACTAATCGGATTTTCACTGGGTCCTAAAATAATTTGAAACAAAGACTGAAGCAACTGATCGTCATTTCAGACTTTTGTTGGTATTTGAGATGCTGCCAATGGAACTAGTTTTTTATTTTTTATAAATATTGAGAAATTCCTGACTTGTCTTATTTCAACTGTACCAAGATATTTGCACTATAAACTAGACCAAAACTAACTGCTAAGATTTTGTGTTTTTGCAGTGAATGAGCTGAAGCCATGTTATAGTGGGTCTAAGGTTCTTCATATCAAGATATATGAGATGGATAAAGTCAGACATAAAAAAAAAACATGCACCTTTATCACAGGGTGTGCTGTTTTTCAAACAACATTTTTATCTTCAGTTTTTTGTTGTTTTTTTTTAAGTAAATTATCACCAATAGAAATTTGGGGGGTTTTTTCACAAGGGGCTGGATTAATATATTTTTGGATAAATATAAGATACATTTTCATTGTGTCCTACATGTGGGTGTTTTGAAAAGAGCATTGTTATGCTTGTGCTTCACCACTGTGCTCTACTTTGTGTTGGGCTATAAAATCTCAGAAAAACACTTTCACGTTAGTGAACCTACACGGTGAAATATCTGGGGGGGGGAAATCATTGAAATGTATTTCTTCTTCATGAACTTTAATGTAATCCTCTTCAGGCCGAGGAAAGAATCGAAGACAAAGCATCTTCTAGACGTGGCAGAGAAGAAGAAGAGGGAAGACATGAATGGAGAGAAGCTGCCTTTCAAATCCAGATCACCAAGGCCAACTAACGCTTAACACACTGAGCAAGCATCCTCAGCAACCGTACACACACACACACACACACAGCGTCACAAGGACAGCTTCTTCACTCATTTCCATGGCAGCTGAACTTGAAGGCCCATCCTCTTTCTGAAGATAAAAATGTTCTGCACTTACACAGACCTTATTCAATCTCCTTCCAAACACACACACACACACGAATCCTGAACACTTTTGCACTAGAAGAAACACTGCACATGCTGCACATATCAGAGAGTTCTTTGTTTCCCCCCTTTGACACTTCTGACAAAGAAGGGACAGTATAATAATTAGCTCTGAAAGCTGAAAAACTGAACAAAGTTGATCATTTTTGCTCTTCTTAACTAGTCAAATTCTAAAGCCTGCTTGTAGTGTTTACAGAACAACTGAAGCAAACCAGCAGGTTGTGTTTTCTGAGTGAGGTCTGCTCAGCGTCAGTCCGGTTTGGTGGCTCCTCCGGCCCTCCAGCTACCGTTCATCCTTTCCTCAGCTCATCTTCCACAAGTTCTGCCTCTCTGCCTCCTGATGGACCGCTGTCCCTCTGCTGTTCTAATCTAGCAAAGAACTGCTAGAACGTTGTACAACATATACAATGCTGTTGCTGTGTGAAGAGAAGACTCAAAGTTAGCGTTTTTCTGCAGCAGCGGGACATTTAAACCTGAAACTAGAGCTAGCACAGAACTCTGAGAAGACGCTTAAAACAAAACCAGATTTTCTGTCGTGTCTTGAGAGAAAGATTTCCTCGGCAGATAACAGGAAGGACGAAAGGAACCATCAGTGTTCTCCTATCGGATGGAAAAAAAACTCACTGCTTTTCAGGGACAGTTTTGTCTCATTTCTGAACGAGGTCTTTGGAAATGAGAGAAAAAAAGTATAACCAATAAGCTTCAAGCTGTATTTAGTGAGCCTACAAATAGGAATTAATCACAGCTGTGATGCTGTTGATTTGCGTGTGGTTTTCCTTCGAGATGCAGCTTTTGTCTGATGGGTAACAACTGCCACATGTATTTCACTTAAATCATTAGTGTTTATCAAGAGAGAGAGAGAGAGAGAGGAGGGCGAGGCAGAGAGAACCTGTGGAAAATAAGCCAGCTCAGACAGAACACAATCTCGCTGACTTGGGCAGAAGTTGCATCTTGTTCAGAGGAATCGTCAGCAGTTCAGCTGTGAAGCTGCACACCCGGGCCTGAGGGCAGGCCTAACAATACACGCGTAGCATTCCGTCTTACCTCTACTGACCATCTTCCACATTTCCACGAAATCAGACCCTTTTTGTGAATAATAATCTCAAGAAACTTGCCTTGTTCCAGAACTTCCGCTGCAGCAGAGCGGCGTCGTTTTCACCTTTACAGTGTTGACAGCTGAATTTGAAGTTGCCTTAGTAAGCTGTGCATGATGTGTTGGCTTGTGAAGAGTCTATAATTGATCTAGTGTAGCCAGTGTTTTGGGAGACCTTTGCTTTGTGTCTGTAAATATTTCAGTCTCCCCTTTGCACAAACCAAAAGTGTCCTCTGAAGCCTGCTCCCTTCCCTTCAGTCCGTCTGTCCTTTCTCTGCTCCTAACTATGACCCGCTGACCTTCTCAGACTCCTTGCTCTTTATCCAGTACAGAGAGAGAGGCGGTCATACACCTGTTTTCTTGAAGCAATGTGCATCAAATAGGAACCGGCGCTCCCTCCTGATGCATTTCACAGCTACAGCCAAGGCTGAAGATATGTAAAAGTCACTAAATAAAAAAACATGAAGTAATGTGAAGCAGAATTTTTGATGAGGACATGAAAAATTGGAAACATTTTTACATCTTTTTGAGTAGTTATTCTATATTTACTTATTTTAACATACAGGTTAAACTTCTTCTTTAGGTGAGAAACTGATGTAGATTCATGATAAACCTGCAGCTGAAGAAATGAGCTGGAAAACCTCTAACACGACTTGTTAACTGTGTCTAATTAAAGGAGCAGTCAGTAGGACTCAGTGCCATATAGGGGAAATAATTACCTTTGCCAAAACTAACAAACAAAAATCTAAGCCTGTGTTTTATTTCTGTTTACTTGGTAGCTCAGAAAAGCCAGCCAGAACCTTTCTGGGAAACAAACAGTATTCTGTAGGTTTGGTAAAGACAAGAGAAAAACCGTCGACTTCCTGCATCGAAACAACTGGACAATAGATACTTGTTAAACAAAACCGCCAATCTGAATTACATGCCTGAAAGCGTGTTACACTGATGAAAGAGCTTTTATTTTGAAGGTTATCGCTTCACACGTCTTGCTAGTCGTTTGTTAGCTCGAATGAAGTAGCGAACCGAGAAAACGAGTGCTTTAAAGTAGCTTAACAACCACTTCAGCATACCTCAGACTATGAGTTTATCATATTGCAAATTACACAATAAAACAAACAAACAAACAAACATCAGTTTGCTGGCAGTGGAAATGCTCTCCCGAATGTCCCAGACCATAAAATATCATAGCGAACTACATTGAACTGCACCAGACCATTTAGTGGAATCAAAGCAAAAAGCCTCTCTCTGGTAGCAGAGACCCCAAAACGCTGCGTTTGGAACTTTGCATCACAGGCGCTAAAGGTGCAGCATGAGCTTTACTTGTTTCTATAGAATCAATTATTGTGGAGACAAGAAATGTTACCATTGGGTTTGATTCGACTATGAAGAAAACAAAGCTGTGAACCAAATACTGTTGCTTCTCTATAGCTTTTAATAAAGATTTGCTAATGCTAGCCGACATCAGAGAGGACATAAAAAAGATTCGGATGGCTCATTTAAATACAGTAGATATGGCAGAATATTTTCTTTGAATGACATCCATACTGTTGTCCTTACACAAAAACCATCTCGAAAATAATTCAAAAGACAACTTTAGAAAAAAAAAACATGGATATTGAACAAGGCATGCAGAGCAGCATGGAGGCGAGTCATTCTTTTTGCAGTCAAGCTAAGGTATGCTGGACTGCATGCTTTAGCTTGACTGCAAAAGAATACTGTCTGCAGTCAGAATATCTTTCCTTTCTCTGAGTTTTGCTGTGGTGATGTGACCAAATGTGAGAACCTGAAAGCCTAGAAGTACTTTTGCCAGGCAGGTGGTGTTCCAAGAAAAGGAGAAGCTCATTTTTAGTTTGGTTGTTACACATCTGGGTTGTCTCCTGCAAGCCTGTTCACAACTGCATGGAGACAAAGGGGGAAAAAAGACAACTCTTAACAATTGTGTCAAGCAAACAGGACAAGGAATAAAAATGTTTAACTTGATATGTGGTCAGATTTTTACAAATATTTTGAGGATAAATATTTGTAAAGCTGTAAATTGACTAAATTGAGTAGCAGCAGTTAGCTTGACTCCCCTGTGAGAGTTTAGAGAAAAGATTCTTTAAACTGAAAGCAATGTCCATATGACGGCTCATTAGAGCGCCATACAAGCACTCTTTAAATGGTCTCTAACCACCTTTCAGGAAAGCACATATGTGATTTCGAAACAACCATTAATACGTTTTTATCAGATAGAACTGAGGAAGCCTTGGGCTGAGTCTTCAACTGACCTTAAGTAACAATTTGTTGAGTTTTAATAGCTTCAATAAAATCATGTCATCTCCAGGCTCATTGGTCATGTGACCCACATGATAGAAAAAAAAATTTAAAACTAAACTTCTTTCAAGTGATTCTTTGGGAAAGACAAAAGAGGACAAGTTTTAGGAGAACCAATGATGACTGCACAGAACAAAGCATTTGGCCCAAATAAATGTCCTCTGATTTCATTTCATGTAACACTTCAATGTTTCAGATCAAACACATTACATTTTTTGACAATAACTAAATCCAATTTTCAACTAATTATTTATCTTAATAAATCTAATTGTTTCTTCAAAGTAACCTGTGAAGAAGTATTTAACCTCTTACAATTGTTTTTCTTACTTGTTGAACAAAAATGACACAAATCCCTCACACGTCTACCAAAAACATAAAATGGCATATTATGGCCACTGTAGATAGAAAAACAATGAGTAAATTCCCCCTCAAAAAAGAACTCAGATATTTTGAGATTTTATTTAAAAAAATAATAATAATTAATAAAAAGAAGTAGGAAATTTATAAGAGCTCCAAAAGGGGAAAATTTGCTAAACAAAATCTGAAAATTAGAGATTAATCTCAAACCCCCCCCCCCCCCTGGAAATTTGAGTTTCAATATTCTAAGATTTTCAACTTTTGGAAATGTTTTGAGTTTCAAAAGTTGAAAGGGTTTTTTTTCTTGGACGTTTTTGGGATTAATCTCTAAATTTCTGAGTTTTTTTCTAGCCAATGTTTAACTTTTCAAGCTAATTAACCCAAAATGTTGATGGAAATGTATTCCTTCTTTCTTTTTTACTTTCAGTATGAAAGTGCAAAATTTTTATTTATGATGTTAAAATTTGTTTGAACATGTAAACATTTAAACAGAACTTATTGGCAAAGGGGAAAACCACTTTATCTTACAGTCGTTTTGAGGAAAATACTAAAGTCCCAGCATCCAGTCAAAGTATTCACACCATGACTCACGCCATTCTGTATCAAACACACTTTTCTACCTCTACACTTCAATAAAGAGAGAGCGGTTTGGTTTTACCATCTCCAAGTCTGTCCAGCTGTCAGTGAGTGAGATGGAAGATGAATCCTGGTGAAGTTGCTGGAGCTTCAGGAGGATGTACAGCCTGAGACGGTCCACTTTCACCTCACCCCTTCCTTCAATGACAGAAACGTGTTACTGTGTGTTTAGTTGTGTTAAATGAAGCTATTTTAAATACTGCCCTTGAAAAAGAGATCATAATATATATATATATATATGTATTTTGACAGATGTTTTAATCTATTTCAGTAGGTATTATGCTGTAAAAGACACAGAAAAGCAAACAATAGAGTTCTGTATTGAAAATAAAATGAGTAAAAACATACTGATGTCTAAATGTTTTATAAAAGACGAGTTTTAGATTTTGTATGAGATGTGATATTTTGTGTGAATTGTCTATTCTGTTGCAATGAGAAAATGAATGTACTGTGACTGCCAGAAGGCCTAAAATTGACTGAATAAATAATTATTAAATAAACTATTGATATTATGAAAAAAATAGCCATTCTTGAGTATTTCTTCTTCCTTGTACTGATGATGCTAGCCTGTTATTTCCCATGACGCAATCACTGTGCATGTGAAAGGATGCAGTATCACAAATGAACAGAAGATGCTGCTGTTGGACAACTACATGTGAGCAATGAACATTTCTTAACTCTTGGCAAATGTACAGGGTTTTTTGGGGGGTTTTTTCTTTAAGTTGTTATGGCAAATACCATAACACCGAAATATGAGCTGAAAAGTACTGGGACAAAAGCTAATAGACAGTAGAAAATTATAAAACATTCCTACATTGACTCCAAGTGCCATGGGAAATAGTCCCACAACAACACTAATTACAGCACAAACTAATGACTGGGGCAACAATCTGAAAAGCTTGAAAATCATTTACAAGATTTTCAATAAATCTTGAAAATGTACTAATCATTATTTTCCATCTACACGGTTCCCTGGATGAGTAAACATAAAGGCTTGAATTATAATGTGAGCCAAGTGTTGACATGTCTGCACACATGCAAAAGCGATGCAGGTCAACGCAACCTGATGCAATTTGCTGCGTTTCCTTACACAGACAACCTTATCAACCAACTTGAATGATGAACTGAACTTAATGTACAGGATCAATTGGAGTGTATGACAGAACCTACATTTTTTTTTATAAAGTAAGACGTGCTGTGAATTGGCACTATGGAAATAAACTGAACTAAATTAAATAAAACTAGATTATTTAGCTTGATAAAAATCAAACTTTAAATGGCACCCTGGAACTGCTACAGCCTTTTAGTTACGCAGTCGGAATTTAAACATGGAGACGCCCATAAACATTGTTTGCAAACATCGTTTAAGCAAACATCACCTTTAATTTGTTCAGTTTATATTTACATGTGCTAAATTTAACATTGCTTTTAGACGCACTTGTCTTTATTATCAAATAAACATTTTTCCGCCGCATCTTACCATGTCGCTGTGAGGACGAACATTTTCCACACGCGAAGTCCATTTCAATGTGTATTTTCCTTTTCAATATGCGCTGCACGTTACAAACCGTTACTGTGGTTAAAACTTGTCAGAGGTACTCCCAGTTTCCCATTCCAATTGATAGAAGACCTGAATTTCCCAGTTCCGAGTACAACTTGAACGCAGCACCAGCGGCCCGCTGCTAACGAGCGGTTATTTGATCCAGCTGTGTTGAACTACTAACGTGAACGAGGACTGACTATGGACCCCCATGACCCAGTTACCCTACTCTTATACCGAGATGTGGCGTTCACATTCAGCGGTAAGGGCAATAAAACACATTAGCAGTATGACTGAACACTCTAAATGTCAAATGTCTGAAAAAAGCTAAATGCTAGGGGGAAAAAAGACAATGAATCTACAAGCATAACGAATTCCTGACGGCTATTTGACCATATTATGCTAGTTTATTCCTTCCCTCCCAAAAAAATCTGTATTTATCTTTAATCTACAAGTACTTTTCTATTGTGACATTAACATTAATATGTTAACGTCACTTTTTGATCCCACAGGTCGACCTTTTTCCCTCCACGTGAGCGGGAAACAACTTCCTCTGTGCTCATCAGCACTATCAGCTGGACAAGCCACCGGCAAAGTGGTAACGAGCAGACCCAAATGTTGAAAAGGGGGCTGTACCTCCATGCAGAATGAGCCAATCAGCATCACATCCGTCGATCGGATAAAGTGAAGCTCAACTTTTTTTTCTCCAACACTTATTAAGTTGTGTTTACTTTGTGTGTCGGCTCCCAGTCCAGCCTGCAGAAGGAAACCAACCGCAGGCGGCCGTGAGGAGTTCGGTCTGCTCTCAAGGAGCAACCATGAGGCTGATGGACGAGGGGATCTGGTCGCTGTTCAGGCGTCACTTGCAGCAAACTCTTACCTACTGGAGCGTGTTCTTCAGCTTCGGCCTGTGCATCGCTTTCCTGGGGCCCACTATCCTGGACCTGCGCTGCCAGACCCAGTGCACCTTGCAGCAGATCACCTGGGTCTTCTTCTCGCAGCAGTTCTTTCTGCTCGTGGGCAGCAGTGTGGGCGGACTGTTCAAGAAAACGTGAGAGAAATATGTTTTTAAATTTTAATGGGAGAGCCTGTAAATTTGATTCTGCTGTAGTCGTCACTGTATTATAGTCTTTACATTGATAGTTTATGCTTAAGTGATTTTTTTTAACATATATTTAAATAAAATAAAAAAATCAGTTAATTTAAAAAGTTTACTGTTTTTAATCTATGATATCTTAGTATGCAGACAAAATCTTTTTTGTCCAGAATGTCTTCATGGCATTCTGGACAGAAATAAATTGTACATACTAATAATAATAATAATAATAATTTTATTATTAAGAAATTAAATATTTCTTAATTATAATTTTTTTTTTATTCTCTTTTATTCAAAAAGAAAATGAATAGAAAATGCTTTCTACCAGATGTGTCAGTGGTAGTAAATTTAAACAGGGGTGGTCAGACCAGGCCAGTAAAAAACCTAGGGGGAAAACTTTTTTATTTTATGAATGTATTTATTTGGATTTGATTGAACAGAATGACTCTATTTCCCTTCTATGTTCTGAACGTGAGGCTTCACTGACCGTTGGCCACGGTCAGTGACGTGGCCAACATTTTCCAAGAGGGATTGATGGCCCACCTTGTCCCCCCTTAGGGGAGCCTCTGAGGTAAAATAGGAAGTTTTAAGGTTTAGTGGTAAACTCCCGCCCCCCCTAAAAACTCATGTTTGTTTAGAGGTTTTGCCAGAATTCATGCATCCCGTCTCTCTGAAAGTTCTTCTCATTTGACTGGCAAATGTCCAGCATTCAAATAACACCTGCTTGTCTCAGTGCAATGTCCGAAATGTGATGGCGCACACACACCAGCACACACACATGTGAAATAAAATGGATGTTTGTTGAGGAAATCCCTCTCTCAAGAAGAAGGAAAAGGTAAATGATTCCTCTGTGTGGCGGATGGTTTTTGTAATACATCAAATAAAATGATAGAGTACATAAAAAGCGAAAACAATTTTTCAAGATAAAATGACTTGGCAATGCAGGTCAAATTCAATTCAGAAATGCTTTATCAACCTCAAAGGGAAGATAAATGACAAGTTGATTCTATGTCTTCATCAAGCCGAAGCAAATCGTAGGACTGCCTGCTCTCCCTGCTCATGTTGGGTAACTTTGAGATTCTAAACCCCGAATATTTCCATTGAACAATTTCATTATCCACACATAACCATAAACCTCAACGTAACGAGATTTTAAGTGACATAAAGAGAAAATTCTAGCAGGTTTTCAACATTAAAATCTGAAAATCGTGGCTTGTTTATGGGCTGGGCCTGTCACCATAACAACTTTTGCTGGTCAGCAAATTGTCCCAGACGTTATTGCGAGAAATGATAATATTGCTGTATTGAGCATTTTCAAGTAATTGTAATGTAACGTGAGTTCGCCCTCTGACATCAGGAAGCTGTGTTGGTAGATGTTTAGCAGAACGACACTGAGCTCCTGTGTCGGGTTTCTTTCTTTGTTTGAACCTTTAAGTTCTGCAACCATTAAACAATTCTGCTTGTTTGAGTTAATTCTATATTGTAGCTTTAAGGACGCCACTGGACCACTCTCTAGTGGCTGTTAATGTGATGATGTTCCAGGTTTGATGTGAAACTCACTGATGTTGAATATAATTTATCACAAACCTAAAGACGAAAGGGGAAAGTTGGCAGGGATGGCTGAGTACACAAGGAAAAGATTAAATAGGAGCAGCAGTGAGGCTGGACGGCTGTGATAAGCTGACTGGGTAAATAACAATTTAGTGGCGCATCAAGGTGACTTTACTGGAACTGTACAAGGCTGTCCTGTTAAACTGGGAGCGCAGGGCTTTACCCCAGTAAGTCTGTAAAAACTAAAACAAAAAACGCCTGCATGAAAAGTTAGGGATGTTATAGTGCAGTTCATCCAGAAAGTGTTCACGTTTTACTGTTCCAATTCGTTTTTAAATGAATCTCTTTCCTCAAGATTCAGCACACAGATACTCCAGGATGACAATGTGAAGATGTTTTTGAGTTTGTGTAGAAATGTTCAGATATGCAGCTCAGTTTTATTTCCTCTAAATGTTTTTTTGTGCCGTTTGTGGATCTGCCTCCAGCTGGATCACAGTTACCGGGTGTGACTGACTTCTGACTTCTCCGGTGAATGATCGCCGGGTGTTCTGTTACTTGACAAATAAAACAACGAAAAGTCGTCAAAAGAAGGAAATATGAGGAGAAGTGTGTTGATCCTACAGTTAATGAAGCTGTCTGGTTACAAACTGGAGCTTGTTGCTAAGGGGCAGATGGATTTGTTTGCATGCAGTCTTGAAACAACTACCATTAAAAGTGAGATAATACTGGACTGTTTCACATCTTCACATTTATGAAAAAAATGTACTGAGTTCATTTTAGTAATAGTGAAAGAAAATGCAACAAATCTAAAATGAATGTATGCAGATCCGGAATTCATACACCAGGCAGCTTTTAGGCTGAATGTAATGTTTTAATTTTTATTAATATTTTATTTCTGAGCAGAGGTAAAATGTAGATGAAAACGGATAATCTCCTTCAAAATTTATATTTCTCTTCCTTTTGGAGAGCGGCTGCCTCAATTGAGAAATAACTGAGCAGACAGTCTTGCTTAAATGAAAATAAATTAAAAAAATTTGTTGCACAAGTCCATCCAGGTACACACTTTGTTCTTTACATCATACAGTAGCCAATTATGAAATTACTGATAAATATTCTATTTTGTCAAAGGCAATCATCAAATTTATCAAGCAAATCTACAGCACATATATTGATCAATGTTCCAGGAATAAGAAGCGGCTGTAAACAGGAGGGTTTTTAGTCAGTGTTTCGGTTGTTTTGCAGTTTTCTGGAAACTGCAAAACAACTTTTTTTTCAGTTTTTTTTTTTTGGAAGAGCAAAAAAAACTGAATGCTACCTTTCCACTCAATCTAGTCATTTAATCACATTCAGCTTGGTACTATCTCAGTTTTAACACATTTGCTAAAAACAAGTCCTGAAAAGAAGACCAAGTCACTAATTTTTGCAGCAATTCCCTCTACAGAGGGAACGAAGTCAGTGGCAACCTTCATGTAGGAAATAAACCCTGTTGACAGAGAAACCTGACCAGTGTTGCTATCCGTGGGTTGAAAAACAGAGCTCAACGTTAACTGAGAACGGCAGCAGAATGCTTGCTGACAGGTCGGCCTGTGTGTGTTCCTCCAGCCTGCTGTCCTCCCTGTCGGCCCTGTTTGCCTCGGCACTCATCATCTCCCTGGTTTTTGCCGTCATACCGCTGTGTCACCATGTGAGCCTGCTGTCCGTCGCCTTGGGAGTGGCAGGAGCTGCCATGGGCGTCATAGACACCATCGGGAACCTGCAGCTGGTGAAGCTCTACCAGAAGGACTCTGCCGTGTTCCTGCAGGTCAGTGAGACTTGTTGGGTCACATCTGCCGAGCCACGAAAAACATGCTTTACAGCTACTGTGTGGCAGAAATGAATATTATATAATAATTATTATTTGCAATGCTACATCCAGCCTTATTATAAAAAACAAAACAAAACAGTGCCTTCCTAAACATGCTTGAACCTTAGAGTTTTGTCATGTTCCAACCCCAAACTTTAATGGATCCCTTTGGGATCAACACAAAGGAGCACCTGGATTGGTCCTCAGTGTGGTGTGTGTTTACATTCAGCTCCTCTGGTTGAAAATGTTCAACCAGAGATCTCCTGTAGTCTCCTGTTTATGTAAAACAGCAGTAGCTCAGTCTCATCTCAGTCACGACGCCTCTCAACATCCATTTTTACACTTCACCGCCGATTGTTAATTGAATGTAGGTTTGGACTTTGACTGGGCCGTTCCAAACTAGTGGTTCTCGACTGGTCAGGCGTCAGGACCTGCTGTCAGCCTTCACTGAAGAACTGGAACCAACGTCCAGAAAATGTCACAATCGCTAATCATAACAATCAGCCGCGTTTCTGTCATAATTAATAGACTTGTTTGGAGTTTCCATGTAAAGTGCATTTCACAATGGAACAACTCGGAATGTTTAAAAAAAACAAACTTGACCTGACGTGAACTTTTTTGTCCACAAACTAAATGTTTCAAATTAAAAATGAAAAAAAAAAATCTAATAAAATTCCAATCTAAGGACACAAGCTTCTGAGTTTCCATCAGTTGGTGACACTGAGCTCAGACATCAAAGGAAAGAGGTTATTGGAAGAACTCAGCATGTTTTTCCTGCTGATAAAGAGTGAGAAAGTTGAGTTATTTCAAAGACTCTGATGATAATCTGAGGTCATGGCCAATCTCCAATCTTTTTCTGTTTTTAATGAAGTGGATGCCAGAGGAGTTGCTCTCCGTCAGAGAAATATTCCTTCTACCTGTTACTGTTGAGCAGGAGGAGAAATATTTGCAGCCTGAGCTGTAATGAAAGGTTTGGGGGTTTTTTTATTCTAGTTCTGCACCAGCACTGAGAGGCGTAACTCTGGAAACATCAGGTTCAGCTGCTAGAGAGGGAAAGTTCTTGACTTGCAGGTTTGTGACTTTTCAAACTGTAATCATAAAGTAATACCAGGTTCTTACTTTTAGAAAGGGAACACAATAAAACTGTAACAGCTTGTGCTGTGCAGCAAAGATAATTAAAATGGGTAGAACAAGTAGAACTCTATGACTCCTTGGATTCATTCATTCATTCAATGAATGCAAACCTGAATGAAATTAATTCTTATTTTGATTTTATTGAATGTGAAGGGACATCAGACATTTTCCAGAAATACCTTTGCATGTTTTTAAACAGTTTTTTCAGCTTCAAATAGATGTCAAAAAGTAGTTGAATGTTTTTCTCTTACCAAAATCACCTTAGAGACTTAAATAAATGATAATGATGTAATTTTACACACCTAAAATGTTTGGAAGCTCATTTTTGCCATGAAAGAAAAAAATAAAGCAGACAGTCATTATTATGAGAATAAAAGTAATATTTTCTACTTTCAAAGTCATGATTATGAAATATAAATTCATAATTATGAGATTCAAAGTCACACTTTCTCCAGGAGACTTGCTTCAGCATCTCATAACTATGATTTTAAAACTCAAAATGATGACTTTATGTTGGGTTTTTATTTATTTATTTTATTTCATGGCGGAAATGGGCTTCCATAAAAATGAGCGTTTTCTCGTAAAAGTCCTGTCTGTTGTCAACCATGTTTATTCTGGATGGAAAGAGTTCAGCTGTGGATGGCTGCAGCTGAAAACCCTGAATGGGAAATCTGATAACATTTATCCTGGAAAGAGATGATGGCGCTTTCTGGAATGTTGATTAAAGGAAGAACGACATTCTCTGGTCGTCATTTGACTGCCTCTTCTCAGATCTGAGAAGATTACTTCCCCCAAAAAATTAAACCCATATAGTATTTTTCCTCCACATCAGTTATGACCCGCTTCATGTTGCCTCAGCCTTCATTCCTTCCCATTAGGCCTTGCATTTCTTCATCGGCCTAGGAGCACTGGTCAGTCCCCTGGTGGTCGACCCGTTCCTGGCAGAGGACAGCTGCGTCCTCTCAGCCAACTGGACTGCCAACTCGTCCGGCTCGGATCTGGAACACCTCCGGAACACCCTGGCCGGACACGGCGCCCCGCTGCACAACACCTCCAGGTACCCTCTGTACACGGAGGGCGTGGTCGTCACCAGGGTGTCGTACGCTTTCTGGATCATGGCTGTCATCAATGTGAGTTCATGTCATATGTTTATATGTATTTTGTTATTTGTTGTATTTCTGCAGATGGCTGTAGGATCACAGTATTATGCTGTCAGGACATAATGACATAATGTAAAAGTAACCTACAGCAGCTTTACATGGATTAAAAAAACTTCAATAAATTTCCATTTCCAGATTAGAACAAAAGTGTCTCCATAGATGCAGAGAGAGAAGGAAGTTCAGTTCCATCACCATAATGAACAGCAGGTCCCAGACTCTCTCTCTGCCCAGATTTCTAACCAGACAGACTTAAAGGGGAGCGGCAAAAGCAAACTGCTGGATTAGCAGAGCAAGCTAACTGATCTCAGCCATGTTACCCGTGAGTCATCATGAGAGTCATCAATGTTAATGTGGAACATTATCTCGAGCTGTTAGCATGTCATGTCAGTCATGAGACATTCAGACAGCCTTCAGTCAGAGGCTTTTCCAGATTTGTTGCAAGACTGACTGCTACTGCAGAATCTTGCTGCCAACCGCAACGACATGAGGCTCTCCAACGTTTCATTTCCCTTTAGTATAAATGCAGTCTTTTTTTAATTGGACCAGACATCAGATTCCCTTCAGTTTAAACTAAACAAACAGCTGCATGTCACAATCCAGCCGACATTAACATCTTCTGTTTTACTTAGCTTAGCTTCTGCCACCCTTTGGGTTTATTTACTTCTTAACACAGGGGGATGACATCTTTCAACTGAAGGTAAGAGGAACTATTACACATTAAACTTCAGAAAAATCCCCACTAAGTCTTTAGGAAATCCTTTATTGAATTGTAGGTGAGAGTAATCGGGAGACTTCATAATCGATTTATCAAAGAAGCATAAAAGTGTTTACATGTGGACTAGTCCCACCTCTACTGTACTCTGCACTGATGACTTATTCATTAAAGCAGTTTCATTTGGGAAACCATTAAAAGGTGTAGTCATTTATCTTCCCAAACACGCAGCATTGGTCCATTGGGGTGTGGCGTGTGATTTTGCAAGCTGCATGAATCTTTAACAGCCCTACAGATTAGAGACTTAACATACTGCAGACTTGCTGGATTCATTCTTTAAGTCAATAAATTTCTCAAAGACAGAAATCAACATGGAATTATGAAACGGCAGCAACATTTCCACCATTTAGCACAGGAACCTGAAAGCAGCAGGATTCTCTTTGTGTCTTTGCTCTCTGCAAAAACAGTCAGATTACAGTCAGAGTTTACTGAAGCACTGAACGGCAAAGTGGATTATTACATTAAGCATTTATTATAGCCTGGAAAACAACTCTGAGGAACACGGGACCACAATACTCAGGATTTGCTTCGTATCTCCACAGATTCACAGTAAGTCGTTACTGTCCAAAATAAAATGACCCAAGTTGGAATATAAATTCCAGGTATATGTTTTTGCCCTCCTTCAGAACTGTGACCGGTTTGGTCCGTCTGAGCAGGATCTGAGAGGATGGACTCTACTTTTATGAGACGGAGCTCATGAGTGAAATCAGGTGACGGGAAGGAAGCGTTGCTCATTATCAGGGTAAACAGCTGTCTGCGTGTGTGGGGGTGGGTGTGTGTGTGTGTGCAGCTCCCTGTCCCAGCAGCAGTCCTCGCGTTGATGTTCCATGAGAGATTGCTGCGGTGCTGCCAGAGTAGCCCCCCTCTGCTCAGCAAGATGTCTGACATCAGTTCCCACCCCGACAAGGAGCAGCAGCAAGGTGACAGCTGATTTTATACAATACTAGGAATACAAGTAAACAAATGATTCCCTTTTTAAATGAGAAAATAATCATTTTATGGTCTGAAATAGAAAAATGGCATTCTTTTAGTGAACACTTTATCAGTATTTGTAGCAAAGGTTGAATCTGCAGCTAAAAAAAATCCTCCTAACATCAACATGTAAAAAGTTTAGTCATTTCTACTGACTTACAGCTTTTTTGCACAGAATTCTAACCCGGGTGAAGCAAAATCTGTGCCACGTGAAAAATTTTTGATAGAACATATTTACTGACAGTTGTTTCTCTTTTCTCTTAAGTCTGAAATGCATAGATTTCATTTTCCATTTTTCTCTGGCTGTGGTTTTCTTTCAGCGAATTGTCTTTTTTTTTTTCGAGTCTCAGCTTAATCAATTGATTCCTAATGTAGTTGATGATTATTTCTTAGTAATCGACTAATTACAATTAATCGCGATTAATCGTTTCAGCCCTAGTGTGTTGGTGAAGACAGCAGATCTTCTTCCTTGTCTCTGCAGGACATGGGGGACTCCTGGACTGCTGCAGGTCCAGCAACCTGCAGGGCCACCCTGCTACCTTCTTCATCATACACGCCCTGGGCGGAGCCATCGTCTTCATCACCGATGGAATTATAGTGAGCGCAAACGGAAACGCACGTTTTCTCTTGCTGTTCTGAAGCTGCTGCAGTTAAACCAAACTCTGCTGCAGTTACAGCTGCAGGTCTCTCTGATCTTAGCTAAATAATACAAACTCCTCAGGTTGGATGGGCTGGTTTCTCTACCATCAGGTGTCAAATCTTCCCAGCAACTCTCACTTGGATTCAGGTCTGAACTTTGACTGGACCAGTCTTTTCATTTCTAACATTTGTTTATTTATTTCCAGGAATAAATAAACAAAACAACAACAAAATAAAATGGACACTGAAGTCTCTGTAAAAAAAAAAAACTGTCCTTCAATAAAAGCACCAGACTGGAGGCAGAGTGTGGGAAAGAGTAGGAGCTTCTTAAAGAGACAGAGGCCCAATTTCCAGGCATCAAACTGAAAAGTCATCTGGTGTTTAAGTCACGTTTGATACATGCAGCATTTTTATAGCAACTGAAGGCAACATAGCTGCATCACTAAAATGCATTTAATCATATTTTCAAATTTATTGGAATTTATCAAGGCTCTTGCTGAACAAATACCTGAGAGAAATATTCAAAATAACAGAGGAATTTTGAATTATTGTCACAAAAATTCAAATTCATTCCGTTTAAAAAAAGAAAAATGTCCATAACATCTAAGAAATGTGTCATGGCAAATGATAAAGTGATAAAATAAATGCACACCTCGGCGATGGAGCAGATTGTTGTTCACTTTGTAAACCCGATGAAGTGAGAGATTGTCAGGCGGGTGAAACCCATCAGAGCAGCTCAACCTGGCTTCATTAATCCATGCTGACATTCCTGTATGCAGACATTAACTCCTCCTCACGGTTTCTCCTATAGGGCTGCTACGCCGGCTTCGTCTACACCTACGCCATCTCCCCCCCTCTGCTCATGAGCTACAAGGCGGCCGGCTGTCTGGACAGCGTGTTCTGGGCCTCCATCACGGCAGGGAGGCTGTGCTTCATCTTCTTCTCCTACCGATACGCAGCACCGGCTCTGCTCTCCATTAGCCTGGTACGAGGCGGCTGCTGAGGCCAGGTCCGGCAGGGGCCTGGCACGCTGCTCCGAGTCAAATATTTGAAGTGGGCGGGAATGTAAACGGCGGGATACAATGTGGGAGCTAAAGTGTTTGCACAGCGTTGTTATGAGGACGCCCGTCTCGCATTCTGATTCTGTTGTCTTTTTCATACCTGAAGCAGGAACACAGAGCTACAGCGACAGCTGCTGCTAGCAACTGATGGAGCTAGAAGTGGTGGTAGCACTTTATTTGACGGGGTGTTCATAAGACTGACGGGACACTATTAAATATGACACCTGTCATGAACATGAAGGAGTCTTTATGAATGTCTGACTGTCGTCATGAACTGTCATTTGGTAAATAAGGATGCTCTTAATGCAAAGCTGCTCTAAAAGTTGCATTAAAAGTATCATTATTTAATAACAGTCAGACTTTCATGAAGGCTTCTTCATGTTCATGACGTGCTTAGACAGTCAGTCTTATGCACACCCTGTCAAAGTGTTATTGAAATGTTCATATGAGTGAGATATGATGCAGTCCACAGTTTCTGCTGTTTTGTTGAGGCAAATGAAGTCCATGTTCCTATGAGAGGCTGGAGTCTGAGCTGAGCTCCACGAGGAGTGGACTGAGCTTCCAGATTCAAACTGAGTCTCTAAACACTGAATATTCTCACAAGAGGAACTTTGATGAAAGGAACAAAAATAAACACCTGACTTACTGGGACTCCAACCCATTCACCTCAGTATTTGTAATCCTTTGTGGGGACCATTTTCCTGACACATACCACATTGTAGGGCCCTTGGTCCCTGCAATGGGAGAGGCTGTTTTTGGGTCAGGGGTTAGGCTTAGGACTAACGTGTGAATAGAGTTTTGGTTAGGATTAGGTATCTTAGGGTTAGGGTAAAGTTTAGGCTGTAGAAATGAATGGAAGTCAATGGAAAGTCCCCACAGAGATGGTCATGCAAACGTGTGTGTGTGTGTGTGTGTGTCAGGTGGGCATAATCCTGGTCCAGCTGCTGCTCCTGATCTTCTACTCCAGCCAGGTGTTTCTGTTCGTGGCCACCTGTGTGTTGGGCCTGTGCATCAGCAGCGTGTTCCCCTCCATGCTGGCCTTCACTGAGGACGTCCTGAACTACAAAGGTCACATAGCGCTCTGCTCCTCCATCGCCTCATCTTATGTGTCGTTTCTGGTCTCCATGCCGACTTGTTTATCTGTGCTTCAAAAGGCTCCGCCACAATAGTCCTGGTGACGAGCGCCAGCACTGGAGAGATGCTGCTGCAGCTGCTTGTGGGATCGGTGAGGATCGTCCCGTCTGGCTGTTTGTGATTCTGATCACATGAAACGTTACAGAAAATATTTGTTTGAAGCCTTTCCTTTCCAGCTGCGCTCCGGATTTACTGGATTTGAAGCGATGCACGTAAACTGAAGGAGAAGGAAAATCCTTTATGGTTTCAGCATTTTGGATGAACCAAAACATAAAGCGCGTGGCTCTCTGATAGAGGCAGGTCGTGCTGCAGTTACAGCTGTGAGTCTTGAAGTTTTCAGGTCAGAACTTTGACTGGGCCGTTCCAACTCCACTGTAGCTCTGTATGCTCAGTGTGCTGATACCTTAGCAGGTCACCATAAAAAATAGGGAATAAACTGTCCCAGAGATTATTGTGATAAACAATCATTTTGGTGTTTTGACACCATTTTTTAAAGTAACATATACAAAATGACATAGTAAAGCAAGTTTGTCCTCAAGAGCCAATAAACTGTAATTTTGTAATCGGTTCACACTTGGAGGTAGAAGATATTTTAAATATCCAAAATAAGACACAACATCCAAAACCAATAAATGAAGCGCAAATAAAAGCTCCACACAACATAAACGATAAATAAAACTCAGACTTGGTGATGCCTTTTTTTTTTCTTTTTGCTAGACCTCTAACTAGAAATGCTCGTCTCTGACAGACTTCATCTCCCTTTTTCATTTTCAAAATTTCAACATTTTGTTGTTTAAAAAACCCGTTGAAATCATGATTTTAATTTAACAGATTAGATAAGCTATGTGATGTAGCAGCAGTCAATGAGCAGGACTTCTTTGACCTTTAACCTTGTTGTCCAAACCTTACAGCTGAATATTTAGGGTTGGAGCTAAGTGTGTGTGTGTTGCTTTCTGTAGATGATCCACACTAAGGGCAGCTACTCCTTCCTGTTGTGTACGACCATAACGTCCTTCATCGGGTTCTGTCTGTTCCTGCTGCTCCTCTACACCCACCGTGTTCACAGAGACCATCAGTCAGGTAGATCCACTCAAACCCAACGCCGCGCTGCACGTCTTCAAGACGGCAGCGGTGGAGTCCTGGGGCCAGACTAAGATTTTTATTAATGTTTTTTTGAGAATAGTTTTAATATTAGTAGAATAAAGACACAATATTACTAGAATGTCACAAAATTACAAGAAAAAGTTTTTAAATTTTAATGCAAACGGAGCTGTAATGGTTAAAGATCTGCAGCTGGTCCAGGCTGTGATTCTGTCTTTGAAATGGACTCTGTTGTTGTTTGCAGCCGTTTCAAAGTCCTGCTACTGACTATTATTTGACGGAGATAAGTTAAACGATTAAGTGTTTATCTGTAAAGCCGATAACTTCACAAGATGCTCAACATTCATCATTTTCATCTTTTTTTTTTTTTCATTTTTCCTGGAGGAATTCCACTAACCCGTCTCCTGCGGTGCGACCTCATTCTGACTTTACTCACATTATTACGGCTTTTCTTGTGCTTTTTTTTCCAACTTTATTGTCACACAGCAATACTCTTGTTTTATTCCCCTGTCCTCTGACTTTATCACCACTTTGTCATTTGACTTTGTTCTCATAAAGTTCTGACTTTGCTGCTGAAACCTCTTAGCCTGGTTCTGACACTCTGTGGTGCTTTAGTGACAGAGATCAGCATATTTAGCATCTCCAACCAGAGCAGAGCTGTATGACACTCTGGATGTCATTTCACTTTTCTTAGTCTTGATTGGTTTGTTATGAATTTCAGAAAACACGTTTTCCTCCTCTGCTTGGAAGTGGCGTGCAAAAAGTATAGAAACTACCCAGGAAGCAACGACGCCTGCATTCATTTGAATCCAAGCGTCTTTAACTGAGCCTCAGTTCCAAACGTTTGTCTTTCAGATTCATCGACATGTCTGGACATGAAGGATGAGCTGAAGAGCGGAGGCTCCTGATGTCCAGACACCGTGACAGCTGGACCGACTGCTTCACAGTCTGACGGTTTCTGGGCTCGAGCCAGTACGACCAAATCATAATTTCACTGCAACATGGTACAACAAACAAACTTGATCAAACCGCTGTATTTAAACCCGAGGGAAACGATTGTTCCTCTTGCTGCTAATATGATACTGTTCTGTTTTCTATGATGTTTCACTTTTTGATAGGTAGCCTTGAGGAAAAAGCAACAATTAAACAGAAGTTGGTCTCATTTTTCAGGTGTTTATTGAGCAGAAATCTTTGTTCTTTCCTTTTGTGGTATAAAAAAACTGAGGTTGATAAAGACCTGCATGAGAGCAACAGGAAAGTGTAACAGCTTTATTTCAGCCAGCTGACTGGCAGGGCACAACAGGCAGCGCTGGTTTCTTCTGACAGAACCTTAAGGTTGTTTTTTTTTTTTTTAAACTGTTGATCAGTGAACCGAACCGCCAATATTTTAACTAAACAAATAATCTTACATTTTCTTAAGAAATACGTAAATCACTGGAGATCCAAAACTTTAACAGAGTTTTGCATATTTCAATTACTGTTCTAGAACTGTGTCGCTCAAGTTCAGGGGTTCGATCTGTGGACAATTATTCCCTCTGCTTCTGGATGTTGTTTTTGTTTTTTTAAACATTTATGACGTGTAACCGTGGCAACAAGGAATTGTTTTTACAACCGTCTTCATCTAGAACAAGTTACAAAGAAATATGTTTTTGTCCCTTGGTGTTGAGCTGCTGGCATGTCATGAGACTTTCAGTCAGAGGCCTCCTCAGCTTAGTTGTAAGACAGACTGCTACTGGAGATCACCATTAACCACTCTTAGAAGAAGTCAGAAAATATTTAATTTCCCATAGAAAGCTGAAATTAATAGAAGTAGCCTTATTATGAGAATTAAGAAAAGGACTTTGCTCCCTTTTTTTAAACTTGATGTTTTGAGTCAACCTTAAAAAAATGAATGAAAAGCAGATATGGGTGCATCGGTCGGCTTTTGAATTCCAGCCAGTGGATAAATGCTCCATTTACTGATAAAATAGAGAATCCAAAAAGTGTTTAGCAGATGAGTACTTTGTGTTTCAACAAAGTACTCTTTACGATTTTAATTTGCTAATAATTTAGCATTATTTGAAATAATAAGCATCGTCCAACCTGTGTGAACTTGTGGACACCAACACTGTCATCAGCTGGAGGAAACTCTGGTCACTCCTGCATTTTGTCGTCTCATTGAAAGGATTTTAATTCATAGCAGTCAGTATGTTTATCTGTTCAAACATTTGAGTCTCATTATTGTGGCATCTGGCAATAGAAATGATTTTGATAATACTCACTGATCTAAAACAAAAGAAGTTTCTTCTGATTTCACTTCAGTTGGTGAGGAAAAAAAAGGTTTTTAATCAGTTTATGCAAACTTCTGATTTCAGCTGGACCTCAGTAATATGAATCAGATCTGGAGTTTAAAGAGACAGCCAGGCTCAAAAGACTGATCAGACTTACACACACATTAAAGCTGGTGTCAGACATTTGTTTTATTATTGGTCTTATTGAACCGCTCTGTTGCACAGAAATCCTCTAGGCTTCTCGCACATCAATACGCCACTTAAGACAAGCAGCTTGTAAACATTTTGAATAAGCATCGAACTGGACAAAACAAAGCAAAAACAGTCATTCTTTAAAAACAACTTTTTACATTTCAGGGAAAAGAATCAAGAGAGCAGATATGAAGAAAAATCTAAACTCCAAGACAACTGGAGGAGGAAAAAAAAGGCTTTGGGATCATTTTATAGCTATTTCATAGTTTTTACTATTAAACTTACAGCAAAAAATGCTTCTTCTATATATCTGTTCTATAGGTTGTAGACATTTTTATAAATATTTGTGCAAGTGCCTAATTACAAATTAGTCTCTTTTTATTCCCATACAAACTGTAAAACTTTAGATTTAGCTCCTTTTGTTCTTATAAAATACAAGTGCATAATGAAGTCCTCCCTTTACGGGGAAAAATACAATTCTTTAGTCATCAAAGGAAATCCTAGAAAAGTGACAGAATCCAATATGACAGGAACCCCCGACTCGCAAGTGCAAACGTCTGATCACAACATCTGCATGTACAATATCAACACGATATCAAAAAACAGTCAACATACAAAACAGACTTTGATTTTATCCCAATAAGGCTTTGATTCCTAAAAAAAAAGGAAAGAAAAAAAGCCAACATTAATTCCCCCAAAAAAACAAGGATACAAAAAAACATGCACAAAGAGGAACATTAAAAAGCAGACGCTGATTTACAAAAATAGAAATTATTCTGAAAATTCTATAGCATTACAGGAAAATAAATGGAGGTTACAATGAGATAAAGACAGGGTTTTTTTCTTTCTATATATATATATATATTTTTATCTATACACGTTCTGAGCAAACATTTAGAGGCAGGAAAAGAAGGAACATGGCCGCTGACGTGAAGCTGGTATTTTACATGCCGAGCGCGTCGGCCCATCGCCGTCTGTATGTACAGTAATGCATCCAGAATTACACCACTGCCGAGTTCTCCTCCCATTCTCCGGTCTGGTCGACATCTGAGATACGGCGTCCGAAACTTCAAATGACAATAAAAAGAGCTGTGTGTGAGAGAGAGCTTAGCGAGGCTGGCCTTGGGCTTGGCTGCGGTAAGGCACCGTGTCCATCCGAGTGAGCGCGTGTCCTGCACCAACCCGTCCCTGGGTTAGAGTTCCACACTTTGGTTGAAAACAGAACACACCTCTGTGGCTTTTTTTTTTATCCAAGTATGGTGTAAACAAGCACCACGCACGCTTTCAATGTTAGATGGCATAGAGATGCGGGGCGGGGCGCTCCTCTGGAGTCTGTCTTATGGCTTTAAAGTCGGGTAAAATGTGTGGAGTGGGAATCAGATGGCTGAAGGGTAGGCAGCGGGAAAACGCTGAGTTAAAGATCCAAAACATCACCAGCCAATCAGAAGGGCAGCCAATCAGAAGGAAGAGAAAGAACCAAAACATCAGTACCCAATCAGAAGGAGAGAGATGCAGAGCTGTCTCTCTCTTTCATTCCTGGTTGCGTGGAGATCTTGAATAGCGATTAGTTGGATGAATTGGTTATTGAAATAATTGTACTCTGATTTAGTAATCGATTAATCAATAGCTTGAGTATACGGACCCAAAAAAAATGGCAGTTTGCTGAAAGAACACAGTCAAATAAGTAGTTAAGCCAAAACTGTACAAAAAAAATATATACACAATTTGCATTTAAGATAAAAGAAAAGATGGGCAAATATGTTTTACCCAGAAATCCTAAAGTGGCAGTTTTAATTTCACCTGGTTCAGAAAACAGCACCTTTGCTAGCCATTTATTTACTGCACTGAGAAAAGGAGAATGGAGCTCCAACTTAGCAAAAAAAAAAAATAAAAAAGTTATTTTGTCGCATGAAATTCAATTACGTTTGTCAAACTTAATTTATTCACATGTGTATAACATAACCTAGCTTAATATATGTACTTGGATAAACCTCATTGATTAAGTGCCTGTTTAACTTGGATCAAATGTTTCACTTTTTCAGTGTGTTGACGTCAAGTCAAGCAGGGCGTGCCCTTTTGTCTGTTTAAATAGTTAGTGGGCCGGAATCGGCCCACGGGCCTCGAGTTTGACACATTTGATTTTACGCATTAAAGCTGAGAAGCAACTTTAAGCTACAAATAATGCTCAGCTGTTACGGACATTTCCGTTTCATTTTAGCCAATTCTGATTTAAAAAAAAAAAAAAAAAAACAGCAGACAAAATGTTTCCTGTGAGCGGTGGCTATCTAAATTTAAAAACCTTAGAAAAAAATATGACACAGAGCAACTTTTCAGTAATACGCTTAGCTTTCCTAGTATCTGTTGTAAGTATTATCAGCCTGAATATACAATACATTTACATTTAAGTCGCTTTTAACCCTTTATTGCTTCCACACTGAAGAATGTCGCTAGTGTCTTGAGCAGTCCCGATTCCTGCTTCGGTGCATTTCCAGCGCAGCAGCAGAAAGAGGTCATAATGTTTTGGCTGACTGCTGGGCAAGCAAAGGTATTGCTATTTGTGGTAAAACAAAAAATATTTTTTAAAAAATTGAGCCAAGATTCTCGGCTTTAATTCCATCCGTTTTGTTTGGAGCTTTTTAAACGGGAACCAGAGGGAAGACGGCAGCATCTGCTGACAAGAACGTAGAGGTTTACAGGACAGATTGAATGAGCCTGGAGTTGTGCAAATATGCATGTCACTAAGTAGATACTGAAGCAATAACCAAGTACTAAATACTACATGTATGTAGGGATGTCCAGCGCTCAACTGGAATCAAGCTGATTCTAGAACCGTGGTAGCAGGAGCTACGCTAGCTCTCATTTCTTCTTCTTCTACGCTTTTGTCAACCTTTTGGTTGAGGTGTTGTATTTTTGTTCAATTACTAAATTACTGTAGTTGAAGAGGAGGCTTCGTGATGCAGAGAGAGGAACAGGAAGTTCAAACCACCCGCCAACGTCTCTGTTCGGCTTGGTAACCATACGGACAGGCGGAGAGTTAAAGGGGAGTGGCCAAAGCAAATAAGGTGGATTAGCAGTGTTTGGTAGCTACTGATGATGTCATCCAGGATGTGTTGCTGTGGAATATTGTCTTTGTCCCTGGATATTTAGCTGTTAGCATGTCATTCCAGTCATAACACTGGCATGCAACAACTAGATTTGTTGCAAGTCTGACTGCTACCAGAGATTCAACAAAATATGTTTTTAATTTGAATTTAAACAAAATACTTCTAAGGTTCTTAACTGGATCTATAAAGAGGCGACAAACAACTGCTCAGGATTTCCACATCTAGCGAGCATCAAAAAGGTTTTTTTTATGGTATTAATTTTTTCACAAGATCACAGGGAGACATTTAAACCCGTCGTATCCTTGCAAACAGATGCCATGATGTTTTTTTTTTTTGCTTTCTCATTTCAAAACAATGTTTTAAACAACAGCTGGTGATGATTTAAAAAAAAAGAAAAAAGAAGCAGCTGACTAACAAACCAGCCGCTTCCCTCTGTTTCCGTTCACTGATTTCCCATGAGAGAGAGAACGATGGCCGGGTGACTGCCCCCTCTGGCCACGGAGAGAACTACGGTTGGATGGCTGCCCCCGGTGGCCAAAAATGCTTTATGGCTTCTCTTTCTTCCCTAAAAAAAGGCAGAACAGGTCAGCATGGCTATCAGGGTGTCCACATACATTTCATTAAAACAAACACACACAGCGGCTTGCATAAGTATTCACATTCCTTCCACTCTGAGATCCAATCCAAATGACACTAAATGTTGGGATTGTATCATAGAAAAAAGTGTGAAAGGAGTGTTAAAACATCTGCAAAGCACTGCAGAAGCATAACTTAAGGTTCAGTTTGGATTATGGCCACAAGTCAGAGTAAGACAGAAGGGTGGAGGTGGTGTGGGTCGGGTAGTGAGCGGCTGAGGCAGGTGTATGATCAGGTTGGAGCAACAAACGACCAGAGTCCACTCAGGTCAGAAGTACGGGTCTGGCAGCAAAGCCATAGCTGGAATCCCATTAGGTGTGAGAAGCAGATTGTGTCCAGTTCGGTTACCATGGAAATCCCTCTCTCCTTTTCATCTGCTGTGATCCCAAAATAAGCCAGACAAAATGAATGCATCAGGATGGCGAACAGAAAAGGGTCCTGAGGGCGCGAATACCACAAGACCAAGTGAACGCTTCGCCCTCATCCGTCCGCCATACTCAGGCGTGGGCTCTGTCTACGTTTTCTGGGGGTCTGGGGAGATGGGTCCGGGTGTGTTGGTCCCATCCAGGCTCTGGACTGGGATCTGGAACTGGGTGTTCAGGACCGACGGAAACTGCAACAGAAAAGGAAATGATGGCGTTCGGCTTTAGAGCGCAGAGAAGCAGGAAGCAGATCTGGATCCACACACCCACCTGGAACAGGTGGGCTCCCTGACGTCTGGTGGCTGGGCTGAGGGGAGCGACGGGACTGAGCGTGCTCCAGAAGTGGATGTTGGACAGCAGAGGACTGGGAGTCAGCAGGAGGGTTGGAGTCTGTGAGGGGCAGAAACGTCGACGGTTAAAGCAGGTTCCTGCAGGATAATCTACCAACCTGAGAACAGATTCACTTCCACCACAAACCTTATAGTGCTTCACCGATTTCATCCATTTTCAGAGATCAACCAATGTTTACATGCAAAACCTGATCTTATCAAGCTCCGCAGAGGCCAGAAAATCTGCCACTGTTCCCTTTTTTCACCCACGGGGTCATGTCTGCAAGTCCACGGTTAACAACCACTGTTGGCAACTTAGCAACTCTGTCACCATTTTTAGCACATTTTCACACACACACAAAATGTGATTCGTCAGGTCAGGTCAGAAAACTGCAATTGGTAAAACCATAAAACTCTATCACTGTTTAGATTTGAGCTGGAGGCTCGCCTTCTAGCAAACTGAAAGGAGTTGCACACCACACTATTCAGATTTATCACCAAAATACAAAATAAAATACATTTAAACAATTATATTTCTGAACACATCTTGTTTCCACTGGGCAAGTAAACACTACTCTGTGTTGATCCATCGCATATCACTAGATTTTATTTTTACATTTTAGTAAAAAAAAGGAAATGAAAATTCTACTGTCAATAATACCAACACAAACATTTATCCACACACCCACTACAGTTAATTTAAGTACTAGTGTAATCATAGTAACGTTACAGAGCAATGATAGTAGTTGTACAGTATGTGAGCTGTTCTCTGTTCTCTGCTTATTGAAGCCACAGGCTGTCAGATTAATATCAGAGGCTTAATTAGTCTGGCTATCGGCTGCCCTGCTCCAGGCTGTTTATCCTCCATAAAAATGTCAGCGCTCATAGCTTATTGTAAATGATTGCTGTAAAACACTATTATGTCAACGGAGTAACAGCTGGCACAGAATATGCTGCTGGTTTGTCTCCTAAGGACCAGCGGGGTTGGGAGGTGGAACCTAACGTAGAAAGTCCAAGGTAAGGATAGATAAGGTCAGCGGGTCGGCGAAGGCTGCTCTCTGCTCCACATGAGGACAGAAATGGGCCAGTGGGTTTGGAACTGTCTTTCATTTGAAGTGGGGAACAGACTTCTACTAATCAGCTAATAGCAGAGCTAATTTTTTTTGCTTAGCTCTTTATCATTTTTGTTAACTTTGAAAATGTTTAGCGCACTTAGCTTTCCCTAAATCAGTGGTTCCCAAGGTGTGGAGTGAGCCTCCTAGGGGGGACGCAGTGCTATTGCAGGGAGGGGGGGTGTGATGAATGAAAAAAACAAAACTCTCAGGGAGCTGTTCATGTTTTAACCCCAATTTGCACAGAGGCTTTTCTTAAATGTATTGATGATAGCAAAGTTAAATATTGTTACAAATAAAAAAAAAGAAATATGTTTGAAATAACACTGATAAAGAAAACTCTTCTGCAGTATAGAACTAAAAAAAAAACAGTTAGACCAAAGTGTTTCACTGTAAAGATGGTTTGTAGTTTGTTTTGCTGCAAATTGAAGTCTGAAATGAACTTCAGTGACGTTTGAAAAGAAAATATGTGTTTAGGTTTATGACTGGTTGAACCATGTGTGTGGTCAGTTGATTTTTATTTTTCCTCTTTTTTGGGTGAGGTTTTATCGTAGTCCATAGTGTGACCATAGAGCCGGCCCAGAAAATCTTTGGGAACTACTGTTCTAAATGAACTTTTCCGGACAAATTTGAGCGGTAATTTATTTAGCTGCTTTGTAAAATTTCAATTGAGTAAAGTTTTACATCTGCAAGCAGCGGCATGTTATGTTCTAGTTAGTATCCAACATCTAACCGCTAAAGGGCTGTACGACCTACAGCAGCACAGCTACAGACGTAACTCACGGTAACCCAGTCTAATTAAAAGCTTCATCAAAAAATGAAGTTGTAAGTCTAATTATAAAATCAGACCAGGTGTCTGCCTCACAGTCTAAAACGTATACCACCCATTTGCAGATTACAGGCGTCTGAAACCTTTTTTTCTAAACTGTTTTCCTAGTTTTTCCCAAATAGAACCACATTTTGCCACCCCCTCCTCCAAACTCACAGCTGAGGTCCAACTGTGAAGGTTCCTGTGTGGATGGAGAGTGGAGGATGAGGAGAGGAAAATCTGGTAGAAAGTGAAAACAAAGAGGTTTTGCACCTTCAAACGTTTTGTGGAGGAAATGTGACAAAAGAAAAAAAAGTTGGTGAGAAATATCCGTTACTTCAGAGCATCTTGTGTAAAGAAGCAGCAGCATAAGATAGAAAACACTTTGTCATTCCAACTTTCTACAGTGTAATACAGTGAAAAGCAAGAATTATGGTTAGATGAAACAAAAATCATGCAAGATATCTGAAAATCACCGAATCGTGATACTTATTGCTGAATAATGTGATGATCATATCATTGAAATTAACCCAGAATTTCCAGTTTTTTTTTTCTTTGTTATATTTTGTGTTGATGCTTCAAAAAAATAGTGTTTCAGCTTTAAACACCATCACAGGCAAACTACAGAGACAGCTAGATGTTGGTCCTCTCCATATGTGTGGCGACAGGGAGCTTGAGCTGGAAGCCATGACCAGGTCTGACCTGAACAGGCAGATCTAATCGCCTCTGACACACAGCGCCGCCACCAACAGTTCAAAACCACAACCAAAACCAAGGAGACATTACTGCAGCTACACCGCCCCCTGCTGCTCACCTGGGAGCTGCAGCATCACTTTCTTAAAGTCACATTTGGCTTGGAACTATTTGGAACAAACTTTAAAGTTTAGATTATGAGTTAAAATAAAAACATATTCAAAGTCATATTGTTTTTGTTTTTCATTTGAATAATAATAATAATAATGACAAAACTATTAACTGGTTGTGTTGGAAAATTAATTGTCTGGAAAAGGTGCTGACTTGTCTTCGTTTAGATGTCCAGCAGTTGGAAGATGTCTGAATGTAAAGCAGGAAACAGTTCAAACTTTGGGCTTTCTGATGCAAAATGAGACCATGACAGATATGGCAGGTAATATAGGTTCATTCCTGTCCAACATCAGTGAAAAACAATGCGAGAAAAGAGTAAATAAAACAAAAATATCTGGTTGTATAAATGTAAGAAACTGGCATATTTCCATTCAGCTGATTTCGACTTGTACAATTTTATGGTAAAAGCAGCAACTGACAGTGGAGAGCTCTTTCTTAATGTCCAGTATTGGCTTTGTGCCAAATAAATCATAGAATTGTAATCCAAAAGTTTAATTTTGGTTTTATTGAATAAAAAAAAAAAAAAAACACCAAAATACACCCTTCAGGTCAAATACTGATTTCATTTTTTTCACTCTAAGGTCTGACTTTCCAACTTCTATTGCCTCTGATTTTATTACTTTAACAAAAGTTTTGATCTATTTATACATGCTGCCTCACTGAAATCCAAAATGTCCTTTACAACAGAGACGTGCAACACAGAAATGTTACTTGTCAGCTTGGTTTTAACTCAGAGCAGTAAACACTGATCAGAAGAGAACACAGTGTGCTGCACGTTCAAGTCCAGCAGCAGCTTTGAATCCAACTGAAGGAATGAACTTTAACCCTGCACCAGAAAACTGACTCAGAGAGGTTGGATTCATCACACTACCACCTCCCTGGACCATTGGCATTCACTTTGCTTGCTGCTGATTGACTGAACCCCCAGCAGTAGCAATAAAGTAGACAGTGGATGGTTTCTACTTAACAGATCATGTTAAGTAGATTTTAACAGGTCTGTAATTACAGGTGTTAATATAACACCTGTAATTTTAACAGGTGTCTGACCTGTTAGAATTGGGAGTTTTGAGCGTTTTTAAAGGGGGTCTCAAGTATTCGCGGATTTCCAGCATCTTGCATGTTATTTTTTTTTAATCTTCAAACAGATTTGTTTGATTTTTTCCAGCCTGAGCTCAGAGGTTTGCTGAGAGGTTCTGCTGTCGGCTTGCGTCTCTGTTGTACTTGGTGCAGCAGGAGCTGCGACAGGAAGAACAGATGCAACAGAAGCAGGTCACGGAGAACAAACACTGACACGGTGCCAGCTCCACCTCTATGCTGATCACTCTGCAACTTGACACCAGCAGAAACCAGTCTGGTAGTTTGAAAAACTTTACGTCTGCTTTAATGTGCCCGTTTGTTTTGTTTACACATTTATAAATCCAATTATCGCAAAAACCAACAAATAAAACAAAATAGAGCAGATATATCAGGGTTTCCTCCAGTGACTACTTACTAGTTTGTAGTTTGCGCCCTGACCACTGGGCTTAGCAAGTGTTCTGGTGGGAAACCCTGCATATGATTCAGTCTGACTCATCACCTTCCAAAAGTCTTCACAAGCCTTTAACTTAAAGATCTATGGAGTGCAGTGGCTTTGTCCTCACCTCATTTGATCTACCTCTGCAAGTGTGAAAACTTTTCTGACAAAAAAATAAATAAAAAAATCGGTGTCTGCCAACGTTGGGATCAGCAAAACTGCAATCGGTGCAATCAGAAACACCACACACCGACACTGACTGTAATGTGACAAACATGGCATTGAGGCAGTGTAGAGGCGTCTCACCTGGAGCATTGCTGGTGTGAGTGAGGCGGTGGGCAGCGAGGGGCTGCACAGGTTCATGGGGGAGAACTCGGACGTGGTGACAAGCAGAGCGGGCGGACTGAGTTGCAGGACCTTTGGTGGTTTGCGGGTTTTTCCCAGAGCCTGAGTGCTCCCCGCCGTGTTGCTGTTCACCGAGGAGGAACTGGTCTCAGTGTCCACCAGGCTGGGCTCGTCTATAGACAGGCAGATGCTGCCGTCCCCCTGCTGGACACGCAACAGGTTCCTTTAAGAACACGGCTCACACTTCACTCTATCAGCTTTGACAGCCGCACGGGAAGATCTGCTGGTTTAAACATACTCATAAATACGGTCAACATTAATCTGTTATTTTAATCTAGAAGTAGACGGTGGGTGATATGGACTTAGATTTATCACAATATTCTGTGGAACTGTTATAATAAAAGTGAGAATTACCACTTTTTTTAGGTAACTGAATGGCTGTGACTGCATGGCTCAAGCACAAGTGCTGATCTTGAAAAACATTATTGCAACACGCCTCTTCAGGACACTGCAGTGATACTTTCACTGAACTAACAGTGAAGAAAGCAGTAAAGCTAACAATTAGAGATGCGCGATTCTGATATTAATATCTGTATCGGTCCAATATTGAAAAATAATTTAGATTGGTTATCAGTGACAATGTGCCTGATGCAAAAGGGCAGATGTATTCAGTCTAATATTATGCTTTGTGCTCTAAGCAACATCACAAATTTATTTTACATTATATTTAGAATTTCTAATTACACTTTCTGAACCATTTGAAAGAAGGCTTGTTAGTTTATTTTTACGTTTTACCAAGCTTAGGAAGGTATCAGTGTGTTCAAGTGTGCTGAACTGGTGCATCTGGCAAAGAAGAAGAATTTAAGTTAATTCAGCTGTTTTTCTATATTAGATCAGAATCAGTCGGTACTAAACGTCAGATACCTGTATTGGTATCAGAAGTGAAAAAAGTAGGTCCCTGCTAACAATCCCAACAATACAAACAGTTTTCAAGGGTTTTAGACATCAATGATTTGAATTTATTGTGAGAACTATGAATCAAAAGTCTTAGGATAAGAAGCTAATCAGGATAAATGCTAAATAATATGATAAATGCTCCGTCCTGTGTAGACAGATGTAGTGATGTCTGCAGCAGTGTACTGGCCTTGTCGTGAGGCTGGGCCTCTGGTTTCTCCAGAGCAGCCGGTTCTGTGGACCCGGAGCCCCCCGACTCGGCGTCACTGCTGGTCATGTTTCCCTCCTGAGCGGCCTCTGGTGCTGTGCCCAGGTCCGGCAGGCCCAGGCCGGGTTCTGACTGCCGGCTGTGCTGCAGCGAGTAGACGGACTGGGGCTGCAGGGAGGAGTGTGTGCTGACGAGTTCGGCCCTGTGGGGCGGAGCCTGCAGGGAGTCCAAGCCACTCAGGGTGGCCTCCATGGCGACCGGAGGAGGTGGCACGGCGAGCGGCTTCGGCGGGCTGATTCCGAACTTGATGACTGACGGCAGAGCAGCTGCTGGAGGCGCCTGCAGCAGAGAGGGCGTCTCCTGGCTGTGCTGGGGGGCGGCCCTCCGCTCAGCCAGCTTCTCTGCAGGGTTCTCCACCTTGATGGACTTGAAGAGCTGCCGGCCGTTGGGCAGGGAGTTGAGATGAAACGAAGTGTAGAGGCCGGAGTGGATGTAATCGTTTCTGTTGGACTGCTTGGTGCTGGAGCCCAGAGCTGCCGTGCCCGACCCCGCCTTGGAGCGGTCGGCACACTCCGCCTCCAGCAGAGCGCCGTCCAACCTCTTAGCGGCGCCAGGGAGGACTCCACCCGCTCCGTCGTCCCCCCCGTCCATCCGGGCGGAGGGGTCTCCCTTCAGGATATCGGGGTAGGACACAAAGCGGTAGACGAACTTCTGGCCGTTCACCTTCTTTATGATGTTCTACGAGACAGAGCAGAAGGAGCAGAGTGAGTCGGCAGGACCGCCCTGTGCGCGGGGCGGCAAGGCGCTTCCTGTCTGCACCAACCCAAAGCCACAGACGTCCCAGAGTAGCATGGCTCAACGCCCACAGGGTCAAACCACAGACAGGGTGGGCACCAGTCTACAGAGATACTTACTTCAGAATTCCTCTGCACTGGAGGTGTAGGAACAAAATGTATTCTATAGAGAATCGCAATTCCTAGTGATGGGAATTCAGAATTGATTCAAAATGCTCAAAAACCGATTTTAAAACGCGTTTCAGTTGTGCATCTTCGCCGCTCTTGTTCGTGAGCATAGTGTATATCGAATCACATGTCCATGACTGCCTCACCAACCATAAGCATTTTGAATAATTCTTAAGAAAAAGCCAGGCAGCTAGGTTAGCCTGTCACTGTCTTTTTTTTTTTTGCATCTTCAACAAATCTTGTGCATATTAAACTTGAATGTTAACTATATATTTCTATTTTTTTAACGGGATTGAATTTTTTTTTTGCGTTCACTTAAATGTTCCAAAAGCAAATTAATGACGTCAGCTCCAGAGATCATCTCTAGCTTTCTGAGTTTACATAACGCCCAGCCTTTAGAATCATAATCATAATCAGTGCAATGTAACCCAATACTGGAAATGACTACAAGTGTAACCTAATAGTGGTAATTTAAGTTAGAGAATTTTATGCACAAAACTATTTTTGTTTAAGTCTTAACTGATTGAATTTGATACAGTATGAAACCCAATAGAACAGTTTTAACTGGGTCCGTTTGCTTTGTTTCAACAGAATCTCCACAACATTTGAACAGAAAAGTTTTGTTCTGAAATAAATATCGTTTGAGTCGAATTGCGACCCTAAAAGTCTGAATCAAATCACTACAACTTAAAGATTTGCCTCTCTACTCAGTGAGAAATACATTCTTATTAGATGTGTTATCTTTTCTGCTCATCCACCTCATTTGCTTTTGCCGCTCCTCCTGAAAGCTCTACTTCACTTTAGGAAGGTGGATGGAGGTAAATACGAGGCAATGCTGGAGGAAAACCACTTGAGGACCACGAAAGAGTTGAATCAAGAAATGAACATCAAAACACACAGACACTCTTCACTCTGACTGACCTGGAGCTGTTTTGCATAGAATAATGTCAATTTCCTTCTTGATATGTAAAAACAGCAGCAGCTGAACTGGCTGGATGCAAGTCCAACCAACGTTCTCTGCTTTTTATTTATAGAAAATTTAAAAAAAATTAGGATTTCCTTCCACTTCACATTTATGCACTGCTGGGAGTTGATATCTAATCCAAACGAATTACAGCAGAAACCAAAAGTTTACATACACCAAATAAAAAGACTCAAACTTTTATCTCCCTGTCTGAAGTTAAATGTGTCAGTATCCCTCATTAACACTATTTCTGCATATAAACGTCTGATCGTAGACGATTAAGACATTAATGAATAAATGTGACGTATTCTATTATTATTATTGTGATACTTAGAAAACAGGAATAACTTTGGCAATTCTGACCTGAACACGAGACGTTTGGTCTGACTGGACTACATGCAGTGAGAAGAAGAAAGGTGGATGACATGTTTTTTCTTTCAATGTATGTAAACTTCTGGTCTCAACTGTATAAGAGCTGCCATTCCTTTCTGTGTGAACCAATAGGATCAGAGTATTTCCTGACAATTTAAGCGTAAACTCCTAAATGCTCATGAAAAGAATTGTGGGATTGTTTTTCCTCTTTGGCATGAAACTCCCCTGACTGCCCAGCTCCTGTGTAGAGGTCAGAGGTCACCGGAGCATACCTTGTCATAGTAGTACCTCAGCGCCCTGCTGAGCTTGTCGTAGTTCATGTTGGGCTTGTTCTTGCGGGCTCCCCAAAGCCGGGCCACCTCCTCGGCCTGCAGCAGCTTGAACTCTCCCTCCTCATTGGTCCAGCAGATGAGCTGCTCATTGCTGGAGTCCAACAGGAGCTGGAGCAGGAACTGCCACAGGGTGACAGAGTTGTCCATGTCGCTTACTGAGGAGAAAAAAAATAAATAAATAAATAAATAAATAAGAAAACACACAGCAGACACACAATCAGACACTAAAGCATTTCTATAGAACTTTAAGTGGAGTCACTGCCAGTCAGTTCAGCAGCACCATCTGCTAGAAGTGTTGCCGCCACAAGATTCCCACACTGACGTAAGGTGATGCAGTGACAGAGGAACTTGTTCAATCAATAGCGGTTGGGTTTGTGGAGTACAGGATGAAGGCAGATGATTCCAAAAATGTCAAGTAGTAAAATGTTCATTTTTGCAATTTTTACCAAACCGGGATGTTTAAAAATAGGAGTTTGCCGAATGATCAGCACCGATTTCCTTAAGTTTGTGTGATTGGCCAATTCTTATCAGGATATAATCATTTGGGGTTTTCGTTACAGTTTAGTTTTGTTTCATTGTGACTTTTTGTTTGTATAATTCAGTTAATTTTAGGTTTACTAGCTTTCATTAGTTATTACTAGTTAAATGTTTAGTTTTTATAGTAGTAGTTTTAGCTTTTTCATTCTTTGACCGTTTTCAATTCTGCACCTAAGAATTAACCAGAGATTTGTTTTGTGGTTATGTATACATCTAACGGGTAACAAATACCCATCAATAAACACCATTTTCAAAAAATTATTATTATTATTGAACAACAAACTGAATCCAAAAGTTAGCTGTTGCCATTTTGCGGTCTAGTGTAAGTGCCGCCATAATTTGCCGACAGCTGACGTAAACTGTTTGTGTGGAGAAAACAATCATCTATTTCACATCAGTTCAAAGGGCTATTAAATAGATTCATTAAGACAAAAATAAAGTTAGCATATAGTTCTATATAATATATAATATAGTTCTAGTTAGTTCTAGTTGTTCCCCCATTAATTACCGTTTTAACTTTTTTTTACAGTTAGCAAAAAAGCTTTTTTCTCAATTTCAGTTTTCGTTATTTCTAGTTTACTATAATAGCCTTGATTCTTGAATCAAGATTATTATAGTTTTTTAATCTCATCTCCCTTCACCAATGTCTGAAAATCAGCCACTGTCCCCTTTACAATGGGCTGGCAGACGCCACATCTAGTCACCCAATGTTGCCAACTTAACTTTGTAGTTATATCTGCTACTTTTCAAACCACTGCAGCAACTTTTTTTCATAAAAAATAAATAAAATCCTGCTGCAATATCATATGAGAATGTTGTATTTCCCTTAGTTTGCATGCATTTGAGAGACGGGGGTAAATCAGATTTTCAGTATTTCACCTGTTACTCACTAATCAGTACCAATAAAGAGAAAAAACTGTTGTTTCTGATTTCTGACTGACGATTGGAGAATCTTTAATTGACCTCATTGAGAATCTCAAAAAGCAAAATGACATAGACCCTACTCTTAGGCAGATACCCATTCATGATTTCTGTGACCTGCAGATTCTAATTTTGTTCCTTTTCTGCATTATTACACCAAAAGAGATGGGAAAAGAGTGATGCAAGTTCCAAGCCATTTTAATCCAACAGAAAATGAAGGAATGACAAAATCCAATCTATTTATACAAAACCTTTTTTTTTTACTAAGATTTAAACAAAAAGGCTTCAGTTACAGACTAAAAACGGTGGAAATTCTTAGTTTTGACGGGTTATTAGTATTTGATCTGCTGATGACTGATCAGAGACAATAACACCATTAAAATAAAAAAATGCTTGTCAGTCAGTTCTCTACCAGGATGAAAGTCAACAAAACGATTCTGTCCATTAACACTAACATGATGATGATACCAAGTCACTGCGCCCTCCCATAACGAAACTTCCTGTCAGACATTCCATACAATATTACTATAATAATTCATTTGTGAATGGTGTCTCTGGTATTTTCGCTGCATCAGAATATAACATCTCCTCTGACAGGATCCGTCAACATCTAAATGTTTAAGCTTCTTGGAATAAATCTGGCCTGACTCATGCGACATGCTTGGATGGAGAACACCCAACCCACACACACACACACAAACAAACACACACTATCCAATCTGTCTCACACCGTCATGTTAAAAGCGCCGATATCAGAGGAAAATAGGACAGCGAGAAAAACTGCAGTCGGAGAAGAAGATTATCACAGAGGGTTGCATAACATATGACACTGATTGAAACCCTTATTTGTAGATATCGGGATGAAGTGCTAAGCGGAATAGCAGATTTGGTGCACAGTTATATCAATAGGTTTTAAAGTGGAGCGATTTGTTCCTGCTGTCAGGCGACCAGCAGCTCCCCACTGTGCAGAATAGAGACCACTTGTTGATGGAGAACCCTTAGATAGTTTCGGTACAGCTAACACTGCTTAAAGGTTTCCTTCGGCTTCAGTTAATGTCCCAAATTAAAGCTCGAGCAGCTGCTGTCGCCTTCAGCGCGCGCGTACACTCGACAGAGGTGTCAAACAAATGAAAGCGCTGACGTTATCTAGCTAGCTTTGAAGTTAGCTCGGGGCTAGCTCCAAGTTAGCTCCTGTGCTAAGGTTACCTCGCTCGAAGAGCCCGCTGAATTTCTGAGTCGTCGAGCCGCGTCCAGGTGTTCCTCTGTCATCTCTGGGAAGCTCCTACAGCACCGTGGGTCGGGAAATGGGGTCTTAGCGAAGGGTCGAGCGCATTCACGCTCTGGAATTCATATTTTAAAGGATCTGGATCTCACCGACGGTGTATCCTTTGACCAGGAACTGATGTTGCGTTCAATGTTCTGCGTATAAATCCTATCCGACAACTTTCTTCACAGACTTCGTGGGTGTGAAGTCCTTCCATAGAGAAGCTTTTTGACAAATGTGGTTAAGTCAAAGAAGATAAGACAAGAATAGCGTTTTGAGTTTAACTATTTTCAGTAACATTATGTAATAGAAGGTTATTTGGCGATCTCATCAGTTTCACTGGTTTGACGTTGTTTTCACTCTGAACGATTGTAAGAACAATGCAAGTTGGAATTCCTACGATTTCAAAAGTTACTTAAATGCGTCATTAAATAAACAGATCACTTCCTCCATTGTTTGTTTTCATCTCTGGTTTTAGCTCATGCTTTTTTTTTTCATTTCTTTCAACTATAAATAAATGAGTGACAGATCACCTTTTGTTTTTCCTTGTAGGATTCATGTTACAAATCCAAGGCACATATTTAAAATGTTTATTTTTCAAAAGCATGTATAATTTTCTTCTTCCTTCTTACTAAATCTAAATAAAATTGAGAACCTTGTTCTTGTTACTCGACATAATACTCCACATAACTTTATGAAATTGCTAAATGATTTAAAAGTCATCCTTCCGATTAGACTCACAGTTATGCACTATTTTGTGTTTTTCTTTGTCATAAAGTCTAAATCAAAATATTGTCATTTGCAATTTGAAAGCAACATGCAACTTAACTTATGTGGGTATGAATTATTTTGAAAGGCACTCTATATTGTTCTGGTGGGAAATGCTTTCTGTATTTGTTAGAAATGGAATCAGAATTCTAAGATATTCTCTGAACTAATATAATCAGCAAAAAACTTATTCCTGCGTGAACTGTAGATCTACGAATCACCACCAAGGGGCAGTGCATCACAATAATCCTCAGAAACAAGCAGCGAAATAACAAATACATAAATAATGTCCTACTCTATGTATATTATACATAAAAGGTTAGACGCTGCTGATACAAAACAAAGTTATTTGCTGCTGCTTGTTCAAAGTGTTAGGTTCTAACATGCATCACAATAGGAGGAAAAACAACAAAAGACACTGGGCTGTAGCGCTCCAGAAAACAAAGGAGACTGGTAAAAACTTTGAATTCTAGAATGAACTTCATTAACTTGTTTTCATCAGGTAATCAGGACCGGTCCAAGCCTGTTTGGGGCCCTAAGCAGATTTTAATTTGGGCCCCCACATACCAACATGTCAACATTAGATGCTCTGTCCTAAGCCAGTAGTACATTCCTAGGCTAGTAGTACATTCCTAGCTGTGTAGCAGGAATGTACTATCATTTATCATTAGCGTCATTCATTAATATTTAGCTGATTTACTAAATATGTATGGACTGCACATTCATATTTGTGCAGTCCATGGCGCAGTTGGTAGAGCTGTTACCGTGCAGCAAGAAGGTTCTGGGTTTGATTCCCGGCCCCGGGTCTTTCTGCATGGAGTTTGCATGCTCTCCCTGTGCATGGTGGGTTCTCTCCGGGTACTCCGGCTTCCTCCCACAGTCCAAAAACATGACTGTCAGGTTAATTGGACTCTCTAAATTCTCCCTAGGTGTGAGTGTGTGTGTGCATGGTTGTTTGTCCTGTGTGTCTCTGTGTTGCCCTGTGACAGACTGGCGACCTGTCCAGGGTGACCCCGCCTCTCGCCCGAAACGATAGCTGGAGATAAGCACCAGCAACCCTCCTGACCCCAGTAAGGGACAAGAGTGTATAGAAAATGGATGGATGGATGGATGAATGTACAACTGCGTATCAAAGCCATAGTAGACAGTAAAAAAATCGAGGAGTAAATTTTCACATTCATCTCATAATTTGAACAGAGAAAACAAAGAGATTTCTGAGTTTGAACAACTGAAAATTTGCAGAAATGTCCTTGTTTTTTCTTCAAAATGTTTGAGTTTTTTGGCAGAAATGTTCTCCTTATGGCCCTGGTATGTTTGGGATAGAAACATTTTAAATTGTTTATTTAATTGTGCTTTGTATAACTCCTCAAAAACATCGATTTTACACAATGCTGCCCCTTTAATCTGTGGAGTATGTGGAAAAAGCTGGAAGCAGTTCCATAAATCAAGAAAACCTCTCCTCGTCTCTTTGGCTTAGTGGGAATATTTTCTTATCATTCTGCTTGTGGTAAATCTACAGCTTTGAAAAGGCAAGCTTGTTCCTGTTTATAAAACAGCGCTCTGTCCTATAGTAACCTCTGCTTGTGACTGTTGTCAACTCATCCTGTCATATTAGCGCCTCTGGCCTTGTTTCATTTCTAAGAGGAAACTCCCTCTCCTTCTCTCTCCTTCTCTCTCTCTCCTTCAGTCTTTCTCTTTGGGCTCTCTTTTTCAGCCTCTAATCGAAGCATGTCCACAAAAGTCAGACGAAGGGGCCTTCCTTACTGCACACAAAATGAGACATGGAGCAGGATGTGAAGAGGCAGTGCAGGAAAGCCACAGCTCCAGTGTTTGGCTTTGAAGCTGCTCCCGGTTTCCTCTCAGCACTGCCTTCCAGCCGAGCGCAACTGGAAATACCGAGGCGATAAGCGTGCAGATACAGCTGCAGCTGCAGTCACATCACAGTTCACGAGTAATTACAGGATGGAAACCCGTCTGCAGCTTCTTTTTTTTTTATATGTCTTAATCCGCAGGCTCGCTGGAGGGGCCTTGATGTGGTTACCGTGGCACCCACTCTGCTGTAATCCATGCTGCTGCTGTCATCCAGCTCAGCAGGAAAACCAGTTTGCTGCTGTTTCTGATAACATGGAGACCAGGTGACTAAAAAAAATACAACAGCAAAAAGCTGAACCGTTCTGTGTGGTTAGTTGATGTAAAGAGGAAATCTTGGTGGATTTGTAAGACATTATTGCCATCCATCCATCCATCCATCCGTCCATCCATCCTCCATCCGTCCATCCATCCATCTCCTCCATCCATCCATCCATCCATCCATCCATCCATCCACCCATCCATCCATTTCTTACACTTTTATCCCGTCTCCAGCTGTGGAGGCAGGGAACACTCTGGACAGGTCGCCAGCCCATCGCAGTTGATTGGAAATAGATTTTTTTAAATTGTACTGGATAAGCATGACTGTGAAGTGGAATTAAAATGTTAGATGGATTTTAAAGCATTTAACATACAGTGTGTGAAACAAACATTGAACACACCACAATTGTTCATAAGATGATTATCTGGTGTATGTGCAACCCATCCCTTCTACTGCTACTGACTCGGCCCTTACTCAGGTTAGTATAAATCTAGTTGTGGCAACAGCCGGCATCGAGTTTGCGATAAATGCCAGAGTCTTCAGCGTCACTACTGACCCGCTGACCTCTGCAGAAACGTTTTAATGAAGCCACATTGGACAGTTTTCAACTGAGTGGCATGGCAAGCTCTTATTAAACTATTTGAATTGGATTTACATCCAGACTTTGGCTAGGCCACTCCAAAGCTCCATTTATTTTTTCTAGACATTCTTCACATACATACATATTACACAATACACCACTGGTCATTTTTAAATGTAATTTTTTATTTTTGCAAATAGGAAAATAGCATATTTAATATTAAAAAAAAAAGAAAACTAAAGAAAAACGTGTGTATCTGAGTGTGCATATATGCGAGTGTGTATACATCTAGAATTGTATAAATCTTACAAACATACACACAGGCAGGTTGTCTGCTCGACCAGATACACAGGCGTGAGCGGGATAAAAAGAGAATCTGATGATGCTGATGGTGATGATGATTAGGGCACCGGTCTGGATGTAGGTCAGTAGAAGCAGCCTGGGGAGGCTCAGACACAAAGACAGCTCCAGTTCAGACGGATCAGCACGCCTGCCCCGTCTGTCTGTTCCACCGCCAGCTTCTGTTGCACTATGAAACCTGGAGAGTACACAAAATGCTGTGGGAGACAGAGGCGACGATGGCTGCCGTGTTAAGTGGCTGCTACATGAACAAGGGCTGCACGTCCGAGCCCGATCCAAAAGCACCGATGTCTGCTGAGCTTATGCTAGGCTAGTAGAGCTAGTTTTTAGTAGTAAGTGTGTGTGTGCTGGTTCCGCACAGACGAGCCAGGCGTGTAAAAGATTTCCCACTTTGTGTGTGTGCGGTGGGTTATTGTGAAGCACTGATAGGTCGAAAAGCACCAAAGTGTTGAGATCCAAGAACAAATGTTTCAACCTTCTGTAAAAGCGCGTGGCTCTGTTTTGGTTTCTCACTTGACGGTTCCGATACGTTTCCCGGAAAAGTCAATGGCGGCTCAATTCTTCAAACACAAGTGCACTTAAAAACCAGCAGATTTAGCTTATTGGTTTGTGAATCGGCAGAGTAGGAGTCATAATCCCAAACTATGAACTGTCCTACATTCCACACACTGATCACACTACAATCAAGCTTTACAAAATGGACCAAACAGTTCTCAAGGAACACGACTAAATAGCTTAATGCACTGATTGAAAATCCTCTTTGAATTTACAAAAAAAAAAAAAAACATGTATTATATCAAGGCAACAAACTGTACACGTGTTATCTTATCTTTTGTATTGCATACACATTATAGTACTCAGAGGCATGGGCCAGTATGAGACTCATGGTATAGCTATAAATAAAGACCATATTTTATGGTAGTAACACAAATATCTTAAGAAAAACCCATTTATTTCAAGCAGCATCCCAGCTGTGGTGAATACACCTTGACAAGAGTAATGAGCAATGCCGCTTCAGCTTCCACACCAAGTCTGTTCGTTTTCTCTTTTTGTTTCTAAGACATTTACATTTGTCTTTTTGATCAGTATGAAAAAGAGTTACTTTCAATAAGCCAGCTGAGTGGATATGTGCTGCAACAACATGGTCAGAGAAAACTCCAGTCACCCCAACACTTTGCTTGGCTTTTCATGAAGGGTGCATGCCTGCCGGCCCTGTTCAGTCCACTTTACTCAAACTCCAGTCCGTTTGCCTAGAAAGTCCGGCTCGGTTGGGGAGGTGTGAATACGTAATCGAACTCTGATGCAAACTCTGGTCCGCCTACAAACCTAGGTCTCTGTTTGATCAAAGTGAACTCTGACATGGTTCGAATGTCAGAGTTCACTTTGTGAATGGCCAAGTGGACCAAAGACCGCTCCTAAAGCAAGAAGCGGACTACAGCGCAGGGCATTCTGGGTAAATACAACTAGAGCAAACACGCGAGTCTACCGCTAGCAGGTTTGTCTTTTTGCTAGACAAAGCTGCTAAAATCTGACGCCACTCCATTTTTGTTTGCGTTTTGTGAAGGAGGAAGTTGCGCTCAGTGTCTTCTTTGGAGGTTTTCTTGTCGTTTCCTTCAGTGATTCTTGGTGCAGCGCCACCACAGGCGAGGGGAGGAACGGGTTTCTCAAAGGGTTTGGTTCGATTGACACAGAGCAGTGTGAAAGCGAACCGCAGCAGCTCAAAATGGAACAAATGTTACCATTTTGGTCCCCAATCGAACCGAGTCCACCAGACTATTAGGTGTGATAACACCCTAGAAGCACTTTAAATCATAGAAAATACTTTAGCTGGTGCTCCTTTGCACTGGAAAGAGTAATTTGTGGTAGTTAAAACATCTGATGAGGTTGTCTCCCTCTGAAGGTTTTCTGGGTACGACCAACTGAGAGGAGACCCTGTGGCCGACCTGGGTCAGAGATACATGGTATACCCTGATGCCTATAACTGGCCCATGCCTAATGCTAATCCACATGATTGGACAGATGTTAGCTGCTTTTTCATCTATTTAAACCACTAGCTTTTGTTGCTGCTAAAATCCAACATAATGACGGTTACACTAAGTGCTACTGTAATAAAGTTAGAGCAGTGTTTCATGTCACCGTTGCACCACCTGGCCAAAAGTGTCACCAGGCCCAGCGGTTCTCGAGGCCACAGAAGTCGGCTGCACATTGATCTGCCGGTGACAAGGAGCTTATACATGGTCACGCACCGAGAGTGTTGCTTTCACTCTCCTGCGGGGCCGGAACAGGGATTTCTGGTTTGGCAACCTCCCTGGTAGGAATCACAGTTAAATATGAGCAGTCATTGGACAACAACACAACAATGAGATAAAGACAAGTTGGTGATCATGACAAAAGGCAGCGATCAAGAGATTGGGCATACAGGTCCAGATAAAGTGGCTCATGTTTGGGTGAGTGCTTCGAAAGGCCAGTGTTGATTGCATAAAATACTAACTTGGGAATTTCTGCACAGATTCACATAATTTTGAGCAAAGCCCAGAGTTTGGTACGATTCGATTGTCTCTGAAATGTGACGGCAGCTCTGGACTGCGTCTTCTGCTTTGCTGTTCATTCTTGCACCCAGGACAGAGCGCTGCCACAAGGAGCCTAGGCATCCAAACCCTTGAGACTGGATCACATGACACCAACCGGGACACAGAAAAGGAAAACGTTAGACGCTTCTTGTGCATGTGAACCCTGAAATTTGGCTTCGAGGAAGAGGGACAACAGGCAGATGCACAGAGGAGAAATTGTGCAGCTGCAGGTGTTCCCACTATTGGTTAGTGGCCCTCTTCCTAAAGCTGCTGGTAGTTCCAGGCTCCAGGAGCAGGAGTGCAAGCAGAGGGGCCTCTGGAAGACTGTCTCCTGTGATGTGCGTGTAAATGACAGGAAGTCTTCTCTCAGCTCAGTTTTTCCTGAGGTGGCTGATTGCTCTGTATAGGGTGAAACTCCTCAGATGCGACGGGTAACAGGAGAACGGAAGAGAAAGGAAGGAAACCAGAAGGGGTCACGGGGGAAACAACAGCCAGCTCTCCGGATTCTTCGGAAAGTTCTGCTTGTGAAAGCACCAAAAAGTCCTGAGGGAAGCCTGAGCCCCAGACCTGATTCGTGGTCACACAGTGGTCCGGATCACCCTGCTGGGCCGGGAGCTGCGGTGGACCTTTGTGTGTTTGCTTAAATGGTCGCTGCGGGCAAACTTCTTCTCGCACAGAGTGCATTCGTATGGTTTGATGCCCGAATGAGAGCGGCGGTGGCGAGACAGCTCGTCCGATCGGGAGAACCTGGACATGTGAGAGAAGGAGGTCAGGGTGAGGAAGATGTTACACACTTAAAGCAGCAGAGATTATAAACATTTGGCAAAGTGTTGCATGCACTTGTATTCAACACCAGAGTTAATACTTTGTAGAATCATCTTTTACTCCAATTCAAGCTGTTAGTATTTTTTTTTAAGTTCATATTCAAGTAAAATAACCAAACAGTTAATACAGAAGAAAGGATCCATTATAAAACTTTTTGTAAAATGTAATTATGAAGAAAATGGCAAATAAACATTTGCTCCCACTGAAAATGGCAAATAACACAACCTCTGTGATTTAATCAGTAAGAGTTGAGTAATATGTTTGTGGCATCTTATGAGTCTGGAAAGAATGTCAAAGAGCTCTAAAATGTGAACTCAGCCATTCTACTGTAATAAAAGACATTTCAAATAACCACCAACATGCCCAGGTCTGCCTTGAAAAACAATCCCTAACATCTTACAGCTGTAGCTGTGGTGGCGCAAACATTTCTGACAGTAGCATATCTTGATCAGTGATCTCAGAAAAGCAACTGTTGCTGCTCATAAACCTCAGAAGGGTTTAAAGGACATTTTAAGTTATTTTATACGAGTCAAAAATAGTGTTTAAAGAGCAGAAAATGTTTCACATCCACACAATATTGTAATCAGAGACTGACAAATGTAGAGGACGCAGTAAAGGATCATAAATGTTGGGTCCCAATTATGCTTTGCAGCTTCTGCCATTTTGCTTCCTGATTTCTATTAATTTTTCTGGTTTAAACCATATAAACCCTTCTTGTGCTGTAAAATGAATACTGACCTTTATTCTTATGGAGATCTTAGTACTGACAATGTAACAATAGTAGTATGACTTTATTCATAAAGTCTAACAATGACAAATAGGAAAACTCAAATAGAATATGAAAATTTTGATTTAGGATCAATTAAACATAATTAGCCTAATCTAATGACAAATTAGCAGCTACCCGATAGCTTATGCAACTGTAAGAATGTCTCAAATAGGCAGCAGATGGCTACACTAATCTGTCTAATGGACATTCATTAGCAGACAGATGTTAAAGTGATTCCTTCACTAACTTTGCTGAAATATTTCCTCTGCATACAGTAAATATTCCAGCATTGGGTAAAAGAAGGCTTATGTTCACTCTGTTCCCTGTTCCTGGAACTTAATACAGTAAACTACAACAGGCTGAATTCTCCTCGTTTAGAACTTTGACATCCAAACTAAAAGTTCTAGAGGTCGATTCGATGACATGTACCTGGTTCTGTTTTTGCTTGTCGTTTTCTTTTAACTCTGTCGGTTTTTGTGAAATCTCAATTGTGTTTTTTTTTTCTAAATCCTGGTAAAATAAAAGATTTAATAGTAGTGATAATAAAAAAAATTCATACAGTGCCTTGTAGAAGAATAATATACAATGAGAACTTTTCCCCATTAAAACTACACTTTCACAGCATGTATTTACATACTAAGAAATTAAAACTAAATTAAGGAAATAATACTATAAAAAATACTGTCATGGTCTAATGAAGTATATTGACTCCACAGATTGCTGCATCATTACAAAGATAACATATCTTCTCTTTTGTTATTTTATATATTTACATATGTACTGACTGTTTAGAGGGATTTCTATGGATGGTTGATTGATGCTAGTTGCTTATGCAAATTGACTTTTGCGAGAAGGTAAGATTGCTTTTCCTTCCACCTCCTTTTCATTTAAAACATGTTGAATTTTTATCTTTTTCTCTGTTTTATGATTCCTTTGTTTTCTGCTGCGTGTTATTCTGTTGAATGATGTTTGAATGTTTTCTGAACAGGTTGCTGTTGAAGATGAGAATTTGTTCTCAATCAACATGTCTGGTTAAGTAAAGTTGGATTAAAAAATAAATAAAAGTTTTGTTTGACACACTGTATTGGTGTTAAAAGATATTAATGTGTTAAAATGGTCCAGCTAAAGTCCAGACACAAATACGGTTGAACAGGACTTAAAACTCCTGTTCTGAGTTTTAAGTTCTGTTTTCATCCAAGCTGACTGAGTTGGAGCTATTTTGCAAAGAGCAATGGAAACATCTAAACAAGTTTAAATGTGTCGACCTCCAACAATCAGGAGGACTTTGTACTGAAACTGAAGGAATCTTATCTGAGGTTGACGTACTTCCAGCCGCAGTCTGGCCAGCTGCAGGTGTACGGCTTCTCCCCCGTGTGCCGCCGGAAGTGGGCCTTAAGGTGGCTGCTCTTTGTGTACATCTTCCCACAGCCTGGGTGGGAACACTTGTGGACCCTCTCGGTGGGTGACGCTCTGTTTGCCCGGGGGGCCGCCGCCTTCAGGACGGCGGCCCCGGGGCCGGCCCCCACCGCTGTGATCTCCAGAGTCCTTGTAGTGATGGGCAGAGGAGCGATCTTCACATACTTTTGGTCTGCTGATTTGTTATCGCTGCTGAGTGGCAACAGGGTGGTGGCGGCGGTGGTGGGGGTGGAGGACACTTGGGGGGCCACCAGGGTGAGATTTGGAGCGGTGGCACCCTGGAGCCCCATGACCAGGTGAGTGAGCCAGATGCCACTCGGGGCCGACGGAGAAGAGCCGGTGGGGGCCTGAGGCTGGGCCAGAGGTAATGGCTGCAGCTGGAGCACCACTGGAGCTCTGAGGAGCACGGGCGGGGTCACGGTGGCTGGAGGAGGGCTGGGGTGACCAGGAGGAGACGGGTCAACCTGGACAGGGGCCTGTTTCTCTTTCTCTTCCTCGGGGGTCTCCGAGGAGGAAGTGCAGAGGGAAGCACCAACTGATGGCTCACCTTTAGTCTCTGTTGATGAAGCCAAGGGTACGGAGGACGACGGAGAACCTTCCTCTTTGCTGCTCCTCAGGTCTGCCCTCACCTGCTCCATCTTCTCCTTCAGAAACTCCTCTATGTCCTCCAGGGTGGGAGAGAACGGCGAAGACGGGCGGAAAGAAAACTCCGGCATCCGAGGCTCCTGGTAATCCGCTCCCCCGTTGTCCGTCGTGCCTGGATAAATCAGCCGGCTGCTGCCTTCACTCTCGTCCTCCTCCTCCTCCTCTTCGGGGCTGGAGCCGTGCAGGGCCCCCTGCTGGAAGGCCCCGGGGCTGTCGCAGGAGCGCAAGCACATGCCATCCTCCTCCGAGAAGGAGAACAGGCTGCTGCTGCTGTCCCTGAACAGCTCAGACTCCACAGTCAGTGTTCTGCTGCTGAGGGACACCATTGAGAATTTAAAAAAGCACCCGGAGGAGGAAGTCACAGAAACCTGCAGGGAAACGAGTCACAGGAGGATTTTAGCGTTCTGGTGGCTGCAAAAGCAAACATTCACTCAAATTCCACTGTACATACACTCACTACTGCAAAGCAGAAAAGACAACAACATGACTGAAAAGGGAGGTTTCTTCGCACTGACGCTGAAACGGGTCTGGAGGGTTCCAAAAAACATGACAGCAACACTTCATGAGAGCTGCAGGAATTTCTGGAACGCCGATTGTGTTTTAGTGCAACGACTCTCCGGTTTTCTCCAACAGGTCCCGACAAAATATTAGAGTCCTGTTCTAAAAAAAAAAAAAGCCTAATTAAAACCTCCAAGTTAAACGAACAAAAAAAACATTTGTTTCGTTTGGGGCTGCCCAGTGGCGCAGCTGGTAGAGCTGTTGCCTTGCAGCAAGAAGGTTCTGGGTTCGATTCCCGGCCCCAGTCTTTCTGCATGGAGTTTGCATGTTCTCCTTGTGCATGTGTGGGTTCTCTCTGGGTACTCCGGCTTCCTCCCACAGTCCAAAAACATGACTGTCAGGTTAATTGGCCTCTCTAAATTGTCTGTCTCTGTGTTGCCCTGTGACAGACTGGCGACCTGTCCAGGGTGACCCCGCCTCTCGCCCGGAACGATAGCTGGCACCAGTAACCCTCCCGACCCCTGCAAGGGAGAAGGGTGTATGGATGGATGATTTCGTTTGGCAGAAAAATCACGGTTGTGGATGGAGTCAGACCCCGGCTTGATTGCGAGGAAACTGAGGTTTTAATCAAATTATTAACAGTTCCAAATACCAGCAACGTTTCACTGAAACCCTCCATTGTCTGCTACAAACCTAACGAAGAAAGGCATTTCATTTTCAGCTTCAGTTAATCCAAGCATTAATCACAGTCAACAAGTGAATGGCTTAACTGGGCCTGTCATAAAAACAGTTCTGCTGCAATCTGTTTATATTCAAATGTTTTTCAGATGAATTCTACATTGGGGCGCGGTTCCCACTAAACACATCTTGTGTTAACTTGCACCTTGTACTTTTTAGTGAATCTATAATTGTTATTATTATATATGCATATGTTGTTTGTTGCCGACATCTTCTCTCTCTCTGCAGGTGTAGAGGCAGACTTCTTCTATTCTCTCCTCAACTCTCATCTCCTTTCCCTTTAAACCTTCCTCCCTTTCTTTTCCGTATCCAAGTCCATTAAATTTGAAAGAAATCCAAACAATTTTAATAAAGTTAATATCAAAATATATCAAGAATCTGCCATAATGCTCTGTGTTCATACATCTTCTAAATCTGTTAGGTATCACCTTGACACAAATAACTATTCTATTTAGCACATGGGACACGTTTTATAAAAAGAGCAATAAAAGTACTGGACAACTGGTTCAAGATGTTGTTGCAATAAACCATGGCATTGTTGTTTTGAGGCCTTTTTTAACTAATATAATAATAAAAGGCATAATACTGCAAGTATGTGCTCTCAAAGATCAATAGACTTAAATTTGTACACAGAACATTGAAATCTGGAACTGGAGCACATTCTTAATATCCAAAATAAATTTTAAAAAACAACTGAAATGATGAAGAAAATGGATTACAGAGTCTCAATAAAACAAGCCTTTCAAAACATATTAACCATTAGGCTCAGATGGAGAAAAATAAAAAGAGTGGCAAGTCTGCCAGTTGGGAGTTTTATAAAAAGTAAAAATGCAAACTAAATACTTTTCACTCAAATGTTTGCATCAGTTTTCACAATAAAGGTAAGCATCTCTTTAAATCTTGAGCAAATGACACAAACAAGCACGCAAATGGAAATAATCAGTGCTGTTTATTTATTTATTGCTTCCTCTGACAGACTGTGGCTTAAGCAATAGAAAACTAAAGTTTTGGAATTGGCCTAATTAAATCCAGAAACACAAATACTTTGGGCCCCATTAAATGGGACTCATGACCTAGAGGGTCACCTCATAATCTGAGTGATCTGGGGAATTCTGAACCGTTGACTTGGGGATTGTTACCCAGTAAAGATGTTGATGGATGCAAAACAATAATAACTGAAAGCTCAAACGAAATCAATGATTGTTCCACAGTTGGAGAAATTCAGGCATAGCAGTCACATGGAGGCATGTGGGTTGACAAAAAGATTAAAAATAAGTACTATGTATGTGTGTGTGTATATATATATATATATATTTAAATATAAACAAAAGTAAGGATAGCATACAGTACAGTACGTACAGTGTAGACTTATCCCATTAGGTTATTGCATCTTTATTATGGTACAACTCTCTGCAACAGATTTTACAAGTTTACATCCCAAACATCTGCTGAATCAGATTGTTTCAGATGTGCCTGGCTTTTGTTCAGTCAACATGCACAATGTGCTAAACTGCTCTTTTTAGTTTGTCCTCCTTACTCAGAGGGTGTACTTACTTTCAACCATGACTGAATGAGTTTGTGGTGAACTATACTGACCACAGCTGAGTAGGCTACAGTGACAGCAGGAGGCTTTGGAAGTTCGTTTTGCCTCGTTGGCAACCCAGACATGAAGTTATGAACGAGAGCCACCTACAGGACCTTCTAGTTACATGGCTCAGTGGTGAACCTGTAACATTTTTGTTTAGCTTCAAACAGATCAATACGCTCATCTAAAATGGAGACTGTTTTGGATGAGAGCCCCCACCCCTCCTGCTCCTCCACCGTTAACCCACTCCGTTCAGGTCAGCAGAACCAGCTATGATTAAAGTGGGAAGCTGCTTATGAGTCGGAATGGTTGTTGTTGCTGTCAGGCAGCCGGGGCACATGTTGCAGCAGGGCCTGCGTGGAGGTGGGGAGGGGGAACACGGCCCGCAACGACGCGCCCACGAGCATATGGTAAAACAACCGCAGCAACGGTAAGAACAACAACAGAGGGGGAGAGTCGAAAGCTGGGGAGAAAACCGACCAGAATGCAACTGGGTGACGAGGAGCAGCCCAGCCGCGTGGTTACACAGCGGAGGAATCCACGAGTTTCAAGTTCGGCTGGGTCAAAAAGCGGGGGGAAAAAAAATATACAGCTCTATTTATACTCCTGCTAGTCTCCGGGAGAGCCGAGCAGGAGTCCCCCGGCCGCCCCAGCTCAACCTACCGTGTGTTACCGGGAGGAGGCTCGGCAAAGCGTCGACCTCTCTCCGTCTTCTCGCTGTTTTCTGCTCGCCTCCGTCGTGTTATTGTCGCTGCACGCTCACATCCCGTCCTTGCCACGGGTCCATGTTGGCATTCCTCTTCCATGCGTCACGTGACCGCATCGCTGCACAACTCGGAGGCATGGGTCCCGTTCCGCGGCTGTGATTGGTCAAGCGCCACGGAGGCTCGCCTTAAGAGGAAGGCTCTGATTGGCTGCTGTTCGATGAAGTCTGACTGTCATGTGTTATCCAAAAGCAGGCTGAAAACCTAAAGATGATAAGCGAAGTAAAAAAAAAAAACTGTAGTTGTTGTGGTGGCATTAATGAGCTAAATAAAAATAGAAAATGCTAATGTCAACGCAAACCCTGTTCCAGGCTGTTCTCCAAGACCAGAGCAACAGATAAATAGGCTACTAGAGTAGCTCTCTCTCTCTCTTTGTAAATAAATGTTACTGTCACCTTGAGGCCTCTGTTTTCTCGTAGTGCCTCCAGAATGACAAAAAAGGGAATAGGATTTTGACTCATATCACTTCATATTGATTATACAGGATTGATAGATTAGTCTTCACCAAACAGAGATTCTATAAGGCTGCTTTCAAACCTCATAGTACAGTAGACTGATTGGAGACCAGAATTGCAACATTTGTTACTTTTTCAGTTAGTGTGGTTCTTTTTCACACTACACTGTGTCAAAACGAACCAAACCCTTTGAAAAACCTGTTTACCCCTTCACCTGTGTTGGTGCACTAACAACCGCTGAAGGAATAGACACAAAACCCTCTGAAGACACCGAACGCAACTTTCTCCATCACAGTATTGTAAGAATAAAAAATTGAATGCCATCAGATTCCATTGGTTGTAGGATTTTTCTTTTGTATTTCGCAAAAGACACTGAGCCATTTATCCTGCTAGCATTAGACGAGCATTTGCTTTGATTGTATTTACCCACAATGCCCCACGCTACAGTCTGCTTCCTGCTTTTGGAGCGGTCTACAGTTCGCTTGGCGTTCACTTGAAACACACCAGAGCTCACTTCAACCAAACCAAGACCCAGGTTAATAGGTGGATCAGAGTTTGATTACGTATTCACATCTCCCCAAATGAACCAGATTTTGTAGGGAAACAAACTGGACTGATTAACACAGACTAAACAGGCCCAGAGTGAAGGCGCCCTAAAATACCCTTAAAGCACAAAAAGGACATCTTCTTGAAAAGTGCTACAAAAATCTACTCTTACCAACTATCGCAAATCCCATTGTTTTTGCCTCTTTGGCAATACAGGCAGGAAGTTTAGAGCGAGGATTCTTGTTACATGACTCATTGGTGACAACATGAATGCATCAATTTTATTTAACAGATCTGTTTAAATGGATCGATACACTCATCGAATTATGGACACTATTACTATTAATGATGAATGCTACATGTAGCCCATATGTCACGGGCTGCAGCCTATTACAACCTATTATCTACCATTGGTAACACAACTCTACCATTTCAGACATATCCCTTTAAGAGAGGACACATTTAACCCAACAGTATATACTATGGTTTGTTGTTGTTATTATGACTGTTATGACTACATCTATATAATCCTTACGGCTGTACTTTCTGTTACTGAGCTCTTCGTGCAGTACATACGGAGTACTTACGCGCATGCAATTGGCTACATTTGACCATATTTAGACAAATAATGAAAGAAAGTATTCTTTCATGGGAAAAAGGTATTAATCCATAAAAGCAGGTCATCTGTATGCAAATATGGTCTGAATTTACAGTACTTTTCTGGTCATACTGACCACTCTAAGAGGTTCACACCACAGACGCGGTTGTCCGGTCTAACAAAGTTTATTTTAAAGTTAACTTCAGGGCTGTTGAGGAGAAAAAAGTGCAATGAAAATATGTCTCTCTTCATGCAAAACGTCAAAAAAAACAACAACTGGTAGGAATTCGTTTTTGCTGAAGAACAATCAGTTTTGCTCCTCCATCCAATTCATGTATGTGAGCTTGTTGCACTGTATTTTTCTCTGCAAATTTCAGTGATTTTGGAAGAAGGTTGAAACCTTTCTGGGTTGATTTGACCGGATATTTTGGATCACATCTGTGTTGAGGACTGTGGCGCCTGCATGTGGTGCACCTGCTCTACCCCAGGTTAAGTTATTTTAATGCTTTTCACACATCTTCATCATCAAAGCTATCCACAAATCTGTCAATTAACTCTTAGCTCCTTGGAAAAAAGCGAGGGCAAATCAAATATTCTTCAAGAATATTCAGTATTTCAGGTGTGAATGTGTGCATCAAGCATAGTTTTGGAAAGTACAGTCTTTACAGCTTTGGTCCCAAATAATCTATGGAAATAAACAGCAGCCTTTTTGAAACGTCTTAGAATGTGTTTTTAGAAGGATTGGGCAAAGGCGCCCCCTGGTGGTTCAGTGCAGTCAAACGCAGCAACACTGAAAAGCAAAACAATAGTTTAACCACATGGCTAAACTATAACGAATAACCTGTTCTAGGAAAACAGAACGTAGAAACGAGGAAAACATTAAACAGATATTTGTGGATTGAAATTTACTTTAACTCTGTTTCTAAATACTGCATGTTTACCATATTTAGGTGTGCTCACAATTCATGTCTGGGCAAAAAGAAAAGTGCACGCAATTTCCTGCTTTATGAAAGTTAATCAGAATCAAATTAAGATTTTTAAAACCCTGTCATTTTACTTATTTTTTATTATTATACAATGCTTGGCATTTTTAGACATGACATTATAAGCAAATTCATATATTTACATCCATCCATTTTCTATACATCCTTGTCCCTTAGTGGGGTCAGGAGGGTTGCTGGTGCCTCTCCAGCTAAGGTTCCGGGCGAGAGGTGGGGTCACCCTGGACAGGTCGCCAGTCTGTCACAGGGCAACACTGAGACAGACAGGACAAACAACCATGCACACACACACTCACACCTAGGGACAATTTTGAGAGACCAATTAACCTGACAGTCGTGTTTTTGGACTGTGGGAGGAAGCCGGAGTACCCAGAGAGAACCCACGCATGCCCAGGGAGAACATGCAAACTCCATGCAGAAAGACCGGGGCCGGGAATCGAACCCACAACCTTCTTGCTGCAAGCCAACAACTCTACCAACTGCACCACTGTGCAGCCCCTTAATATATTTCCACTCACCTTATTTATATAGCAACAATTCACAATATCATCTCAAGTCACCTTACAAACCATGAGAAGTGCAAAATCAAAGTTTAGCACCAAAACAAACTGTGTCCAAAGTCTTTACCAGGAACACATTTGTTCCTGGAAGCTGCTGCGGCGTTCTCAGCAGCGGTCTCCTCAGGTGAGACTGTTCATTACCTTTCTAGTCAATTCTGCTCGATTCTCCTCTCCCTGCAGAGCTCCGTCTGGGATTTCTCCCATTGAGCTAGATTCCTCTAGTAGGATTTCTACAGTACAAGGCCACTCAGCAAACAGAAGAAGTTGCAAATGATGACGTTGACTTTCTGCCTGTAGTTTTAGCAATAGAGGAAGTGAACTAAGCTGTATCGACCATCCTTATAAATACTGAATTGACATTAGCAGCCATGTTGTTCAGGTTGGCACTTCTCTCTTGGCAGTGGAGGACAGTTGTTCACAGTTGGTGAGCTTAATACTGCTAAACAGGTGCAGCGCATATGTCAGGTCAAGTAGGGATTGGGTCAAATTTAAAATGCCAGCACAGTCTTCCAATAGTTTCTCAATAGACTAAGGTCCAGGCTACCATTCTGATGGATCAGTTCATTTCAAAGAGCTGCTCAATAATCTTGCTCACATAATGTTCTTACAGCAGTAAAAACTGAAGTCACAGCTGTCAACAGAAAACATTTGACCTTTAAAAGGTCCTGAACAGACCAGTTGATTTTCAGAGTACTGCCATTCAAAGAGCACAGCCATCCTTTACTGGGGATATTTCAGCGTCCTGGCTTACTCTGCCAGAGAGCGCCGAGCCATGAATGTCACGTTAGAATAACTAAACCCCTGAAGGTGGTGCCAACCGCAGGCTTCAGACTGATGCTGCTGGGAAAAGGTGTTGTAAACGAATGAGTAAATTATCCTTGAATTGACTGAAATTCTGGTGAAAGCTGATCCCTGCAAGCCAAGCAGAGCATATGGAGGGGAAGACTGCAGCATAATGCAGCACACAAGGAGTGTCAAGATTCCTGTGTGGTTTCTTAGCAACAGTGCACGGCGGGGTATCACTCGCCATCACTCCTCACGCAGAAGAATATTTTAAAAACTTACTAGGCACATGGCAGTGCCGCACAGCATGTGCTGTTGAGCTTTAAGTTCTGCAAATGGAGCGAGGGCTCAGCAGAAGTTCATTAATGGCCCTCAATGATCAGATCGAAAGCTTCATATTCCATAAAGCTGTAGATGTTCTTCAAATATCAAAATAATGAACAGCCTGGTTGACGCCAATCCAGTCTGGGCTGAGGGTGGTGCACTTGCTGCAGGTTAAATAACTGTCATTGTTTTTGAAGAAACCAGTTTTCACTTTAACATGTAAATGTTTGCTGTACTTTTTTTTTGTAAAAAACAAAATAAAGTCAAATTTTGTTGATCTTGATTGGTTTGTAAAATCAATAAAAATGGTAAATTGTCAAAGGGGGAAACGTTTTATAGAGGCTACAAAAGCAGATTATTTTCAGACTTGTAAAAACTACAAAACAATTGTTTACTTTTCATTCTTCATTACTCCTTTAATCTTAACAGGGTTTCTGTTCTTCAAATTTAAGACATTCTTTAAGACAGCTGTGGATGGAATTTAAGACCTGCATCTCCACAGAAACGTATGAATTTCGACCAGCCAACTGGTGAGAAATTTGCAGTTATTCACGATGGAGGTAAAAAAAAAAAAAAGCTAGCTAGCTGGAACGGGTATGTTAAAAGCTAGTTAGCAGTAGCTTCAACCATAATATGCTTCTGTAGAGCAGAGAAAAGTCCCACGAGAAAAAATAAAAAAATACTTAAGATATATGGGATGAAATAAATTTGTCAAGACAAAATTTAAGATTTGGGAAAAACATTAAAGACCAATTTACTTTTTAAAATAAATTTAAGACATTTTAAGGACTTCATTTTTAGGTGCATGAAGTTAAGACTTAAGGATATGAGCACATCGAAAACATTCTTATAACACAATTGTTATTTGCTGCTATTAAATTTGATGCAGCTTAATCTTTTAAGTGATTTACTGCATCATCTTTATCTCTGCATTTTGTTACCAATAAACCTCGTGCATAATTTTATAAATAACCCAACATCTCACACACCAGTAGGCATTCACACAGAGCTGAAGGTCATGAGACAAGCAGGTAATCTGTATAAAAAGTAGGTTGCCTTTATTAGAAGCTGGGAAACCAAAACATTATCAACATTGTTTAATACTTTTCCTTTAGACCACAATGTTGCTACTGCCAGCATTTATTCAACATTATCGCTTCGCACTTTTTCCACAACATGCAAAAAGATTGAAGAGTTCAGTGTTCCTTTTTGTCCCCCCGCCCCCCCACTACACTGACAAAAGCTTCACTGCCTGGTCGCCATAGGAATCACAAGTCGGCTTACATTTACATTGCCAGAACAACTCAACGTAGATTAAAAAGAAACCAAACAAAAAAAAGTAAAAAACAGAGAAAAGTTGAAGAGTGGATGAGAGAGGAACAGGACCATGTGTCTAGAGGAGCCTCTAGTTATTTTAACCTCCAAGTTTTTAAAAACGGCTGAACTGTAAGGACTCGGTGCCAATTCAGGGACCTGAACGTAGAAAAACACTGACCTGCTGTCTCAGACAGGCGGGAAACAATCAGATGTGCTTGTGAATGAAGGTTCCGGCGCCCCGTACCAACCCGGCTGGGACGAACATCTATTGCGACCTCAGGACGACCCGTACGAAAACACTGAGATCGCAATAGCAACTTCATTCTTTTATTTTTATTTTTGCTTTGACATCAAACACAAGAGGATAATCTCACAAGTGCTGCACCTGATCTACAAATCACGAGTTCTGAGATCGTCTATGGCTTTGGGTGGTCTGCTGATCGGACTAATTGGCGACTCATTTCGAGCCGGGCGTCGGCCGCCTTGCTAGCAAAGGCTTGAAATGCGAGGACTCGTTACATTCTCAGGCCTTCGGGGATGATGTTAGAGCCACTGGTGGGAAAAGAAGAAAAATAAAAATTTTACCGAATGAAAATTAAGGCATCGACAGACAAATGAACACGAACATGGAGTGGCCCGGTCTACTTGAACTGCTAACGCGGGCAACTCAAAGTACTGAGGAATCGAAGTGATGGGAAACTGACGGTAAACCACTGAAGCTGATGGGAGAGAGAGAGAGAGAGAGAGAGAGAGAGAGAGAAAGAGAGCTGCTCCCACCGTCACACTGAACAGATTAGATAGGGTCAACGGATTTTCTTTAAAATCAAGATACATTTTATTTCTTTTTCTTAAAAAACAAACATTACAAAAAAATCTGAATAGAGAATTAGAACAATGAACCAACAGGAGAGAGAGAGGAAAAAAAAAACATTCTTGTTTTATGCTCTCAAAACAAAACACCTCTTGTTGCATTTTTCTGAAAACAACAAACAGAAAACTAAAAAAAAAACAGGTTGTGGAGGTGCCTGGCACAAGGGATTGGATGTTAGGATGCTGCAGCCATGCAGGGGGCGCTGTTTCAGGAAACAAAACAAAACAAAAGAAACAGCTGGATACACAAGAGAAACCATTCCAAAAAGCAGCTGAAGGAAAAAAATGATTAAAAATGACAAGCATGACCTGTAAGTGAGCTCAGAAATGCTTTAAATAAAGTGTTAAAAACTCATCACAGCGTTCAACGGCGCTGAAAACACCAAGCAGAGAGGAAACGAAGGGGCTCGAGACCCCGGCGCGTGTCGACGTGCACGAGATGCAGCACTTTGCCTACCGATACTGAATACCACCTGGATGGGCTGAGCCGGTAAAACGGGGGAGAAAAGAAAGGCTGCTGCTCTGCTGCAGGACGGACGCTCACTTCACCGTTCTACAGAGACGGAGGAGACGGTGGGATGCTGGAGGAGCTGGGATGCTGACTGAAGGGGGAAAAAAAAAAAAAAAAGCAGAGATTCTCCAAGTCGTTGAGCCAGGCCACCAGGAGGGGAAGAATACAAAAAAAACCCTAAATGCAGAGCAACAAAAGAAAACAAACAGGAAGGAGAGACAGAGAGGTGGAGGATGGGAAGAAACGGGTGCCATCTTCTAGTCTTCCCCAGAGGGTGCCTCCTCTTCTGAGCCGTTCTCCTCCTCCTCGTCTTCCTCCTCTTCCTCGTCTCCTCCTGCGGACTCCTTCGTTGTCTTGGGGGCGGGGGAGGTCTCCTCCTTCTTCTCGGCGGCCTCCTCCTCCTCCTCCTCCTCCTCCAGAGGGCTCTCTGGTTCTTCCTCCTCCTCTTCCTCTTTGGGTGAGCTCTTCTCCACGGTCTTGGTGCTGGGGCGGCCCTTGCCCTTCCCCTTCATGGGGCTGGGGGTGACTGCAGGGCAGAGGGCAAGCGTTCAGGACAGCGTAGCTCATCAGTTAAAAAGATACATAAAAATGAAAAAAAAAAAAAAAAAAAAGCAACAATTTCACATTAAATCACTAAAATTTTATGTGAACTGTTCGACAGACTGGTGTAAAACTGAGTAAAAGTTCTGACCAGAGGCTGGAACAAAAATAAAATAATTCCATTCTATGTAAAATTTTATTTTTTATTTAAAGGGACGATGTGTTTTAAATTTTATAGCACAATTAAATTAACTATGTAACCATAAAATCCAATTTTTCCAATAGAAAATTTTTATTCTGAATTACATACAAGACATTTTTACTTCCTGGGCTTTATCGTTGACGTCTCCGTCATTTCCTGCCAATAACCTTACAGCCCTGATGTAGGGCTCCTTAGAGAATGTTCTTGCCTCAGAGTTGGTTTATAAGGCAAAAATGACTCAATCAATGTCTCGGGTAACAAACTGAGGACTGTTAGTCTGCCATTATAATAACAGTTTGCTTGTCGGAGGACAGCTCTACTTCCGCATGGGGGAGGAGCCAGCGTCATGACAATTGCTACTGGCTAGCTTTAAGGAGGTGAGTGGGTGAGTCACAAGGGGAAGCAGAAGCTTGAAAACTGCAGCTCTGAGGAGGAGCTCGGTCCTGGAAGGCGGGGCTAGGTCCACCCATTCATTTTGCACAGTTACAAACATGCATGAAAGAATCAAGACATCAGTCCAGCTAATGTCCTGATGAGGGAATAACATTGTAAGATGATGTAAAGCTAAAAAAAGTCAATTTTACAAAATACTGCTCCTTTAAGAAAAAGCCAGGAAGCTAACCTAACCTTTTAGTGCTAATACAAGCTACAGAATTTGATGCACAAATATATTTTTGTTTAAATATAAACTGATGGAATATAATACTTTATGGAACCTGACAGAAAGGCTTTCCTTCCTTATCATTTAAACAGAATCTAAAGATTGCTTCAATAGAAAAATTGGATTCTGAATTAACATCGTTTCTGAATAAAATTATGATGCTAAACAAAACAATAAATAAAAATTGGAATGGAATTGCTACACACTGAAAGACCGCCATCTCTACTGGTTTCCTAACTACCTGTGGCCTTTAGTCGGGGCTTGGGGCTCTTCTTCTCCTTCTTCTCCACCCGCCCCCGTCGGATGACCTTCTTTCCTTTCTTCTTGGAGCGACCGTAGTCGCTGTCATCGTCGTCCTCCACCATGAAGTCCTCGTCGCTGCCAGACTCGTCAGCTGCGTGCGTGAGCAGAGACAGACTTAGGTTGTAAAACACAAAGTAAAATCCTGTCAGGCAGTCAAACAGCTGCCCAGAAAAGGTGGGAGTCGCCAGAGCAACCAGGCTCTGCAAGAGTTGGACTGTCAAAGTGAATGTTCACTAAAAGAGTCTCTGAATTACAACTAAATAAAGAGGGGATTTTATTTGAAAATAATACATTTATTTGAAAATGGGAGGTTTTAAATACCTGGAAGTTAATGTTCACATGTGATATTTATTCATATTTGCTCTGTGAGAGAGATTGCTTGTTAGATGTATAAATGCCAGTAAGGAGGTTCAGGAGAAGCATTGTGAGATAGAAGAAGTTGAAAACAACACACTAATTTCCATTAATTAAATAATCACGCAGATTTTAACGCAGAATTTTATTTGATGTTATTTAAACATATGTTCTAGCCGGAATCTTTGTATTTGCATGTTTCTGGTACATGGGTAAATCTGACGCAGAAGCGACAATGAATGACGAAACCTGTTGAACCAATGGGGTTTAAATCTTTGCTTCAGAAACCGATTTGATTGGATGCTGGAGAAAAAAGACTTGTGTTGCTCAAGTTGTGCTAAACAGAGTTAGCCCATTGGTGGAGCTATTCAAGCCTAAAATAGCATCTCAGTGCTAAAATATAGCAGCAGCACAGGATAGGATAACATTTTGCTCCAATCGGATGGTTAATAATCTAAGTAATGGTTTGAAAAAATAAATATCTTTGTAGCTGAGCTCATGTCTATTTATTCAATTTTTTAGCAGCAAAATTGGATTTTTTAATTGACAATGTTGCTTATTTGGTCAATAATGACTTTCAATTAATTAATTACAAACCCCTGCAATGAACTCGATTAGAATTTCAATCAAATCACACGGCTGACAAATACACTTTGTACTAAGAGTCTCAATGTTTTTCGGGTTAGCATGTGGAATTGGACATGCTGCTGGCCAGTTCTGGTTTCTCTGGGGTTCCTCTCATTTTCAAAGACAAGACCTAAACAGGCGATGCAATCCTTGTCCTGCTGCCCCAAGATCAGCGAAGCTGCTGGTGTTGTACGTACGATCCATATAGGACTCCTCCTGGTCTTCGTGCTCCTCATCCTCACTGCCTCCGTCCCCCAGCAGGATCTCTCTCTGTTTTGACACGGCCTTGGAAGCAGCCTGCCTCACTGTACGCTTCCGACTCACTTCCTTGTCGTCGTCACTGTCATCTGGACACACAGCGAGTTGTTAGACCGGCGCTTATTACGACGGGAAAAACACATGAAGGCAGGAGGAAAAGGATGCGGAAGAACTCGTACGCCGTTTGATCTGTGACCTTTTATGACGCCAGTTTACCAAAAATTTCGCTTTACAAAGAAAAATGATTTCAGTCCATACAGACTTGCTGTTTACCGCTGATCCCTTTTATTTTAGTGTCATTCCAGATGCATGACACTCTTTTCAAACTTTTACAGTGTGAAAGCCATGAATTTAGTGTTTTTTGTGTTGGTCACTTCTAAAAAAAACACAAACACAGACAGTGAAAGTCTGGAGCATAACATTGTAAGCTGGGTGTGGTGGCAGCTGCCAGTACCTGCAGCCCGTTTTCTCTTTGGGCCCCTCTTACTGGTCTTCTCCACCTTGGCTTTCTTTGCCTTTTTTCCTCTCTCTTCTTCGTAGTCACTGCCACCTTCCTCCTCCTCCTCCTCTTCTCCAAAGTCGTTGTCTTCCTCCTCACTGCCGAAGTCATCTGCATCACGACACGCAGCGAAGTCAGAGAGTCGGCATCTCGGCTCAGCGTGGAGCATGAGCTCACCAGACCGATTGAACAAACTTACCTGCTGAATCATTTTTGGATTTGGAGAGCTTTTCATCGGAATCCTCGCTGGAAGAAAGCAGAAGACACCAGACTTTGTGTTAAACAGCCTGAACTAAAGCTACAGCACGATCTGGTCAGAGTGCCTGAGATTAGCGCTCATTAACTAGCGTCATTCAGCGCAGGTCTAATGGCAGAATGAAGACGATCCAAACCGCGTCCTGACCTGTCATCCTGTGAGTTCTTCGAGCGCTTGTGCTTCGGCTCACGAGGGGCGGGACGCACCTTCTTAGGCCGGTCGCCGCCATACTCTTCATCTAGAGAGGAGAGGAAGGACAACATCTCAGCTCACATCCATTCCATTCATCCACAAGCAGGGAGTAAAAATGTTTCATGACCAATTTACCTCAGAAAAGTTTATTTTTTTGAAGTTATAATCTATTGTTACACCAATGTGCAATAGTTTTCAATCAATATGTAGGTCCTGCCTAGAACCATCAGTGCTGTGCTGCTCGGCAAAATTTATTCTGAAAAAAATTATTTTATTTCTGTGATCTTAGTCTTCTGATCCTTTCATGAATTTCTTTTTATCTGTTGAATTACAGTTTATCAAATATCGCCTTTGTACTGATTTTCTTTCCTATGGAACGTAACTCTAAACTATCCATGTAAAATTTGCCCAAATGTTCACTATTTTGTAGATTATATCAAACATACTCCAAACAAAATCTAAGATCTAAAAAACAAAAGCTACAAAAAGTGCTGACCAGTAAAAGTTACCCGGTGATGCTGAACAGTAAACATCTGATTAGCAGTAGCAGCAGCCTGGCTGAGTCTTACTGCTCAACACCAACAGCTTGCATGTCTAACCTAATGTGAGGCTGATCTAAGCACATGGATCATCTGGAGTTAATAACTGAAAGACTATGAATGTGTGCACAAGCAGCAAGCAGCTCCAGAGCGGGTGTGATATTTCTAAGTTGGGAGAGAAGAGACGGGGTCCGGCAATGTAATATCAGAGAAACATTCATCTCCAACGATACATGGTCACCCCAATGAAAGCTGACCACAAACCAGCATTCAGAAAACCGGCAACAAATTAATAAAACCGGTTAAAGGTTTAAGAACATAAACTGCATCTGCATGCCAGCCGGCGGTCACCTCATGCTTGGCACATTGGCCAGCTTGCATTTTGTTTTGAATGAGACAATCGGTGGAGAAACCGGGGCGTTGCTTACCTGCATCGTCAGATTCGTTGAATTGTGAATAGTTCACCACTTTCCTGTTCCTGTGAACATAAATGCACACATTTGATCAGATTACAGAGTAGGTTTACAAGCTTCACCTGATACCAGACTGTAAAAAGTGGAGAGAAGGAGAATGTTAACAATATTGTGTTTCCCCTCTACGGAATAGAGTGGGGGCAACAAAGAAACTGCCTGAATGTGTGCATTGTGTTATTTGGGTAGAAAAGCCTGCAGCAGTGGCCAGGCAGAGGCGGATGAACTGAACTGGACCTTGGACCTTGTGTGGCTTGCAGGACTAATTTGGTTATGTGTATAGATTTAGCCCTAGGTGACAAACGGCTTCAGTTTGGGGAACACAAAACGTTGAAGAACCACTGTAGTAGTGGAAACAGCTTAGACTAAATTTAGGCAAACGGCACATCTGTGATCATCTAATTTATACCAACATTTTTCTTTAGACCATCTGCAAAACATCAAGCATAGCAGCATTTTTTGTTTTGAACCCACCGATTCACATTTACACAAAACCCTTAGTGTATGGGCAGAGGACTGGTATTTAGCAATAAAAAAAATGATGTTGTATGAGACAGTAGCATCCCCAGACCAACGATGCCTCTGAAACCCTTCCTCACATGTTAGAGCCCAGTCAGTCACCTCCATGTGGCTGGCACAGGCCTCAGACCAACCTCCAGCCATTGCCTTCCTATGCAACTCTGCTAGATTCTCATCGCCCTTTGGTGCTCTGCCTGTGATTTCTCCAGTTGAGCTAGATTTCACCAGTGGAATTTGAACCTGGCCAATCAGTGGGCAGAAGGAGAAGATGTGAAAGATGCTGTTAATTTCCTGCTCTTTTTTAGAGTTGTAGTCCGCCTGTAGTTTTGGCAACGGCAGGGGAGGAAGTGAACAAAGCCACTCAGTCCATGTCCACTACACTACCGAACATTGAATTAACATGAGCAGTCGCCTCGTTTGGCTAGGCAATTCTCTCTTTGCATTAGGGCTGTTGTAAAAGAATATTTTAGTAATCAAGTACTCTACAGAATATTTTTACGACTAATCGGATCTCTCTCTCTTTCTGGGGCGTTCCTACTGCTCACTCCCAAACCGTGACAACGCGATTCCGATAGCTGATAAGCTGTCATACGCCAACAGTCACGCCACAAAATTCAACAATCCTTATTTGCCCCAAACCCTCACAAAGCGACACAAAACTCAACACCAGGCTGCTGGCATTTCACAACAACTCATAGGCCTAAAGTAAGAGCGATGCCCACCACAAATGATGATCTGGGCGGAATACGGTGTGCTACATAATTTAACGAAGCTTTGAGGCAGATACATTTTCCCCCAGGTACTCGAACCATTCGAGGAATCGCTCCAGCCCTGCATTGCAGTGGAGGATGGTTGTTTACAGCGCAGCTAATTTTCAGTAAATTTCATAGTGTTGAACAGGTGCCTTGCATGCATCACAGCCAAACATTAGCAACTGAATAAAGTTTAAAACTTAAACAAAGTCCACGCATCCCAGAAGTAATTTTTTTCACAACAGATGAAAGTCCAGACCCTGTGGACGAAGCAAAGAACAAGGAGCTGGTTTATACCAGGCTACATTCTATCTGAGCAAAGGTTTAATATTCCAAACAGAAAATTAAAAAAAGATTGTGATTTGATTGCCAGAAGAATGTTTGAATTCCCTGGAACTTGGATAAAACTAATCCAAAGTTGTTTTCTCCAGTAAAGCAACTGGAAAAAAAACCCTGAGTCATGATTAAAATCACCAGATATTTCCACAAACACTTCAGACATAAAGTGTCTAAACATAACACTTTAGGGTGTTATGTTTATAGCTTGGCAACAACTGAGCTAAATCCATATAACAAAATCCAAATCCATAAAAAAAAAGCCTTATAAATTCCCCTTTCTCTGAAAAGGAAATGGAAAGAGTATGGGAGAGTATAAATGATTATTTAAATCATTCAGAAAAAAAAGTTGTTGTTTTTTTTGCATCCATCAGGTTTCAGTAGCAAAACAGAAACAACTCCAGAAGAAAGGTTTACGCAGCCAGAGTTTCCCCCAGTGTATTATAAGCCTGGCGGGCCACCAGGGTTTACTTGTGCCCCACCAGGCTAAGAATTGCTTAGTTAAGTTTTTTTTTTTTTAAAAATGCTTTTTTAAAGACCTTGCAGTTGGTATTCAGGTATTAATCTTCCAACAACACATAATTATCAAGTAATATATTCAAATTTCCTGTCAACTTTAAACATTTTTAAGTCAGACACATGACGGGCTGCTGGATGAATGACTTCTTCTGGGGGAAACCTCTCACAACACCATCTCCATGCCACTGACAGGAAATATGTTGCAGTTTTAAAAAATGACATTTTATGTCATTTTTGTATACTTTAATACCATAATTAAAGTATACCATAATACTTCTGTGGCCCCAAGAATGAAACTCAGAACGGCCTGGATCGACCCCAGTCATGTACCTGTTGGTAAGGATTAAGTCACATTTGGTAGATTTATTTTTTGAATCCCATGTTTCACAATGTTAACTCGTTCTTTTAGCTATAACGTTTCCATAAACATGTGGCCCATAAATAATATTTCAAGAGCTCAGTAGAAAACTAACCAGAATGTAATGGGATTAATTTAATGATTTTGACAAGCACTTAGAAATCTGCATGGAACATTGCAATAAAAGTTATTGTTGTACGTACTGGCAACCTTACTTGCAGACTGGGTTAGAACACTGCTATTATGATCTTGTTTACAGGACAGATGGTCAGTTTATTGAAAAGTTTTAGGTTTAAAATAAAATGAATGTCCCCCATTACTTTTATTATGGTAATTTATTAGCCAGAGCAGTGCAACAACAAACCAAAGTGTTCTTGTGCAATAAGCATGTTTATTTAAATCATTCTTACAAACTCAGAGGGAATCTCTCCCACATGTTTTCCATAAATTAGCATATTTGGGGAAATGGCTTTTAAAATGACCAACTATTTGAATGTACTGGCTTTAACATTATCTGACCACTTGTGGCTGAAATGGCATTAAATTGTTGATATTTCAACACATCTCAGTAAAACACAGAAAAAGAAAACTTACTTGCAATTTGGGCTGCTATGTCGCAATCTATAGGCAATTAACATGATATAATGGATCTGGGTTATGTTTTTTTTATAAAACAAAGACAGAAATACAATAACACTTCTTAAATTGTCTATCACAACTCATATCATTATCGGACATTTCTCGAATATGACCTGGTAAGGCGGGGTTCGGGTTAGCTCTCCTCTACATACTGACAGAATAAACCAGTCAGCCATGGTGGGGAAAAAAAAAAAAAACAACAAAACACTCACCAAAACAAAAAGAAAAACTCAAAGCTTAGCGCGAGGCTAGCAATGGTTGTGAATGAAAAAAGTCTGTATCTTTTGTCAGTACTCAGTTGACAGGAAGTGTAAGGATAAATGTAAGGACAACTTAAAGTGCAGTCTCATCAGAAACATGGATAAACTTTGCTTTCTTATGTATGAAATAAAGATTAAAGGTCTTGATCATTATGGAAGTGTACACAAACTTTTACTGTTTGCAGGGGTTTTAACTTCAAAGCATTTTTAAAAGGGAGATTTTCTATTAAAATGTTAAAAATGTCAGATTCTTGGTTTTGCACATGATGTTTTAGTTCTTTAAAACGACGGCGGCAAAATACTTTTTTTTTTAAACTTGTAAAACCACTCAGTGTTTTGCTGAACCACTGCTGCTTGTTACATTTGTGAAGCTTGAATAATAAATGTGGGCCTCTGCCTATTAATTTGTTAAATTCTTTTCATTCACTCCATTTGTTGAGTAAACAAATGGCTGAGTTGTTGTAATGGCTGGACTGGAAAAGTGGATGATAGGAAATGACAGCAAAGTTCCATGAATTTCCAGTTGCATCGTGTAAGAGTGATATGATGCACAGTCAGAGGGACACAATGTTCAATAATGTCTCCGTTCTAGAAGCGCTCAGATTTCTGGGGGATGTAGGCAGAGGAAAGGCTTTTGCCGCTCAACCTATTTCCATCACTTCGTTCTGGTCTCACTGCAGCGTGTGTGAATCAGTGTTTCAGTGAAGCCTCGCTGAGGTCAAATGTTAAAAGACTAGTTCACAGTACAAATCACCTGATTCTCAATGACTCTTGATAGTCCTTAAAACTTCACTGTACAAGTCGGGATTAGCCTTTTCCGAGTTTGGAGTAACTGTTAGCATCACTAGCTTGATGGGTTTTTGGTATCTTGTGTAGTTTTGCCTCCACCTACAGGTCAAAGCATGTAATATAATGTCTCTTGATTTTAAAAGGATGCCTTTTCTATTTTACACATCTTGTATATATGCCTTGGATCGTTTCCAAGAGACCTTCTCTTTGCGACTGATATTCACGCCATATACAATAGACGATATCAATAGAAAAAAACATTTAACAGAATGTTAATAATGTCGGTGATCTAGAAGCGCTCAGTATTCTGGGGGATGCAGGCAGAGGAAAGGTTTCAGCCGTTCAAACTCTCATAACCAGCTAAGCAAGATTGGTGGCATCAACAAACTCACTCACTCAGGTTACGTAGCAACAACCTGCTGAACAGTTTCAGGCTTTGCCACAGTGCCTCATAACTCCTAAAAGATATAAACAGTTTCCAGGAAATGTCATGTTACGAGTTTGGCAAGACTTTGTCTATTAAAAAAACCCACAAAACTAATCGAAAATCTTTTTTATTGACCGATATGACATCCTTATTGTAATATGTTTTTCAGCCATACCTTACGCCTGTCAGAGGTCCACTTTATTAGGTCAGAAATTAACATCAAACAATCCAGTTTTGACATTCGTTAATCGTGTCCCTATCACCAGGCTTGTTCCTCTCTAAGAAAAAGCCACTAAGTTGCCATAGTCAAGACAAGCTCACTTTCTCTTGTTGCACTGCCCCCTGGTGGCGGTATTAAGAACACAACCACCAGCTGAATGCTTGAGACCATCTCTAAAACCGCTGAGAACTACCAATTATTAAAGTTCAATATGTATAGATATGCACAATGGAAACCATTTTCACACTACAGCAGAAGTTAACATCTACACTTCTTTCCACTCTTGTGGGGTACAGCCAATCAGCAATAAGGAAAATTAATGCGCTTTTGGATTGGCTGATTTGCAAACAAATAGTATGTCAAATAGCACAGCGTTCAGGTATTCCAGCTTCCAAGGCTACATTTATTTTTTTATATTAGTTTAGATGTGCGCCATAAAAAACAAACAAAAAAAAACAATTTGTAAATAGTGGCATTTTCTAATTATAATTTGGGGATCTACTCTATCACTAAAAAGACTGCTAAGATTACTAAATTATTACTAAATTTACTAACTAAAATATACTTTCAAAATTCACTCTGGTGTCTTGTAGCGCTTAGAACGAATTAGAACGGATGACAACCAATGAAAGCTGGGTCGGTACACTTACAGTTATGACTGCAAAATTAAGTTGCTCAATAAAACAACAACAAAAAAAGTCAACAGTAATTCCAAAGTACATTCCAGAAGAAAGAAAAGATTTAAAGACTAAAGTATGTCGATACAAACTGCCTTCTAATCAAGCTGGAGGGCATTTTAATTTGGATTAAAGAGCGCAGGGACACCTCATGCCCTGGCATCACAGCAGGGATCTGGCGCTGGAGGGGCGGGGGGGATGGAGGGGGTGTGGTGACTTTTTGTACATCTCCGCCTCCTCGTGACATCAGCCAGCAGTGTTAATTTACAGCGCTGAAAATGTACCCGCTCGTTTTTCCTTCCCACCCTCCCCTTCAACCCTCACGACGACATTTTTGTGCAACATAACCCGGCTGCGTATTACCTTAGCACAAAAAAGCCGTGAAAGCGATAATAATGGCGAGGGCTGCACCGACATGACCAGCATGCGCGCTAACAAGATCAAATCCTAAGGCCAACCACCACCTACTCCGGGGATTTTTTTTCTCCCTCTATGACGAGGGGAGGGGGCGACTTGGCTGCGTGTTAGAACCTCCCCTGGATGAATGGGTAGCCATATTCTCATTCTCAGCTAACGGAGGGAAAAATATTGCCAGGCCCGGTTTAACCGACCAGAGCTGGCTGAAACACACCGATGAACGTTACGCTTGGCCTACATGAGAGTCAACAATACTCATCATGGATCCGCTTGAAAAGCAGCAGACAGACACGACGCAGCGGCGGGTTGCGCGTGCAGACCACCCCGCTGGGATCCATGTTAGAAAGAGAGCGTGCCCACAGGAAAAACACTCCGTAACACACCTCCATTATTTTTTCATGAAATGAATCCATTGGTGGCTCATTAAGGCCAACATGGTGGAGAGCGTGCATGTTATCGGTGAAGCCAGACAACGAGTGGCGTTATTTAACTTACAGAGAGAAGGAGACGAAACGAGCACACCTACCTCACTGGTCTTGACATTTTGCAGGAATAGTGTGGAGGTTAGAGACGGGAGAAGAAAAAGAACAGGGAGGGGGGGTAAAAGAAATAAGATTCCCGCTCTGCACAACACCGAGAGGCGCGAGGCTGCCGCGCGACTCCACCGTCCAAGCTAGCGCGTGAAAATAAGAGAAAGTCCAGGTTTCGCTCACCAAACACAAATATTCTTATTTTTTACCCTCAGCTACTCAAAATGGTGAATAAAACAAACTGAAACTGCAGCTTGTGTGCAACCAAACCAGGTGGTATTGAGGGGACGGTCCTCACTGGCCAGCACCGCCCCCTCCGGACCTTAAGAGCAGCAACACGTTCTTCTCAACCCGCCATTGGCTAATTTGAACGACGACTTTTCCTTTTATTGCATGCGTTCGCTGCTCGTCAGAGAATTTTTACATGCTATCCTCCGCCCCCACCCTCCCCGTTAGCAGGATAGGTTGACACCTCACTGTTGAGAAAACAAAAAGAGGCCCTCCGGTTGGATGCAAACATCCAATTCAGTGTGGGTCCCTGAAGACTATAAAGCGACAATGCAATCATACGTTCCAGAGTGCAAAGACATTATATACATATGATAATTGATTGGGTTGCATTTAAGTAATCACCTTTGACTGCACCACTACCAGGAAAGCCTTTCTTCTGTCTCACCTTGCAGACTGCAGTAGCAGATTATGCAGGTAGCAGGTCCTTCTGCATTACAGCTTAAATCCTGATTTACAAAATGACAGCCTCGAATTATAAATATAGGGTTTCTTTGGAAAAAAAGAAGTGCAATTATTTATGCTTTTTTTTTTTTTTTTTTTACATGCGCTGACATGTAAAAACATTTGAAAAAAAGAAAAAAATAGATTGAATACATAAAATTTTATGTGAATTTGATGTGGGAACATGTGCTCATGAGTATGCCTTTACAGTTTATCTCAAAACCAAACAAATATTTTTGGAAAAACAGAAATAAAAAAGGCACACTAACCCCAAAGCATGAAATTAATTACATCATTCTGATTTGTTAATCACACAATTCTCAGTAGAAGCACCTTTTGATTTAACTTCACCAGTTTTCTTTGATAGGATGCTCATCTTGAGTCGGCTATATTTGCCCACCCTGCCTTGCATTCTTTTTCCGCTGCCCTCTTGATGTGTCCTCTTTCCCTCCCCTGTTTTCTGTCACTCATTTCTGAATTCTGGCTAAGATATTAAAAATGATTTTCCTCTACCAATCACTGATGTCCTTGTGCTAAGCATTTCATTTGAAATCGTGGATCAAAACTTTTAAGTTCAGTTTATTCAGGCCTTCACAATCCAAGCAGCCATTTTTGCTCTCTGACAAGCAAAATAAAACTTAATTAAAACCACAAAAGTAAGATGACTTAAAAAAAAAGGATAATTTTCAATAAATATCTACTATAGGAAATGTATCAACTTTTTTTTTTAAATAACCACCATATTATTTACATTTTGGGTTTTAAAATTAAGAAAAACAGATACCAAGTGATTCCAAATCAGACCATCGGTGTGCCTGCAGAACGTGGAATGGAGCGGTACCACCTGTCCTCCGTCATCTGTGGGGATTCAAAGAGAGCCCATTTCTACACTTATTTAATGAAGGGAGAACAAACGATCAAGGCAGACGACGAACAGGTCTCCACTGCAGTGAAGACCTGTACTAACAGAGATTCATTTATGTTTATGAAAAGTTAAGAACTGAAGAGAGACACCAGGGTGTCAGTTTCTCCAGTCACTCCTCCTGGATTAAGTTGCTTTTGAAGAGGAGCTAAACATGTTCAATTTGGAAGATGATAAATATTATTTATATTATATTAAATATTATTTATTTATATTAAATATTATTAAATATCAGAAGATGAGAAAATCCCAAAAGAATCCCATAAGTGACCATCTTGAGGCTGGAAAAATTTGACTGAGACCGAACATGTGTCCTGTTACTTAAATTTATGGAATAAAAGGGTAAAAGGATTTTGCAGGTTTCTCTCCGGGTACTCCAGCTTCCTGCCACCTGGTTAATTGGTCTCTAAATTCTCCTTAGGTGTGATTAAAACATTTTAATAAAATGGTTACCTGGGTTTGAATCCCTGCCTGGGTTCCGTTTGCATGGGGTTTGAATGTTCTCCAAGTGCATTAGTGGGTTCTCTCCGGGTACTCCGGCTTCCTCCCATAGACCAAAAAGATGACTGTTGGTTTAATTGGCTTTTCTAGTTGACCTGTGCTGCATGTCTTCTCCTCTCTTTCATAACTCCCTTTCCTGTCTACTACTATTAGTATAGTAGACTTGCCAAAATGCCAAAAATAAATTTCATGAATATCAAAAGGTAGTTTCCTGTTTGCAGGTTTCTCTCCGGCTTCCTGCCACAGTCTAAAATCATGACTGCTTAGTTAATTGGTCTCTAAATTCTCCTTAAGTGTAAATAGAAAAAAATTAATGTGCATATAATGTATACAGTGAGGAAAAAAAGTAGTCAGTCACCAATTGTGCATGTTCTACCACTTAAAAAGATGAGAGGCCTGTAATTGACATCATAGGTAGACCTCAACTATGAGAGACAAAATGAGAAAAAGGTTTTCTGTAAGTCTTCACCAGGTTGTCTCACACCGCTGCCTCCTCCAAGCAGATCTCCTCTAAAGCAGTGATGTTCTGGGGCTGCCAACGGGTAACACAGACTTTCAACTCCCTCCAAAGGTCTTCGATGTGGTTGAGATCTGGAGACTGGCTAAGCCACTCCAGGACCTTGAAATGCTTCTTATGAAGCCTTTGTTGCCCTGGCAGTGTGCTTGGGATCATAGTCATGCTGAAAGACCCAGCTATGTTTCATCTTCAATGCCCTTGCTGATGGAAGGAGGTTTGTACTCAAAATCTTACAATACATGGCCCCATCCATTCTTTCATGTACACGGACCAATCGACCTGGTCCCTTTGCATAGAAACAGCCCCAAAGCATGATGCTGCCACTCCCATGCTTCACAGTTGGTATGGTGTTCTTTGGATGCAACTCAGCATTCACTCTCCTCCAAACACAATGAGTTGTGTTTATAACAAACAGATCTACTTTGGTGTCATCTGACCATATGACAGTCTCCCAATACGCTTCTGGAACATCCAAATGCTCTGTAGCAAACTTCAGACGCGCCCAGATATGTACTGGCTTCAGCAGGGGGACACGTCTGGCAGTGCAAGATCTGAGTCACTGGTGGTGTAGTGTGTTACTGATGGTAGCCTTTGTAACTTTGACCCCAGCTTTCTGAGGGTCATCCTTTAGGTCCCCCCGTGTGGTTCTGGGATTTTTGCTCACCATTCTTGTGATCATTCTGACCCCACAGGCTGAGATCTTGATCCCCTGATCAAGGAAGATTAGCAATGGTCTTGTAGGTCTTCCATTTTCTGATTATCACTCCCACAGTAGATTTCTTCACACCAAGCTGCCTGTTGCAGATTCAGTCTTCCCAGCCTGGTGCAGGTCTACAATCCTGTTTCTGGTGTCCTTCGACAGTCTTTGGTCTTCACTGTAGTGGAACATGGAGCGTGACTGTTTGTGGGCAGGTGTCTTTTATACTATTAACGAGTTCAAACAGGTGCCACTGATGCAGGTAATGAGTGGAGGACAGAGGAGCCTCTTAAGGAAGAAGATACAGGTCTGTGGCAATCCGGCTTTTTGTAGATGACCAAATACGTATTTTCCACCCATATCTGCAAATAAATACTTTAAAATTCAGACAATGTGGTTTTCTTTTTTTTCTAATTTTGTCTCTCATAGTTGAGGTCTACCTATGATGTCAATTACAGGCCTCCCTCAGCTTTTTAAGTGGGAGAACTTGCACAATTGGTGACTATTTATTTTTTTCCCCCATTCTAAGTAGATCCGCGTCTATCCAGAGACATTTACTACAGGTCAACTTACTTTGCTGCACCCACATCAGCTTTTATTTAATTGTTTTTTTACACTTGACTAAGTATAGCAAATGTTTTGAAAGAAAGTGACCCAAACCTTGTTCTTATACTGAGAATAAATTTGTTCAATCGAGCCAAAATATTTTTGAAAACTAGATGCTTTTCTTTTAGTGCAGCAAACGTGGAAACTCCATTTAAATTTTTCAATCTACAATCAATAACATTCATTTCCCTATCAAAAAGGATGGTCTTATCTGCCAGTTTTTCTGATTCGACAATTTTGCTCCATGTGACAAAACCTTTGGACATCCCTGCTCTACTGGAGATGAGTTCGACCGTTTCTAACTCGTCTGTCTGCATTGTACCAAGTGAACACACATTTTGCTACGGGGTTTTTGCCAATTTTCTTCCATAAAGGTGTCGATGAGCGAGTGTGGTGTCCGACTCGACTAACCTGCACAGAGTCCTGATCTTGAACAAATATCTGAGGAGTGAATTTTATCGGAGACTGTGAGCCAGGTCTGGCTGTCCAACATCAGTGAGTGACCTGACAAGTTCCAGTTAAGACCAGCAAAAACATAAAAACATTAAGTGTTACTTAAAGTAGTACAATAAAAGTGATTAAAATGTAAAGGTAGAAGTGGTACAGCATGGAGCAATTTTAGTAGTGTTCAACACTTTAACAGTCTGGGAAATAAAGCTGCTTATTCTGCTGCCTCTGCTCCTTTAGCGCCACCCAGAGGACAAAAGGGCAAAAATACCCAACTTGTGTTCAGAATGTGTACTGTATCCATGATTTTTTTTTTCGTGCTGATTTCAGTGTATTATCACAATTTATTAATCAAAGACAAGTTACTTCATCACTGGTGAAAACACACGACAGTGATATCAATTTGCGCATTTTGACATTTCAAAAATAAATTAACGTAACAGAAACTCTGCACATTTTGATAAAAGGCTTTGGCACTAGGATGAGTTTGGTTTGGTCAACATGTTGCCATTGGTGCAGACCATAAAGAAGAAGGCAAGAGGAAGTAGTTGGATTGCATTGTGTTCTCTTAATGACTTATTGTGTGAGCAAATGTATTTATTACTGCAATTGCAAAATCGGAATATTGACCAAGTTTTGCGCACATTTGTAATGGAAACATTTACAGCAGAAATCAGCTAGTATCAGTCTGATTTCTGCTGTAAACAAAACAACAAAAACAAGCTCATAATGCGTCATCCAAATATGTGTAAATGCGTTCTTGTTTTGAGAACTCCAGCTGAGACTTTTGGAGGAAACCTTTGTTTTGTTTTTTTTTAACCTCATTGAATTTCCACCCACACATGTGGCGATTGTGAGTAGGTTCCATCAAATTGCAGGCTTTGCTGAGGGCTTCGTTGGAATTTGAGTTATTCCGATCACCCTGTTTGTATGCAGCATGTGTGTTTTTGGGTCAGCAGAGCAGGATTTTGGGAGAGGCCGCTGAATCATGATTGGTGATTTTTGCATTGAGAGATTTGGTTAAAATGCACTGCCTCGCCTGTCTCTCTCGTTCACTCCCCAATTCCCTCCACAGCAGACAGACTTCTGTCTGAGTTCGCTGATGATGCTTTGCCGTGAAGCAGGTATGTTCCCATGGCAACCGGGAGACTAACTCCAGCCTCTCTTTTCATGCCTTGCAGAGATGTTTCTGGATCTTTCTCCAGGTTGATCTTTGCAGTAGAAACTACTCAAGGCTGAATGCTCCTGTTTTTAATCCTTGATATAGATTTTGATGACATGAAACGTAACGACAAAAAACATCACTTAAAAATAACAATGATGAAAGAGTTGATATATTGGCTGACAGACTGCTCTGTTGCACAGTTGTTAAAGTGAATATGGGTTCACTTTAAAAATCTGCAGCTCAAGATTTTTACTGAAATCTCAATCTGAAATGCTCGACTCCTGGAGCGTCCTACTGTTCCTTTATCTGTATAGCACTGACATCCCCAGGCTGGCTTCGTCAACTGCACTGCAACACACTCATAAATAATCAATGTGTGAATATATAAATCGTGAAATATCCACAAAATTCTTGGATCTTTAGAATCTAATGGAGAGACAAGGGAGAACATGCAAACTTTCTGCAGAAAGACTCCAGGTCGGTCACTGTGCTAACAACCGTGCCACTATGCAGCTGCCTCACTCCATTTTCTAAGTACATCAGATGATTTTTTTCTTTTTAGAACAATAATACAGAAAGGTTATAAAAAAATGGAGGCAAGCCTGTAAAACAAACCTATCTGAAATGGTTTCAAATCTACAAACCCACTGAGCTAGAAAGACTCTACTAAACTACCGGGTAAAAGATGAAAGAATGATAAAGACCGAATGACTACCTAAAAGTAAAACCTTGAAGAATATGCAAGTAAGACATAAAACCAATAAAACTATTTTTTAAAAAGATCTTGAGATATTTCCTTTTAGTAAAATATTTTGGTTTACATTCTTAGATATTTGATTAAATTTTGTTTATTTATTAAATTTTTTAAATGTTTTTAGCCATAGCTCATTGCTTGGAGTTTTTCAAGAGCTTTTGTATCCCTTTGAGAATGTTATGTTAACAAACCATATTTGTTTAATAGGGATCTGGACTAACTTCCCCCAATGCAGTGGTTCCCAAAGTTGGTGGAGGTCCAGCATCCTCCATGTTTTAGTTCTCTCCCTGGTGCTAGCAACAACTTTTTTAGCTTGTCAATGTTCTTCTTAGACTTTCTAATGAGCCATCATTTGATCCAGGTGTGTTAAACCAGGGAGAGAACTAAAACATGCAGGATTCTGGTGTTTTGACTATTTGTGCTACTTTGTCAGATTTTCCTACCGTTGAGCATCAACGCATGCGCATTACCACAAGGTAGGACGGATTTACGGGTAGCACAGATCTTCAGAAGACCGGCCCTCAAGGACCCACTTTGGGAACCACTGCCTAATGTAAGATGAGATTAAAGAATCCAGCGTGACAAAAAAATTATTTGGCGATTGCAGTTATCTGCGACTGAAATTTATAGACATAAACTTTCAACCCAACACGTGACACTGTTCAGTAATGACAAAAAATCTCTAAGATTATGTTTGTCAAGATCTTATGTTTTTTTTGTTTTTTTTTTAGAAATGCTAACTTGTCCTCAAACAGAATTGTAGGCAAAATATTTCCAGTGCCTAGTTAAAACTTTTGAAAACATTCAGAAGTGAACACAAAGTTGGATAGTTTATTTTTTTTTCTTGTCCTAGGACCTATGAATGTTTGGAGATGGACTTTTGTCAATAAATGAGATACATCGTGCATTTATCCTAAAGAATAGTAAAAGAAGAAAAAATTCCAGGTGTTATTCAGTCTGTTTCAGAGAGAATGTGAAATGGGTGATTTCGTTTGTACAAAGGACATTTTCTGATGTTCGGAGGAACTGATACAGAGAAATAATGTGAGATCGCACACAGGAAATAGTGGCTCACAGATTTCTCCAACAGTTCAGCTCAATAATTAGTCCTGCCGTAAAGGAGCTTCATACCTTGCAGACTGAATTGGGCAAAACCTATCAATGTATCTATCATGCCTTACAGTACGGGTTTCATTTATTCGTTGTTTTTTTGCTGTCAGCCCACAAAGGACAGCATTCATCTCCACTGTCCATCCATCCATCAATTTTCTATACTCCCTTGTCCTTTAGTGGGTACAAGGGAGTTCCTATCTCCAGCTGGTTCCTCTCTCCAGCTAACGTTCCGGGCGAGAGGCGGGGTCACCCTGGACAGGTCGCCAGTCTGTCACAGGGCAACACAGAGACACACAGGACAGACAACCATGCACACATACACTCACACCTAATTTTTGAGAGGCCAATTAACCTGACAGTCATGTTTTTGGACTATGGGAGGAAGCCGGAATACCCGGAGAGAACCCACGCATGCACAGGGAGAACATGCAAACTCCATGCAGAAAGACCGGGGCCGGGAATCGAACCCAGAACCTTCTTGCTGCAAGGTAACAGCTCTACCAACTGCACCACTGTGCAGCCCATCTCCACTGTCCCTGTTAGATAAATAAAGATAAAACGATGAAGATGAGCGAGACGCCATACAGCAAGCCTGGGCTACAGATCGATGTGCTGCATGTCCAAATGTGGCAGAGGGTTATCACTATCACGAGTTATTCTCCATCACTGAGTGTAGTAACACATTCAGTGTGCTTTAATTAAAACAACTGCAAATCCATTGAATGAATGAAATCAGGCAATGTGCAGTTCGCATAGGGACCTCAAGAGGGCAGTGCAGGCTCAGAATTGGGGCTTGCTGGAATCCATATTGGATATTCCAGTCAGCCAGTGGTGTCAGATGCCTGCTGGCCGAGTGTTTAGCTCAGTTCCTCTCTCCCTGTGTGTGAACGTCGGGCTAAAACGTCTCTTGACCTGCCTGTGACACCCTCGGCTGCTGACCTCATTGTCTGGCAGTCTGCAAATAAACCCACTGATGCTCAAACACAGAAACAGAAAAAGCGACGCCGGTATGGAGCTTCCGCAAATGAAGCTCGTATTCAAAGGCTTATCGCGCCTCCCGGCACACCGATTGTTCTTACATCTCATCCTCCCACACTTTGGAGCCGATTTCCTAATTTTCTCTACTCAGTTCTGGGATGAGAAAGCCGGAGGCAACCCTGTGGATAAGCAGAGGAAGAAATACAGAGAGCATGAGAGGGAGAGATGGAGGAGAGGCTGTGCTGCTTAACGAAATTCTTAACCCTGTGATCTATGAAAAGCATGTGTGTGTTGGGGGAGGTGGGAAGATTTTACTCGATGCACACAAGCTAACCAAAAGCATGGTAAAGGATTTAAAATATCAACCAAAACACAGCTTGTCTACTTGCCTGCTTTAAGTCTGTTCCTTAGACCACTTTGATAATATTACAATAACAAAGCCTAAAAGTTGGGGAGCAGAAATGGCGGGATGATCATGGCAGAAAGAGCTGAACACAGACAAGCTTTTCTTTCCTCACTGTCTGAGATTAAATCAGTCTAAACCTCAATCATGATTACCAACCTTTTTTACTCATTTCTAATTTTCTAAATACCAGATATATAATTTATTTATTCAAGGGCAGAAGTGTTCATCCTCTCTGGGTTTTTCCAACTTTTTCAATACCAATAAAATACCAATTTTTGCAGCTTTGCTGGTGTAGCCTCATTTAAGTTGCTTTGCTATTCAAGCTAGCATAGCATGCTAATGGAAAAGAAAACATTTCTGACAAGAAAAAGACTGAAGGATCCGTCCAGCAGCACTGTTACAGAGGACACTGGTCCAACAAAACCCTGAGGACTCAGAAGGCATGAGGCAGCATTTATGCTAAATGTAATCGGTCATAATTATTTAATTTTTATATTTACGGACACAATAGCGACTTAATAAGGCGTTATATATGTGATTAGCTTAAATCAGGTTTATCAGCTGAAAGTGTCGACATTTCACCTCAAATATGTGTATCTCTGCTCTCTTCTTACCCGCAGACCTGTATTCATCAGAGAAAAAAACCCACCACAAGTTATTTTCTCTCTCTCCATTTATCTATCCCCACAGGGCGCCGATAAGCGGGAAGCTACATGAGTGTTTGGAGGGCTGACCTAAAGGCAGGCGTATCTTTCTGCCTAAATCTGGTGTTGACACAGTTCACTTCAGACTTCATATGCGTCTTTCTAGTTATTTTGCTCTTATTTTTTGTGAAGGACACATAGAAGGCAGACATGTATTTTAACTGCTTGTAGAAAAAGTGATTAAAATAATAATTCATTTATTCCCTTAATGAATCCGGCAGAACGCTGGAGGCAGCAGGTGAGTTGGGGGATGAGTGTGTGGCGTTTAGTGTTCAGCCATCTACAGGGAAGATGTATAAAGTAGAGCACACACCGGACAGGATGTGACCAGATAATACATCATTTATTGTCATTTTTGTCTGGTGACTGTCCTTAGTAATGAAACCTGGTACACGGAGACACCGCCATTAAAAATGTACCGTGGAAGAAACGTTGAATTAAATTCATTTAAACTTCCCTTTGGGGATCAATAAAGTGCATTCTATTCTATTCTAATCTATTCTATTCTACATAAGCAGGTAGCTCAGTGATCAGGCGTTCACTAAAGGAATGCTCTTATTGTATTTTTGGCAATAAATGTTTTTCTTATTTTTAATAAAAGTATAGAATTATTTGTTCATTTTTATTAATGTATTTTTAATAAGATACAGAATACGCTTATGTGGTCTAATGAGAAATATGCAGGAAGTGCCTTTTTTTTAATCTGATTGTCAGAATAATCAATAGAATAATCTATTACTAACATAATCAGTGGTTGCAGCCTAATAACTGCAACCACTGATTATGGTGGTGCAGTTGTAAGTCAACAATGTAAAAAAAAAAAATCCACATGCGTGCAACTCTCTAAACCGATGAAGACGTAAGCGAGGGCTTTGTTAACAAAATGAAAGATGAAAAAAGCTCTAATTTAAGTTTTAATACCAGCCATTGATTTGTGTGTTTCCCGACTTTGTGTTTAGGTTGAAGAGGGTGAAGTTAAACCAAAAACCAGACAAGAACGACGTGTTCCGAACAATTCCCCACTCTCTCCCTGAAACAGAGATGCACTGACAGTCATGCAGCTTGAAATGTAAATAGGTCCAACATTAGCATTCAGCCGTCATCTCCTCCTCTGTTTTTATGTCAGTATGTGTGTGTGTGAATTAAATTGGGGGTGGAGGGGGAGTGAGGGGTAACAGTAGGGAGTTGGACTATTTGATCAGGCTCCCCTCGGCTCGCTGTGAGCCTCAGTAGCAGGAGTTCATCTGTGGGACAGGCGCTAATGCTGAGCACATCAGCTTGCAGTATTGTGCCAGATTCTGGAAATCATACAGGCGTGTGTGTGTGTGTGTGTGTACGAGAGAGAGAGAATGTGGGCATTTGTTTGCATGTCACTGCGAGCTCCAGCATCTGTCTCCTTACATGCAATGCTTCTCCATCCCACACATTCAACACATAAGATAACGCAGCGAGAAGCAAACGCTAAGCCATGACGCTTTCACACCTCGCAAGTCAATGTGTCTGCGTGTGTGGGGGTGTGTGTGTGTGTGTTGGTTCTGATGCATATCTTCCCAAGGCTCTTTGTCTCCCAAGTTCACCCGAAAGTGAACCCATATATCCCTGAAAATCCAAACGACACAGTAAACTGTTGTGTTCACCCATAAATCCAGGCAATTATCTGGACACGCACGCACACATCCTTGTAGTTCTACACAAAATGAGGTCTTTGTATTGTATTGACTTCTATTAATTTTAGGAAAAGCATATATGCTTAACCCAAACATTTCCCCTAACCTTCTAACCCGTACTAGTCTATTCTTCACCCAGACCTGGGTGCCTTGATTCTTTTTCATCCATGTTTGATAAATCCTTGCATCTCCCGTGGCAACCGCTCAGCTGTGCGAAGCTCCTGGTTGAACGTAGCTCCGCCTTCGAGGCACAACTCCTCCTCCGGTCTGCAGTTTCCAAGCTTCCGCCTGACAGATCATGCTTCCTGCTCCTCCCCCACTCAAGCTCCTTCAGACTAGCCAGCAGCAATTAGCAAACATCTGGTGCAACTGCACATCAGCTGCTACTTCTCAGTGAAACGCTGGTAAAAAAAAAAGTTCCTGACAGCAGAATTTCAGAAACAGCAGGAGTTTCTTAAAGAGACAGAGGTCCAATTTCAAGGTGTTAAAATACAATGTAAAAGTCATATTTGATATATTTATTACAGCACTTTTATAACAACTGAAGTTAACATAGTTACTGGATTGTGCTATACAATGACACTATTTTTTGTTGTCTTTATTAATTGATTGATAAAGATAATTCCAGAAAACGATAAAAATGTCCTACTTAACGGAATATAAACTCAGGACTAAATCAGGAAAAGCAAAAACAAAAATGGATTAGCAGAGCTAGCTAACAAATGTTGATGCCATCTGAGACATGTTACTATGGAATATCGGCCGGGTCCCAAAACTTGCACTGCACCCTACTCTGCTATATGAAATGTGGACTCAGTCGAAGTGCGAATAAGGGGTCGAGTGTGCAGGTTACAAGTGGCAAAAATGTGAGAAGTGGGTCAGTGTTCCTCTGTTTCGCAACTTCTACATCCAAAATAGCGGACCGGTCGCTGTTCAGGCATTTGTGCTGCTGAAAAGTAACAAGTACAACAAAAAAAAAATCATTTTTAGGTATTATTGCTTTGCGAAGTCGTTGCTGAAGATATTTGGCTGTTCAAATGTGTTTTGTCATGACTTGTTGAATACAGAGCAAAATTCCATGTATCATTTGTGATCAGATTTTTTTACTTTTTTTGTGACAAACACAGTTTGCTTGGTGAGCATTACCATATTTCCAATGGCAACGTTTTTATCGTATCATGATTTTATCAAAAAAATGCACCTTAAAGTACAGTAATATTTAGTTTAACCATCAGAAATTCTTCCTTTCTGCCCACAGCATCACCATCTACAATGACTCTTTGAATACATTTTGAGTATATGGGCTGCGAAAGCATTAAGCTTCCTCTTCAGACCAATAAAAGTGTGTTTGAATTGAATTGAATTAAATAAGAGTTTTCAGTCTTTTCAGCATCCACAGCCCTCTTGGAGGAACCAGCCCTTAGCCACGCGGTTATCTTCTGAAAACATAAGTGATTTCCAGGCGCTCTGCTCACCATTTAAATACAGTTAAGAAACATTCTAAGTAACGTCCTGAAGCAGCCGAAAGCTTCGCCGTTTGCATTCTTCATCGAAACAAATACAATCGATTTGCTCTATTTTCAGCCGAGTAAAGGGCGTTAATTTGCTCCAGTGAGAATTTCCTGCTGGCAGGATGGTTTATGTGGGGACCAGTCAGAATGAAGCGCAGCGTGGGTGTTCACTGTGATAAATAAACGTGACTCGGAGCAAGTCTCTGAGGCCCAGCAGTGTGAATGTATCTGTAGATACATTTAAAACACACTGTGCGTCTGAGCAGAATTAATTCTTTATGATTGCAGCCTCTGCAGTTCAGGTGTTTCTCTCTAACTTATTGACTAATGTATTAGGCAGCGTTGTGTTGTGTTATGTTATGTTGACCCCAGCGAACGGTACTTTCAAGGAGGCAGTATTCTGTAAAATTTTGAGCGTTCCATCATGTTATGAAGTTATTCCCTCATCAAAAACATATCTTTGATTGCCTTGATTCTTTAGAGAAATCTCTCCAATCTCCCATGGCAACCATTCAGCTGTGCAAAATGTCTGGGTGGACCAAGCCACGCCTTTGAGGTGAAACCCCTCCTAAGAGTTTCAGATTCGAAGCTTCAGAGCTTCTGCCTCAAAAGAAGTACTCTAACAAAAATCCCCCAACTCAGCTCCTTCAGACTAGCCAGGAGCAATTAGCAAACAGATTACCAACTGTGCATCTGCTGAGTTCATAACAGTGTTGCTTCTTAGTAAAACGCTGGTAAAAATGTCAGTGTTTTAACCAGTGCGTTGATTTATCGACCTTCATTTTGGGAGATCTGTGGTCAGCTCATCCTTACATGTGACGCCGATTGTATCCTCCCCACTGCTGCTAACTCATTGACTTTCTTGCTATATTTAGTGACATTACAGCAAGGCATTGGCCAAAATCAGGATCAGCAGGTCAAGCTTCTTAAAGATCAGTAATCAGCGATTAGCCAGAAAACTGTAAGCATGGCATCCCTAGTTATTATGAGGCAAAAGCAGCTCTAATCAGGTGGGGTTTTTAGCCTTGACTCAGTTTTTCAGCTGTTTTGCAGTTTTCTGGAAGTTTGTTCCAGATGTGTGGTGCATAGAAGCTGAATGCTGCTGGAGGTACGCAGTTACCACGCGCCTGTCAAACACGCCACACTGCCCGTTTAAAAGAGAGCAGCGAGTGTCTGCATGCTTAACCCAGCTCCAGCACCTTTTGATGCCGCATACGTCTCTGCGTCTTCCTCCTCTCCCTCCTCTTCCTCCTCTTCCCATGGCGAGGAGCTCATCATCAGAATGGCACGCTCTCCTTTTCACTCATGGCTCCCCTTCTCCTCCCCTGACGCTCCGCACTTGTTGAGGAGCTGTCATGTCTTCCTCTCCTCCTTTCCCCATCTCTGCGCTCTCTCTCCTCTTTCTCTCCCTCTCCTGTCATCTTTCCAGTGTGGCTGCAGGGGCGGATCAAAGCCGGTTGGAGGCGGAGGAGAATATGGAGGGGGGGTTGGAAAGTGGAGGGGAGGTAAGATGAAGAGGGAGTATTTCTGTATTTCGGGGTGAAAGAGAGGACAGGGTGGCTGTGCGACACGCTGAAAACGCACAGCTTTAAGGAGCTGCCGCTGCGACGATTTAAAGCACAGAAACAACTAAAAAAAGACCAGAAAAAAAAGCCCACTAAGGTGCTGATGGAATGAAAGTGTGCGTGATATTACGGCAGCTTTTTACCCGGCAAGGCTGTCGTTAAAGACCGACCTGACCCAGACCGGTCCAATGAGAAAGGTTAAATCAATACTGCTGGTAAAGTCCCAAAACCAATTCCTGTCACATTTCTGATCCAACCTGTGACATTTTACTGTCTCCATGTGGCTCATGCAGCGCAGTTCTCTCTCCCGGCCACAGGGTGGCAGTGTGAGATGACGGCACCCAGCAGTTCAACAGCAGGATCTCTCAGCTTTGACCCATAAATCACCTCCTGCAGCAGCACATTTGGGTTACAGATACAGATTATGTAAATGACAGACATATATGTGGCAGGAAAGGTAAATAAATAGGAAGCGGTTGGTAAAGATGGAATTCGCTGATGTTCCCACAATATTAATATGAAACAAACTTATGTAAAACGATGTGCATGGGTGAAGCCGTGACAGTGGAGCTGAAATCACTCTGCTATTCTAATTAGCAAACTGAAAACTGACTGAGTACATTTATTCAAATCAGTTGCTCAAAATTTTTCATGCTCCTTGTTTTTTTGGGGTGTTTTTTTAAATAAATTGTCACATTACAACTTAAAACATCAGTTTCTATTAAATTTTTGAAGAAATTAGTAATTGTTGAGTGAAAACAAAAGAATACATGAAGTTTAGAAATATCACAATCTTTTCAGATTCCTGTTTTATTATTACTACCAGCATGTTCTCAGTGGACATCACTAAGAGCTTCTGTGGAGAGTATTCAAGTTTTTCCTCAGATTCTCAACGTAATTTAGACCTGGCCTTTGACTGGGCCGTTCCAACACATCAAATGGCCCACGGCCCACACTTTGTACACACTCCTGCAATCCCTCCTGCAGGGAGTTAGTTAACAAAAGGTCTGCAAAATCATCAATAAATGCTGCATTTACAGGTGAAATAATAACTTAACTTAGTTATGTGCACTGATTATATGTATTACATTTGCTCCACAGAAAGGATGTCATGATGAAGAACAACTGTTTCCTCTCTGGAGTAGAGATGTACTGCTGAACGCAGTGACAGCTTTTTGTGATGCTGTGTTGGGTATTAGGATAGAACAAATAAAGGAGGAGTACAATTCTGCCAAAAAAACAAAGATATTTTTTTGAATAATCTCAGAATAAAAAAAGGTAAGAAGAAAATAAAAAAAACAAGGACATTTTTGAGTTTGAAAAGTAAAACGCATGGGAAATGTTTGGGTGGAAATTCACTCTTCCTTTTTTTTTCTATCTACATTCTACATTGTCCCGTTGTAGGTTTAAATCCAAAAGGTCAGTGATGCAGAGTAAAAAAAATAAGAAAAAGAAATGTTACCATCATAAAAAAATATATGTACTAAAATGTCTAAAACGTTTAGGTCCATTTCATCTTGGTCTAAATTTTAATGAAACATTTTAAAGTAACACTGAGCTTCTTCTCAATTCAATGCAGTTTCCGTTCTCCTAAAATGAACTTATTGGAAGTGGAACTAACAACCACCGCTGCTGCCTTAGTCAATTTGTTGCTACAGTTTTTAATACAAACTTTTTTTTTTTCTTCTTTTTTTTCAAAAGAGCAACTAGAAACAAATCTTTGTCTTTTTCTTAAGTAATATGAGACTTATGGAAGTATCTGTTGGTCTCGCTGTATGAGCAGCAGGTAGGGCCTTCGCCCCACCCCCCCCTCTCTGAGCCCCCAGCGGCTGATTCTTGGCGCAGCAGTGGCTCCCAGCAGGAGCCAGAGCCGCTCTCTGTGTTGAGACTGTTAATAAATCACACATTCGCCACTGGCTGATCGCCCTGCGGTCAGGAAGGGATGTAAAAATTACACTTTCTTTGTGAAACTTTTACTTTAGGCATACTTTTGTTTTCTTTTAGGCCCATTCAGATTGTAGGTCCTATAAGGTTCAATTTATCCATAAAACAACAAATATTAGTGAATGTTTCAGTGTTGTAACTGAATTGTAACTTTAAAAGCCAAACCAGACTCAAGGAAAAAAAAAAAAGTAATAAAAATTCTTTCGAACATATTCAAGGGAAGATTGTGACACTTATGGTCACGAACATCATCAGTCCTATTTTCAAAAGCATCTATTACATTTAATATCACTTATTTGGCAGGGTCAGCAAAAGAGGGCATTGTTCATCTGTACAATTGACTTAACTCTTTCTAATTATTATTATTTTCTCCAAATATTTTGTAGACACCTCAAGGAGGAGGAGTAGCAACTTTCAATCAGCTTAGTTATTCGCTACAATTGTTTCAAATAGCTCAGCTCCTCCAGACTAGCCAGCAGCAATTAGCAAACACTTGGCTGAACTGCTGAGCTGGCTATACGAGCTCATTACACGAACTGTTTCTCTGTGAAACACTGTTGAAAATGTTGTTAAAGGGTTAATAGAGGAGCCATGTTGTGATGACTTCCTGAAAGCAAAGTCTCAGAAAGAAAATGAGTTTCTTAAAGAGACAGGGACCCAAAATTACAAATTTAAATTTCTATCAAGTAATATTTGATTTATACAGCATTTTTATAACAACTGACGTTAACTTAGTTACTACGTAGTTGGAGTAAAAGTCTTGTTTCCAAAGCACATCTACTTGAATGATTAGTTTGTGTATTGGCAGAGGGAGAGAAGAGATGGACCTGCTGGGAGTTTTCTCACTTCTGCACACACCTGATCTCGGGTTCATCCGCAGAGCAGGTCTTAAAATACGCGGATAAAGCCGCAAAAATATCCATAGATTGAGTGCCAGCTGCTGCTGTTCAGCATTCGCCTGCAGCTCTCTCCGGGGTTTCTGTGGCAACCTGTCACACAGCTGGAGCCGCGTGACAGGTGGCGCTCTCTAACAGTGGCACCGGGCTGAAAGCAGCGCTGCAGCCTGCAAAACGCCTATTAACGATATAACACAATAGTCAAAATGGGGAATAATATGTTCCACCTCCATTTTTTTTTTTTGCTTTTCATTTAATATTTAGTTGACACTGCTCTAAAGTATCCCCTAGCAACAGATTAAAACATGACTAGTTAACTGTAATTGTCACTGTGCAAACAGCTAGCAGTTTATTCTGAGAGACGTTGCTCCTCTGTGTGCAGCGGCATGTTCACCGTCACGTTGTGGAAGTAATTATTCATGTGACCTTCTTCTGAATTTGTCTTTTTTGTGAAACATCTCAAGGTTTGTCAGGGTAAAACATTCATGGAAAAGTTTGATTCATCTCTTGATTTCTCCAGGTGATGATGACAGTGACAGACATAAGAAAACTTCATGTAAAATAAAAAATACAATTGGAGGTCGACTTTCTTTTTCCAGATTAAAGAAAGAAATTCCAGAAAGAATTTTTTTCCATCAATATTGATTATAATGAATCAAGTCCAGTTGATCATGTGGCATGAACGACACAACAGTCATTATAGTCTGGAATAAGGAAAAACTCACAGTCAGAAGTGAGCAGAGTACCCCAACATTGTACTCAAGTAAGAGTTGCACTATTTAAACATGTTTCTACTGGAGCAAAAGTAAAACTAAGCCGTCCAAGAAATGATTCAAGTCAAAGTAAAAAAGGTATTTTGTAAAATATCTACTTAATAAATGATCAAATTCAATCATTTAATATCTAAGAGTTACATCATCAGATCATCAGACACCAAAATGTAAAATTAAGAGGAAATGTTGAAAATTACAATTCATACAAGTAACAAAAAATAACATTGGAGGAAAGAAAAATGTTCCCAATCAGTTTCTTTCAATATAAAAAAACTACCGCTGTGTGTCTGGTGAATTTTTGTTTAAATCATGTTTGTTTTTCATTCTGTGGATAGAGAATCCAGATATTTTGCTCAAATAAGAGAAGAGATACTTTATAATAAAATGACTGAAGCAAATCTAAAAGTACAGCGTAGTAAAAATACTCCTACATGTAATTTTTTTCAAAAACAAAAAAAACAAGTCACTTAAGTAAATGTAACTATTTACTACCCAAATCTGGGCACCATCATCATAAACCAGAGGGAGACACTGCTGCTGACAGAAGTGAGCAGGAGGTAAGTGTTGGTCCTGAGGTTGCTGGTTCAAAGCCCTGCTCACATTGCCACTGAGTGCTTATTAAATAATAAAAGATGTTAATTGAACTAGTGGGTCAATAATATTGTTCAAAACTGACTTCGGTATCGGATTAATATTTTAGTTGCAGATTGCCTATTGGAATGTTGTTTTTTTATTTTTGCATTGCAGTTTCTCAAATCTACCTCAAAGCAGATTTTATTTATTAAATTTTTTTTAAAATTTTCTCTGAAATGATATTTTCTGCTGTTTTTGTTTGGGAAAGATGCACATAAATCATGTCAATATGTTATTAAGGTATTTTGCAGACACCACTAAGCTTTGTCCAGATGATGCCGTCGGTTGAATAAAGTAACTTAAAGGAAATCCCACAAAAACTCCTGAGGACCAGAAATGTGACGCTGTGGCAAACCTAAACAAAAAGTATCGGTGCACCTGGTCCTCTGTTTACTTGGTGTCGGGTCGACACGACTCTACAGCCAACAGCTCATCTTATTGTCTGAAGTGTGAAGCAATTCCCCAAAAAAACCAGAGAAAATGTGTATTTTCACTTCTGTAAAACTAATAATCACTCATTTCTCTGTTTGTTGCTCAGCTGATAACTTACAATGTGCCCAGGGCAACATGTTCACCTCCATGCAGAGAACCTGACTGAACGCTGATTTTTTAGGACTAACTTGTTTGCTCCCTTCATACATCCAATCACTGCTCTTCTAAAACCTTGCATGAAAGACGGAGCTGCAGGACCGTTCTTCCCTGCACTCTCTAAACCATTTTCTGGTTTTCTTGCTAAAGTTGTTGTGCCTGGTGGTCCTGTGTGACAAAGGAAGCGGCCATTGTCACACCACCACCTCTCTTCCAGGTATACGCCGACTTGGCGCTCTCCTCTGACCCGTGGAAACCTCCTCAGCCTCCTGAGCCTCCAGGTCTCTCGTGTTCAACCAGGCAGAAAGTTTGGCTTAATGGCCTAAAGCTGAATTTAAATATCCTGAAGTGAGGGAGTTCTCCACACCTGTGACCTTTACGCCGGGCAAATAAGCTTCTGCTAACAGAGATGGCTCAATGCCCTGCAACAATGAACTCGAGCTGTTCAAATTTTGTCACATTACAAGCAGAAACATTGTTGTAATTATTGATAATTTATGTTAAAATGCAAACACTGAGTAGAAGATGATAGAGGAAGAGAAGCAAATCTGATTTTATATAAAAAAAAAGAAACATTTCGAGAACATTTAACTTTGTTATGCCTGAATATATGCTAGTGCAACTAACATGACTTTAAAAGTAATTTCATTATTAAAATATGCATTAAACTGTGTGACCTCATCCCAGTATAATCCTGACTCAACTTGATTCTGTTTAGTTTTTGTGTTGCCTTGATTAAGTTGAGTTGCATCAACTTTATCTCTTAATAAAAGCCATTGTGACAAATTCCACTGAGTTGACTTAACTACCTCTAGCGATTACATTCAATAAAAAATGTCTAGTTAAGAGATATTTTATTTTAAAATGTGGCTCCAACTTATTTAAAATTTACATCAAGTTGACTTAACATAAAATTTAACATTTTTACAACAGCAGTGACAAAGTCACATGGACTGATTTTAACAAGTCAGCATTTCATTTTGAACCAATAAACTTTCTAATTCATTTCTAAGAGAAGTCAACTATGTAACGTTTATTTATTTATATTTTGTAATTTTTTTAAAATGTATTTTATCAGTGCATAAATCCAGCTGTTCTTTCGAGACCTCAAAGGTTTGTGAAGATTAGTGAAAAAGTTTAGGGTTAGGCCATAGAAAAATATCCCCAGGATTAAACACAGTTAAAATCATCATCTGAGAATAAAAAGAATGACATGACTGTTCATATGAACTGACAGACGACATCACTATCGCTGTGGTCTCTGGGGAGAGTGACAACAAGTTAGCAACTGTTGGAAGAAACCTGTAACTTCTGTTTGTCAAAGGTCATGCAGGAGACAGAGTCGACATATGGAAGAAGTTCTGGACAGGCAATCTGGTCAACGTTGATGTGAAGGTTGGAGTCAGATCTTCAGCTGGTAAATCTGGAAGAAAAAAACCTTCTAGGATGAATTAAAGAGGTTCAGAGGTTCACCCCTCCAGCTAACAGCCCTGAACATTCATCAGGAGTTAGAATGGGATAGCTTAGATCACATACTGATGTGTGAGAATGGCCTAGTCAAAGCCCAGCTCTGAACCTAATAGATAATCAGATGCTCTCCATTCAATCCTAAATTGTTTTTGCGATTGGTAGACATTCACCAGGAGGCGAACAGGACACACATTTACATTAAGAGGTGGATCAATGACGCTTTAGCTTCATTGTTATTTTTTACATTTTATTTGTAAAAGCAAAACTCATGAAAGCCACGATTGGATGAAAGAAAATATCCATCCATTCATCCTTGTCCCTTACTGGGGTCGGGAGATGCTGGTGTCTATCTCCAGCTAACATTCCGGGCAAGAGGCGGGGTCACCTGGACAGGTCACCAGTCTGTCGCAGGGCAACACAGAGACAAACAACCATGCACACACACACACACACACACCTAGGGAGAATTTAGAGAGGCCAATTAACCTGACAGTCATGTTTTTGGAATGTGGGAGGAATCCGGAGTACCCAGAGAGAATCCACACAAAAGGGAGAACATGCAAACTCCATGCAGAAAGACCGGGGCCGGGAATCGAACCCAGAACCTTCTTGCTGCAAGGCAGCAGCTCTACCAGCTGCACCACTGGGCAGCCTGAAAGAAAATTGAATTTCTTTAAAGTACTTCATTCGTGTATTCAGGCATTATTGAAGTCCTGTACTCGGCTTCTGAGAGGACATTTAGGATTCACTTTTTTTTAAAGGTTTTATTGGCTCTAGTGGCCTTTATTTAATAGTTAGTTGACAAGGAATGAGGGAAATGAGAGAGGGGGAAGACATGCGGCAAAGGGTCGCCAGGCCGGGATTCGAACCTGGGACAGCCGCGTCGAGGACTAGGGCCTCCGTATGTGGGTGTGCTAAACCTCTGCACCACCAAAGCACCCCAGGATTCACTTTTAAAATGATTGTTTTGTTGTGAACCTCAAATCTAATTTTACTCACTTTGTGTTTGGTCTTCTCTAACTTGTTTGAGCAAGTAGCACCAGCGTGCATGTGCGTGTGTGTGGGTGTGCGTGTATGTGTGCACAGAGCGTCATCAGAGGACCAGCGTTGTCAGTGTCAGTGCTCTTCCTCCCTTCTTGACCCTGTCATGGTGACTGCCATGCAAGTGTCTCCATCTGGGCAAGGTTCCTCACACACACACACACCCCCCCACACACACACACTGAGGAACACGGTGAGTTGACATCTTCAAGTGCAAGGGCAACAAGTCTGTCACCAGCAAGGGCAAGGCCAGTTTTGTGGGCAATAGAAAGCGTCGTTTCTGAGTCACTGCTTCACTCTTTAAATTTGCTGACTAAATGTAAATGTTTATAGAGAGAAGTTTCTACTGGTTGGGTAATTTGTTTTGATTTTGTGGCGTTTGTGGATTAGCTTGGCTGTTGCCAACACTTCGAAAGAAAGTTTGAAATAGAGTCAGCACAGCTTCAGTTATTACAGATGGAAACTGGAGATCAGGTTTGAAATCTGGGTGTGGTGATGGACCCTGACCCAAACCTTCAGAGCCACATAAAGACAGCTACAAAGTCGGCCTTCTATCACCTGAAGAACATTTCCAGGATTACAGGGCTAATCTCTCAGTAAGATCTCGAGAAACTCATCCATGTGTTTATCTTTAGTTGAATCGATTACTGCCACAGTGTTTGTCTAAAAAATCAATCCTGCAGATTATCCAGAACTCTGCTGGTGTTCTCACTAAAACCAGGAAGTTGGAGCACATCACACCAGTTCTACAGTCCCTCCATCCTGCAGCTCAGAGAACAGACTTTAAAATACTGTTAGTTTATAAATCACTGAATGAATTAGCATCACAATACGTTAAAGATCTGCTGTTATTGGATAAACAGCAGATCTGCTCTGCATCCCCAGAACCAGAACCAAACGAGGAGAAGCAGCATTCAGCTTCTATGCACCACAAATCTGGAGCAAACGTCCAGAAATCTGCAAAATAGCCGAAACACTGAGTTCCTTTAAATCAGGACTAAGACCCACCTGTTGCCTTTGACTAAAAATAACAATATAGATACTTGATTCTTGCGTTTGACAAAACGTAATGTCTGCTGCTTGTTTCATAATTTGCATAATTTTCATCACGTAAAGCACTTTGAACTGCTTTGTTACTGACTTGACTCAATCCCTTCTTTGCTTGATGACTCTCTCCTACATTGCGAGCGTTACAGACGAAAACATGGCTGGATCAAAGCCTCATCCATCGCTGTTGTTGAGGCATGGCATGATTCCAGCATTAATCAGGGCGACGGTGATCTATGTCATCAGTTTTAGTTACCACCTGCATTCTCTCAGCTTTCTGCTTCTGCGCTTCCATCTTTAGAACCGCTCCACTTAGAGTCAGTATGCATGAGTCAGTGCATGCAGGTAGAGCTAATACAGTCCAATAACAGATTGCTCCATCCCTTATTTGCAAAGTGCTTATTTTATTGAGCTTCTATTAGCCTACAAGCTGGAAGGTGTGTAGGGGTGTGTGTGCGTGTGACTGTGTGCACACACTTTGTGCGTGTGGACATAGAGACGGTTGCGTTTTGAGGGTGATGAATTGAGCCAATCACTGAGTGACGTCTCATACATCACTTTTATTGCAGCGGTTTGGCCATAACCCTTTTTTTTTTTCTCCTTTCCCAAACTTGCTCAATCTTTCTTCCTCTCTTCATTTTAGGCCCAAACTGCTTTGAAGGAAGATGAATAATAAATGTCGCTGAGACGCCGGTATTCTCAGAGACGGAGAGGTCTTGTCTGTTTGCTCTGAGGTTGTGTCAAGCCGTTTAAAAGGCGCCTCATGCCAACCCGTGCCGGTCCGGCCGATGTTAGCCTTTTGACCTCTTGCTCCTGATTTCGGAAGCTGAGTTTTGAGCGAAAACAAGGATTGTGCCGCTTTTCGCAGAGACGGTTGCCATAAATAAAACTGTCTGGGATTAGCCGCCGTGCCTATTCACGCGGAATGCAATGTTGGCCTCTGACCCCGTCGCCGTGCCATTGGAATAAACAGCTCTTCTCTCTCTGCGTTGCAAAGCGCTCTTCATTTGTCTCATTCCCAGCCCTAATGAGTTTTAATAGACTGCCTCTGTCTGGCCAGCCCACAGTATTTGGCTCATTCAGTGCAGCCTTTATCACACCAAACAAACAACCACAAGATTTCTTTGTTGCTGCTAATGTCACTGAATAAAAGCCCCGTCTCACCGCTAATTGTCCTCTCTAATCTTCGCACACATTATTGTTTTTATTGGCCGCATTAAAATCAATCTTGTTTTTTCTTGCGGTTCATCGGCCATTTGGCCACACATCTCAGTTTTGATTTGAATTCTGCTGAATCCCCATTTGTTTCCACTAAAGGGACCATATGCCGCGAGCTTCCCTCACCGTCTTGATCTTTCAATAGTAATTTGTTATTAAATATTCATTCTCTGGGACAATTTCTCAGAGCTCTAATTAGTTTGTTGTCATCTTTGTTGATGATAAACAGCAGGCAATAAATCTTCCCTTCAGAGACGAAGAAATCTGGGGAAAACGCAGTCGGCCACAAGCAAAATCCAACAAAGTGACCTGGCTTTGCTCGTCATCTCTTCACAGCTGGTGAAGAGATGAACTTAAGTGCGACCACCAGCATGAAAACATGCCCAGACACTCTGTAAAACAAGGCGAGAAGGCAGGGATTGATAGAGACAAATGACACTGATGATGTTAAACGGGTATCAAGAACGTTGTGCATGTCTGAGACCCTGATGGCAGTAAATTTAATGAGTTCTTTTCTTAACATGGAATCTGGCAGAATCGTTCGCAACAGATGAGGCCGGAGATGACTGGAGAAAACCAGTCCACAGGGTGACTGAAGCCCATCCCTGTAGGTTTAATGCAGGAGTCAAGTTACCCTATGCATGCTAACACAGAAATAAACAAGAGAGACCACCATGCACACAATCCGACAGGAGCAATTTTGAGCTGCCGTTTGACTTACTTTACATGCAAGGGGAGAATAAGAAACTCCGCATAGAAAGGCTCCAGAGGGATAATTTGAATTGAGCACTTTCTTGCTCTGAGGACAGAGGTCACATGCAAAGAAGAACGTCAAGGTAAGGGGGAAAAAAAAGGCAAACAAGAAGGGCCTAAAAACTAGACCACCCATTCATTGACTTTCAACAGGATCTTAGCCTCAGTTAACATGTTCTTCTCCCCAGGCGAGGAAGACGGACTTGCAACCAGAATCTTTTGATTGCAAGACTGCTACTCTTCCTATTGGTCTACAGTGGCCCGTGAAGAGGGATTCATGGTAAACTCTATGGAGCCCTCTCTACCTCCACCAGAAATGGAGGTACAGAGATCCACAGCTCCTGTGGGAGGTTCTGTCTAAATGATATCGCCATCAAATCTGGTCTTTATGGCAGAGTGGAAAGAAACTATTACTGGAAGATAAGGCAACAGGAAGTTCCCTTTGGAGTCTGCCACAAGCCACGTAGGGCACAGAGCAAAGGTTTGGAAGTGTTTGATCCTGTCTGTGTAGTGAGTCATCAGCCCTTCTAGACCAGTGTTCCCCAACCCTGGTCCTCAAGGCTCACTAGCCTGCATGTTTTAGATATTTCCTTGCTTCAGCCCAGCTGATTTCAATCGATGACTGATTAACAGGCGTTTGCTGAACTGCAATCAGTTGAATCAGGCACATTAAGTCAGGGAAACCTCTAAAACATGTAGGACAGTGAGCTTTGTGGACCAGAGTTGGGAAACACTGTTCTAGACGATCTCTGCAGGAGAGTGTGGGAGTCGGTGGCAGTCTCCACACCTGTACGCAATTATTGATCAGGCTGCCAGCAGATATAAGGAGCTGCAGCTTGAAGATCAACCTACACTGGTAGTTTCCATTTCCTTGCAGTCCTTTGAAAACTCCTGGTGACATCTGGTTTTCTGAGGAAGTAACTCTGCACTTACCTTGCTTCCTTCATGTTTCCAGAGTTTATGATCCTTCACTGTGCTGTTCTTTTCCCCAAGTCTTACTGTAATGATGATCTCTCCTGGATTTACTTTACCTGCATCGTGGTTCATCACTGCTCCTTCCTCCAGTATTCGCCCGCCTGCCTGATCTCTGCTGTACCGCTCATCCTCTGGATGATTGAGGCTCACCACTCACTGCACATGCTGAGCCTGTGTTTGGTGTTTGAGTATGCATGTGGGTCACACAAATTCCTCAAAATATGACAGCAGGTGTTCTGGTTGGGTGAGACCAAACTTAAAGCATATCTATGTGTTAGAGCCAAAGTCTGGCTCTAAATCCAGTTGAGAATCTGTTAATGCAGCTCAATACAAAAACACCCTACATGTTTTGTTCTCAATCATATATAATTTTCCTTTCCCTGAACAGGCCTGGAAAGCTTTGAGCTGGTCTCATAAAATCCTGATAAATTACATTGATGGTTATGATTGTAATAACAAAAAAAGTGAACAAGGCTTCAGGGGCACAGATGCTTTTGGAATGCAATTCAACTTCCATATCAATTTTGTTTTTTCCACCTTGACTGAGTCGCGCGTATGACCAGAATCGCATCACAATTTTGCTATTGCAATATTTCCAATAAATAAGAAAACCTTATTCACAGTTAAAAATACATGAATAAGTTTGTTCTCACAACGAGTGAACAAACGTTCAGGCCTCTTTTTCTCTTAATAACATCTGGCTGTTGGCCATATGACTCCTGTGATGAAGAAAAAAGAAGCGTTCCCATTGAAATACGGTGATTTTGATAGATCCGAAAATCCACCCGATTCATTCACAAAACCTCCTTCTTGCAAAAAATGTGAGGTTTTTTTTTCTGGATTGGAGTTTCCATTAAGAGACTTTATTTTTATAACTCCGGTTTGTGCAGTTTTTGAACCTTAACTAAAGAACACTGGCTAGACTGTTTGGTACGTAGATCCACCCAGTGCTTTTCTAGTTTTCATTTTTTTTCATACTTAGGTAAGATAAATGCATAAGGAGACATATTTTATATGAATTACTTACAGAGCCTCATACTAAAAGTGTAAATCTGAAGAGAAAGGGAAGTGGGACAGAGATGAGGTCGCGTCAAAAGGTGGGTTAAAGATCAGGAGGAACAATAACAGCAGGATGAAAGGAAATTCTACAGAAAACATAGAGAAAGAAAAACAGGGGAGATAAGAGATGTTGTCTGGCCCACTAAGCCCTCTGGGGTACGTTGTAGGTTTTGTTCTTTTTCTTTTTATTGGATTTTTGACAGCAGAACAGATCTGTAGAAAAGCGGCCTCAGCATTGTTGGGAGCTTGATTTGGCTGCGAGCGTTTCCTTTAAGTCTGCACATCGCAGAGAGAGATAGAGGGGGGAAACATCAGTCACGACTTCAACACTGCATTTAGCTTAGAACTTCAACATCTACCGCGGCACAAGGAGATTCCTCACTCCTGCTGTTTTAATGCCATCCTTCTGGGGAATTTATTTAGACATGGAAATATTTATGACCAAACATATTTTTTTCACTCAACAATTGCTTTTTTTAAAGTCATCATGCTAAATAGATCAAAGTTTTTAGGAAACAGTTTCTGACACACAAAAAAATGTAGTAATTAAAAGACATTTCCAATCAGTCACACAGACTTTCATTTTTAGAGATCTGTCCTGTCGTCTGAATGTGGTGGGGGAAGGGGGAACCTTGCAAGACGGAGCATCAGGCTATTGGGGATGTTTCCCTGCAGGATGGACCAGAGCAATCTGCAAAATAAATGACACAATGGGGAAAAAACCATTATGTAGAAATAGTGAGGCAATGCCTCAAGGCATCAGTCAGGAAGTTGTAGATTTGGCACAAATGGGTCTCCTAGATGGAAAATGAGCCAAAATGTACCACCAACGTGTTTTAAGGGCAGTGCAGTTAGTGGCTGAAGAGGCCGGCACGACATCCAGAGCAAGTCAGTGGAAGAAGCCTTTGAGGTGATGTGCAAAACGTCTACTTATGCTTCTGAATTTGAAGAAAGTAGGAAACAATTTCTGGAAAGTCTCTGATTATTCAACCATTCAGTAAATAGAAATTATTCTACTGACTCAAACTCATGTGAAGCAGGAAAAGCCTCGTCTGGTTTAATGCCAAAACAAAACAATTGTATGAATGATTTCATTACTGGGCTGCACAGTGGTGCCGTTGGTAGCAGTGTTGCTTTGCAGCAAGAAGATTCTGGGTTCAATTCCCAGATTCTGCATGGAGTTTGCTTGTTGTCCCTGGGCATGCGTGGGTTCTCTCCAGGTACTCCAGCTTCCTCCCACAGTCCAAAAACATGACTGTCAGGTTAACTGGTCTCTCTAAATTCTCCCTAGGTGTGTGTGTGCATGGTTGTTTGTCCTGTGCTGCCCTGCGACAGACTGGCGACCTGCCCAGGGTGACCCCCTCGGTGCGAGAGGCGGGGTCACCAGCAATAGGCACCAGCAACTCTCCTGACTCCATTAAGGGACAAGGGTGTTAGAAAATGGATGAATTTCATTATTTGAATAACCTGGTGTTGCTCATATGTTGTAAATGGAGATGTGATAAATAAATTACTTCTAATAGTATGACTGAGTACTATTAGAAGTACTCAGTCATAAGTACTGAATACTTATGACTGAGTAGGAGCAGGGGCTCAAACTGGCAACCCGCTGCTCTATCGCCTGAGCATTTGGTCAACATGTATATAATGCTTATTGTGCATAGAAATGTATTGTTTCTATGAATCAGTTTCCTCTCATCTCTTCTAAATGTACTGATTTTCCATTTTTGAGGGGTTAGTGTTCACTGTAAAAAGTGACGTGCAATTATTTTTAAATGAACAGCAACACTCAATCTTAAATTATTAGTCTGATATTATTAGATATTTGCTTGAGTGACTTGCTTAACACTTTAAAGTTTAGAACTTTCTGAAACGAGAAAGAAAATATTCTGATTTGTACTGTAAGTGTTTGAGATACCCCACAGATAATGAGATACTCCACAGATAATGCCCAATCAGGTAGCAGTCTGGGCTTCTGGGCTTTCTGAGTAAAGGAGAGTAACCTCACTTTCTTTAATATGAAAAGAAGGAGCGGTAAGATTCCCACTGACCTTCACTGAACCCACACTTTCCTGTCATCAATACGGCACATTTATATAAGGTTTAGTGAGGAACTTTGCACTTCCACATGGGTAAAGCTTGTCACTTTCTCTCTTCACCTTGTGATCTTTTAGTTTCACCATCATAATGTCAGCTTAGTCCATAAAGCAGCACATTCAGTCATTTTCGTGGCGAGTGTGTCCGATCATCTCCACCCTGATCACATCATCACCTTCCGTCTTTCTCTGACCTCAGACCAGCTTGCAAATGTCAACATATAATAGGTGTTTTGTTGTGACATTTCCAAAGCCAATTTAGAATCCAACAAGATTAACCCAATAAGCTTTGATGCCATTCTTCCCTGCCAGTCTCTGTGAGAGGAAAGGATGTGGCTGCTCATTCCTTTACCCGCAGCAGCAGCCGCAGTCTGCCAAGGACCAGCTTCTCTTCGCTGTGTGTTTTCGGCGTGACGCAGATGGAGCACAACGTCGGGGGAGAAGAAGACTATCAAAAAGGCGACAACATTGCCGGAGTAAATTATTCATCGTTAGTCATGAGATCCTTTGAGCGATTGGTGCTGAAGCACCTGGAGAAAACAACACAGGTCAGCGTTCATGCTCAGTGTCATTCTTTGCTCCTTTTTTTTTACATTTTTGAATCCTGTCTTTCTTCCAGCTCTGTCTTACATTCAGTAACGTTTCTTCTTTGAGGCTCGCTGCTCGGGTTGCCTTTGTTTTCCTCCACTGCCAGTGTTTCTGCTACAAAAATCTCTGGATACGCAAACAGTGATCTTAAAGCTCACCTAAGCTTTTGTCTTCAAAGCTTAAGTCTCTCATTGGAGCAGCCAGCTGAAGTCCAGCTGTGAACAAGCGCTCCCTGTGAAGCAACGTTTGGGTTTCAATATTGTGCAGACTTTGGTTTAGGATTGAGGCCCTTTTATTTGGAAGTTCCTCATGGATATTAGTTTTATTTGTTTTAAAATGAATATGTCACAAACAAAAGTCCTGAATGAAAATGAGCAGCTGGAAGAAAACCAAAATCTTATTTTGTCCAGCCCTTCACTCAAAAGTCAGTTTGATCCCTTTCATGCCTTGTGGTCCCTGCATTGGGCAGCTTCCCAAAAGCCATTTTCTTGTGTTTTTTTTGTGGATTTTTATGTTTGAAATGCACACAGACCACTGAAGTGGACAGACAGAAAGGCATGCCAACTGACCCAGTCCCTCCTTCTACTGCAGAGGAATCCTGAAGGTAAAAAAATATATATTGTGGCATCAAGTAAGCCCTAAAGACCAATACTACTGATGTATTTTCCAAATAACAATTTTGCATTTGGATATAATTACAACTGATCACCAAAAAAAATATCTAGAATTTTTCTTTTTCTTACAAAATTTTTTCCCTACCTTTTTTTATTCCTTAACACAAAAACATGTTGGAAAAAAAATCCTGACAAAGGATCATAATTCATGCAAAGGGTTTTAAGCATCAATCATGTAGCCATGAAGATTCATCTTCAAAACACAAAAAAATGAGCATATATAAAAAATTATTACTATAAAGAACAGCAGTGGCTAAGCAGTGCTAGCATATATCACACTTTTGAATGCTTAGGATAGTCGGTCTGTGGCTAATATTCGATATGTGATTAAAGATCTGAGGGAATCATGATGAAGTTTGGCTTCAGTTTCCTCTGTTTCCAAAACAACATGCACTGCTGTACAGTATGAAGGGGTCAGCGTTGGCGCATGTTCACATCAGGTTTGCGTTTAACAGAGCAGAGTCTCTGAGTGGAAGGTGGCGTTGTTCAACTTTCACGCCCTGTCTGGAGCTCATGCAGGCTTCATAAAGGAGACCCCTGGTCATCTTTGCTCTCTGTTGCCAAAATGTGACAATGGCAGGCAGCTTTTACTTTATTATTCTCCTCAGCCTCTGGAACAAACTACCTGATAACCTGTTGGCTCCTTTAAATACTAAATGAAAATGTCACAGTTTACTGCAGCTTAAAGGCCACAGATTGATTCGTCATCTCATTTCTAGCCTGTTTTTGCCTTTTCTATGATTAATATTGAAATAGAAAATGCCACCATCTTGGCTGCACTTTTCCCACATGATGCAAACCACATGTTTAAAGCTGCTGCTGCAGAGATGCTGGCGTGAAGACAATGGAGACACTCAACCATATCAAATGAAACTAGTTCGGAGTACAATGACCAATTACGCCATGTTTGATGTTTGGGAGGAGAAGCACATCCATTGGAGTGAGATCCGGTGCTGCATGGTGGAGCAGTTAGCTCTGTGCTATTGGAGCAAAAAAGGTCTTTGGTTCGACTCCTGACCTGCAGTCCTTCTGCATGGAGTTTGCGTGTTCAGGCTTTGCATGTGTGGGTTCTCTCCAAGAATTCTGGCTTTGTCCCACAGTCCAAAGAGATGACCGCCGGTCACCCTAAAGAGGCCTGTCGGTACCAGAGCAAAGTCACAAAGAAAAGCCATAAAATGGACTTTTCTTGTCTGCTTGTGGTGAATTGACCACATCTGGGAGATTTCACTAAATTGAAAATCTCTTACATGGAGGGTTCTTCCCAACTTTCAGTATCTTGTTGCTTTAAGAATGGAAGGGTATAGGATTGATGGGTGGCAGGAAGGTATGCAGTCAGACATAGAAGCATTCTTACATTGCAAAGCATGTGGGCCCTGTGGGACCTGTTGCTGTTGGCAGCTACAGACAAAGACTGACGGAAACACTGGAAAAGGGCCAACTGGTGATGAAATTTGACACTGTTGGAGTTCCATCATGCCAGTCAAATGCATCATTGTGAAGGTAAGAGTCACAACAATGAAACTGTCACACACTAACCCCAATTAAACAAACATTATTCACATGCATTACAAATTGGAGAAATTTGCCTTAGCACCGGGCTAACAACTGCTCCACTGTGCAGCACCGGATCTCACTCCAATGGATGTGCTTGTCCTCCCAAACATCAAACATGGTGTGATTGATAAATGTACTCCAAAGTACGTAGTTTCATTTGATATGGTTGGTTGTCTCCACTGTCTTCACACCAGCATCTCTGCAACTGCTCTGTTTGACTCTTTTAATAATCTTATTCTTCGTCAGAAATGCAGCATTAGCCTTAAACATGTGGTTTGCATCATGTGGGAAAAGCGCAGCCAAGATGATGGCATTTCTGTCGGTCCACATCACACGTCAATAAGCCTGTTTGTGAAATAAGTTATATTTTAGAAATTATCAACGGGGGCTGCACAGTGGGTAGAGCTGTTGCCTTGCAACAAGAAGGTTCTGGGTTTGATTCCCAGCCTGGGGTCTTTCTGCATGGAGTTTGCATGTTCTCCCTGTGCATGGTGGGTTCTCTCCAGGTACTCCGGCTTCCTCCCACAGTCCAAAAACATGACTGTCAGGTTAATTGGTCTCTCTAAATTCTCCCTAGGTGTGAGTGTGTGTGTGCATGGTTGTTTGTCCTGTGTGTCTCTGTGTTGGCCTGCGACAGACTGGCGACCTGTCCAGGGTGACCCCGCCTCTCACCCGGAACGTTAGCTGGAGAGGCGCCAGCACCTCCTGACCCCACTAGGGACAGGGGTGTTAGAAAATGGATGGATGAATGATCAATGGTCCACAGAAATGCAGCTCATGTTGACACTGTTTAGTAAAGAGATAAATTTGTACTGTCTCCTGTAGTTTTTTCTGGTCTAATAACGAATGTTAATTAGTTTTTTCCTGTTGAAAAGCATAACAAGCCTTTAACAGCCAATAGAGTTGAAAAATAAGCCCTTGCTGCTGCCATCAGGCTCTACCTCAGCCTTCATCTTCACAGTATAAAGGTCATCTTCAGAGCTGAGAGGGTTGCCACAAGATCACAGCAAGACAAAGGAAGCTGATAGAAAGAAAACCTGGACTCAGAGCAGCAGCCTTCTGTAGAGAAGTCTGTTTGGATGTGAAGTCAGAGCCAAGCGTGGTGGGATTGTGATGCGATGCGCTTCACTGACACAAACATCTTTCATAAGTTCAGGATTTTGATAATTATAATTTTTAGTCATTGCTTACATCCAGATCTATGCTCGGATTCTCCCTGTGCAAAATTGTGTCACGTTAATAGCAAAAGTGGGATAAAATGCAACACAACCGCATAGATTGGATTGGTTTCTGCGGTGAAAAAGTCGGAATCGGGCCGTCCAGACTACTGTGGAAAAGTCATATTCCAAATTAGGCATTGCTATGGTCTCCGTTAGCAACAATACGCTACATTAATCTGTCTTCAGTTCATCAGCATTGCCCGCTCTAATCACACGATTCTGTATCCAAAAACCAAAAGAAGGCCCCAAATACCGGACTGGAGGGGAGAAGACAAAAGGCCCGTTGCTGCTGTCTGACTGCGCTGCCCAGGAAAACAAAATGCATGAGCTGATTTTTAAGCACTTTAAGCAATTAGCGGAGAGGACAGAGCCAGCTGAGCCATTGATTACTGTTATTTATAAATCTGACAGCCCCCTGATGAGGGGACAAAAACCAGCTCCTCCATCTTTTTTCTGTGCTCCTCCCTTCTCCCTCTTCCCTCTTCTCTCCTCTCCTCCATCCTCCACCCTCCCTCCTTCCTCCCTGTGGCCGACTGCTCCATCCACCTGCTTTACTCCTTCCTTCCTCCTCCCACCTTGTTTTTCCCAGACCTTGCCTATCTCTCACAAGATGACAGCAGCCATCATAATTACTTTCCTCTCTCTCTCTCTTACTCCTCTACCTGTCTACCAGATCACTCATGCATTTCTTTGCGTTTCTGAAAGGCAAAAAAAGCTGAGAGGTAACCTTATCAGAATGAAAAATGTATTTTTTTCCCCTCCCCACCTCTCTGTTTTACAAACCAATACTCCCTCAGGTCTGGTGTGCAGCTCTCAAACATGTGGGAATGGTATGAGGCCGGAGCAGCAAACAACAGCAGCTCCTCAGAAAGGGAGCAGCATTCTTAGGAGATTGTCTTGCACGCAGGTATGGCTGCGGTGAATGTCACCGAGCGGGAACCGAGGCACATTGTCTTCCCAGGGCTCGGTGGAGCAGCAGGCCGCCAACAACAGAGGCTTTATAGTCGGGCCGCGGGTCGCCTTTGTTGCCGCGCAGATGGTCTGCCGTCCTGAGGTGGGGAACAAAGTGCGGGTGTGTTCAGAGGGCGCAGGTGGGTCGGGGAAGTGAATGTAGACGTTAGCGGCCGCGGCGAGGGGCTGGGAGGGAAAGCGATGGATCAAAGGAGGCATGTTCAGAATTTTAAGCCAGGATTGAAATCCAAAGCATGGGAAATTTTTTGCTTTGCCCCCAAGGAAGGATTTTTTTTTCTCTTCCTTTAGATATTTATTGTTGTAGGTTTTACTCTGTTGACAGAGTTTTATGCATGTATTTTAAAGGTCAGTAATCTAATGCTTGCTTAAAGCTGCAGCATGTAACTTTTGCATATTTGTTAAGCTGCCACTGTGTCATGACAGGAGAATGTGAGGCAGATAATCTGTGAGAAAAATTGAGCTACTCTTCCTTCTCCTGTCTGCAAGAAATGCATGGCTCCCTGTCAGAAAGAGCCAATCAAAGCCAGGGGGAGGGTCTTAGTGCTGTCAATCAGGCTTGTGTACGCTTTCCTCAGACATCTCTGACATGCTACGGCTCTTTCACCTGAACAGAGTCTGCCGTGAATGTTCAGGTTAGTTAGCATAGCCACAGATAACAGTTTTACCTGGTATGCTGTTAGCACACTGAGGAGTGCGCACATGTGGATAATTGACAGCGCTAAGACCCTCCTCCTGACTCTGATTGGTTGCTTTTGATCAGTGCATTTCTTCCGTCTGCAACAGAAGCTCTGAGAGGTCAGACTTTGTCTCATGTAGAGTCTCTCTACATGAGACATGGTGACAGTTTTTACAAAATATGTAAAAAACAAACATATTTTCCAGCAGGTTTAAAGTGAAATATTTTAGCATGCTCCTAAATGATTTCATATCATGTGTGGTCTTAATTTAAGAAACAGAGAAGGCTACTTACTGCGATAAGTCACAGATGAAGCAAAGAAACCGCTAAAAAGAAAGACTCTGTACTTTTCTTTTGATTTACAAAAGGGAAACTTCTTACATCCCCGTTTTATTCCTGCGTGTGCTTCAGTTTGGCCGCTTGGCATCAAGTGAAAAGTATTTAACAGTCTGTCATCAGTCCAATATGGAGAAATGTCTCCTGAGGGGTTTGAAATTCTGAATTACAAAGGGACTTGAGAGAAAAAGAGATCTTTAAAATTTACATAAAATGTTGAGGACATTTGAGGAAGTATCTGTTAAATTTAATATACGTCACAGTCTCTCCATACATAGAGGGCATGTGTGGTTGAATTTCAGTGGAAGAGCAGGAAGAAACCAGCCCTAAAGCACAATCAGTCACTACTGATACTCATCCTAAAATACTGCAGTAGAAACTGTTCATGCGACTGTGTCGCCGATGAAAATCTTCAGTCTTTGGTGCTTTGGTAAGCTCTTTTTAGAAGAACGTTTGGTTTACAGAAACTTTATGATTCACTTTATTTGTTGTTTCATTATTTCTTGTGTTAAATGTTCATTAGAATTTAAAGTTTATTGATCTTAGAGAATGTATTATTATGTCGTTATCGTTATATTACTCAGAAATGTAATGTAACGATGCATTAAATCATTACATTAACAATATTATTGTTTATCACAATAACTTCTGGGACAAGTTATCATCCAGCCAAATTTGTTGTTGTGACATACCTGTTTGTTTGGGAATAACTAATCTAAAGATATAAAGATCTAACAAATATTTGTAGATTGAAGTGTATTATAGGTCTTGAAAAAATGTCAAAAGACCAATAACCATAATCAGTGGGGTATCTGAACAAACACCATGTTGAAAATCGTGTTAATGCCATATTAAAGTATTTTGTAAACATAAATAAACTCTTTTCAATTCTGTCCTGGGTTTGAACAAAGGAATTCAGAGGAGAAACAACAAAAACACCTAAAAGGTCAGAAGATTGATGATTCATCAAACGGAGATAAAAAAGTATCCGTATCAGTATCGTCATCTGCAATATGGGTCCTGATACCAAGTATCGATCTGATATGTCAAAAAAATGCAGAATTGAACATCTATACTACATATGAAGTTCCTGAAATACTGTCTGTGCTGGACGCCTAAAACATTTAAATGAGATCCATGATAAACATCGATGTTGAAAATTTCCGTTTGTTGCTCGGCGACAGCTTGCACCTGGAGTGAATAAGCAGCTGTGATAAATTTAGAATGGGCTTTCATCTCAATTATTTCTATTCATCTTATATCTAGAAACTGACATGTCTCTGTCCAGATATTTCAGGGGGAATAAGAGAGGAGACACAGGGACGGAGTGAAAGGCAGCCATTTTCTGGCTGCTCCGTCTCTCCCCGCCATCAAAGGTCACCGTGACACATCTTACATTTCTGTAGCTCTTTCTTCCCTGTAAGATCTCCTTTTTTCCTTCATAATCAAAGTGGGGCTCCGCTCTGTGCATGTGCGTGTATGGGTGTGGGTGTGTGTGTATCGAGATGAGAGGGAAACTGAGATGAGTGTGAGCATCTGTATGTGTGTGTGTGTCAGAGTGAAGGCAGAGCAGGGAGATGAGAGGGAAGTGTAAGCTGTCATATTTGAGGTGAGCTGCGGGTTCATGCCGAGGTTAGACTTTTCTCAGGGGTCTGGTGAACCTGCCGAACGAGAGATCTAAAAATTGTAGAGCGAGGAGAAGATGGAGAGATTAAAACTGTCCACACACTGATATCCTCCTGACAATGCCCGCAGGCTGTGTGTCTCCATTCATTCGTGTCCATAGAAAACTATCCACAGGATTTAATGATGGTGAGAACTTGTGTGAGGTCCTTCCACTTAAATAATCATTCTTTTTTTTTATGTCAGGTAGGAAATAAACCCAAAACACAAGGATGCAAGACTTTGCCTTCCAAACATATTGACCTTTTTTGCATTTTTGTCATTAACACAAATTAAGTATTTTGAAATACATCAGCACAGAGTAACGCAAATTTGGGAAGTGTAAAGAAAATGATGTTTCATAGACACAGACATAGATAGAGTTTAATGTCATTCAGTTGTAAATATAAAAATGTACAAATTGAAAGAAATGTCGTTGCAAAGCTCTAATAATGATAAATAAATAAATAAATAAATAAATAAGTAATAACAAAAGTAAATATATAAAATAAAAGATTAAACTAATGGGAGTTTGATATCCTTATGAGTGATGAAGCTGCTGTGGTTGTTCTGCTTTTGAATCTGCTGAACCTTTTGGACATTTACCTAACAGACAATGATTCTCACAACCTTGGGCGACTCACAAAACATAATAAAGTAAAAAAAAAAGTAAGGAAACATTTAATTATTTATTTTACATTTTACATAATAAACAATGGCAGGTTTGAAATATGAACAACTTTCTCCATAATCAATGAGAAAAAGTGTTGGTGTTACTCAAACTTTGCTCGAAGTTGCATCTTTTTACATGTTCTTGCTGATATTTCTGTGATTTCTCTTTAGTAAAAAGCTGTAAATCTTTCAATTCTAAGCTTGTATTTGTGAGTTTTGACAGAGATCCTGCTATAGATTCACTCCTGCAACTAGAGTCCAGATTCCATTAATATTTCTTCCAGTTGGTTAAAACTTGTCGGCAAAGGCAAAAAAAGATTTACACTGAAACAAAACGTGAAGAGTATGAAAAAACTTTGAGGACAACTGTACACACCAAGTTAGAGAAGCACACTAGTCTTATCCAGTTAAAATGACTAATTAAGCAGGAGATATGAATACCAATGCTTGTTAAGGGTAAGTTATAGGTCATAGGTCATAGGGTTAAGGTTAAGCGTGACCCTTGTTTCAGTCAGGGATCATTTTTAGTCTTTCACTGAGTGTTGAGTTTGGATCCATTGATGCTCACTAACCACTGTCAGCCATTGCTTCACTTACCTGGAACCTCTGAAGTTTTAATCCAGGCCCATAAACCTCCAGAGAAAGCTAACGGTTTTGCTTATCACTGCTGTGTACATAGCATAGCTGCTAACAGTATATTGTTATACTGTTATCAGTAAACAAGAGAGCAAATAGCCAAAGGCAGTTTGTGACATAGAAGGGGACTTTAACTGGGTTGTGCTAAAAGTAGTCCTCCCAGAGCGTCACCATGTTTAATGTCCCACCTGGGGAGGACAAGGTCACATGGCCAAACATTTTACAAAGTACGGTAACACTTCCTGGTTGCTTTGACCAGGATGCCCCTGCTTCTGATTCCTGTATACGAATGGCCCTAAATTCACTTGAACTGTTACAACATGGCTAATTGTTCCTCTCAGCAGTTTCAGGAACTGCTTTCAGAGAACCGGAACATCAGGATCCACACAGCAGTGGTGTTGCACATTGTACATTGAGAATAAACATTTTAGGGAGACCTGGATGACAAGAGAGAACATTTTAGGGAGTCCTGTTGTTGCAGGACAGGAGGAAAATAGAGAACCAACTGAGGAGGACTAATACCAGGTAGAGGGTATTCAGCTGAGGGCAATGTTTCCCTGGGGAAGGAGCTGAGCATCTTCTGTTCCCGCTTTGAGATCAAACCAGAACCTTTTCACATCTACCTCTCGATCACAGTAGAAGAGGGTGAAGTAAGGTGGGTTATAAGGAAGGTAGACCTGAGGAAGGGCCTGGGGGAATCCAGAAGGACTGTGCAGACCAGCTGACTGGTCATCGCACTAATCTACAGTCCTTCAGAAAACTTTGAGTCTGTTGGAGCAGTGGGACAGCACTCCATCCTCCAACAGAGGTGCGTCTGCAAACGGACAGAGCCGGGACTTCCATGGTCCAGCTGCAGCTGGATCCTGGATTTTCTGACAGATCACACCCAGAGGGTCAGAGTGGACTCCCACATCACCGCTACACCCACTCAGCGCGGTTCTCCACAGGGCAGCTCTGCTACACCAGTTACACCTACAAGTTCAGAGAGAAGGTGGAGCTGGTTATTGACTTAAGGAAGAGAAAAATGGATCATTGCGGTCAATGGGGCAGAGCCATGCAGTGGGCTGGCGTTGGGACTTGAGATCAGGACGGCTGACTTAAGAAATATAGTGTCTCTAACACTGAGCCTTGTGGTGCCCCATTATAAGATATAACGCCATTTGATTTCCATGATATTTTTTATCCTAAACCAAACAACTTTTGTTAACGTAAATCTGAGAATGTGCTGAACATGATCCTATGTAAGACTGTTCAGTTAAAAATAAACAAGAAGTGATAAAGAAGTTGAGACGGAGGCGAGGCGTCCTGCTTCTTTCTCGTTTCTAAGTAGGTTTTCTTTTCAGAACTGTGAAAGATTACACGGCTTAAAACATTTCATTTTCGATCAAAAGGAGGTTCATCTCTCTATTCTCCTCCTCTTTGTTTTTCATAAAATGCTGCCTTTTTACGAAGTATGCTCACTTCTGTATTCCTCCACCAGCAATGAAGCATTTCAAAGTGGCATGCTGGGAAATGTGTACGGTTTGACAAGACAATCAGCGATTACAGTCAGTTCCTGCCAGTTGTGAGGGAATTTAGATGCCAGTTCTCATCAAAACAGACAGAAGGAGCTGGGAGAGGAAAGGAGCGGCTCCCGCTCAGCTCAGACTCCTAATGAAGAGATCCTGCAGGCAGACAAAAGACGTCGACACATATTTCACAAGTTGTACGTGAGCTCATAAAGGAGAAAACTCACAGAGACCAACAGAGCCATTTGCTTGTTATTCTGTGACTAACTGATGGCAGCTGCACAAGAAAACTAAATTGCTTCATTTCGTTCGAAAGGATTCTTCCTTTATTTCTGTCTCTTTCTCCCTGAGATTAGAATAAACAAATGCATGCATTGCTCCAGATTCACATTGAGTATTCATAAATGGATATGTCTGCTGAAAGTATTTTTGTCTTGGAAAAAAGTTTCATGTCAAATTTTTTTCTATGTAAAAATTCATGTTTAATCATGTGAACATAATATACTGGTCAGAAAGTAGCCTGAGGCAGGAAATCAGCAAGGAATCAAATGGCTTTCATTTCATTGAACTTCTGTTCAATGTATTTGTATAACACCAACTCATACATGTCATATCAATAGAATTTATTTTAAAAAAGTCAATTCAGTTCAGTCATATATTCCACTTGGTCCAGGTTACCAAACAATACAGTCAAGTACAGTTTATAATTGAAATAGTCTATTTTGTATCTTCATACAGTACAGATGTTTGATTCTGCACATTTTGGCATCGATTTGGTACCAAGTAAGTACAGGACCTGTACCGCCGATGCCAACACTGATACAGGCACTTTTTATCTCAGTTTGCTAAATCATCAGTCTTCTGACCTTTTAGGTGCTTTTGTTGTTTTTCCTTTAAGTTATTTTTGTTTAATTGAAATTTTCCATCTATAAAATTGCAGCTAATTGCATTGAGTCACTGATGATTTTTTTAAACTTCAAGTTGTGCTTGCTGGAACATTCTTTTCGAGAACAAGAGAAGATGATTTCAAATCCAAAGATCAAAAGGTCATCAAAAAGAAATGAATAAATACACCTGCAATGACAAATAATTATAATAATAATAAGAAGAACATGAGTAAGGTTGCACTGTGGGACAGTTGGTACCATTGCCTTGAAGCAAGAAGGTTGTAGGTTCGAATCCCAGCCTGGGGTTTTTTCTTTATGTGTCTCTGTGTTGCCTGGGGATGAATGGGTCTCTTCCCATATTTAAAAAAATGAATATGAGATTAACTGATTGCTCTAAAACATACGACATAAAAACTCTCACAGACTAAAGCCTGATTTATCCTTGACCTCACAAGTTAGTGAAATAAAAAGGGGAAAAAATAAAAACTTTAATTCAAAATCTGCCAGAGTTATGAAGACTCTGATCTAACTGTAGGTGTACCAACAGAGAGGAAACAGATGAAATCTGCCATGGTGCACATACTTATCAACAGCAGCGTAGGTAATAAGGCTGCACTGCTTCCGATACCGATATCTAAGGTTTAGCATACTGATATCGATATGACACAGAGAAACAGCTGAACTGGCTTAAAACAATAATTCTTTTTAAACAGATATAAATGTTCTGAATTACATATAGCATTATTCTGAATAGATCATTGGAAACATTGTCACAAATCCAAACCTAGAATGTTTTCGGTGTCGGGACCAATACAGATATTAGTATCGGATCGGTGCATCTCTTATTGAGACAGGGTGTCAAGTATTAAAAATGCTTTTGACTTTTGCAAAAACATCACTAAATAAAATAACTAATTGTATTTGACAGGAAATTGAATCATCTGCAAAACTGCTGAGGTTTAATTATATAGCTAACCCGGTCCAGATGTACGAACGTGGATGTTTGCAGTTCACAACTACAGCAGAGCTCAACTTTCCAAAGCAACACACACACACACGCACCCCCCCCCCACCCGCCCAGCCCCCTCCACACACACAATATTAATGTGTTTCATCATATCACATCAAATTGTTTTTCTTTCCCAGCTCTCTGCTGTACTGTATTTATTCCTGCAATGAATATGTCATTTATCAGCACTGAAGCCAAACTTGATTAAACGATTTCAGTTTTTAAATTAAAGTTTCATGTTCCTTGCTTCCAAATCCAATCACAGGTGTAACCCCCCACCCTGTGCCCTCCAATTTAAACTGTTAACCAGACAAACTAATGGAACCATGCCACTCCAAACAGGTTGACCCGGATGCCACCGTCTGTGGAAGGTCGCCGCCGCCTCTCTGGACCGCCGTCGTCTCATTTAGCTCCCATCAGTAATCACGCCTGTGCTGTATTATGGTGCTTTCGAAAAAGAACTCTGTGAGCATCCAATTAGCATCCAACAAACTAACACAACCTGTCACACTGGATTATCCCATCCATCCCCTTATACTCCCTCACACACACACACACACACCCCGACATGAACACACACATGTCTGCACATCACATGCTGGTTTGCTCCACCATCCTATTTACATTTTTATTGGCCAATTATCTCCTCCTTTCCTCAGTCTGTCTAGGAGCATGGTGCTAAAAATCCGGGGAAATCTCAGCCATTCTCTAATTGAAAGACTTTCCGGGGATTACGGAGAGGTCAGGAATAAAGTTGTTTTAAGAAATCATAAACACAAGCCTTTTTCTCTCAGTCTGTTGAAGAATATTATATTTTCCTCCAGCAGCTGTTTATCATTTCAGGTTTTATTTTTTTTTATTTTTTTATTTTTTTTCCTGGCTGAGCTAAAGGGCTTATCTCTCTGCTGTGAATACTTTAAGTCTGGAGTCTGGTGCTTTTGTTACCGCCAGGAAAAACAGGGAGGGACGGAGGTCTGATGGAACTTTATGATGGATTGGACCGGCTTTGCTGCGTGCCACTCCGCTTTTCCCTCCAATCAGTAACATCTCTGTCTGACGTTGCGCCATAAAAGTCAGTCATGTGCAACATAAAAGCTGCACGAGCGCGCGCGCTCATCCATCCAGTTCTGCGGGACACGACGAAAAAAAAGGGCAACAAATCTCTTATGCTGAATCGAAAATGGTTCTTTTTGCTTTGCCAGATGCTTTTTTTTGTCGCAGGAATGGAGAAGTTTAAGTGAGATATTTATTTTGTTTTGTTTTTGCTCACGCATGTCTCTTGAGCCCAGGAACAAATGTTAACAGGACTAACCAGATGTTATTTAAGGCTGTCAGGGGAACAGACTTCAAAGGGTCTGTCTGCTGAACGGAAAGGAAAGTTTAGGGCAGCAAACTTTGTAGCATACTGTACACAGGTGAGCTATAAATTTAGAAAAAATACATTTACTTTGTTATATTAAGAACAGAGCAAGTGTTTTATTTTCTGCACTCTCTGCATTTCCTTTCAGAGTTTGAGGTAATGGGTTGTATTTCATACGATAACTTGCCACTTTGTTAGGTACACTGTTTCCAAAGCTGCTCTGGACCAATAGTGAATCAGCCAATCACATGGCAAAAAACACAAGCTGGTGTTTCCATCGCAATGTGTGGAAATCTTTGTGCAAGCTCATTTTTAAAAGGACACAATTTTTTGAATTGCTCTGTTTCAATAAAAGGAGAAATTAAATCAAAATCACATGTGAACAAGCTTGTTTACATGATAAGTCATGAGATGTGTTCATAATCCAGTATTGGTGCTAGCGCTCATCATCTATCAGCCAATGAAAGGCGACACGTTTTATTCAGATGTTGGAGCGACAAGCCCCGCCTACTTTGGAGCCGCATATGGCGTTTTAGGGAAATGGCAGTTGGTGATTTTACAGAAGAGTTATCAATTCAACATGTTGGATTGACACAAAAACTTTTTATGAACTGTGTGACGCTGTGGGAGCTCAGCTGCACAATGTCCGAAAAAAACAACAACAAACCATCTTCCTACGACTTTCTGTCGTCTTCGCTGTCGTTTTCAGGAGTAGCAACATCCAGCTATTGATCACATAACTAGTGTTTGGCAAAATACATCTATTTTGACACAGATAAAAAAAGAAAAACACCTCATCCCAGCGCATCAACTTTTCATTGAAAAACATGAGTTTTTCCTAACCTGGCATTTTTCCATGAAGCAAATTTATTTTTGTACTTTCAATTTGTGCAGTTTCATAGTTTCTGGAAATGCATGTAGCTCCTTTCAGATACCTAGAGGTGGTGAAGAGGAAGAAAAAGAACTTAAGTAACTTTGAATGTTACTTACTTGCTGATGTCTGATGAGTTTGTCTGAGTATTTCAGAAACTACCGACTAATGGGATTTTTATTCATATCTCAGGTGAAAAGAGAAAATATCCTGTACAGCCGAGATACGCAAAACTCCACTTCTAAACAGGAAACACATCAAAACTGGAAGCAGATGGGCTGCAGCAGCAAAACATCACACCTGGTGCCAAACCTGTCAGCAGTGAACAGGACACCTAACCCTAACTCTTGGACTACAGGTCAGACGGTCACCGACAGATTGAGAAACTGAGTCGGGTCAAGGCCATCTGATTCTTTTTGTTGAATCTATGCTGTTAAAGAAATTAGTCAGTTCTGAAGGTAACAGTGGGCCACACCAACATGTAGCCAATTAAGTAGTTCAAAAAAGTATAGTTTAGAGAAAAACAGCATCAGTTTGCCATTTTTTTTGTATAAGTGTTTCTTTTGTTTTCTGCAGCAGACAGAGAGGAAAGAAGAGGGACTAGAGAGGATTACTGGAGAGATCACGGACCAAATTTCAAATCCATAGATCCGCAGTGTTGCCAGCAAGGCCAGCTCTCTGCTAGGGTCATCTTTTAGCTTAGACCTTCAGGTGATTTGCAGGTCGTCATTAATTCTGCATGAAGTGTGCAGTACACCGACTTTGCATCGAGTTGTGTAAATATGAGGTTTTGTGTTTTCTGACACTTGTGTTAGTTTTTGTGAGATCTTGAACCTGAATGTTTGATGCTCCCACAGCTGCTAGCGTTAACCATTTTGGTGCCTTCCTTAAACCATGGCACCGTGAGCTCAGGCTTTGTGGCGCTGCCTCCAGAACAATGGGTCAGTGAAATTTGTTCACTTTTAAAACAAGACGAAAAAAAGCTAAGCATAATGAAGGAAGTGAAGCACAAAGCAATGGACTCACTGCTGTCAGTATAAGACTTTTGTGCTGTTTTCACATTTTTCACTTGATTGATGCAGAGCCATAAAAATAAAAAAGGCCTGACTTCAAAGAGACCCCTGAACCAAATAACCATGACAAGATTTAATAAGAGCGACCTAACTGAGGTCTCTCTTATTTGTTGCCAGTAGAGCTGGGCAATATGGGCTTAAAGTTTTATCGTGATATTTTGTGGTACTATTATGATAATAATTAAAGTCATGATAAAGAGTTTTAGGTGTTGAGTAAAAATGTTAAGTTTTCTAAGTGGTCATGTTAAACAAATATAAATAAATTAAGTTTGGCAAACTTGATTTAATTTCATGTAACAAATTAAATTTTTCTTTAAATTGGAGCTCAGGTCTCTTTTTTCTGTGCAATCATTATGTGCTTCTTTAGGACACCAGTCAGATAAAGAAATGTCACTGCATTTAAGTTGTTTTTTGACACACCTTTATTGAAGAAACAGTAAAGAAAAATAGTAAAAAGAAAAAACAAAAGAACAACAGTCCACTCAATAACAGTGTCAGGACAGTTCATTTTTTGTCCTTAAATCAGAAATTACTGTGACAACAATAAATAAAAATCTTATAACTAGAAATTTATCACGGTAAATGATAAGTGATATAATAAATGCTCCACTACTTGCTAGTTTTCATAACTCCTGGTTTAACAGGCTCTTAGTCTAAAGTTTAGGAAATAGCGTGTGCTAACACGATTTTGGCTAACAGTAGCTTAGCAAAGCTCTGAGATATTCACCGGGAATCATTTTTTCAGATAGAAAATAAAACACAGTCATTTTCACTTGTTAATTAGAGAAGAAAACGAATGGGCTGAAAGGCCTTAACACTTTTCCAGCTCGGTATTTTCTTCGCTCAGGCTATCATGTGCTGTGCTACTCCCACAGGTGAATCTGTTAGCATGGTAGCGGCGACGACTGAGCGTGATGGGGAGACGGCGAGAACCCAGGAACTGAAGAAAACATGCAGAGGAGCTGAAGAAAACATGCATGTGAGTGATGAAGAGGTTGTGTGCTTAAAGACTGTGGCGGTGGCCGGCTGTGGAGATAAGTGGACAGGGTGAGCAGCCGCACACACAGCTGCCATGAGAGGCTCTCGGGAAAGACGTAGGCTGCACTTAAGAGCCAATTACCCACCATGTACACATCTCCTTCTCCTCCCTCTTCTTCCCACTATCTCTCCCTCTCCCCTATCCAACATGGCACTCATCTTAGTTTAATGGCCCACAGGGACCCTCATACACAGACACATACACACACACGCACGCACACACCCCGGCATGTTTGCATGTGTGCCTTGTCGTAGAGCCCGTAAACTTCTGCCTTGTGTGTTTGTGTATTTCCAATCTTTTTATCTTTTCTTTAACTCTTTATGTTCCTCTCTGCCTCTGACTCTACTTGATTGTACACACACACACACACACACACACACACTCATCTTATATTAATGCGTCTGAAGGGGAGGCACTCAGCAGCACAGCAGGGGGCTTCCTGGCAAGTCACGAAAGCCCTGAAAACATACACTCCCGCTCACGCTACCACCACAACACACACCCAGACACACACACACACACAGACACACATTAATGGAACGTGTGCTTCAATGAAAACAGAAATAAAACTGCTGAAAAAAAAGACAAAAACAGAAAAAGTTATGCCACAGGATTAATGGATGCTCACAGAACAGTGCGGCAAACAGAGAATGTGCTCCTGTGCAGCCACCAGCGTCCCTGGCATGATGGGGTTGGAAACTCCGTGATCGGGCGGATGAAAGCGCTCCAAAAGGAGCCAGAGGCGATCCGAACATGACAGGTTCTCCTGGCCATTTTGTCAAGCTCACTGAATCATCGTGAAAATATGATTTGTTTCCATCGTTTCAAGTTTTACTGGATTTTTTCCAGACAGTAAAACTGGATTTATAGGGGCAGGATTATGTATTTTCCAGGCCATTTTACAGCACAAACAAGTAACTATCTTACCTGCGTATAATCTAATTCACAATTTAACACCTAGAAGTTGGACCTCGGTTTCTTTAAAAACTCCTCCTCTTTCTGAAGCTCCGCCTTCAGGAAGTCATCACAGCATGGCTCCTCTATTAACCCTTTAACAACATTTTCACCAGCGTTTCACTGAGAAGCAGCTCCTATAATGAGCTTAACAGATCTGCAGTTCCACCAGGTGTTTGCTAATTCCTGCTGGCTAGTCTGAAGGAGCCGAGTGGGAGGAGCCACTGAGCTCTGCGAGGTGGTGTTGCGTCTCAAAGGTGGGGCTAGGTTCACCAAGGCGTTTTGCACAGCGAATGGTTGCCATGGGAGATTCAAATTTTTTCCAACATGCATGAAGGAATCAAAGCAACACTCCAGGAATGTTTTTGATGAGGGAATAATATTATAACAGGTTACACACAACTGACCCACAGGACACCGTTTTTTCTCTTGCCTTCAGGTTGCATGCCAGCTTTTGAGACAGCAGAGTGCAGAATCTCTTCATCTGGCCTGGAACGCAGCGTTGGCATTAGGAGCTCCTAGGACAAACCGACAGCTCTGCAGCCTGACCTTACTCTGTGTGGAAACTGGCTGTATTCTGCAGGATGTAGACCTCATCCTGAAAATCCAATGGCTGTCTTCCAGTACTATTTTGGAGTTGCCAGGCATTTTTAAAAATAGCCAAAACCATCCGTCTTGAATATAGAGCCCCTATGTTTTTTTGCAGGATGCAGCAGTTTTCATTGTGGCGCTGATGTCTTTGTGTGGCTTTGGATTAATAGCACCAGATGTTTTACCACAGACGCCCAGGTTGCCTGATGACATGCTTGAAAGGTCATCAGACTGTAGCTGTCAGCAAACACCGCGGCGTATTTGGGCTTTTAAACTGTGTGCATTAAACAGCAGGAATTTCAAACCATGCTGAATATTAGGCGTCATATTTTATAAAAACGTTCCGGAAAAAAAATGCAGTAGAATTTGGAGAACATTAATCATACAGAGCAGGAAAAAAACAACAAAAAAGTAAACTTTGTGCTGACTCAACAGAACATGATCAATAATGCAAGGGACAAATTCCTACCAAGTAATTTCGGTCTGCTTTCTAGTACAAACATGTTAGTACACTTGAAATAAGAGAAAACTAACTTACAGGTAAATTCTCAGCATGATATACATGCTTATTTTAAGTGAATAATTCATTAATATTGGTGAAAAAGTTCAGGAACATTAAGGAATTATTGACTAAAAACAAGCTGCTATGTCTTGTTGAGAAGTTTCTTGTTTTGCCTTCTTTAAGTGTACTAAGACACTTGCATTACATACTAGACCAAAAGTATTTTGCAATATTTCATGTTTTTGCAGTGGAAAGCGTTCGACGGGGTCAAACCAGTAACTCATGAAATACTGACAAAATGATCAAGCGATGGATGTTTAAGTTTTGTTGTTTTTGACAGACAACTCCTCTTCATATGGCTTATTCCACCAGGAGCTGTCACCAGATGTCGGGGTGTGTGTGTGTGTGTGTGTTTACAGCCTGGAAGCAGGTTTCCAGCCAGTTGATGTTTCCGCTGCCAGCAGTGCAGCATCCCCAGAGATGAACAGTGGTCTTCTCTACAGCTGCCTGTCATCAACCACAAACACAAGCATTTATGTGATGTAGGCAATCGGATCTAGAGTGCCACACAGGAAATAGTGCAGATTCCGTCTTCATAGAAAATCCTTGTACTGAATGTATTAGGATTTGATGTTATGCATCACCATTTTTGTAAGTATGTTTTAACAAATAGAATAAGAATTAGTTTTTCTTCTTCTAAGGATAACATAAAAGATTAAAAACCAAAATGTGTTGATTTGTTTTGAAAGAACTTTACATTTAACACAGTCACAGTTTCTCCCAAAGTTTCTGCCTCTGCAGATGTCTGAGAAATTAATATTTAGCAAGTGAAGAAATCATCTTCAAGGAAACACAGGAAGTAGCTGTGATGACACACAGAGAGTAACAGATGACCAGCCAATGAGAGAACAGAAGGAAAACCAAACCACTGTCATACAACAGTAATGACTGAAATCAGGTGAAGGCTGTCAGTTATTGCACAAACAGTGGTGACCATGACAACATCTTCTAATGGCAATTCAACCAATTAACCTCTTTTTATACTTAATAATGTAGATTCTGAGTCCTAATAAATTGATCAAAATTATTTCTGGCTCCTTTTGCACCTGAAATATTTAGTGATTTTTTTTTCTGCATTTGAATGAGCATCCCACATGAAAATTCTGGGGGGTTTTTGCAAGTCAAAAAGTTATGTTTTTATTCATGATTGTGACAACAACAAAAAAGAAAGAGTCACAAAAGACATTTCTGTAAACAGAAGAAAAATATGAGCTCATGGTAAATATCCACACTAATACAACCTGCATCATAAGCTGCAGTTTTGCCCAGTTATTTGCTTCAGGATGATCAAGATTGCCAGAACCCCCCCACCACCTCGCCCGCCTTGTTACCCCCCAGGCCAAACGGAAGTGTGAGGGTGGCAGTGTGTGTAGGTGTGTGTGAGTGCAGCGCTAGCAGCAGCCTGATTCACATCTGAAAGTTGTGAACTCATGGATTCTCATCCCAAGTCGGTTTGTTTACATGGAGGACTGATTTTAACAAAACCCCCCGCAGGGTATAAGTACAATAATACGTCTTTTGAAAAATTCATGTATTTATAAAAAAAAAAACCTTCAACTCCAGTTTGAGAATTAAATGCAGACACAGAGGAAGGAAAAACAACAACAACAACAACCAGAAATAAAATAATCTTGAGAATTTGTTGGTGCCTGGAGGCCGGTGTTTGCTGCGAGGAGCAGGACGGTCATGGCGTCAGGGGGATAAAGTCTATGCATGCGCTGTGATATGCGGTCAGCTGAAAAATAAATTAATTAATTAATCAATAAATATTCAGTTGTTTATACTTTTACAATCAGTAAAACTTATTTTGCAGGTACATGTCTGGCAGCCCTATTTTCTCATCTTCTAGGGCCCCTCTAGCGCAGCCTGGTGGCCCCGGCGGGCCCCATTTTGAAACCTACCAGTGAAATCCACTGGACTCTGTGGACCATTACTCTTCCTTCTCTCTCTCTTTCTTTCCCTCAGTGTGCTGGATGACTCTGGGATCGACGGCTGGCAGGAGAGCTGTGCTCGTCTGACTGTGTTAAGTTTAAAATTTTATGTTGCTTGATACCAGGAACACAAATCTCTCTCCTGAAGAACGCCGCCGCGTTCAAAGACTTTGGATAATTTCAGAACAAAATAAACTCAGCTGACCTCCAGCGTCCTCGTGTTGTTAAACCAGCTGCAGCATTCAAGGGACACATTTTGGTAAAAACCACCAGAGTACATTGTAGTTTATACCTTGATTTTGTGGCCTGACATGGTAAAACCAACCGGGAAGGACATGAAAAAAACAGAAACACTAGATTTGAGTGAACATAAGCTACGATGTGAAATGACTGACGCCGTTTCTGTTCTCTGTTCAGCAGAACGTCGAAGCACACGCAGAACATATTGCTTCGTTTAACGTGACATGGAGACCTTTCAGCTCATTATAGACATTAGATCAAACGCTTCTTTCTTGTTTTCTGCATTGTGTGCGTTTGCTCCATAGGCTGCTGGGATATGTTGTCCTTCTGAAGGCACATATGCTTCAGTTCCTTCAAACGGCTCTTCCAAGCAGGCAGGTGGGCAGCAACGTAAAGAGAAGAATCATTTAAATAATAACAGCTCACCCAGGCGAGGCCCACTTGGGAAGCTAAAAAAAAACACATACATCAAAACAAAGAGATTTTGCAGGGCATGCATTTAATCCAGACTGTCGCCCGGGTGGAGAGTTAGGGACTAGAAAGATAACTCTCCACACACACACACACACACACACACATTTAGAGCGCGCTGAAAGACCTGTGTGACTTCAGACACCATTCAGTCTGGTAACTACTTCTTCTTCTTCTTCTGCATGTACATGGCCTTACATCATCTCTGCCTTCTTCCTGGCTCTGAGTTTCTCTCACATCATAAAATGCATCCGACGTGGAGCTTTTGCCACATTTGCCATGGACCGGGCAGCAGGGGGGATTGCGACTGAACGGCGAGAGAAGAATGGGAAGAGAAGAGGGGATATTCACAAAAACGCTTGTAGAGGGAAGTAAAAGCTGCTGCTTTAGCTCCCAATCATGGGGCTCAGGATAACCGATCCACAGATCACGGTTCTCTGCCGTTGCATTATTTAACACAAGACACTGATTGAACATCTGCAGTTGCAGGAGGCATCAGACACAAGTCTATTCCTGAGGAAACAGTGGATTTTCCAGCAGTCATTAAAGAAAAAAAAAAATAAACACATTGTGAATTAACCTTCACTTACATCAGAGTTGTTTTTGCGCTTAGAAAAGCAACAGAATAAAATCAGATAAAAAATAAATGTAGAAAAAACTGATGAAAAATTTATGCATATATTTGAAGTGTATCTAATTTGAAGAGTTTAAGGTTCAGAAGAAGAATATGACAAAGTTACATTCAGAAATAGTTTCGGGTGATTGACTCGTCTGAGTGGTTTCATGTTCAACAATTTCCAAACGCAGCAACTTCATATCCAGCTGCATGTACTTTTGTTTTGGTCTCGTATTTTCAAAATTATTTACTTCTGGAAAAAATACACTCAATGACTGCCTTTATTATTTTTTCCATAATTTGTCATTTTAACCAAAAAAAAAAGGGTGAAATTTTGCATTTACTCACAGTGCCTATAAAGCGTTCGATCCCTCACAGATTTTACGTTTATTTGTTGCTTTTTCAAATAAATTATGAGTCATCACCACTATTATGATAAACAAAATGTAGCTTTTTTAACATAAAATATTGCAGAAAAAAAGTCTTTAATGTCAAAGTGAAAACTGATTTGTACAAATGAATGTCAGTTAAATAAGAACATTTAACCTAAAGATTGTTAGGGATTTTTAAAAATAAAATTCATTTGTCAGAAAAGCCTATTTTCATTGAATATGGACTCTCGATGTGCAAAAGAAATAAAGGGTATAATTTCTAAGTGCTTTTTATAGACTTGGTAACTTTTTGGTTGCTAGGGGCTGTTGGTTTGATGTTCTCATGATGCTTTCACATGTTATCCATCATTCCAATATGCCGCCAGATCAAGGATTTCAAAGTGTGGGGGTCGGGAGCGGGCAGTTCCAGTCCAGTTGAGCGACGCATTTCAAGCAAACAGGGCAACTGTTGTCTCTCAGGGCCACCGTACAAAACGGTACAGAAAAGATCAGCAACACATTTCCTTCACCAGACAGCAGCTGGCTTCAGCTTTATGAGACGTTCACTGTGGAGGAACTCTTTTAAAAGTTGCTTTTAATTTCCTTAATGGAACAACAGCTGGTCAGCGCCTGACCAGGTACAAAGTCATCATGAACAAAAAAATCACACTAATATACAGGGAAGAAAAACCTCTCTTTCTCAAAAAAAAGATAAAAAAGTCAAAACCAAAATAGTAATGTTACTCTTGCTGTGCAGTAGACTCTCCTCTGGGCTCTAATTGGTTGATTGTGACAGAGCCTTGCCTTTCTGCAGATAGCAGTAGGACCACACCACTGCATTTCTTTCACTGAGTATTTGCATCGTGTTAAACTGTCACAACATGTGGACGGCTTTAACAAATATATAAAAACATATTGTTTATGAACGTTGCAGTCCCCTCTGTCTCCCCCTGTTACATCCTAAAGCTAGAGGCAAACTGAACTGTTGACTGGCTTTGGACCAGGACCTCACACTTACAGAAAATGAAGTCTCCTTACACTCTGCTGACATCAACAGTTACATTCTCAAAACAACATGTTACTCTCTGTTAACTCATATCGAGACAACTGGGACACTTTTTCTTTTTCATTCCTGTCGGTGCTTTGATTGTTAGTTATAACTTGGAAATGTTGATGTGGGTCTATTAAAGCCATTCACCGTCATTCAGAGGGATTTCACCATTATCCATTTATTTAAATAGACGTGTCTGGTGAGAATCCCTGTCAAAGATATAAAAGGTGGCCCCTCTCAGCGAGCCGCTGATTGCAGCGTGGCACAGAAGCAGACAGCTTTTTAGACCCACATCCAGAGGAAGGGTTAGTTCGCTTTCACAGCGCACAATCCATGTTTGCTGATACACTGGAATGAGAACAAACACCTGACAAAATGTTTCAGAGCTAGAGACGGCAAAAATTCAGGAACACAGACGCTACATTCACACACGCAAACACACACACATGCACCCCGGCAAGCATACATCCCAAGGCTCCTATTTCCGACATAAAAAGAGATAATACAGCTTTGCACTCCGAATCACCCCTGTTAGTCCCCAAGCATGAAATTTCAGCTTTGGCAAAGAAGTGGGGGACATAAAACAGAGACAATAACAAATCGCACATACACTCATTTATAGACTCACACACGTCCTCCCACATTCAGCCGTTCCAGATTCGGATTAGGCCATTGATGGGTTTCTGTCTATACGTCCCCCTGTCGGACATTGGCTCGGTTCTGGTGGCTGGTGCCTGCTGGGCTGCTGTCATTAAAGGGCAGATGTTAAACTGCAGCATTCTTCCTTCTTGCATAACTTCTTTTATCAGGCCAATTCCCTGCCGTGTAACGAGGCCAATAAAAATCAAAGCCTGATTAGCATACTTACATAAGCTGAACCATTGAACTGGGTTCAGGATAGAAACTAAGGCATATTTGGAGTATCTACAGTTGGGCTCAGTTAGGAAATAAAACAGGCATATTGCAACAACCAAAAAGAAGAATAAATAAATAACAAAATCGTCCTTCCATCTATTGTCTTCTGCTTATCTGGGACCGGGTCGCCGGGGCCAGGAGCAAAAGGCCCAGATTAGCCTGAGGTTAGCTCCTCCCTGGAACCTCAAGGCAATTCTAGACCAGTCCAGAAACATCGTACCTCCAGTGTGACCTGGGTCTCCTCCCAGCATGACCCTCAATGGCGTCCATCCTGACCAAATGCCTGAGTCACTTCCATGGCTCCTCTCTATGTGGTGAAGCAGTGGATCAACTCCTGAGGTCCTCCTGTATGACCAAGTCTCCATCCTGTCTCTGAGGGAACCTGGAGGGACCTCCGTAACCTCTTTTCCGTCTAAAGACCACGGACACACCGATCCTCACCCCGGCTGGTTCACACTGAGCTGCGAACCGCTCCAGTGAAAGCCGTAGATGACAAACTGGTGATGCCAATAGGACCGCATCATCTGAAAAGAGCCTTAATGCCACTAAGAAAGGCCACCACAATGCCTTGGCTGCACCTAGACAGAATGGGTGACACAAGGTAACCTTTTTAGAGCCCAACTCTTAGTAAGTCAGAAATGAGACCGACTTAACCGCTCTAACACCTGCTCTAACACCGGTCACACTGTGATGTAACAGCCAGTATCAAAGAGTCCAGCACCCCATAGGCTTGCAGAACCCCTTAAAGCATGGATGGGTAATCCTGGTCCTGGAGGGCCAGTGTCCTGCAAGCCTTAGACATCTCCCAGGTCCAACACGCTTCAATCAAACAGCTGAATCACCTCCTCAGTCGGTTCTCCAGAGTTCTGCTAACGACCTAACCATTGACTCAGGTGTGTTGAAGTAGAGGCACCTTGAAAGGTTGCAGGACAGCGGCCCTCCAGGCCTGGAGTTGCCCATCCCTGCCCTAAAAGGTTCCCCAGGCGACCTAACGGTGAAAATTTACATACTTTTCAAAAGCCTGACATTTGTGCATTAAACATCCATGTTTGTTGGGTCTCACACAGTATTTCTCAGTTCTGGTCCTTAGGGATCACCGTCCTACATGCTATCGGTATGTCTCTGTTAAAGAAAGCCTGATTCAATTGATTGCATGACCTCTTCTGCATGCCATCAAGTGCTGCAGAATGCTGTTAATCACTCACTTATTCAAGTCAGGTGTGTGGTAGAAGGAAAACCCCACAGACATTCAGCGCAGTGGTTCCTCAGGAATGGAGAGTCACTGATCTAATGTGACATTCTCATTTTCTGAGATACTGAATTTTGGGTTTTGGGTGGTATCATGTATTTTCCAAGCACATAGTTCCATTTTATAGCATAATCAAGTGACTGTGTTGCCTTCAGTTGCTTAAAAAATCCTCTATATATCAAACATGACTTGAAAGAAATTTGACTTTGCAATTTGATGCCTTGTAATTGCATCAAATTGCACAGTGGCGCAATTTGATGCACTCTATAAAATGGTTCTATCATGGTCCGTTTCTCTATAAAATGACAGTTTCACTTTCTGAGGTGACTGGCAAGAAATCCTGCACTTTCACGCAACATTCAGATTTCTTCATATGTACCTGTACGCATACTTTTCCAAGACACCGCGAGTATTTCAACATTAAGAGCTGTAGCCAAGCTAGTCAGGAATCAGCTTCACTTTGTGACCGAGAGGCATGGAAACTGTTTGTGGCGTAGTCAACAAATTCTCTCTGGTTACCACTGAATCCTACCATGAGAGTGTGAAGGCAGCGCACGCTTTTTTGACAGACTGAAAAGGAGAGAAAAAAAAGAAAGAAGCAAAGACAAGACGGTTGGGGTGAGGGACAGGTCGAGGAGCGGATGATGGAGGAGGACGGTGGCGGCCGTGAAGAGCCGAAGAGGAAGCAGGCGAGGTTAAGCTGGGTGAGGCCAGGCCAGTAACTTGTCAAAGAGAAGGAGAGCCAAGCAAAAAGGGGAGAAGAAAGTCAGTGGGTGAGAGCAGAAAGTCAGGGCTCCTCCATGGGGAGGGCTGCTCTTCACTCCCACTGTTCCCATTTTTTTATGCTTTTTTTTTTTCTCAAAGCCTTATGTCTGGAATCTCACTTCATTTCTTTCATGACATCTCTGCCTGGCCTTGTCCATGCATCGGTGCCCTGCCCTCATTCCACTGTCTGCTTCCCCCGCTGTCTTTGTAGAGGCGCGGTGGGAACTCTAGGTGTTGGTGTGGAAGTGTGTGCGAAGCGTCTGTGTTATAGCTAAGCTGGAGTGTGAGATAAGCCTCTCCTAAACAGCATGAGATCGACAGAGCTGCAGGCCTTTCAGCTTAGATTAGGAACACCCACCCTCTGAGCAATTCAAACCACACACACACACACACACACACACACCACCACCACACCCATACAGTAAGCAGTTTGCCAAAAGTTTTACAAAAGTACTTGTAAAAATGTGTTGTTTTATTTTCCATAATACATACCAAATATATGTTTTCTTACATTTTTGTAGCTAAATATTGAAACACATTCAAAAGTGCTGACAGCTGTCATTGGTACATGACCTTTGCTGTTGTGTATTATGATTAATAAACGTACTCTACGTTTCAAGAGCGTATTTAGACTGGATGTGAAAAGCAAATCAAAACCTGGGTTTTGTGACAAAGAAAATGGACCCTGAGGGAACCATTTTGAAGCTTTTTCTATGTCTGATGTGACCTCGTCTGGTCACTGCCTTCTGACGGCAAATCCGCTCAACTCTCGTCTCCCTTCACTGAGCCGTCTGGGCTTTCTCCCATCCAGCTCCTTTTTTTTTCCTGGTAGAATTTCAACAAGCAGAAGGAGAAGTTGTGAATGATGGATTGTAGCCTCCCAGTAGTTTTAGCAGAGGCAGAGGAGGAAGTAAACCGAGCCGTTCAGTCCATGTTGGCCAAAGTGTTGCAACGGCCATCTTGGTCAGGTTGACTCTTCTCTCTTCACAGTGGAGGATGGTGGTTTACAGATCTTGGTTCCAAACTAACTCAAGTATATTCTAAGTGCCCAAAGAAAAACCTGAATTGACAGAACTTATGATTTACAGCAGAATGACTTTTTTGTTTCCTTCTCACAATGGAGAAAATGTCCCGTGGATACGGTTGACCAACATTAAGGCCACTGAGGCCCAAAATGAATGTGATGTTTGATGAAGACTGTATGTAAACCTTTGAGCACGACTGCAGCTCGTGCTTAGTGCCTGAAGAAACACTAAACATCATTTCTGGCTTGATTAAATTTGATATTTAACGTCGCTGGCCCCTTGGTCCCTTTGAACTGCCAAAGTGTTTCTAATTGGGAACGTTGCGACGTCTACCTTTAAATTCCTGCCAGGCTGGGTTTTATCTCTGCTTAAGAAGAAAAAAAAAGCATGAGCAGGGGGGAGGAGGAAACATTAAAGAGGAGAATGAGGAGGAGGAGAGGAGGCTAATAACAGCGGCTGGCTTGTTTTAATTGAGCCCTTGAGTCCCCGGTGTTACAGGGACTGAGGTGCTCTGCAGAAACCTCGCAGTGAGTCATGAACGCAGCATCATGTGGACTGGTTCAGACTCTGTGCAGAATGTTTGGATGACTTTTGGGAACATACCGCGTCGTGCCAGTGAAAGTCAGTGGTGCCCAAACCTGACTGTAGAAAAAAGTACAATAAAATAAAACTGAACTCCCAAACTTTCATTTGTCTCATTTGCAAAAAGAAAGAGAAACTTGCCCCAACTGGACTCTAAGTGGGAGCCTGTAGCTCATTCTGCTCACGGGGCGTCTGAAGTTGACCGAGGTTGTGGCGCTCAATGGGAGCAAACTGCGATTATCCTGCTGGAGAAAATCCCCATCATCTTCAATCAGGAGCAGGGAGGAAAAGAGTGTCCAGGAAAAAAATAAAAATAAAAATATAACTCTCCTCTCTCGTCCAGTCTTGCCGTTTCTCTCTTTTTTTTTTTAAACACATGGTTTTTGTTTGTTGTGATGAGAGTGTGTAAAAGAGACTGCATGTGTGCATGAGGGAGCGATTCATCACATGGATAATGAGTCCATCTGGGACGGCATGAGACAGTCCACTTCCCCTGCGGTTGTCTCCAGTATTCAGGAAGAGGACATTTTTCCGGTGGACAGTGAGCCTTGTTAGTGGGCCTGAACATGGATGGCAGCGCTCCTGCTGCAGAGTTCAGCACAAGTCAAGTGTGTCTTCACATCAACATAGTTTATCTTATGGGATTATTTAAATTTTTTCTATGAGCAGAACATGGTGAGTTATGCTTTATTACAAATGTTCCTCATTTAGTTTGTACTGCAAAATTGAACAATGAACAATTTATTACAATGTCATGTGTTAGTTAGTTCATCCAAGAGCAAACTGCTTCAGTTCCACCTGATGAGTAAAATAAAAGGACAACATAAAGATCATTTTATTCATTTTATTCAGCAAATGAATAAAATAAAATTAATGTTATGACATATTCTGAAAGTTTACCTGCTTACCTCCTTTCCACTTTTTGTCACATTATGACCACAAACTTCAAGTTATTTGAAAGATTTTTTTTTATGTTAGACTAACACAAAGTCATTTACGGTGTGATTGTTAAGTTAAATGAACTGTACCTTGTATTCTCCAGGCACATATGGTTCAATTGTATAGCTCAATCAAGTAACTATGTTCCCTTCAGTTGTTATAAAAATGCTGTCAAAAATGATTCAAAAGAAATTTGACTTTGAAATTTAACGCCTTGAAATTGGGCCTCTGTCTCTTTAAGAAGCTCCTGCTCCTCATAGTGACTCTAGTCTGGGTGACAGGAATGTCACACTGCTAAACTGCTGAGAACATCCACAAAGACTGAAATTTCCTATTGAGCGCAGAGGAAACAGATTCCAGTAGGAATGTGAACTGTTAAAACTATCAAGCTAGATAGTTCTCCTGAGCGATGAGCACCTCAAGAGGCAGCAGTCAGCCATCAGCTGGGCTGCAGAAAGAAACTGAGCTGCACAGAGAAGAGGAGAAACTTTTCAAAAAGGTGCTCGTTTAAAACTGCTGAGAAAATGTTAAAACATGCTCATCTCCCATGGTAACAAACCCCATAAGAGCATGTATCATATCAGACAGGCAGCCAAGAGGCCCATGGCTGCTGGGCAGAAGCTGCAGCCCCCCCCTCAGGTGGAGCGATCTGTTTACAGGAAATCAGAGTCTGACAGGTTCAGACTGGAGCTGAGGGAGTTTTGCTTTGGGAACCTCAGGATCTCATCTTTGTCTCTTCTGGGTTGTGTGGTTCTGTTGAGGTCCGTATGCAGTGTGAGCCAAAGCAGAGTCCATTCAACCCCGTGGCCATGATTCACTTAAACGTCTTCAAAGGATTTGCTCTTGCATTGGGAGTCTGAATTGTGTGTGTGAGCATGGTTGTCTGTCTCTGTGTTGCCCTGCGACAGACTGGTGACCTGTCCAGGGTGACCCCGCCTCTCGCCCAGAACGTTAGCTGGAGATCGGCACCAGCACCTCCTGACCCCAGTAAGGGACAAGGGTGTCACAAAATGGATGGATGGGTTTTTGTGGAGGAGTTTTGGCTCTCAGTTCTTGCCACGCTTGGTTCAGAACCCACAGATTCAGTCAGGTCAACGTCTGGACCTGAACTGGGTCTTTGCTGGATCAGGTGGGCACCCTGAGGATGCTTTTATCCGCTTTTGAAAGAAGGGGAAAAGTCCTTCTAGAGAAAGTGGAGGGGAAGAGAACTGGAAGAGAGAGCCGGTTCTTAGGAACGTCATGCAAGCAGTGCTACAGTTAATGAAGCCTGTTTACATTTCAGAACGTACTGACACACAACATTGAAGTCCACTTACATTCACAAAAAGAAGGAGCCAAACGCAGTACGAGGGTTAATAGAGCAGCTGGTTTCATCCACTGATAGGATTTCCTTTGACTACACCTTGTTGCTTCTCCACATCTTGTCCATCTTGTCATCCACAAGCCATCATGTTGGAGTCACATGAAATACAATACGACTGTCCAGCCTGAGGTTGCTTTGAGAAACATCTGCTGTGCGTCCGACTCCGTGCTACATGTCACTAAGTCAGCAAGAGGGAACGGTTAGTTCACAAATCAGATATTAATTAAGCACTTAATACTTTATAGATCTTTAAAAGTGGCTGTAGAGGATTAGTTAAGTATGAGAAAGATTTTTTTTTTAAAGTGTTGCGATATAATGAGTGATGTATATGTTTATGGTATTAATTTACTCTAATACATTATTTTTAGTGGATTCCTTCACATCACCACACTCTTAACTTACTCTACAAAATACCGCAGGGAAAAAAATTCAAGACAATGAAAAGTCAAATAAAACAGACAGTAACTGCTGGTCTTTAATCCCATCGATTCCTGTAAAATGAGCGTTCAGGTCCTGTGGTAAAACAAGGTGGGATATTTACTCCGCCGTCACCATGCCCTTCAGTTTCCACGTAGGAGGTGTGTGTGGTTCTAACACATGCATTACTGCACAGCCCTCCATGATAAAACCAGTGACAGCATTGAGATCAAATTTAGAACATGTCAAAGTGAAATTGAAAGAATCAAAGGTTTCTAAAAGTGGCAGAAGCTCCATTTTGTTTTGGTTTTTTGATTATTCTTTTGGCCTCTGCTGCACACTGAGTGGCATAGTGCTGTGTGGTGCATCCAAATTGCTGGAATAAAAGCTTAAAGTATGGATTTTTCCATGGAGTTGAGCTGTCAGTTTAGCACCCTTAGCTGATGTGATTTCGCCTCTGCTGGATTTGGCGCCTGCTTCCTGATGGGAGAAACAGAAACGTTAATCAATAGATGCTCCCCCTTCTTGACTCGGCCCGTCTCTCTCAGATCAAAAACGAGCGAAACAAAAAGAGCAGCTCCAAACCCGCCGACACGGGCGCAAACCTCACCACAATGTCGGAGAGACCCCCATCGTTTCTGAAGAACCTTGGTGAACAGATGTGTTGAAAGAGTGTCTTCTGCCTCTCATTGTCTTTATGTGGCCTTTTTGATACCCCAGCCGGTGGCCGGGGAAAAGCCCTGCAGGAGAAAGGAGAGCATGTAAGAGACTGCAAGGTCAAAGACAAGTGGAGGCGTTACCTCGCCGAGCAAGGCAAATAGAGAGCGGCAAAGATGCACACACACGTTTCATTATGAAGTTAAAGCTTCCTTCTGCAGTCGCCGCACACGGGAATCACACAGGAATCACACTGGAATCACACTGGAATCCACAGGAATCACACTGGAATCACACAGGAATCACACTGGAATCACACAGGAATCACACTGGAATCACACAGGAATCACACCGTTAATCATGTTGTCGCTTGTCGTCCTGTGGCCGGCGTACGCTGGGAACATTACATCTACGTTTGTGAAGTCAAACACATGTCCGTTAAGATGCACATGCACGTAGAAGAGGGACCTTGAGCTGATGTTTACCTCACTGGAGCCCGCCTGTTGTTTTTACACGCAAAGCAGATAATGTCACAAAAGGACTTTAACATGTTAATTTCAATTCATTTCCAAAAGTCCTGAGCTGGAGCCTTTGATTCCAGGTGTTTCTGGTTCTCCCCTATGTTTGGCAATAAGGCTGCTTCTATTGGTCCACTGAGGCTTCAATTTGCTTCACAAACTGATCTGATTAGACACTATAAAAAGACTGTTGTTGTTTTCAAGTTACGCTAAAAGTAGTCACCCTATCAGCAGTGCTATGCAAGCCTAAAATAGCATCTCAATGCTAAACATGTAGCACTAGCGCTAACTTAATATTTCTAAAGATGTTTCATAAATGATCCATAGATGAATTGGTAGAAGAACACTTTTACCAGTCTGACAAATTAATAACTTAAATTACATGAAAACAATGAATAAATGTTGTTGCTGAGCTCTTATGTCTATTTACTCAATAATTTATCAGTAAGAAAGGATTTTAAATTGAAAAATGGTTTTCAATTAAAATGCGATTGATTGCAATTAATTAATTACAGACCCTGAAATGAATGTGATTAAATATTTTAATCCAGTCCCACTGCTTCAAGAAAGCCGTCAAGATCTAATTAATATTCAAAAAAAAAATCGGAAAAAGTTGCTGCCAAGGGAAGAATAGTTTCCAGTAGATCTGTCCTCTTTTCCACATGGAGAAGCAGGTTCCTACATGAGCTACGACAGTTTGACTCCACATCTCTGAGTAACTTCCTAATTGCTTTGAATAACTAACAGTACTTAGACCTGCATCTGGCTTCAAAGTAGACTTGCCACACTAATCAAAGAGGAAATCATCATGGCACTATCACAGCAACAATCATCCTTATTTCAGCTCTTGGTCGAAACAACCAATCAGCAGCAAGGAAAATGAATAGTGCACCTGGATTGGCTGCTGTGCAAACACCAACCAATAGTTTGTCAAGCAGCATTGCTTCTAGTTATTTCATCTTCCCAAGCAGTATTTTCTTTTAAATATTTTTGAAAAACTCAATGAACAATCAAATAATTTGGAGCTATGTTGTTTTAGAAAAATCTGCAAATAGCAACTCCTTTAATATTGAACCATGAATGAATGAAAGGTCAACTGTACATGTATATGTGTGTTTTTACAATAGGGGGGGGTCACATACTGGGGTGCACTTAGCATAGGATGGGGCAGCTAGCCTTGGCCCTAAGACCTGCTGCCGCCCTGAGCAGACCAGCATATTCCTGACAGTCTGCAGCACAGCAGCTGCCCCATCACAACAGGAGCAAAGGCAAACATTCCCACAACCAAACCCCTCAGTGAACACTAAAGTTATCTTTACAATGACCTGCATTTAAACTTTGCTCATTCTTCAACTTCTAAAGAATTGTTTTCTCTGCAAAACTCCGGATCACATGGAGCGCGTGGGATCTGTTCGCAACCATGACAACGTTTGTGACATCACTAGGCACAGTGAGGGCGAGGGGGGACAGTGGGACTGAGACTGTGGCGTGTTGATAGGTTTTCACATCAGGGGATGCCAGGGAGGCAGATAGTCACCAGCTCAGCCTCTCATGCTGTGATGGGAAATCGGATCCTTTGGCTGCTTTTTAAAGTTTTGTACAGATTGTTGAGATAAACTTCAGGAGTTGAAGTTTTTAAGGAAGTTGATTACTACTGGAGGAAAGTCTATGGTATGATCTTGAATTTGGACTGGATGATATATTCTAACTGACGATATTAAAAATATACACTCAGTGCCATATGTCTCTACTAAAATATGAAAGTATGGAAAATCTTCTAATATGTGATGAACGGCTTTTTCCTTTGCTACTCCTTATTCAAAAGTTCAGTGATCTTACTGACGCTGAAGTCGCTGATATTCCCAGTTGGTCACCAGAAGGTTGGACTGAGATAACAATGAGGAAATATAGGAAAAGCCTTAGATTTGTTTTACCTGACTAAATGGTCTGGAAATGAGATCAGACTCGATCATTCCTTTGATAAATCCTTTTGGTACAGGTTAGGTAGCTGTCCTGAGCCATCGCTATAGCAACATACTGACCATCGTTTTACATTCTCTATGAATTATCTGTGCTTATTTTTCCACAGTAAGTTTCTGTTCATGAACGTTTCACCAGGCCCAGCATTCTCTTTAGCTGTGACACCCTGCTGCTAAGCTAACAACACAATTCTAGCTGGTGTAACTCCACACTCGACGAAGACGAGGGATTGCTTTAAAGTCAGGGACTGAATCCAAGCAGCTTAATTTCCTGACATTGAAAACTTTTCAACGATCAGCAGAAATTTCTGTAATTTTTGTTGTTGTTGTTGTTGTCTTTTACAAAGTGCCTCATGATGACATTTGTTGTAAACTTGCTCCATAACACAAAACTACATTTAGAGAGTTTGCATTTTTGAGAAAGAGCAACACATCATCAGAATATAAACTCATTGTATGTCACATTGTTTCAATTCTATTGACTTGCTTAGTCTGAAAAGTATTACCTTTGGGTCATTAGCTGATTTATTTCTGCTGTCTGCGATTACTTAAATTTTATTTTTAGCCGTTTGCAAGAATTTTCAAAACATATGAAATTATTAAAGTTCTCTGAATTCAACCTCTGCATCTGGATTCATTTGTGTCCCCATTTCCAGCACTCTGTTCATTTCAGTTTCATTTTCTGATTTCATTCAACAGAAATTTGTCTTGGGATTTGGCATAATTTGCTTCGAAGCTGTTTACTTTCTGTTCTAATCCCAGGCCATCTCCAGTTTTGTTTTCCCCTTTGCACGATGATTGAGAAATGATTTTGCGTCACATGAGAAATTTCGCTGCCTCCCGCAGGACGTTACTCAGAGACAAATGTTTGTTCTCTTTCAAACAATCTGGTAAAATATACATACACCCTTTAGTAATAATGCTCTAAATCTACAAAGTTTGGGAAGGTTTTTATCCCCCCCCATAAACATCAGACCTACTGGTGTGTGAATCCTTCAAGTGAATTCGTTCAGAACCGTGCTGCTGGTTAGCAGGTCTGTGTTGGTCAGGCAGAAATACTCCCTATCTGATGGATGAAATGAGCATCACAGACCAAAACCCTTCATCCAGTTCTTTACTGGAATACCTGAGTGGAAGTTATGAAGTGTAGGTTCAATTATGCTTCCTTTATATTTGCTGTATTTACTGCCTAAAATGGCTGCCTCTGTCTGTTTTAAGTAATGATGAGGAGACGGTGGTTTGTTGATTGCATTCAGTCCCAAAGCAACACAATGTCTGCTCTGAAATCCCAACCCTGGGCCAGGTGTTTTTGTATGAGTTCATCAGAGGGTGTGTGTGTGTGTGTGGGTGTGTGTGTGTGTGTGTGTGTGTGTGTGATTATGAAGGTGGCACAGAGGATTCGTGGGTGAAAGGATTCCGCAGGAGGATGGCAATAATATTAAATAACGTGCTGATGGTGGCGATGGTGGTGGGAGTTCACCCAGTAATCAGTGGGTTGCTGGTTCGATCACCTCTGTTGTTGTCAGAGAGCCTGGTGGCACCGGTGCATGACGGCTGCACTTTTGTCAGACTGCCTCAGGGCAGCTGTGGCTACTGTCCAGTAGCGTATGAGTGTGTGCATGTGTGTGAATGGGTGAATGACCATAAAGTCTAAAGTTGATTCAGCATCAATGAATTTCATAATTTCTCCGGGTCTAAAATATCGATCGCGCTATAAATATTAATGTGCTGGAGACGTCGCTTTGACTTATCTGGTTGAAAACTCAACCCGTACAGGGCAGCGCACCGAAGTTCAGTTTTTCATAAATCTAAAACACAAACTGTTCGTCTGGATTTGTAATTTCCCGCCAGCATTGCTGCACTCCCATTCTGAACTCTCGCCTGCAAGGCAGACGAGGAACGGAGTTTAAATAGAACTCATGCAAAAAAAAGAAAGTAATTAATTCAGCAGCAGCAACAATAATAGCACACGCAGCTAACATGCACAAAAAGTCCTGAATATTAATAGTTACACTCTGAAAAGTTGAACTGATAAAGATGCTGTTTCGGTTGTAGAGAGTTACTGAGTTCAAGAGTAACTAGTTCTGCTCCCTCCTATGCTTGTCACTGTTGCTTAAAATAATTATATGAAGCATATGAGAGATTGAATGTTTTTTTTTTTTTTACAACATACACATGAAATTATTTTCGAGACTAGCAGCCAGTAATATTCCAATAATAAATCTCAGATGAGTAAGACGGAAAAATAATGCAAAACGGATTCAAAATGTTTAAAAATCCGTTTTGGCATAAGTGCTGCATTGTTTTTTGCTTCTAACAGTTGTTGTTTTGGAAACATTGTGATCGTGATTTGACTTTTTAAAAGTTGTGACATTGATTTTTAATTTTTTTTTCCAAATGGTGGAGAGAACATCAGTGTGTCTGGAGAAGGACGTGCAAACCAGAACGGTGCCCTTCATGAACTGCATGGCAAGAGAAGAAAGAGACAGGAAGGAAATTACTGAGGGATAAAATCCCATTTATTTATTTTTGGGTGGTTATTCATACTATTAATTAGTTTGAACGGTTTACAACCCCAAAGCGACTCAGAGGAGCAGAAGAAGAACGTCGACTTCACACAGCAGCGCTCTGTTTTCGGCAGCAGTAATGGACGGAGCGGCATGTGGATTAATCTGAACGTTCATCCAGCAGCGGGAGCCGACAGCATCGTCACAAGGTCATAACAAGATGAAAAAGAAACACAACTAATATCAATGGCTTTTGGTGGAGCATTGACTGCAGCTTCTGGAGAGACGTCTGTTTGGATGTGGTGGGGTTGAGATGTGAGGCTCTTCACTGACACAAACGTCTTTCACATGTTCTTATTTAGAATCTCCAGCCGTTGTTTACATGTCTGGTTTCTGCTGGTACAGAATTATGATGCCCGTCTCGTGTCAATGACATAAAAAAGCAGGTTAAATGAGACAAGCCTGTTCAGACTACATAGGTTAACCAACTTTGTTCCACATACGGAAGTGGCACAGATTAGACTTTTTGGGGGGGTAAAGGTTGGATTGGGTCATCGAACTGCTGGGAAAAAAAATTGGACATACATCACAGATTAGCGAAAAAAAAAAACAAAACTGGATTTGGATCCGTTTTGGTTGCTGTGTGAACAAGGAGAGCTGAAGATATTCATCAACTGGTTCAGGTCAGAAAATAAACTTCAACATTTTTCTACCAGTATTTTATCATGTAGAGAGAACATTCCCAGTCCCGCCGTCTCCAACTAATCAAATCTGCCGTAACTTCTCCAGCCACACTTTTAAGCTCCAACATTCCAGGTCCTGCGAAGGTGTGTGTGACTTTGCCACAGTTCTGTCAACACTCTGTCACTGACGTGTAACTTGAAACGTCTGTGCATTTGTCAAAGTTTGAAACATGCAATGACAAAATGTTTAAAAAGTCTCCGCTTGAGGATTAGTGTTTCATCACTTCCAGAGATGGCTGCCCTGAAACAATCGCTGACATTTTTGTGCTGCTGCTTCATCGTACGCTGATGAAGTGAAACAGTAAAAACCCAGTGAAACAGTAATGGATTTGTAGCACACCCAGGGTTTAAACAGAATGAAAAACAGCCAGGCGGTTTGTGTTCTCAACTATTAAAGGAGGAAAAATCATATTTGAATTGATTTGATTAGCTGTCGCTAAACTTTTATTTCCCTGCCATGGCTTCTAGAGATGACTTAGTCACACCAACATGCAGCACTTTATAATATTAATGTTGAGCATGTAACCTTTACGATGCAGACGTATGCTGTTCATAGAGTCACTTCGGGGCTTGTTATTTCATAATAAGAGGAGAACTGTTGGAAACAAAGAGCTCCGCTGGGTGGTGAAGATATTACAAAAATGACACCATTTACTTAAAACAAGAAAAGTGTTTCTCATTAAAGTCAACAGGAAACCTGTAGTCTAGATGGAGGGGGATATTTTTACGTCCCCACTAATCAGCCGCCAGGCTGAGCTGTTTAATGCGCCGCTACCGAGGCGTGGAGAAGTCCAGGGAATGTTTCTTCATGTAGATACGACAGATACATGACTAAAACGAACAGACAGCACAATTAAACGATTCAATTCAGTTTATTTATACAGCACCTGCTGTGGCCATTTATGTAGAATTTTTTTAAAATAATAAGTTCTATCAGTTTAGTTGTTTTTTTTTTCCTTTGGGAAGTTAGGGGTTAGGTATTATATTTAGGTATATATAATGTCCAGTTTGATGACCAGGAGGTTTTTGTAAAATGATTTTTTTTTTACTTGAAATATCAGATTAAGTTAAATTTTGTTTTCAACTAGGACAATTTTAGTGATTTTTTTTGTCCATATTTTTGCAAGAAATTAACTACATAATATTTTTTCCAAAGAATCAAGTGGGAAGTGGAAGAACAAAATCAATTCTTTGAATTTTTTGGATGCAACATTACAGCTTCAGTAAATTAAATCTTAACTTGTTTTCTCTGGCGAATGAAGGGTTACATCTGAACACATGAAATTCTACTTTTTTCATCCATGGCACCCACTCACCTCTGCTGAATTTATGAACAATAGGAACGATTAGCAGTATCATCACTGATGACTATAATTCCTTCCTAAAATATTCATACCGCTTGAACTTTTTCACAATTTGTTATAGAGTAACTACAAATTTGAGCGTATTTATTAGGATTCTTTGTGAAAGTCCAACACAAACTAGAGAAAATGGCGCACAGTTTTTAAAATGTCCTTCATTTAACTCCTTTTAATTTGAACCTCCAGGACAGACGGGCCCAGCAGGTGGTTTTCATTTCAGTGTAAATTTTATGCACTGTTTAGTTGGATTGCAGCGTTACTGTAAATGAATCCAGAAGGGCTACAGGAAAGGAAGAGGCTGAATTTATGAATCTGTTCATTCCCATGATAACTGTAAACACCGAGGTGTGTGTAGTTAAGAGGAGCTCAGTAGAACGCTTTGAAGCTCCAGTGTCTATAAAAAGTGTTCATCTCCTGGGATGAGTTGCCCTTTTATTGCTTTTACCAGCCAGTTATGATCAATAAAACTGGGCTTTTTTGACAAGAACATTTACAAAAAAACAAAACAAACAAAAAACACCTTAATTGTCAAAGCAAAACTGATTTCTGCAAACTAAATAAAAACATTCAACATGAAATAAAAGATTGCATAAATATTCCCACCTTTTAAGTCAGCACTGACCGGTTGCTGGAAGTTGTTGGAAAGTAATTGTTGTCCAGGATTTCAGGATAGTTAGTTGAATTTATGCAGCCCACTACCATGCTTCATAGTAGGGATGGTGTGTTAGAAACTTAATTTCAGCCTCAACGTCCAACCAAAAATAAGAAAAAACAAGAAACAGACACAAATATTCACAACCATCCAAAAATAAGATGGCATAAAATTTAACACACAGTCACCTAAATTTGTTGTCCATAAAACATAGCAACTTCTCTGATGACCAGAAAGCTCAATTTTGCTCTCATCAGACGTAACACTTCATCCTCCAGCTGTAATGGTAGCCAGGAAAAAAGACAAATTGGTTCTTTTACTACCATCCCTTGAGGCACACTCACTGCATTCAACACATTCTGAGTCTAGCACCAATTATTTTATGTGAAATATTTTTAATCAATTGTTATTTTGTAAGAATCAGTTTTCGTTTTGACTTTAAAATGTTATTCTGGAATTTTTTTGATGGGTCAAAAAAAAATTAAAATTGTTGATCATTAGTGATTTGTAAAAGCAGGTTAAAACATCAGAGGGAGTGAGCACTTTTTATGAGGACTGCAGTACATATGTTACTAGAAGATGTATCGTATGTAACGCAGTTCTATACCTGCAGCTTATTTTATTGTGAATTTGAGTAATAATAATAATAATAATAATTGGACAGTACTGGATACAAAACCTCAGTATAGAGTTGCTCAATATGTACAGAGGATTGGGTGGAGCTGAGGGAAAGTGGACAGTCAGATAAAACACATTCAAAATGTTTTAATATCTCCACGAAGCTAAAGTGCATCAGTTTTGTCACCTATTGTGCAGACAGAAGCACGTTCTCTACTTCCTTTTTCAACTTTCTTTGAAACGCTCTGGAACATCTTCTGCGATCATAGCGGAACTGTAAAGGTTTTGGAGGATCCGGCAGCTGATGAGTCTCAGGGGGTGTGGGGGGGCAACACATGAAACCCGGCAAACGCTTTAAAAAAGTGATGAAGCTGACCTTGCGCAGAATATCACCCTGCGTGTGGAGCTAAGATCTAAATCAGTAATATAAGATTCATTTTCTCCTTGTTAGGCTCGGCTTTCGCTAATCAGAACAAGGGAGTGATTTGCAGTGATTTGCTTTGGCTTTTACGGGACTGATTAAGTGAGGCAGCTCACCGACGTGCAGGAGGCCCACTGAATACAAATGGGCCCCTGTCCTCCTAGGTGGCGCGCTGCTGACACAAAGGGGCTCCTTCTGATTTACTCTCTGTTGGGTCTGATGGTAAGTTGACCGCGCAGATGCGCACACACATGGCTGGATACAAGCTGGCACTTTCTGTCACACATAAATGGATTTACAGTGTCTTGGGCTTTTTGCTCCCTATGCTATATCTACAGTCTTGGCAAACAAATAAATAGGCTGCATTCAGTGGAGATAAGCTCATCAGCTCTGTGTGGGTGTGCGTGTGTGTGTGAGAGTTTATAGAGCGCTTTAAGGCGCTGCAAGCAATTTGCTCCCAAGAAGCTGAAGTTTGGACATACTTATTAGTGTGCGTGTATCCTGACAATGCTTCTGGGTCAAACTGCACAATGCTGAACTCTGTTTGACCCCACCTCCAATAATGCAAAGCTCTGCAGAACCTCCGCAGCCTCTGACAAGCACTGCCACCCTTTCAGTCTCCGGCACAAAGACGCATTGAGACTTTCTGATCTTCCAGACGTGTCTGTGTGCCCGCGTCACACAGAAATGCTGACATCGACACTCCATCTTCTCTTCGGTGGAGATTCTGACTCATTTCTTTGCATCTCTCATCTCAAAGCAAGAAGAGCTGCAGAAATATTCACACCTCGTTTAACTTTTTCCCACATTTTGAAATGTGCGAGAGACGAACCTGGAAAAATCCAGCCCCTTGTATGTTTTCGAGGTTTTTTTCGTCCACAGAGGTCTGGACTCTTGAGTATTGGAGCGATTGCTTGCCAGAAGCCTGAACTGTGTTGTGTCATCAAAAGGCTTTGATAACATTTATCATCACCATGTTTTTCATGGTGACGATAAGCAATTGGATCTGATTTTACCCAAATGCTAAGATTTGGCTGTGATGTATGTAGCTTGCCAGGAAGCTACGCTAAGAACCCTACAGTAAATTGCCTGCATTGTAAACAACCATACCCCAGTGCAGAGCGACATATTTGAGCAACATCTTAAATATTCCTCTTTGTCTGACTTTAACTGCTTCCTCGGCTCCATTCCCAAACTACAGGCAGACTACAACTCTAAAACAGCACAGAAAATCAAAGTCATTGTTCACTCCTCCTTCTGTTTGCTGATTGGCCCGCTTGAAATTTTGCTAGAGAAATCGATGTCAATGGGAGAAATCTCAGACGGAGTACAGAAAGGAATTTCTTAGGAAAGCTGGCAGTACGTCAACATCCAGAAATACACATTGCTGATGTAAAGAAAAGTGATTCTAGATCAGAAATGTTCAACTGAAAATTGTTAAACTCTAGAGTGAACTTTGTTTAGCCCCTTTTACACCGACACTCCTTTGTAAAATGCAGTGCAAGAGGTTCAGAAGTCGTCCGGTTGATAAACACTTTCCACCTGTTTGTGATTTAATGTATGAACATGGTTTTTGTGTCAGGGACTCAGAAGTTTGCATACAGAAGGTTGCATACAATGATGAAGAGACGTTTAAAGCTCCAAAATGTAACTTTTAAAGTATAAACAATTTGGTTTTGTATTACATATTTGCCAAAATGGCCTCTTTGTCCTGACAGTGTAACATGAGACAAATAATCAGAAAAACATTTCCACTGCCTTCTTCCTGTGGCCATTTGGAGAAATACACCATTGTTGGTCAGAAACAGCCAATCAGAGCCAGGAGGAGGGTCTTAGTGCTGTCAATCACCCTCTCAAACACACTTCCTTGTGCTAGGTTGCAGCTGGTTCCTCAGACTGGAAACTGCCTTGAATTCTCAGGCCACAGTTTTCCTCTGTAATCATATTTTTGAATTTGTTGATATTTATTGATGCTCTCATGAAACCATTAGTGGAGGAAATAACAAAAACAACATTTCAGACAAAACAAGCCAGTTTTGGGTTTTTCAATCATTGGATGAAACTCTAACTCTAGCGTGTTGTCATGGTGACGATAAACGTTATCAAAACCTTTTGATGATTTAGTATGGCCAAGTCAAAGCCCAGACCTAATTCCAATTGAGAATTGGTGAAGATTTCTTTTTGTCAAATGCTCAATCGGTTTATTCACTCCATTTTCACTCACTTTAATCCACTCACTTCCATAAACAACTTACAACATTTGAAAGAGGGGTGGAGGGAACTTGAAAATTCATCTTCAAAGACCTTCTCCATCCAGCTTATTGAGTTTGGAGAATGGACAAATATGTGCAAAGAGGAGCTGAAGAGACATTGTTCATAATAAACACTTTTATGTGTTACTTGTGTTGGTCTGTCACATAAATTCCCCCCAAAAGAATACATGAAGGACAGTGGTTTAACATGAAGAAATGTGAAAAGTTTGAGGAGAAAGAGTAGTTTGAGACGTCGTCGTTTTCCTTCCTTCGCTCCTCGTCCTTTCCCTCTCCTTCCTCATTTTTCTTCTTTAAACGTACAAACTGCTCCTCTGAGAGCGCCTGTCATAGATAAAGAGCTCTTCAGACGCAGTTTGGGATTGAATGGGGATGCTCCCGTTGGCCAAATGCTTGCAGATATATTCATGTCCTCCTTTACTCCCTTAGATCAGATGTAGCTCTATGTGTTTTCCTGCCGCTTTAGTGCTGGCTGGCCTCACCGTATAATGGGGCAGTCACAGTTTATCAGCCGCAGAGCATGTCCCACATCGATCCCCGCGCAACCAAAATGGATGCGGAGAGAACCATAAAAGACCGGGATGAATTGACATCATTGTTTCAAGCTTGTAAAAATAAACCCCAGGGGTGAAGCGACAGATAACTTTCTCCAATTATGCTCAGACGAGCAGCCTGCACTCACCTTACACAAAAGGATTGCCTCTATGCGGCAGGTAGGATTTCCTTCAGAAGTGGAAATGAGCAAGGAGATGCGTTAGGAGATGACAGGAGGAGGTGCCGCCAGTCAGATCAGTGAATTTTTAAAGAGTCCCTTTGCAAAAAAAGGAGAGAGAAAAAATAGCATGCCTCTAAAATGACAACTGTTCCCTGAGTAGTACATGCCAGCCTTTAATCACAGAGAGATATTCTCACGCAGTGTTTGTTATTGTCTTTATTGCTGACTGTGATGACATAATATCTTCCCAGGGACAAACTAGCTTAAGAAGGTAGGATGTGAATGTTTCCCTTACACCTCAGATGTAACAGCAGCTGCTCAACGGAACATGAAGGAACTCAGCAGAAGTTTCCAGAAGGGCACGAAAACATAGCTGATTATGACGGAAACCTGTTGAGACAAAGTCCTGGTTGTCTAGTGTAAAACGAGGGCAGGTTTTATTTCCTACTCTTACTTTGTGCATCATGTTTTTGAAAAGTTACTCATTTATATATATATATATCTGATTGAAGGTGAGGCCCAATAGATTTATTTTCGCAAGTGAAGCGTTACGACTTTCACTGTGATGCTCCTGTTGATGCGTGTGAAATTTTATCAGAAATTTCTTTTGGTGTATTTCAAAGGTAATAGACACACGGGTGAAAAAGAAAAAGAAAAGATTTAACAGGAAAGGAGACAGGAGTAGAAGAGAGACACACAAGTCAACGCCCATCCAGAGCGTCCAGGTAACATCCGGTGGAGCAGACAGGTGATGTGTTCTGCTCCGGACAGCTGACGTTCTTCAGGTTTATATTTAAACAAGATCAGAGCCTTCCTTCCACTCCTTTTCCTTCAGCCTTATAATCTTTGACTCACATGGTTTCTTAAATGAGGAAATATGCAAGCAGGCTCGTTGAGTCAAATGTTAATAATGCCACCTAATGAACCTGGAGAGTTAACGTAGCACAAATTATATTGCATGGCGTTTCCATGGCAATAGAGAGTCTTGAGTGAAGCATGTGAGACTCGCCCGACCCACTTTGTCCTCATCGTTTTGGATTTTGGATCTAACAGAACACAGGGACACTATTGGAATTTATCATATCGAGTATTTAACTAGTAGTTAGAAAAGAAGTAGTTGTTGGATTCAATAAAAATTGTACATGGCGTTAATTGCAGAGTGTTTATTGACTTAATCGCTTTGTTATCGACAAAATAAGCAACATTTTCAATACAAAAAGCTTTATTGCTGCTCTAATGTTGATTAGATAGACATATGACATCAACAACAGTGATATTTATTGTTTTGAATCTGTCAGTCATCAGATCGGGGCAAAGTGCTGTTATACCCAGGAATTACTGATCATGATTCATGTAAACTTCCTTCTCTTCCAGATTTAATTTAGTAGATGTTATATGTCACGCAGACTCCATCTGACCCCTTCTAACACATACATACTTCTGAAGTATAAACAAGCATGCGCACACACACGCAGTGTCTGACAGGGTCTCAGCAGGGACGTTCCTGTCAATCTGTCAACTCTTGGGGTTTTTTAAACAAGTCAAGACAGACTTTCTGTGAGACAGAATACACGACAACTCATCACTTTTGGCTATTTGTCTTTGGGGATGTCAGACTTGGCCTGAAATGTCATGTTCCCCTCATGCCCCGCTCATGCCCCCCCCTAAAAAAAATCAGAACCAAGACTCTGTTATCCTCTTCTTGCTGTGGGAATAACTCTTGTTTTAAGAAAATTGATTTTAAGAAAACAGTGTGTGCTGAACTGTTAGGCTACATCTGAGGCTTACAGGGAGGCTGCTAATTAGGATTAAACAGAACAGAACCGAACAACATCACCGACCACTGTGAACCCCCCACCCACTCACTTCCTCCCTTTGCTTGCATACTCTTTATCTCACACACTTTTTCACACGCGCACATAACAAGTTCAAATCCAGCTGCCTACGTACTCACAGACATATTCAAGCTTAAACCTCCTTATTGACTCTGTTCTTGGCAAAACCCTCTCACGGTCCCTGCTCACTCCTGAACCTTTCAGCAAAAAAAAAAAAAAAGTAATCAATTAAATTTACATAAACTGAAAGACTGGCCAGTTACATTAATGAATTCAATATCATGTTTTTGCTTTTGAGGGCATCTGTGATTATGAAATTTTGCTAGATGATTGTTTTTTGCCCTTGATGCCACGCAGCAGGACAGGAAGGAGAGCAACAGGTCATGATATTGATGACGATGCGCAGTATTGGTACCAATAATGAGGTTAAACAAGATCTTAAAATACTTTGGGAAAACTAACAACTGAAGTGTCTTGGCCAAGGACACTTCAGTGACTCACAGAAGAAGTTGGGATTTGAACTAGCAACCAGTTACAGGATGAACTCCAACCTTCTTAGTCACTGTCACCCCATCTGATCAATATCAAACCAGTAATCAGTAGCCAGGTTTTAGTTAACCACAAAATTGCACAAATTGAAATTCTGAAAAGAAATTTGCTTAGTGGAAACACACTGATTTCAAGAACCTTGTGTTTTATAATAAAAGAATTTTGTGCAAAGATGAAGTGGGTTTGTTTTGGCCGTATCGAAATAGATGCATTTTGCAAAACTGCAATGGAAACACTTTTTTTACATCACATGAGTCAAGTAATCAATAGAAGAATTATGCTACTGGCAAAACATCAAAGACGATGACAGGAAGTAGTAGGAGGATGATGGTTTGTTTTGGGGGGGTTTTCGGACAATGTGCAGCTGGCTCCACTAGAGCTCTCACAGTATCACACAGTTCATAAAAAATTGTGTCATTCCAACGTGTTGAATCCATAGCTCTTCTGCAAACATTGCGACTAAAACCTCCCCAAAAAGCTGCATACGTAGCCGCTAACTGGTGTAAGATACTTGGGACAACATTTGAATAAGACTTCTTTAATCAGCCAGTAAATCAACAAATTTTGTGCACATTTGTAAGGGAAGAGCAGTTAACAGTGGCACTGCGGCAGACTGGCGACCTGTCCAGGGTGACACCGCCTCTCGCCCCCGAATGTTAACTGGAGATAGGCACCAGCACCTCCTGACCCCACTAAGGGACAAGGGAGTATAGAAAATGGATGGATGGGTGGAGCAGCTGCAGTGATTTTTTTTGTTTTCTCTCTTTCTGCAGGTGTAGAGGCACACTTTTACTTGTATTCTCTCTGTTCTTCTTTCTATCCTCCTCTCCTATCTTTTTCTTTCTCTCTAAGCCTTTCCCCCACCTTTCCCCCTTTCTTTTATGCCTCTGTGTCTATTACATGAAATAAATCCAAAGTAACTTCTAAAAAGTTTTATATATATAAATAGTGGAGAATGACTGTGAAAGCCATAACGAATGAAAAACAAACTCTCAGGGCTGTTCATGTTTTAACCCCATTTTGCCCAGAGGCTTTTTTTTAATGTATTGATGATGGCAAAGTTTATTATTACAAATAAAAAAACTGAAATATGTTTGAAATAACACTGATAACAAAGAAAACTCTTCTACAGGGTAGAGCTTAAAGAAACAGTTACACAAAGTGTTTCACTGTAAAGATGGTTTGTAGTTTGTTTTGCTGCAACCTGAAGTCTGAAATGAACTTCAGTGGCGTTTGAAAAGAAAATATGTGTTTAGGTTTATGACTGGTTGAACCATGTGTGTGGTCAGTTGATTTTTTTTTGGGGTGGTTCTTGGGGGGTGTATTGCCACAGGGTGGCCCAGAAGAAAATCTTTGGGAACCACTGCCTTAGTACTTAGACAACAATTCTATTTGTCACATTGCTGAACAGGACAAGCAAAAAAAAACAAAAAAAAAAAACAATAAAATAACATAAAAATGAAAAGGTAATATTTGGTTGCGTAACTGCACTATGACTAAAAACATTTATTTTCCTCATGTTGTTGGTTAAATAACTTCGAAGTTATTTTACATTTATTGCCAAAGGTGCATGTCAATTAGCATGTTAGCAGTACCTTTCAGAGTTAAAGTGTTTTTCCAGATTGTTTCTGTTTACAAAAAGTAAGATAAGCATGTGATCACTTAAATCGCAGGACCTGTTTGTGGCTGATGCCGACAGCTGCAGCAGACGTTCAGCCTCAGAGGAGTTTTGTGCAGGAGCAGCTCGACGTGAAAACACGGAGCAGAAAGGCAGTGAAGGAGCAATCAGAGACATAAGCAGGTAAATGAGCCTGAATAATCAACACTTACGACTCCATTGATATCTGTCTAATCAGACATCTGTGCCGAGGGAAAAGGCAAGGGGTTTTAGAGCTCATTTGTCACAAATGTACTTCTAAGAGTCCCGTCGAACTGGGGTGAACATATACTCCAAAACACCTCCAGCTGTGAGGAGATGCGACAGAAAAAAAACAAGCTCATCAGAGTTTTGATATCAGTCCGATGCTCTGAAAAGTTTTTAAGGTCATCCACCAGTTTCAGGAGATGCTTCTCAAAGCAGAAGTTACATATAGTAGAAACTTTGTTGGAGTAGTGACACTGTGCTTTTCACATTCCACATTGGAGCTGATGACGGCTGAAGAGACAATATAAAAGGGTTTTATCAACATTACAGCAAACCTCAGGCTTCAAATATATGCTCTACAAGAACACTGTGGACACAAAACCTTTTTCTGGAAAATAACAAAGGAGTTTTTTTGTTTTTTTTAATAACTGTTAATGTTCCATAAAACACACATTTGTGGGGAAAAGGAAACAATCTTCAATGCACTTTCTTTCCCAGCATACTTTGAGTAATTTCTAAGTACTAATCTCTTGCAGTAAAATGATTGTTTAATCCAGTGTCTATTCAGTGCAGTGGCTCTCAAACTGTTCACCTTCTGAGCAACAAAATAAAAGTGACTGATAAATACAGACCTGAACGTCAATTAGCATGTTAGCGATGTTTTACAACAAAATATTTTTCAATGTTTTAATGTGGAGAAAGGTTTTAGACCAGGCTGGGTTGTTTGGCCACGTCCGATCGAAGGTAAGCTTTGGTTCTGGGAGCATCTTTAGTTTGTTTCCAATGAAGCTTTGAAAGAGAGCCAGCAAAGTTTAGACTGTTTAAACTTGGATCTGTTTTAGAAAGCAATCTGAAAAGCATCAGTTTGACTGGATAAAGGAGACGGACATTAAAGGTTTAGTTCAGATCTTTTTGTGATGTTCAAATTGTCGTCACTGTGAGGATGTGAATCCTCAAGCTAACACTGAGTCAAATACACAACATGTGTGTGTGTGTGTTTTGGATAACTTTTGGCATTTAAAGCAATCCAAACTGAAAGTGTTCATATCTTTAGTGGGAGATGACAAATGGATACTAGCAGCTAGCAATGTTACAAGAAACTCTTTCTGTGTTTGGTGGCATTTTGTTCTGTTGAAAAGGAGGAGTTCACTTACCTTGGCTCTGCCTGCTGTGTGCCATTCACAGCTGCCTCAAAGGGTTTCTACAACTCTGAACAGGTAATCCAATATGGTCATGGTGATATGACGCCTTTTTGCTACGGGTACAGAAACTATTAGCGGTAGAACCTCACAGAAGAGAACCTCATTTAAAAAAAATCCAGACTAACCCTTCAGGTTTCTCAGATGACCTCTACCCTGTCGAGAACACTTTGCAGTCCACTCAAAGTAAAGGGCATGAAAATATGACATTCATGCAGGTGATCAAAGTTTTTTTTTTTAATTACATCATACCAGCATTAACAAAGAACGAACTAACAAAATGCAGATATCAGTAAAAGGCCTCCATCTTACGCACAGTCTACAGTGTTCCAGAGATACGTTGCATTTACTATAATTAAAGATGATGGGGAAGAAAGCTGTGATGGTTTATTGGTTGTAAAATGAAGACTCAGTAGATGAATGAGAGGCAGGTGGGTGGCTAGCAGAGCAAGGTGCAGAGCCAGGTATCCCCGGAGACCCAGAATCGCCAGGGGAACCCCGGCAGAGCTGGAAATAAGTGCATCGAAGGCAGGATGAAAAGGGAACCTGGAGCACAGCAGAGACAAGGCTTCACTCTGAAGCCAAAACGGGAGGAAACAAAGAGCCAAACAAAGAGCACTCGGAAGCCTTGATGTTCCCGCCGCATGGGGAGAGAACAACAGAGCCGTAAGTTAGTGGTGAGTAGGGTTTAAACGGCGTGCTGCTGGCACGCAGGCAGGCAGCGTGGAGACGCAAACACAAGAACCAGCCGACCAGGAAACAGAGACAAACACATGAAAGAAAGAAACAGCCAGAAGAAGCATTACCTGTGGCTAAAACTAAACCGTGTTCTTATGGCACATCTAAAGACAGCAGAGAACAAACAATGTAATAGATAGAAATGGGAGTTTCCATTACTGAATGATTAAATATTGCCTTTGATTCCCAATGAGTGGAACATTGACCAGGATGGTTGACATATATTTGCTTGATGTAATGTAAACATGTAATATTTACTACTCGTTTCTTAATTGTATTTTTGCTTTTGTGGCGTAAAGCACTTTGGACTGCCTTGTTACTGAAATGTGCTGAACCAATAAACCTGACCTGACTCGACTTGCCTCTTAAGTTTATTTCTTAGAGTGAACCTGGGAAAAATAATTGCTACACTTATGGGGATAAATCAGCATAATTCAGCTAATGTGCTGGGTATATTTATTGATTTCTTAATTTGCTTACTCCACTTTTCTGCTACAGTGCTTTGAAAAATTGTATATTCATCCATTTTGAACTTTCTCATGTTACAACCACAAACCATTGGGATTGGGATTAGGATTAGGAGTGCATAATCCCTCCTAATGAAGTAAAATAAAAAAAACTGCGCATTGTTTTCAGATTTGAAAATCTAATTATGAGCTAACTGATATTAGTCTGCGTCAAAATACCAATAAAATGCAGTTACGTTTATGATGAACTATAGAAAAACTTCATGGGCGGTGTAAAGGATTCCAAGGCTTTAGTGTCTTCAACAAAACTTCTCTCAACTCGTCTTGCGCAAACTTGAATTTTCCACTGACCACTTTGGTAAAAACTGCAAGGGGTTTTGGATTATAGGCTTTAAAGATGTTATGAGTCTGTGTTTTCCCTGGCAGGAAACCTTGCAGCTTCTGTTACCACTGAAGAGAGAGGAGAGGAGAGAAAATGATACTGTTGATGAAGCCGACGGAGAGGTGAAGTCTCACTGAGTCTGATGGAACGAGGTATCTAGTTGAAAAGATTAAACAAGATTGGCTGATTCGGTTGGCTAGCCGTATGATTGCTAACATGCCTGTGGAGCAGCTACTTTTAACCAGACACAGAGGATGAAGACTACATTGTCCGATAAATTGATATACTTTCGCAATACCCATGTGTTTTTGATTTATGTTACACTTAAAGGTTTTGGATCATTAAGTAAATTTTTAAATAAGTCGAAGGTGTCCAGAGGAAAAAACCCCCACAAAAAACACATGACTTCTAAAGCTGATTTTTTTTCACCTATTCAAACCAGCAACACTATTGAAAAAAGATCCTCCCTAAAACTAATAACTGGTCATTACACACCTAGATGCGATAGCTGCCTTCAGGTCTTTGCATTAACTCGAATTGGCTGTATTACATCTCTGTGGCCCTCATTGCTTAGTAGAATTGTTTTAATGCACTCGCATTGAGCGGTTTTCAAGCATGAAAAGGAATTCATTACAATTATTTTCATTCTCTGTTAAGTCTAGCGAAAGTAAATGGGTTCCTCTCTGGTGTCCTCTTCTCCTCCACCAGGACTCACCAGGGCTGTGTATTGTCACCTGTTTTACTTATGATGTATACAAATGATTGTCACAGTCAGCAACCTCCACAACATTATTATTTAAAAATGTGTTGAAGATACAGATATTAGGGCTGCCCAGTGGTGCAGCTGGTAGAGCTGTTGCCTTGCAGCAAGAAGGTTCTGGATTCGATTTCCGGCCCCGGTCTTTCTACATGGAGTTTGCATGTTCTCCCTTTTGTGTGGGTTCTCTCTGGGTACTCCGGCTTCCTCCCACAGTCCAAAAATATGACTGTCAGGTTAATTGGTCTCTCTAAAATCTCCCTAGGTGTGAGTGTATGTGTGCATGGTTGTTTGTCCTGTGTGTCTCTGTGTTGCCCTGCGACAGACTGGCGACCTGTCCAGGGTGACCCCGCCTCTCACCCAGAACGTTGGCTGGAGATAGACACCAGCACCTCCTGACCCCACTAGGGACAGGGGTGTTAGAAAATGGATGGATGCAGCTATTGTAAACTGTAATATACAGTATATATAGTACAGAGAAGTTTAGTGTATTCTTTAATTGCTAACAGTCAGTCAGGATGCTCTCCTGACTGACTTTGCAGCAATCTCTCCTCCTGAACAAGCCCTTAAAGTCAGCGAGAGGTCGACTGTATCTGTGTCACAATGCCTTAAACTGATCCCACGTGGGTGACAGCAGAACGGAGAGCTCTCCTTTAACAGGAAGAAACTTCCAGCAGAACCTGGCTCAAGTGTGAGCGGGCATCTGCTGTCACTGACCGGGGGTTTAAGAAGACAGAGCAGATATGTTACACACACACACACACACACACACACACACCATAAGTGAAAAACATAGATGTACCGCTCCAGTAGTACTTTCTGTCAAACAAAAAGTAAAGAGGTAATGGCAGCTATAACCCCATTACTCTTTTCTTTGTTGAAGAGAAACACAACTAATACTAAACTAAGATTTGAGCCAGTATTAAATATATTTGCCATAAAGAACATCACTCATAACATAGCTCCTTTACTTGTCTAGCAGAGAAGGCTGAGCACAACGACACAGGGCCAAGTGTATCATTTATGGAACAGGAACATGAAAGTATTGACAGCAGCAGCTCAGTCGATGGCCCCCTCCAGGAAGGTGTCACAGAACAACAGGTATAACTTCTGTGAAGAGAAAAAAAAGTGTCAGAACAGAAAGTTCATGTCAGCAGTGACTTCATCGTACAGAAATACTGTGATCGACCGTATCAAAAGCAGCACTGAGATCTAACAGTACAGATATAACTATTATCCAAGGCAGTGAGGAAAACTGCCTTGGCGACTTTCACCAGTGCTGTCTTGGTGCTGTGATGAGCTGTGAAACCTGACTGAGGCACTTCTGGGCCATGCGTTCTTCATTTGTAAACTCACTAGGTAAGCTTAAAAATGGCTTTGTAACCCTTTGCTTATGAATATCTGCTTTATATACAATAGAGGAAGAATTTAATTTAATTTGTTCAGCACTGACTTTGATCTTGAGAAGCAGAGCTGCAACTTCGCTCCAAAAATAATTTAACTCTCCGGTTTGATCAACATACAGATAACACTCGACTAAGAAAACTTAAAGAACGAAAACTAATAATACCAAACAAAAAATAAATGAATAAAACAACTAAGAATAAAATTAATACTCAACAAAATGATAACCAGGTTTATTTAAGAAGAATTTGAAAATGGACCTGAATTATCTTTCAGCAGATTGTGATTAATTTGTACCAGAATATGTTTAGATTACTCAATATATTCTTAATAGGAAAGAATAAACACAAGTCCAGCATGAATCTGTATGATTAGAGAGGCCGAGGTTTGCACTGAAGTTTTTGAGAGGAGACCGAATTAGCTTTAAATGAATTAAGATTAGCTTAAGACTAAATTGAGTGCAACGGTTGGATCTGAGATCAACCAACCAGCACACAGCACAAAGGAGAAGTGAAGATAAAGCAAAGTTTTAATAAATAATGTGATCCATTAGACAAAAAATTTGGACATGACTGACAAAAAACATTCAAGTGTCACAAAAAAAAAATCTGTCATCGAAATACTTTTTCTCAGCTCTGTATCCAAGTAACCAAGACAAACTAAAAGTTGCTGCCACCTTAACTTATACTTAACATTTGTTAGAATATTTGCTTTCCAGACATCTTATAGCGAGTCAATTTTAGCCATAAAAATGAACATAATCTAAAATTAACTGGAGTGGTTTGAAACGTCTCAGTTCCACAGAGGTGAAACAAATGGAGCTGAACTGACCCGGGAAGTGAGACGATCGCAGCAGCAGAGTCGGTGACCGGATTCTGAGCAGCTCTGTTTCTTCGGAGCTATATTTAGCCAACACACACCAGCTAGCCCCACAACATGCAGCACACACTGACCCCCACCATCTGTCTCCTCCCCAGCATACAGTCCTGCCCAAACGTACTGTCACACAAACCTTGGCAGACACAAACCTTAAGGTTTTAATGCCAAGTTCAGCCCACGGACCTCCCGGTCTAACCCGGCTGGACTTATTAAGGCTTCTGGCTCCAGGGCTCTTGTGTACACAAGCACTGGGGCGCACACTGCATTGCTAAAATTGTGAAGCTTTTGTTGGATGTATATATTGTGTACTGAAAGAAGGGTTATCAAATACTAGCTGCCGGAGCAGAGAGCCATGGGGAACCATTTTAATAAGCTTGAGATGTCTCTATGTGTGTGTGTGTTTGTGGATGGTGTGTAATAAAGCGTCCATAGAAAAAAAATAAATAAACTTTTCCTCGTCAAGCTGCTTCAGTTGTTGTGAAAGACCCAAATGACCTCCACAATGTTGTCACCTCTTCACTTTGTGTGGAAACTTCTTGTCAGGTTGCTTCCCCATGAGATTTACAAGCTTCAGCGTGATGTTTGTGACTTATTCTTTTGTTACATTGTTTACCGCCTCCTCTTTACACAAATGAGAGATGGGACTGATAAACTGGGATGCCAAGCTGATGAAGAGGAATTGATCCCCATGCAGGGAAGCCATGACTATAATATGAATTACTATGACTGTGGAGAAACGGCAACTTGCGAAAATAAGCAGCATTGGTGCTTTTCCCCCCCTCACAGAGGATCCCTGGTACTTGTGGGAGTTTGGGGACCAGAACCACTCACAGATACTTGGCACCATCTCTAAAGGTTTGTATTTTAAGATTTCAAACGTCAAATTTACCTTAATATAGTATGGAACTATCACAGAAGCTAACCTCAATTGTCTTCCTTATCTCCACTCTTGGAATGTTGAGGTAAAGTAATAATTCAGAAGAGTAAAAGAGTATGACCACTTTTCTAAGGTCAGATAAATGTGACCAAATGGGTCTGACTGGGTAGAACTTCAGCAGACAACTAGGCGGTTTATCCGTCTTTGCCCCAACACACCAGCAGTCACACAGATAAGATGGCTCCTTTCCTGCATATTGTTCTACACAGAGCCCAGATAATGTATATAGATAGTAAAGTGGATCAGAGCAGTATATATCTAACATCCACCCACCACTTATGTTGTACCATGGATTATGATATATCAGTGATGTATCTATTTAAAACAGGAAATAACTTTGGAACGAATGCTTTATGTTTATCTCGATCTAAGGTACATAACTAAGATCTGAATGTTCGATCGTTGCCTATTCCACTTTGGAATTGGTCACTGCTTGAACCTGGACCACGTGCCCTGATGCTCCTAATAAAAATCCAGAGAGGAATCAGTCGACTTCCCATCTCCTAAATCACAAAGAACACATAACATTTTTTAACTTTAACAGCAAGCACATCCATTGAGTGCCAAGAAATATAAACAGTATTCTTACTGTTTTTGTAAGTTAATGTTCTTCTGCTTCACTCCAGTAGAGCTCTCAGTCTCAGAAAAAGCCTGGTGAAAGTTCTCTGGGCCAAATATCAAAAGGATCACTGCAACATTTTTGCTCTGGTTTGAAAACATCTTTCTTACGCTCAGACTCTTGCCCTGTTTTCCTATCACAAAGTGTCTTTTTTTTTTTTCCTTTCATAAATCCTCGTAGTCATGACATGGTGACAGAAGTCAGAGATTTCTTCCCTTTTCTTTTTTTCTGTTTTTGGTTGGTTGGTTTTTGGGGTGTTGATGATGTTAAAGGTTCAGAGAGCACCCTCCTCTCTCCTCTCCCCTCGTCTGTTCCTGGAAGACTGCAGCGTCAGGGTGAATATAACGGTGTTGTTGTCCTCACAGCCTATTAGACTGGCAGACTGACAGTGCAGCCTAGTGGTAAAGAAACAGAGCCTCACACATGAACGCATTGCAGATAAGGAATTAAACATCAACTGAGCATAACTGCTTTTGACTGAATACAACACGGCTCCCTCTGGTTCAGCTGGTCGGTGGCTTCCTTGCCCAAGTCTTTGACTTGCACACAGGAATAAGTCTGTAGATTCTGTGGAGGAGCCATTATAAGGTCACACAGAAACCCCCTGTGTGTCCAACCTCGTGGGGGAGGGCAGAGTGGGAGGAATAAGAGTTTGGCACACATGACTCTGCCTCAGCTTGACACTCATCTTAACTAACCTCTATCTCCTTCATGAAGCGAAGGAGCTAGCTGCATGTACTTTCATACACAATATTCCTGTGTAGGTGTAATGGATGAGGATGTCTGCAAATCAAGCCATGGTCGCAGAAAAAGCTGCCTCACCACAGCTATAGAGGAGTTGCGACAGTTCCTTCTACATCCCAAAGCTGATGCACCGTACTGCTCGGTTGAAGACTCAGCTAGCTGGAAGACCTCTGGGCAAACATCACTAACACCGAGTCTATACATGTTAGAGCACAGAAACAAGTTGAGAGAGAAACAATCATCGGGGAAGTTGGTGACTATCTCCAGAGGTCGTTGGACTAGGAGCAGAGAACAGCCTAGAAACGTTGTCAATTCATCAAAGGCCAACACAGAAAAATATCAGACAAACAGTCAAGCACACCCCTTATACCTAATGATAGCCAACAGCCACGTGTCTGGACTGTGGGAGGACCCCGGAGTACCCAGAGAAAACCCAGGCATGGATGGGGAGAACATGCTCAACTTCATGCTGAAAGACCCTGCACTGGGATTTGAACCCATGACCTTCTTGCTACAAGGCAACAACACTACCAACTTCTCCAATGGCAGAAGTTGGTAGTGTTCGGCGCTTTAAAAGGATTATTATTATTATATTATTATTAATACAAGTCGTAACAATATTAAGAAAAACTAATAAAATCAAAATTATGCAGAAGTATGAGATATAAAGATATACTTGAAGTCCTGATTTTCTTCACACTTGCATACAGTTGTATTATAAATCTTGGAACTGTAAGTATTTGTCATTGTTTATCTGCATAGTAGGACATAAATAGCTTTTTTTGACTGATAATACAGCCATTGAGACATGCACTAGCGATGCTTATTCTAGAACTAAAACAATTACATGATAATTCATAACAAGAGATAAATATAAATGAGAGCAACAATACACAAATTAAGTATGTATGAAGCATACTAATACATAAGTAAAATTTTGAAATAAATAAAGAGGATGTCATCATGAGTTAATAAAGTTCTGTGCAGAATTCCTGGTTCTGATGGAGAAGATTGTGTTGGCATTGTAACATCGTCCCTCCTGCAGCTTGTCTAGATCCGTATTATGAAGCGTCTTTGAGCAGTTTCACATCCGTAAACATCATTTACACCGCGTCAGTCAAATGCAGATTTCAGCTACAGTAATGGGGGGAAAAAAAATCTGAGTTTCCTCCTGTAATGAAGCCCATTTGTGTGATCCTGCTGCCACTGCAGCAGTCTGTGAAGGTGTTTGTGTGGAGTGTGACAGCAGAAAGCAATTGATCAGGACAGGTTCATTGATCTGCGGTTCAGTAGATGAATAGATCTAGAGATCAGACACACACATATTTAACAGCATGTTGAGTCACACTGTGGTACGCCTGAACACAGCGCAGGTTCCTATATGGGTGTAGCGCGGAACACTGATAACCGATCAATGCCATTTGGCCTTGCAGATATGATGCTGCTTTTGGGTTCATTCCACAGTCAGTTATTTGCCACCGGCTAGGTGAGAGTGTGTATGTTGTGTCTGCGTGTGTGTTTGAGAGAGCAGAGCCAGTGACAAATGAGGGTAAATAACAGAGAGGGGTGCAGTGTGCCGAACTCATGACCCAGAGAGATAAACAGAGAATCAGAGTTGGCCAGGCAGGTGGGATGGAGAAGGTGGGGTGAACACGCGAGTGTTTAGTGTGCCGCGCGGCTCCGATTGGCTGTCGGGACTCTAACTGACACGCGAACCTCCCCCTCCCTTCCACCCGCAGCTTGCCGAAATCCGTGTACGTATGCGCGCGCGCGAGGGATCCGGCAGACTGAAGCTGGCGGAGGAGGCAGGTTCTAACTCCCAACTCCAATGAGCTCGCAGCCAGACTCACACTCTCACTCTCAGACACACACTGAACACGCTGCTCGGCGCTCTCTCGTCAACCCTGGGACACGGAGGAGCAGCAGAAAGAAGACGGAGCGGAGGAGAGAGGGGGAGAAAGGCAAGAGGGAGACTGGCGGAGTGTGAGGGAGATCAACCATGGCTTCAGATCCGGGGCTGGCTGTGATACTGCTGTGGACTATATCACTCAGGGCTGTGGGCGCCGCAGGAACCAGCAGCAATGAGGGTAAGACTGGCACTCTCTACTCTTTTGAATTGAAGCTAAGTCATCCTCTGAAGTGTTTTCGTACGTCTGAAGGCAGAAGTTTGCCCAGAACAACTTTAAACATCTGTGAATGTTTGAACTAATCCTGAAATTGCTTATTTGGTGATTGCGCGCGCGAGCGACGGTCACAGCGGCATGTGTTTGGTGTTAGTGGCGCGAGTGTGTCTTCAGTGAGTTCTCCGAGGACATCCTCTTTCATGTGCTTCCCCGGTGTTTTCATTTCATATGGAGTGTTTCCAGCAGCCTTTTTTTGTGTGCTTTCGCCCCCCACCCCTCCCGTTGCTCCGCATCTTTCCACCTGGAGACGCAAATCTGTTTTAGTCACTTGTTCAGCTGATGTCCCACACCGCCGAAAGTCCCCTGATATATTTCATTATTCCATTCAGTTTAGGTTCAAGAGTCAGAATAAAGAAAACGTTGATTTTCAGCACCACTGCAAGAGCGAAAGAAAGAGTTTACTCAGTTGGAAAGTGATGCCAAATGTGATTGGAAAGTATGGGGTTCCTGTAGGCGTCCTTAAAAAGTGTGGAATATATGGAATTTATTTTAACTGTCTTCCATGTCTGAATAAGACAATTAGTTTGACTTTACAGACTTCTTCTTTCCATTATGAAAATTTTTATAAAATAATTAGATTTAGAATTTTTTTTCCACATCAAAACATAATTTTTTATCCAACCCATTTTCCAGAAATAAATTTGCACTCATTCAAAATTAAAAATGGAACCCTATTCCTCTAATTTTTTTTATTTTTTTATCCGACAATAAGTTCTTAACTTTGATGCCAAACAAGCATTGGGCGTCTTTTTTGGGAATTTTACGAATGAAATAAAGCTGTGATCTATTTTACTATGTCTTTACAAAATTAAGCTTAGAAAAGAGTCCAGATGTTGCATATTACATATGAATTAGAAGTGAAATAGCCATTTACCAAACCACCGAATTGTAAATCAGTTTTGGTATTAAGTTGTTTCAAATGTAGGGAAATCAGTAGACCTAAAGTAGGTTGATGTTTTTTCACTCAAATGTTCAGTTTTATAATACCTGTTGGACAAATCTAAAACAAATCTGGAAAAGTGTGGAACTTTGTAAATAAATGCTTCTTCTCCGGTTTACAAAAGTCACAGTGGAGAGAGCCAGGTCCACTTCAGGCCATATGTGCAAAATCATATTAGATTTTATCTCTGAAATTTTATGCCCTCTTTTCCTTCACTGCTCTTGTTTGAACAATGACCATTTGAATATCTGAGCGCCGACACGTTCCCCTCCCGCTTGAAGTTGGCAACTTTGAAAAATGATTCTCTTTGAAAACAAACTCATAATGTGTCTGAAGACAAGGACTCTTTTTGTAGTTGTCCTTATTATCTTCCCAAGTCTGAAATCAGTGGTCAGTTTAACTGAAACCATTGCATTGCCACAAACTGTGAATCAGGAATAGACTGGACGAAGACGCTGCCGTGGGAGTGCTTTTAATGTTGTCCGATAGCAAACTGTGAAAAGAAGGGCAGAAAAATCTGGAAGCAAAGCCATGAAAATGTCGATCTTTCAAGGTTGGACTTTGACGTTAAACAGAACTTTTTGTGAAATATGTTTAGAGAAAGTGTTCAGGCATACAATAAAATTCAAAACTTAGGTATTATAGCTTCTGTTCTAACTACTTTTTTCTAATATTAAATCTTCAGATGGAGCAGTGGTTTATCTCTAATCCACACAATTAGAAATTAATTAGATTTCAACATTATACAAAATAAAACGTCTGCTTTATTTATGCTTAAAACAAAGAGAATAAAAACTATCCAAGTCTCATTTGGACCAAAAACTAAATCACAGATTTTGAAAGAGAGTAATTTGCTTTCCTGTGAAATTTATAAAAATAAGTTATAAGTTGATAAGAAAAAAAATTCTTTCTATGCTTCTGCTTAAATCCGAAATTTAACTGGGCTGCAAATATTTAATCTCCACTGGATGTTGGAGTTCATCTTTGGAACGAATGAAGAGCTTGAAATTCAACTGGTGCAAAGGCTTAAAGCAAAACCTCCTGCACAACAGGAAACTCCCTCACACTGGATGAACCAGGTGTGTGTATGGGGGACATCAGAGCAGGTGAAGGCCGCCAGCCATTTTGTTTTTCTTTCTTTTTTTTTTACATACATATATTTTAGGTTTGCTTCAAGGTTCTGTTGTACTTCGATGTAAAGAGCCAAACGTTTTTTGACGACCAAGGCCGAATCATATTTTTGATCCTATTTGTGCCAAAGAAAATCTCTTCATGTGCAGATTAATTTATATGTACAGAGATGAAGCCTGGACAAAAGGAAGCAAAATATAAAAATAGAACTCAAATAATGTTTGGAAAAACTATTTTATGTCCGTTTTCCTAACAAAAAAGAAGAATATTCAATCTTGCACAAAGTCCATTGCATGGTAGAAAGTCACAGCTGAATATTTATTGAGCTGGGGTTGAGTCCAGAACCTTGTTAGCTTTTTATTCTTTATTTCATTTTCATTATATATTCTGTTTTTATATACAGTTTTAATACTTTGCCACAATTAAGAATCTGCATATAATGGCAAAGTATACTTAATCCTTGACAAGACAGAAGGCTAATTTAAAAAAGAATAAAAATGGGCTATATTTCAAAACCCATCTTTGAAGCCAGTATGTAGGCTTTTAATGTTATTTATTTATTTATTTTCATTTTTGGAGGTAGCAAAACTAAAAGTATGTCCCACAAAAGAGCGGCAATCAATTCTAAATGGATGAATGCAAATCATAGCTTCTCAAATGAGCAATGGTCCCAACAGCAGGCCCCGTACACTGTACTGTCTCAGATGTGCTGATAATTTCAAGGCCACTTGTGACAAGATAAAAATACATCTACGATATCTATGAAATGTAAAACCAAGAAGTTCTAAAATAGATAAAAATTTAACGAGATTTTGAAGTGAAACGAAGCATGCAGAGATGACTGTTACACTTATATCAAATAAAAGAAATAACCGGTTTTGTCATTTCATTTTTTTTTTCTTTTTGTCGTTCGTACAATGGTCGCAATTTTATGTCTTGTGTGTCTGTTTTTAGAGTTCACGTCTGTGTCCATATTTCATCATGAAGGTACTCACTGCATTGTTTTGACATATAGGTTTGATGTGCTATGCGTGATTTTAGAAAGAAAAAAAATTATTCCTGTTTTGTTGTTTTTTTTCCCCCAATAATGCAATTGCTGAATTGAGGTAAATCTCTGTTCTAATCATAGGACCACACACCAGGCTTTGATTTAATATTCATCTTTATCTGAAATAACTAGTATTTAGGGGAAATACCACATAGTTTACAGTATCGTATAAAAAAATCTAACAATCGAAATGAGATAAAATGTGATCGCATACTCTTAACTTTTTTTAATATACATATAGTTGTTATTATCATAAACAGATATGAATAAAGGGAATGCGCACTGACAGTATCTCTGAAGTCAGAGTTTGCGCTTTGATGATTTTTCTTCAGTCTCATATTTGAAAATATGGAAGATGGCAGGAATTGTAAATGCGTCAGGATAAAATTTGAAGTCAATAGAAGCTAAAAGACGAGGGAGCTAGCACGCTGTTCTTAGACGATGGAAGGTTTTTAGAACGACTCTACACAATGATCATAACACCTAACCAGGAATATAAATACCTGCTAACGTAGCTACAAGTATAAATACTCACATTATTCAAATTCATTTTTCTTTTTGTGAAGTAGCGTAATGTTTATTACATAAGAGATTGAAGTTGACAAGTTAATGATGTTCCCTGGTGTTTAACCGTCAGTCGAACGGTCAGTCTCAGAGCTTGTTGCCTGTGTGTCTTTTAAAGAACTACCAAAAAGAGATTGTTTTTCGCCGCTGTACGGTCACTGATTTTATAGAGCTCTGACCTGTCTATTCAGATTTTAACTGGCTCCGATTTCTCTCTTACTAGCCGAAATAACAATCTACAAATTATTTGTCTAATATGTGGATAAATTGAAGATCAAACTGTCATGAAATTGAGCAAAGAAATCTTTACTGTAAAACAAAACATGTTTCCAAAAAATATTTCTCCCTTCACGTCACAGAAAATCTGCAAATTCACTTAAATCCTGCACGAGGCAGGTGTCTGTACTTAACACAAGGCTCACAAACTGGTTTTATTTCCACACTTAACAGAGTAGTCGACCATGTCACAAGTTGTTTGATTAATTTTTTTCATCTTCATGTTAATAGCAGCTGTGATTAACTCAATACTGGAGAAGGAGGGCTGAAGCTCTGATTTGCCATGAGATGTGTTCGATTGTTAAACAGTTTGTTTATTGTAACTATACAGTAGCATTTCTATGATTTATCATTGATTAGTTATCAAGCATCTTCTCCCTTATGTGTGTTTGTGAGAGAGAAGGAGATGGAAAGAAATGTTACACAGCTCCACGGTGAACCATAGTTTCAAATTAATTACATTAATGTGGCCAGCGTGACAAAGGGTGTATTCCCTACTAACACACTTGTACCTTCTATGAGCTATCCAGTCGGCTGCATGCTACACATAGCTGGACTTTTGAAAAGGATGGAATGGAGAAACTGCTGTTTTACTCCCATTTGTGCCTGGCTGAATTGACGGCTATCGTGCCCATTGTCCTGCACACCTTTAACTTTAATCCACACTAATGTTAAAAAAATCTCAGCTCTGTAACATCTTCAGCTCTGAAGAATGTTGTGTTTGTAGTAGAAAATCAGCTAAATTGAGATCTTCCTGCATTTCTCTGTAACGTGTGGAAATCTTGTTCTTCTCTAAAATATGTTGCAAAATGTTTGTTGAGAAATTCTTCATTTCTAGATGACATTGTCCAGCGATAGGTGACAGTGTAAGTGTCCTATGACCAATTAGAAAACACCTTATTGGATGCATTTTCGCTGAGCATAAAATTGAACTTCCAAAAACACATTTCCTTAATGGAAACATGGCAATTTTGAAAAAACTCAAGTGTTTTGATAAAACGCTTTTGCCTTCGGTTGAGGCGGTGATTCAACAGTATTGAAAGTTGTGAACACAAAGCAGCTTATTTGTTCACCTTCTTGGCCTCTTTGGACAATGTGCAACTGGTGCCACACATTTCATCAAAAGCTAGGTTTGTCATTTTAAAGTGCTGAATCCATAGCTCTTCTGTAAAATTGTCAAGTACAATTTCCTCTAAAACGCTGCGGTCGTAGCCGCCCGCAAGTATAAATAGTGTGATGCTCGAGCGCCTGAATAAGATGCCGACGTCTTTTCTGGCAGATGAGTATTTGCATCCATCGCCACCATGATTTTTATTGTCTTATTGCGTGGCCAACGTTCTAATGTTCGACATCGGAAGAATATGGGAATAGTTTTGTGCATATTTGTCTCTCAAAAACATGACAACAAATTCACATGTGGTATTTAAAAAAACCCAAAACAAAACAAAAAAACACAGGCCATCACTCTCTGGATAAATTATAAATATGAAACAGACTGACAGCACACTTATATTTGAATCTGTGTTTGGTCACACAAATACGCTTTACATTAGACATCTGGTGTGAGCACATAAGGAATCACCCACAAGGATTTTCTCCACACAGCCCCTTCTATCTGTGAGCGCTGTCCCTGATTTCTCTCACTGCCACGTGCAGCAGGAGGACGGCGAGCTTTCCTTCAGGTTGTCGTTCGTTCTGAGGAACATGAAAAGACCCACGCAGAGAACAGGACTTGCTGCTAATGAGCAAACCGTAGGTGGATGATTATTAAGACATACCTCTGCTGCAGGACGACCAACTGGGGAAATAGGGACCCAGAGGCAGGAACAGTTTGTGGCAATTTCTTTCTAAAAAAATTTTTATCTGCTTTATTTTAAGATTTGAGGATGAAATATAGCAGCAACTGAAACAAAAAACACCAAGGGTGAAAGTAACTACACTGCTGGGAGGGTTTTTTTTTTCTTCAGAAAATGTAAAGACAAATTTGTCCGCTGGAAGAAAGCGTGTTTGATTTAGATTGCTGCTGCCGTGGACGTAGACACAGCTGTTCATTTTACTCTACACTTCCAGCCAGCAGGAGACCAGGCTCGTGTTTAGCAGCATTGTGTGCAAAGAAACTGTGTCTCGGTTAATAGCTCAGAGAGGAAACCTCTTCTCCATACATTAGCGAGAGAAAAAGCCTCTCGGCTATTACGCTAAGTAGTGAAGCTAGTGAAGCTGCTTAAGCCACATAGCTCAAGGACACTTCAGCAGCCTCTCTGACAGGATACGTTTCAGCCCCAAAGCCTTTAAGGCTTCAAATTTTAACACGCATTACTGGTATCAGTATGTAGACTTCCACACATAAAAAACTTTATTATCTGAACGTAGATTACCTGCCTCAGTCTGTTCTGAATATTTACTTTTTCCTTCCTGTGTTTTGATGTAGTCCTGTAATGTGTGGAATAAATTAGAGCCTTATTGAAAAGTTTCTTTTTCAGTAACTCCATTATTAAGGGAAACTCATTATTTAGATCAGCTACACACAAATTGATCTTTTCAAGCCTTTATTTCGACTAATTATTATGATTTTTTGCTTCCAGAAAATGAAATTATTACATTTAGGGTTAGATTATTATGACCAATAAGAAGCATCTGAACCATGATAAAACGTATGTTTAATACCTACTCAAAGGTCATTTTGAAAATGTACTTTTAATGTGATAAACGAGGCTCATCAGACCACATTCTATTTTTCTTAACTATGACTGAGCAGAATGACAATGAGAGACAACATTCAGCTCGATAAACACTATTACCTAAAAATGGCTGAATTCAGAGAGTGTGTATTCCATATATAGCTGCAGTCTTCTCTTATATAAATAAAAATACATTTTGAATTTATCAACTGTTTTAGGAGTTGCTGACTTAAAATGTATGTGGCTCCTTATTTACTTTTAATTCTTGATTTTTAGCTTAGGTGAATTTATTGTTTTTTATTCAGACGCCTGACAGATTTAGGTTTTAAATCATTTTCAAATTTATAATTTTGTTTCTGTTGAAAGTAGGCATTTACCCAATGACAAAACAATGACCTAAAAAAACAAAAAATAAATCCTGATCAGCTTTTTATTTGTTTAAAATAAAATAATAAAAAATTGCTTTGGTGATGAGGACCAGGCATAAATTTATGTTAATTATTTTATGTCCTACATGTTGGCCTTTGTGGGGTGAGTCACTCTTCAATCTAAAGACCAAATATACAATGAGCAGTTTTACACTAACATAAATATTTTCTTAATTTGAATACAATTTAAAACGAACCAAAATTCATTTTTAAAAACTCAATTAAATGTCTTCAAAACACAAACTACCTGCTTTTATTGTGTTTTATCTGAGTTTCCTACATATCAGATTTGCACATTCAATAATAAAAGTCAATCGCAGCAGCTTTTTATATTACCCAGGATAATGATTTTTTTTTTCTGTAAATGTCTATATTTTATAATTACAACAACTCAATTTCCAATCATGGACCCAGACTTGCTCACACACTCACTGTTAAGTAGCGTTCAGGAGATCCTCCTCTCCTCTTTCCCAGAGCGATCCAAAGTCCAAAATATCCCACTCAAAGCTCACTCAGCAGTTCTGCTCACTTACAAGCATTCAAAGTCCAGTCTCCAGCCTCCATGCTGAGTTTTTCTGACTGCGGGGTTTTGGAACATTCTTAAAAACTGTGGAGTTGGTGTTGCTGTGTTAGCACACCCACATCTCATCAAAACTGCAACATAATCCTCTGACCTGTTTGTCTCTTTCTTCTCACTGCAACACTCTTGTCCTCCTTCTGTTCCGCCTTGCTATGCATTTGCCCCTCGTTCTCCTAAACTGCTTTTAACAGCATTGGGATTGTTCTATGTGATTTTTTTCTATTTTTAATACCATCTGTCTCAGTTTAAAGATGCACCATAAATATTATTTTATCACGTTTACAGAAAGTATATCACTTTTGTGCACTTTTTTCATGTGCATATTTTACTGTCGGCTAAATGCCTGACCTGATGTTGATCGGCTTGCTGTTCTACACTTCGCCCAGAGGATCTGTGCTCTCAGCTTTTGAGCTTTTGATTGATTCCTGGAGTTGAAGGACTCAGTTGAACTTTTACATTTTACATCACTAACGATTGTCTGTGATGTATGCAATGCGGCAGTTTGATTCTACGAAGCTTACAGAAAATTTTCTGTGCTGTAAACAACCATCCTCCACTGCAAAGGAAGAAGTGTCGATTGGAATGAAGCGGCTGGTTCATGTTTGGAAGCGCGACCATCATGGACTGAACGGCTTCCTTCACTGCCTCCTCTGTCATTTCTACTACTACAGGCAGACTAGAATTCTAAAATAGTGCAGAAAAACACCATTCACAGCTTCTCCTTCTGTTCCCGGATTGGCCGGGTAGAAATTCTTCTGCACCAATCTGAGTGATAGGAGAAAGCCAGGCCTGGCTACGAAGTGAGATTAGAATCGAGCAGAATTGCATTGGCCAGGCAACTAAAGGCCAGTATTTCCACCAAACAGCTTAAATAATCTTTTTTTGCATAAATCATGGTGTTTAAAAGGCATTTCTACTGAAATTTAAAGGAACAATGCACAAACTAGTTATTTCTGAATTATTGTATATAATATTTCGGGCATTTAGGAAATGGAGAATTAGAAATATATAAATAATGTTGGTAATCGTGTCTGATTTAAAATGCTGTTAATGTAAATATCTATGTATAATCTGAGCTCAATATGCATTCATCACAAATGATGTCTTTTATTACCTCTTATTACAGACTTTTTCTGAGCTAAAGTCTTTTCACTTTATCTGCTGCTTTTATGAGCTAACTACTGCAAACTATTCTTTCTGGTGCCTAAATTTACAACACGGCTCTTCTCCGTTCATTCAGACTGTCAGTCGAGGCAAACTCCTCTCCTCCTCAGGAGAGAGTCTTTATTTTTAGTGAGGCTGGAACGCAAACTTTTCCCTTTTTTCCGTCCTGGGTGGTTTTTCTTTACACAGGTTACTGATGTTTGAACCTCCAGGAGTTTCCCTCCTGCAGGCACTGGTGTCTATGAAGACATCAACCTTGTTAGCCAGCTGTCAACAGAAATGTTGGAGTCACCGGATCGATATGTCCTCAGAGCGGTAAAAGGCCATGCGTCCCGAGGTGGAGGCCTCTCCCGTGTGCCGTCCAGACCTTTATCAGATCCTTATGCTGGGCGGCCCACACATCAGCGGCGGTGAGCTGGCTCTGCTGTGCTCTGTGATCGCAGTCGTGCTGCTGCTAAACACACATTTCTACACTTTGCTAGCATGCGGGGTGTGCGGTCTCTCCTCGGAATAGCCGAGGATAGAGCTGAAATGTGAGAAATGATTGTAGTCGAGGCTTGGCATCCCGGTAATGGGCTGGTGTTGTGGTTGTGTTGGCACGTCCTTCCTGGGAGAAAATCCTTCTGATGTTCCCTTCAGCAGAGTGACAGAGAGGTGTTTCTGCAGGGATGGCCTGCTCTCAGGTGCGGGCTGACAAGACGAACAGCAGATGAGTTTAAAACAAAGGAGCTGCTTCGTGATGGAGGCTGACGGAGAGAAGCGCTCCGCTCGCACGCAGAGTGCACACAGTGAGATCAAGAGAGGGAAAGAGGGTGGCAGCTGTCTAAAACACACCTTCTTCAAGTTTCACCAGCTGGCGTCTATAGAAACATTTGGAGGGAGCTCCTCGCTGATATTTGCAGATAAAATGCTCTCAATTCCTCTTAATCCTTCAAAGGATTTAAATGTTCATTAAGTTTAATGGAAATCCAATGAAAGTCTATTATTTTCTGATAACTATGGACGAACCTGCCAGCCGGTTCCCAGTGCCGCGTTCCAGCTATTAAGGTCAAACTGCAGGTTTGTGCTGCCACTCTGTGAATAATCAGAGCTGCTTTACTTACAAAATGTGGAGAATTTATAGGAATTCAAACACTTCAACACATGTGACAAATGATAAGTAGTGTACTACTGATTTTAGACACTACAGTTCATTTTTCAAAGGATATTAAAACGGCCAGGTCAATGACTTGAAAAGCTGGTGAGTGTGAATATAAGAATGTGTTAAAAGATGTGCTTGATAACACAACTGTCATAGTTAAAGTACTTTGAAACATCCTTGAGCACACAAGCCGTAACGTCTCCTCCATTTTTAATGATCTGTTTGCTTTATTTCTGCGCTGGATCCGTGAGGCAAACCCCACTAAACTGCTGGAAGACTGCAGGTTATACCAAAATAAAAGATAAATCCCAAACATATATTATTTACACAGTTAAGTGGTGTAAGTCAGTTTCTGAAAAATAGTCGACTTGTTCTTAGGGATTAGTTAGAAGGTAAATAATCAGATTGAAACATACTTTGATGGCTGTTTTTGTAAGACTTAGGGTTCCTTAATTTTTTTTGTTTTTTAAATTTTCTTTTTGCCAACTTTGATTTTTTTGATGCAAAAATATTTGGCCAGTTGATTTAGGGTGTATTTCAATTGATTAAATAGATTGACAGTAATTTATTTCTTTTTTAAAAAAGGAACAATCTGCCACTTTGACACCATTTTAAATACATTTTGAACATACAACCCTCCTAAATAGATTTTTTTTTAATTAGCTTGCATTATGATCTCAATTTTTGGCAATTTTTTTAATAGGATAGGATGTTCTCCCATGGGATGTTAACATTTGTGGAAAATCTTGTACAAAATAAATTATATATTTCCAACCGGGCTCCTTCACCGGCCGGTCTGAGAAGGTACCACTGGTACTTTATAGTGTTGAAATGTTTAAAAGTCCAACATTTTACAAACTTTAAAAGAGCTGTGACTAAGAAGTCTACATTCTGATAAATAGAAATTTTACTTTTTTCCCTCTTACAAAAAAACAAACAAAAAGAGAAATTAAATATGTAAATGTTTTCTTTAGGAACATAGGTCTTGTCCAAATAGCAAATTAGTAGAAAATCTCACCTGCCAGTTTATCCAAACATCTCTTTAGGAATATGTACACAAAGACATAACCACATAAGAGATCTTATAAATAAATGATACTTTATGTGAAGTTATCTTAATAAAAACAGACAGAAAGAGAAAAGAGATTGATTCCCGTGCAGTTTTCAATGTCTTGCATCAGCCCCTTGTCTGCGATTCACCTGTTGGAATTCATAAAAATACAAACATAGAGCTCAGATATAAAAAGATCTCATGGCTGAACACTTTAAAAAAATATATCTGAATGTGGACTAGAGGAGTCTGACAGAAGGAAAATGACAGGAATCCTCCCAACAATGCTTCCTTGTTCTCTGCATCAACTGCCTCATGTTCATTCAGTCCTTCTTTTTATTCACAAATCTATTCCTTGTCTCACTTTGATAGTAGATTAACAAAACAGGCCATGTATCCCTGTGAGGTTGTAAACAGAGTGAGTGTTTAAGTTTTTATGCCAGTTGTTCAGTGATTACAGCAATGTGTCACATTCTGACTAAATATTCTCGTGAGGACCATAAACCGAATTAACAGTAGCATTTCATCAAACTGAGTGTTAGAAATGAAGAAACTGATGGACACCAATACACGGAGAGAAATCTTTACATTTCTCAAAGCGAGATCTCTAAAAAAAACCAATCTGATCTGTGCCACTATATCGGAGTCAATTTGACTTCACATGTGGTCTGATAGTTATGGAAACTTTCCACTCTTTTCTGTAGTGGTAGTATTTATTTCATCTTCCCTTACCATCCTTCTTACTGCAGGTTGTGGCAACATAAACATATTGTACAGCCAAGTCGCCATTGGCCAAAGAAAACACATATCTATGGTACGTAATATGTACTCTAGGGAACCAGAAAGGCAAGGCCTACTAATTAAAAGTTCCTCACAACTATGTCGATATAAAACTGTCAGGCATAAATTTAAAACGTGCATGCATGCAGAGGGTTGAGCGTGGTGTATGGCTACTGTGGTGCATACAAGTAATAACTCCAATGTGATATAAGCATTTTTGACACAGTCAGTATCATAAGTTCAGCTCAGCTAACCTCCGAATAAACTTTCCAGACCAGAAATCAATAGGCTTCGTTGGTGAAATATTGATAAAATCACAAAACTGCAAGAAAATGTACTTTTTCAGTTAACTGAAGTTATTGATCATTCTGAAACTGTACCAAAGTCATTTTTAAATTGAAGTATGAACAAAACTGAATTTTTGACTGTTTTTATTTATTTTTTTTAAAGTTCTCATAAGACACTAGGGACCTTTATTCAACTGTGACTGCACAGGAAAGAGGTGAAAACCTGCAGTAAATGAGCAGGGGCTCGAACCAGGGAAAAGTGTATAGGTGACTGTAGCCTCTGCATGTGCTGCGCCTGCTCTGCCACTGAGCCATGTGATGCCCAGCTGTATTTAGTTTGTGTTGCTTTTGGCATTATCAATGAACCCATCACATATCTGGACTGTGGAAAGTAATTAGAAAACTTATTGAGAACATTTGGAGAGCATTTAACCTGTATAAAAAGACCTTTCAACTGGTCACAGAAACAGACTTCACTGCCAACTTAGTTTATTTTCATAATTAGTTTTTTTATGGAATCATTTGAATTTACATATAGTAAATGAAAAGCCTTCATTCATTTCATTAAAGTTAATCTAAACATTGCCTAGAATTGTTCAGCCCAGCCTTTGAAATGCTATTATCATTTAAGAGAGCAATTAACTTTCAGAGAGAAAAAAAAGAGCAGTACATAGGTTTATAAAAAATGAGAGTGCAGTTCTATTATGACGTACAGAACAAATCTGATGCCCGAGGGACATAAAAATATAGGTCACAAGCGTCCGTTCTCTCTGTTTAGTAAACCATAACAACTGGTTTGCAGTAAGAAGGATATCTATATGAATTAGGTCTTTATGTTGAGCTTTGTTTTGAAGTAAAGTGGAAGTTTTTGCAACACCTTGTACATTGTACTATATTAAATTGTATACATTTAAAACAAGATTACTGGAATTGTAATAAATATTTCAAATCCATTCTAGCAAGGTATTATGTCAGATGTCTTTCATTAGCCAGGTAAAAAGCTTAGCTAGCTTAAAGGTTTGAATCTGAACCTTATTCAAAGATAAGTCTTAAGAACATCGTAACATCTTTTCATATCTTTAATACACTCCAATATGTTAATTAATCAAATAGGAGGTAAAGATGCATTTGAAGAAAAATAGGAAGGCTTTTACACATGATACTCCAGTAGACGCATTTAAATTTGGTTTAAAGTTGCAACATTTATCTCAGCTGGTCTGGTTTACTTTCACACTGCTCTGTCAACCAATCCAAAACCTTTGAAAAACCTGTTTACGATCTTTACCTGTAGTAGCGCTGTTCTAAGAACCACTGATGGAAACAACATAAAAACTTGCAAAGAAGACACTGAGCACAACTTCCTTCTTCATGAAATGTAAAAAAACGAAGTGGTGTCAGATTGTGGCGGATGTAGGATTTATGTTTTGTCTTTGACAAAAGACCATAAGACATTTCTCCCGCTAGTGCTACACTCGTAAGTTTGTTTTGATTGTATTTACCCAGAATGCCCTGCACTGTAGTCGGTTTCCTGCTTTTGGAGCGGTCGCTGGTCTGTTTGGCATTCGCATTTGCTCCAGAGTTGGCTTCAACCCAACCGAGATCAAGGTTGTTAGACGGAGCACAGTTCACAATTTTGATCCTCATCACAGTTCGATTGAACATTCATGTCTCCCCTAATGAACCAGACTTCATAGGCAAACAAATTAGAGTTGGTTCAAAGCCAGCTAAAAGGGGCTCTTGTGAATGCATCCTTGATATTTGATTTAAAACTGCAGCACAATGATGTTATGCGAGACTGTTATCTGTATCTAAGCAAATATTCATAGATGACATATTTGACCAAGTTCCTCTTATGCTCTCAAAGACCTTTCATTGCTCTAAAAGGCCACCTACTATGTAATTATGAACTGATTAGTCAGAGTAAAAACAGATTTCATGGCCCAGCGATCAAAAAATACTGCAAGTACCACACAGGTAGAACTGCACAAGAATCGTTAAAATCCATTATTGTTTTGTTTCTGTTCTTGTAGCCTGGTAGACATATGGAATCACCAAAGAAGACTCCTCTACCCCTCCACCGCATGTTTTGAAGGCTTGGAGTCACATCCACTTTTGTATGACTTGTATTCCTTTCTGCCTAACGTGTTTCTATAGATATCATGGTTTATTTTCTCTGAAGGTAGGCACTCTCTGAAGGAGGACCAGTGACGTGACCATGGTATGAGACATGCTGACTGACAGTAATTATCCCCATTCATCATTAGGCATAAGCCAGGGATGATAAGAGCTCTTTATGTAAAATGTCAGCTCGCTGAAATGATGAAAATGATTAAAGGGCGTCTGCGTGAAATAGAGACGTACATACTGCTCAAGCTGACAGCATGGGGCCTGCGGATGGAGCGCACTCTGACTGGGAAAATGAAAAAGAATGCAAGTACTTTTATTTATTAAAGTGGAGTGAGGGCAAGGCTGATATAAAAACATCAGAGGCTTCCCGAGGCTGCAAGTTGAGTGTGTATTGATAAAATTTCCACTATTTTCCCCGCTCTCTTTCACTCTGCTTCTTTGCTCAACCCAGCTAACCTCTGGGTGAACTTTCCCAACCAGAAATCAATAAGCTCAGCCATACTTTGTTGAAATTTTTTGCTGCAGCCAGTTAAACCACGAGTCACAACTTTCCCTCCATTTCAGCAGTCATTGCGAAAACATCAACCTACTTCTCAGTGGACACCAGCGCACACTGTCATCTGCTTATAGACTTTCCTCTCCTTTGTATTCAACTCCGTCCTTCTCTGTCGCTTCTTTTCCCCTTACCTCTCCTTTTTACCTGCTCTATAAATAGCTCCGTTTGCCTCTCCTCTGCGTCTGTTGTCATCCCTTGGGAAGCAGGGCAGGCCTGGGCAGCAGTATAGTCGGCTGTTCGCTCCGGTGTCCCCTGGGAACCGATGGGCCTCGCTAGCCCTGAGCATCCTCCATCCTCCATCATGCAGCAAACATGATGCCTCGCAGGCGTGCGTACACAAAGCAGGGTCTTGTGCTCCAGCCCAGGAGCACCTGCTAAAATAAGATATGAGGGATTGTGCCGGGCTGCGCTGGCCACTGTAAACCCAATCAGAGGAGCGGAGGCTCCACTGCTTGCTCTTTCTAACCTAATCTTGCGGTTTCGGAGAAGGGTAAACCATCGAGTGTTTACAGTATATCCTCCTGTTTCTTTGTTGGGAAAGCGCTGTCTCCAGTAAATTTTGTGCTGATATTATCGAAAAAGTTGCACAGTGCACACCTCTGTGCTTAATTTCCATAACAATTTTGGATGCTCTGGCACTGATTATGAAGTGTGCTCCTGTATCTCCAGTGTATAAATAAGTTGTACCTTGCAAGACACGACTTACGCAGACATGATGCGGGGAAGGCTGCCAGTTGTTGTATTTTTCTCTGACTGGGAGATTTTTAGATGAAGAAACTCTACTTTTCTGATTGTGGTCATGTAGAAACACAAAGACTAAAGACTGAACTTACACTTGTCCTCTAAAGGCTCAAACATGACATAGATTGACATTTTAGGTCAACTCATCTCTCTCATGTAACCAGGTGTGAATTGAAGCAGATATGTAAGTAGACTACAGCAGCAGTTATTGCCCGTGCATGTTTCCATGTGAAAGGGTGCGCTTGATTTCTTCATCACTGGTCTTCATGACTGTGGGTTATCTATTCATGCTCTGTAATCATAATGAGAACGCTAATGTCTAACTGAATGCTGCATTGAATGACTTTGAATTGTTTCAGAACAAAATTTAATTTATTTACAGCTGATATTTCAAAGATACTTCTTAGAGTGTTCCATTCTATTTAATATAGAGTCGGGACCTTGGCTCGTTAATTTTGATGAATTAACTGCTTGATCTTTAAAGTGTTAAAAATAGATATTTTTTCTTTTACATTCAAAGGTTCCACCCTGAACCATCGCATTCATGTACTTCTGTTATACCTGTAAGTCTGATGCACAAGCAACATCGGCAAACAACAGCAATGGATGACAAAGCCGCTTCTCTTGGCTCGCTGGTTGTTAATTTTTTGTTTCAAAAATCGATCTGATTGGACATTGAAAGAAGCAGGGGGGTGTAGATTAGAACGAACGTAATAAGGGGGGATACAGAGGAGGAAATAGACCAAGGGACAGACAAACGTAAGTCTGGGGGGTAAAGACGAACAAACAAACTAGTGGGGGGCAGGGGAGGGACATGACCAGTAGATCAGGGGACAAATGTAAGAACGGGGAGGAGGCAATACGGGATATTTACGGCACCTTCCTTCGACACACTCAAAACTCAACTCATGTACGATCCCGGTCCGTTTGTTCAGACTGGGATATGAAATTTATTGTACGATTCGTCCATAAAGTTACACTTGCACTCTAAGCATCAACTACTAAGCCGCCCGCCGTGCTCAGTCTATCTGCTTACCTGTATAAATCCTCCTGCAGTGCTCGCTCTTCCCTCCGTTCGCTTTGAACCAGCAGCTCCTGTAGGATAAAGGCTGCCAGGCATCGCGCCAGACAGTCATTTTAAGGAAGCTTATTGGTCCCCAAAAACAATGAAAACCAGGCCATTATCATCAATCAATAAAATCCCCACGGGCCGAACTTGAAGATTGGACATTATGCTGCTAACACTTAGCTTTCGTCAACAACTCAGAGGCGGAAGTAAGAGTTCCGCCCAACGCAGGTAACGTCCCGGCCGTAACACAGTGCGCTAAAAAATAAAACATAAATTAACGAGGCTTCGAAGCAGGTAAATTTTCCTCAAGGAATTTTAATAATCGAGGTACTTGAATCATTCGAGTAATCGTTCCAGCTCTAGAATATTCCATATTTTCACTTCACATTGAAATATTGCTTTGTGACAGTCTCACTTAAAACCCCAATAATTACAGGAATAGAAAAAACTTCAAAGGTTTCAAGGGTGTGAAAACTTTTTACGTGATGTATTGCAGTTCTACCCAGGTACCATCCATCCATCTGATTGGATTGTTGTTTAATTTTTCCTCATTAGTTTTATTGAAAATCTTCTAAACGGAAAGTCAGCAGAGCATTCAAACATATTGGAGTTCTTCTGCTCTGCTTGTTGTCTGCTATGGAATTGATCTGATAAAAATCAACAAATCAAAAATGCATGAGCCACGTAAAGATTTCATCAAAAAAGAATCAAGTATGTGGCAGAATCCTATTACTCAGAGGAGGATGGTACACCTAACAAATCAAGTCCTCAATCCAAGGCCCCTGTAAGCTGGAATCCCAAAGGAGGAGCTGCAGCGCTGCATGGCTTCAGTTCTTGAAAGGGTCTGTTTATTTATATTTTAGTTTATATGAAATCTTAAAGAGTCAAATACATTCAGAAAAAGTGACTTTTTGAGTAAAAGGTGTCCTAGCTGCAGCAGACAGTCATATTCAGTATGGCTCGTTTTTCAGGTTAAAAGGACATTGTTTAAAATAATATTTCAGCTGGTTTTAGAGATATTTTCAATGAACTCCACATTCTAAGTGTTTTTTTATTATTATTATTAGTTTGGTGGAATATTCTAATCTTTCATTGTGCTGTGAGCACAAAATAATCACAACAAACCTAATAATGGCCAGAAGTGATATTTTTTACACAAATTATAACTTAGCAAAAAAGACATGGTGATATATAACAATATTGACATTTCTTGAATATGAATAAACATATTCAAAGATTTCAACATTTTTCTGTGTTTTAGGTTCAGAGATTCTGGAGTATTTGTTGTTGTCCTCATCCATGGACGATTAACTACTAGATTGCTTGTCAGTTTCATAAGGGAACAAACAAACACTGGTTATTGGAGGGGTGAGGGAATTTCTGAATCATATTTCACATGAGAGATTTGAATTTGGTTGTTCCAGAACTAATCGTAGTCTTATCTTTTTGTAAAATGTATTTGCTGTCACTATTTCAGTCTTTAAGGCTGAATGGTGGCAAAGTGCCTGGGAGCAAGAAAGTCCTGGGTTCAAATCCCACCCTGGGGTCTTTCTGCATGGCGCTTGAATGTTCTCTCTGTTAGTCTCTCCAGGTACTCCGGCTTCCAAAAGTAGGACTGTTAAGTACAGTAGACTCATTAAATTGCATTTAAAAAGGAGATAAACCATTTCCACTCCAGCCTACAGAGGGAGATATTGTACTTATTTGTAGGTTGTCTATTCTGAAGAAAACAAAAGATCTACAAAGTGAGTTATCAGAATGCCAGCGCCCTGATGGCAGCACTGTCTCCAGATTCATGACTAAAAACACAACGGATGTGATTTACTCATCGAGAATTGCAAAGTAGGCTAACTATGCAGCTCCGCCCCTCGCTATACTGCTAACACAGCTGTAGAGCCTAGCATGCAGTCTGCTTCCTGGTGCCATCTCACTGAATCATTAAGCTAAGGCCTATGGAAGTGTGACGACTCTCAGCATATGTGGTAGAATCACTATGCTAAGAAATGTGTGACGATGCACAGAGTGTGTGAATGAATCATGGGACATGATCTCAGGGTGTGGGGAGTAGCTGTAAGAAACAGGTTGGGGAGAACCAAATCATGATTGCTTTCACACTCAGAGTTCTTCCAGATTTGCTGCAGTCCAGCTACGTTCTTTAGATCATGGGGAGTGTAACCTTTATGGTTTCCTCACACCAGGAAACCAGGAAACCTGCCACACTGCTTGTCTGACTTAGATTAAATGCAGCTTCCCACACATCTGATTCTTTACAGTCTGGCTACCTGCTAAGGCAGCCGATTGCATGGACAGCTCTTGAACTTGAGTAATTTTACTTGAAGATGCTTGGTATATCTTACACCAAACATATTATGTATTACAAAGCAACAGCATCTTGCAACAGCAAATGTTCATGTTGCTGTGTGATGAAAAGCTGTTTAAATAGCAGGATAATTCCACTGCTTAGGTCCGTTCAACCTGGACGGACATTTAAAAAAAAAAAACAAAGGCCGACGCTGAGAGAGCAAGGTGTGTGGTGTACATCTTTAGGCAACTGCACCAGCAGGCTGGGGGTCGTTTAGGTCCCACTGACCTTAGTAACGCCGGTGTTTCATTTTGTTCATTATCGTTATATTTAGTGTTTATACATGTGTGATACGTGAATCGGGCATTTATGAAATTCTAGATCAACATGTATCTGTCAAATAAATGACTGTTTCGTATTTTATGGTCGGGGTGGTGATTCTGTTGTATTCAAAATTAGTTCTGCATTTCTGTAAAGAAAGGTTTCAGATCAATAAGGGGATGAATTTGGTGGTTTTTACTTGTACAGATGGGGGAAAAAAGTCTCATGATAAAAGTAGAATACACAAGCTCACAATTTGACACTTTCTAATTCCATTTTATGTTGAAAAGACTGAGAAAAAACTCATTTATTATTTCACTGTAATTTACATGACACCAAGAAATGTTCAATGAACGGTTACCAATTTCATCAATTTGGTGTATTGGGGAGGGAAGGAAAAGAAAAACTGCAGTTTTATAGTCTTTTTTTTTCCCTGTGGTGAGAAATTGACTAGGAGTTTCCTTCATCTGCACAAAGTTCCTATTTAACATACATAGAAAATATTCTGCCTTTATAACTAGCTTTTATTTTCTAAAAGACTCAGTTTGTCTTTAAAGCAGCTTTGTATGAAAGAGAATTTTTTTAAATTTATATCTGCTTTGGAAAGTGGTAGGCACAAAATAGAGTCAAAATGAATGAGAACAAAAAGGACAAAAAAAATTATTAATTATTAAATATACGGCAGTGCGTATTTTTCATCTCCTGTTTTTTTTTGTCTTCACAGCTTCTTAACAACCAGGTTCGTATTTTTTACTCTTTCTGTAATCAGTTTTTGTTGGTGTGCTGTTTAAATCAAAGAGCAAAAGGAGCCAAATAAAATCACCTGAAGTGTGAGGTGGGTGGCTCTCTCTCAGATATGCTAACACACAAACACACACGCACACACACACACACACACACCCCTTCTTCAGCCTGTTTGTCTCCGCTCTCTGTCGTCAATTCTGTTTACCGCTTTAAACCTCTAAAACTCCATCCGCGGCAGTCCCCGTACAAACACAGGGAGAGTTCAGAGGAAGACGATGAAGTTGAAAGCGGTGCGTCTTCTGAAGGGAATATTGGAGAGTCATTATAAGTCGCTCAACAATCTCTCTTTTCTTTTTTTTTCCTCCACGAGACTGAACCTCACCACCAGGGACAGAATGCTTACGCTGCTGTTGGAACCTGCTGAGAAAAAAGGGGGCCCTGGGGAGGAAAACTTTAGGGAGAAAGATGAGATGAAGATGAGGGAGGAGTAGGAGGGAAGAAGGTTAGTGAAGGTGTAGAAATAACAAGATGAAGCTTTAATGATCCCTCTGGGCAAAGTGGGCCACTGCTCCAATAACTGCCGCTGAAGGAAGAAAGAAGGGAAGGAACTAAAACAGAAAACAAACGGATAGGCTGGAGTAATATTTGAATGTTGAAACGAAAGGGAATAAATTAATTTGCCTTTTTGGTTGAAAACATGTAAACACGCAGACAAATCAAATTTGTCTGCGTGTTATTAGCCTGGCCATTGCTTTCCCATGCAATTCTGCTTGATTCACATTGCTCTTACAGCTCTGGCTGGGCTTTCTCCCGTTAATTAGATTCCTCCAGTTGAATTTCTGCCGGACCAATCAGCGGACAGAAGCTGCGAAGCAGAATTGTAGTCTGCCTGGAGTTTTAGCAAGGTCAGCGGAGGAAGTGAATGAAGCCGCTCAGTCTAAATATTGAATTGACATTAACAGCCGCCTCGTTCAGCTCGGCGCTTCTGTCTCAGCAGTGGCGGATGGTTGTTCACAGTTCAGGCAGTTTCTAGTAAGCTTCATTACATGTGTCACGGACAAACGTCAGCAACTGGGTAAAATTTAAAGCTTCAGCAGAGTCCTGCCTGCACCTTCATGGAGCAGTTGTTTCTCCATAGCCCAGAGCACAGACCCTCTGGCCAAAGGAAAGTGTACAACAAGGTTTATACCAGGCCAGTAAATTATTGAAATGTATTTCAATTAAAAAATGTACATATTAATACAGTCAAACTGTAAGTATTCGTTCAACATGAACTGTTTGTATTTTCTGTTGTTACAATCTAAAACCCAAGTGCATTTTAATGTTTTTTTTGGAGGGAGGGGGGGAATACCCCCCTTTTTTTTGAAAAATAGCGAAACCTTAGTCAGATTGGATGGAAAGTACAGGTGTATGATACTGCATATTGTGGTATTGATCCAATATAAAGTAAATATAGGGCTTGAATCACAGATACCAATACTGATACCAATGATACCAATGCTTATACCGATACCTTTTACTTAAGTTTGATACATCATCAAACGTCTAATCTTTAATTGTTTTGGTCCTTTGTTCTTTGAATTATTTTATGCTAACATTGGACAAAATTTTGACAAAGTTTAAAGGGGTCTACAAAATATATCAATAGCATATTACCATGATTTTGCGCATTTGTCATAAACAATGCAAAAAAAAAAAAAACAGAATTGGAGAGCAAATCAGAAGAAAATCTTGTTGACGTAGTTGAAAAACAATTTCCCCTTAAAACTAAAATTTCAAGGAGAAATCTGAACTTAAAGTATCAATCTTCTTACACTAGTATCAACCTGATGCTCACTGCATTTCCATTGACCATATAATTGCGCAACTTGACATTTAAAAAATAAATTTGCTTAAGGAAACATGGCAATTTTGGAGGAAACTGGTTTCTGATCAAATGTTTTGGCTCTTTTCCCTTTTTTTTACATCATATGAGTCACATGATCAACAACCAGATGATGTCACTAGTGCAAGCCAGGAAGAAGAAGATGACAGGAAGTAGTTGGAAGTTGATGGTGTGGCATGTTCTTTTAATAACTTAATGTGTGAATTAATTCCGTTTAATATAATGGAAAGACCACAACTGCATAATTGTGTTTTTTTCGACAGTAGAATCTTGACAAAGTTTTGCAGACATTTGTAATGATAATGCAATTAATAGTAACAATTTGGTATTGATATTATCTACATTTCCGATCCATCCTCCCACCTCTAATGGGAAGCATCTGTGAACATGAATCTTCAAGCCTTGCCTCAAATTCTGAGCTGGGCCGTTCCAACACATGGACATGCTCTGATCTGAGCTGTTGCATTGTAACTCTGGCTGCCTGGTTTGATCTTGCTCAGTTTCCCAGATACATGATTGAAAGTCCAAGAGCAGTTCTTCATGTCAGTTGTGACTGGAAAATAGTGACTCCTTCTGAACTGTCACTATGTTCATGCACAATGGAAACAGATAAACACTTGGACACTGAGCTACTTTTACTTTTCTTTCGCTAACACCATTGTACCATGAGAGAGTCATTAGCGACTTGAGATTCGACTTGGAGAAAAAAAAAAAAAATCACCAGTGAACGTCTCTGCCTCTTTGAACGTCATTAAGGCGTCATTAAAACAACAATTTATGCAACGGATTAAATTTGGAAACTTGTCGCACTCAGATTATTAATGAGTAGATTTAGTTTGTGAAGAAAAGCCTCAGAGCATCTCTTTCTCTTCAACACACACACGCACCCTCCTAAAAGCACACACGCCCACCGGTTGTGATGGTGAATGCTGATTACTGATGACTTGGCAGCGATCTGTGACAGCAGCTGTGAAATTTGTTGGAGGAAAACAACAGTAAAAACACAAACTAGCTGCATCTGCCGTCCTTTGAATATTGGACCGAAAAAAATGTGTGCTGTTTTGATACATATGATTTCTGTTGTTTTCCTGACGTTTACGTTCAGAGGGTTTCTTTCATCAATGCAGCACCATGAAACCATATCGATGCACATAGAACAGTAATATTATATTTTGAACTGTCGGCCCCTCCATCCAAATGCCCAAATCAGTTTTAAAGGTACTTCCAAAATATATCAGATGCAGTTCTTGAACACTATAGAGTATATTTGAAATCTGTAGGAAGTATATACTAGCATGCATGTAATAAAGCTTAAACACAAAATTTAGTTTCCTTTTCCATATTCCTGCTTGGACTTTTTAGTTTATTGTTTTTAATGTAGCAGCACCTTTAAACAACAAGACACAGACTCAAACGAAGGCTACATAGTCAAAGTCTTATCTGATTCCATTTTCAATTTGATAACAACTGCACAAACTGACTGCTTTGTAAATGTTTTTCAGTGGGTATGTCTGGGTGTTTCCATTTGGAGATGTCAAACAGAAACTTTGGGTAAGATGTATTCAGACCACAAGGTTAGAAATCCACAGTGGTTGTACATGCAGTCACCAACAAGGATTCTGTTCACTCTACACTGTAAAAACACAAAATCTCACAAGTTTTTTTATCAAGTTGTGAAAATGTCTTATTGCACTTGAAAATAAGACAACAGCAAGATATAGTAGCTTGTTTCTAGTCAGTAGTTCCTTAATATTCATGAAAAGGTTCATTGACAGATTATTTCACTTATAACATGGGAAAATATATTTTTAGAAGTGAAATAATCTGTCAATGGAACTGGTATGTTTTTTCATTATTACTGAGGAATAATTGACTGAAAACAGACTTCTACATCATAGTGAGCAGTTACTTGTAAGTTGGTTTTGTCTTATTTAAAGTGGAATAATATATTTGTATCACAAACTAGAGAAAAATACTCAAGACTTTGTGTTTTTGAAGTGTTTTGTACTCTATAACACTCAAACACTTTTTTCCCAGATTATTTTAATGGGATATTTGTATGTAGAATTTTGAGAATAGAGATTAAATGAATAGAATTTGGGATCAGGCTGTAACATAACAAATGTTAAAAAAATAAAATAAGTGCAGTGTTGTGAAAGTTTTCCGGATGCACCGTAAAATCCAAATTCTCTGGCAGTGTGACGAAAACACCGTGAGCGGTGCATAAACACAGATAAATGCTCATTTACCAGTTGTGTGTGATATAAAAAGTTGTGCCCAGCTGCTGCTGCAGCCACTCTGCTTCTTGCTGTTCCTCTATCTATTCCTCTTCATCTGAGGAGTTCCAGCTGGACTCCTCCATTCTGCTGGAGCTGCTGGCAACTTTCCAGTGGAATCGGATTCTTGTTGTCGTTTTCTTATCTTGTATTCATAGCAAGTGCTGTGAGTTTTGACTCACATACTGTAGCTGCTTTTTAACAAAAGCGCTGCTCCTATGGACAAATAGGGAAAAAAAACACTAATTGACAGCAGCTTTCTTATTATTTCGTTTCTGAAGAATTTTATCTGCAGAGTACAACTCTTTTTTTTTACCATTATTTATTTAGAAAGTCTTTAAAAGCCTATAAATAAAATCTTATGATTTGGCAATTGAAAACTGCTGTTACTCATCATCTCTGTCATCTCTGCTCATATCTTTCATTTCGTCCAAGTCAGAGGAGTCCAAATGTTTTAGCTAAGAGGGCCAAAACAGTGAAGTTGAATGTACTGCAGGGCCATAAAAAAAATGTACTGACATTTCTTAAAATTGGGTTTTGCTTTATTTTAAAGCAAGTATGCAATATTTGAATGAAATGAACAAAGGGGTTTGTTTCTCTAAATCAGTATCCAATCCCTAAATCATGTTGATTTGAAATTGCACATGCAATTTCCTAAACTCTAGGGATGATTGTTTTCTAATTTTGTCCAGAAAAAAAAATAAATCAATCTTGTATCTTGAGAATCAAAAACCTGTTATATGGCCATATCGTATTGAGTGTGATGGTTTTGTCTTTTCTGGACTTAGGTGTCATGTAGTGTTGGTGAATTACCCTTTTTCTTTGTAATTGCTACGCATGTTTTAAAATAAACACAGGCCTGTTTTCAGAATCAGACTCTTCTGGCCATTTTTCTAAGAAAATACCCCTTTTGGAAATGGAAATGTGGAGTTTTAACTGAAGTGTCCCATTTTGCAAGAAATGGAAGATGTTGTGCTGATTCTATGAATGGTTATTAAAAAATCCCTCTACTCAATCATGCTTTAATATGGATTGATTACAGTAATGAAAAAAATGCTTTAGTAATGAAAAAAACTGTAGCGTTTAGTTTAAGAACATAGGTAACGTGTGTGTGTGTGTGGGGGGGTGTATGGACGTGTGTGTGACTATTACTGTATTTTAAAAATAAGGCCAAAATTCCACAGGGTGTGTAAAGCCTCAGTTTTACTCATAGGTTTCCAAATGGCCTGCAACATTTTCAGTTTTAGCATATTTTATAAATCAGGCTAAAAGCTAAGAATAATTAAATGCAGCAACTTTGCTGCGCTCCATTCAGCCTTCCTGTTGTCTACTGGAAATCTTTAACTCACTTGCAACTTGAATGAACCTCAGACATCCAATGTCTTTTTAAATACCTTCTTTTCCTGACATCGGTGTATTATCGGTGGGGGGTGATTTAATTCTTCTTTTCCAGCATTTTGGTTATCAGTGAAAACTAACGAACCCAGAAAAGAATGTCCAGTTAGGATTCAGCAGTGGTCATCTCAGCTCTTCTCCATTTACTTTCTTTTTTGTCATAATGCTTTGAAAGTCAATAGAATTAAACAGGCTGCAGTTTCTTTTGTAATCTGACAGCAGAAAGTAAAGGATATGTGAATGGGAACAGCTTTACTTTAGCCCACATTAACACAAAGCAGAATCAAACAGAAGCTGGTAGGGAGCAGATAAATAATACAACACAAGATAATGAATATTCCAACAGATACCTCAGGTTATCTAATACAACATTTAATAAGTTAATGTAGGATCCTCGATCCTGTCAAAAAGAGAACACATGAATCCGAGCCAGTCGGTGGAGGGAGTTTTAACTTAGTACTGAGTGCTGAACAAGACTTTAGCTGCAGGCAAGTTGACGCCTGTGCTTGGCTTTCCCCCGCAGGTAGTGCTGCGTATCCTGTTTAGTGAGTCATCAATTTGATCATATTTAGCAATGACTACTGACATCTGGTGTGGTTTCTCTTACCAGGAAAAATACTGATAAAATAATGATAAAAGACTAGTTTGGATTGATCAGCTGAATGAATCAGTAAAACATCGTTTAAGTGCTTATTTTTTCCAGACCAATAACTATCAGTCAGTTTGGATCTTGCGTGTTCTTACATTTCTCCATGCTGATGTCAGACAGCATGTTACAATGTTATTCCCTCATTAAAAATATACCTGGCGTGTTGTGATCATGCTTTCTTGCATGTTTGAGAAATCCTTTAATCTCCCATAGCAACCACTCAGCTGTGCACAACACTAGTTGGACCGAGCTCACCTTAGAGCCAGGTGAGCTGGCTCTGAGCTGCTTGGAAACTCAGAGCTGCAGTTTCCAAGCAGCTCAGAGCTGCAAAGCTCTCCTCACCCACTCGACCCCTTCAGACTAGCAAGCAGCAAATAGCAAACACCTGTTGGATATACTCATCTTTCTCAGACCATCGCTGCTAAAAACGTTAAGGGATTAATAGAGGAGCCATTTTGCGATGACTTATGAAGGCGGAGTTTCAGAAAGAGCAGGAGTTTTTAAAGAGACAGACGCCCAATTTCAAGATGTTAATTTACAAAGTCAAATGTAGTTTTGATGTATAACATTTTTATAACAACTGAAGATAAGATAGTTATTAGATTGGGCTATAAAGTGCCACTTTGTGGCTGGGAAACACATAACACTGACCCTTTAGATTGTTATCTCTGTTTGTTTTTGTTGATGTTTTTGTGTTTTGATCAATGCATATTCAGTTCTGTATTATTTTAGTCATTTTCCTTCATCCATGTAGTTCAGGTCTCCAGTCAGCTCTCCTCCTGTTCACCACTGCTTTGCTGGTTTTTGTCAGATCTTCTCATACCTGTCCCTAGTTTTATTTTATCTCTTGACCAAAAAAAGTAAAACCAAATGAAACCTGTTGATTGGCCAGATGCTGGAAGGATTTACATTTTTTCTATGATTTTTGCTTCCCTTTTTACTTGATATGTTTTAGATTTCCACCTTAAGATTTTTATCTTTTAGTTCATTTTCAAGATAAATGCACTCAATACAAACAGGAAGGACTCTGTGTTATTCTATGCGAGCTGGTTCAGAAATGGTTCTCAGAGTCTCGCATGGCTCTGTCTCTGACGTTCATGCTGTGTGCACATCTGAGGAGATTGATTCACTAAACAAAACAAAGCGGAGCAGCAAATTGTGTGTATGTGGATGTTGACTCAGCAGTGATAATATTAAATGTAGAAATTCGATCCACAGTAGAATAAATATTTGAAAACAGTGCAGAAAGCCTCGATTTGATTAAATTATGCGTTTCTCACATTCGCCGCCTGATCTTTGCGCTTTCTCCAACATAAACGGATTTACACCACCAACTAATGCAGAAGAAGCCCAAACTGTTCAATAGCAAGTCACCAGGAGAAAAAGAAATTGACTAAATGTAGTGTACATGTGAGGATAAAACAATGAAATAGCTCTCTTGCTGGAGATCCACTCTTTGTGTGCTGTAATGTGCGTTGCTCTGCCGCCGTACCACTTTGAGCTTTCATGCATGTCGCTGTATGGGAGTCCCTGCTGTGCAGGCAGACTTTCAGATAAACCTCCACCAAATGCACCGTGTTCTCTGGCTAAAAAGCCTCTGATGAAAAACTAAAGAGTGCAATTTCTCATCAAAGTACTTGATGAGTCTTTTTTCCCCCCAACTTACATTTGTCATAAAAAAACTGTGCAATTGAAGCTTCACCTTCCCCTCCTTCTAACTGTGTTTTTGGCTATAGAGACTGAGCAGAATGACTCTTTTGTAACCAGTTATGGGGTTAAAAGGGTGTCCAAACTTTTCATTGTAGATCTAAAGCTTAAAAATGATTTTGCACATTTTCTGTATTAAAAGCAAGGCATCTAGTTTTCAAGCTATTTCAGGCTCGATTGAACAAATTTGTTCTTGGTCATAGAAACAGGGTTTGCATTAGTGTCTTTCAAAATTCTTGCTTAAAGTTAGCCGAGTTTAATAAAAATGAAATAAAAGCTGATTTGGCTGCAGCAAAGTCAGCTTGTTCTTGTTGGTAGCTGCTAATTTTAGCTTGGCTTGAAACTTTTGGCTCTGGAGCAGGAGCTTCTCTCCTGATCCGAACTGCATTTATGATTAACTTTTTCCATGGCTTTCAGTGAAACCATAACATTTTTTTTGCGATCATTTACACAACACCAGTGTCTGCAGTCTGTCACACTTTTGAAATCAGGTTTTAGAGCGAAACTTTTCTGTAACACTCAAATGTGGAACGCACGACTGTAAGGTTTGACAACAAAAAAATGGCGGCTAGCATTGTGCTAGCTTGTGCTGCTTAACCTGTTGAGCTTAATACAACTTCTCATTAGAAATATATATATGTTACATGAATGTGTGGTTCATCAGAATGACAGGTTTCTGTCTTCCAAACGAGATGGAAGCTAAGTCAATGTAAAAAAACTCATTTACATTTAAACTACATCTTAAAATCACAGCGCCATACAGTGGCCTGGCATGACAACTGCAGCTGACTCGTGGTATCTCTGCAGTGCGGAGATACCACGTGGAACTTTTCTCCAATCAGCATCCGACAATGCTGGTAGTTTCCAGGCATGGGTCTGGTGTAAACGTAGCCTGAATGTGGACAGGACCTCTGAAGTTCCAGCTGTTTTCGTAGGCCTGAGTCTTTATGGTCTTTATGGTAAACAGGTTGTTCTTCAACATCCTGTCTCAATTTCCCTTCATTTCCTGCACTGACTTGCGGACCTTGGCTAAGTGGTGACACACTCAAACAACTTTCTGTGGCTGTTGTCATGTCAGACAAATCCTTTGTTTGTTGACAATGAGAAGCTGTAACCAGTCACCATCACCTGCAAGATGACACAAAGTACTGGGCATCTAAAGTGTGTCTTGCACTGCAGGCGCACTCGCATCGCGTTGGCAGTCCTTTACCTCTGAGGACCTGATTAACACTTTAAAATAAACAAGCAATTTTCTTAATGCTCTTTTTTTACGCCATGTCTAATGTAGTGCATCAGACCCACTTAAAGACACTGAAAATTCACAGTATCAACAGTGATCGTCAGCAACACGCGGCAGCAGCGAGGAGGGACGGAACCTCCAATGTAGAAAACAATTCCTTTCACTTATTATGTTTTCTTGATGCCTTGAATCCCCTCGCTCCCCCCAACCCCCAAAAAAGAAAGAATAGGAGGTTTTGATTTTCTTCCCAGATAGTAATTTATGTCGCCTTGCTCTCATAATTGGAGAGCCGGGAATTGCAGTAAGTGCCATGAAGCAAATGCAAAGTCAGAAACTTGACAGGTTACAATATGCCGTGGTGTCTGTGTGGGGAACAGCAAGGGTTTGGTGCTAGATGGAGCCCTACTTATCTCCCTGACAGCTTTTATCGTCTCTGCTGGTCATGGCGCCCAAGAACTTTGTTAGAGCACAGAGGTGTTGATGAGATAATTACACAGCTGTCATTGTGCCTGTCTGGCTCAATACCCGGGCCTCAATGTCGGTGCGTGTGCATGTGTGTGTGTGCGTGTGTATTGGTGAACGTGTCACAGGTCAGCCACAATATTAAAACCACCTGCCTCATTTCTCCACTGCAGCTCAGTGAGATAAAGCAGCTGGTTCAGGTAGAGATGATGGCAGCAGATTCTTTAGCTGTGTAAGGCGGGTCTTGATGCTATCGAGCAGGATGTGCGATTAAGTATTGTCAAAGTGATATTTAGGGAAATTGCATTCAAGTCAACACCTTTGTGTCTTGACACGCTGTTAAAGGTATTCATCGAGGTCTGCTGCTGAAAAGGTCATTCATACCCGTCAGCCTCATGGCCTTTAGGGATTTGTTGTAGTTAATGTTTTTAAAATGGGAACTAAATCCATCCAGGGTTATCCAATTGAAGCATTTCTTTGCTATGTGTGTTTTTTTAAATGCTCTCTTCAATGCTTTATTTGGCATGCAGGTTTTTGTTCAAGCACAAAGCTGAACAAAAAGCTTTGTTCAGGACAAAATAAAAATAAAGAGACAAATTGATTATTTATATGTTTCTGCAAACAATGGAACATTCTGAAACCTGAAACTCTTTCTTAAAACATATTTTAGTGTGAAACAATTCAGTCCAGATTTGTGCCAGGTTTTTGTTGGAGATCCTGAACATTTGTTCTTCATAGGACAAATGAAGAAGAATTTGAATATTTTTATCCACCTTGGCTGTCTCTAATTTATTTATTTTTTTTCAGGATGCTTTGATTAGCACTCAGCAGGTCCTCCTCCTTCAGATCCCACCGCATGACAGCCAGCTCACAATATGATTAAAAACAATAGAAAACAATCCTGGACTTTTGTGGTTTCTTTTATCTCAGAACCAGGCCTGTCACAACAGACAACAAATCAATTAATTGCACGATAAGTAAAAATGAGCTCCATTATTTCATGATTTATCATTTTTCTCTTTTCTCTTGCTATCAAAAACTGAATTACAAATTCTTCAGTACTTCAGTAGTAAAATTATAAAAATTTTTTCCTGTTTTTTCCTGTTTCTTTTTAAATTTATTTATCTTTGGACATCTAAAATGTCTTCAGCTTCAGTGTTAAATGTTCATTAGGATTTATCGATACTTGAGAATGTGTTCTGGCATTATGATGTCATTATCATTACATGACTTGAAAATGGTCTCAAAACAATGATGTTGTTTATCACAATAACTTCTGGAACAATTTGTTGTGGTAACATGCCTAACATTATTGCGGAAAAGATTCTAACTCTTTCAAATGGTTAAGAAAGGCGTGATGGGAGCGTTACTTTTCCCCCACATGAGTAGAGAATGTAGTTTGTTCCGATAATGTTGGAGGATTTAATCAATGTGTTATAATATATGTGCAGTCTGTACAAACTTTCAGTATTCATTATGTATATCTGGGTTTAAAAGCTGCATTTCCAAACATAACAGAACTTCTATTGTTTAATTTAAAGTTAGCAGAAAGTATAAGCTTTTATGGACTAAAGTAAAAAGTAATTTTTTTCTCACAAATGAGAAATGTCTAGCAGTTAATGATCCACACCTGGGTCACTTTCAGGGCAGATTTGTTTGCTGCTTTTGTCTGATTTGGGTCTAATTTCGATCCCAACACTTTCCATGACATTTGTCTCACTGCACGAGCATCAAACTGGGATTGAAGGGCGGGTTAAAGCACTGACCTTCATATGAGGAACCTCCACTAAATGAATATTTTTTGGGGATTTATCCATTTTAAGGAAGTCATGCTGGTGAGACATGGAAGTTTGAGATTGTTTAAGGAAAGTTTCCCTGGCTGATGATGTAATTTGTCGTACTGTTCTTGTCATCTGAAACATTCATCCAGATGATGCTGCTTTATTTGGCTCTGCCTGGTTCGTTTGCCCTTTTTAGTCCCCAGATTTCCTCTTCAAATAAAGCTCGTCCCACTGTCCACATCTGACCTGCGCGTAGTACAAGCACTCTGCTGCACTTCTCCCCTCGCTCTCTGCCTGGCAAAGAAGAATTTTATGGATGCATGTGTTGAGAGAAGCAGCAGAGAAACACTTTCTACTGTAACTGGGTTCCTATTGTTTTTATGTTGAAGAGCCAGTCAATAGACTATGAATGTCACAAATGATAGCTTTTTGTGAGGCACACTTCAAATTTATGAAAAGTATTGCGACATTTTGATGGAGAGATCTTGTTCCACCTCTGCAGCACAGATTCAACCAGATCAGTGTTTCTTCAGCAGAGATAAAGTCGAAACACAGACTATTGTGGAAAACACCATGAAAACAGATTCACTAAATATATAAAATACAAGAAACACAAACCTGCTCTCAATGTGTTTTTGTCAACACAGATGTGTCTAAACCCATCAAGTTCTTGAGTTTTACCATTATTAATGTTCACTTGCTGCCTAATGCACATCAAGCTTAAAAGGTTATGCACTCATATTTTCAAAGTATCATCCAGAAAACTGGCATAATGCACATTTATACCATCATGTACTCTGTTAAGTCTTTCAGTTCTGTATATATGCATATATCCTACACTGCATGCATGTGTGTTAGTTAGAGCAGTGTGAGGTGCTAGTTGGAAGGAAGAAAATGCAAATATGAAAACAATTCAATCTTATGAATCTTAATTTTTTTTTAAATTATTATTGCTTTTCTTACCATAAAGTTAAGTTGAATGTTATTTACCATGCTCATTTTTCTGATTGGCTGATTGTCAGATTGATCAATCTGTTTAGCTCCTGGAACTGGCCCAGTAAGGGCCAAATTGAAAGGTTTTGGTTAACAAAAAGGCCGGGTGAGTTTTCATTGAAAACGTAAGGAAAATTGCCCCAAGCCACCTTCTTCAAATCAAACTACTGTGGTTTCGAAATTTGTGCTGCTATCATTTTAAAGATATAAATAAATATTTCCAGAGGTCATCAAAGGTCAAGCAACCCACTTCACATTTACAAAATCAAATAAAGTTGGTGTCAGTCAACTGTTCTACAAAAAAAAATTAGCTGTACAAACCAGAATAAATGTACCACTATATTTATATCAATTTTGTTTGATTTTGTTAACATTACTAAAACTACACAGATTTTTTTGCATTTTTGTAGATTTTGTAAATGTATACTGACTGGTTGACCGTTGATGACCTCTGGAAACTTTTCTTATTATCTTTAAAATGATAGCAGCACAAAGTTGTTTGCTGCACAAACCATAAACATACCTAGCACAAATGTTTGACAAAAACTTTGCTAAATTTGAAGAAGGTGTAGCAGGTAAGGGGGAAGCAGCTTCATTCACGGTCTGAAGGAACCATCCTGCAGTCCTGTTGTGGAGGACACTGCTGCAAAAAAAAACTAATAACTCCATACCTTGAAAAGAAATCAGAAAGTATGGAGCAGCATTTTTACTAAACAGATGAAATGATTATTGAATAGCGAATCAAAGTGAGAGAAAAACATCCTATAAGTTGATGTTTCTTTACATAGTACCATTACCTATGGGACTGCAAAGGGAGTCCCTGCTCAGAAGCTAATGCTGTTTGGGGGGCCTGGCATGGAAAAGTTTGGGACCCTCTGTTAGAGCTTGTGCTTAGACACTTGATGCAGAGCAATCACATCACTTCTCACTTTAAAATAGATGACCTTGTCCTCTTAGGGGGGAAATGAGGCTTTGAGCATCTGCTGCTCTAGTCTGCCATTTCCTTAGGTTGTAGCTCTGCTTTCTTTGTGCGTGTGTGGGTGTGTGTGTGGGTGCACCTTTGAAATGGTTGTGTTCAGTTCCATGGAGTCAATGAGAGTGCTCCAGGCAAACTCTGCTTTGTCAAAGACAGCCAATAAGTCTTCTATGTGGAGGTTGGAAACTCTGCCTCTTTTAGCCTACCATGTCCACTATCCTAAACTGAGGCTGTGCGTGTGCGTGTGTGTGTGTGTGTGTGTATACACGACTTCTTCTGCAAAGTGTTAGGGAGCACTACTGATTTGATTCATGCCAGCAACACCAATGTCAGGCCCCAGGCATGCAAACAGAACCCTCTAACCTGCTGGCCAAAGTGAGTTTCCATGATGAAGGGATGAAAAAAGTAATGGAGGACGAATGTTGACCACTGCCCTGGGAAATATGTGGCCTGTCTCTCAGCGAGCAGGGACCAGCTCTCAAGTTGGTGGACAGATTTTTCATTTAGCTCTCTCCAACCTGTGGAGTTCAGGGTGAGAGTGGGAGAGAGAAATTGCTGGAGATGGTGGAAGGGTAAGAAGGGACAGTCTTGGGGGTTTGTGTTTTTGATATGAAAAGAAAGTTGCGAAAAAGGAACAAACTCAATTTCAAGCTCCTGTTCCTTAAGGAGATGCGCTTGGGCTGCTACACTAACCTTCACCTGGAAGCAACGGTTAGAACCTTCTGTTTCAGTTATGTGAAAAAATTATTGATGATGCCACGCCAAAGTATTGTTGAGTGTTTTTCTAAATACAACAGTAAAATAAATTTTACTGATTTATTGTGATTTGGAGCTAGAGAACAAGTAGAGCTTGTCTGGGAAGTGCCAGACAAACAATGGTTGGTTTTTATTTGCTACTGTTTTTGATCAAACTCTGAGAAGTGTTGCGTTAATTGGTCTGGCTGCATGTATGAAGCAATGGGGAGCCTTGCAACTCTTCCATTGGGGCAGACTTGTAGATTGGATGATCAGACAGATTTTTCACCAGAGCCTTGCAATGCCCTGTAGTGTTGGTGAGCAGCCAGGTGTAGGTATATTGGCAGTTCTGCCATACAGTACTGCATGGTATATCTCAATTTTCTCATTACTGAGGTTGGGTTGTGAGAATTAAACATATTTAGATATGATCGATACCAAGATGTACTATTCAAAATGCATTTGTGTCCATGTCTTAGTGTAGACTAAATCTCTATTTGCAATAGTAAAAAATGTTTTGAAATGGAGTAACAATTTTCTTGTCCATTTGTGGAAGTCAGTATCAGTGCTGTTACTGACATTGTTAAATTTGAAGGTGCATACATCCACAATGAGAATAAATACTTCTAGTAGTTGTCTACTGTTAGAAAATCTAGGGAATTAACTTTGTTTGTGTTTGTTTGTTGTGGTTCTCTTTCACGCTGCACTGTCAAATGAACCAAACCTTTTGAAAACCTGTTCACTCTCCTCGCCTGTGGTGGCGCTGCACCAAGAAGCACTGAAGAAACAACAAGAAAACCTCTGAAGAAGACGCTGAGCGCAACTTTCTTCTTCACGAAATGTAAACAAAAATGGAGGGGTGTCAGATTTTAGCAGTCGTAGGATTTTTCTTTTGCCTTTAGAACAGATCACAAGCCATTTTCCCTGCTAGCACTAGAATCCCATGTTTGTTTAGGTTGTATTTACCCAGAATGTACTGCAGTTTAGTCTGGTTTCTACTTTTGGAGCAGTCTATGGTGAGCTTGGCGTTTACATATGCATTGAAACCGCACCAGAGTTCACTTTAACAGAACCGAGACCAAGATTTGTAGGCGGCCCAGAGTTTGCTGTTTTGGTCCACATCAGAGTTCGATTGTGCATTCATAGCTTCCCAAATGTTCATTTGTAACATTCAGACCTTCTAGGCAAACAAACTAGAGTTTGATTAAAGTGGACAAAACAGGCCTGGTGTGAACCATTTTAAATTCTCGGTGGTTTCTTGGAAGTTTGTTTACAAATTGGTCCTTAACAATTGAAATGCAAACTTAATTACAATGGTGTTCTACCTTGACTGGAATGTTTGGATTATGCGTTCCTGTTCTGGTTCATCCAACTTTACAGATCAAGATGCTGTTGCATTCCGAATCTCTTACTGCAAGCAAAGTAGCAGCTCTTTTAATTCATCCAGCTATGTTGGAAAAATGACATTTTGTGATACAGAGCTTTCCATAAAAGCTTGGAAGTCATTACAGCCACTGCATTCTAATGAATACGATACATCCGCTACATGACATACATATTCCTTTGCCTCCCTTTTCACTCATTCTGAATGTTGCATAATTACCCAAAAGACAGAAATTACATTAAAAAGCTGAAAAATGTTCTCATGTACCTGTAGTGGGATTTCTGATATCTCATTAAATGCTAGTTTAGATTGCATGTTTACATTCCAGTGTGACAAAATGTGTAATTTTTTTTCTTATTATTTTTTTTCTCTATTGGATTAATTGCAAACACTTGAGATTACCATTTTCCATTGGTAATAGCTTCAGGATCTTTACACTTACCTCTGTAGTAACAGAATCCCTGCTGACATGTTTGGAGATCTGGGGAGCTACTGGAAAAGTCCCTCAATAATTACAGCACAGGTCAGCAAGTTTCTCCTTGCTCATTAAAAAAAAAAGACTATTAAAACTATGTGAGGCATTGCACCACTTTCATTAAGCCATCATGGTAGACCGTCAAACCTGCTGTGAGGGGTGTGAGAGGTGAATCCATTTGTGACCTTGGGCAGAGAGCAAGAGGTTGCTGCTTTCTCAGTTTAAGACGATGGAGCACGAGCACAGTGGGGAGGGTAAAGACAGAGAGATAACACACCTACTGGGGGATGAGAGTTTTGGTGGCAATGCCATCTGTTTGTGTTCTGACCCGCTGCCCCACTCAGCAATCAGATACCGAAATTAGTGAAGGTGACACACCAACTAATTGCAACACTTGAATGACTTGAAGATCTCGAAGTGTCAGTAATTTTTATGAAGAACACACTCCTGTTGTTAGTCAAAAATATGAAGTGGGTCTGGGTCACAGGAAAGTGCTCTGTTCCCATTATGACAGAGTTTTCTCATCTAATTTACGTCAATGAATTCTGTCCATTCTTGACCTCGCTTTAAACTTTAAACTCTTCTGACTAAGATGTCAAAGTTTTTCTCCAAAAAACAGCAACTGGCAGACTTTAGTTTTAGACTGACTTACACAGTCTCTCTTTGGTTGATGATTGTGTTGCTCCCTTTATTATTTCATTTAAGAGCACTTCAAGTTCATAGCTTTAGAGAGCTGGAAGTTCCCTCTGTTTAAGGTTATCACATAATGCAATTAACTTTATAGAAAGTAAAATTACATCTTGTAAGTGAATTGTTTATGTTGAAAATGTATGGTGGAAATGTACCTTTCCACCATCATTTTAAGTCATTTGAGCACAGATTGGTTTGGGTTTTTTGAGTTGTCGTGGCGTCCGTCCCCGTTCAATGTTAAACGGAGGACTGGAACAACACCTGTTGAGTAGTGGACCGAAATGATGGTCCCTGGGAAATTTTACTCTAGGGTGTTGGAAAGGCCACTTTGGATTCAGCAGGAGTGATGTTGCTTTTATTCTGGCAGTGTGGGTCAGCTATTTACCCTCATGGAATTCCAGAAAGGGTTATTGATTAAGAGGTCCAATTGTGTTATGTGGACCTAGAGAAACGTATGACCATGTCCATAGTTTTGGGGGTTACTTCACTCATTCTTGGGTTGATTTTGATTGGATGCTCAAAGCTTGAGCTGTATCTGTTTTCTAAGCATAAAGTAAGTCTTGTTTAAAGGACTTAGTGTTAGACTTGGATTGCAAGGGTTGATAAAGTCTAATTTAGCTTGATTCTATTTATGCCTTGGACCAGATAGCAAGATTTAAAAATTGTCTACTAATTTTAAAAACCTGAGTCCACACAAAAGGATAACAAAATCTTAGGTATTGTAGGTTTGGTCATATAGTGCGTGGTGTCCAGCCACAGGGAAGGAGCAACGCATCACACACCAACTGATTTCAGTCACACACAATCAGATGCAAAACCTCTAAAGACTAAACATGAGTTCAGAGTAAACAAATATGGCTGATTGATGGCAATCAATGGTGATAGTTAGTGGGGTATATTTAACAGATAAGAAACATTACAAAGATGTTGTCATTTATCCTTAGGGAATACCTCACCCTGTGATGACAGGCCAAGACAATCCAACATGATGAATCTCCCCAGTTTTAGATCAGAGGGGTCCTGACGTCCTCTCCAGCAGACCATATCACTTTCACCACATATCTCTTAAAATTATCTTGAAAAATTGGGACAAAAATCTTTTAGTGTTAGTGTTTAGCAGGATTTCCTGCTCTTCAGGGCTGACATGAAAGATTGGTTTGGGTCTGAGTGCCCTAAGGTCTCATCTTTCCAATTCAAAGATGAGTCTGAGACCACGGTTCTGAACCGCAAAAGGTGGTTTGGTTACTTTGCATCAGGGGCCAAATGATGCCATCTAGTTCTCTTGTTTTTGTAGGAGAGTTATGACAGGAGTCACTTTCATGGATAGTCAGATTTGGGTCCACAGTTTTGTGGTCACTCCTGCAATCTATTATGATGAGGGGAAAAACTGAGCCAAAACCCAAACATCTCAGTTTTGAAGTCTGTCTTTGTTTAAACTGTCATGGTCTTAACAGGTCATGCTCCCACATCATCCAGGGTCCAAAGACATTAACCAACACAGGATTAAATGATCACATTTGTGGCTTCCTGATGTTGTCATAATTCTATAGAGTGCAATAAATGTATTGTTTCATAGTTGGATGTCTGAATCTAGTTCTTGGACATTATATTGTTTGTATTCCAGCATACAATTGGACATGCAAAGAAAAGAAGAACCAGGAAATTGCAGAATGACAGACAGTGAACTAAATCGCCATGAGAGGAGTGTTCCAAATGTACACACAAAAAGGCACTGAAGTATGAGAAGGGGAAAAAGATAACTAACAAAATTGCTGAACCAATAAAATTTAAATCACTTGGAGTTTCATGTGTATCTCTGGCATTTGTGAGCTGACAGGTTCTTAAAACAAGTATTTATAGGGTTTCCATTCTCATCCCCCTCTACCTGCTTTTTTCCCCCTGAGATCTGCTCCTCTGCTGGCCTCTTCATTGTCCATGTCATCTCAGGATTCATGGAGATGACGTTTGGTGTTTGGTGTTTCTACACCAAACAATGTCAGTCCCAAAAGTCTTATTTTTACATGTGCAGATTATATTGTTTGTAAAATGTGACTACAGATTGGATAAATGCTGGTAAGTAATTGTAACGATCTGCACTCTGTTTTGTCTTATACATAGAAAGTAGTAGCTGGACCAGTGCTTCTGTCTTTTCTTTTCTTTCAACCCTTTGTCAGTCGCTCATACTGTGCCTAGTTCTGCTGGAAGTTTCTTCCTGTGGTCTCCCTGCTTTTTGCTGCTGCCACATGCTGAAAGTCTGAAAGTCGGATTGCAGGGAAAAACCTAATGCAATTGGCTTTGCCTAGTTTGATATCAAACTTTTGACCAGTTGGCAAAATGAACTATATTTGACATATTTTTATTATAACTATGATCAAAACCAAATGTCCACCCATCCATTGCCTATTCCTACCTTGAGAGCCTGTGGATTGCCAGTTGCCTGTCTTCAGCGGTCATTAGGTGGGAGGCAGGGTAACACAGAGATAGACAACCATATGCTCATTTGTTTAACACTCGGTGTTAAACAAATTTTGATTTTAGCTAAATTACCACGAACAATAGTAGATAAGTATATGTGTATGTTCTTTTAATAAAGTCTTTCAAGAGGTTATATTATTGGTAGATTATTCTGGAGTTGTAATTAGAATTAAATTGTCATCTTTTTCCATCTGTTTAATTCTCTGCTTGCTTTGTTCGCATAAACTGGATAATGATATGACTGAATGCTCAAAAAACATTCATGAATTATAAATTTATTCATGAGGAAGCAAAATGAGCATTTGTGATATGAAATCGTATGTACATCTGTTGTTTTATCTGACTTTTACGTCTTTGACGTGAGACACGCATCATAACTCTATGCTAGAAAATGCCAGGCGCAAACAATGTCTGAAAAGTATAATTCTGGAAATTTTTACATTCTCATTGATAACTTTTTTTAATCAGAATTGGTAGAATTTGTTTGAACTGGTTGGTCACCAAGTACACCAGGTTTATAAGCATCAATACTTTTAATAAGGTCAATTCCTGGGGCCACTATTGAAGCTAAATGTCAGTCCTCTTTGTTCATTCCAAAACCAGATTGATAGATGTTTGTTAATCACCCTGTTGGAAATTGAAAATTCAAAGTGAGCTTGAAGAATTCTAAAAATCCTTCTTAGAGTTTTTCAGACTATAGTAGAAAACACAAATTACAAACTGTTTTTATACTGTTGTAACCATTAAACAATCTCCCCTTCAGTTCAACCTTATAAGTGGAAATACATTGTTGATGTTACTATTATAACTTCCAATTAAGTATTGGCAAAGATCAATGTAATGTTCACAGGTGTTGGCGTGTTGTTGTTAGCAGCTGCTGAAAGTAACTAAAAAGTTACTTTTAATGTAACTTAGTTACTTTCCAAATCAAGTGGTCAGTAATCTAACTAAGTTACTTTTTCAAGGAGTAATCAGTAATCCGATTAAAGTTACTTTTTCAAAGTAACTTTACCGTCACTCTACATGCCCGGAGGACAGTTCCTTTGCTACGTCCAGGTGTGTGTTGTCTGTTTATGGGGCGCCCGCCACGCAACGCTCCGAAACGTTTTATAATTCAACATTTGAAAAAGAAACCGTCTCCTTTTCAAAGGCTAGTATGTAGTGTGCTGCCTCCATCAGTTTTGTTTGGCTTTAGTTATATTGAATTAAAGAAGCATGATATAGCTTTACTGCCACCTAATGGACATTTTTCAACAGTTTGAATTTTATCAGCTGGTCGGCTTCAGGCTGAACGGATGCCATCACCGGCTGCCATTCAAATACTTTTGTTCCTTGAACATTATTCACATGTAAGTTTGTGTTATTTAAATATTATGTAGTATTTTGTTTGTGAAGCCAATTATTTGTATGTGCCCCAGCTAACTTTGCAAGCTAAGCTGCATCGTTAGATAAATCTTTTTATTAAGAAGCATTCACGATGGTTTTAGCAGAGGTCTAGTTGCCTTTAGGACATTATGTATAATCGGTATTTACTCTCATATTTTGTTAAAGTGTTGCAAAACTAAATGGACATGAATTATGAATATGGCCAACGGCTGGATTATTTCCAGCTGATGTGCAAACCATTTACTAAGTTATTAAGCCATTGTTCAGCACTTCCTCAGAAATTAAAGTAAATTAAAATTTAAAATACTTTATCGCAAACAGAAATTTAAACGTTGCCCTAAATAGGACTGGGCATTTATTGTATTGTTTATGACTTATTGCGCAAAAATTTCCCATCAACTAAGAATTTTTCATTTATTATTGTCTCGATAAATTTCAATGAAGTATGTTAAGTCATTCATGGATTTAACAATAAAGGATTAAACATCATTCGTTATCATAAATTTTATTTTCGCCATTTTCTCCTCCATGTGTTACACTAGAACATCAATAAATATCAGTAAATGAGAAAATATATTTAAATATAGATACTCTGGGAATGTTTTTCAAGAGCAGTATTTGTGTTTGTGGTGCGCCATGCAGTCAAAGCCACACAAACACCTAAAAAACATGTCAGAAAGTATTTCTATCATCATTTTTATTATCACCACAAAATATTGCGATAAAATTCTAAGTCCATGTCGCCCACCCTTAGTCCTGACTAATATCATCCAAGAATCTTAAAGACGTCGTTGGTTGGTAGTGATGCCGAGGGCAGTAAGGATCTCCAGTATTCAACCTTCAACAAATCTGTTGAACATTTTGTTGGAATCCTTCAGAAAACTGTCTTACTGTCTGATATTCTCATGACTGTCATGTAACATGCCATAAGAAGCAATGCCTCAACGAAAAGAAAGAAAAAAAAACATGAACAAAAGTCTACAGAAAAAATAAATCAGAGCCTCACCAACAATACATCCCCCTTTACCCCTCCCCAATACAGGAAGGTGAGGGGGTGCTGCTCAGTGTGGTAGAGTTCTCAAATATCACAACTCATTCTATGATGTCACAACTAGTCATGCTTGTACTGTCATCAGCTCTGTATATATGTATCAAACTTCTACATTCTTGTCATTGCTTGCTACCCCACTGACTAGTTCAGAAATACGCAAAGCGCTTTCGAAGTCAAGGTTGACATTGTTTGCAAATCAAGACGAATTTTAAGATACATCGTTTTATGTAAGCATGTCATATCAAAGATCACAGTATTCCAACGGCGGGTTGAGAGCCCAGTCATGGACATGGAGAGGTGGACAACACCAGAAAGGCAAGATTAAAAATGATCAGGCTCCTAAAGATCTTCAGAGAGAGAACCAGAGACTTAGGTCTCTTTTGGAAACAGAGAGAACAAGGGGGTTTGAGGAATACCAGAAGGTGCAAAGAGAACTGCAAGACACAAAATCTGAGTTGCAGAAGCAGAAAAACCTTAAGGAGTTTTACATTAACAAGGGCAAAGAGATGAAGAGAGAACTAGAGGCTGTAGGAAAGTTTCCAGAGACCCTCAGCCCTGCTATCACTTCCAAGGTGCACAGTGATATAAAACACAAGAGGAAAAAGCTGCTGCAGCAGGAGTTGGAACAACTAAAGGCTGCTCATATATTTAATGAGGAAGCATTTAAATCACAGATACAAGCAGAAAGAGCAAAAAGCAAAGTCCTCCAGGAAGAGCTGGACTGCATGAAGCTGCGCTACGAGGAGCTTCGTTCAAAATATGAAGCCGACATTTGTGAAAGAGCGAAGAACGACCTTCAGCTTATCAACACACTTAGAGCAGAAAAGGACAATCTGCAGCGGCGAGCAGCAGAAGAGATAGCTTTCGTCCAGCAGCAGCCCGCAAAAATGATTCAACATCTTAAAACTGAGCTGGAGCAGACTAAAGTTTCTTTTCAGAAACTGAAAAGAAAATATGAAGGAGATGTTTCTGCTCTCCAAAAACAACTTGCTGCCTTCCAGCAGACGGAGTTGGAAGACAGGGAAGACCTTGGACCTAGGAGAAGGAAAGTGGCTAGGCGACAAAATCCAAATGGGAAGAAGAACAGCACTCCGGTAAAACCCTTTTATGACCCGGCATCCATGAATGTAGACCAACTGATAGAGGAAATCCTATCAGAAAATATAGAGGTACAAGATGCATCTCCCGAGGAGCTAGATGATTTTGTTCAAGAGATGCTGAGAGAGTATTGAACCTAAACCCATGGCAGACCTCTGTGTAAAAACTCAGGCCAGAGGAAATTGAAAGCCCAGATCCTGAACTTGTGGAGGCAAGAGGCCCCTCAAGACATTTGGGAAAATATACTGCACTCTCTGGGTCTCAAGAATCTGCAAAAAAGGGTCAAATGCAAGGAGGCTACTAAAACAAAACAAACAGTTACAACCCTTTCAAAAACCTCCAAATATATCTCAAATTAGGCACAAAAAAACCAACAAATAAGCCACATAGCTTAGCCACAGCCACACAGAAAAGAGGTCTCGGTTCTTAACTGGATGCCTCTTTCTGTAGGACATTGTAGGTTCTCTCTGTGGTATTGTGGGTTTTCTCCGGGTGCTCCGGTTCCCCCACTTAAGTTAGGTAAATTGGCCAATATAAAGGATGTTCTAAAGTACAAGTGTCAAACTCCAGTCCTCAAGGGCCGCTGTCCTGCAACCTTTAGATGTGTCTCTGTTGCACCTCAGCTGAATAGAATAATAAGGTAATTGTCAAGGCTCTGGAGAACATATCTACACAAGAAGGAGGTAATTAAGCCATTTCATTCCAGTGTTTTGTACCTGTGGCTCATTTAAAAACAGCAGGACAGGGGCTCTTGAGGACTAGAGTTTGACACATAGTCCTAAAGTTGATTTAAAAAACTGCAAAGTGTTTCATATTTGAGAAACAAACATATGTGCCATTTAAAGACACTGCAGCTCATACTTGGAATTGTTTGCAAAATATATCTAAATATATTATGCAAACAATATACCTATATATATATATATATATATATATATGTTTATACAGAGTATATATACAGAGTATACAGTGTATAGCGCGGCGCGCGTGTGTATAGCGCGGCGCGCGTGTGTATAGCGCGGCGCGCGTGTGTATAGCGCGGCGCGCGTGTGTATAGCGCGGCGCGCGTGTGTATAGCGCGGCGCGCGTGTGTATAGCGCGGCGCGCGTGTGTATAGCGCGGCGCGCGTGTGTATAGTGCTTTTATTATACAAAGCAGAACTCATCTTTACTGTGTGGTGACGCATCTGCAATGGAACTCAGACTACTTGTATGCACTCTCCTTGCCTCTGCTGTCCACTGCACCTTCACACAGTTTCAACCAGCAGAGGGGAGATGATTCTGACCGGACACCACAAATTGTAGTTTTGATGACATTGAGATGTTTTGCTAAACAAGAAAAATTAGCTTTGTGCACTGAGCCTCACTCATTATTCAGATCTGTGGAAGTCATAATCAGTTTGATCTTCTCTGTGACATTCCTATTATGTTTGTGTGGTGCCAAGAATCTGACTCGTCTTAAGAAAATTCTTATAACAGAAAAAACTGATACTGAAAATGTCAAAATTATATGTTAATGCACTTTGAGTGGAATTAGCACATTTCATCTGGGAGCTCAACCAATTATCGCCATCACAGGATTTTTTTAATATCGAGAAGTCCTAGTGTTGATAGCGTTGGGGATGGGGGTTGGTGGCAGCTGCTATAAATAAACTTTTTTCAAAAATGTTCACACAAAACCTAATCAGGCACTCATGCATCCCTGCTATGGCTACGTACTGCATAACCACACAACACTACTCCTCACCCTACCAGTCAAAAGTCAATGCAAGACCATGTTAGTCAGATCTGTTGGAAAGAAAGACCTTGGGTAGAAGCCCAGATCAGGGGTGTTAAACCTCAAACTCCAGTCCTTGAGGGCCAGAAGACCGAAGTGTGGGACACGTCAAAACTTCTTGCAACTTTTTGACCAACCCCTGTGAATTAAATAACTGAGTTACTTCCTTATGTACTCAATGAACGGTGACCTTCAAGGACTGGAGTTGAGATCTGTGCCATATATACTGTAGGTTTGTCCTTCTAAATTCTCAATCGTCATTGACTTTATTAACCAGTTATCATAACCCCGACGGTAATTAAAGACCAACATGTAATACTGATTTCTCCCCATTTTGCTCCTGGTGTCAGAGACATCATCTCTGAGATTGGTTAAGCCAGGGGTCTCCAACCCCAACACACTTGAACTAAATGAATTGAATTTTTAAGTTGGATGGCAGTAAGTTCTTGAGGACTCCACTTCAATTCTCAACGGTCCATGTCCAGCAACTTATAGATGTTAAAGCTAGATCACTTACTTAGCATGCTGTCGAGCTCTGCTGCTGAGTTAATCGTTTGAGTCAGGTGTGTTGAAGCAGAGACACGACTAAAAGTTAGAGGAACCTTGGAGAATTGGTGCTTGATGTAAACTCAGCTTATACTAAAATCCCAAGAAATGTCAGCAGAATCAAAACTTGGAAATTGTTTCTAATATTCCTCTTCAACAGAGACAGACTCAATAAATGCTCATCCTTTTATTTGATAACTCTACCATATTCTGTGTTTGGCAAAACCTTGTTCATTATTTCAGTTAAAAACAAGGCCTACTGAAGCAGAGGTTATTTATTTCCATTCTCCTCCTACATCTCTTTTCTTCTGCTTAATAAATGTTTTGCTGTCTGGGAGCTCTTAAGGGCAAATGAGGTCAAGGTGACATCCGGCTCGGAGTTGCTGTGACGACCATTCCTGGCTCATCAGTCACACCTGTCAGACAGGTGTCAGCGTGTATGCACCCGACTCCATCAGGTGCCTGAGCGCGTAGATGCAGTTGATGAAGGATAGGATGGATGAGGTGGTGTGGGGAAAACTATAATTTAAAGTTCACTGCTCACCTTCTTTGTTGTTTTTTCTCGGCAGTGAATCTCCTTGACACGACGACGATAACCGGAGACTGGGGCTGGCTGACGTATCCATCCCATGGGGTAAGGACAAGAAGCTGATGGGTTTCCTTGAGGTTTTTCCACATTGTTTTAACCACACAGTCTACTTTTGGCTAAAAGGATGGCGTACAGTAAAGATGATTGTATACACTGTCAAAATTACGCAACTTTTGAACATGATAGGTGTATAAAATCACACATGAACAATAATGCAAAACACACATTTTTGTACCACAATAACAATAAGATGCTCAAAAAAGGAGTAGGAAGAAGTAAGAAACTGATAAACTCCTACCCCATGAACTCAAAATATTTTCAAATGGACCCTCATTATTAAATAAATGAAATAAAATGTTCTTAACAACGACCAGCCGCTTTAGGGTCTTTAGATCCAGTTTTCCATCCTCACTAAAGTGCTGGGACTGTTCAATGACATCAACCTAAATACAGACTGTGGAAGATCCACAGTGCTGGTTTTGCTCGACCTCAGTTCAGCATTTTAAATAAATGACCCAGACATATTACTGAATCAACTGAAGAGCTGGGTCCTACTTTCTGGCACAGTACTCAATCGGTTTTAGACTTTCCTAAACAACAGGGACTTACAGGTAACATCACAGCTTGCATATCAACTGCGGGATTCCCCAAGGTTTTGTCTTTGGACTATTTATTTAATATCTACACTCTACAGCTTAAGCTATGCAGATGATGCACAGCTTTACATTACAATTCCACTATGAACCCATTCAAGTGTTAACAGATGCATAAAACAAATCAATGCTTTGAATATGCCATAACTTTCTTCAGCTGAAATACATAGATTAAAATATGCAATACTCTAGATCAGATGAATCCAAGTCCAGTCCTGAAGGGCCAGTGTGCCGTGTGTTTTAGATGTCGCTGTGCTGCAACACAGAGACATCTGAGGCGTAGTTATATCTTCTGCAAAGGTGTGAAATAAATCAGTAAATCTCATTCAATTGTGTTGCAAGTGTAAAATTAAAGGTGAAACTTTCAGGACTAGTCATTGACTGGTAATGGACACCACTGCCCAGGATTAAGGAAATTATTTAAAGTCATTCAAATTATGCAACAATTATACCAATATTCCCACTCATGATGACATCTGCTAAACAAAAAAAACATATTGTCACCTTTTATAAAGGCAAAAGGTTATTTCATTTAGTCTGTGTTTTACCAGCTGTACTTACTACAGTAAATTCAGTCTAACATTGACGCCACAGACTAATTACATGTAGCAACCAGACAATGACATGCTACACTCCTCTACTTCAAACATGAGCTCAGACATCCCTCTCGGCCCCCTCCACGTCTCGGCAGCTTGGCGCACGTCGCGGTGGGGGAGTGAAGAAAAGATGAAGTAAAAGGATGAAAGCGAGGGAACGAGGTGACAGCGAGGGCACGGCGTCGCGGCATTAGCATATTGTAATGCCAAATGATGACGCCTGAGGTGATGAATTAGGACCCTGGCTGCGATCTTCCGCCACGCCACCCTGTCCCTGACTCCCTTGGCTGTCAGCAGAGTGGTAGGAACATTTACATCACCTACAGCCTTCACGACAGAAGGTGGTGTGATTGAATGGTGGCCAGGAGGAACAGATGGGTTGTCTTTCAAGTCCTGGGAGAAGAACTGGAAGAATTGGATTAGTGGTTTGAGCAAAATGACTCACTCTGTGTGAAATCGGTATGAGAGGTGAATCCCTTCCACCTTGAAAGGGCCCATGTGATAACGGCTGGATTACATAAACTCTAACTGTTATGTTTTTTATTTTTTTATTTAATTGGTTCAATATACCAGAAATAGTTACTTGTTTGTTCATGAGATACGGCTTTCTCCCTCAGAGCTTCGATACATGAAAAGCTTGACTGAGTGGATTAGGAGTGGGAGCAGAGCTTTGTGGTTTCATGGTTCGGTTATGTAAGGTGCGCGTCTTACGCTGGAAGACAAAGATGAGAGGAAGGAGGAAGCAGATGATGTTCTATGATGTTCTCTGTGACACTGGTGCCAAAGAAAATGTACAGAGGAGAAAATCTCATCAACTTTAGCAATCAAGCAGTATTTGGACAGAACGATTTTTTAAACAAATGATTTCAAAGTAAGGATTAGTCGAGGTACGTCGGACTTCTGTTCACCAGCAACACATGAAAATATTTCCTATAGTCTGACTCAAAGAGAACTGATCTGTTATTGCCTTTATATGAGTTGATGATATAATGACTCTGAAAATAACAAATATCTTGTAATAATTTATCTGTTGCTGTAAGCCTGGTGTGAATGTGAATGTTTTAGGTTTGAAAAGTCCTCTGTGATTTTCTTTCACTTATGTTTTGCAGTCAGAAGGAAAGTAGATTGAGAACCTTGTTGTTGTTGATACAGTTGGCTAAGAAAGACCTCCAGACAGGCTAGATAGCACTGTATGAGCATCCATCCATCCCCAGACTCTAAACCCAGGACCTTCTACAGCGATACCCTCCATGACCTGTAAAAGCTGTTTTCTGTGGGAGAATATTTTAATCTGGGAACGTCAATGGTCTGAAAGAGCAGCATCAGCCAGAACAATCAGCAGTGTTTCAGTCTCTGAAAACACTGCTAAATATGTTGGTACGTTCCGAAACAGTTAGCCAGAGTTTTTATGCAGATCCATCTTGTACAAACTATCAAATTCAGAATAATGCAGTGAAAATCAACATAAACATTAGGGAGCAGTTTAGAAATTATATTAAAAAAAATTTGCTGTTTTTGTTGGAAGCCTGTAGATGTTTAAAAATACTGCTTGACAACATGGCAGCATGATCAAATGGGGTCAAATTTGTAATGACAACCAGCAAAGGAAATATGTTTAAGGAGTTTATTAAAAATATGGATATGGAGGGAGGTAAGGACCATCAGGTGAGCAGTCAGAAGTGACTGCAAAGGATGGTGCTGATGCTCTGACCCAGAGTGTGAGGACATTAAATGGCAAGAGCAACACAGCGACAACTTTTGGGGAAAGCCCACTTGCCTGGTGATGTCACAGTGGGCCAGTGGAAATGCAGCGTGGGGAAATCTTTGGTGATCCACGAATCTGACTCTTTGACAAATCCAATCCAGAAAGACAGAGTCATCTGTAATCAGGAAGGCAGGTGGCAGGATAATCAAAAAGAGAGTGGGCTAAAAGCAAGAGCTGAGGACCAGAATCTGAATCAAGAGCCATGAAGCAAGATGAGAAAATCCAGTGGAATAAAAGTTCATAAAGAGAAGCTCAAAATCAGGCACGAAAGGAACACGAGACCTTTGATAATGTAGTAGAGAATGACTGGCAGAGAGAAGCTGATATTGATGACGGAGCAGGTGCAACACATGGAGTTAATGAGGCGGTGCAGGTGAGTGGGATGTACTAGATTGCATGGAGATTGTGGAATGACAGGGAAACGGGCTGCCAGAGGAGATGAATGACTTTTGATATCTGATGCAGGGTGACAGATAGGATCATGACCAAATTCCCATTTCATTAAACAAAATGGCAGCTCCTCTTTTTCCTCCTCTCTGGTTTGATTCATCAAACTGAAATTAGTAGGAGCAGACTCCCTCCACATTGACTGATACCACAGCACCCAAACATCATGCTGCCAGTACCATGCTTTGCTGTGGGTGCAGTGCAGTGATGTACACAGGTGTTTTTGTGCCAAAGGTATGGAATTATAGTTAAATCTTTGTTGCATCGTAGCAAAGGAAATTTATGCTCAACCTTCTGGGAGATTTCAAATCTGCTTTTGGAAAATGTTGGGTTTCATTTTAATGTAACCATAGACCTGGTCCATACAAGAAAATTGTTGAGTGCAGATGAGACTCTGGTCCATACAAAACATTTCAGCAGTGCCAACAAGGATCTGTTTAATGCAAATGTATTCAGAAGCAGCCGTTTCCAGTTAGTGTTTGTAGTTGTTTCTCTCTGGTGACCAGCTATCAGAAGCTAACGGTTCCAGCGAATGTCAAGCTCGCTTAGGGTCTGCTGTTAGTTTAACATTTACATTAGCTGTATTGGGGTCTAACTCAATGTTCAGGTGAGCCTTCGCATTGAACAGAGGGCAACAACTTGGGAAGATGAAATTTATTTATTTTTTTATTTTGACCCAAATGAGTAACTTGAAATAATATTTCTTTTAAATGTTGACTATTTTTCTCAATCCACGTATAAGTGGTTTGCTTAGTCAGAATCGAACATTTGGCCCCTACTTGGAAAGTGTTACCTGTTGTATAACTAATAAACACTACACATGACCTTGAAAACCTTATAATTGAAACATGGTAGTGGCATCATCATTCTGAGACTATGCTTTTCTAAAACAGACAAGTAAACTGATCAGCGTTGACAGGTAGAACGGTGGAGCTGAAGTCAGCAAATAAGGAAGAAAACCTGTTCGCAACAGCAACACTATACAGCCAAGTTAACGGTTCAGTTTAATACAAATTTATGTTTTACCATGGCCCAGTCAAAGTTCACACCTAAATCTAACTGAAAATCCACTGGAAATTTGCTCAGAACTGACAAAAAAGCAACATCGTTTTCCCACTAATCAAGATGTTTAGGGCTTTAATATGCCTAAGTGTGAAATAAAAATTCAAGGGTTTTGAAATGTTCCTTCAGGTATTTCATCCTTTCAGTTATTAATCTATATACCAACCAAGCAAAGATGAAACTACAATTAAATAAATTTTTCAGCAAACAGCGACAGATGTTAAAGTTTATCTGGGCATAAAATGAGGTTCAGGACTGTCGCTCCAGAGCCACCTTCCTTGGATGAGAGGTGAGCTCCTGCAGGTTTGATGGAAAGAAAACAAAACTGCGTACGACTCCCAAAACATTTTCAGGAATTCTACGTGTGAGAGAAACAGATATGAAAAACACACATCACACCTCACAGGTCCTTTGATAAATGGATGTTTTGACAGTGTTTTACTGTCCCTCTTCAACACTTCCACAGACACACACACACACACATTCACACACAATTACAGCTCCTGAATAAGGTCACGCTTTCCCATTCTGACACCTTATAGAGTGAGCACTGAACATGCAGGGCTTTCAGCTGCCCTCTGCTACGGCTGGTTTTAGCATGAGAAAATACAACTGCAGAAAGAAAAAGATAGGTTGGTTGATCACTGCATCAAATTTTAAAATGTCACATTAGAAAAGATTGATAAAAAGAGCAAAATAAAAAAAAAAAACTACTTCAACTTCGCAGAATGGTTTTTACGCTCAGTCGAGGTGGCTTTTGGCTTTACTGGAAAGGAGGAGATTTCCATCTCCTCCATAAAGAGGAGATGGGAACACATCTGCTGAACGAATTCTGACGTAGTGAACATCACCTCAATTGTCTGATCAACTGCATAGTTTCTGTGAAAGAATTTGGTTTCTTTGGCATCCAAAATGAAACCTGGGATGTTTGTAAAAGCTGCTTTGGAAAATCTGATCTGTTTAACAACACTAGAGAAGTAAAAAAAAAAAAAAACAACTAAATATTTTATATTATATGTTCAGACTGAGGTTGAACATAAAATATGTATGTACATTCTATATACATACTTACTTATTTTTTTCTTTGATGAATGGCACAAGAAATGTTCCAAAAGGGATTTATGAAAAGTTAAGAAATGAAGACAAACACCAGGAATAAATGCATGCCGTTGGTGTGTGTGTATATTCACACCCCTATATATATTCTGTTACTTAAATTTATGGAATTTATGGAATAAAAGGGTAAAAAGATTTTGCAGGTTTCTCTCCGGCCTCCTGCCACAGTCTAAAATCATGACTGCTTAGTTAATTGGTCTCTAAATTCTATTTACTCTTTAGGTGTAAATAGAAAAACATTAATGTGTGTATACTGTATATATACATATACAAGTAGATTTACTGTAGAAATCTACACTGTTATCCTTATGACTGGATCTCAGATAATAGAAAGTAGATGGATGATGATTCAGCTGCTCTTAGATTTAATGGATTTACTATATTTATTTTTTTATGTTAAACTTGTTGCTAAATATGTAACTGTCAAATTTTATCTCACTGAAAAACCACTTTTTATCCTTCTTGCATAGCATACTGTTAGAATACTGAAGTTCCTTGAGTGCAGCTTTAGCAGCTGTATTTTTTTAAGTAATTCCAGGAAAATAGGAACACTTTCAACTTGCACTTACTGTTGAGTTAAAGTCTGTGTGCTGAGGGTTAGGTCTTTATTAGCACTCTGACCTCTCCCAAATGCCGGTCACATTTAGATGACATCATGACAGATCACGTCTTCCACTCAAGGGGCTTCTTTCTGTCCAATTTATTCAGGCAATGGTTAGGATGCCCCTGTGCTGTCCCAGGAGCATCTTTCTCTGTTTTTATCTCTCTCTCTCCAACACACTCACACTCACACACAGTTTCACAGAACTTGTCAAACAGGGGCAGGAAGTCTTCATTATCCTCCAGTCCGATCTGTGTTGGCCCTGACAGGTTCATCCACCGGACACCCAACAATCGATACCGCTGACAGTACAGCATTTGTGTGTGTGTGCGCGTGTGTATGTGTGTTTTTAGAGTTGGCTGGGAAAACCATAATGATGAACCAAATGATGAGCTGAAGTGTCAAAAGCACAAAGTATTTTGCCATGACTTCCTCCATATCCCTGTAACCTCATCTATCTCTCTCTTACACACACTCATAAAGTTAAAGTTGGTTTCGAATGAACAGACTCTTCCTGAACCGTCAGGACTCACCCATAGAGACACTTGCAGAGTTTCCAAAGCCGCATGGATATTTCTTTCAGGAAATATCTTGTTTTAGAAGTAGATAACTTTGTGGCATTAGGTAGGTGTGTTGAGTTGCCATGACAGCCTGAGGGGCAACTGCAGAACACCTTACTGTGAACCAGGGTCTTTATTTCTGTGGCCATTCTTCATATTAAAGATCACCAGAAAATTACACTTCAGTGAGGCATGAGTGTGCTTAAATAGTCAGATAAATAGGGCAATTAATCACAAAGTAAGAAGTTTGACTTTCATTTTAGAGTCAGAATTAGCTTCATATGCAAAGATTCTGTCCATGAGCAAGGAATTTTAATACTAAAATAAAGGACAAAGGAAACAGCACATGTGTGTGTGTGTGTGTATATATATATATATCGGGTTATATATAACCAGAAGTTTACATACTATATCGGGTTATATACAACCAGAAGTTTACATACACTGACTAAAAATACAGTGGGGAAAAATGTATTTAGTCAGTCACCAATTGTGCATGTTCTACCACTTAAAAAGATGAGAGGCCTGTAATTGACATCATAGGTAGACCTCAACTATGAGAGACAAAATGAGAAAAAGGTTTTCTGTAAGTCTTCACCAGGTTGTCTCACACCGCTGCCTCCTCCAAGCAGATCTCCTCTAAAGCAGTGATGTTCTGGGGCTGCCAACGGGTAACACAGACTTTCAACTCCCTCCAAAGGTCTTCGATGTGGTTGAGATCTGGAGACTGGCTAAGCCACTCCAGGACCTTGAAATGCTTCTTATGAAGCCACGCCTTTGTTACCCTGGCAGTGTGCTTGGGATCATTGCCATGCTGAAAGACCCTGATGGAGGAAGATTAGCAATGGTCTTGTAGGTCTTCCATTTTCTGATTATCACTCCCACAGTAGATTTCTTCACACCAAGCTGCCTGTTGCAGATTCAGTCTTCCCAGCCTGGTGCAGGTCTACAATCCTGTTTCTGGTGTCCTTCGACAGTCTTTGGTCTTCACTGTAGTGGAACATGGAGCGTGACTGTTTGTGGGCAGGTGTCTTTTATACTATTAACGAGTTCAAACAGGTGCCACTGATGCAGGTAATGAGTGGAGGACAGAGGAGTCTCTTAAGGAAGAAGATACAGGTCTGTGGCAATCCGGCTTTTTGTAGATGACCAAATACGTATTTTCCACCCATATCTGCAAATAAATACTTTAAAATTCAGACAATGTGGTTTTCTTTTTTTTCTAATTTTGTCTCTCATAGTCAATTACAGGCCTCCCTCAGCTTTTTAAGTGGGAGAACTTGCACAATTGGTGACTGACTAAATACTTTTTTCCCCACTGTATATTGTATCTGTCAGAAAAGAATGATGATAAAACTTTATTTGTTGCCAAACAACTGTTTTCAAATTGTAATCATAACAGAAACTACCCAAGTGACCCTGATCACAAGTTCCCAGAGCCCAGTTCTTCATGCTGTGTATTGCCCCCATTAACATCAGTGACAGCTTGGAGTCTTTGTTGTGGTTGTGGATGAGGCTCTGTATTTTCTCTGATGGTAAAGCTGCCCTGTCGTCTTGGCAAAAAGCCTCCAGCTCCTGTAAGCTCCTGGAATGTGCAGCACAAGCTGCACTTTTGAGCTCTCCCCAGAGTGGCTCTGTGATGCTGAGGTCAGGAGACTGAGGTGGCCTCTCCAGAACCTTCACTTTGTTCTGCTGTGGCCAATGACAGGTCGGCTCGGCCTTGTGTTTTGGATCGTTGTCATATTGGAACGTTCAAATACGTCCTGTCTGCAGCATCCGGGCTGATGAGTGCAAATTTTCCTCCAGTATTTTCTGATTACGTGCTGCATTCATCCTGCTATCAGTCTGGTAACAGATACGTCTGTGTGCCTTTGTAGCTCACACATCCCCAGAGCATCAGTGATCCTCTGCCGTGTTTCACAATAGGAATGGAGTATATTCAATCAGAGAGGCCTTGTTGGCTCCTCTCCAAATGTGACGTTTGTGGTAGTGGCCAAAAAGTTACCTTTTGGTTTCATTTCTGCAAATGATTTTGTTCCAAACGTGTGAAGGTAGCTGTATGGCGCTTTGTACAAGAGATATTTTGTGGCATTCGTAATGGCCAGTCATGCAGACCATTTTTCTTGAAGTGCCTCTTTACTGTGCATCTTCAAATAACCATACAACTCTTTATCATTTCTGTAGCGAGTCATATTTCAGCTCAGTTATTTGTGGATTCTTTTTTGCATCTCGAACAAATTTCCTGGCAGTTTTTGCTGTAATTTTGATGGTCTGCCGGGGTGGTTCCAACAGAATCCCTCTCTTTCCACTTATTAATTGGAAGTTGAGCACAACAGATCAGCATTCTAAATTCCCTGGACGTCTTTTTATATCGCTTTCCGGTTTTATACACTTAAATTGCCTTGTCCTACAGATCCTTTGACAATTTACAAGGGATTGTTTTACCTGCACTCTAAATGCTGGAAATCAGAAACAGTGACATTATGGAGATGAAAGTATCTTCAATCCAGTAATCATCAATACATTAATTGGTTGAAGTCAATAACAAGTACAGAAGGCAGAACCAGTCCAAGCATCCATGAAGCAATAATCAGAGTCTAAGTACCAGAAACTCGGGTCAGAACCGAATCAGAGCGACTCACGGTATAGATGGGAAGAAGAGAGCAGGATTCAGAAAACTGGTCAGGACTACACTCAGAAACAAGGCAATGGGCCTCTTGAAGACTGTAACAGGGATATCAAAAGACAACCTGAATGAGTTCAGAACAGGTGTTTTTCTGAGCACAGGTGAGAGCGATGAGTTAATCAACAGGCAGGGGAGGGGCATGAAGCAGCAGAGCAGCATGGGGCACGACAGAAACCAGAGAACTCATGACCATAGGACAATGATTCTGTTTCCTTGACTTAAAACTAATAAAATGAAACAAAGTAGATTTTATTCTTCTTTTTCATGTTACAACTAATGTATTATATTGTTTATAATTGCATCACAATAACACACTAATGCCAATAAGCCCCTGTTATCCCTGTATATGAAACTCATTTTTCTCTAGATTTTTTGGGAGTTAATCGACTCGTTAATGAGCTCAGCTCTGTGAAGCCCTTTGAATTACACATCTGCCGGGTTTTTTTTCCCCCTTCCAACAGTTTTTGAGCCTTTCTACTGCATTCAGCAGCCCCATCCTCCAGATCTGATTACACCCTTCCACAACAAACCTTCAGCTAGTCTTTGAACTATCTCTGCTGCCCTCTCGATGACCGTCCAGCACAGTATAATTGGCTTTACAAGCTCCCACGAGAGAGCAGCATGGGGCAACACCTCACAGCTACTGTGGGCTGACGGTGGTGCAAACAGCCCATCTGTGGAAATATGTAGTTTCATAAAAAAAAAAAAAAAACAAGGCAAAGGGTCCATTTTAGATCATTGTTGGGTCCGAACTCCATTGGAGTTGCAGAGGAGCTTGTGTAAGTGAATTTAGGAGGTTAGACAAAAGGTGTGTTGTCATGGTCCAATGACAGGATTTTTCAAAGTAAGACAACTGGAACAGCTATGTTTTTCGCCTATGAATGAAATGAAACTGTTCTTGAAGTGTTGCATGAACCTTTGTGGCCTTTAACTTGTTCCTTTCTTCATCTGCAGTTGAAGCGTTTTTTGGTTTTAATCGACCCCTAAAGGTGTTATTAACCCACTCTGGTCTTCAAAGATCTTATAGGCTCACATGACCTGCTTGTCACTACAGAAATCAATTCCTGATGTCTGAAAACACTCTTGTTTGTGTCCCCAAGTCTTCTATGCAGAAGCAAACAGCAAACCAAGTAGAAAATTTGCCAAAGAGTTACATCTGTCACATATGGCGAGCTCGAAAGCACAGCCTGAGAAACAGCGACTGTCAAAGAAAATGATTCTGATTGCTTCTAGGAGACTGAGCTTGTGACAAGCTGTGGAAAAATGGATTTCACTTACTGTATTATCATGTCATGTGTCACTTGCGTACACGGGATGGTTTCAGCTTTCACCAATCTCTTGACCTTGGAATCTCTGAGGAAAACGGTTGTGAAAATGTTCGTGACGACTGGTTGACTTCAGTCAGCTACAATGTTCCAAAAGGCTATCACTCCAGATCATTTAAACCCACACTGTTTGTCAGTATACATTTTATTTCTTCCGCCTGCTTCCTCAGATTTAATTCCATGGAAAACCAAAACTGGCCTGTTAAGTCATTACCTGGCAGGAGTTCTCCAGGTTTTACAATCAAGTCCCCAGCCTTGGTGCTGGGCCAATTGTCCTAATGTTTCAGATGTGTCCCTCTTACAGTGAGGATTGATGTCGTCTTGTGTGTCCCCTGATAATTGCTCACCATGTCCAACAATAGACGTTTAGATAAATCAGGGACAGAGAGGGCCACTTCAATTACAAAGGGTCAATCTGCTGCATGTCTTAGAAGTCTTCCTGCTTAAACATACCCAACTTAAAGAAGTGCCTAATTGGCCATCTTCTTCAATTTTTTTCAGTTCTCTGAACTTAATCAGATGTTACAGGAACATAGTTACGTTTAAAGACAGACATTTCAAGTAAGGCTGCAACAATTCATTGAATGACTCGAGTCCATGGATTATTAAAATCCTTGAGATTCTTCAGAGCTGCAGCCTAGTGGCTGGTTTGAAGCGAACTGCAGCGGTTTTCTGGAAGTTAGAGGAGCATAAAACTCAATGCTGCTTTTCCATGTTCGGTTCTGGTTCTGAGAAGTAGACTAGAACCAGAAGACCTGAGCGGTCTATTAGGTTAAAGCAATGGCAACAGGTCTATAATATATTTTGGTAGTTTATGGTCTTACAGTTGAATATGCAAATCATAGCATATCATTGAATCTAATTATGCAATAGTGCAACTCATAAAAATAGCTTAGAAGCCTTGGTGAGATAACAAAAAAAGAGAGTTTGATTTTTCTTCAAATGATTCTTTCTTAATGCTCTTGTTCAGGTATGAAAGCTTTTTGCAGAGGATGGGATGCCTAGCGATGTGTGGAACCTGAAATATGAGCTGATTTAAATCCTGGGTGTGTTAGCTTCCCCACAGTGAGGCTGAAACTGATGGTAGAGGAGCAGAAACCAAACTTTAAGAGACAGTGAACATTAAACCTTTTCAGCTTCAGTGTCCTATGCAACTTAACTGAAAAAACAATATAACACATTTAAAAAGATTCAAAACTCTTGTTTCATAAGTGTGCATACACTGTAGCTAATACTTTGCTACAGCATCTCTTGATAAATGTTTAGCATTTATTGTTCTTTGGTGGGAATCTGTCAACATAACATATCTTGACTTTTCCTGCCGACTTGTGACGAATGTTCCACAAACCTGTCAGGCGCTACGCAGAGTTTGGTCTTGGTTCAACTAGGCTATTCTAAAATGTTTTATTTTCTAAAAACAAGTTTGATAAAGAAAAATAATGTAAACTATGAAATGCATAGGCTTATTTTGCTTTCGTCCAGTCACTTGAATGTTTTGGATCAGAAGTGACCCATATTTGTTTTGGTCTAGGTCAATGAATGTAGCAATATTTTCAAACAAACAAACAAACAAAAAAAAAATGTTCTCCTGACTGGAACCTTTGTTCAACAAAATTATTTTTGATATTTTGATACTTTGGAATGTCAGGAATATCTAACTACAGAAGCTGAACTTTATTTCAGGTCTATCAAGTACACTAAAATTAATATTAGGTGTGCAATCACGAGGACTGTATCTTAATGAAAATTATTGTTTTTTATTTTGTACTCCTCTTTGCAGATATGTTTGTTTATCATTTGTATTGTACAACAAGATTATTTGGAGAATCAAAAAGCAGTGGCATAAACCTACTCATTTCAGAATGATGTATACCTTTTTGAGACTTCCTGAATACATGCAGGAATATTTAATTTTTATTCATCAGTGATGCACTAATATGACTGTAATGTTCAGTGGACATATTAGTTCAGGGTCATATGACTAATTTTATGTAGGTGAAGGTGGTGTGTCCAGGAGCAAATGATGTTTCCAAACAAAGAAATCACGACGAAGTCCTGAGGCAAATATTAATTCAACATTAACTCTTTTTTTTTTTTTTTTTTTTTTTTTTTTTTTTTACAAGTGAATCTTTCTTGCTATGCATGTTGAAAAACCCTGATTGAGGCTCGTTAAAGGGGCTGATTTTGTGTGGCTGCTAATTTAACTGAGCGTCAGATCAAACATAGTTCCATTTCCAGTATATCAAAACAATTTTAATCAGTTCGGCTTCCATAAAAATCACTTTGACTACGAATCCTTCTTTCTTCTATCTTATTCAATTATACAGAAATTCCCTTGAATTTTCGCTGCCTCCATTTACAGCCTTTGATTTTTGTTGTTGTTGTTCCATCCTGTTTTGTGATCCCAGCATTCCTGGCGGCGGTAAAAACCATTCCATTCACTGTAATATTTTCATCGTTTTTCCATCACATGCAGACACTCTGTCCTGTAAAAAAAAAAGCGTCTTTCAATAGATAGCAATTACACCATCTCATCCACTGATCCCAGACCAGTGCAATTAACACTTCCATTCCAGAAAGGTTATCGCTGTCAAAGAGCCCAGACCGACATGGTTATACACACACACCCCCACACACGCAAAGTTATTAAGTCTTTTCTGGTTGTGTAGCTGATAATGTAAGAGCCAGAAAGGTGTTGGCCAGGTCCTGATATTTCCACAGAGTTAATATGCAGACCTGTTACTTTACATAAAGTGCAGCATCAAGCCTGGAAATGCCACCTACAAACTTACCTTGACATGCACACACGCGTGCATGCATTACCCCCGCAACCATTTTGCCTCACCTTTACTTACTTTCTCTTCATCCTTCCCTGCGTTTTCTGTCCCTGCTCTCCCTCTGCCTGTAAGCTCTGAAGAAGCTCCCATCACATTCACTAATCTGAAATTAGATCTTTCAAAGAAGACACCGTTCATCAGCTTTGTCTCCCTCTTTGATGCCTCTCCTCATAAAAAAAAAAGAGGGGGAAAAAAATATGTCTGTTGCTTCTGCATGATTAGAGTAAGAGAAGGACAAAGAAAAAACAGTGAAGGAGGTAGAGGAAGGCGAGGACGCAACGCCGTGTGACGTCATGAACGTCAGCTTAACCCATCGGCCTCCGTGGCGGAGGAATTAGAACAGAGTAGCAAACCCTGAGATAGTTTTTCTGTGTTTTTCTCCAGAACCTTGAAATGCTTCCCTTGGAGATACGATCCAGCTTTATGGTCTTACTGAGGAAAAGAGCTTGTTGCCCAAATTCTGGTTATCCATGGCTCCCATCCGTCCACTCCTCAATGCAGCTTAGATACCTTTCCTCCTTTTCGGAAAACCACCAGCTATGATGTCACCACCGCCATGCTTCATGGTTGAGATGGTGTCCTGGGGTTTGAACTCATCCTTTCTCTTCCTCTGTGGTCAATCACTTTGCTTAACTTTGTTAGCGTAAAATGTAAATATGCACCTTTTCAAAAAAAATGTTTAAGGAAATGTTTTATTGTCTCAAACCAAACAGCTGAAGATTTCCTGGTTTTTGTATTACCACTAATTTAATCTCCATGGTAACCATTCAGCTGTGCAAAATGTCTGGGAGCTAGCTTCTCCCCGGAGCTGCAGTTTCCAAGTTTCTGAGCTTATACCTCACAGTGCCCCCCCTCACCCTCAACTCTCAAACTCAGCTCCTTCAGACTAGCTAGGAGCAATTAGCAAACACCTGGTGGACCTGTACATCTGCTGAACTTATTATAGGAGCTACTTCTTAGTGCAACTCAGGTAAAAACCTTGTTAAAGGGTTAATAGAGGAGCCATGTTACGATGATTTCCTAAAGGCAGAATTTCAGAAACATCTGGAGTTTTTAAAGAGACAGAGGTTAAATTTCAAGGCCTCACATTTCTTTTGAGTCATATTTGATATATATATGTCATTTTTATAACAACTGAAGATATTGCTATATTGTGTTGCAAAATGATCTTTGTAGCTGGGGAACTGCCCCATAAAGACATTTATAACTCCAAATTTCTGACATGGAATCTTTTTCTACTTCACGTGGTGTGTGAGCTGTTTTGTTCCTCCTCTACCACATTAGATTTTTTCCTGATGAGAAATTAGAAAAAGGTGTCATGAAGTCGACAGGAAAATATCCACTCAGTTTGGTCTGTTGTGCTTTGAACACATTTTTTTAGCCATCTGTTTTTAGGGAAATAGGATAGATAGATTTTCTGTATTGTTTCGCACAGAACAAGTCCGTTTCGGCCATCAACAGACTTAAAGTAAATGATGCAAGAAAGCTGAAAAACTGGCTGTAAGCACACTGATGGTAAGACAGTATAATGAGGGAGATAGGAAGGTTATACACTCCACTAATTAGCCAGGGTCTTCACAAGTTCAAGGACAGTTTCAATTTAGCTGATAAAGATGAGAGGATGAGGGGAGAGTAAAGGCTGAAATGAGTCCTGCACCTTAATTATCCCTGTGGTCTTTGGCTCGTAGTGCCTGAGAGGCTGTGTGAGTGTCTCGGCCCAGCTTGTTGGGGGCCAGGAGGTTTGGGGTTGGAGAGAGTGGAGGGTTTCTGTGGAGAATCCCAAGCGTCTCATCCAGGCTGAGTTCAGCAAGGATCATCCCACAGCTTCCAGGAGTCTAGGCTTTCCCTTTCAATTACTCCACCTTCCTTACAAGGCTGCTCAAACCCAAGAGAGTCATCTGTAATACTAGGGTTAAACAAGCAGAGATGTCCTCCGTCATGCCTGCACTTCTACATGCCCCAGTGAATAAGGCTGCCAAAATTAACAGAGCTACGTAGAATTAAAGTTTCTTTTCTATACCCAAAGGGACAGTCCCCAGGCATGTTTGCCGTAGGGTACGGTTGTTGGCTTAACCCCCAGCAATTATGGTTTTACCGTTAATAACCTTAAAATAGAGGGAAATCCTCCAACCTCATGAGCGAGATGGAAGCTCTTGGTACACTATCAAGCATTCATGTAGGGTGTTTTCACACCCAGTCGTCTAAATTACATTAAATTCATTAAATTTTCAGCTGGTGTGGTTCTGTTTTTGCAGTATGCTAAACAGAACCTGTGGAAACTCCAAAGAAGACACTGAGCGCAACTTCCTTCTTCACGAAACGTAAATAGAAAAGTTGTGGTAGATTTTTGCAGTTGTCATGTCTAACACGCTAGACTCGTGTGTTTGTTTTCGTTTATTTACCCATAATGCCCTGCGTTAAACTCCATTTCCTGCTTTTGGTCCACTTGTCATTCACATTCCATTCAAACCATGCCAGAGTTCACTTCAGTCAAACCCTGACCTATGTTTGTAGGCAGACCAGAGTTCACTTTTTTGGTCTGCATCAAAGTTCAATTGATCCTTCAAACGAACCAGAGTTTCTAGACGAACTGGAGTTTGATTAAACCCTCAGATGGAAGCTACCCGAATCGCATTTCCCTTTTCCTCTAGTGAAACCCAGAGTGAATATTTGCACACAATTTCTATTGAAACTGAAACTGTTTTCTCTGTTAAAAAAGGAAATTAAAAATTGATTACATCCACCTCTTACTCAAACCCCTCAAATTGTGCAAATCACTTAAAACCACAGTTATTCTTAGCATAACAGAAATATAATTTTTATATTACAGTATTTGATGGTGAAATGATTAAAACTAAATGTAGTTTTAACGACTTTAATAAATTTGAGGAAACATTGCTTTAAATCATTTAAGTTAGAAACATTTAAATATTTATTTAACACTCATTTTAAAACACGTCAATGCCAAAACATTTCAAAGTTTGTGAAAACATTTTCAGGTTTTTTTGCACTTATTAGTCAGGGAAGGGAAGTATAATTTGAATTTTAACTACATGCCAGTGACACTGTGTTGTATAAAATTAGTTCTTGCACTTTAGCTGAATTTGAGACAAAGTTTTAATACGTAAAGAGTTTTTAGTTCTGTTCTGTCAGCAAAATCTGAGCAGGAATAAAAATCAGCTCGATTAAATCTACCTGCAAGTGCAGATATCACACATTACCTGCAACCAGACAGCAAGGTTAAACACGTGGATATGTTATAAAAATTCCTTTAACATTTCTATTGTTTGTGAGTTAATTCCAATCATATTTTTATAAAATTCAACTGTACATCTAAATTTGCAACAATTAATGAATCATATGTTATAGTTTTACACTAAAAATATCTCTATCTCTTAGAGACGATACAAGCTTATGATTTCTTGCAGTTTCTTGTTGCACAATATGTGGTAATATGTATGTGTTGTGACATACATATTACCACAGTGATACAGTGAGATAATTTAGTTAGCGCCCACCAGAAGCATTCGGTAAACAGTAGAAATCTAATCACCTACACGAGGGCCATCTAATTAAAGGGAAACGTGTCCTTCTGGAATAGCATTAAGTGAATTTCAACACTTATAAAACGTAGAACAAACGACCACATGTCCTCAGTCTTGTTTCCCAGAGCTCCAACCAGGAATTCGGCTGGTATTTCAAAAAGCTCATTTTTCTTTTGAGGCTGCTATACTGGAACCTTGAGGGGGAAAAAAGGAAAAACAAAACAATGCAGCCATGGTTTAGAACAATGCATGAGAATCAATATGGGGAAATATGAGTCTCTGTTACATGATTTGCTGCATGATGTGAATTAGAGAAACTGTGATTAACCAGTGGTCATGTTCTTTTCTCTTTCCTCTTTATTTTTGCAGTGGGATGCCATTAACGAGATGGACGAGTATTTCACCCCGATCCACACATACCAGGTGTGCTCTGCACTGCGCTCACAGCTTGTGTTTGGGCTGGAAATAATATCCAATACATTCCTTAACAACTTCAACATTGTCACCTTTCTAAAACAATGGCCTAACTCTTTTTTTTTTTTTTTTTTTGCCAAAAGTGAAGGTTTTGCAAAAATCACTTTTTGGCAAAAAAAATGACTTGGGCCATTATTTTAGGAAGGTGGATATGAATTGCTGTAATGAGAGGACAACTTATTTCATTACCAAAGAGTTAAGAGCAGCATCAACTGCTCACAACCTTTTAATAAAATGTCCCTTCAATGATCCTGAACTATCCCTCAAGGGGTTACATACCTTTTTATTTTTTTTTTAGGTTTCCACAAGTAATGTTGCCTTTTGCAGTGATCTTACGATGGCGTTGTCCTCTGCATTAGGTCTGTAACGTGATGAGCCCCAGTCAGAACAACTGGCTGAGGTCGGGCTGGATCCCTCGAGAAGGAGCCAGGAGGATCTACATCGAGGTCAAGTTCACCCTGAGAGATTGCAACAGCATGCCTGGAGTTCTGGGTACCTGCAAGGTAATGTACTCTGTCAACCAATCCAGCAACTAGAAAATCAAACTCAACTATTTTGGAAGGGCTTGAGGTGTAACATCTATCTCTTGACTACTGGACTAGGCCTTAGCTCCCTTTTCACTTCTTACAGGCTAAACTGAGTAAATAAAACAGTAGAAATGTAGGAAACCTAAACCTGCAGTATATAACTTTAATAAACAATATGATTTTTGTATATTTGTTCAAACTGTAACCATGTTGCAATGGGATAGTATGGGTCCCTCTGCCTGTGCCCTGTGGTCCTGCTGACATCTGCAGAAATTTACCACTACTGGGCAGAAACAACCAATCAAAGACAGTTAGCGCTGTCAATCATTTTCAAGTATATGCTTCTCAGACCCTAGCCCTTTGCTCTCTGCTGCGCTACAGCTAGTTCTCGACAGCAGAGTCTGCCATGAATGCTAAGGCTAGTAGTTAGCGTGGCCGATGACAGCAGAGAAACAATTTTCTTTTAATGGTGATCATCTGAACTAAGACCCTCCTCCTGGCTCTGATTGGTTAACTGGGAGTGGTGCTTCTTTTTATCTGTTTGTCTTGTCCCAGAGTTGCAAGTTGAGACAAGTGGGACACTTCGAAGACAAACTTAAAAAAAATAAAATAAACGCAATTAAGCAATGTTGCTTAAGTCAACGTCAGCTGAGGCAGCTGAATGTCATTTAGAGCTAATCACCATCAGCATTAATTAATTTACACATGATTATTTTCTAAACTGTGTAAACAAAAATCCGAGTGGAGCCACGGCCTCCCTGCTGCGGATGTATGTTTTTCATCAGCTGTGAATATTTATACAGATATATGTTTATTCACTGGCAGCTTGATGGTTAGTGCTGTGGGTAATAGTTGCTGGTTTAATCCTGCCTCAGAGTTTCTCTGTTTAGGGTTTGTATTTTTTTTTGTATTATTTCTTTGTTATTTTAAAATGTCTTCCATTTCCAGTGTTGCGTACAGAATTATTAGTCTTTCTGAGGGCAGACTTATGCTATAACAGCTTTATTACTTAATAATGGTTTCAAAAGCAACAATATTATCTATATTGTTTGTCACAATCATTTCTGGGACAATTAATCATCCAGTAAAAGTTCTTACATTGATAGGCCTGATATCATATGAAGAAACTTTGAATATAAGTTTTTGCAACCAATCCAGAAACATGGACACATGGTTTTCAACAATGTGGACAAATAAAACTCAGAAAAGTGTGGTGTGAATTTATGTTTAACCTCCTGGGTAAATACTTTCTGTAGTGTGTGCTTTCTAGTTAAATCTTTCAGTATTGGGGGCTTTGTCTATGCCGGGTTTGCACATCTACAGTTTTTGCTAATTCATACTCAGTCAAACCAGATGCTAATCACAGTTTTCAAAAACGTGATTGGCATCATGCAGCCTCTAATATTTAATTACTCACACATAAACCAGGTTTTACTAGCCAGGCGTCTTCTGAAGGCAATTTGATTTAGATTAAGAGGTGTCCGAGAAAACGGGGGTTATTACAAATGCACAAAATGCACAACACAATGTTCTCATGTTTATTTCTGTTAAAAAAAGAAAAATAATTGAACATTTTCCTACTTAATAAATATGTTTTTTTTGTTTCTTTTTTTTTTTGGGTTATTCTAAACTGTGTGTATTTAACATCACAAAATCTGAAAAAGTAAAAAAAAAAGTTTGAATATTTTCGCACTTCCATGCTTTGGAAGAATTATTAAGTGATGTCTATCACAGTTATGACCAACAAAGGCTTTCAGATTTTCCGATTTTCCTAATGAATGTTCCAACGTTTGACAATTCTGCCTGTAAAAAAAAAATTTTAAATCATCTTTTATGATTAACATTTAAGGTTCTCAGAGTAAGAAAGCCTTCTGCAGTGCAACACAACATTTCTTCTGCTCTCCTGTGAAACCTGATGTATGCTCCTGTGATGTGACGTAATCATTCTTTCCTGACCTATTGACTCATAACGGGGTTCACTGACAGTAGCACACACTCAGAGCTTGTTGTTGCTGTGTCCGTTGTCCAGGAAACCTTCAACCTCTTCTACTACGAGTCCGACAGAGCCGTGGGCTCGGCCATACGGGAGAACCAGTTCATCAAAATTGACACCATTGCTGCAGATGAGAGCTTCACAGGCGTGGATCTGGGGGTCCGCAGACTGAAGCTCAACACAGAGGTATGAACTGTGTGCATTTACACGACTGCAGCTCACACTTTGCAGCGTCACTTTATTTCACGTAAAGCTTTGTCTGTGTTTATCAAGATTCACGCACAGTGCTTGAAGTGACATGGAGGGCTTGCCATACTTATGACTGATTTGGCTGGTAATTATCTGACCACTTGGGGGCCCTCTTAGGTCCTCCATAAATATGAATAAGAAACTGGGGGTGCTGTGGCAGAGCAGGGGTTAAGCACAACCCACATAAGGAGGGGTTATTCCTCAACGTGGCTGTCGCAGGTTCAAATCCCGGCTAATGACCTTTGCTTTATGTCTTCCCTCTCTCATTAAACTACTTTCTTGTCATAACATTTTCAAATAAAGTCCACTACAGTCAAATAAACCTTTAAAACAAAACAACGTCTAAATGATAAGGTGACCACACCCTTTATCCCACTACACATGTACTGTTAAGACAATTAAAACTGCATCATCCCAGGACACCATGAGACACAATAATCTATTTCTTAATGCTAGACTGACAGCTAGCATAGGCTAAAAAACAATAACAATATCTATCATAATAGACACATGATCAATACCAATAGAAAATGTGTCCAATTTCACTGGATTCAAATTCAGAACCGCACAGCATTCTGGGGGATGTAGGCAGAGGAATGGCTTACAATGTCCAACCTTTCACAGCTCATGCTAAGTTTCCCTCTTTGGTTACCTAGCAACAACTTGTCATGTAACACGCGCAGCAGCATTCCTCTTGCCTCCAAAAAAACTCTGAGGACTGAAGTCAGACTCAAAGCGGACATCCACTCACGACGGCATATCAGGGCCGTTGAAGGTAGAAAAGAGGGACTGAATTCCCATCATAAACCTCAGAAATGTTGATATTAGGCTTAGAAATTTTATAGAAAAAACAGGACATTTCTGAGTTTGAAAAGTCAAAACCTGACATTTTGAGTTTCATCTCAAAGATTTTGTAGATAAACATGGAAATTTATTAGCAATATAGTCAAAAATGTTCACTTTTGGAAATTTTACCTTTGCTGGACTGAGTTTCAAAAGTGGAAGATTTGGGTAATGTTTGGAAAATGCCTTAGTTTTGTCTAGAAAATTTCTGAGATAAATTTCACAAATTATTTTGGTGGATATTTGCTCCCTTTTTTATCTGCAAAAAAACAAGAAAATGTCCAAATTTTCCACTTTTGAAACAGGATGTGTCCACCAGACATGTAAAGGAAAACTTTTACAACACGTTCTCTTTGATGCACCGACTCAGAGGAAACTGCTCAGCAGGAAACAGTGTTTACATTGAAACATTGTTAGTTTTAGTTATTCTACTACTAAAATCCTGAATAGCCTCTACTTTGCTTATAGCTTCAAATTTGATACTGGATGGTGCAAATTTAATACAACAGACACACTCCAGATTGTTGCTGAGAAGATTTGTAGTTTATAATCTTCAGAGTCAAGTCGAGATAAGTTAGTCAAATTATTCCAATGATCTGGCTTTTAATATATGGCTAGCAACTTCTTCCTCCACCAATTTAACATGAGAAATGTGAAGCTTTTCCATTGTATGTCCCAATATTTATTTTCTTTATGGTTATTTTATTCAAATAAGAATCCAAATAGATGTATTGGGCAGTTTCTCAGAGTTCCCAGTTTTTCTACTGAGCTATTAAAAACACTTCAGACCTACCATGGCAATATGTTTCTTCATCTATCACAAACACACACACACTGTAAATGGTTTATTTTTATTCAGCCCCACATACAACAGCGTAGCTGTGAGAATTTCTCACTTAAAAGTGGATTAATCCACCCACGAAAATAGTTCCCAAGAAATGTCCCATTTACTCATGTTAAGGTTAGATTCCTGGCATGTATAAGTGCCGCCTAATGCTTCTGTGGCGGAGCACTTAAAGTCTGATTTGTTGACAGCGAAAAATAAAATCACCAACCTTATCCTACAAAGCTGATTTTCTGCACACACTCAGACATGAGAAAAGTAATGCCTTTTGAAATGGGTTGATTTTGGTGCACATAATGTAAAGCCACACCATTTTCTGAAATGTTGTTATGCTTTTTACAGCAAGTAAACCAATTGGATTTTTCATTTGTTGAGCAGAATCTTGGAAGCCCTCTGCAGCAGCATCCATGTTCTTCAGGTAAACGAATCTAAAAGCAAAGTGAAACAAACAGCGATTGGATGTAAGGAAAGGGCAGACACTCACATTTGGTCAGAAAGTTCAGTTTTCTCTAAAGACTTTATGTAACGGAACAACACATCATAATCAGTGTGTAGTAGAAAAAGAAAATGATAAACAGTTTTTAAAAACTAGTACAATGAAAGATTTGTTTTTCAGAACGCTTATCATAATCTCTGAAACCTCGAAATAAAATCCAGCACAAGAAATGTTGTAAACATAATTAACTTATTTTTCATTATAACTTGGTACAAATTCACCTGTTCTTTTCTGACCTCAAATGTCTTGAGCAGAATTACGGTAGAAGACATTATCTCAAACTTTAAGCTTCTCACATGGGTCAGGTTACAGTGTGGTGAATGAACTGATCATTGAACTGTCCTGTTCTGGTCATACTGACCACTCACAGTGAGTGATGTCCACTCCTAAACGCTAATTTTGGGCTAATGTTATTAATCTGTCAATGTGCTTAAATGGTAAATGGCCTGAACTTGTATAATGCTTTTTGAAGTCTGGTGGACCACATAGCACTTCACACTACATTGAGTCATTCACACACAGATTCACACACTGATGGTAGCAAACGACTAGATAGTAACCACAGCTGCCCTGGTGCAGATGGTGAAGCTGCTGTGAACCGGCGCCACTTGTTGGGCCCTCTGACCACCACCAGCAGGCAAGGCAGGTGAAGTGCAATGACCGAGGCAGACGGTGTTTGAACCAGCAACTCACTACTTAAAGGACAAACTCCTGCCACAGTCACCACCATTGGCAATTTTTTGACCTTTTGTTCCTATGATGATTTGCTGCTTTTTAATCTCATCCCTCTTCATGTTGTCAGACAGGTTCTACAGTTGCATGTAATTTCATGATTAACTTAAACTGAGCAGAGCGTTCCAAAGTGCGCTAATTTAACATTAGTAGAATCTTAAATTCTGCTAATTTAAGATTTATTAAGTAGGATGATTGTTTTGTTTTTTCCCCACACAGGCCCAGATGGTCTGGATAGATTTTTATTTCCTTAATGATTGAAAACATTGTGTCAAAACTCAACATTGCACTTGTTCAGGTGATCTTGGTCTGATGTCAGAATTTGCTTGATAATCAGAAAAGCAAAAACAGAAGAAACTTGCAAGGCTGTAAATACTTTCCTACAGCTCGGATATGTTGAACTATGTCACCTGTTGAACTTAGTATTCACCAACTCCTCTCTGGGCACAGGTGAGAGGGGTGGGCCCTTTGACCAGACGAGGCTTCTACCTGGCCTTCCAAGACATCGGCGCCTGCATCGCCCTCACCTCGGTCCGGGTCTACTACAAGCGCTGCGTGGGCGTCAACCGCAACTTGGCAGTTTTCACGGATGTAGTGACGGGGGCCGACTCATCCTCGCTGGTGGAGGTCAGGGGTCAGTGCGTTGACCACGCTGAGGAGAGGGATACCCCTAAGATGTACTGCAGCGCAGAGGGCGAGTGGCTGGTGCCCATTGGACGGTGCGTGTGCTCAGCCGGTTTTGAAGAGCACAGAGACTCCTGCGTTGGTAAGTCAGATCAAATTCATTCCTGCTCTTTTTGTGGATTTGCTCGATTTGGATCAATTCTGTATGGAAACCAAGTCCAGACTGCAGATTCTGTTGCATTTGTTGTGTCAAACAGAGAAGAAAGAGGACTGGAGGAGCGCGGCTAATCCACAGGCGTTGTGCGTTTCGGTGATTCATTAGTCACGGGTGCACAGCGAACTGAGCAGATGGGAAGGTTCAACTGAGGCTGATCTCACACTGGACTACTTCCAAAAGTAGTTCACCTCCCACTTGACCCCAGTCACTGTGAAACAAAGGCTTCCCATTGTGATCTCAATCATTAAGCAAGTTTAGTCTCCACAGTGGGTCATTACGGAAGGATTTTTCCACTCTGCAATCTTTGAAAAAGTGGGCTGCAAATTGTCCACTACCCTCTACCCTCTCTCTGCCTTTTGTTTATCTGGGATCAGGTTGTGGGGTCAAGGTCCACGAGGGAAACCCAGACATCACTCTCCCTGGTTATATACTCTCTCCAATATAATCTGACAAGGTCTCCTACCAAAAGGTGAATGCCTTGCGTAGGAAGCATCCTAGTAGATGCTTGTACCTCTGCGACCGACTACTTTAAAGCAGCAGCTCTACTCCGACCTCCACCTGGCGGACGCAGTGCTTTCTGCTAGCTCTAAGCCCGGGTTTGGTCGCCGTTCAGAGGAAATGCAGGACTTTGATCTTTAGTTCATCATCGCCCATTTTTTGCCACAAGTGTTTACTTATTTATTTATTTTTATCCAAATCTTCTTTACACAAAAAAGAGGTGGTGATTTTATTGCCAAAATCACTTAAAAAAAAAAAAAAAAAGACTTGGACCATTAAGTTAGGACATTACAAGTGAACAAGACAGCAAGATGTATAATCTGTTGCACTTTAGGCAAAGACTGACCCACAACAATTTTATGATCAAATCACCAATATTTGATTGACTCAAAGCAACCTATGATTATTTTTTAGTGAATTCAACTAAATAGAAGCGAAATTAGGCAACCAACTGTCTGTTTTTGACAATCTTTTCGGGAGTTAACCCACATGGGGTGTTTTTAACATCTGTCGTTTGGAGGAGTGGGTTGTTTGCAATTGGAGTCCAACAAACATTTCCTTTAAAAATTCATTCAAATTATTGTTTTTCAAAGCAGGCTCATAATGTCACCTTGGCAGGTACAAGCTTACAACCGGTCAGTAGAAATGTGGGTCTTACAAAAAGCTCGGTAAGATTTCCAAATCTAACAAAGCATCAAATGGTGAAGGGGCAAAATGACCGCCGCCTACTTAAAGCACACAGCTTGCTTTGGCAGAAACAGTTTCCAGAGGTGCTGCCCACCCACTGCCTTGCTCATTTAAATAAAACTCCTACCTGTATGCAAAACTGAACACCTAAACGGCCCACAGTGAGGCAAAGTTCATGACTAGGTCAAGAAAGCATTTATCTGCTTGAGCTTAGCTTCAGCCCAACCTCTTAACGCCAGAAAGAAGAAGAAAAAAAAATAGTTTGAACCGGCTAAACTTCTCAGGCATTCTATTTTCTCAGTGAAAATCTAATCTTGTAAGCATCAGTTACTCCATTCACCTGTCTGAAGACTTCCTCTGTGCTCTGAGCATGAGCAGAAGTGTCTGCAGAGTGCAAAAAGCCTTTGAAGCAACACATGAATTTAAAAAAGGTTTTAACCTTTCCTACGAATCAAAAAGTCTGTTTGAAGCTGTGGAACGGGATGATACAGAAAAAAAAATGATTACTTAGGTAAAGAGGTTCAAGGTCCAGTCAACAGCTTTTCTGAAGCCTACAGTAACATCTCTCTGAAGTCAGTAAATACTGAGAACAGTTTAGCTTCTGATGCTTTTTCACCCTGCTTTAGAAAGGACATTTACTCAAAATGTTTTGGTTTTTTTTGTTATCCTCTCTTTTTGAATTTGTCCTTTTTGAGTTTTTTTTTCTGTTATTGTGATCATCCAGCCTCATTTAGACTCTTAAATATCTTTCAGAATTGTCGTTGGTTACAGTAATTAAAACCTATTAATCACAGAGCGATGGATAATTAAAACCTAAAAGTAGTTTGTCAGCTAAACGAGCCGAACAAGACACGGAGCACAGCAGTGTCGGCATCTCCTTCCGCTTTTCCTCCCACTCCCTCTGCCCCGTCTCCCGCAGCCTCATAAATCTCTGCTGCGCGTCGCCCGCCTCAACCCGGCGGCGAACGCCCTCTCACTATAACAAAAGTTAGCAATTCATGTCAAAGTAGTTTTAAAAGCTTCAAGGTGTAGTTGGAAGTCTGCATTTGCAGTTATCATGAAACACAAGCTCACCCTCTTATCAGGATACAATAAATAGTCACCTGTTCAAAACACAGGAGTCCAAGCAAAATCATTTCCATAAAATAGAGGGATGGCTGTGGGCGAGGTGCTACCAGGTAACTGCATGATTAACTGATTATCAACAACTGTGACCACTGCTTCAAAAACACAGGTTTGACACTTAATACAAATCCTTCTCTACTCCGCTATGGTGGCAAGAAGAAAATTCACAACAGAGCAGAATGTTAAGGCTATAGAAGAAATCACAGACATTCATATTCTGCCAAAATGATTCGTAACTTGGTTGTAAATGGACATTTCAAATGCAAAAAGAAGTAACTGGAGTAGGAGATTAGACAAACACAGTAAGTTAATTATTCAGACAGTGTATTGAAACTGTGACAAACTGTTCATTAGTTGATCAACAATTTAAGGTCCCAATCTTATAAAGTCAAAGTCTGAGCAAAGTACATAGAAATTAACCTAAATTAGTTACGTCAAGGTATTTGGCTTTAGATCTTCAGCTGAAATTGTGTGGCCAATAAAATGTATGCTGCCCTGGTTGAAATGACACTTCATCATTAAGTTGCAGTCCTGCTTTCTTAGTGTGGCAGTGTTTAGATTATTCCATCTCTATGGAATGACACATAAAGGAGATCTAGATTGTCTCAACTGTGGTGTTAGCACTGCTAGCCGAGAATTCCTAAATATGAGCATTTAAGAAAATGAGCGCTGTTCCATAAAGGACTTTGTAAGCTAACATCAGTGGCTTGAATTTGACTTGGGTGGCTAACAGTAGTCAGTGGAGCTCAAAACAGAGGGATAACGTGTACTCTTTTAGGCTGATTGAAGACAAAGTATGCTGCCACATTCTAAACCATCTGCAGTGGTTTAGAAGGGTGTTACAGTAGACAAAGCATCTTAAGTACCAGAAGTGCTTCCTTAAGTTTAGCCATGTGAACTGGTGTAAAAGGCCGTCTGGTCATTGATAAGCTAGGTCAGTTTGGTTGGGAAGACAAGTAGCAGGTTTAGTTGGAGACGATGGGCTTTGATCAATGCTGATATACCTTAAAGACAGGCAACAGTTACTCCTAAGAGTTGGATATGAACCATCTAATTGTAATGTTGGAGTCAGGGTGGTCGGATTATCTGCTCCAGTGAGGTGACGTATGAGAAGAGGTCTTGGTACTTAGACTTGGGCAACTCCTGATTTAATGTAGTGAGCTGTAGAACTGTCCCAAAGCCAGGATACCTGGAAGTACCAACCAGTAAGGTATGAGTATGGACCAAAAGATACAATAGGACAAGTACTTAGGACTTGGCTGTCATTCTGGCTTCTTCTTTGACTTCTGTCATATTCAACAGAGCCATTTGAGTGCAATGGTCACTTTTGAGCCAAGATTGTTTTGAATCAAGTAGGTTGTTTTGTAAAAGGAAGACTTCCCTTTCAATGGTTTTAGACAGAAACAGGAGAGAGGTCCGTTGATTGTTTACAAGGTGAGTGTGAACATCTGTAAAAATGGAGGCAAGCAATTAAAAAAATACATATACTTCATAGTAAGTTTGAGTTTACTATGAAGTAGTAAACTCAAACTTACTCAAACTCATATGCAGTAATGGCATATGACGCCTTGACAGCTCTGGTAGCAAACTGGGTCGCTGTGCTAATTCATCCTAACCAAATCCAGCCACTGTCACGCACACTCAAGACCATACAAGACCCAGAGAGCGGAGCCTGGCACGAGATGGTGAGAGGAAGGCGGTTCAGAGTGAGGGTTTGTGGATGCATGTGCGTGTGAGCAGTAAGGGTGAAAGCAGACAAAAAAAACCCAACTTAAATCACACACGAATGTGCGTGGATGCAGAGTATGTGTGTGTATATGAGCGTGCTTAAGTGCTTTTCCCTTGACAAAGGTGCAGGGCTTTGGCTGAGAGCCTGACATCACGTGTGTGTGTGTGCGTGTGTGTGTGGGTGTGTGTGTGTGTGTGTAGGAAAGAGCACAGGGTTGCGTGACATGTACAAAAGTGTCACAGGGAAAGAAGCAATGAAAGACGAAGGGAAAAAGAGAGGAGAGACGTTGGTGGGGAGGTTGACTGAACCGCTGGTCCACTTGAGTTTTCATCAAAACACTGAGTTTGTGTGGGTGTGGGTGTGCAGAGATGTGTGCAGGTGGCTACTGTATGTGTGTGTTGTGTGTCTTTGGACTTAAGTGCCCCATACAGTGAGAGCGATTGAGGACACACTGATATAAGGCACACACACTTTGTCTGGTCACAACATCTCAGCTCAGCTGGGTCACTCAAGCTTGAAACACACAGGCACACACGGACACACACACCTAAAATCAAGTGGGAGGGATACAAAGGAGGGGCTGCTGGGTGGATTTGTACTCGCTCAGTCAGTGGACCACGGCCTGTTCTCCCTTGTGGATGCAAAGATTCTCCGATAGATTTTTGTGATTCTCTCAGCGGTGGATTTGAAAGAATCCAAAATTAGAAAGTTTAATGTTCCACTTATTCTTATTCGCCATATAAATTGTGCCAAATGAAAGTGAAAGCTAAAGACAGTCATGTCAAGATCAAATTTATTCAAATACTCACCCTAACTTTGAAACTTATGAACTGTTCTGTACATCAATAGCGCCCCTTTGTGGACCTCACAGGTATGAATGAAATACCATAAAACTTACTTGAGGAACCCAAACATCTCCTGGTCAGTGGTTTTTGACAGGAAGTGGGTGAAATGGAGAACCTCTGTGAAATAACCTGTAGAAAGTTACTCTGACCCACATTTCTTGATGAAAGGGAAGATGCAAATTTCAAAAGTAATAATAATGTACTGCTATTTTGTCTTGATTATCAAAAGGTTAAAAAAATCCTGTTAGTGAGGATACTGTCAGTAGCGTAGTGGTCTTTGGCTACTAAAGAAAAACTTTAAACTTCTTTGTTGTAGTAAATGAGTCAAATAAAGCCCAAAATCGCATTCAACTTCACTTTGAATTTTGATTTCAGACTTTATGTTGAACTTGATTGGACACTAGTCATCCGACTGGCTGATAACTTGAACAGGGGAAGAGCAAAATGTCCTCCTGGGAGGTATTAGCCTTTACTTTGGTTAAGGCCAAACCAGCAGAACAAGGATCATTGCTGCAGGTACAGTAGAAACCAGAAGTTTAAATACTTTGAATAAAAAGACATACACATTTTTTTCTCACTTTCTGAAGTTGAATAATGTAAAAGCTTACTTATTTTAGATCAGTTAAAATGACCAAAATAATTTCTATTTGCTAAGTATCATAATAATGACACAGGTGTATTTAACATCTTCAAATTCAGAAGCTTACACGTTTCCTCTGTATTTGGTAATGTCTTCGAACTGCTTGACTTTGGTCAAACCTTTTGGGTTTCACTCCACAAGCTTCTTACAGAATTTGAGAGTTTCTGATGAGGTTCTACCTGCCAAGGCAGGTTCCATGTCCAGTTGATTGAATTTTGAGTCAAGTTGTGCTGATATAAAATCCCTATCATGTTCAATCCATCTCGGTTATTACCAAGTTTTTCTCTGTTCATAAAGCCCTTACAAAATACGTAACAGTTTGTGGCTATAACATAACAAAACGTAAAAACAGTGAATGTTTTTGCAAAGTGTTGTCAAAACCAGAGTTTTCGAGTCTTGAGAAAGTGAGCCCAGCAGTAGATGTTGTACAGCCTTTCTTCTGCGGATTTTTTTTCTTTAAAACTTGAAGTTATATATAAAGTCTTTGAAAGCAAATTTTATATATATTGCTATGCTCTGCACAAACATTAAAAGGAGGCCATGTTAAAATGCAAATGACGAGTCTGAATATCCATAGAGCTGCCATCCTCTTTCAGCATTCATAATGGAGTCTAGTAAAATCTAAATACTTCTCTGGAATGTTTTTAGATTCTTTTTAACTGGAAGATGAGCTGGTAAACAATAATGCACCTATTTCTCAATCTCCCCTTTTGAAAGCTGCAGCTGCTTCTTCAGGCCCGGCCTCCAGATGCTGTGTGATTAAACTGGCAGCAGGTTTGTGTTCTGCCAGTTTAAAGGTGCGCCTTCCTGGCAGGTCTTGTCATTCTTCACCTCTCCCTCTCCGGCAGACAACAATTATTAGCTTCTTAAGTCACTGAGGGATTGACTGAGGCTCAGGGCCTTTTTTTTCTTCTTCTTCACTCTCATGTCAGCAAACTCTCCTCCGTGTCAGCGAGAAGAGACTGAGGATAAATAAAAGAAAAGGTGAGCAGAATAAAAGGGCTGAGATGAAAGAATGCAAAATACAAAGACATTGTTACGGACACTGTGATTATGGCACGGGTTTGATTGAAAGACGAGATGCCACCGAAGGGAACGTGTGACAGTTGGGCTTTTATTGTGATGGTTATCTGTCACTGTGGCAATGCAGGGAAATATTAAAGTGAGGCAGCGGCAGAAACCGTTTAATATTCTGTTATATTCTCATTTCAAAGCAACCATGGTTGGCTGAGGACTTTGTCCTTGCTTTTGCCTTTAAGCACCTGCCTCTTCTTTGGTGTGCCTTCCTATTTCCACTTCAAACATCTTGTATAAAACACATATGCGGAGCTGAACTCACACAAGGACACATAGCGAAGCCTTGTCAGCTGACCGGTGTGTAACTGCTGCTCAGGCTGTGGCACCTTCACTGGTTCGGGGTCTTTGTGGATTTCAATAAACCCGCGATTAACAATTTCAATATTAGGGCTGCTGTGTATTGTATTTATGGTAATATTTCTGAGAACTTTTATATTGTGTCTATATTAACATAAAGTAGAAAATATAAATATAAAAAATACCAAAAAAAAAAGAGGTTGAGCAATGATTTGTTAGTGTTTATTTTGAAAAATACTTTTGTATATATGACTCTATATCAACTAATTTTTAATGAAGGATGGCCTGATCATCCTTTTTTGTTTTTGTTTCAAATAGAGATGTTTTGCAAATTTTCATTTCAAAGAACTATCCAAAGTAGGGAGTTGGTGTAAAAGACCCCAAAACACTGGAGGCATTTTACTGCATCATGAAATGTTCAATGACCCAACAGGAATAAATGCAAATGAAAACAAACAAAAAAAGTCTTGGGAATCTTTTTTTTTTTAAATACAAAGAATGCAAAGTTCCATTGAAAGTGAATAAAATCAATTGACTGGCCTAATATGTAATTTACATAGTTGTTTTTTGTAGAAATTAAGATGAAATGGAAGTTAAATTTATTTTCTTGTAAGTTCAGTTTAAACTCTGATAGGATTAACATTAGAGGAGTGTGTGTGTGGGTGTGTTGTGTATCCTATTTAGTACCATTACTGGCATATTTACTAACCTTCTGAGGACCAGTGGGTCTTATGGGAACCAAACCCCAGTCCTAATACGGTGGACCTCCTTGTTCAGGGTCATGGGTTAGGTTTAGAGGTAGGTGAATTAAGTTTTGGCTAAGGTCAGGATTATGGGTAGTAAAGAGAAAAATTTAGGGGAAATGTCTGTGTTAGTTAATAAAATGAATGGAAGTTAAAGCAAAGACCCCAGTTGGATAGAAGTACAAGGATGTGTGTGTGTTTGTCCATAAGTGTCTTTCAGACAAGTTGTGTGTGTGTGCGTGTGTAAAGCTTTCCCACCCAGAAGCCGTGAATGTGAGTGTGTTTCCGGAGCCTCGCATGTAAATCCACCTCCCAAACTGAAACAATGTTGTTGATCAGTGGCTGTTTACAAACCGCCAGGAGGACGGAACTAATTTGATCACTCTGTATTCCCCCGCCGCTCCGACTCTGGAGACGCTTTCAATTTTAGCTCCTCTCACGTTCCTGATAGCAGCCTGCCACAAGTTGATTCTGACAGCAATTATGGATATCGTGTTGTACTCAAGTGAGCCATGAGCCGGGGAATAATGACGTTCTCACTAAATCATCTGTTCCCCAAATCGCTTAACTGCGTCTTCATTAGAAGCTTCTCACCCTGGAAGAAACGGTGGTGGGATTCAGCGGACAGACTCAGCAGCTCCTGGTATCTGTCGAAGAGCGAGATTTGATTGGCCTGATTTTACCTCAGTCACTTTCACTCAAAAATAAATAATCTTTGCAAAAGAGTCATAATTGTGTATTCCTGCCAGAGTTTTATCAGTCAGCTGATGTTTGTATGTGATCTTCTTTTATCATTTATTGATTTATGGCTCTTATAGTATTTATGACCGTGATGTTACATCATCTGGAACTGATGTAAATATGAGAGTTGAAAGGTGTCTGAAAAGTGTTATTTAAAGTTGACTTTTTTGAGCTTTACATCACGTTATCACGTTATTGTTTCACTTCCTACCCGGAGTGTTGCCTTCATGCATGTTTGAGAAATCCTTTAATCTCCATGGCAGCCATTAAGCTGGGCAAAACACCTGGTAGATTGGCTCCTCTTTGGAGATGCAGTTCCAAGTTTCCAAGCTTCTGCCTCACAGAGCAGCCCTCCCTCCTCAACTCACCCCCTTAACTCCTTCAGACTAGCCAGCAGCAATTAGCGAACATCTGGTGGAACTGTGAACCTGCTGAGCTCATTATGCCTCTCAGTGCAACGCTGGTAAAAACGTTGTTAAAGGGTTAATAGAGGAGCAACATTGTGCTGACTATGTGAAGTTTAAGGAGTTTCTTAAAGAGATAGGGGCCCAATTTTTACAATTACAAAGTCTAGTTTCTTTTAAGTCAGATTTGATAAGTATAGAAACTGAAGGCAACATAGTTACTGGATTGTGCTATAAAATGCCACCATGTGTCTGGAAAATACATAATACTGACCTTTTAGTTTGTAATTTACCATATTTAACTAAACACTTAGTGCTACAATATGTGTGTCTAGCAGTCAAATAAATGCCAATCTGATTCCTAGCATGAAACAAAAGTGTCTTGACTTGGGCTGGTCCGGCCAAGGAGTTGGACCAGATCCACTGGTGTGACCAAACAAAAAGCATCTGACAGTTATGGCAGCTGCAGCCGCTGCATCCTGCGGTTTGGACAGCGTGGGGACAAATGGAGAAAGTGTGTGTGGCGTTCCTGCTGCGTGTGTCTCATTAAGCGTTTGTGCATCCCTTTATTAGAGAGCGAGCCTCAGCGGAGAGGTGTTTGTGGTTTCTGGGCCAGGACTAATTAATTTTGTCTGTCTGCTCGGACTTGTCTGATGGATGGTGATGTGTGTGACGGGTCGGTGAGGAGAGGCTGAGAGGAAAAGGAGAGACACGTTTTCACACCAGCCACGTGAAAGTCAAAAATCTTAATGAGTTTTTGTGGTAGAGCTTCACAAAATGAAGCGTTTTTAAGAAGCAGGATACATTATTTAAATCGACAATTTAGGCAATGCTGTGCTTAAATTGTTTATTTTATTGGTTGTGAATATTTGATATAATTCTGACTCAAAGTGGTTCTTTAAAATTTGTTTTTCTCTGTTTCAAAACTTCTAACCAACCCAGACTGCTGTATAGTTTGAACCAGACTATAATATCAGACTTTTATATAATAACTGATGAAAATCTCTCTTTAACTTCTCATATTAAGGCATTTTCAAAGAAACTCATTAGTTCTTTTTGAAAAACCTTATTTTTATTATCTCACCACTGGAAAGCAAGGATTGAATCCTTGTCCAATCTGTCCATAAATTTAAAGACATTATTTAAATAAATGCTTCTGCCAGCTGTTTATCTGCCATGGTGTTTTTCATAGAGGATCTTCACAGGTCACTGCATGTGCTTCGTGTTCCTGAGTCAGCAAGACATTCTCATATTATCACTTCTCTCATGATTGGTCTCATGAAAAAAGGGCTGAATTTTACTGAAATTAACAAGTAGAAACAAACATGAAATCTGTCTGATGGTGTGTTCAGGGATGTGAAGTAATATGTATGCCATCAAACAGTTTTGTTTCAGGGTTGTTTGGGGGTTTTTTTTCTCAGAAAATTAAACCAGAGGCTTCTTCCTTCTGGTTAGTGTGAGCCCGCCTCAGATGGTGACAAACTGTCCAGAGGAAATAGCTTTCTTCTTGCCACTTCCCTTAAAAGGACAGATGCTTGGCACAGTTAACAGTCGTAGTGTTCTGGCAAAGTTGTTGCCGTCTGAGCTGTGGATCTAATCCTCCACCAGGTTATTTACTTTATTTATCTATATTTTTTTAGAACATGATAGAAGTATAACATCACACACATGAACAAGGGCGGCAAAATACACACATTTTTGTGCCACAATAAGCTTAACTTGCTCGAAAAGAAGGAAAAAGGAAGACACTTATGAACTCCAAACCCATAAACTCATACAATATTTACAGATGGACCCTCATTATAAAAAAATTAAAAAGACATAGGCTACTTAATTTTCCATTTTATCTGGGGTTACATATGTCTAAATATATACATCCATTCCCTCACACACCCATATGCGTTAGCCTCAATTTACATAAACACATTAGTGCTATCCCTCACCCATAATTCTGTAGCTTGTGAAAATGACCTCCTACATTTTCTTTTAAATTGTATAACATTATAACTTTGTTTTAACTCCGCATTTAACTTGTTCCATAATTTTACACCATAAATTGACACACAAATCGATTATCATCGATTTACCTGATTAAATTAGGTGACTTTGAAAAAGCTAAAGGGAAGTGGATACATCTCAGTGAAACAATGAGAAAGGAAAGAATTAATAAAGATGCTGCTAAGTAACTGAATGAAGATAAATTAAGAAAACAGGATTATAAAAATGAGATGGAAAAAGATGACAATTCCAAGAGAAAAGAAGAACTGAGGGAGAGAAAAAGACGCAGCAAAGGAGACGAGAGCAGAAGAAACAAAGAAAAGAGGAAGAATGAAATAAAGTCGTTTAAATGAGAAATTAAAGGGGGGAAAGGAGCAAATGGTAAAGCAAAGAGAGAGGATTAATGAGAAGAAGATATAAAAACAATATTATAACCAGATGATTGGGGAGAGAAGAAAAAGATGCATTAGGGGAAGCAAAACAGATTAATAAGGAGAATGATCCATAGGAAGATGAAAGAAAAAGAGCAAAAAGGTGATGAAACGCAAAACTAATAAAGAAAATGAAGACTAAATGGGTAAAAAACAAAAAAAAAATAAAGAAATAATGACGGAGAGTCAGAAAAGGGAAAGATGGATGTAAAGAATTGAAGAAAAAACCACATTGACATCTTAATTGTCTAAAACCATGGGACTTAGCGAGTGTGTCTGCGCGCGTTTGTGTGTGAGAGAGAAAGAGATAACAGAACGAGTCATATCTCAGCTACACACAGCAGACTCGCTCCAACTTAGCTCCAATCTGTCTTGCGATTGGCCGAAGCCCTATCTCCTCAGCAGGTGTGCACGTCTACTCATGCACCTGCTTCCAATACTGTAGAATCTGTAGTTCCTACAACCCACAAGCCCGTTCTGAACACACACCCGCTCAGCCGCCGCCCGTGTGAATGCTTACTTTAGGAACACAACAAGTCACGGAAAGAGAAGCCTGAGAGCTAGTGGGTGAATTATTGAGCGAGGCTTTCCACCCTTGGCCCATGTGAGGCCCCCGCGCCCCAGCCTAGCATCCAGCAGCTATCAGTCCTGACAGTAAAGAGACAGGCAACACGATAGCGGATCGCTGAGAAGCTGGCAGCCTCTGTCTGAGGGGACCGCGGGACTTCTTCAAATGATTTTCTGCCCTGACTTCTTGTTGAGTTAAACTGATGAGAACGCAGGGTGCTTGTCATTTGCTTTCCTCCGCTGGAGAGCCCACCGGTTCGGAACGAACATCTGAGCGTGAGGCACTAATTGAGTTAATGTTAAATTCTTTTAAATAGTGTAGAAAGTTTGCCCTCCGTCAGATATTATCAGTTCTTCAAAAGAATTATTTAAATACATCTAGAGCGCAAAACAACACCGCAGTCATTGTTGGTGACGCACCAAATATGACAAAGTTGGTTGAAAATGATGGTCAATGTTGAAATCTAGGGATAATTGATCACGTGTTTTGCTGCCGATCGCTGCCAATCACCAATACCGATCACATGATTCGATGTTAATGTTTTGCTTTGGGTAGAAATGCTACTATGTGGTCTGGCAAAATGGAACCATAAAATTACTTCATTTAGATAAAAACTTGCAAAATACTTGCTGGCACAATGCAGCAAGTGTTCAGTCAAAACAACAGAAAAAGCTGCAATCAGTAAAACGGTGTCTAACAATAAGGCTTTCAACAGCCCACAATTATACATGAAAGTCAAATAAAGGTCAAGTAAACAAAGTTGAACATCCATTGAAAGTCAAATGCAGGCTGCATTAAAATAAACAATCCTGAGTTACTGAACCAAATTCGCTTGAGAGCATTTCTAGCTGTTCAGTGCTGGTTCTGATTGGTTGTTTCTGACCCAACAGTGTAATACTGCAGAACACAGAGAAAAAGAAGAGGAGTTTAATTTTTAGTTTTCACAGATTACCCCTCATATTAAGACAGAAGATTTAACACTTAAGTAAAAACGTCTTTTGTTTTTGTAATTAACGTGCTGCAGCTTCAAGGAGACGCTGGGTGTGAGAGAACACTGCCATAGTTTTTCGCTTGCATTATGTTACCTATTTAAAAAAAATGCTGCATAGATGTGCGTATTGCTTTGTATTAAATTTTTTTCAATGAGAGACTTGATTACTCAATTATATTCTTGTGCAAACAAAGACGATCCACACAGATCAATTAAACAGTGGCCCAATTCAGCTTCTTTGATTGGTGGAAGAATTACTTTGAAGTAACACCACTTAAATTCCATTTCAGAGTCGTGCATTACTTTTTGTTGGTGTAGATCATAATGTAATTTAATTTAAGGAGTAGGAATACTTCTAAATGCATAAAAAATTTTACAAAACATTTTTGTAAAAATATGAACCATTGCTGCTGGTATCATTTGGATTAAGTTTTTAAAGTATAAGCATGTCGAGTCACTTTGAAATGTTTGAGAAAAAAATGACCTTCATCTCGTCACATTTACTGGATGATTTGCAGCCTAGTGACAGACATGAGTTCAGTTGTTGAGACTCTCTGTACTGTACCTCTGGATAGACTCAAACACACAAATCATCTCTTCCTTTTCTTTTCTTTTTTTTGTACCCATTGTGATGGATATGTTTTGACTGCAGCCTGATTGAATGGCTGTGGCCACATTAGCACAGTGTGACTCCTGCCTCTGTTCGGCTCTCCTACCGTACACTTTGTCCTTTTCAAATATATAAATAATAAAAGTCTGTTGATTAATTTCCCCTCTAATGCGTTGTAGCAATTGCTAATGTCAGGAAAGGAAGAAAGTTTAGCTACCCACACCCCCCCATGCTTCCCCTGCACCCCCCGCCAGCATTCCTGCCACATGTGCTTCACGCTGCCTGATCTTCTCAGTATGCAGTTAATTCGCTTTTTAAAGTGCCTGTCTATTTTTTTTTTTTTTTGAGCCCTCGACCCCTCTCCCCTCCCCCCAAGCTGCAGACATGGCTTAATGGTGACAGCCATTCAATCGGATAATTAACATCCGTTTAACGCTCATTAATGGGATGTATTTGTCTCGTTTGATTTGTAATTACCAGGCATTTTCCACAGGAAAACATTGTGGTAATAGTCCCTTTGTGATGGCTTCATTGATGGAATTGATTTGAGCACAGCAGGGGAGGCCGATAAGTAGGCAGAGAGGAGGCGAGACTGGAACAGGACTGGAGATGCTAATGCCCATTCCTGGTATTTGTGTCGAGATACACAGAATGGAACCCAAACACCTAAACACCCATGCATCTATTGTCTGCACTCACTTTAACTTGCAATACTGACAAATATACCAACTTGTCTACCTACCTAACTTACATTTTAGGGATGTGTGAGATGGCATAAAATTCATATCTTGATATGCATTGTAATGCTTGGTGGTATCAGTATATCTCATGAAGTGGATGCAAGATCAGTGAAACAAGATCTCGTGATGTGTTTTTGGTAAAAAAAAAAAAGAAAAAAGCTTTGCAGAAGGAGTGAAAATAAAGACAGAGTGTCATTTTGTCAGCATTTATTTTGAAAATTGCTATGGCATAAAATAAATCCAATAAAAAAAATGTTCTAGGTCCCCCTTGGGTGCGCGCCCCGCAGTTTGGGAACCTTTGCATTAGGATATAAAGTTTTCTTTGTGGTGTTGTTTGACTCTGAGAGATTAGCTGAAACAACCAATCCGTTCTCCCTGAAGGAGCCTCACCCACTTCAGTCCATTTACTTTTCAAGGTCATCCATCTCGCCGCGCTGCGTGTCGCCCAGCGTAAATCGAGCTTACCTTAAACTGGAAGTTGATGCCTTCATTTAGCGATTCCTTGTTACCATCCTGGTTATCACTGTAACAGGAGGACAGCAGGCATGCTGAGTGTCCCATTTCCACAGCTGATCTCCCAGACATGTTCATCCATCATGCTTACTGCCTCTGTGGCTTGTTTGTGGCTTCATATTTTCCCCAGGGAACCAGCAGAGGAGCCCTTTTCAAACTTTGTCTGTAGATTGCAGTTTAAATCCACTTATTGTACCAGGATGCTGCTGCTGCAAGGCGAGGACGTAAAGATTTAACTCCTTTTTTAGGAGCTTGCAAAACATTTTTTTTCTCCTTTGTTGATGAACTGAGGTTGGAGGTAAAAGTTGACATTTATCTCCTTTTTCCTCACTGATTGATTGTTGTCCTGGTTTTGGAAAATGTAAGCCAATCTCAACCTCTTTACTAAAGTGCACAACTTAACGGTTTGTTCATTTTAGATGCATAAAGTTGAGCTCATTTAGTTCAAGTAAAAGCAAAAATCTAGCAATAAACTCGCACAAACACCATCAATACACCTCATCTCTGACATTAGAAGGGCTGTGTCTCATATTTTGTTGTTTTAGATTTTTTTATATTAAGAGGGTAATAAATTGGGTTTAGGGAGGCGCGCCTGCATAGAACACACATCTTTAAACAGCAGTAAAGTACAGAGATCATTCTGCATCAAACTCACCTGAAAACATCATAAGGCTGAATTCAAACTTCTTTCTGTCTCTCTTTCTCTTTCTTTCTAGCCTTAGCTAATTAACAACGCACATCCCCACATGGGCCTGTAACAACATAAAACCATTTAAAAGACAACAAAACAAGATGGCATGATAAAATGTCATACATAATATCAATCCTAAAATGAAGTTAAAATAGATCACAATGAAAAAAGAGCCATCATGGTGCCGCCATGGACTGGCAGGTAACCGATACTTGAGGAAGGCCAGGCAGGAGAGAAATGAGTCCATGTCCAAATGTCTACCTGCAGCATCCAGTCGGCCCAAACTGTACGCTGCATAAAATTGAAATGGGAGGAACTCTTGTTGATATGAGGTGCATTTCTCAACTGCTGTGCAAGCTGTACCCAGGTACAGCTGGTGCACTATCAATCATCCATCCATTTTCTAAACCTGCTTGTCCGTACAGAGTCATGGGAGGAGCTGGTTTCTATCTCCAGCAGGCATTGGGTGAAAGGCCCATCGTCTCTCCGTCACAGGCCTAATGAAAAACCTAGTCCATTTATTTTGTTTTTCTTTTTTACCCCTTTTTGCACTTAAAGGTGGGCGATCACCTCAGACTACTAACCCAGTCTCCTCACGTGTGGAACGAAGGTGTGCTCTCTCCAGCTCCCACTTTATTCCAATGTATTTATTTACCCACTTATACACGGAATAAATCAAGGTCAGCACACAATGCCGCCGCACGGCTATTAGGATTCATTGTAATGCAGATTCTCTGGTAGCGACTGCACTACACTGACAGCTACAGACGTGCAAACAGCCAACGGGAGCACACTCACACACATGCTCACACACACAGGACGCGCTACAGAAGCACATGTTCTGTAAACAGTTTAGCTAACAGTAGTGGGACCCAGTCGGAAGGTCACTCTTTTCCCTCCACCGTCCGTCTTCCCCATTCCTCTGGTAGAGTTCATATTTCAAGATCCACATCGTACGGTATTTACTTATCAAACACTTCAAACATGCACAGGACCAAAGTGTTGTACATTTAAGTATTAACCTCTAGGCAAACGCTAGATCGGATTGTATGAGCGGTGCAGCTCTGCGATGCCTTTGACAGATGTTTGGGGCTACAGCTTGTTTTCTGTGGCGTCTCCCCCGGAGGGATCGCACATTTTTCCACACTGTCCGAATCAAAATACTTTTGAAAATCTGATCAAATTTAATAATTTATCTGGCACCAGCATCCCATGACCTGACTGTTAAAAGGGATGCATAAATCAGCTTACATTTCACTTTTAAATTCTTCGTTTTTATTGTTTTAAGTCTCAAATTGTTTTCCAAGCTCTGTTTATTTTCTCAGTGACATTTAATCAAGACTGCTCAGCCTGTGTGATTCTAAACAAACGATTCCCTGGAATGTGAAAACACAGCAAAATATTTAAAAATGCAAACATTGGTAACTGGTCAGTTTCATCAGCTTAGTCTCTTTCAAAAGGTATACATATTTTTTTCAACAGTAAAGAGCAAGAGCAGAACATTTTGCAGTCACAAAACCCACAGGTTATGTAGGCTTTGTCTATTTCCTGGCAAGGCCTAAGAAACAGGTTTTCCAGGAAATAGCTGTAAGCAAGCTACAACCTCTTACTTACGAAGGAAGAGGTGTTTTTTATTTCTGTTGATTTGTTTGTTTGTTTGTTTTTAATATGAGAATAAAGTTGTAATTTTATAAGAATTCTCCACCAAACTGCGCTGATTTGAGAAACACCGAGCATCTTCAGAAGTTATAGTTGGTATCAATTTTGCAAAAAAGGAAATACTGAATCTATTAACACATCGGAGTCCAGTTCTTATCAGCCACAGGACTTTAAGACGTTTCTTTAAACTACTGATTCTGTCTGAAAGAAAGAACATGGAGCCGGTCAGATCTTATAACTGTATCAAGGCTTTTTTTCCACATTAAAACAACTTTTTTCTCCTAATTTTGACTTTCTTCTGGCAGTATTGCATTTTTATTCTGCTGTCAATCAATGTCATGTACTCGCTGCTAATGTTCTAATACTAGAGAAACAACTCACTGGTAAATGAAATGCCATCATCGGTGGCCATGCTAACTAGCCTTAGCATCCATCACAGGCTGTGCTAGCTGCAGCGTAGCAGAGGGTTACATACTGCAGCTTTAATGGACTGAACCTTGCAGTCTGAGATGTTGCAAGGTTGAGATTTTGCAATGCAAGCATCAAGTCCCAATTCCTCCTCCTGTAATACCAACCAAAGAATACATCAGAAGCGAAAAGTTCAACTAGCTGGTCTTCATATTTCTTCTTTGAGTGTTTACCTGAGCCTTGCATTGCAGGCGCTTACCCTGGCAGCATGAAACACAAACCGTGTGTTTATGTTTGTGTTCAGTTTGCATTAGCAAAAGCTTGTAGGGGTGGGTGTGTGTAGGTGTGTGTGGGGGTGTGTGTGTGTGTGTGTGTGAAGAGCCCCCGGTGAAGCTGTCAGAGACTTCAGAGTGCTTGCTGTCTCTCTCATTGATGAACAAGCTGCTCTGAGGTCTGACGTGACCGGCTTCTCAACTCGGGATGCTCAACAAAACCGTCATGAGATGGAGGGATTAATGGGATAAAAACAAGAATGAGACAAACAGTCTGGGATGGATTTTGCTTGAAGGGATTGTTTCTTGCTTTGGTTGGACTTTCAGAGTGTGAAAGGGATGAAGCTTTAAACACAGATCTGAAGATACCACGCAAAAATAAACGGACACAAAACAGCAGCCTGAGACCAAAACAAGCTGAATTATACTATATTGTGGAAATCATCCTACAAAGGGACATTCACTTCAATATTGAAATGAGTATGAAAAACATATTCAGTCAATATAACACGATATAAGGTCAAGAAAAATCGCCCACTGTGGTTGTTTTTGTTGTTCATATTTTGTACTTCTGAAGAATCTCCCAGATATTTTTTGGTAAGGAAACATTTTACATCACATGAGGAGTACATTTTCAGAACTCTTTTGACTGACAGTGAGTCAGTGAAAATAAAAAATATAACTAGAATTGAAGCAAGTTTAACCATCCACTAGGATTATTTTTACCATACATTTTAAATTAATATGAAAAATATTAGCATTTCAAGATAAACACTTTATCTAGCAGTGCAGACATACCTCATCTACCGTCGGGCGCCTAATACAGTCACCAAGCGTACAACACAAAAGTCACAAGTGCCTTTTTTTTTGTAACTTGTCAAAAAAATCACGAAGAGAAAAAAGCATTTATTTAGAAATTGTCAAATATGAGGCTGACCTTGTCCATGTTGATGAAAGTCTCCAGTTACATGATGTGGTCAGTCGCCTGCTTTTTAACAAACTCGTAAACTGTCAACTTCAAAAGTTAAAAACAGCTCTGTCAGTGGACCTAGCACCTTTTAAAATTATTGGCTTAAAACAATTTTATATCTTACTGTCAACTTACTTGTAAGCCAGTTTTGTCTTATTTCAAATGAACTAAGACACTTGCACTAGAAACTAGACAAAAATACTTGGTAAGATTTTGTGTTTTTGCAGTGTAGGAGTTCGACACTTTGAGTTTTGTCAATATATAAATGTATATATATTAACCTTTAGGCCACATTGTTCTTGTAAATACGTAAATTAATGTGGACACTTTCAACCAGCCTATAAACTGTCTTAACAACAAGCTCCACAAACTTTCAGGTTTTTAATGAGCATTTTTCTTCCTGAACCACACTGGCTCAGGTCAGTACTGCAGGCCTCGTTTGCTTTTTTTTTTTCTTACTGTAGTTTTGAGGAAGATATATAATACAAACAGGTAAAATTGAACACTAGTTGTTTGAAAAGTAATGATATTTAAATGTGTTCAACACCAATGTGACCTAAAATCTGATGTACAACATGATGGGCTCACTGAAGTATCGCTCCATATATCTCTCATCAGTTTAACAGGAAATATATAACTTGATTAAAAATGACTGGGATCACACAAGTATTACTGAAACCCAGTTGGCTCTTATTTGCTTCCTCCGTTCCTCGGTGCTCTCCAGTCACTCCTAATTGAAGCCTGTTTCTATAGCTGAAAGGACAGGCAGAAATGGGCATTACTGTGACACATGAATGGTGAAAACTAAGTAATGAAAATTGAATAATGAGCAGCATGTGCCTAAGTAACAAAAGCTTTTTCATTTGCCACCGTTTGTACGACGCCGAGTGAAAAGTCTCTTTCTACTTGCAGAAAAGACTTTTGGTTTATTAGTCGCAGATATTTTGCTGCCATTTCTTTTGTTTGTGTCTTTGCAAAGTCCAATTATCTACTTATATGGCATGTGTACATCAACGTAAATGTCAGCCAGTTGCTTTATTTACCAGTGAATAATTATACAATCTACATTCAGATTCAGAAAGTCCTAGTGAAGGCGCTAATGCCAGTGACAGCTATGTTGCTGATGGTGTACAGTTAAAGCTCGTTCTTTGATTTTGTTGCACAAGCGGGACAGAAGTACACGCTTTCTAACATGGTTTTCTATATATGTTCAACACAACTTATATGACATATTCATGGATATTTTTTAAGCAGTTAAACACCACATGAATTAGGAACGGCTGATTTTGTACACCAATAGCTTCACAACTTTAGTCAAACATGTAAAGATAACTAATTTGTTCAGTCAGTGCAATTACCATAGAATATACTGAATAGATCTGTCCTAATGCATCAGGCACATAGCCACTGATATCTGATCTAAAATTGTTTTCAATAACAGCACCAATGTAGGTTGTTAGATAGGAAGGTAAATAGGAAGATGGGCTACAGACATACCTACCAAAGTAGGTATTTATCCTACTTTGGTAGGTATGTATGAAGGTAGGAAGTTAAATATGAAAGTAAATAGGAAGGTAGGGTACATGCTATATACCTTGGCAGGTAGGTTGGAAGGCAATAGTAGGTAGTTAAATAGCAAGGTAGGCTACATACATACACAGGTAGGTATGTAGGTAGGAAGTTAAATAAAATGGTAAAGAGGAAGGCAGGTAGTGTAGCGATTTCAGTTTTTCTGCGTGTTTAATTTAGATTTCTGTGCATCTGTGGAGTGTCTGTCTTGTCCTGTCTACACCTCAATTGTTCCCAGGGGTGTCTTGTTCTGTGATTACCCTCTGTGTATTTAATGCCGCCTGTGTTTCTGTGTCCTAGTCGTGTGTCGTTGCTGTCTTGTTCACTGCCTGCATTGTTCCTTTTGACCAGTTGCTGCTAGTTTAGAGCCTTAGCCTTCTGCTCTACTGGGATTATTTGTGTATTATTCATCATTAAACCATCATTTTCATCATTCTAACCTCAGTCTACAGCGACTGCCTCACCTCCTCACACTGCAATTCATGACAAGTAGGTTGCTTAATACAGTGTTTTGTTTTTTTAACAGGTCTTGTCTAAATACCTTAGACCACTGGTTCCCAAAGTGGGTCCTGGAGGCCCGGCATCCTGCATGTTTTAGTTCTCTCCCTGGTGGTAGTAACAACTTTTTCAGCTTGTCGATGTTCTTCTTAGACCTTCTAATGAGCCATCAGTTGATGCAGGTGTGTTAAACCAGGGACAAAACTAAAACATGCAGGATGCTGGGCCTCCAGGACCCACTTTGAGAACCACTGGATTAGACTATGTATCTAATAGCATCTCACATTGGCCACCATTCTGCATGTTTTAGTCGTTTTCCCTGCCTCAAATTAATCCAATGATTGGTTCATTACGTCTTGACATGATGATGAGGGAATTCAGCTGTTTGAATCATCAGCTGTATTGAAGCCCTGGAGGGTTTTATAAGCTGAGCTGATTCTCCAATGATATGAAGTTTGTCTTTGATATCTTATTTTAAAGTCATTTTCACATGCCAGTCAAAACTGTCGGCGGTATAATTTGTGCCTATTCTTAGCACAAGCCCCTGTGATTTTTTTTGCTGCTGGTTGTAGTTCTGCTCACGCTGACAGAAATGTTACGTTGCACTTCTACTGGTGAGATGTTTTAACACATAAATGCACATAAATTGCAAGAGTTTTCACACCATTGAACCTTTCTCATTTTTGATAATCCAGATTAGGCTAATTTTATGCAATTCAGTTTTTGTTCGTAGCGCCAATCCACAACAACATGCTGAACAATCTAGTTATATAAAGTACCGCAGTTGAAGTCCTAGGAGGTTGGGGACATGCTGATAACTTTTCCTTACTCAGCAAAAACCTCATGCAACGCAACAATTTTGCATTATCTGCTGTTTTACCTGTAATCAACTTCACGTTCTCTCTCAGCTTCTCTTCCTAGAAGCTACATCCGGCCTGGCCGTCGGCTAAGCTACTGCTGCCAATAACTTGATGTACTTATCCTACAGACGATACACTTGTCTCTGTCTTTCTGTGTTTCATCCTGGCTCTGTCCCAGACGAAGAGCAATTAGCAGAGCTAGTGGTGGGAATAACTGTGTGGGCTCTCTGTCATTCTATAGATTTTACTACTGGCACCGGGCTTTTTTGTTAAGCTGCATTAATCTCCTAAATATACTCTCAAGGCACTAATTCTGCTATCAACTCAGATTTTTTTTTCTAACATAGTATATTCTCCTGGGCCAGTGCTTTTAAGTTCTTGGTTTGTTGCTCCTTGTTTGGTCCGCTCTAATTGAACTCTAATTTGCTAGCCTACAAAGTCCAGTACATTTGGGGAGATGACGATGGGCGACAACCAAAAAAGTGAACTCTGGTCCGCCTACAAACCTGTGTCTCGGTTTGGTTGAAGAGAATGCAATTTGAATGCAAGTTGAACGCATAGTGGACCAGAGACCGCTCCAAAAGCAAACAAACTATAGCAAAGGGCATTCTGGATAAGTTTTTTTCATAGACAAAAGTGAAACCTTACAACCACTAAAATCTGATACCCCTAACAGCCTTAAAGCTCCAGTTGGCTGCAGCAGAATATTGGTCACAATGACCAAAACTTTGAGTGTTTCTTACTGTGATGGGGGAAGTTTTCCTTCCCATTGTTGCTACATCCTTGCTTAACATGAAGGATTTCTGCATGAAGCCACTGTTACTTTAAAGTCATTCAAGTCAAGAGACTTGAATGAGCATCTGGGTTTCCTCAGGCAAAAAATTACTTGAATATTAAATTCCCTTGTTTGATAACAGAGGTCCAATCAAAATGTATGTGATTGATGCTGAATTTGTATTTAGTAATAACTGTACTGAATTGGCAATGTTTAAACATACTTCTATGTTTAAACTGGATTCATTTGGTGTTGTTTTTTTTTTGCTGTGAATTGTTGCTGCATAAATAAACTGAACTGAATGAGCTTAAATCTTGGTCATCCAGTTTTATAGTTCCTTTTTCTGACTTTAAACCCAAAAAGGCTAAGGCTGCCATCTATAAACTTCACAAGACAACCAGGAGGCCGGCACCCTGTCTGTAAGACAGCACACATATTTAACGGGGAGCATAAATTAGCCTGTGAGGAGGAGAGCAAGCTGATAAAGTTGTCTGCTGCTGCTGTTTTTCTGTGTAAGCAGATCCACATCTGCCCCATTTACCATTGCAAAAGCCTATTAGCTGCCTGGAAAGAGAATATATTTATCAGCAAGCCCTCCATTATTAATAAGTGCAGAGTTAAAAGTGAATATGTATCAGAGAAACTGAATAACGTCGGAGCTTGGGCTGGATTCTCATGGTCTCACTGGGAGTATCAACAGTTCAGGATATTTTCAGCCCAAATCTGAGCAAAGGCAAGAATGGCTTTCATCTCTGCTGTGAAGTTCCTGCCATTACAAGCTGGTAATTATACATTACACTCGGTGGCTGGGGGCAGAGGGCCAAATATCTTCAGATGGATGATTTGGAGTTGGGTTTAACAGTTTTGTTTGATTTAGTTGATGTGCTAATAAACACATAGGATTCGTGTGCATCTGGCTGCATTCTCTGAAAACGTGAGTTTGTTTTGATTTTCTCTGTGTTTTCTCCATCCCTGTGCAGCCTGTGAGGTGGGTTTCTATAAGCCGGTGGCAGGCGACGGCCCGTGTGGGAAATGTCCCCAACACAGCCACTCGGAGACCAGAGCCGCCGTCTCCTGCCCCTGTGACTCCAACTACTACAGGGCGGCAGATGACCCGCCAGCAGCACCGTGCTCCCGTAAGGAGACACACACACACCGTACACCACAATACCGCTCTTCAACAGCGACTCGTTTACACTGGTGACCGGATGGGGGTCTGTCACAATAATTATCAATATTGACTGATAGAAACCTCAAACTGAACCTTCAGTACATCTTTCTTTCTCCAGGCCCTCCATCTGCTCCCGTGAGCGTCATCTCCTCAGTCAACGGGACGTCTGTGGTTTTAGAGTGGGATCGGCCGCTGGACACTGGGGGACGCAGCGACCTGCAGTACAGCATACTGTGCCGGAGGTGCTCCGGGGACGGGCCATGTGAGGACTGCACAGCTTCCCCCGGAGGCAACAGTGGGGGGAAGGTGGGGGGCGGGGCCAGCATCGGGCTGGGGGGAGGGGGCATCGTGGAGCGCTCTGGCAGCGCCGCGGTCAGATTCATTCCTCGCCAGAGCGGTCTGGCCGAGTCCCGGGTGACGGTGCTCAACCTGGTGGCCCACACCAACTACTCCTTCCGCATCCTGGCCACGAACGCTGTGACACACCTGAGCAACGAGGCTTCACCGTATGCCGTGGTCAACATCACAACAAACCAGGCAGGTAGGGTTCATGACGCAAACATATGGCTTGATCGGAATCACACAAACATTTTGGAGTTAACCTCAAGCACTGAGCAGAGGTGGGCAGGGGCCCGAAAATTGGGCTCAATTGAGAGAAGCACAACTTCAACATATATTTACTCAAGTTAAAGTAAAAAGTAGCCGTCCAGGAAATTACATGAGTAAAAAAAAGTATTTGGTAAAAAGTCTAGTGAGTAACTGATCAAATTATGAATCATTTAATATTTAAACATACAAGATGGACCAAAATGAAATCAGTTTTTTGGGGGGGGTTTTTTCAATTAAAAAACTTTTGAAACCTTAACAAAACCGGTGTGTGTGTGTGTGTGTGTGTGTGTGTGTTCATTCAGTGAAGAACAAAGAATCCAGATCTTACTCAAGTGAGAGAACTGAAACATCCTCATAAAATGACTGGAGTAAGGGTAAAGTTTGGCTTATGTACTTTTGAATAATTTATTATAAATGAAATTGTTAGTGAATTTAAAGATTCTTTAGTTGAATCGGGGCACCATCCATTATCTCTGGAATCATAAGTCAAACTCTTACCACTACAAGAAATGATCACTGACATGCTCATTTCAAATTAAGTCTGATCATTTGTAAACATGACTAGAAAGTTAGACTGTAAAGCCTAACTTTACAGCTGAATTACCCTGTACATAACTCCTTTCTTTAACTACCAACATGCAATCTAGCTAATGATGGAAAAGACAAAAAGAACATACTGTATGTATACTTAATGAGAAAATGGGGATTAAATCAGATGAATGAATGATATCCAGACTGAAGTGAGTCAGTCACTTTGGGACAATGTGCTCAGACCTAGTCATAAGCTAGCTTTAAGTTAGCCACATACTAACCTTAAACTAGACTTACACTTGTCTTAAGCTAACCTTAGGCTAACTTTAAGTTAATCTTAAGCTAACCTTCAACTGAACAAAAATGTGTTGCCTTGGGCAACAACAGAGTGAGTGAGAGAAAAAAGGGCGAGGTTGCGGATATGAATGCCCAGCTAACTTTTATCGCGTTCTCTATTCTCTACTTCTCCTTAACCAGAGCGGTTTTATAAATAATGTAATTCTACACAGCAGAGGAGTGCTTTTGTGTTTCAAAAATGTGAAATATGACATTTTTAGTTTCCTCCCAGCAATTATTAGAATGCAGTTCAAATAATCACATTCAGACTTTGTTTACATTTTGAATTTTAAATCGCTCAGTTAAAATGATTTACAATCGAACTGTTGAGAATTGAAACCATTAATATTTGTCTGTTGAAGAAACCACGTCCCAATCAAAACCTCTAGGGCTTCGAAAACGTCTACATGAATAATTAATGTTGATTCTGTAGCTCTTCTGGACGTGAGACAACATTCTGCTGCTGATGAGAGTTTCAGATTCAGACAGGCATCTAACAAACATTACGTTTTGAAACGTTTGAGCTGCCTGTCATTGAGATAAGTTTCATGTTCTGCCCAGCAGGGTGTTAACATGATCCCAGAAGGAGCTGTGTGTTGTCTCACGGTAAACACTGTCTGTCTTTTCCTCCGTCCTGATCTGTCCTGTTTGCTCTGCAGCCCCGTCGGAAGTGTTATCCATCCGCCAGGAGAACGCCAGTCAGAACAGTGTGACTCTGATGTGGCATGAACCCGACCAGCCCAACGGAGTCATCCTAGAGTACGACATCAAATACTATGAGAAGGTATTGAGCTCAAAGTCGAGGGTCAGTTGCACACTGCAACACCAAAACAATACTGATCTGAAAAACTTTTTGTATGCCTTTTTATCATGTCATAAACTCCACTGAAAGACCAACTCAAAATGGTGCATAGTTATTTGGAGGATGGTGTGGTTTTTAACAAAGACGTGCTGATTTAAAGAACAGGGCAAACATTTGGTAAAAAGTGCCCCGGTCAGATCACGTGTCCAAAATGTAACCTGGAAGCAACATGAAAAATGTCCTGTGTAACCCTGAACATCACCCAGAGCACCGCTGATCCTCTTGGAGAAGCATGGTGGTGGCAGCATCATCCTGTGAGATTCTGGAAAGTGGGAAGAAGCTCAAAACACAGAAAACCTGGAAGAAATCTTTCAGTACAGCCAGTGGAGACAGAGTGGTGGCTGACAGCACTGAGGCCTGCCTCCTTGCTCTGATTGGTTGTTTCTAGTCAGCACTGGGAGCTCAGGGAGAAGGCCCAGCTCTGTTTTAATAGATTAAAAACTGATGACATATTGACAATTTCAATAAATATGTAAAAAAAAAAGTTTTTTACATTTATTTAAATATATTTAAATACTGCAGTGGAAGCTGCAATTCCATACTGCAGCTTGATACCTGTACAGTCATTGTGCTGAAAGGCCCAGGGACAGATCTGAGTGGAGATCCAAGCCGTGGCAGCCGGATACGGAGCAGATAAGCTAGTCCAGGAGAAGGATCCTGGTGGCAGATCCTCTAATTGAAAGGAAATGGGGGTCGAAAGGCAAGAGGAGCAGGGAGGACAAGGCAGTGTGGATTTCAACTTAGCAGAAGTGACAGTGACAGCGAGCGGCTGTTGGGCACATAAACCTCACAATCAGCTAATTGCTGCGAGCGTGTGTGTGTGTGTGTGTGTGCATTGCGTGTCGGTGGGTGTGTGCGTGCGGCGATAGGAATCATCTAATTGCAGAAGGAGTGGCCTGGGAGCCTGCTGTCTCATAGCCAAACAAGCAGGTTGGTGTGGGGAGGGCTGAAGGATTAGCTTGTCTCTTGCTCTGCGTCTTAATCTTCACCCAGAGGCTGACACTTTTGTGTGTGTGTGTGTGTGAGGATTTCAAGTGGACCAGTCAGCTGTGTGTATTCTCAAGGTTTCTCTAGAACTTCACAGAACAAATCAGAGTCATGTGGAGGGCGGTGGTTCGTTGCTGCTGGTCATTAGCTGAGCACGATGAAGACAAAATCCCTGCTAAAGACGCATGAGTCATTCATTTTGGAGCTCACTAGCACCTCTTGTAACTGTTTAACCCGCTCTGCCTCTACAAAGTGAGGCTAGCAGTGACAGGAATAATTAACTGAATTTTTAATCCAGATTGTATTAAGAGTCTTCTCTATAGGATCTGAACAGAATAGACGTTTAGCTCTGGCATTTTTGGGATCTTAAGGATTCAGTTTTTTTAATATTATGTTTATTAGGTATTTTGAAAATGTATACAGAAAGAGAGAGAAAAAAAAGAACAATAACAGGGCAAAACTTACACAGCACTGAGGCAGAGAACAAAAAAAAGCAGGAGGCATGTACCTAAATTACAGCAATTATTTGAAAAAAGTAACCAATTTCTACATAACCTTAAACACACACATCATTCGGTTTCACATTACTCGTCATTAAATTTTGAAGCATTCAAGCACACGTTCCCATCTTTTTTTAAAAGCATAGAAAAAATCTGCCATGTTTATGACAATCCCCTGGTAACTCATTGAGTCCATTTTTGCCTTAACGTAATGCCATAGTTTAAGATATTTATAAAATCCCTGGAGACAAAGTCATATTGTGTTAAGTCCTCAAATGTCTTGAATTTTCCATTATTCCATAGATCATGTATCCTAGTGATGCCTGCATCTTGCCAAGATCTAAGACCAAGACCAGCGCCCTCTACTGTCAGATCCTGGTTGTCTACCAATGTCGCCAGAGTTGAGACATTTTTATTCTGACCAAACATTTTCCTCAGAATGCCCCACGCCTTAATAGTATTAGTAATTATAAAGTTATCTTTGACAATGAGTGGGAGTTCTCAATTTTGTTTAACATATTTATAGGGTGATGAGGTTTATAAACACTTTTCTCGATCTCGTGTGTCTTTAGATTACTTTTCCAGGTTGTAATCATTCTACAAAATATATGTTTTGCTTCCTTTAACATTAATCAATTAATCAACTACCAGAGAGTAAACTAAGAGTAGAAGAGTGAATCTTCACAGAAAAGAGGGATATTGTATTCATGGTTACAAAGGAAAAGTATTGTAGGTTATTTTGAGTCATCACTGTACTTTTTCATTTCAAAATGTAAGACTGAGAGCAAACCTTTAGATCACTGACAGTCTCAATTATCTTCTGTTTTCACATGAACATGTAGTATAGTCAAAGTAGTGACACTCGAGCCAAATTCCTTAAGTTTATTTTCCTGTGTTTGTCTGACAGGATAATGAAGAGCAGAGTTACTCCACCCTAAAAACTAGAAACACCAGTGCTCTTGTGTCGGGGCTGAAGCCAGGGACAAAGTACATCTTCCAGGTCCGGGCCAGAACGTCAGCAGGCTGTGGACGCTTCAGCCAGAACGTCGAGATCCAGACTGGAAAAGCAGGTGACCGGAACTCAGCTGCTGGACGCAGCTGCTCCTCTGCCCTGCCACTTGGGAGCCATTCTTGATTTTCTTCAATATGCAGGGTCCCTTTGCAGGTTGAAAAATACATTTTTGGAGTCTAATGTAGACAGTTTTCAGGTCATGATGAGTATGGGGGAAAAACAGTGTAGTAAAAAATATATATCTACCTCTGCCTTAAATTTATTGTTACCTTTTGGAGCTACACTCTAAAAATGAGCTGAAATTGAATGAAATCTCTGGACAAATATGAAGTTTTGACGTTAATTTTGAACAACAGGTTTGGGTTTTGGGGACTGTGTCAATCAGTGCCAGCCCAAGGAATACACGTTAAGTGACTGATTAGGGCCCCCACAACACCATGCCCTCCCCCTAACAGCACCAAGTTAGCATGTAATATAAAATTGCATGTCAATCAGTCATAATAATTTGCTTTAATTTTAATTGTTTTTTCTTATTTCTTGTTTTTATTTCTGTCTGTACAAAATAAATAAATGTATATATATTTAAAATAACATTGATTAGTACAAATTAAATGCTATTGCACATGGAAAAGCAATTTCTGCATTGTTTTTATAGCTACACAAATAATGGTTAATCTCTTCATAATGTTTTTTAGTTTGTAGCTCCTGTAAGGTAAAAATCAACAGCCGTAATAACTCTGGTATGAGGTAAGCTAATTGCAAATGATGCTAATAATGGCAGCTATGTACAGATAGAGCAGCTTAGGAATGATAAAGCATTTAGTGCTGACATGTTAGTATAGGGGTCCCCAAATAAAAATCCGCTTAGGGCCTCAAAAAGGCTTGGGACGGCCCTGCTGTGTCTCTCCTATCAATACTGAGTTGTTTTCTTTTTCTTTATTGCTTTTAATGGGGCAATCCATCTGAGACAGAACAACAGAATTCTACTACAAAGTGTTAATTATTTTTATTTTATTAAAATAATGAATTTCCATAATACGGAGTGTGGCAGACAATGTGCAGAGCAGACTGTCCCACTCCCAGCTTATCTTCCTTTAAAAGATACTCATTCATTCTCATTTTCTGGCTCTGAAGCCAACGGAGCCATCAGAGAGTGAGGAGACGACATGCTGGCCAGTCAATAAGCACCACAGATCTTGAATAAAATGCTAAGTAGTCCTATTACTGCCTGGACTAACACTGTTAGTTCAGAGAGCAGAAACAGAGCTGTTGTTCTGTATGGTCCCCTTTGAGCTACAAACATCAATTTATTGTGTTGGAATTTTATGGGACAGACCAAAACCAGTTGTTTTGAGTGAAGATGAAGAAAGTTAGTGAACCGACGTCCTCATGAAGACCAAGGGGCAGACCAGATGGGTTAGGGGAGAAAGCTGTGTAGACATTTAAAGTAGAGTTTGGTTATAAAGCAATATCCCAAACTTGAACATCACGCTGTTCAATCAGGTATCCAGAAGTAGAATGAATAAAGCACAACTGCAAAACTACACCGTACGTAACCCTGGAAACGCCAACTAGTGGAAGGTGAATGAAGCCAAGAAAAACTGTCAGCAGACCCGATCTTCCAACATCACATCTGCAGAAACCATACAGCCAGCGCGACAATGGATGGCTTCAGATCTAGGAATGAACATGCATTAGAATAACCAAGATGTATTTGAGAATCAATGACATTTTGAAGAATGTTAATTTTTTTCTGCATCTGTTTATATTTTGCCATAAATAGACTGTCATCTTCTTGATTCCATCTGCTTGTTTAGTTTGTATATTCTTCTCTTTAACCGTGTTGCAGTTCTAAGTGCAGATTTAATTGCCAGTGAGAACAGCCAGCAGTCATAATGCTGCTGACAAACTTTCAAAGTCAAACACAAAGTAATTAGAAAGTTCTTAAACTCAAACACCTTCCTGTCCTCATCGGTCTCGGCGTGAACGGTAACCTGTGGACCGCTGCAGCCTCTCCTCAGCTAAACGCTGCTGGTTTGTGTCTCTGCAGCTCCTCTGCGTTACAACACCATGACCATCATCTGGATCTCCTTGGCCCTGGTGTCCGGCCTGGTCGCCTTCCTGGCCATCATCATCTGCAGGAAACGGCAAGGCTACACTTTACCACACTACCCGTCGCTGCTGTGTGTGGAACACTTTCTTATGCTACTGTCTCTCTTGGTGTAACGTTGTGTTTGATCGAATGTTCTGTGTGCTCTTTGTAAATGACGCCTGGCTTTGTCACAGGAATCAAAATGAGAGATGCTGCAAAACTGAGGAAAGGGAAATTGAAATGATAAAAAAGTGGGGGCGTAGAAAGTCTTGTGTTATTTAAACATTGAGGTTCTTAATATAGTTAGAGTGGCTACGTTCACACAGCAGGTCTTCCTGCTCTATTCCAAATTTTTGCTGAAATTTGATTAGTTCGTACTACTAGTTAAATGCGACTGCAGTCTGACTTCTGTGTGAACAGTTTAAGACCGGCAACATAGACCTGACACAGGAGTGCAGTAATAATGGACTCCACCTTATATTGGTCGATTTTAAAGCCGTTGAGCAGCAGGAGATGATATTATCACCACTACATCATAACGAGATGAAGGAAGCTGATATAAAGAAATCACACTAATAACAGCAGCCTGCAGTGGAGCATCTGGATGTGCAGTCAGAGCCAACAGGTTGGGATGTGATTCACTTCACTGACAGACTTCTTTCATCATTCTAATTTTCAGCCGTTGTGTTTACTGTGTCTGACTTCTTCTGCTGCAGAATTATGACGTAAAAGTTGGATTAAATGCGACCTGATCGTTCAGACTGCAGGCACTTTGAAAACAATTGGACCCCTGTCTGATTTAGTACCGCTGCAGAAGAGGCACAGGTCAGATTCTTTGGGGGGTGAGGAGATTGGAATTGGGTCGTTCAGACTGCCAGTAAGGGTCTCATTTACCTTTTGTGTGAACGTAGCTTTAGTTTTGTGAACCATCGTTCTGTTGCCACCACAAAGTGACTTAATCTGATGTAAGTTTCTACTATAAAAGATGAGGTATGGACTTTCAGCATGACACACTGTGTCTACGTTCAGGAAGTAGGAAAGTAACTTTTGAGTTTTCCCCTTTTTTTATTGGCTTCCATAACTAAGGACTGCAACTTGGGCCTCACTGTTGCCAACTTAGCAACTTTGACACTGTTTTTACCCCCTAGCAACTCCGTCAAAAAAAAAAAAAACACAACTAGGTAAAACTTTACAGATGACATTGGAAATCATATAAAAATATATTTTTATCTATTAATGAATCTTATTTTTCTCAGAAAATGAAGACTGTGAAAAAGGAAACAAGGTGTTGAGGTGACATTAGGTCACTGGATCAAACCAGACTCAATGAAACTTAATTAAAGAGTACAAATAATTAATTATGAAAACAAAGCCAAAAAAATAACATTGTAACTTCATTACATCGTGTCTATAGATTCTAATCCAGCCAATGCAGATTTGGAATTGCAACAAAAATAATTTAAAAAATTGGCAGAAGATGGAAAAACAGAGACAATACTGTCTCAGATGGTCTAAGGTGACCATCTGCTTTGGGGTTTCAAACTAAAGGTCCACGTCAAAAATTTTAATCAGTCTGTGCTGCATTTGATTATCTCTAATTCAATATTAAAAATTATTTGATTGACTCATACTGCACTAAAGATTTTTTATGTGACTTTAGATTGAGATTCATGAAGCCTTCTGCCTGTTGAAACCTTGTGGAAAAAGCAGAATAAATTGACAAGCATAAAAACCCACATATGGAAACATCTGGACTACAGGATGCTGCATATGTTCTTTGCACAGTTTGTGATGACAAGTTGTGTGAAAAATCCAATGGATTATTCTCAGTTTTTCCCCCAAAGTGTTTTGAGTCTTAACCTGCGCTGTGAATCCAGTGTTGGTTATAATCCTGTCTGATGATCTAGGTGTTCTGTTACCCCCGATAATCAACGACAAACACTTTTACCACCGCTTTAATTAGAGCTAATAAGTTGTAAAGGATGAAAGAGGTTCGAAATCTATCCATTTCTTTCTTCTCGCACTATTTAACTAATTTCATTGTGAATTTAATTGCTACCTTCCAGTATTTCCACGCCCGCCATCAGCCTCCTCCTCTTCCTTTTTACTCTAATGTCTCCCTCTTACAACTTAGTAGATTTGGAGCAAATAATTTCATTTAATTACCTGAATTGGTTCATAGTTTCACACGTTAGGTTTATTAAATTAACTTTGTCAGAGGAAAGAAACCTGCTGTAACTCAGAGGACACAAGGACGTTGTTAAAACCCAGTTTTTAGAATGCTCCAGTTCACCAGATGCACCACATCACCAGTCAAAGGGATCGAGGAATAACTGCTCACTTATGCTGGCGTGCAGGAAAATGGGCTACTGGTCAATGTACTGATGAATGTACGAAAAGCTACCTCAGGCTGCCAACAGCAGGCTGCAAGCTCTCAATTCATAACTGGAAATAAATGAAAGCAAGTTTTCATCAAGGAGATTTTACGTTCTAACAGTTTTACACAGTTTTTCTAAAGGTTCCTTGCATATTTAAAATGTCCCTTAATCTTCTAAAGGACAGAAACGACAGGACAGAAACAGGACTTGAAGCTTCCTGCATCTAACTGCTGTACATATAAATGTGGATGTGTAGAAACAACTCATCTGTTGACAACCTCTGAATGTGTTTGAGTGAACAAGTTTCCCTGACTGTTTTCTATTCTTTTTAGTAAATAATTTATACCAGCTTTTTTCTTCAAAGGTGCAGTATGTAACACCTATAAAAATATATTTTTATATGTGTTAAAATGTCACCATGCTGTGACAGCAGGTTATGAGACTGATCTGTGAAAAGATCCAATTCCTCCACCTCCATGAGCTGCTAGTGCTGTCTGAGGAAATGCACCGCTGCGGACTAAAAACAACCAATCAGAGGAGGAGGGGCTTAGAGCTGTCAATCAAATCGTTTATTTGCTGCTAAATGAGCTAATGGCATTACAGAAAAACTGTTTATCCATCATGATTGGTGGCCATGCTAACTAGTCTTAGCATTACTGACAGAACCTCCTACATGCAGCAGAAAGAGAGCTGCATGTGTGGTGCCTAAAGGTGCTAAGACCCGCCTCCTTGCTCTGATTGGTTGCTTCTACTTAGTACTGGGAGAAGGCAGAGGAGCTCAATTATTATTTTCTTTTTCTTGAATTATATGACTTGTATCAAACTATCATGACATATTGACAGGTCCAACTATTGTGTAGAAATATATATATATATATGTTTTTATAAAAGTTACATACCGCAGTTATAAACACCAACAATCCTTACGGGGGATGTAACTGTTACATTCAGCTCATAAAACAAGTCGGTACAGAAAATAGGGTTGGGATGAGACAAGATGTTGGTGAACATTGAGTATTTTAAGAACGTTACAAACCGAATCCTCATATTGCCTCCCTTTGAGAAACGAAATATTTTATGACTCGTAGTCTGATTTTAATCCCAGACAGCAGTTTGGATTTTGCATTATGTATTTTTGTGATTCTTGAAATGTAGCTGTGCTGTCCTGTATTCATCGCTCTGTATGTTTCTGTGTGTGCCTCTGTCTGTGTGTGTGGGTGTGTGTTTGTGTGTGTGTTTATAGACACTGTGGCTACAGCAAAGCGTTCCAGGACTCCGATGAGGAAAAGATGCATTACCAGAACGGTCACGGTATGTTTACTCCATTCCTCAGTTGTCACTAGTAATAGATTACAACACATTTCTTAAAGGGGCAGTATTGTGTGTCCCAGGCACAATCAAGTAACTATGTTAACTTCAGTTGTTATAAAAAATGTTGTATAAATCAAATAAATATGAGTTCCTAATTTAACATCTTGAAATTGTCCCTGTTGCTTTAAAAACTCCGGCTCTTTCTGAAACTCCGACTCCAGGAAGTCATCACAACATGGCTCTGCTCCTAACTCTTAAACAACATTTTTACAAGTGTTTGACTAAGAAGTAGCTCCTATATTGAGCTCAGCAGATGTGCAGATCCACCAGGTGTTCGCTAACGACTGCTGGGCTAGTCTGAAGGATCTGGGGGGGGGGGGGGAGCAGGCTGCTCCGTGAAGAGGGGGTGGAAACTGCATCTCTGAGGAGAAGCTGCGCCTCAAAGGCGGAGCTAGGTCCAATCAGGCATTTTGCACAGTGAGTGGTTGCCATGGAGATTAAAGGCTTTCTCAAACACGCATGAAAGAATGAAGGCAACACTCCAGGTATGTTTTTGGTGAGGGAATAACATTATTACATGAGGCAAAGCTCAAAAAAGTCGATTTTTACATAATACTGCCCCTTTAGCGGGATTGCATTTTCATCCACATATAACAAAGGAAATCCTCAGAGCAAACGGCTTTCATCAGCCTGTGCTTGCAGGAGGCCGCTCTCCTCCTCCCCTGTCTGTTTGTGTTCTCTCCTTCTGTCTCTCTGCCGGTCCTTTCATCAGGCTTTCCCGGTGCGCTCCAGCGACTCGGGCTCAGATGTGATGCCGCTCCCGTCCTCCGCTATGTGACCAAATGCTAATGTTGTTTATCTTAGTGTCATTCCCCGATGCGAGGTTCTATATCGACCCCCACACGTACGAGGACCCCTGCCAGGCGGTCCACGAATTTGCCAGAGAAATTGAAGCTTCCAGGATCAAGATCGAGAAAATCATCGGCTCAGGTGAAGAAAAAAAACATGGGCTCGCACACACAGAGACAAACACACACACACACACAGAGTTAGACTCATTGAGTAGGCTAACTTAAAATCATTGGCCGGTGTAAAAGGCTGCAGGGTGCAGCGGAGAGAAGGATGGCGGAGTGGAATCAGAGCGTTGCGTGGAGCCGTCAGTCACAGCTCAGCAGCCAGGCAGGGAATACTAACACCGTGTCAGCTCCACAATATGACTGCTGTAGCTACACACAGACACACAAGGCAGAATCAGAGCTCTCCTGACTGCAAGATAAGAAGCATGTTATACTTAGCTTCTGTATTTGCTATGTGAAAAGTCAGGCCTTAAGTCTATTTCTGTCTCTTATCTTAGAAAGCAAATTAATTGACAGTCTCCTTCATAAAACCGGCTGTTGAATGGATGATGCACTGATTTATCTGCGCCGATTTCCTTAATTTTGGGAGATTGGTGATTGGCTGAAACTTACTTGTGAAGCTGATCTTCTCCCCTGATCTTATTCACCTTTATAAAGGTCTAAGATCAGCCACTGTCCTCTTCTGCTCCCCTGAGAGGTTTGACTGTTGGCCCCGCCCACCAGGTCATATCTGCATGATTGCAGTTAACAATAGTCACCTCACTGTTGCCAATTAGTGACTTTATTGCTATATTTAGCAACATTTCAGGCAAAACAATTGTGATGTCAAACAAAATCAGGCTTTTTAAAAATTGGTAATCAACGATCGACCAGAAAACTGCAATCGGTGCAGTCCTATCAGAGTCCATATTCAGTACATTGGGAGATGTTTAAAATCCAGATCTCATTACCTGAACCTAGTTACAATGTGCTGCGTATTTTAAGCTGCAGAGTATAATTTCAGCACTTTTGCACTGGTTTTGTGGAGTCTTTTTGACATCCAGCTCACCAGTACCAGTACGTCCTCATCCAAACGCTTCACAATTCTCAAATGTTACTATTTCTATGTCCTTAGAAACTAATGTTTGATTTTTTCTAAGAGTTTTGCTTATTGAAACAAAAAAATTTGCCGTTTCAATAAATGAAAGGGAACATTTCAAAATTCTCTGCTGTCGCTTCGTCATGATTTCAGGAGAATTTGGAGAGGTGTGTTACGGTCGGATGAGGCTTCCTGGGAAACGGGACATCCCCGTGGCACTGAAGACGCTGAAGGCGGGATACACTGAGAAGCAGAAGAGGGACTTCCTAGCTGAAGCGTCCATCATGGCCCAGTTTGATCATCCAAACGTTATCCGGCTGGAAGGGGTGGTAACTCACAGTACGCTGACGCCAGAACACTCCATCCATTTATCAATGAATTAGCCAGGAGCTGCTGCACATAAAAGATGCTTAGTGTGCCAAACGGGTAGCCCTACCTCTTAGATCATTTTGCAGTTTGTCAGATTCAAAGCTTTTGAGTTCAATTTCATTGGGATCTTTTGTGTCCAACACAAAGTAGTGGGAGGCAAAGGAAAACGTGGCTGTCGAAGCAGCTTGAAAATACTCTGAATGCACAGAATATGTACTTTACATGATAGCATTTAGTAAATGCTAAGATTGTATTTTTTTAAAGGCCCTCGGTCTTCAATAAATGTGACACTGTATGAAGTAAAGCCAAGATTCTAAACACAAATTATGCAAGTAAAAGAAAATACAACTTTTGGAAAGCCTTTTAAAAAATGTTTTGTTATCTACTTTAAGTAACTCTTAAGCAATATTGCCGGTTTCCTGAAGTCAGGTATCCATAGCAACAGGACAGCGGATGAGAGAGGACGCATCCCTGCAGTTAGATCAGAGTTAGATCGATTGTTGACAGAAGGGGAGCTGCAATTTTACAAGCGTTGAAAATAAATTCTAGATTAAGGATCGTGACAATGTTCCCAATCCATAAGGTCAGATCTATCTAGTCTAATTCTATGTTTTGTGCTCTGAGCGATGTCATGCTTTATTACTTATATTATATTACATTTAGAATCCCTACTTGCACTTTATGAACCAGTTGAAAGTTTGTTGGAGTTTATTTTTACATGTTTAACCAAGATGGTTAACTGATTGTTTATTCTTTATTATTTATTTTCCATTAGCCGTTCTACTCCTGACTGCACTCACTGAACATATTAAAGTTGTTTTTTGTGTTTGACCAACTGTTGGTGTTTTTACATGTGCTGTTCTGGTGCAGTCAGCAAATAACTTTGTACTTCAGTGCATTTAAAAATAAAAAAAAGAAGTTAATTCAGGTGTTTGGTATCACCTGACAGTAAACCTCAGGGATTGGCTATCATAAGTGAAAAAAGTAGATTGTTGCATTCCTGCTTTTTTCTCATCTTTACCTGCTGTGCTAGTAAACGTTATAAGCTTTGCATATAAAGATGGCTGAATGTTTCTGTGTGTGTCCAGGTAAACCGGTGATGATCATCACAGAGTACATGGAGAACGGCTCTCTGGACGCCTTCCTGAGGGTTGGTGTTCATTTATATCGTCTTGAAACGATGTTCTCTGTTTTTATGCTCCAGCTCTGTTTTTATTTTGGTTTTCTCTACATGCAAATCTTTGCTTCTCCTGTAAGAATGTACATTTGTTCCAGGAACCAGTTACAATTAGATCATAACCCAGTGGGAATGTTTCCATCCAACTGAGAAAGGAAAAAATAAAAAAGCAGAATTTTGAGCAAACTTTTAAAATGTCCCAATAAAAGAAAATCCAACTTAGTTAGTGTAGTTCCTCCTAACAGTTTGGAGTGAATTGCCCTGGCTAAGCATGATTTCATCAGATGTTGTTATGTTTTGGCTGGAATAAACAAGATGTAGAGATAGCATGGACCACACATCTGAGGGAAAGTTTGGACATCGATGAAAAAGTTTTAGAGTTTTATATCTCTGGCATGGCACAGACAAGCATCATTAGAAAACAGCTCCACCAGACTACAGGCATTTCTTCCTGAGTCTCTTGGTTCATTGTTTCTACTCGGGTCATTTACAGGTTACATTTATAATTTCTATGAGCTTCAGTCTTTGCTTCTATGAAAATCCTTTAGATTAAAACTTTAAAGCTTATGTCATTACTGCTTTATTGCCTTATCTTCAGTGTGTTCTCTATCTTGATTGAAATCTACTAGGCTCATTTTCACTATCATCACACTCATTCTTTTTTTTTTTCCTAATATGCCCCTAATGGCTCCAGGCAGAAACTATGTACCCCCTCACAGACCTTCTGTTGTTTTTTTTTTCCTTTTTTGTTGTCACACTGAATGTTTCAGATCATCTAACACGTTTTAATATCTGACAATGATGACTTGAGTAAATAGAAAATGCTCTTTTCAGATGGTGATTTCATTTATTAAGGGAAAGTGTTAAGTGTTAGTTTTTGAGCAGGAGCTGCATCATCTCAGTCCAACTGAAATGAAAAACTTGGAACATGTGAATCATTCACTGTCGTACCGCTCAGCCCAAGTGCTCTATAGGTTACCGTGATGGCTGGATCGTCTCTTTTAGGATTTTCTCATTTACTTTATTGATTGATTTATTGGTATAACTGTCAAGTCGACCAGTTGCTGAAGGAGCAGATTGACCCCCGACGTTCCACCAGCTCTTCATCAGGTCCAGAGGATCTCAAGATGCCATCATTTGTTTCCAGTCTTTCATTGTTAGTCATGCGTTTTGCTCTGTTCTTCTGTTAGGTTGTGAATGAGTTGTAGGTACTCCTGGAGTCTTTTAGCAGGCTGACCACCGTTTGGAAACTTCACCTGACGTCTCTGTTGTAGTCATGTGTGGTTAATGACCGTCACTGTGGTTTACTGGAGTCCCAAAGCCTTACAAGTGGTTTTGTAACCTTTTAAAGAATGACTTTGTTTCTTATCTGTTCTTGAATTTTTTGAGGTTGAGGCATAATTTGCTGTTTAGTGAGATCTTGAAAGATTATTTTTTTTAATGTTATTTCCTTATTCTACAGATCAGATGGTTTTTGCATGGGCCAAGCCTGGCCGTCGCTGTCCTTTGCTTTCTCACTCAATTCTAATCTCCCTTACAGCACAGACTGGACTTTCTCCCATTGAAGTGGATTTCTCTGGTTGAATTTCTACCAATCAGGGAACAGAAGTTGTGAACGATAACCTAGATCTTCTGCTGTTTTAGAATTGCAATCTGCTTGTAGTTTTAGCAATGGCTGTTCAGTTGCCATTGCTTCACTTCCAGAGGATGAAGTGGAGGAAGTTGTTGGTCACGTTTCAAATGATTAAACTGACATCAACATGCGCCTCTTTCAGATCAGCACTTCTTCCTTCACAGTGGAGGATGGCTGCTTACAGCAAAGGCAGTTTCTGCTAAGATTCATAGTGTCAAACTGGAGCATTGCAAACATCACAGCTGAACATTAGAAACTTGGCAAAATCTGGGGTGCTGTGGTGGCACAAGGGTTTAGCACAATCCACATATGGAGGCCTTAGTCCTCGACGCGGCCGTCCCAGGTTCGATTCCCGGCCTGGCGACCTTTACTGCATGTCTTCCCCTCTCTCATTTCCCTCTTTCCTGTCCATTAACTGTTAAATAAAGGCCACTAGAGCCAATAAAACCTTAAAAAAAAAAGAAACTGGGCAAAATTTGAAACGTCAACCGAGCTCACACCTCCAGGAAGGAAGCAACCGTTCTCTGATAGCTGAGGGTCCAGACTCTGCACGAAGCAAAGCGTAAAACCAGGAGCTGGTTTTTACCAGGCTGAACTGGATGGGATTTTTTAATAAATGAAATTTGAAAACTACTTTTTCCTCAGATTATTATTATTATTATTTTTATTTATTTATTTATTTTGATGATCTGAAACACCCAAGTATGAGAGAAAAACAAAACCTGATCAAGCCTTTAAGGGTCTGGAGACGTATTCGCCACACCATAACCATCTCCTCTCCTCTCCTCTCTCATAGAGACACGATGGCCAGTTCACCGTCATCCAGCTGGTCGGGTTGCTGCGCGGCGTCGCAGCAGGTATGACCTACCTGTCTGACCTGGGCTACATCCACCGGGACCTGGCCGCCCGCAACATCCTGGTCAACAGCAACCTGGTGTGTAAGGTATCCGACTTTGGTCTGTCCAGAGTCCTGGAGGACGACCCTGATGCCGCATACACCACCAGTGTGAGTTTTCACATTGAGGCAAGCATTGATGCAACCACACACACTCACACACATGCAGACATTCTTTCAGATGAATTGCCTGATCTCCAAAGAGATCAGGCAATTTCTAACATGTTAGAAATAAGACGACCTTGTTCAGCCAGATGACGTGCTAAGTTGTTTTTCCCATCAGTGGCTTCATGAAAAACGTGTCTGATTTTCATTCCAAACAGGATTTCTCTAGTTTCCTACCAGTCGCTCACAAATGGAAAAATATTTCTATGGCAAAATATTTGATTCTGATGTTGATTTTCCATTTGTTTGATAAGGAATTGTAAATGAACAGTGTGGATTTTATAAAGTAATCACACCCCTTGAATGTTGCCACATGTGCTTATGGTACAACCACAAACTAAAATGTATTTTGTTGCATTTTTTTGGGGGAAAGATCTATAAAGACCAAGGGACACAGGCAGGGGGCGCTGCAATGGCAAACTAATTATTTCCTGGGGGCATTTTCTGCATTTAGCTTCTGTTTGTGGGGAAACAGAGATGAAACATCTCAGTTTGAGTTAATAAACTCAAACATCTTTCATTTAGTACGTTTTTCTTTTTTAAACATTGGATCTTAATTATATTCTTTAAACGTCTTATCTCTGATATGCACTGGATATTATTCTTTGAAAGTCACATTTTAAAGCAGGTTGATGAAGACGGTGTGGAACAGGCGGAGGACGGCTCTGTGAGACAAACAGCAGGGAACCTTTCAAAGCGCAGTCATTTTAAGTTGGAAGAAAATGAAAGTTAATTAAATCTACTTAAAAATGACAGAAAACTTAATCACAACAGGAGCGGGAGATCACACACACACGCAACACACACACATTTCACAGTTAAAGGCAAAAATGAACTCATGGTTTGACGTTTGGCCCAGAAAGTAAGACAAAGTAAAGTTTGGTTCAAATACACTTTTACAAAAGCAATACAATCAAATTCAATCAAGTCATATGAAAGTGGGAGCAAAGTAAAAAATTGTCTTGGTTGTGGAGGCGCTTCACTCGGGAGCAGCTCCGTATTAATGCTGCAGCCCATTGAGAGCTGAAGTATTGAGTTTCAAGTGAAAAAAAAGTAGAAACCTTTCGAAATCCGATTCTATCACTTAACAGAGCACAGATGAAAATAACGCGTTTGTTTGTCCCAGTCTGTCTAAGCACAGCAATCATATTACAGAATGCAGAGGGATTATGAGCTGCAGCTCTGCTGTCCTGATAGGAAGGGATCGCAAAGCCTGATAGATGGTGGAGAAACGCAGCGTCATTGCAGCACACCTCCAATTAATGCTCGATAATACGTGGAGATTAATAGAGTTCCTATTGCTGTCCGGAGATTAGAAAACTTTTACCAAGGCGCCGCGTTTTCTGGAGATAAAGGCGGCAACAGAGTCGGGCTGAAGTATTATGCGTCGCCTTTATGCCTTCATGTTTAGCCCTTTGGTTTGATTTTCAACATTAAAGAGAAGCAAGACGACGCACCTTTCTCCAAAGACGAGCAAAATAAATTGCAGTGCTTAAGTGAATTACACTGTAATAATTGAATGTAACCACAAACGACCATATTTGTATCTTTTCGTCACCCAATCCGAGCATTTCCACAAAAACATTTTTCCAAAGAAAAGGCCCATATTTGCTGGAAAAAATACCTGTTTTGAAACAGGCTGTGATTCTGTACAATGAGGAAGAGTAGAAAGTCCAGCAGTTGGTGCTTCTGCATAGCGTCACACAGGCACTTCAGCTTTTCATTGACAATACAATCTGGAAACTATTTCACTTCACAATTATGAGCTGCTAGTTTTGGACAAACATAAAAATATTAATAAAATACATTCAAGCCAATGGTTTATGTAAAAATGTGGAAACGTTCAAGGGATTTAAATCCTTTTTCCGGCCTCTTCATCAGGGTCTCTCCACAATGTGTCTTTATGTAACTTTTATAAGTTTCATACTGCAGCTTTAAGTTTGTTGCTGTGAATAGAATTATAGCCCAAGAGTATATAAATTGTAAAAAATAAAGTATACCTCATGATGAATCACCTGGTAAGATAACTTTAAAGATTACTTCCAGTGATGATCAATGTATTTTTGGAGAACCTGCTCGACTGCGGAGGAGCAGCATGTAACGCTGTCGGATTCTGTTTGAACGGACTGACCGACAGGGCGGAAAAATCCCAATCCGCTGGACGGCTCCGGAGGCCATAGCCTACAGGAAGTTCTCCTCCTCCAGCGACGTGTGGAGCTACGGCGTGGTCATGTGGGAAGTGATGTCATACGGCGAGCGGCCGTACTGGAACCTCACCAACAGAGACGTGAGCGTCGTCAGCCGAATCCAGCCTTTGCCAAGAGGGTTCTTCCCTCCATTTGCACCAGTGATGCGTGGCTTTTGCTGAACATTTGCAGGTCATCAAGTCTGTAGAGGAGGGCTACCGGCTGCCGGCGCCGATGGGCTGCCCCGCTGCTCTGCACACACTCATGCTGGACTGCTGGCAGAAAGATCGCAACGAGAGGCCGCGCTTCTGCCAGATAGTCACTGTTCTTGACAAGCTAATCCGCAACCCAGAGAACCTGAAGTCCATGGACACTCTCTGCAGGTAGGTGGGAGGCTCGCTGAATCTTTGTTTGTGGTGATGCGGTGTGGCTCTGTTGTGTAACACACCCAGCTTAATTTGATCAGTGTGCCAGCATTTCATTAAATATTGGTTTAAGTGATTAGGAGATTAAGCTAGCAGTCGGAGCAAAGGCACCACCTCCAGAGAAGAGGATTTTCAGGACAATATATGCCGACAGACTGTAAGGCTACTACGTGTCCAACTGAGAGAGGCAGAGTAAATCCAGAATCAATTGTCTGCTGTCGAATGTGGGTGTGGTTGGATCAAGTTACAAACAGAGGCTTTTCCTTATCATTTTGTGTATTAACTACAATCCATCCTGTGGTATCAACGTTGATCCTCAGTAAATCTGGTGGCATGTTTGAGAGGACATGCTGTCTGAAACTGGAACTTTCCTGAGATCAGGAAGTATAGATGCTGAGTCCTAAAGAATTATCCTACAGCCTACAGCAGCAGAAGATATAGTCAAGGTTTGAGACCGAAGAAAGCGAAAGGATTCTTTTGGGTGCTTTAGTACCATTCCCGTTTGGTCCACTTTAATCGAACTCCAGTCCGTCTGGTTCGTTTGGGGAGATGTGAAGGCATAATCAAAGTCTGGTGTGGACCAGAAAAGTGAACTCTGGTCCTTCTGCTAATCCAGGTCTGGGTTCAGTTGAAGTGAACTCTGGTTCATTTCGAATTCATTTGTGAACGCCAAGCGAACCTGAAACCACTCCAAAAGCAGGAAGCAACTACGCTGCAGGGCATTCTGGGTAAATACAACCAGAACAAACGCACAAGGCTCGCACTAGCAGGAGAAATGGCTCATGGTCTTTTACCAAAGACAAAGAGAAACCCATTAAAATCTCACACCGAACAGGTTTTGTTTTTTTTCAAAGGGTTTGGTTTGTTTGACGCAGTGCAGTGTGGATGAGAACCGCAGCAGCTGAAAAGTCCCAAATGGAACCGAGTCAATCGGACTGTCAGGTGTTAAAACAGCCTCAGTGAATCCACGGCAGCTCATCCAACCACAGACACTGACCTCTCTGTCATTCTAACTCCTGTTGATTCTGTCTCACTGTTTGCTCCACAGCTTCAGGCTCTTGCTTCATCTATGATGTTTTTTTGTTCAATTTCATCTCCATTCTGTAACCGAAGCTTTTCCCATTTCTCTGTGCTGCAGCTTAAGCAGTCCTCCGTTAATGGAGAGAGCCATCCCTGACTTCAGCAGCTGTAACTCCGTAGACGAGTGGCTGGACACCATAAAGATGGGCCGGTACAAAGAACACTTTGCAGCAGGGGGCTTCCACACTCTGGGACACGTCATAAGCATGAAGCAAGGGTGAGAATCACCGTATTGGAGAAGTGCAAGGAGCTAACCTGCTGACGAATCACAGACCTTAAACTGTCAAATATGAAATGGTTGTTGTGAACTGGCACTATGTAAATCAACTAAGTTGAATTAAGACATTTTATTCAAGTGGTTATTAACTTTATTACTTTATTATTACTTTTGATTTCATTACTTCTTCAATATTTTTCTTTTCGTTTATATTCTCTTGGTTTGTGCTTTTAAATAGTTTCTTTAGGACAGTGTGTCTTTGTGTTTACTGTATGCATCTGGTTTGGTTTGCTTTTCCTACTTCTTCCTTCTTCTTGCCTTGTTTATTTTCCATCTTCCTCTCAGTCTGACGTTCTGTTCCTCTTCCCAGCTGTTTATCATTTCCTCATTTGCCTCCTCCTGCTCCCTTCATCAGCTGCTTCCACTCACCTGTGATTAGCTCTTCTGGTTTCTTTAGCTCTGTTTCCATTCACCATATGGTTGCGCAAACTTATTTCAAAAATAAATTTGTGCCAATTTTGAAAAAAAAAAAAAGGTTTTTCACTCTCTCAGCTGAGGTAATTTGTCTGCCGTATTGAAGTTGTTTTAATCGCAAAACTCCAATGGAAATGTTTTTTTGTCACACAATCACATGATCAACAACTGGATGTTGCCACTGGTGCAAATCGCAAATCACAAACAACAGGAAGTTGCTGGAGGCTGATGGAGCTGCATGTTTTTAATGATTTATCGCGTAAACAAATGGATTCACAAGTGATTTTAATTGACTTATTGTTTGGAAACACAGCAATTGCAAAATTAGCTGAGGTTTTTTACATTAGCGGAATATTGACAAGGTTTTGCGCATATTTGTGACTGAAATGAAGCTTTTTGTTTCCCTCTCAATCCTTGTCCTCCATTTTTTCTCGACGACTTTGTTTTCCCTCCCTGTTCTTTTCTGTTAGTTCCGTCGTTTTTCTGTCAGTTTTTCCACTCTCTGTGCAAGTTTCCATTTGGGACATTATCTTACACTGGTTCTTTGCCTGCGCTTGGGTCCGACCGCCACCCCTACACATGACCACCTCACCGTCAGAGTTTGAGAGCTCATATGTTTGTTTGTTCATTTCAGTTCAATCAGATCAATTTGAAGGGGAAGTGCTTCTTTTCACAGCGCTGCTTTTGCCAGTGCGGATGATGAAAATGATTGAGTTTTCGTGTCACCAGGGACATCCAGAGGCTTGGCGTGACGCTCATGGGTCATCAGAAGAAGATCATGACCAGCGTCCAACTAATGAGAGCGCAGGTCCTCAACAAGAGCGTCCCATCGGTCCACGTATAACTGCAGAGCCGAGGTCACTGACTGCATTACAGACCCGGGGTTTTGTAAGGGCGAGAGGGACGCCTTGAAAAACAAAAACGACAGGTAAACGGGACGAGACGCTATCTTAAGAACCTTCCAAGATTTTTACTTGCGAATTTAAGAACAAAACGTAAACGAATCGCCTGCGGAAGCCAGGAAACGTGACATCTTTGGGACCTACCTTTTCTGTTTTTCTTCCTACTGAATACAATTTTATCTCTTGTTTAAGAATGAAAAGACTGCCTTAATTATGACATATTGTTTTAAGTTTGTTGTCTACAATGAAAAAAAAATAATAATAATAATTTATGGTGAATAGTGTGAGAATAGTGTGATTTCCAGCCTGAGCCCTGCGGTGACGTAGCACAGGTCGCGTGTTTGGAACCGTTCTGATGCCGCTGCAGGAAGGCAGCAATAAACTTTAAAAGAGAGCGAGCGGCTCAGAGTGAGACTGCAGTGAAGAACACGAGCCGGGCTCACCCGAGGGCCCGGGTTGTCTCCGGCTTCACCTCAGATTTTAGCTCCAACAACGGGCCGCGGCGTCAGACCTGCTTCCCAACACGAACCACGCTGGGGATCCAGAGCCTGCAGATGCTGTACCTGGAAGACGTGTATAAGTCAACTATAGTGCACTTTATTCTACAATCTTTCTGTGTTCAAGAGGCTTTCTGATTGAAATACAACTGAACACATGACGCTGGCGAAAGAGTTAGGCGATTTATCACATCTTTTATCTACCAGACAAAAAAACAGGCGAATCTAAAAGCTAAAGCCAGCAACACTCAGACAGTTGGGAGATGCTTCTGGATTGTTTTGTTTTGTTTTGGCGTTTTTGTGTGTGTGTGTGTGTGTGTGTGTGTGTTAATACTACATGTGGTGCACAGGTAAATCTGTGGCCAGCTTGCTGAATAAGGGATTCTAAGTCTACCTCACGCTCTCAGTAGGAGACAGATCTGGACTGCAGGCAGGCCAGCTGAGCACAACGTTAGGATCTGAAATTTTGCAATAGAAATAACCATAAAACTCCTGAGAAACAAAACGATGTTGTGACATTAGCAAGTTTCCAAAGTAGCATTCAGTTGTCCCTGCTGTACCATCCCATAATATCAGAAATATGGACTTTTACGTGTTTTTTAAATTGTATTTAGATCTAATGTTTAAACAGCTGTAGCTAATTCAGATAAAACCAGATTTGTGATGTTGTATAATTTTGTTTCAGCTCTCTTTGCTTCAACCATGTCCTTCCTGCAACAGTTTAGCTTAGCGAACAGCAACATAAAAACAGTTTATTTGTGGTTTTAGTTTATATTTAGTCAACAATAAAGCTACTTTCTTTGCCTCTCTCCTAACTGTCTTCAGTGTTACGGTGCTAATAAAGGAAAATGACGCCAACTCTAGATTTTTGATTTGTCTGGCATATAAAGGCTCAAAGAAACTAACCAGATTCATTTTTTGTTTAGTTAAAAAAAGAAACCTTTGAAGCTAAGGTTTGTATATAAATTAATATATTTTATATTGACTATATCAACACACGTTGCAATGTGTTTTAAAAAGCACATCATTTGACAGGTTTTATGGAGTCCGTTCTTAAAAGGATGCATTTTCTTATTAGAGCAGCCTTTGATTCAACGTAAGCACATTCATAATGAAAAAAAAAAGTTTTACTTTCTTAAAGAACAGAAGTTTCACATCAAAGTGAATCTGACGAGACGACACGGTGGCACCGCTGCCAGCAGCGCCGTCTTACAGCAAGAATCTCCTGGGTGTGAATCCTGGCATTGCTCTTTGGGCTGTTGGAGTTTGCATGTCATCCTTCAAAAATGCATGGATTCTCCCTGGGTACTCCAGCGTCCTCCTGCTGCTCAAAACTAGCCATGTAATTTACCCTCTTGAGAGTGTGTGTCTCTGTGTGTGTGCATGGACTGTGATCGACTGCTTTTCAGATCATTAAACACATTTTAATATCAGACAAAGATAAGACGACTAAATACACAAAGCATTTTTTTTTAAATGAATTCAGTAATAAATGAATTTATTAAGGATAGGAGGCTCTGCTGTAGGTTGGTTTCATATACAACTTTGACTGTATATGAAAAAGAAATGGCTCACTAAACCTGGTAGCTTAGCTTATTTGTAACACCTGCAGTGGAGCCTCTTTATCTGGCAGTGAGTCTTTTATTCTGAAAGAATTTTGGCCTGCTGTTATTAGCAGGAAGAAAAGTTGGAGTTTTTTTTTTTTTTTTTTTTTTTCAACATGAACATCCTGTCTAAGGATCTCGATCGGAGGGAAGTCTAGACTTTGACTGGGCCATCCAAAACCTTGGACTGGCTGGTGCAGCACCATCAAGGTTTTAGTTGACATTTAGTTACAACTAAAACCTTTGTAAGATAAAAACTAAAAAAGGATTTCAGAATTAAACTGATTTTGCAAAATTAGCTGTGTTTCCATTGAGCAGATAACTGCACAATGTGGCTTCATTTATTTTTCCTGAAATAAATTATCAGTTGTCTTTGTCTGTTATTGACATTTGTTTGGCAATCTAAAATATTTGCCTGTGCTGTTAGTACATAGCTGGCTAACTCAAACACAGCACCCAACCCTATAGCTGCCAATTTAAACAAATCAATAATAAGTTGTGCAATTTAGGTAGCACTCTTAAAATAACAGAATTAAAGTAAATTATGAGTGTTATTAAAACTGATATCTATATATATACATATACATTTAAAAAAGAAACAAATAAATATTGATCTTTTGAGCAAAACAATGACTTTTACAAAGACATCCAGTCTATCAATATGGCTGCCCACATCCAACAAAGCATTTCCTAGCTGCTAAGTCAAGACAAATTCAGTTTGTATTTCATCATGATCGAAATGTCGTCCAAACCAGCAGATAATTGATACATTTCCAAACAGAAATGTCTCAAATTACAGTCACTATTTTATTATTCTATATATCTTTCATGTAAAACTATCACACTGCATATATTTCCCATCAGATTTGTGCCATAATATCCAGTTGATGTGTCGTCAGACGTTCTTCTCAGAGGTTAGAGGTCACATCTGGAACCACGTTGACATTAAGATCTTTTAGTTGTGGTCTGAACTGCCATTAGCAGCACCAATCATTTTGGTTTTCCTCCCCGTTTTTTGCGTTGAAACAAAAGGAACATTTTCTCAAATTGAGGTCGAGAAAACATAAAATGTCAGATGAATATTACTGCCATGTCACCAATATTGGAAACTGATATTGGATTCGTATTGGTCACCTCCAGAAGCCAGCATTCTGACTTCAGGTGTCGTTCTTGCAGTAATGCTAAATTGGAATTCAGAAAATTTGATTTCTGAATACAAAATGGTGATAAAATTATACATTTTAGAATATGTTTTTTTTTTCTTGTGGAAGAAATGTAGCTCAACTGAAAATTCTCATTTTATTTTTTGCTTCTTTTTTTTTTCAACAAAATGGTATTGCATCTTAAATCTACTGAAGTAAATTCGGGATCACTGCTGATTCTTTTGACATGATCCAAAAGTAAATACAGTGCCTTTAAAAAGTATTCACCCCCTTGAATGTTTGGCCCTTTTTGTTGCTTATGATTGATTTTGCTTTTATAAATCAATCATAAGCAACAAAATTTGGTTTTTGAAAAAGAAAAAAAAAACATTACAAGAAAACAACTTTATAATGTTAAAGTGAGAATCCGGTACTACAAAAATAATTACAATGAAGTAAAATGAAGCATGAAATCGACGGGGAATGTTCACTTATTTTATGTGAAACATTTTATTTAACTGTCATTATTTTGTAGAAACACATTTTCACTTCCACATTACAGCATTTTTTGTAAACTCTTTGGTTCAGAAAGCCAAACTTTGCTGATCACGATGGATCAATATAAAGTGAAGAACATCCAAGGGAACTAATAATTTTTATCGGTACTGTATCTGTAGACGTAGATCTGTGACTATGAGGTACAACACGACAAACAAACTGCTAAGGCTGTAAAATAAAGTGTTACTTTGACGTCTGCTCTCGTGGTTTGCCTCATCCCGACGAAAGGCAACGAAGAACATGTCGGTGGAATGTTTGCAAATTAAAAACTTTGCCTAAACTTCTAGAGCTTGTCCGATTTGTGCGAACAAGAGAATGTCTTTTCTGGTCGAACTCCCTCCAGTTGGTTGATACTGTTTTTATTAGAGAGAACTTTATTATATTTCTTGTATTATAGTGACATTTTACTACTGGTTTCAGACTTTTGTTTTCCTTTTGGATGCTATTGAAGTCACAGGGCTTGAACTGTAAATCCATATTTTCTAAAGCTAGGATCTGTCTTTTTGCTAGATGAATTGATTTATAACGTATACAGGATGTTCAGTCACTGGGAGGAAGAGGCCCGATTTGTTCACATCTCATTATTTATTCATAAACAATACCGACTCTGAAATGACCTGTTGTCATGGATGAGTCATCCTTGTTGCTAATGATAAGTCATAAATGTGCAAACTGTTCATAAAGACACAATAAAGGAATGTTCATCTGTGTGTGACTGCAACACTGAACTGTGAAGTGTTTCCGGAGCAGGTTGGACCCGGACCGGCCGTGTTCTGGTCTCATCGTGGTTCACTCAGGATGGAGTGAGCTCCCAAAGCGAAATTATTCCAAAAATAACTTCATGTTCCAATATGGCTCATGCAGATGTGAGAAAACAAACTGATTGCATGTTGTTCATCTTCAAACGAAGCAGGTAGCAGCCTTTAGGATTTCCTTATCAAGAGTGAAGGTTTTGATGGTTCCATCAACTACCATGAAGGTATCAAATCAAGACTAAACCCAACAATAACCCATCAGTGACTGTCGGTACCGTGTTGTTTTTCTGCTCCATGTCCAATAGAACACACACTCTTTAGAAAGTTCCCCCTTTGGCCCTGTCAGTCCACAGAATACATCTTATTTCTGGTCAAAACTGATTTTTGACCTCAGAACGTTACTTTTTTTTGTCCAGTCTTTTTGTTTCTTATTGAATTTTGAACTCTGACCTTAACTGAGGTGAGCGAGGCCCGCAAATCCTTTAGTTTTGTTCTGGATTCTTTGCTCCTGGATGAGTTAGCAGTGAGTTCTTGGAATGATTTGGGGTTTTTTTCCAAGTTCGCCAGTATTCTGTTTTCTTTATTTGTGTGTTTTGTTTGTGAAATCATCATAAAAGTCAGGCTCACTCTGTTTGAGATTCAAAATTGTCCGATGATCTGAAACTTTAGGGTTTGACCCAGAAAAAAAGCAATAACAGGATGGACGGGAATATTTTTCCCACAGCTTTCTACTTCCTGTGTTGATCCCAAATAGTCCTGCTGGAAACTGCAGCAGCATTCAGCTCCGATATGGTCCAAAGATAATTTCTAATGAGTTTTTCCTGTGTTCGGGTCGCGGCTCTGACCTTCAAGGTGTTCGATCTGAACTCTGCTGCGCCGCAGAACTCGAGCTAAAAAAGCAATTTGTTAATGAGTGCCCAAGTCATTTTGGAGTGAATTGCTGTTTTTTTTTTTTCTGTGGAATGAGGCCTGACCCGCCTGAAACATAATTTCAATCTTAGCCCGAATAGGGAATGAGCCTGATGAATCTGTGTATTAGTAATTGTCCTTTCCTTCACCTTAGGAGGGCTGTTAAGAGATAATCCACTCCTTAGTGAAACGAGACCTAACACAACATCATTAATCTTATTACTAAGGCCGTGTTGCTTTGTTGCCACGAACTCCCACGCCCAATTATCAGCCACTATTGCGTCCCCGTGACGGCGCTCGCCGGCTCCCATCGGTGAGCCCTATCTCCATTGTCCCCTGATTGACTCCGCTCCATATCGGCTCCCAGCGAGCCGGAGCTGGATGTCCTCTGATAGGCCGAGAGCGCAGCACAAATCGGATCACGATGGCGAGCGGTTTTGGTTTTATCGCCACAAAGCAGGTCTACCGAACGAGGCAACGCGAGACAATACAGATTAACTTGTTTTTTTTTTTTATTTGAGTTTGTTTCCTTCGTTTAAAGAAGTACAACACTGCAGAACAACTGCGAAGCTCTTAAATCTGAATGAATGTGAGTTTCCATAATGACATCCCCGTGAACGACCTTGGAACAATGCGCCGCGCCGCTGTCATTCCAGGTCATTTCATCCGGCAGACGAGTCATAGCCGAGCAGCGCTGCTCCACCTAATAGGAGCCTTTAGCTGCTGTTCATATTCTTCCCAAAGAATTGGGAACCTCTCCATTAACTCTACACAAACTGCATGTTAAATTCACCCTTGTTCAGCACTAAACAGTGAAAAAAGTCAGCAAAATCTGTTTATTTTCACCGTTATAAATAAAAGATAGCAGGAGTTTTGCTCTTCTTTCACCAGCTCGGCCCGGCTCGCTTTCAGAGCTTTTCCACCGGCCATTTTTCGGGGCTGGTCCTGCTTCGGAGCAGAGCCAGCCGGGCTGGTGTTCTGAAGATCTGTGCTACCCGTAAATTCATCCTACCTTGTGGTCATGCTCAGACTTGCATGCTCACTCAGCAGATTTCTTATAAATACGGTCAGAACACCGGTGGGAAAGAGGCATTTGTTTACCTAATGGCATGAGAAGAAATGGCAGAGGGAAATAAATAGTTCATCTTTGAGTCTAACTTTTGTTGAAAGGACAGAAAAACTGCCTTTTTTCTATTATAATTTAAAAATACGTCGATTGGGACATAGGTCATACTTTAGGTCATCAATACATATCTATAATCTTATTAATATATTTTCATTAGAAGGTGTATCGTTTATCGTTTTATTTTATGTACTTCCTAATTGTTTGTAGAAAAAACAACTACAGCTGCATTAATGATGACTAATAGTCATAAAACATGTTTTTTTGTTGTTTTTTTCAATAAAGTAAACACAGGTGTTGGAAGAAAAAGTGATGTGCCTTATCACTTAACATCATTTCCTTTGATTCAGCTGAACATCCTCTGCTTTGAGGATGTTCCAAGATTTTTTTTTTCTAGATGAAGGCAGAGTTTTAAGAAGATGCCCGAATGATCTGTAACAATGTCACGATTTTTGGTAACACTTAAGTCCTTTCACATTGCAGATCTTTGTCCGTTTTCCAGCTAAAGCTTATAGCTGATAATAATGCTGCATCTCATCTATTTCCAACCATCAGCCTGAGAGCTTCTTCTGGCTGCAAGCTGGGCGAACTCTTTAGAAATTGTTGCTGATCTCTTCGAGGCTTTTTGGAGCTCGAGTCCAAACTAAAGACTCCATCATTACTGCAAGCGCGCGAGTGATTGCTTGCAGCCGCAATCATCGAATCAAACATCGTCATCAGCATTTATGGCCAGATGTACACAGAGATGGAAAAGTGCGCACTCAACTGGGTGCGCGTGTGTGTGTGTGTGTGTGTTCAGGGGATCTCCACAGCTGTTTGCCGGGCAGCTGACAGCTGGAGTGTTGGATGATGGAGACCCATATGCACATGACAAGCGGCGAGTGCTAACAGTGTTGTTGTTCCGTAGTTTATCACACAAAAGAATGATCGCTATTTTTCCCCCCAGATGTCATTCTGACGAGTACACACGCACACACACACCCCCACCCCACAAACACACAGGCACGCGCGCGCACAGGTACTTTCACACCCCGGCTCAAGACTTAATCTACTGTGTGTGTTTTCTCTCTGCTCCCATAACGCAGCTGCCTAATTGGCTCTGACAGCTCGGCCAACTCAATTCCAGCCCGGCTCTTCCAGAATGCCGCTCTACGTCTCTAATTAGCTCCAATCAGTCCGAGCGATATTTATCGATTTACCTCATCCCTCTGTTTCTTCTGCGCTCCTCTCCTTCACGCTGACCTTCCCAGCTCGCTCTTCCCGCGCTGCTCGTTTCTAGCACGCGCTCCTCCGTCCTATAGGCCTCATGTTTGCTATGAGTAAAATAATTCGTATCGATGCACCAGGTGCCTCTTTGGTCCTCTAAGCTTTTTAAAACAGAACCACCCAACCAGCTTTTCTCTACATTTAGTCCCCCAAAGAAAAGAAGCTAATTAGCGCGAGCGAGGAAGGCCTCCTCCCGCAGTTATCAGCCTGCTTACCGCCAAACAACAATCATTTTAGATATCTTAATCGTTTCTTCTTTCTGGGACGTCAGGGACGAACCTTCCACTTTTCTCGGCCAATTGACATGCTGTGTCAACCACAGCATGTCCGTTACGTCCATTTTTCTCTCTCTCTCTCTCCAGGATGTGCTAACGGGCAGCGCGTGCTCTGAATGCGCGAGGCTTCAATTCATCTAAACAACCTTTCAGCCTGTCTCCAGATGGAGAGAGTGTTGCATTCAGGGACCCGAGCGAAGTCGGTGCTCGTGTCATTGTTGGGGTATTGACATGTTCCCGTCGCAGCTAAAATGAGCCTGCGGTGACATTGAAAGCGGTGATTGTGTTTTCTTTTCTTTTTAACTCTGCTGGCCACATGTGGACAAAGAGGTGAAAGAGATTTAACTCTTCAGAATGTCAGAATGCGGCTCTGCCAAGCACCCTGCAAAGCAAATCTGTAAGCAGCTTAATGCATTTCAAGAACATAAATATGAATGAGACTGATTTCTGTTTCCTCCAGGGCTGCAGAGTGGAGCAGGTTTCAGCGTCCTGCTTTGCAGAAAGAAGGAAAGAAAGAAAGTTCTGGGTTTGGACTGGTGGATTGATGTAATCTGGTATAGGGATAATTAAAATCCCAAATACAGTCAAAGTAGAAAAAAACTAAAGCTGCAATTATAAGTTATAGTCCATAACCAGAAATTGTACTCAGGATTCACACGTCAACATGTTTTTAGTCAAGTAAAAGTAAACAGAGAATTGGTAAAAAGTTTACTCAATTACTGAGTAACTGATCAAATTATCAATCATTTAATATTTAAAAATTACATCAGACAAACCAAAATAAAAAGTTAAGTGGATATTTTGGTATTTTAAGGAGCAAAACGACAATAATTCATGTAAGTAACAAAAAAATAACAAAATCAGGCAGAAGAAAATGTTTCCCAGGGTTTGAATGGACAAACTTCATTCGTCTTTTGTTCCTTCACTTTTGTCCGTCTGATTCTGTTCAGGAGAGATTCAGCTGAAGACTGTAAAAGCTTGAGTGAGCGTACTCCGTGGATCACGGCTGAATAAATGTTGCAGCTGACGGGCTGCAGGTTTCACCTGCAAACATCATTCAGCACACAAAGGTTTTGCAGTTTGCTTTGTGTGCGCCGTCCCCGTCGGAAGAGTCCAACCTCCGACCCTTAGTTCAGCCTCCTTTTCCATCTTGCTGGCTCCTGCGGCCTGCCGTGGGAGTAAAACCACTACCCCGAGGCTGTCTGACCTCCACATAGCCTCCATGAAAGGCAGAATCACGCCTTCTGATCTTTGCAGCTCTTCCTAGCGCTCGCTCCAAGCCGGCGTCGGTGTCTCTCACAGCTCTCTCTCCCGCTCTGCTCTCTGCAGTGAGAGCAGCGGCTGACTGCTCCACTACCTGCAAACAGACAGACTTTCACTTTGATCAGGTGTGAGCCCCGGGGAGCCCGTCCACACAGAGATACGCTTGCACAAATATTTCCACACACACACACTAACTCATTTATGGGTCACAGAGGAAAAGAACGAAGATCTAAGATGGAGAGAGATTAGTTTGTGTGTTTATTAGCACGTTTGCAACGTGTCATCAGAAAGCAGAAAGCTGCTCACCGCCGATGACGATAACTGGTTTTAGCTATCATGTTGTCAACATAACTCTCTAAAGCTTAAATGTGATATATAAAAGAGATGCAGTGCTGTGCTGCTAATTGCCAACACGACAACTAGATAACAAGATCCAAGGGAATTATGTTTCACATGTCAGGAAAAAGTTTTAACTAAAATAGAGAAGGAGACAAATGTAGGTCAGTTATGCTAGCTTGACTTTGGCAACTCTAACATTTAGATGTGCTGCAGAATTCGGTATGTTTCGGTTCAGTTAAAGAAGACGACCTAAACACTAGCTCTTACAGATGATCAGTAGAGCAGGTGTCTAAATTAGCCAATCTGCCACTCAGTCGCAAAATAAATATCAATCCAGAAAACATAGCAGGCCAAATGTTCTGTTCTTTGTGTGGGTCATTTTTGTGTTGAATGTTGAATCCTGATACTTTAGTGGAGCTGTTGTCAGCCAGTTACTATGGCAATGGGTCTATGTGTAGCTTAGCTGAATACGAGAGGCTTTGAGTTGTTCCTCAACTTTTTTTCTGCATTATTTTCCCTTCGTGGCGCAGTGCACTAAATGAACACGTACATGTCCAGGTTTCATTTTGTTAACAGAATCGTTCTACGGCAGCAGCGTGGGTATGGAAGGGAAGTAAAGGAATCGTCTTTTTTGCCCTCCAACATGGCTTGCATGCACAGAGTCAGCGCAGCAGTGGCTGCGGCTCGGTGCAGACAGGGTGGTGACTCACGGAGAAGCTTAAGAGAAGCACCGACTCATTTCCTGTCGACTCTCAGGCCGGCTCCCACTCGCTCTTCCAGCTGAAAGACTTCTTCCTCTTGGCTTTAAAGCCGAGCACCCGCTATTGTGATTGGCAGTTTGCACCTATGCTGCCAGCATGCGAGAGTGCTGGAACTTGGAGGAAGTTTAAAGAGCTAAAATTGGCTGCTCCGGTGCCCCGGATCTGACCCCTCTCTGGCGAGTCGACGAGCAGATGGAGCTGAAGTGTTTGGAGCTCGGCCGGGCCGAGCAGAGGATGGAGACGCGGGCCGCTACACGGTCAAGCGGCAGGTTAGCTGACTTCATCCTTCCTCACCTTTTCAGGACCGGATGAAGGGCTTTGCTAAGTGATTTTCATCCGGACAATTAACTCGTCTGTTCAGGGAAGCGGTTGAATTCTGCTCCCTCCCTGCTGCGCTGCAGACAGTTTTGTGAATGTCACTTTCCCCCCCCCCCTCCTCACAGATCATCACTTGCTGTCATTTTGAATACATACTCATCACCACCTTCATTACACTCCATCCACTGCATCAGCCGCGTAATGCAGACATCTCACCTCTTCCCGCCTTTGAAGCCTCGCAGACGCGCCGCCATCGGGACACAGGTCTCACTCTGGGAAAATTTTCACCTGCCTGGAGAAACACTTGAAAGCTTCATTTAAGGATAATGATCCCTGGCCCTGTATCAAGCCTCCCTTTTAGTGAATTGACACTGTCTAATTGGCGTGCAGAAATTCTTCCTCCCAGGTTGCAGATTATTGCTTGACAGCGAGGAGGAATGGGAGCTGAAATATAGCCGAGGCTGAGGTCTGCATGCGGAGAAATGTTGAGAAAAAGGTCATTTGTGGCTCTGGGTTAGCGGGAAAGTGTTGAATTAACGCACCACGAATGTTTTTGTTTGACTTTGTCAAATATGACTTTAAAAATTTTTACTTTATTGCCTTGAATTAGGGCCTCAGTTAAATGAGTTTTGGACTGAATGAACAGAAAAGGAAGTGCTTTTATTTTGATATTGTCAGCCAGAAGTGTCTTCCATACGCTGCAAAAACGCAAAATCTTACCAAGAGCCTTTGGTTTAGTTTCTACTGCAAACATCTTAGCACATTTGGAATAAAACTAACTCACAAATCACTTTTCAGTAAGACATAGTAGCTTGTTTTAAGCCAATAATTCCTTAATACTGATGAAAAAGTTCTAATTCATCAGCAGATTATTTCACTTATTACATGGGGAAAATGGTTATGAGTGAAATAATCTGCCAGTGGAACTACTATTTTCTTTTCGTCAATATTAAGGAATTGTTAACTTAAAGCAACCTGCTATAAATATTCTAAAAAGTTACTTGCATGTTAGTTTTTGTCTCATTTCAAGTGGACTAAGATGCCTGCACTGGAAACTAGAGAGAAATGTAAGACTTTGTGTTTGTGCAGCATAGAGATAATCTTTTTCACACATCATTTCATACTCCAAGCTGCAGATGTAAATAACTCGGGTGTCTCACAAAGACTAACACACACACACACACACAGAGCAATATAAACAGCATTTCCCACAGGCATACAGCATATAAAATGCATCCCTCTGTCTGTCTCACTCAGTCCCCTACACAACCTCTTATACAAATCACAAGACACAGAGTGGACAATTGTCAGAGGAGTTTGTTTACTGTGATAATAGCTGAGGGACCATAAACTTTTCTTATCTATTTTTACTTGTAAAACACAAGCAGACCTGCCTCCATCCACTCAACACAGACAGCCTGACAAACAGGTTGATGCTCCCACGTAACAACACTCAGAGCTGCTCTGTCCTCCACCAGCAACACAGTTTAGCAATTTGATCGGCATTGTTGTTTTGATAATATGCAAACAGAGGCATAAAATAAAAAAGGGTTGTTTACTGTTATTCAAAGCTTCCAATAGCAAGAATGTTACAATCAAGTTATTTAATGTAATGTAGTTCAGAAAGCAGATAAAAGACGAGGCAATAAATGGGCAACAGGACAGCTTATTGAGAGAGCAACAACTGATGGAGCAACAACTGATGGTGCAACAACTGATGGTGCAACAACTGATGGAGCAACAACTGATGGTGCAACAACTGATGGTGCAACAACTGATGGAGCAACAACTGATGGAGCAACAACTGATGGTGCAACAACTGTGCATGTGTGGGTTCTCTCTGGGTACTCCGGCTTCCCCCCACAGTCCAAAACATGACAGGTTAATTGGTCTCTCTAAATTCTCCCTAGGTGTGAGTGTGTGTGCATGGTTGTCTGTCTCTGTTGCCCTGTGACAGACTGGTGACCTGTCCAGGTGACCCCGCCTCTCGCCCGGAACGTTAGCTGGAGATAGACACCAGCACCTCCTGACCCCAGTAATGGATGGATGGATGGATGGATGGATGGATGGATGGATGGATGGATGGATGCCAGCCAAATATTAGGTTCTATTTTCCTATTCAAATTATTTTCTAATTATTTTTTTTAATCCTATAAAGTAATTTTCTGGATTTTTGTCCACCTCTACTCTCTGAGAAAAAAAAACATTTACTTAAAATAAACTTTTCCAACTCATCCTCTGTGCCTGTAGCTGTTGCCTGCTGTAGAGACTCTGAGTTTACAGCCACCTGCTTTCAATCCGCCATCTTCAGCTGATAACTCTGGGACTCTTGCAGGTCGTTTCACTTTTTGATGCCGTTTTGCTCCACAGCTCAGCTGCCAAAGAATTCCCCTCATGGGGCGGTGGGGGGGTGGGGGGGTAGGGAGAGTTCAGGTGTATGATGTGTTCAAAGCCCGTAAGAAATATTCAGCTTTGGGCAAATTCATGGGCAATTATTTTGCCATGGAAATACAAGCTCATTTCATGTTGAACAAATCTTGACACATTAAATGTATTTGTTAAAGATCGCCCGGTGTTGGCTACAATCCTCAGAGATGACAGGCAACACAGTGATACGAAAAGTCTTTAAATATTGCCAACGAGCGAGAGGATTTGAAAGGAGTCTGGCAGTTTCCCTCACCACCTTTCTGCAAAAGAGCCAGCTGAGGGACATCGGGGGTCAGAGGTCGAGGTACTGAAGTGGAAAACCGTAGCGCCTTTTCCCCAGTGTCCTTAAGAGGACAAGAAAGGAACGGAACTCTTCAAACAAATAAATAGCGGCAATTTCAAGGTGTCCTACGCACTTCATAGCAGCGGATTGATCTGGCTGGTTTAGCCCAGAGGAGGAGACACTGACTGCTGCCTCCATTCAGGGCCTTTCATGTTTTTCTATTTTTTTTTTTTTTTTACTTTGTTGATGACTTGCCCCGTCCCATATTGGTGCAGGTGAAGCTGAAGCTGCTGCCTGTCCTGTTTAATCTGTTTGATGCACAGCCGGCAAACTTTCTGATGAAAACTGAAAGACAGCTATTGCTTAAAATGTGTCTTCATGGAGGATTTCTCTACTTTGACAAAGGAAAACTGCATTTTGACTCGTTTTTGAGTTTGTTTGTTTTTTTTACTGTTGGACATGTCTGGTACAAACAACCCTGTAAGTAAGAGTTGAATGTTATCTGCTGTGATTCTCTATTGTGAATAAAAGCAACAAACTCAACCCACGACACCAACATAGAGAGGCATCGATCCGATACTGATGTCTATCCTAGTATAGAATATACAAACGGCAATGTGCCTGATGCGTCAGGGCAGATCTATTCAACCTAATTCTATGTTTTCTACTATGAACAACATCATAGTTTGTTTTTATGTTTACATTATATTTAGAATTCCTGATCCAAATATTTTGGTTGAATAAGTGACTCTGTAGCTTTTGCCTGTACGTGGACGTGTTTGGGATAAAAACGTGATGCGTCTGGCAGATCTCCCTCGCAGCACGTCTTCACTGAAATCCCTCAATTGTTCATGTGGGCTTATCTGCAACATGTAGCATTTACCTTCCATGGATACGTACATAAATCAGTTTAATACCAGCCCACTGGCTGCAGAGTCCTGGCCTTCTCTCCTGCTCTGCGTCCGACCGATAATTATGAAGGACAAAGACACGCAGTTCACACACGGTCTGCCATACAGGCCCGATGTCTGCAGTTGTCCTGAGCCTTTGTGGTAATCTACGCCCTGGGTAGCAGTGAGTGGTCTCTTGTGGATTGGCATGATTATGGCTCACTGTGTCCCTAAGCACAGGCTGCTGCCGAGGTGAAAGAAAGGCGTGCTCGTCTGCTTCAGACCCAACGGAAAAAGGAGGAGGACACAGAATGTTGGCGCTTTGGACATGCAGAGAGTTTCATTGTTCAAGGGCTTTTCTGTTCTCTGGGATCCTGGCTCCACTTTCTGAACAGAGACAGTTCAATCACTGAACAGATAAGGAGACGGTAGCTCCAAGCCATGTACATCTGAACGTCACATTTTCTGATGTATGTTGCCTTTATTCATGTATTATTAGTTCTAGTTCTATAAAACCCTGATATGTGGTCCAGTTATGTTTCCCTCTCCTGCCTGTTCTAAATATTTTAGTCATCAAAACAACCATATCAGTTGATTTTCTTTAAAAATGGTTAGGCTATGTTTATATGAAACGGAAATCTTTTTTTTGTTTGTTTTGTACTTCCACTGGATTATTTCGTGCATGAAATAATTAATATTTCTACTATAAAAATAGGGCGACTAATAAACATTTTGCAACATTTGTCCTTTCATGTTTTAATCCCCACTTTCAAAACAACATGCAGAGTAAGTCATGTATAATGATAGATAAAAGTAACCAATGTTAGCAATATGGACCAAAATAAATACAATCATATAAGTTTGGATTTCTCCCTATATGCCATTAAATATACATTTAAAAAATGTCACTTTATCTGTTTATAGTAAGTTTCTGCCCTTTGATGCAGCTGTGAACAATGGGTCAGAGAAGGTTTTCCCATAATCCATCAGTGATGGTTCATTTGAGAGTAAATCATGAGAACTGAGTCTGACTGGAGAGAAAAACCGTTTCATTAATAACCAGACGTGTTTTTCACGAGCAGGAGATTTCTCTCTTCAAAGATTTGAATCAATGACTTCATCTGTGATCATCAGATTGATTTGATCTGCTCTGTCTCCAAGAAACCCGACTGGAGGAAAAGGGTTTCGTCAACATGAGGAAGTCTTCTAATTATTTCAATTTTTACATTCTTTGAAGTCCTGGGCGAGGTGAGCGGAGAGGCGGGGAGGGACAGCAACCATTTTTCATCCAGAATCCCAGGCATATTGGTAGCTACGGACGTTTTGGACGTCTGACTTTCCTTTTTCCTCGTCCAAACGCCAAAGAGCCTGAACCACTTCTGTTGGGTTGGTATCGCCCACCGGGATCAAATCTGATCTGATCACTTTCAGATCAGATCTCAGATTATTTTCTTAGACAATTTAATGTTAAATATTGATCAATCATTATAGTGAAGGGTTTAAACACTCATGTTGAGTCTGAGAGCATAACTGTAGCCTTTAATGTTATTCTAGACACAACTGGCTTTATGCAAAGAACTGTTGGGTTTCTGTGCGATCAATCCTTGTTTCCATGGATACTGCAATTACACATGACACAATTGATCCATAAAAGTATTGGTCCTCTGAGTGATTGAGTAATGTGAGGCCTGAAGGCCAAAGATATGGATTAATGTTGTCAGTTTTCCTCTTGCAGCGCTGGAGCAACGGGGCATGATGAGAACGTTGTCTTCAGCAAGACCAGGATGCAATCGAACCGTTCTTATTTGCTTTATCAGACTTGCTACTAATAAAAATGAGGTAATATGCAGTGACTTTAATAAAGTCTGTAACGATTTAAAATGTATGCTATATAAAGTCTACAACACAGCTATGAGAAACAAGCGCCACCCTGGAGGTGGAAAGATAAGGTAGCGCGGATTCAGAACGGGCCGACTCCAGGAGGAGAGGAAAGTTTTCACCTCCGGGGTCAGGATGGCAGCAGGAGACGCAGGAGCAGACTGTCCAGTTAACAAGCAGCAGTGGACAAAGAGATTAGCGTAACGAGATTACACAGGACGTGCTAGCGAAGAGAAGTTGTCCAACTCGGGCTGGGAATCGAACCCAGAACCTTCTTGTTGCAAGGCAACAGTTCTACCAACTGCGCCACTGAGCAGCCCCTATGATTAATAAATAGAACAATATTTCAACATTAACATGGTTAAAATAAAAATGAAAACTCTAGATGGCCAAAGTTACAACGATCTGAAATAGGCTCCGTTGTTCTATCAGTATTAGAAAATGACTTGAGTCAGGAAATCAAGTCATGTGTTGATCAAACCGTCCGTTCAATCATGTCTGGGTTTGTTTTTCATAATTTCATCCTCACTGAATCCCTAGAGAGCAACAGGAAACACTTTGAAGCTTTTCCTTTTTAAGGCTAGTGACCTTGTTGACCTGCTCTTTTAATATCCAAAGTTCTTTTGAAATTCAAATGAACTGTAAAAAAAAAAAAAAGAGGAAAAAAAACTTCATCTTCATGCATATAATTCATACATTAAACACAACCGCCACACTATGTCTGTTGGGTGTTTTTTTTTATCTGCCTGCAGCTAAAAGGAGAACATTATTCCTCTCCAGATGTGTTGCATATGGATGAATGAACAAGTGCCGGAGAGAGATCAGGCGCTACCAGCATGCAAAAGTTAAACTAATCGCTCTAAAATGAATATGACCAACATCAGCAGTTTTCCTGGTTTCTGCTAACAATATGCTTGAATGTTGGATTTCAGCAATGGATTGGCTTCTGAGAGGTGATGCTGCTTGTTCACTAGCAAAGCAGCTAACATCGCAAGACATCTTAAAAAAGGGAAGGAAGACCAACATTTACAGATGTGGATGGTTTTTAGAAAAAAAGTTTGTTTGTTTTTACATATTTGCTAATTCTGTCACCATGTCATAACAGTGTAATATGACACAGATAACTGGTGAAAAGAGCGATCTAATCCAGCCTCATCCTGATTGGTTGTTCCTGGTTAGCACTGGGATCACTGAGAGAAAATAGAAGATTGTTGTTAAATGTAGAACATGGGACACGTTGCTCAATCTTGCAGCTCCATAAAGTACATCAGAAATGTGTCAAGCCGTTATTTATTGTAATTTTGATGAATATGGCTTATAGATAGTGAAAACACAAAATTCAGTGTCTCGGGAATTTTTTATTGTTATATTCAATAAAAAATAAACGATTAATTGATGTTTGTTTTTCATGTGAATTTTCTGGATAAATGTCGTACGTGGAGAAAACAGCTCTGTCACACTCTCATTTTTTATGTATATTGTTTTACATCATGAAGTTTTCTTACACTTTCCAGAGCCGCTCCACCAGACGATGACTAAGGATCAACTTGTTAGCATAATAATGTGCTTAATAAACCATCCCCATGTCTCTTACCCGTAACGAGTGGAAACGTCTCTCTTCCTCAGCTTATTCAGGTGGCCCTTAAACCTCAGAGTCACTTTTCAGATTCCTTCCAAATCTCATTAGTGGAGTCTGAGACGAGACGCAGTGGGGAAGATGGATAAGCAATCAAATGAACAGGAAGACAGCCGACTGAAGCTGCCGCTTCGTGCGCAGGAAGCAGGCCTTATAAAATGAATCCGAGGCGGTTTAGGAGTGAAAGTGCCAGTTGTTCCATTATCAGCCCGCAGCACTATGATTAAATGCCCGGTGATTGCCATTTACCGGTGATGACCTGCGGTCTTGGTCGGTCAGAGCGGGTGTTGGTTCGATGCTAATCGGGGCGTCAAGTAAGGAAGAGCTTAATTGGCAGTCAGGGACACATTTCAATGACACCTCAAACGGAGACATCTGCCACGCTACTCGATACAAAAGTCAAGAAAAAAAAAGACAAGAAAACTCAGAGCTTGGACAAACAGTGGCTGTGTGGCTCTCAGCGGCAGACATTACAGAAAATGATCAGGCAGTCTGCTTACAAAGTGCTTCTGTCATGGCTACTCTCGCATCGTAATTAGCTCAAAATTAAACAGGTAAATAGACAGAATGCCGGCTGCCCAGTGGCGCAGCTGGTAGAGTTGTTGCCTTGCAGCAAGAAGGTTCTGGGTTCGATTCCCGCCGCAGTCTTTCTGCATGGAGTTTGCATGTTCTCCCTGTTCATGCGTGGGTTCTCTCCGGGTACTCCGGCTTCCTCCCACAGTCCAAAAACATGACTGTCAGGTTAATTGGCCTCTCTAAATTGTCCCTAGGTGTGTGCGTGCATGGTTGTTTGTCTTGTGTGTCTCTGTGTTGCCCTGCGACCTGTCCAGGGTGACCCCGCCTCTCGCCCAGAACGTTAGCTGGAGATAGACACCAGCACCTCCTGACCCCAGTAAGGGACAAGGGTGCATAGAAAATGAATGGATGGATAGATAGAATGCCAGAGTAGTTTCTGAGCTGGAGGTTCTCGACGCACTCAAAGAACATTGCGGAGAGTTTTCTGGTTCAGCTTTTCTTAGAACAGTGACAGACATTCTCCGAGTTGATTTCATACACAATTCAAATGTAAATGTCAATTTTGTGGAAGAAAATCTGTTTCATTTCTTCACTGCCAACAATCAGGTCAACCACAGCAGCTGCCTCTTCTGGTTCATCACAGCAGGAGGCTGACCTGAAAAAAAAACAACACATATATATGTATATATATATGTATGTATAAAAATAGAGCTACCATTTGTAATCATTAGCATAACTTTGGATCAATAAATTATTTGCAAACTACCATTTGTAATCATTAGCATAACTTTGGATCAATAAATTATTTGCAAACTGTACCATTTTGCAAATAATACATCCATGTAGAACACCACAGGCTCCCAGCAGCTGCTCTGTCTCTCTGCATCACATCGGGGGTTTTGGCGCTCCCTCATGTTTCTGCATCTTTTCTGTCCCTTGTGTCGCGGACGAGACAGTGGCAGCGAAATTGAAAAAAGTTCCAGACATGCAAAGGGCAAACTCATCAAGCTCAGAGTTACAGCAGGATAGAAAAACACAAAAGCTAAGAGCAGGATTAGGCCTTCTTACTGCAGAACAATGGGCCGACTGTGGAGCTGATAAACTGTTAATCACAGATGGGTTTTGTTTTTTTTTCTCTGTTGGCATGGGACTCATCTGGTGTTTACTGTTGAAGTTATACACCAAGTATTCTAAGCCCTCAGTGCCTGTCACTACCACAAGCACTGAGAAGTGCAACATAGAGATACATGAGACAAACGCATTCGCACACAGGGCCAGTTAAAACACTGATTAACCAAGCATGCATGTTGTTGGATTAGAGCATTGTAGATGTGAAGCTATGGACGACACGCAACTGTCACAGCAATCCTGCAGCTGCAGAAATCTCCAGAAGTCGCCTATGATGAATAGGAAAAGAAACAAAAGGAATAACCTCGATTTTGGTTGATTATCTGTTTTATCAGCAACGGCAAAGTGGACATCATTTGTCTTACTGACAAGTTGCAGCTTGTCTTTGCTGATTAGTGCTGCTTTGTATTTCAAACATTTATGCCAAACTGGAGACATAAATATATAAACTGGGGTTGCATTGATTTTCTGATGTTATACAGTTATAGTCTGTAGCTTTAGCAATGGCGGCAGAGGAAGCGAGTGAAGCCGTTCAGTCCATGTTGGTCACTCTACCAAGATTAGCTCTTCTCTCTTCACAGTAGAGGACGATGGTTCAGGGTTTCCAGTAAGCTTCATAGCGACAAACTGGTGCATTACATGCATCACAGCTAGACGTTAGGGACTGGGTCCAATTTAAAACATCAACAGAGTCCACACCTCCAGGAAGAGATTGCTTCTCGATACCCGACACTGCACTAAATTCATCTTCCCAGATCACCTTCTCACAATGATGGTGACATCAGGGTCACCATCGTTGATGGAATGGACATATTTATTGCGAACAGAAACATATTTATCATGTGCTGCTGCTTTCAGACGGATGTGTGCAGGATCAGCTCCAGCTCCATCAGGAAGTTGGAGCTACAGTTTAATGTTAAAGGGCAGAAAGATGCTCTTACTCTTCATCACTTTTTCACTATTAATAATATTCCTATTAGAGATAACAATAATAATAAATGGTTGTTATTGAAATAGTTTCCACATGTTTTAAATGCTCTCATCTAATTTCCCATGTGCATAAATGGATTGTCTGTCCCGTCTCTGGAACGCAGAGGACTGTTGCCAACGTCAACGCTTCTGCTCTCACAACATATTCAATGCAATTAAAAGAGACGCAGCTCTTAGTACGCCTTGGATTAATGAATACGTCTGTATGAAAAATGGCTGCCACTCCTCCACCTCGTCCTGCACTTTGAGGAATGTGAACATGTAAATAATTAGAAGGGACTGTCCCATTTATGCTAACATAACCCTTTCAGCCGTCTTTCTGTGAGACAAAACAAATCAGCAGGATTACAACAAACAAAGCCGTTATTAGCAAAGTCTCTGAAGACATACAAACATGTGGTTTATGTTTGATAAACCACATTTAACTGAATATGTCGAGTCTGTTGCACGCGATAATTCTGATCCCGAGATGTGAAACTTCAAATTTTATTTATTTTTTATCAATATGTTGACCTTATATTGCCATTGCTTTATTTATGCACGCTTAAGTAACGCAAGGAAATGATTCACAAACAGTCAAGAAACATTGTGTGAATCAGAAATCAGTTAAAAGCCTCAGAACAAGACACTCTGGCTCATTAAGACGACCGCCACCAAAACGAGAAACGTCTTTCCTTCAAGTGCTTTTAACATTTTAACAGTGAAAATCCTAGATTGGGCCCCCCCCCCCCCCCCCCACAGCCCCATGGCCAACGCTCCACCATTCTGTGATTTAGCACTGCTCCCGACTTTGTCATAGGACAGCAATTCCTTTATCGCCATGCTGATTCCGGCGCCTCGTCTCCTTAATTAACAGTAGTTTTTGTCTTTTTATGTTGACATCCCCAGGCTGCACTTGAATGCAGCTTCACTCTGTGTTTCTCCTTCTTTGCATTAAAATGAACAGTTTTCTGGAGAACTGCACTAGCGCAGCTTGCATCAGGTCCTCCTGAGCTAATAGGGGTATCAGGAGTTGCCTGCATCGGAAAACATCAAAGTGAATAATTCCCTCTGAACATGAAATCTGAGTGCACACAGCGGGCAGCCAAGAAAAAACACACACACACACACACACAGCCCATTCCTGTGCATGCACACACACAGACGGGGGCATGAAGCGGGCACAATGGAAGTTCTAGCGTCTAGTTTTCACACAGCTATACGATGGATGTTAATCTTTTTATTGTGCAGAAGCAGCCGGCGAAGTCGTGAAGTGAGGAGTCGTCTCCAAGTGTAAAATATGATCTGGTGGCTTTGAAAATAAGACGGTCATCTGGTCATATGTACAGGTGGATCTCAATAAGTTGGAATTTTATGAAAATGTTCATGATTTTGAACTTATAGTGCATAAAGGGCTTAGATTTTTTTTAATTTTTTTTAGAATATTAAAATATTACATCAGACCGACAAACAAACATCTTGGATACAGCAGTGTGGGTTTAAAGTGTCTGCAGTGTCACAAGATGTATTTCCAGACAGCGTTGCTTTCATTTTTCACCAAGATCATCTATTGATAATTAGATTAGACTAGATTAGATTAGATTAGATTAGATTAGTGATTAGACTAGATTAGATTAGATTAGATTAGATTAGATTAGATTAGATTGTGATTAGATTAGATTAGATTAGATTAGATTAGATCAACTTTATTGTCCCCAAGGCTCAAGTTGCTTCGTAGACAGCTGGAACATCTGCACATAAATCCATAAAGAAATGACATAATATCACACCACACACAGTACAACCGCCACAGTTTGTTTGGGCTTATCGAAAACTATTAATAACTATTAATAAGAACGACACCAACAGGGATAAATGAACATTTATACTTTTTCCCTTCTGGTCCTGAGTCCAATCTTTTTCCTCTTTTGCAAACTGAAGTGTTTGTCTCCAACTAGCTTCGCTGATCGCTGGTTTTCTTGCGGCTGCAGCTGTTTCAGTCCCAATCCCTTCACTTCTGCTCTTCCTTTTCCTGTTAAGCGTCGTCTCGGTTCTAGAGTTCTTCTTGGACCTGATTTCAGCATGCATTCAAATGAGCAAGGCCGTGCAATTTTATTTATGGAGTACATTTTCAGCATCGAGGCAATTCGAAGAGCTTAGAAAAAAACTGCAAAAAAGCAAAGAAAATTCAGGTTTATTCAAGTCCCAAATTGCCCAAATTGATATTACAGGAAGTATGTATAAAAAGACATTAAAAAAAAACTATCAAATGTTGAAAAAGGATAAAACAATAAAATGTACAAAAAACAAAACAATCAAATATAAATCAATACATGATAGGAAGAGTACAGGAACATATATGTCAATCAACAGTTACTATTAACATCAGTAATATACTTTTGGTCATATTGCTGTTCATCCAGCTGTTATTTATCAAACCCAGCTGCTAACAGCTGGGTTTCTAGATTTAAAGGAACTCAGTGTTTCAGCTGTTTTGCAGTTTTCTGGACGTTTGTTCCAGTTATTTTGGTGCATAGATGCTGAATGCTGCTTCTCCATGTTTGGTTCTGGTTCTGGGGATGCAGAGCAGAACCAGAACCAGAAGACCTGAGAGGTCTGGAAGGTTGCTATGACAACAGCAGCTTTTAAATGTATTGTGGTGCTAATTCATTCAGTAATTTATAAACTAACACCAGTATTTTAAAGTCTGTTCTCTGAGCTGCAGGGAGTCAGTGGAGGGACTGCAGGGGACATGATGTATTTTCTAATCCCTAATTCTACATAGATCAGCCTAACATAGACTCTGCTTCTTCTGGCCCAGGTGCATATAAATCCAGAGTAATAACAACTACTCAATAGAAACTGCTGCTGAAGGTGACTCTCTTATAGTGACTGATCAAAATTGGGCCAAGTCACCTTTTAAATACATGCTAAATGACAATACGTCATTTCTGATTTATGATGCTGAGGATTTAATCACACAACCAATTCTCACACAAACCAGTAAGCCTTACAGCTGAATATGACCTGACAGGAAAGATTTTTCCAGCCAAGGACACGTTGCATGTTACTCTGCTAAGATTGTTACTATATATATATATATATATATATATATATATATATATATATATATATATATATATATATATATATTTCCTGCTTTTGTGTTTTGTTCTTGAATAGATCAAAAATAGATCAAGAAAAATTGTACACAGTAGTTTAATGGAATTGTTTGTTTTTACCCTTAAAGGAACGAGTCGACGGGTTTAGCATCGCTGAGTTAGGTCAATGAAGAGGAAAATGCTTTTTAAAAAATAATCATTTAAAATATATATTGTTTTGAGACGCCCAAGCAAAATAATTTGTTTGAGATTAGACAAAAAAAGCTTCACTCACCTCACTTATTTATGTCAATTTGAGTAAAAACAAACTTTGAGTCACCTGCTCACTGCAAAGTCATTCTTTTTGGAAACACTTTGTTTATAGGATTGTGCATAAGACAGAACCCTACAAATATGGCTGACACTGTTTATGACACTGTCAGAAACATGACATGTCATGAACATGAAGGATTCTTCATGGATCTTATTGACTGTTGTCATGAAGTGACATTCGGTAAGTAATGATGCTGTTAATGCAAAGGTGTTTTAAAAGTTGGATTAAAAGTATTAACTTAGCATTACTTGGCAAATAATTACATTTTTATTCAAAGTTGCATTAAACTTCACTAAAAGTCAATTATAAGAGTCAACTTTGCATTAAGAGTGTCGTTAGTTCCCAAATGTCACTTCACGACAACAATAAACAATAAAGACTCCTGTTGCAGGTTCGATTCCCGGCCATGGCTTCCCTCTCTCTCATTAACCCACTTCCTGTCTGAGCACTTTCAAATAAAGGCCACTTAAAAATAAAAAAAAACACTTAAAAGAAATTGATGTAAACTCAAACAAAACGTTACATCCTGCTGTGTTGAATTGAATTTTCCTTCACAAATAACGCTCTACCTTATGTTGATCAATCCTATAAAATCACAATAACAGTCACTTAACCCTGTGGTTGTAACATTACCGAATGTAAAAAAAAAAAGAGGTGCAAATACTTTGTCAAAGCATTGCACATAAAATAACAGAGGCTGTTCAGTTGCACTAAAAAGAGATGAACTCGGAGTATTTCACTGTTAAAGTTCTCCTCTTTTCAAAAAGCGTCTCAAACACAAAGTCAGCGCGACACACTGACAGGGAAACCCACACACGTTCTGTCCTGTGACTCAACTTTCCACATCTTAATGCAAATCCCTCTTTCGGAGCCGTGCTAAAGGCACGTCCGCCCCGGCAAAACGGGAGAGGGCAGGAAGGACGGGATGAGTTCGAAGAAGGAGGAAGGAATGCCCAAATGCCCGATTTCCTCAAAAAGGCCTTACAGTGAAACAAGACGTTTCTGGGTCAGGATGGAAATGAGTGACCGGCCACTTGCAGGAGTGAAAAACATGCATGGTTTTCTGTGATGTCCTTCCTCACACCAGCAGAGCAGCAATCCTCATGTACAACCATCACTCACTGCAGTTTAGTTTAGAAGAAGTGATATTAGAAAAAATGATAATATAACAGACAAACAAAAAAAAAAGTGTGAAGATATCTTTTTAAAAAATTTAGTTCTTTCATCTGTATTTTCCCAAAAGAAGAAAAGATCGACCCGGTTCATGTTGAATTTGATGCACATCCCAACCAGAGATGGATGTTCTTCATAGGAGTTGAGGATCTTGATGTCACATGGTGCAATTCCCCCATCATGACCGGTGTGCTTTTCACAACATGGTGCACGTTCACGCGCCACCAGACTGATCAGTAACGTCAACATCAGGCCACTGGCACATCTGGAACGCTGAGCAATTGCACAATCTAGGCCTAGCCCCAGATGTTTTTATGCACTTTGACCTTTCAGCCGCACGAAAACTGATTTTGACGTCACCAAAAATAATTATTCATGAAAACTTGTGTCTGCACGTGGGGTCTGATGCATTACAATCTGCAACAACTAGTATATCCATATTCTCGCTTAGACATGAATCTCAATCAACATTGCTTGTGTTTTATGAACTTAATATTCTGATATCTCATTTAAAGTAGTTGCACCTATCTATCTTATATCTATAGACCTGTCAATCAGGGATGGAGTGTTCCATAACTTCATCTCTGGTCTGTGCTCCTGCTGTGTTGCTTCCTCGCCAAGATGTTGTTGTTTTCCCTCTCTAATGTTTTCTGACGAACCTCTGAGGCTTCTCTCAGAACAGCTGGATTTACACTGAGATTACATTTCACACAGCTGGACTCTGTTTACTAATCAGGTCATTTCTGCAGACAGTTAGTCGCACTGGTTTCATTAAGGAGTCTGGCTGCTAAAGCAGGGCGCCATATTTTTGATTTTTGAAAATCACATATGCACCATTTTATGTTCATATCCATCGCAAAACAAAATAATCCAGTGAAACACTTTGAATGAATTGCCTTGTTGCTGAAAATGTGCTCAATAAACAAAATGACCTTAACTTACCACTGAAACACATGGGAGCTTGTCGTTGGTTAAAACTTATCCTGCCTAAAGAGGGAACAAAGCCGTTCTATATCTGCTTGGTGTAGCTGTAAAAATAATTGAACATAATTTATTTTTAGGCCCTTTAATTTAGCTCATCCAAGTGCCACAATGTAAAGCTCCTGCAGGCCGTCGGCCATGCTTCCTCTTCGGTCATGGTCGGTTCTGCTCCCCACTGCGACGGGCTGGCAGCGCGGAGCTCCTGCAGCGATGCTGCTTGCTAGATGAACTCTCTGTAAACCCTGTGTGTGCATTTCAATCTCGCTGCGGCGCACACAGACGTGTCAACCGCTCCTACATCATTTTCATTACTTCCCTTTGCGGGAAACTTTGATTCAATTTAATTAGCATTGCCTGTGCCACGGTAACCTGAGAAGGAAGGTACCATCCTCTGGTGGCCTTAGTGGAGTTTGATACTGTGGGGCTCGTATGTTAATATGCGAGTGCATGCATGTATTATAAATTACCACAGCTGTGTCACACAGCTGCTCAGGGGTGAAAGGGGGGGGGGTCTGCGTTCAAGCAAGGCCTCCCCCCCCCACCTTCTTCTTCCTGAAGTCAGACAGAGCACAGCCATCAGCCATATGCACTCAGGGCTGCACATAATCACAGAGTTCAGAGCTCACATTCAAAAATATGCAAATTCATCCAATCACCTTTGAGAGCAGCTCCAGAAGAGGATGATAGCAAAACGCAGACAGTGCACATGCATGGATGTATTCAATTTGTGTTTGTCTGTGTGTGTGTTTGTGTGTGTTTTCATTTGACTTTGTTGTTGACACAAACTTATGAGGTTACAGAGATTATTTCATTTGGAGCCTCGGGACACGGCTCAGGCAGAAGAGTGGAATAAGTGTAATGTTGAAAAACTCCCCTTTACTTTGTGACATCAGACTGGCTGCTGCAGGCTCTCAGGTACCCGGGGACTTTTCCCATGGATCCCTGTGATCTGTGTGCTGCAGACTCAGCAGATTGCTCAGCTATTTTGTGTCCAATAAAAAAAAAATTAATAATGCTCAACATTTACAATATAAAGCAGGTATTCACAGAGGAGCTCATGTACAAACCAGAGAAATAGTTATTTAAAAGTAACATGTCAGCTGGTTGAAGTAAAAGTGTTTTCATTTAGTTTCATTCAGGGTGCTATTATATAATTATGTCAGTAGGTGTCACTGTAAGACATGTTTAGTAATAGGAACCAGTTCATATTGTGTCAGACCTTATAGATGGAATGAAAATCATGTTTGAGGTGGATGACCACCAAACACCACGGAACGCCAATGATAAAAGCAACTGCATCCTTAAAAAATGGGTCGTTGTGCTTTTATTCTGTTTACAAGCAAATTTAATACAAAAGTATTTCTCACATCTTATAAATTCCTTGGCATTGCAAAGTGTCGCAGTTTTTGCCAGTAGTAATTGGGCGCCATCTTGTGATGTAATGAGGGTAAGTCAAAATGTAAACAGCTACGGCTGGGTGGACAGGAGCGGAGGACGTTGTGAAGGATTTATCTGCAGGTTAGGAGGAGAAAGCTGGATGGAGCGATGGAGAAGGGGACTTTAAGAGAACCAGGTCAAGTTCTGCTTCTGTTCCAGCATACGGATGCTCTGAGCGTGTTGTTATTATTAGTCCTTAAGCCACAGGTTGACCCCAGGCCCTAGTTTTTACTGCACACAGCAGCACTCACTGAGTGAAGTTCACGTTAGAACACTCAAAGAGCTGAAACGTCAGAGCAGCGCGTTGCCGGAGCAACATGAAATATTATGTGTTATGACATAAAGCATTATGTCACTCATGATGTCACCGAGTCCTTTGAAACAAGGGGCAGAATTTGCGTGAGAATCTTTTAAGATTCATTCTTGGCAGAGATCGCATCTGTGGTGCACTCTTTTGCAGAGCTTGTCTGTGGACTTTCGAACACTCTGGCTTTTGCGAAACAAGAATAGCCGAAAACGATTGAAAAATGATCCGTGTCGAAAAGAATCCGGAAACTTCATTCCCGCAGGAAGAAGGCAAAGAAGCCATTTTTGGCAAAGCCTTTTCTCTTCTTCAAGAAGCATCCAATCTGTTCGAGCAGAAGGAGGATTTTATCGCGCAGCTCAAACAAATGCAGAAGAAAATAGGAGAGATGAAATATATTGACGATGACTACCAGTACCTCAAGAACCAGATATTCATTTGTAGTAAGGTCAACGAACAACTAAAACATGAGTTTCATGTATTGAAAGAAAAACTAGAAGCTCAAGCTACCCTCAGGGACAAATGCAGAAGGAAACAGAGAGAACTTGAGAGTATCGTCCAAAGCAACCAAGCTTTTGAAACGGTATTTAAGGAGTTAACTTTGAAACTAAAGAATCCCAACGAACTGAAAGGAGGGTACCAGGCAGCACAAGACAAGAAACATATCCTGTCACAAGAAAACCTCTGGTTGGAAATCCAGATTCAGGAAGTCCAGAGACAGTTATCAATACAAAGCCAGCTGGAAAAAGACTGCGAAGAAACCGACGAGTATAACAGCAGCTTGGAAATGACCAACGCGATTATGGAGAGACAGCTCCAGGGGTTAGAGGACAAACTTTTTGAAAAAGAAACCAACTTCATGACTAGCTACACCGAAAAACTCCAGTCCAAAATCATCCAGCTCCAAAAAGAGTACCAGGCTGAACAGTACTGGTCTGACAAACTGAAGCATATCAGAAGCGATTGGAGCGAGATTAAACAGAAGAACAGCAAACTTCAGGTGGAATATGAAAAGCTCAAACGTCAGCTTTGGAAAACTAGGAGGTTCAAGAACAGGAACAGGGAAATTAATTCACTCATTCAGACTAAACAGGAAGAAAATGCCTCTCTATGCCTGGAAAATGAAAGGCTTAGAAAGGAACTCCAAGATTTGGAAAACACCGAGGACAAACTCGAAGCGTCCGGCGACGACCTGCAGGAAGTCTTGGTCTGTGCAACAATGACTGAGGAATGCGAGGGTGCTCATGCTGTTTTCCCCACGCCTGTTCTATCAGAGGAGGAGGCAGAAACCTCCAGCAGCCAGGGCCGGCGAGTTACTGACAGCAGGCTTCACCAGTATCTGTCGCTGTCAGACACACAACCCCACAGTCTGAGTGAAGATTCCGGATGTGTAGTTTCAACAGACGTCGAAATGTCCTCACCCATCCACCATGGGGATGAAACAAAAATCACTGTGGATCTGGAGTGGCCCAGCACAGACGGAAGGGAAGCACAGCTTTACAAGCACAAAGGCTTCTGGGGAAACGTGTCACTTTACAACATGTTTTTTGTCGTACCTAAAATCACGTATGATAAATTTTTTACCAGAAGAGAAAGCGTATCCTGAAGACCCCTTTGATGAGCACGATTCGGTATTCCCTCGCCTGGACGCGGGTCACCACTCTGGAGCCAGGCCTGGATGGGGGGCATGATGGCGATGACTTTTTGTCTCGAAATCCCAACTTATTTTCTTGAGATCCAGAGAAACTTAGTCGAGATCCCGAGATCCCAACTTTTTTTCTCAAGATCCCGTTTTTTTTTTTTTATTTCACAGGATCTTGAGAAACTAAGTCGGGATCTCGGGATCTTGACTCAGTTTCTCAAGAAAAAAAGTCGGGATTTCTTTTATTTTTCTCTTCATGTCCCCTTAGAGGCTCCGTAACATTCAGCTGATTAGTGAATCAAACATGCACACAACAAATCAAATAGACAAAGAACAACAGAAAAATCACACAAACAGAAAAACATAAACATCTGTGGGTTCCCTCCAGGCGCTCTGGCTTACAACCTAAAAGCACCACATTAGGTGATGATATTTATATCTAAATTGTCCTAATAATATTCTTATTTAGCATATTAAAAAGTCTGGGCCTCCCTTCTTAAGCTGCTACCCCTGCGACCCGACGCTGGATAAGCGGACGAAAATGGATGGATGGATGGATGGATGGATGGATGGAAGAGAAGAACCTCTTACCCACTAACTCCCAGGTAAAAACACACACGCACGCATCACACACGGACGCATACAGAGCTAACACACCTTCTACATTATTACACATCATGTATAACATTCTAAGGAGCCACTAAGGGGACATGGAAAAAAAAAAAAAAAGAAATCCCAACTTACTTTCTAGAGATCCCGAGATCCCGACTTCTTTTCTCAAGATCCCGATTTATTTTTCATTTCGTGGGATCTTGAGAAAAAAAGTCTAAACTTTGAAAAGTTTAGAGCTAAATTTTTCAATAAAATGCATAAGATAAAATTCATACATTTGATTTCATGCAAGAATTCTTTGGTTCTTGCATTTTATGTTATTTGCGCTTTTTAAGGAAACATTGGGGCATGCTTTTTAAAAGCAGATGTTAGGGATATTAGAGTTTTTAAATTATTTATTTATAAAATAATGTTTTTACATAATTTATTTTTGGTAAAAATCAAGAATATTGAGTTCACTTTTACAGCAATCATTTATGAAGCTGAGTTTGATTCTTCCAGACCTCTATTTACAATTTTACATAGAAAGACTTTGTTGTCATTCAACTGTACATTTAAAATGTATATATTGAGAAACATTTTGATATTTTACCCAAAATCAAAAGTTTAACATACATATTATTTATAAAGTGGCCCCATCACTCATTCGTATTAACAGGTGCAGACCGTCACTCTGTTTTTCCACACTCCGTAGGTATGTATGCGTTGGCTGCGGCACAATCAAATTAACAGGATTTTTAAAAAAAGTGCTCTTCTGTTAGTTTTACTCCCCCCTCCTCTGACAGTAGTACCAGACAGAGACATTTCCCATAGTCTCAAATCCAAAACTTGACAGGTACCCAGCCAGCATACCTAGGTGGGCCCCATATGGGGAAAAGGAGGGCAGACAATATGGGTCCCAAATGGGTTTGTCTGCGGTTTCCATGGTGGCCCCACACAGGTTTGCCCATGTATGGCCACTGCCTACGTGGGCCCTACATATGGGGCCCACCAAGTATGCTAGCTGGGGTATAGGTGTATTTGAGGCATCTTTGTTGGGAAATTATATTGACAATAAATATGTTGTTTACTGCAGTCAGTGCATTAAGACTACTATTTTTTCAGTTATAACTCTTCAAATGGCAGCGTGGTGGTCACATGTTGCACAGAACCCATTTCCAAGTGGTATAATTTTACTAGAAAAACTAATCAAAATCCAGTAATTTTGATATACTTTTGACATTTCTGTAAAGAACAAAAAAATCTACAATCTAAAATCTGCTGCCTTCCATCCTTGCAGCTCCTCTCGGACTTCTCGCTACTCAGTCAGAATGTCTCAGGCAGGTATCAAGTTACACTGCTTTGTCCTTAAAAAAAAAGGTCAGAGTTTTTAATTTCTGATTTGCTGTAATTTTTTCTTGAATCCGTAGTCAGCAAAGCTTTCTGTTGCGACTGCCACTCCAGTAGAAACGCCCCTGCTGAGCGCTGAACTTTTGCCACTTTCCCTTAAAGCTGCAGTATGTAACTTTTATTTTATTTTAAAAAATATATTTGCTTACTTTTTTTTTTACTGACACTATGTTGACACATAATCTGTGAAAAGATGGAGCTCCTCCACCTCCTCTCTGAGCTACTACCTCTGTTGGAAGAAACACACCCCTCTCAACCGAAAACATGCATTCGGAGGCAGGAGGAAGGCCTTAGCGCTGTCAATACATATATGTCACGACATATACATAAAAATGATGTAAAACAATATTTTGTGTAACACGGCACCTTTTAAAGACACTCTTCTAATTCTGTTTCATTTCAGAAATAACAACATGTCGCAACATTTGTTGAATCCGGTGCAGCTTCATTGGGGTTTCTCTACGGCAGACGTATTCGTCTTTGGTCAGAGTTTCTGCTGGTGAAAAGCAGAGGGGGAGTCGGGTAGGTCAGCCAGTACTTGAGAAAAACTTTAGAAGCTGCAACGTCCAGGTCTCCCTCTGTCTATTATTTGAGTGGCGATATAGTCAATTTGGTCCACTTTACTTATGAGACAGACGTACACACTCCCACCCATGCACCAACATCTTCACACCCACATACAGATGAGGAAGAGGCTCCTCTCTCAGCCTGCACTAAAAGCCCTTGGCGCTGCTTGTTTACCCTTCACTGTGACAGCTTTGTGTGTGTGTGTGTGTGCGTGTGTTGGGGTGTGTGTGTAGATCTGGGTGGCGAGATATTGCGTGTCAAGTGCTCTCGAGGGCTACACTATCATTTCTGAGTGTTATCACACCATCCTACTTCCCAGGGGTAGGCTGTCTTTCTTTTTGGCATTTTTTTTCTCTTTAATACACACACTCTGTTTTCTCTTTCTCTCATACACACACACACACCCCCACACACATCCACACCCCCGCACATTAGATGTACACACAGACTCTGTAGGAAGTCCAGACAGTGTTTGCTCAGTGAAGTGTAAAGTCAAAGAAAAAAGAGAGTAAGTTGAGCAGTTGGTCAGAGTGCACACACAAACACGCTAAAAAGTTTGTGTTTCTACCCAGATTAGAAAATGGAAATATTTCCATTCATTCTAGTTGCTCCATTTCTATCCAACCATAATAATCCAGCAAAGCAGACTTAAGCTGGTCCCAAACTTAGGTTTACTTTACAACATCACCTCCATTTGATCTCTACCAGGTCACACATCCCTATAATTCTACCCAACTCTCAGCTTTCTGTTGACTTCCATTCGTTTTAGTAAAGTGATTCTACGTCTAACCCACGTATTTCCCTAACCCTGCTCTCTCCCTAATCCTAACTTTAACCACAATTTATTTCACACCATACCTCTAAACATAAAGCTGCAGAATGGAACTTTTATAAAAAATATATATATATCTATTTATTTTTACATATTTGCTGAAACAGTCAATATGTCGTGACAGTATGGTGCGAGATAACTAATGTGTGGGGGAAAAAAATCTTCTCTTCCAGTGCTAACTAGAAACATCCAATCAGAGCTTCGTGCTGTCAATCACCCTCCATGTGGCGCTGCTCTTCCCCTCCTCCCATGAGAGGAGGGGAACCCTCTACATAAATAGAGTGTCTGGGCCACTGAGAAGTGTCCAGTCTTTAAGTTTAAGGTCTGCAGTGACATCTGAAATTATTCACATGACCACAACTGTGATCCAGACAGTTGAATTTGAGATTAAATAGTGTACTAACCCATGCTATCTGTCAGATTCTGCTAAAAATGAGTGAGACTTGTTCCGTCGTTTTTCTTTTCCATCCTCCTCTGCCTGCCTCTGTGTCACCCTGCTCTGACAGCTTATAAAGTGATTCACCCTGAACCACTCAGCAACAAGTGGAGGTCTCACAACACAAATCTCCTACAATCAAAGGTACTTTCAAATTCAAATACCTCTTCTGTTGCTGCTGCCCGTTCGCCTGCAGTCCTGTCAGTCTCAGGTTTCACCCCCTTACCTAAATCTGGGTCTTTATCCTGACGTTTAAAATTGAGGACAAACAGCCCAGATGTAGGGAAAAAAGGAGAATAAATGTGAATAAACTCTGTGTTTGCTTTTCATATAAAGATGAGTTTAATAATGTCAACTTTGTGTTGTTAAACATTGGAAAGATTAGTATGTGGCCACAGGGCTAAAATGCATTACTTCCAAATCTGCAAATGTCTCTGATTTCTTCAGGTCCCCCTTGACAATTCAGTCAGTCCGCAATATTAACAAAATAGATAAGGTTTAAGATTTAGCATGCTATCTTGACAGCTTGGCAGGTAACAACAGTGGTAGTCGGCAAGTGTGCAGTTTTTTTCTGCCCTCCAGCAGGAAGCCGGGGGAACTGGACCGTCACGTTTCAGTGAGTCTATATGCGACTGGAAATGCTGAGACCTCTGCACTGGAGAACTAAACAGACGCCACGCAACACAGAGGAGCCAACAACAGGTCAGGACTCAGCAGTTCATCTATATCTCATGGACAAAAGACACTCCTTTTAAAGATTAAAATGTGCACACTTTGGACAGGGAAGACATGTTTTGAGAGAGGAGAGTATGAAGCCGTCTCTGTGAAACACAAAACCACTTGAACAGAGAATGTGTAAACTCTAACACCTGCAGTGTTTAATAGAAGGTGTTTAATAAATACCATTGTATAAACGTCGGTCTATACTGACTAAGAGATGATTTAGTAAAAATGTGAATATTGACCATAAGTAGCTTTAGCTTATGCTAACCGCATAGCAGTTAAAGCAAACATTAGTAATATTTACATGAGCAAACTGGTTCTGTAGTCTGAGTGAAGTCATTAAACCAGGACTCTCCAACTCCAGGTCTCAGGAGTTTACATTCCTTCAATGAAGTCATGACCAGGTCATGACCTCTGCAGTGGTGTATTTCAAAATGGTGGCCTGTGCAGACTGCTGAGACTGCTTCTAACTTATTCTCTAACCAAACTGGGTTGCTGCCAGTGATTGGTCAAAGCGACTCCACTTCACTTTCAAAAGGATAAATTCAGCATTTGGGGATGAAAACGAATAAAATCAAAAACAAAAACAGTTGGAGAGTATGTCATAGAGTGAAGAGGTAAGGATGGGAACATTACCATGTGCAAATTATCTTGCATATCTACAGTATACTATCAATAATTCCAACAAATAGGCACACGTCACTGGCAAGCGATAAGACTATGTTCCATTATTGAGTCCAAGTCCAACAGAAGTGCTTGCACCCCTCATCCTCTAGTTATTAGTGAAGCGCTATTAAATTTTATATCTATAAGACCTGAACTAATCTTTGTAAATCCCAATTTTTTTTTCTTTTTCACTAATTATTGGGAAAGCCATTAATGCTGCAGATTAATATGCATAGAGAAGCAGTCTGGATTTGGTATACATCACTGAAAGTAATTATGGATGAAAGCCTTTTTTGTGTGAGTGGTGTTGCCCGGTAGGAAGGTAAACACTGCCCTCTTCAGGCCAACAGCCCCAGCTGTCATTGAGGTCAGTTCTTGTCTTCCTCCACAATAATTCATCTGAACATGGCAATAGGGCTGAACTTGAATGGTTGTCCAAATACCTGAATGATGTGATTCAAGCAAATTCTAGTTGTTTTTTTTTCTCTAATGATGTAAACTTCTTAGAAGAGGAGAGAGACTAATCTATTTTTGGTTAAGGAGGAAGAAGTGAAATGATAAACAGAGGATGGAGAGAAGGACAAAACTACTGTTTAGTTCTTGTCTGGTTGATGTTTAACTCTTTTCCAAAATGTTGTTGCTTATTTACTTCATACGGGACAAGAAGCATAATAAAATATGCTAATTTTATTTAAGAAATATACCAAGTAGCCTACTAAGAAGAATAAAAAGCAACATAGCAAAACATCAGCACTTCACTGCAATACAGACAATGCATGAGAAGTTCTGAGTGAACTCAATGTCTTCACACACCTGGACTAAACAATCATATTGTGGAAATTATCAGAAGTTAATAGGTTTTAATGTCGACTCCCGTTTCATTCAAATGTTTTACTCCTGCTTCATTGAGTCAGACTCAGTATTTTTGTTTAGTTCAGGATGAAAAATGAGCACAGAGTAAAAGGAAATGTAAAGATGAGCAGTAAAATTGTAAAGACAAGTCCGGTAGTAGAGCTAACGCTATGCTACACTATTGCTGTCCCCTTGCAAATACATGGAGATAAAATGTAACACAAGAAGGTATAGTTGTCCAATTGTCCCTGTTTGGGTCAACCTCATTAATAACTTGAGATGATAAGCCTAGATAGAGACTCCAGCAGTCTATGATTGTTTTGGTTATTATTGTAATGCTTTCATTTTGTTTGTACTTTTATCTGCAATTGTTCTTTACTGGCTATAAAACAAATGACCAATTGGGGAAAATAAAGTTTATCTTTGCTTTTTTTTTTTTAGATTTAGTTTTCTTGTTTTCTTTCATGTTTGGCGCTCGATAAGGAGCGTAGTTATTGTGTCTCCCTGTGTTTTGTTACGGCTCTATGAGCCAGGTCTTAACACCTTCACAGATTCCTCAGTGCAGGTTACACAGATTCTGTCCTGCAAGTAACAAAATATAAATGTGCATATCCGTACAGCAGAGGGCAGTACTGAGTCAGTGAGTCTACAACTACACAACTAATATTGCATTCTTCTAAATGACTTGCATACAATTGAATACATGATTTACCCCAGAATTACCTGCATAAGCATTACATACCAGAAAACCTTGCTAATGACAAAGTGTGAGTGTGTCAGTTTACACTAGGACAATAGTGATCTATTAATTAGGCCCTAAAATTCTGGACTAGAGCCATGGTCATATGTTTTTCTGGAACAAAAGGTCTGGACCTCCCAAGATGAGATACATTGCTTGAATGGAGTGTGACTATATATCAGAGGAATTTAGTACAAAATCCAAGGGAAAAACAGCATCCAGTAAATGTTGAAGTGCCAGGTTAATATTAATATTAATATTCATCTGAGAAACAAAATGTACCAGAACACATAAACCTTTGATTCAGTTTCACTTCTAAGTTTTATTGAGTTGTTTTCCAAGTACCTTGGAATACTGCATGCAAATGATAACAATAGCTGTATTTCCATTAGAAGTGCCCAAACCTTTGTCTATTTTATTATGTTGAAAAAGAACAATTTAACATCTGCAGCGTTTACATTGACTAAGAAATGACATTAAAATCACACAAGAATAATATCTGTTATGTGTTCGCATGATAAGTCATTAAGAATCATGATTTTAGCACCATGGATTCAACACACTGGAATGACACATAATGGCCAGAGCTCCCACAGTTGTGATGCTGTAAAAGCTCTGGTACAGCCAACTGCACAATTTACAAAAAAAAAACAAAAAAAACAAACAAACCATCATCCTCCTCCTACTATTTCCTGTTGTCTTCTTTGCGGTTCTGGCCAGTAGTAACATCTGGCTGTTGATCACATAAAGGCCAAGCATCCAGGCATGGTTAGCAGCAAAGCACAGCCAATAGAAATATAGGAGAGAGAACATGAGAAAGTGAAGAAATGCCAAAGCCTCTCAGGGAGAGTCTGGCAGGTGAAGCTAGGACTGGTGGTTACTGCAGTGACTCCCATAGAGATCAGTCAAATAGATGTATCAGTGAGGCGAGGAGGCCCTGGATGAGGGTGAGGGGTTACACTTCACCCTCATCTAAATGACTTCCTTAAACCGGTTGAGGAAGTAGATTAGTTTATTTTCCTTCTCCACACTCCCTCCCTCATTCCTTGTCGATGTCCATGTTCTGACCTGTGATGGTTGTCATCCCATCCCAGACCACCGTGATGTTTCCTTTCAGCTTCTGCTCCATCTTTCCCCCACAGGCATCTTCAGCCTCCCTCACAACAATGTTTCACTTCCCTCTGCACTAATTTAATCCTCACCTTGTTTTTGCTCCTGAAAGCCATCTTTTTCCTATTAAGGACGATCCCCTGAGCCGCCCACAGTTTGTTGTTGGGCTAGCAGCCCTCAGTCGAGGGGTTGGCCAACCCCTCGATGTCCTCGTCTTGGGAATTCAGCAGCATATAGATAATGACCACTTTCACAAAGAGTTAACATGGGCTACACCAAAGGCTGATTCATGAGTTCTGCACCTTTGCATTTCCTGGAAGCTTTTGTATCTCTTTCATTTCCTTCTCTCTTGCAGTGAAAGCCTCAGGCTTGACAGTAGCATCTGGAATGAAGTCATTCAGCCACTTCCCAGAGAAAAATATAGTGCACTCACAGTAAATCTGGTGTTTGATCAGTGCAGACAGATCCTGAATCTTTTTTTTGGCGGTGCATTCACATCCCCCATAGTTACAGTGGGAATTGATGGCTTAATTCAAATTGCTGCTAGCTGTCCACTAGTTTAGCCGTTGAACTGGCCTTGTGGTCTCTGTGTCTCCTCCTCGGCTCAACCGTCGTACTGTCACGCAATAAGTGATTAAAAAAAGACATGCCACACCATCATCCAACTACTTCCTGTCTTCTTGTGGTTTGCAAAGGGAAAAGTGTTTTCATTGCAGTTTTGTTTAATAAACTAATTTAGATATGACCAAAAAAAAAACCAGGGGCCTTACAATGAGTTGATTCTGGAGAACCAACCACTGTAATGTCTTTAGACACACCATTCATCACTGCTATTCATATCACACCCAATGTGTCAGTTTGTTTTCTAAATGAAAGCTGGTCTGCATTTTAACTCAAACTGAAAATTTTTGAATACACAACAAAAGATTAGTCTGTAAAAACATCCCGAACTTTTTAAGAAAACACAATGCACTTCCTGCAAGTTTTTATTTTCGGTTTTGTCACTGTTCTGACCCAAATGTCCGTCTGGGACGTCTGCCTCTTTACATGCCAGTTAAATATTGAGAATGGTTCATTCGTAAATGTTAAGCATATGTGAGATTTCACATCCACGCTCGGCTCTCACCGCCGCTGCGGTTTTCACTCTGCTTTTCATTTCCTCCAGTAGGCTTGTTTTGACCTCACTATGCAAACCGAACAACACTTATTTCTGTTGCGAGTTGTTTTAGTCCTTGTGCTTATGTTTAAAATTCTTGTATGAAATCAGAGTGGTGTAATTCTGCTCCAAGCTCCATGCTTCTGTTAGCGCCACACAAAACTCATATTGAGACTGTTAACCTATGAAATTTGTCTCATGAGGCTGACATAGGTGTGTTTAGCCAATAGTACATTTCCAACTTTTTTTATGAACTGTGTGATGTTGAGAGTTGTGGTGGAGCCAGCTGCACATTGTCTGAAAAACTAAAACAAACTGTCTTCCTCCTGCCACTTCCTGTCATCTTCTTTGTCGTCTTCACCAGCAGTAACATCTGGCTATTGGCGTGTGATGTGTGATGTGAAAAAAATAGTGTTTCCACCTCATCCTAGTGCAAAGGGTTTTCATCAAAAAACATGTGTTTTCAAAATTGGAATGTTTCCATTGAGTAAATTTAATTTTGTAATTTCAATGTGTGTTTTTATGGTTAAAGAAAGAGCTGCTTCTCTCAGCTACTTCCAAATTAAAGAGTTACATACACATCATTTCACGTCTGCGTCTTTCCAAAATTAGACTGAAATTAAAAAATGTTTCAAAGTTTTTAGCAGATTGTCATTCAGAGTAATTTAGATATGCCTTCTTTATCTTAGCTATCTGAGTAATAATACCCCAGCTAAACTTTGAGCTAAATATTATTCTAGAAATGTTAACCTCCATTAATTTCTACAAATAGAGAAAAAAAAATTACAGATACAATGATCTTAAGACCACTTAACTAGTTTAACGCCATTAATTTGTAGAATAAAATCTGCCCATGGATGTTTTTGAGTTCATAGTCAACAGAGATCCACCGGAGGCAACGGAATTTCGTTTTCCTCATAAATATCACCTGTTTCCATCGTCATTTCATGTTTTCTTTGTTGAAGCCAGAAAAAAAGGCCTTGTTGTCAGATGTAGCAGGAGTGAGCAAGTGAACCTTGCAGATCTCCCTGCTGAGAATGTGCTGCAGTTCGTTCAAGCAGAAGTGGAATGCCACGTCTGTAATTATTGAACAACAGGGAGCAAAAAGACGGAGGAAGGAGAGGGGAGATTGGGCAAAAAGCAGAAAGGCTGAAAGTCTGGGAAACAGGCGACAAACCACTGAGTCATAACCCACAGTCATTTTATGTCTCTGTTTACTTCATTCTAGGAGACAGACATGAGTATACTGTAAATAAGATAATACACAACATAAAAGAGATAAATATTAGACAAAGGGATGCCAGGGGAAATAAATGCAGGCATTTGCATAAACTTGTGTTCCTTAGTACAAAGGACAGCAGGTAGAGCAGAACATCCTGTAGGCAGAGGTGCACTGATCAGCCCTGGAAGGAGATCTGACAATTTTCCAGCTAGGATTAGGGATTTGAGCACCAAAGGTTGATACATTTTCTAACATTTTCCCTGTTTGTTAAATCTATAATTACGAAGAAGTCTCAATTTTTAATCGATAAACACTGCATGTACTGTAATGGTATTTATGGGTTTACTAAAAGTGAAATAAAGGTTAGAAAACATGGGTGTGACAATATGGAGGACTAACAATTCATCTTTTTATGTTTACAGATCAAAAGATGTTTTGAAGTAATTTCTAATCAGTTAAAATATTTGATTTTGTTTTGACTTGTACTCATAGTTAGCTATTAGTCTGTGGCTAGCTTGAATATCATTCTAAATAAAAACATAAAAATGTTTGCTCATGTGCTTCTCAAACAGTACAACCTGCATTTTTAATAATGATGTTGAATTAGTTTTTGATACAGGCGCACATGGCCAACTGCCCAGGGCCGCATTTTGTGGGGGGGCAGCATGAGCGCCCAACCTGGCCCTAAATTACACCATGACCTTGGCCCTGTGTTGTTTTAACAAACAGTCCTTTTAGTGGAGAGCCAACAAAATTCAGCTAAAAGCCAACACCGTGTTTTTTTTCTGTCCATCTCTCATCTTTTCGTTTTTAGTTTTTTTTATCAATTGCCCAAAACTCTGCAACACAAACAGTTTCAAAGTGGAGGAGGCTTTCAAACTGAAAGAGCATCATCAATCAGACAGACAAACTTTCTGCAAGCAAACCCTGAAAACATAAAGGGCTAAACTAGGAACCGCTCCGGTCCTTACTTCAATCTAAGACTTTAAAACATAGGAAAGGATGTTGAGCTTTAAGCACTTACCTTCACATCCGGGCTGAGAATAATCACTTAGACTTACTTCCACTGGCAAAGTCCAGTGAAAACACCTTTTGTGATGCTTCACTTTAACAAGAAAAGATTACGGTATTTTAACATTGCGTGGTTTTGTGCCATGATATCTTTAGTGACCCTTACTGGGACATACCAAACTGAAAATCCACTAAATTACTACATCTGTCTATGAACTCTCTCTTTTATGTGTAGTCAGTTCAAATCAACCCCAAAGACACAAACAAATAGTTTTATGAGTCGGTGTCAGCCAGGAAAGGCTTGATCAATGCATCTCTACATTTAGGGGCCAAGACACTGATGACACTGTCATCCATCCATCCATTTCCTGACATGGTCAGCAACAACTTATACAGATGAAAACTTAAAGACAGACAGAGTAAAGGGAAATGATTTGATCCAGGCGGTTTGGCAACAAGCAAAAATTCTTCATCGAAACAATGACATAAGACAGTACATATTTGCTAAGATTATTTTTGTTCATAAGTGATACTGCAGAGTAGTTACATATTCATTCCTGGAAATCTGACATTAAAAAAAAGGTATACAGAACTACTGGCAAAGGACATCCACAACTCAGACAGGAAAGGACAATGAAAGGGTTCATGTCATCAAATACATAACCAATTACATTTGCACAAACTTGTTATAAGGAATTGTAGTAAAATATTACATATGTAGTAAATAAAAAAAACAGTATGGATGAGGTGATATACACACCCAGGCATTTTAACATGTTATAGAAAACATACCCTGAATGACTGTGTCTCTCCCAAAGTCAACAACAAAGACAAGCTTCTGCTCTCTCTGTCCCCTAACGCTTCAAAAATTTGCAAACCTCCCCAAGCATTTCTATAACCCCCAAAAATTATTCTGCTGCAAATTGTTTTGAGTTCAGTTCATAAATTTGTTTCTTGTCTGGTTTCAATTCCTCATTTGGGAGGGTTTTGCCTGTTGACAGAACCTAAGCCATGGCAAGGCCAGAAGACTCTCCCCAACTACAAGTACTGCTCCCTTTTCTCTGGTGGGGTACTTTTAACATTTGGTCTGCAATTCAGAGGGGAAAAAAGACATGTTTCAGTGAAAATACAGTCACAGTGAACAAATTAAACCAGAAACACACATTTGTAACACCTAGAGATTACTGTAGTCGACACCACAAATCAGCACAATGTCATGTTTCAATTCATTCTTAGCTTTCAGCCAACAACAGGAAAGGCATAGACAGGGGGGATATCTTGCTTCTCAAAGAAAAGTATCCTTTAAGAATCCATATTTACAATAAAGACTCAAAAGGTGGTGAAACAAAAGAAGAAATAGCCTATGTCTTTCCATTAAAACTGACAAAGTGAAAGAGAATGGGAATCCTGATCAAGAGGTCCAAATTTGGGGCCAGTAATGTGACAGGAACGATAGAGGGAAATTCAGTGGTTGGACAGTCAGATAGTCCTCGATAAAAAGGCGGGGCTGATCAGTCAGGGAAACTAGTTTCACTCAACAACTCTGCCCTGAATTAGAGGAGAGAAGAAGACAATCACAGAAGAACAGGGTAAGACAGGAGGGGAAGTAAGAAACACAACAATATTTCTGAGATTTCCTGTGTTACAAAGTCAAAATCTCTGTGCGGTGTTAGTACAAAGTGATGAAGATGGGAGGCTTAACTACATGGCAGATGGCTAAAAATGTGAGGGATAAAATTAAGTTTCACTGAGAAATTAGTCTTCATGGACTGCTTATTAAAAATAAAACAAAATTAATTAATTGGACAAAGTAAATAATTATATTTTGTTCCAGTGTTAAGACTGGAACAAGCTTACGGTGTGTCCAGGTATGGTGCTGCAGCAATGACAGCTTAGCAAAAGTCTGAATTTAGAGGAACAATTTATGTCTGCCCAAAGGGAACTAGAAATTGCCAAAAAGATGTTTAACTTTTCTGAAGTATTGCTCTATGAAAAGTTATGAGTATGTCTATTTTCTGAAATTGATAACTCAGTAGCTTGGTTAAGGAGAAACGCTAAATCAGCTAATATTAACGCTCTAAAGTATCACAAGAAATGGTTGCTAATTTTGACCAAAAAACTGATTTCTGACGCAAAATCATATTGGCTGAAGTTGCTGACAAAATCAGTTCACCTGATTGGGCGGTCAGTAATCTTTCTAGATAAGTTAAAAAAAACAACTAAAATCTAAAAAAAAAAATCACAGTTTTATATCTACCCAAAGGGAACTAGAAATTACCAAAAAGCAATTTTTGGCAATTTAAAGTTTAAAATTTTTCTGCAAAATTTAAAACTTTGCAGAAATTTTTAAATTCCAAATTCCAAAACTTTCTGCAAATTCCAAAACTTTCCTCTTCTCTTGGTGATTAAGACCTCATTTGCCTTCATCAACTAATAAGGCAGATTAAAGCAACAAACAGCACAGCTAACGAAATCATGGAACAACAACTTAGTTGTTCAGAGGAGGAAATAGCAGCCAACTTAACAACTCTCGCAAAACTTAATATCTTCTAAAAGTTGTATTCAAGTGACATATATATAATCTGCTCAAATTGTTTTAAATTACAGAAATTAGGCTGAAATAGGGATACCTTGTCAGACTAGCTGCTAGCTAGCTGTTAGCTTTCCACCAGTATGAGGATATGTACATTTCTTCTCCCCCTCTGCAAGATGGCATTTCTCAAATCTGAACCCTCTTTATCGTTTAGTTAAAGTGTTCGTACTTTACATTACTGTATGGGCTGGACTTTTTCAATAGAGTTATCTTCTCTCCAGGTTGGATTCTTGCTACTCATAACTTCCCTGCTACAACCTAAGTGAAGAAAATTGTCAAATTGAAGCAAAGTAGTGTTTATATGATGTATCTGTTTTTATTACTTCCTAAATGCCTTAGACCGCGTTAGCTTAGACCACGTTAGCTTAGACCGCGCGTTTGCTTAGACCGCGTGTTAGCTGAGACCGCGCGTTAGCTTAGACTGGCGCTTAGACCGCGTTAGCTTAGACCGCTCACCTTGCTTGCAGATACTATCTAAAAGTACAGGCATGACATCAATGTTGCCACCTAAAGCTGAATTAATATTACCATTTCAGCTAAAAATAAAAAAAAGGAAAAGATTTTGTTTAAACCCTAACTCTTTTACCCTTCTATGACAGATAGCTTTTCATAACTGTGGTTCAGTAAAACTACTGGAAGCCCTTCTTTTACATTACTTGACATTCTTTCTTATTATTTAAAAGGAGAAAAGGAATTTCCTATAGCTCTACAGCTTCTCCAGCCTGACAATAACAGGGCACTCCAGAAACAAGTGTTTTTGAGGAACAGAGGATGCAGGAAAAAGGAGCAGGCCAATTGTGACCTTTTCTTGGAAAAGTTAATGGCTTTATTATCTGGAACAGTAACGGACCAGCCCTTTCATATACACAAATGAGGGCAAAGTGATGTGGGAGCACCAAGAGGAAGCTCAAGAGCCAATTTAATGTAACTGCACAGTTCAGCTATTAAATGTAATGCTTCTGTTTTGTCAGTTTTAAAGTCATATTTCTTAAAATCTGTTATTACAAATGATATGTTCATTTATTTTCTTACTGCGATTAAATTATACAAGTGTTTTTTTAAGCTTAATATTAGCTTGTGGTCTTTTTTTTCAGATTATACAGTGCAATTACTTTACAAAGTAGCTTATCGCTCATTATTTGTGTCTGCAAAATAGCTTAGAAAAAGTTATTAAACGAGGCAGTGTTTTAGGCAGGACCTTCAGTGTTAGTAAAAGGAACATAATGAAAACTTGCCCTCTTTCTCTTCATGCAGAAACCAATGGTTAGTCATCCACACGTGTGCTCATTAGAAAGATAAAGCAATAGGCTAATGGAATAATTCACTTCCGCTGTTGCAGTTCAGATTGTGTCTCATGATTTGAGTCAGGTGAAAACCAAGCCGGTTCTCTTGAAATGAGAAAAGCACTGGAGGATTCCAGACACTCCAGTAATTTCACTAATACTTTATTTACCACTGTAAAATCATGGTCTGAAAATGATTGGCAGTTTTGTTTTGGGGTTTTTTCAGGGTTTTTTACAGTTTCTTGGATTTCTGATGTCACACAACCTCACTGCACCAAGTGGAATCAGTCAAGTTATTGAGGATTAACACCAACGTAGCTCCAACCAGGAAGCACAGGACATGCAGGTAAAGACTATTTGAGTTTTGCCATGTGGGAACTTTTATATCCAAACCCAATATTTCAAGACTCAAATAAAATGAATAAGACATGAGCTGTTATACACATTTTATGTGTTTTTTTTTTTGTTTGTTTGTTTTTTCCACCATGAGGTGACGTTGTATACATTCTTGGATACTCACTTTGTGATAACCTTATATTCCTAAACAAAATAGCTTTGCTTTCGAAAGCAAAATATGGAGACCAAGAACAGAGAAGGCTAAGTTGGTTTTTTTTTCTGCACAAAACCGTATAGTGACTTTGCAGCAGATGAGCTCTTTCCACTCACTGCATTAGCTTAACACCGTGTAACATCGAGCTGCACAAATACTCCTTCCTGTGATGCTGGTAAATCATGTGATTGTGTCTAAGTCTAGTGTGTAAGTGCTGTGTGATAGTGCAAAGGATAGTCTTTCTATTTTGTTTCATTTTTCATTATTTGAGAGAAAGAAAGAAACAAAGAAAGTTTGGTGCCCAGCGTGTCCTCTGCTCTCTGTTTGGGGAACTGCTGGAGGTGTTGGGGTTGGGGTGTTTTTTACACGTACTCCCTGGTTGTGGAAGGCTGTGATTGACGGTAATACTGTTGCCCTCGCATGCCTTCTTCAGAGCAGGAGCAGCACAGCAAGGAGCCGCCCAGAACGGTCAGGCTGGCAGCGGCCCAGCCCACAAACAGAGCCGAGCCGAACTCGTACCTGAGTGGAAAGAGACAGGAAAGCATTTATAGTCAGTCAAAAGAGTTTAGATCAAAGTTTCACAAAATTGTTTACCTGTTTTCAATTTAATAACTTGAATACATCCAAATTCTAAATTAGAAGTGTGCTAACATCTCATGTTGCAACATTTTTCAGAAAGCCTGTCCCATGACACGTTAACTAATTGCTGTCAGCATGTGATTTCAGCTTAAGCAAGGGTGAGCAAATATTATAAACCACTGGTTGAGGTCAATGGTTTGAAACCTCGGATCTACGGTTGAAACTAGAAGTTTACATGCACATAATAAAAAGGCACCAAACTTTCCTTGTTTTAGGTCAGTAAGAATTACCAAAATGACATAAATATTTGCTAAATGCCATAATAATGGGAGAAATAATATGTCAGAATAATATTTATTAATAAAAAGCAGAATGTTCAAACTTCTGCCCTGTGAGAACCTTGTTTAAGTTAGGTTTTTATCAGAATCATTATTATTCACACACAAACAATCTGACTTTTGTTCTGCTTTGCTCTCAATAAGGACATTTAAAAAATAAATATATAAGGAACACTCAAAATGAAAAAAAAAAGATACATTATATACAATCATTTTACAAAAAAGGAAAACAAGATTGGATTAGTGGAAATATACATGGTATTGATCTGGGCACTTTGTTGAAGGTTCATCAGAGAGAAGGCCTGCCTCTGTGGCAGCGGGTTTTTGCTAAGCACTCTCTTGCGCCTACCTGAAGAGAAACATTGAGACAGTTTGTGTTGAAACAAATGGGTGGAATCTGCTTTTCCCAACCCCAGACCTGTACAAGTTCTGGATGGGAGTAAGGCCAGCCTTGATGATGCTCTCTGCAGACCTGACTGTCCTGTTTTGTTGATGAGCCAAACCACACAGGGATGGATGTGAACAGGATAGACTGAATAATGTAGAAGATGACCAGCAGCTCCTGGGTTCTACTCCTTCAGTTGCCGCGGGAAGTACAGAGTCTGCTGGACCTTCTTCCAAAGAGTTTCTATGAGATAAGGGGTTCTCTAAGAACCAGAAGTGATCCACAGTATAAAGAGCTTTGCCAAGAATAGTGAGGGAAGAGAGTGTGGGGGTTGTTCTCCAGAAGTCCGCCGTTTTGTCCACTGTCTGGAGTGGGCTAAGCTCCGGTTGATTCCGACCACACCAGTGGATCAAGCAATCCACCTCCATCTTCTTGCAAACTCAACACTGTCCGAGATTAGACCAATGATGACGAAGATGTCCCTTGGTAGTTGAGGCGTTGCAAGGTGAAGTTAGTTGACTGTTTCAAAGGTCTACCTATTTGCCCAATAACTAAACTCCAGAGTGGTAAAGTAGGGTGTATGTAACATCCTTGAGAAGGTTCAACACTAGTCGCTAAAAGAACTTCATGACCACAGGCATCAGGGGTATAGGGATCTTTTAACCCATTGATAGTGCATTTCTTGGGGACTGGAATGATTGTGAAACATTACAAACACTAGAGAACCTCACTCAACTCAAGAAACCTGCTGAAGATCTGGGCCATTTGGCCAGCGCAGGCTCTCAGGCTGTGCTGAGAGCCTCTCTTTTGCAGGCTCTCAGGCAAAAGAGAGATTGGGTATCATGGAGATTTGTTGATTGTCTGATGCTGAAGGAGTATACTGACATCTTGCTCAGAGCTCTCAAGTCCAGACAGAGGGAGGAGAGGAGAGTGCATAGGGAGAGTTCAGTCTGCAATCTCCAGTGATTGGAGTCTCTGACATCAGTAGGGTTTGTTCCAAGCACACACAGGCAGATGGCAACATCTAGAATTTTGCTCTGTGTGGTACACGTTACATGAGCACTTGGTTAATTGGAGACAGGTTGCAGTTTTCTAAATCAGGTGGAAGCCAAGGATGAAACACACGTGTGCTTTGACGATATGCCAAATTCCCAGCGCCATCAGGTGGACTGGCATGACAACTACAGCTGATTCAAGGTGTCTTGATGATCTTGTCTATCTGTGGCACTTTTCCATATCAACATCTGAAAATACAGTCAGTTTCCAGGCATGGTTCTTGTGTAAATGTACAAAAACGATGTACAAGAGTTGGTGAGAGGTGTGAATGGCTACCACTAGCATCTTCTAAGGTTGTCTGCCAGATGGCATTTCCGTTCCAGGTTTGAGGAAGGCCTCCTGTGGTTGGTACATTTTTTATAAATAATACATTGTATAATTTTTTTCAAATAATTCCAAACTGATGTTGGGTCATCTGTATGTTTTGATCAATAGTAACACTATTGTATTATCAATATAGATACTAAAGAGCGGTGGAAGATGGAGGGATAGCCTGGAAGTTAAACATATATTTAGCTTACTAGCAGACGGTGAGGTCTCAACTGCAGAATCAGGATGTAATGCCATGGATGAGACATTTTGTCAGACAATAAATAGCAACTTTACAAGAGCATGAGATATAATCCGAATAAGTGCATACCTGGCATTGAGCGGTGTACTTGGGTTAAAGAATTGGGAGGACACTTGAGTGGCATACCAGGACACAGACACGAGCGTGCAGAGACCTGCAAACGAAAAAGGCAAGAGATTTGTCTCCCTGCTTTAATTAGGGGTGCTACAACTAAACACAAATGGATCGTGGTGGATCTGTGTTTAGGTCATCTTCCCCTCAGGGATGAGTTTAATTTATGTCTGAGGTCAGCAGCTAAAATGACCACTTCCTGTTTACAGCAGAGGCCTTAACTGCCTAACTGAATCCTACATTCAGGCTAGAAAAATGTGAGATCTCTTGTGAAACACACACGACTGAAGCTACACCGAGTTTTTTTCCTGGAGATTAACCCCACCTGCGAGCAGGAAGAGAGCTCCTCCGGTGACAGCAATCCGGGACTTGGTGGACGGGTTGTTATCTCCCACCTTGGTGCACTTCATCCCTACGACGCTGACGATGATGCCGATAAAGCCAAGGAGCACTGATATCACCATGAGAGCCCGGCATGTCTGGATGTGGACTAGATAAAGGAGAGAGAAGAAATGAGCAGTAAACGTAGGGCGTAGAATGGTGTAGCACGGTGTAGCAGAGGGTTGGCGTTACAGATGCTTAGAAAAGACGCAGAAGGATAAAGAGAAAGAAAGAGCGCGGTGGACAGTTTAAAAAACAAATAATTTCTCAGTTCTTCAGTTGGAAAAACACCCTGAAAAACTCTGGACATTAAAGTGATAATTACGAAGGAATTACAATACAGATGCCGCAAAGGACTGATGGGAGACCGCATGCATTTATGACGGCCCATTAGTCCACCACTGCCCCACTTTTCGCAGCATCATTATCTCCAGCTATTTATTTGTCGGTGCTGTGAGACTCTGGTCGTCCAAATCGTCATTCCAATGTGGCTTTGCTTTTTCAAAATTTTAATCTATTGCCCACACTGACCTCAACAAACATAACTTGTGGGAGGAACAAAATTACATAGAACTATACACACACACACATACGTGCAGAGCGCACAATGTCTGCATATATGCAGCTGCTGTAGGTGGGACAGACACAGATGAAGCTCTTTCTCTGGCACTGAGCAGCTGTAGGAGGTCCTGTTCTCCATGTTTCACACAGAGAAATTAGTGTGGCTCGGTAACAAAGCTGGATTGTTTTCATTCAGGCCTCCATTGATGCTGTTTACGGACATACTGTGTGGCAACCGTGGTCACTGAAATGAAAAAGTTACCCTGGCAGTCTTTGAACACAATGTCACAAGAGAAAAAAGATAAAATGGAAATTCAAACACATCCCATGTAGAAGTGAGGGAAGTGTTTCAGCACCAGCCTGACACACAATTCGTTATTTGACAGAAAAACACACAGATCCATTCATGGCGCTGCAGCGAGTCCAACATTTCAGAGGCTGAACTGGGACGATTTACAGCGACAGTGACAGAATGAACTAACTTTGATGTCTGATTTATTGCTCCACAGATGCTTTTAAAGATCTCGAACAGAAAAGAATCTTGATTTTTTTTTTAATCTACCCTGTGGTTTAATCTTTGATTTTAAGTTAAAGGCTTGTTGCCTCTGCGCTGCCCAGTCACAGCCTGTGACAGGGAGAGGCAGTGGCAGCAGGCTCATGGTTAGCCTCCTCTGTCTAAACTAAGACTGGTACTGCCAGCCACACTTTCAATGTCCCTGCTGGTAAGTGTGTGCGTGTGTGTAGGCAGTGTGAGATCTCATTGTGAGGTCACTCATAGCTAATTGGAATATCCAGAAGTGGTCAGTAACGTAGTATATTTACTTAAGTAGTCTACTTAAGTACATCTTTTCATTATCTTCACTTGAGGATAAATTTCAAGTGAAATTTCTTGACATTTCAAAGACAAATGTACTTTTGAAAAAATTCTTTCCTGTATCTTTTTTTTGGCGGGGGGATTTTTTTATAAAGCAAATGTAATGTAAATAGCTGCCATCTTTTATTGCAACTTTTTGCTGACGTTTTTCACAGGTGGTGTAGATCATTATCAGGTGGTTTCAGTAAGTTACAAGGTTCCGTAAATGTTCAGAAAACAATGCAGCGATGAACTGATATTAGAAAATAGAACTTATACTTTTGAATTCTGAAGTATTTTCAGAAGTAAGTACTTCAGTACTTTAACTTGAGTAAACTTTTGACTAAGCGACTTTTACCTACAGTTCATTGAGCTGTGACTATGAGTATCAATGCTTTTACTCAGGTACTAGAGTCCATCACAATGTTGCTTATATTATTGTGCCAGGATTAATTTGAACTTTGCCATTTTTCCTTTAGCTAGCAGTATTTTGCTTTCAAAGTGTGGTTTCTGCCTACCTATACAGACTCCATAAGAAGCCATCAACTGTGAAATAACAAAACACACTAATTCTTCTCTAGCCTCTCTTTCACAAGGCATCTCTACAGAGAAAGCATGAGACACCAACGGAGGCAGCCACAGGCCTCTAATGGTCTGCTAATGTGGGGGCTAGCTGGATTTCAAATTCAAAAATACCTTATTGATCCCAAACGGAAATTAAATGAATCCAGTTTGATGTGATGTTGCCATGACAGTGGTCTGTGTGACAGCTGTCGGAGCTGTGGGACCTCCACTGTACAAGTGCGCGGCCGTTAACACCCATTGGATGGGTTTCGGTGAAGTGCAGCGAGACGGAACGGATCATTGGACCCGGGCCAAGGCTCCTTCAGAAGTTATAACTTTTGAAAATGGAATCAAACTGAGAAGGCTTCGTATTCCGCTGACACGCTCGTTCCTTCCCACAGTGTATGCACAGCTCCGCTCCGGTCCTGCCGTAGCTACGTGATGCCAGCTTAGAGCGAGTTTGTGTTTGTGGCTTTGTGACGGAACGCTTGTGAAAGAGCTTCCTGTTTAGGACTGCACTGTGGATTGATTGATTTATCTGCTTTATTGTGACTATTCATTGTCAGCATTGAACCTAATTAGCATGATTGTCACTTCTGTGTTTGTTGGTTAAGAAAAAAAAGGAACATAATTTGAAAACATTTTTCAAAGAGGAAGACAGCTAGTCTTTTCGATCCCTCCAAACCAACAAAATGATTTGAGTAGATAAAAAAAAAAAATCCAGTGATTGCATGGAAGATTGCAACAAGCTGTCCTTTCAGGACTCCTGCCTTCCACAACCCATCGTGACTAGCAGCTCATCGTACCTTCGGCTTTCAGGTTCACCTTTAGCAAGAAGCTCAGCAAACCAAGCGTTACTCTCCATTATGTTTGCTTGACAGTTCAAGCAGACGAAGCACAGTCTGGTGAACAATTATGCCCACTGTCACATGCTGCTCCTGCTGCAAATGCATCCAGAACAGCAGAGGTCTCATGGTGCTTTCACTGCCAGATCAAAACAAAGTTTAAGTCACACCTGCTGTGTCTTCTCCAAAGCTCCTGACCACAGCAGTGAAGGGAGGAACACGTGCGTCAGTGTAGAGTAACACACAAACGACAGCTCGGAAAGTTTTAATTTCATGTTTGTCTTTGGTCACTGCGTGTGTAAGCGAACAACGGGGAACAATGCACGTGTGTGGGGAAGACGAAATACATTCTGGGAATATCTTTAGTGTTTGCCTCAACACTGCCTCTTTCTTCTCGTAATAGTGGCTATTCATCCACAAGGACAATACGCTGTTCTTATTGCTGCAATGGTTCAAAGGAGATAAAGGATCAGCCCTGGTGTTGAAAATGTCTTAATACAACTGTTGCACAAAGTCACCGAAATGTTTGCACTTGCAAGAGAGTGCCATAAAGTTAAGATCTATGAAAAACAAAATGTTTTTTCTCACTGTGCATCACTTCGACTCTCCCACTCCCCCCAATTATTTCATTAGAAACTGTAGTGAATGATTTAAGTGGACCAGAAGATGGATCAACTCATATAATCCATAATTAAGAGTCTTTATGTCCTCCTTAAAAGATTGGCGATGACAAGAGGCTCATATTTGGAGCTAATTTATGCCTGAACCCTACATTCCTCAGCCTTTCCCACTTTTCACACATTACATGAATGCAACTTCATTAAAAGATGCTGCGTTTTTAAGTGAGATTTACAGCTTGGGAACTTCTGCGAGTCGAGAAGACATCAATCACTCAGGGGGTGTGAGGATATGAACAGGCCAACTACAATAACTGTTATGATTTGCAGCTCAACAACATTTGTAAAAGAGTTCAGAGGAAACGATGAGGCAGCTGATTAGCAGTCGTTCAAAGCCACATTAAATCTAACAAAGAAAACAGTCAGAGTGGTGACAAAAAGTATCTGAAGAAACGTAGACATGCCACTTGTGGCGATGTCAGTACAGTTTGGCTTTATTGAAGTCATCTAATAAAAAATGACCATACAGTTGCTCTGAACCTGCTAGTTTTAGTACTTCAAACTACCAATATAATCATAGAGCCGTACACAACAAACCCTTGTAGGTTAGAAAAAAACATTACAGAAAAATGACAGAAAGAAGAGTGGTCAAAGGCTGCAATAACTCCAAGCTTCTCTTTCGTGTTTACCCAATCAAATGTAAATGTCATACTCACTGTCCAGCGAGAGCATGGAGTCAAAGATCTTGCACTGCACCTGTCCTGTACTCTGGGACGCACAGCTCATCCAAAGCCCCTCGTACAGACCTACAGCTGTGATGATGGCATCCCCGGCATAAGACGACTGCTTCCACTGGGGCAGCACGGTGGTGGAGATGATGCCGATCCAGCCGCCCAACGCCAGAAAGTACCCCAGCAACTGAAGACCCGAGTTGGCCATTCTCGCTCTGAAAATCTGTTTCTGCTTGTTCTACTTCTCTTTCTCGCCACCTGAGTCGGAGCGGCTTATTCTCAAGACCTCTCCTTTCTCTGTGGGCAAGTCTTTGTGTTGTTGCTGCTTCTTGTTTGACTTTTCTCCTCACTTTCTTGTCCCTCTAAGCATCACCCCTTCTGTCTGCTTCAACTCCATTTGTGTGATTCTCCACTTTATCTCAATGTTAACTCTTTCTTGGCTTGGACCCAAAACTCGGATGCTTGTTTCGCCTGTCAGCCAGAATGATGAACAAAACTCTGCTCCTCGAGGTCTGTCCTGTCCAGTTTCTTTGGGCACCTCTCCAGGGATGAGTCAAAAACAATTTGTGCTGGGCAGAGATTAGGCTTGTTGAGGAAAATCGCTGGGCCAGCTCACTGTTTGCATGGCTTCCTTCTGTTCCTTCTCTTTCTGCCGTTTTATGTGCTCTCTCTCCCCCCCCACTAAAGTCCTTTCAACTGTGCAAGCTCAAGTGGCTAAGTGAGAGGGAGCAGAGGAAAGTGAAAAGCCAAAAAAAAAAGAACTTGTGTGTGGAAACAACAGGCTGAACATGAAGGAACGGGTAATAGAATTGACTTATGATTGGATTCTGATGTGTTTAAGAAACGCCCATGGGAGGGAAGAAGGATGGGCCAACGGGGGGCGGGGGGTGGTGCAAACACTGTTTAAAGAGAGACAAAGAGAAAGTAAAAAAAAATGCTGGCCAGGCAGAAACCTACTACTTGTAGAAATAAGTTTGTGATTTTTTTCTCTTATATTTTCAACCCAAGTGGTGAGTTAACTTTCCCTAAGAAACTGTAGTAGTGATTGGTTGTCGGATGAATCGCTGAAGAGTTGTCCAACCCAGACTGGAGGCTTAGAGGGAGACGGGGGCAAAATGCAACAAATGCACGTAAATCAGCCCCAAAACAAAGCAGCTGCTGAAAAGGACATGTCACATTCAGACAGGCTCTCAGGAAATTATGGCCCACCAAAGCATGCCACCCCTCATCACCACGGAAACCCAGATGACTCAAGGGAGAGATTCACACAGGAGCAAACAAGAGTTCACCCAACTGTACACCCTTGCGGGCTGCAAACACAGTCAAGCTCCTGCCCTTTTGTGCGTGTGTGTGTGTGTATGTGTATGGGAGGGGGGTGTTGGTGCAGGGGCACAGCAACCCGTTTTCCCACAGCTGCTCGGCCTGTCAGCTCTACTTGGACTCAGCTCATTAAATTAGCTTAAATTCACTCCAGACTAACACACTAATTCCATTCTGCCTATTAGACTGTCCACACGGCCGTTCTCAGAGACATGGCCGTTCCTCGCGTCTGCAAGAGACATGTCTCACCCCTACCAGTAACACTCTCTGTCACACACACGCAGCCTGTCTACACGACAAGCATGTTCCGTGCGTAACTTCTCACAGACTCTTGCATCGGACTTAGCCTCGTCAGTGCGTGACGGATGCTCAGGTGGGTTACATGAAGTTTCTTTTCACCTCCCTGTGGAAAAAAAAGGAAAGTGTTCTTTCTGCTCATATATGTTTTCAGCCTTGAACTTGAATTCAACCTGCCACAACATTACACACACACACCAGCACAAAACAGCTTTCTTTATCCTGAGAAGATGTGGATAGTTTGCCCGTGTGTATGTGTAGCTGGGTTTCCTCTAATCATGCAATCAAGCAAATTGGAATCGCAAAAATAAATTTGCTTAATAGAAATATGGCAATTTTCCAAAAAACTCACTTTTACAATAAAAAGTTTTTGCGCTAAGCTGAGGTCGCTTCTTGGCTGTCACAAAATGTGTGCATTTCATGGAACTGCAGTGGGAAAACGTTTTTCACGTCACACCAGTCATGGATCAACAACTAGACGTTACTCCTGGTGGAAAAGATGAAGACGACGACAGGAAGTGGTAGTAGGATGACGATACTGTGTGGTTTTTTACTGACTTATAGTGTGAGTAAACATATTCACGTGTGATTTTAACTGTGTTTCGGATTTAACGGAAACACCGCAATTGCGATATTGTGTTTTTTTACATCAGCGGAATATCGACAAAGTTTGTAAGGCTAACGCAGCATGTGTTACAGACGTTCTGTTTAATGACAGACTTGACCTCTTTGGGCTGGCTGTGGTCGGGGCGAGGAGGCCGGCTGAGCCAGCAAGGAGAGAAGAAAGAGGAGAAAAACAAGTGCTCAGTTCTGTGGGAGCCGGGTCAAGTGGCTGGTGCTCCAGAGGGGCTGTGAGGTTCTTCCAACTTTCAATCATAACAACTTGCTGATGTTGCTCTTAAAATGACAGCTTTGCTAAAAATCATCTACTCCAGGTTTTGCACTAATTTGATACTTTGAATAAAATGACCTGCCATTGTTTTTCTTTTGTGTTCAGATTCAGGAAAGACGTCGGGTTGCAAAAATCTGAAGCATCAACTGGTTGAGGCTTACAACTGGCAAAGTATGAAAATCTGAAGAACTTCAAACATTGAAATACCAAAAACACTGTTTTGTGTGCAGGAATAATCACTATTTGGAAGTCAGCTATTCAGTGCAGATACTTTAAGGACTAGCCAACCTATGGGAGCCTTCAAATCTTTTTACAACAGCCATATTTTCCTATTTCTATGTTGATAATTTTACTTAATTATGACTAAGCCCTAAACTACTTTTGCGTACAATGCAAATAATTCTGCAAGTACCAGGATGGTGATCTTCGCCACCTTCTGTCCACCAACCTTGGACTGAGTTGGTTTGGAACATTAATAGCCCTACTTAGCGCGGCTTTACTTGACTCTACTTGGCTAAATGGATTTTCCCGCTATGCAGTACCAGTCCTTTTTCAGAACCCACTACCTTTGGGTTCCAAACGCACCAAGTCAGGCTGGCGTGACAATGGGGCAGAGTTATTGGTGGCGTGACTCTCACAAGTCTTGTTTCAATTGAAGGAAATGTGGGGAGGGGGAGGAAGGTGTGTGGGAGAGGGGCGGCCGCTTTAGAAGTTAGAAAAGGTGGATGGAAATGGTAAATTTCAAAATAACTTCCTCACTTTTGCAAAAAAAATGTTTTTACACTTAGTAGAAGTGGTTTTTGGCATTTCTGAAAAAGAGCTACTGCGTTGAAGGGAAGCGCATTTGTCCCACTGGGGTATGTTTCACCAGGTATGTTTCTGTGAGAAATAATTTAAGATGGAGGCTACCAGAAAAATATTACTTTTAATGTAATCTTTCAATTTACAATGTTTAATTGAATAAATAAATAGAAAATCTCATAACAGCTCATATCGGCTATCCGATTGTCAGAACATAGTGTAAAAAACAAATCAAGTTGTGTACAATGAAATAGAACATGGCCTACCCAACTCTCTATTATTTTATCCACTGATTATGTCCAGAGGCAGTTCTTTAGCAAACAACAAATCTATTCTAACTATAACTCTGCCTTTGTACTTTGAATGCTAAGTGCTTCATTCTAAATCCATTGTTTAAAGTCAATTGAGTAGGAAAACAGAAAGAATCAAAAGTTACATTATGATGTGAAAAACACAAAAAGTTCTCACACCTCGACGTCAAGTGTCAAACTGCGAAAATAAAAATGTACCTAGTCTGTGACAACTATTTTGGAAATTCACACACAAACATTTTGTAACAGCTCCCTCTGGGCTGCTATTTTTATCGACTGTGACAACCAACCCCTTTGTCTCCCTCCTGTACTGCCTCACACCCAGGATGAATTGAAAAGCTGGTGTCGTAGATGGAGAGCAGGAACAACGAGGAGGAGGAAGTTCAGTTCAACATGAGATTCTTGGCAATCAAATGACATCAACTCCCCAATGCTCGAACAACAACCCTCACAGAGTGCACAGTTACATGTTTCACTGAGACATGGCTCCAGTGATCATATCTTCAACTCCAAACTCTTTCTGACCGGTTGTCTGGCCATACCAGCAGACAGAGGTTTAAAGAAGAGTGGCAAAACCAAAGGAGATGGATTAGCAGTGCTTGTGCACAACAGATGCTGTGATCCAGGACATGAAAAGTGTCGTGTCATCACCCTGGACTTTGACATTTTAACAGTGAGTTTTCATCCATTCTACTTAGCAAGAGAGTACACTCGTGCTATTCTGACTAACGCTAACATTCCATTGTCTGCTGATGCTAACGCAATTCAGCCTTTCTAAGATACAAACACAACACAGGTCTACATTCTTCACTTCTGTGATTTTTGAACACTTAGCTTCAATGCATCTGTGGCAAAATCTGGTCGTGTTGATCACTCCCCACTCTCTGCAACCCTTCCAACATTTCAATTGTTTGTCAGCTGCTCTACCAGAAAAAACTACAATTTCCCCAAAACCAGCATATGCAGCCACTCCCAAGACAAGACAAGCTGCTTGTCGTTCCAATGCCTGAACGAAACACCAATGTCTCCTCTGATGGCTGATAGATGATGAGTTGGATGAATGGATGAATTGTGAATATACCTCATTTAACTGTTTACATCCGTCGCTGCCTTGAGTTTTAAAGACGAGCTCTCTCATGCATGATTTTAATTTCACTCCTTATTTAATCAAAACACTGCAATTGTCTACATGACAACTTTGTCTACATGAATGGTTCGTACACCAGAAGTTGCTCAGTCAATCAACAGAACATGACTGGATGTGAGCCAAAGTCCAAATAAATGGATGAACAATGCAGATAAAAAGTCTGCCTCATTTGCTGTGTGGTAAACATTTAAAACGTCTAACAGTTTCAACATGGTCCAACACCTGACAACCATCCCGTTGTCGGGATACGTACCAACAACATTGTTGCTGTGGATGCAATCTCACTGCCCTTGTGCCTCTTGGTTTGTACCCCTGTGAGACAAATCTCCTGCAATTAGGAAGCACCACACGTGCTTAGCACATTCTCATGTCCGTGCACAGACAATAAAAATCTCATGGGCCCATCAGATTAAGCCTGTCATGACTACTGAGAAACCCTGGTGGACATGTAAATGGTATAAGACTATTACGATATAAAACAAAGCTGGCAAGTTGTGAGCTATTCACAGAGGTGGAACCAAGTCATTAATTTTCCAAGTCACAAACCTCAAAAGAGTTAAATAAGTCATTTGATCAAGCATGTAATTCAATTGCAATAGCTTATCATTTTTAGACTTATGAAATCCTTTTAAAGCATGTATCTGTTTGCCAGAACAACCAGCAAAAAGGAACTAAAGCACCAAAAATGTGGGGAATCCAGTTAAAAAGCTGATGTTGCTTTTTATATTAAATACTAACAGAAACAAACAAAAAAAGACAGTAAATTGAGAAAATGACTAGAAGATGTAAACATAATGAAAATATCGATAACACTTTATTTGACAGGTTGTGCATGACACTGCCATAACACGACATTAAACTTTCATGAACATGAAGGAGCCTTTATGAATGCCTGACTGTTGTCATGAAGTGTCATTGGGGAAATAATGACACTTTTAATGCAAAGTTGCTCTAATAGTTGTATTGAAAGTCCATTAAAAATTCCAACATTGCATTATAGTGTCCTTATTTACAAAACAATGCAAAGTAGGCACTTTTAATGGGCTTTCAATAAAAACAAACATTCTGTCTTCAAGTCGATTTTAGAGGCTGATTACAGGAATGCATAATAATTAAATGATTACTCTGTTTTGATAACAGAAGTAGTTGCAATGTTACCATTAGAGTCACTATTTCAAGGTTAGTATGCCGCAGAGCCAGCCGACTGATTGGCCATCTAGTTTGTGGAAGTGAAAACCTGCAGCTGTGACCATGTATTGAGAATCGGTTCATTAAAAAGGAAAGTAGCAAAATAATAACTTTTTTTGTAAAGTCAACGTTGAGTATAGATTAGTCATAATGTTAGTTTTGAGTTATTATTCTTTGTGTAAGTTTAAACATTAAAGTTAGATAATTTGTTAGTTCTCCATAGTTTTTAAACCAAATGTTTGACATGTCCTAATTCATTTCTTCATCATTGTCACCTTGTAATTTTTGTCGGCAAATTCTGAGTCTGGATGGTAAACTACTTAATAAAGTTTTTTTTCTTTTAGCATCAACATGTGCTGGGTCCAGCAGAAGAACCAGGTGCCTCACATTCCTCATGGTCACTGATGCTCCATGAGGCCAGATCCTGCGTGGGACCCCAGTCCAAGGTTTATGACAACTGTCTTGGGTTTCTTCCATTTCCTAATTATTTCACCAGCAGTTGTCCTCTTACCAAGATGTTTGATTATTATCCTGTAGCTCATTCCAGCCTTATGCAGATCTACAATTTTGATGTACAATATACAATTTGATATACAATTTTGTCCCTTTCATCTCTTTGGTCCGGCCCGTGATGGAGAAGTTGGAGTCTGATTGAATGTGTGGACATGTGTCTTTTATACAAGCAACTCATTCATGAAATGTATTTTTATTTAATTGTTTTCTGAAACTTAAAAAGTGGAAAACATCAGAAAAAGTTGATGGAAATGGCAAAATTAAAAAAAATACTTTCTGAATTTTGCTATGTTTATTTTTTTCGCTGGCTTGAGGTTGCTTTTGGCTCTTCCGGAAAAGAGTTAATGTGCTAAAAGGGAAATTTACTGAATAAGATCTGACAGAGCACTTTTCCAGTCCAAACCTCTTGACTGGAGGGGAGGACCTTGAGCCTGGACTGCCTGTCAACAGTCACTCCAGGGCTGGGATGGGAATGATGAAACGCTCCCATTGACTGGTGGTCATGAAAGGCTTGGAAAATGTAAAAGTTCAAACCTCCAGCTCAGAGTGGAGGACTGTCAGCCTGGAGTGGCTGGCAAAATGCAATCTATATCTTACCAAAGGCAATAAACTGAAAAATTTTTATGTTCAAGCCTCCAGCTTGGAGGCGATGGAATCCCACATAGTTCAATTTTTTATTCATTATTATTGAAAGTTTATATTTTATATTTGAAAGTTTGCTAAAAGTCTCATGACAACTGGATGGAAACATATCTAATAACATATAAATAATAGGAAAGTAATAAAAGAAAAGCAAAACACTAGTGGATCATCACAAACCCAAAGTCTGTCACCATCAGCATGTGAAGCATATGTATGTAAATATTTCCAGTACTACAAGGGGACAATGTATGCAGTATGATAGACACTACAAGTCCCATCCCAATAATTACTATAGTTTGTGTTCTTGTTGCAATAATCCCATAAACCATGCTAGCTGTAAACTGCAATTACCACACACCCAAGTTTTCCTGCTAATGATTTGCGCAAAGAGCTCGTATGAGAAGGCGGTGACTGAATGAGTGAATGCAAATTAACCTCAGAAATGAATAATGAATGTCTGTGCTTTGAAGAGAGCTCCTCTGGTCCAGCTGAAGGCCCCCTCCAAGAGACTTATTCTGGGAAGTAAGCAGAGCTACTGTGGCCTGTTGTAGATAGCAGACAATTGTTAATCTCCAAACAAAATGGTTGCAGACAATAGTTTGGCAGATTAATGTTTGGCTGTCTTGTCTTGGTTTGTTTTTGTGCTGCTTTAAAGCGACTGTGAAAGACTAGACGGAGAGCCTTCAAAAGTGTTATTAGAGTGTTGAATGTCTAAGGAAAATCAAAAGGGTCCACTCTTCGTCCTGCTGTCTCCTAAAAACTCTCTGTGGTCAACCGCATTGAAATGCAGGTATTACAGTGGTTTCCTGCAAAAAGTATTCATATCAATTGATTTTTTCACATTTTGACACACTACAAAATACTTCTATGTATTTTGCTGTAGGTACCAGGTCCACGATTAAAAGTGTAAAATTCTGCAACAAAGAGGAAAATGATAGGATCTTCCACATGTTGGAGTTGAATTTACTCTATTATTTATAAATGACAGAATCATTACTGAGGTATCTATCACTTGATGATGCAATTTTTGAGGTTTGACTCTACCGACTTTGCACATCTTAACCTGACTCCACCATTTACAGGCATGGAAACACTGAGGCAGATTCACTGTCATGTAAAACCGCCTGTGAGAGATGGAGACTGAAGGAAAGGAAAACTGCATAAGCTGTGAAATTATGATGTTTGCTTGATGCTGTGACACATATTGGCAGATACAACCCAGTAAAGTAATTATACCTAACTCCAGCTGTACAGCTGCTGTTTCCAATCTTACCAAAACTTTCCTCCCTGGCCTGTTTGTTTTGTCTCTTGGTCTCTTGTGATGCTATTTCTTCATTAGTGTTTTCTAACCAACCTCTGGGGCCTTCACAGAACAATGGCCTCATACCGAGAGGAGCTTACACCGATGGACTCATTTTCAGCTCCCTAATATCTCCTCCCCCTCCGCTCCAACCCGTACGGCTCCTCGAAAGGGTACAGTGGCTTCTACCAGTTATGACTGTTTTCTTTCCCTCTTCCCACATTTTCCAGACCCCTGTCGTGCTAAGCCGAGCTTAGCAGTCAGCTGAGCTGATCAAAGACCGTGGCCATGCAGTGGCTAACAAGAGGGGAGAGTTCCCAGTGACATAGGACCTCCCAGCGGGTTTACACCACTATAGACTTACTGTAATTGGAATGAATGTGGGGGGATGAAAGCCAACCGTTGGCTATTCCTATTTGATCGAATGACCTGAAACGATTCAGAAATTCCCAGATGAACTGTTTGGCCAAAATGGCTGAATATTGTTAAGGAAATCGATGCGATGGAATGAGCGCCCTTTATTGGCAGATTAAAAGAAGACAACTCGGTGAAAAAGTGGGGAAAATAGAAACTATATGACATCTAATAAGAGACTTAAGGAAATGCAACATCTTCATCAAAGAACCTTTCTAGATTCCAGGCACTTGCGACCGAAATGTTTCGTTTCCTGTTTATCATTTCCTTTTGTCTAAATGTGCTCACCGGTTTATGTTTTCTTTATGGATACTTTGGCCTTTATAGGCTTTAATATTCTGTAAAATGTATGTGGCATATCTTAACATGTTGGTGTCCACTGAAAATGTTAAAGAAAAAGATTAAAGAGAAAAAGAAAAATGAAATGATTCTAGCTGAAAAAGATCTCAGGTCTAAGGAACATTCTGCTAGTCCTCTGGGGGATTTACATCTTAGAACTGGGTCTTCATAGCCTAACCTCCTCCTGTTCCTGATGTTTTGACTCTTTCCAGCTCCCACCCCTCACTCTGGGCCCCTATCATCACTCTAATTAGCCTTAAAAGCAAATCCCTCCTCTTTCTCTTTCCTTTGTTGGACAGATTGTCCCTCACTGACCAACAAACCGCACTCTGTCACATTGGACATGCAAATATTTTATTGCTTGAGACAGAATTAGTCCAAAATGAACCTCCACCAAATCACTGAGAGCATCCCCACCAAAAGGTATCTTCACTGGGTGTGTTGTGAAAGGAACCAAAGGAAATTATTGGTGTGACTTTGCTATTCCTTTCTGATGTTTATCCCACCTGCCTCATCTGGAGCGTCCACCGTTTTGAAGGAATCCCTGCTGTATCACCTTTTTCATCACCCTTCTCAAAGCTTCTTTAGTTTGCTGCCAGCTAGAAAGACTCTACCAGCTCTGCCTTCTCTGTCCAATGAATTTGGCACATATGAAATTTGGGTTTTCACCCTTCTTTTCATCTCATAGCTCCCCTAAGTTTTGGATGGCGTAGCTTGGTTAGGTTGGCATCAGCGCCACTATGGCTACTCCTTCTGTCTCTCCTGCTGTTTCTTCTTCTATGTCTGAGTCTCCTCTCTTCTTTTTCTGCATCAGACTTTTAGTTTCTTCTCTGCCTCCTTTTGGTGATAATCGGACGTGTAATAAATGTAGCTTTTTGTAGCTTGGTGTGCGGCTCTGGGCTGTTGGAAAGCTAGCAGATTAGCTGGTTTGGAGCTAACAAGAACAGGAACACCTAGCGGTCCTTTAGCAGAACCCATGCAGCCAGAACCTCAGGCCAACTGGGTGACGGTGTCCAGGAAGAACAGAGCCAGATCCCAGCCCACAGCTCACCTCCAACCTGTCTGCATTTATAAGAGATTGCCCTGCTCAAAGGCACACCGACTCAGAAGTCCATTAAACCAGACTAGTGTTGAAGAAAGGCGATGCAATAGAAACATTTTGAAAACTTCCAAATCATTTCATGAGCTAGTTGAGTGCCTAGCTCAACACCTAGAATATGCCATTTATAATTAACAGCTCTTAGTGAATTTGTCTTTTTTTTTATGATCAATTTATATGTTTGGAGTTGAAAACAGAATTGGCCAAGGAAATCATTCATTCAAAGATCCAAGCTGGCTCTGCCCAAATTTTAGTGCTTCTATTTGGCAACCTATAATAACTGTATTGGCCTTTTATCTCATTTAAACTTTAAGGAGGTGTTTGAACTAACACACTGCTCTTACTGCACTAAACTTTAGTCCAGTATCATTTCCAGAATGACTGGATTTGTATTGGAGTTAAATTACACACATATTGACTATTACCAATAAAGTGTCTTCTAAGGTGTGAAGGCTGCACTGGATTTTATTTTGGAGTGTCTACATAAAGGCCCCTAACACCACAAAGTGTACTAAACTTTTTTTTTGTTTGCCGCCTCCCGCCTTTTTTTTTTTTTTTTCTCCAGTGCAGACATATGTAACCCGGGCAACACTCATTCATGTCTTTACCTTCATCCGTTCCTTTCTGGCACCTTCTTCAAGCCTTCTCTTCTTTCCTGGAGCTGAAACAAAATGAGCTGCACCTGCGTTTCCAGGCTAGAACCAGTTCCTTGAATTCCTTTGAACACACTACTGAACTGATCCTCAAAGAAGAGAGTTAAAGGGATAAAACAGTCAACGTAAGTAGCAGAGAGCAACTGGAGCGCGCTTGTGGCGTTGCTGTAGGTAAAGGGAGGGGGGCTGGGAGCTGGCAGGTCTTTCTACTGTGAGACCGCGTACATCCGGTGCTGGTGGGAGCAGCGTCAAGCCAGAGGTGGGTAGTAGCATTTGCTTGAGTGACTTTTTGAAATATATAAATAAAAAAAGAAAAAAATAGTTATTTTTTCTTTCTTTTTTTTGTTTTTGTAAAACTAATAAGGAATAGTTTTACTGCACCATCGTTTTTGGAATGAATACTTTTTTTTACTTCTACTTAAGTTATATTTATTTCAAGTGACATATCTCTTGAGGACAATTTCTGGCTACGCTATTCATCATCTCACCAAACACTATTTCTATTACAACGAGCCCTCTGGTTGGGATACAAGCATGGGATTGTTTTGTTTCTTTCTTTTCTTCTTCTTTTTTTCAGATTTTTATTTTTATGTTAGTTTTATTGAACTGTAATTTGACATTAAAGAGGGCATTAATGAGGCTTCACTGCTCTGATGTTATGTTCTATCTGCTGGGCCACTTGGTGGTCAAGTGAATATAGACTACACATGTAAGCAGCAGAAGTTCTTGTCCATCTTCTAACATAATTTTTTTTGGCCTATGATCTCTCCAAGTAATCTGGCCAAAATCAAGACTGCCAGGTTAACTGGTTTATTAGTAATTGTCCTTCGGTATGAGTGTGACTATGGCTGTTTGTCACGTGTTGCCCTGTAATAGAATTGACTTGTCCAGTTTGGTCATAATGACCCTCCAAGTTTTAACACTTGGAGGAAAACGGAGAAGCTTGCAGGATGAACGTCGTCCTGTTGGTGATGAAGTGCTGCTTAGCAAACATTAACAATGTTGGTAATCCTAACCGACCTAAATCAGAAAAGAATTCATCCGATTTGGGTAAAAAGACAAACAATCTTTTCATAAAGTGTCGAATTTTAACTGTTTACTGACCGTTTAGTGGAGTGAAAGGACAAAAACACACATGTGATTTCTACTATCAAAATGCTTTATAAGACTAGAAGCAAATTTAGGTTAAAAGTTAAGATTTTCAAAACAGTAGCATGCAAGCCACATAAAACACGAGGCCAATCGGTCGTTACCTGTTTTAACTGCAGTTAGGACTTGCTTTAAAGCGTTTCTATTCCTTTTCCTGACACCGTGAAGCAGACCTGCTCTATAGATCCCTCTCAACAGTGGTCCCATGCCCAGACCGGCACGGCTGTGATCCTAGTTCTATAGAAGAAGAAGGAGATGGTTGATGGAGGAGTTGAAGTCATTGGACAGGCATCCATTTGAACAACCATCAAAACAAAGGAGCCCTTTGTTTCAAAAAACACAAGATTGGTTTTAGACACAAGAGCCCAGAGCAGCAGCAGCAGCAGCAATGGAACTGAGATACAGTTTGACTTTTATTTGTACTGCAATGCTCCACAAACCTGCAGGTTGAACCATTTTTCTACAGCTCAATAAAAGAGCACAGACACTTTTTTATTATTCTTTTTTTTTACATAGACTAGTGAGAGTCTAATATTGGAACCTGCTACTGAAGTTTAAAACTATGAAACACCTTCTTTGCCAGATGATGTCTTCAGCAGACAGAGGACCAAAGTCGGCCCTCCGTGCCCAGAGTCACAGTTTGGGCTCCATGTCCTGGTTGTGACCCGATAGTGCTGTCTCCATGAACCACCACATTACCGTGCCAAAAAGGACACACTCTGAGACACTCGAGAGGACATTTTCTGAGCAAAAACAATCAAATTTAGACTTCAGATGAACATTCTGCACCACACGTATCGAAACGCAGCATGGACGGTCAGAGATGGCTGTGCCAATCTCGGAGTAGACCCCCGTTGTCTACTGTACTCACGCTGACCCACCCGGCCACCAGGCCACCCTCCCTCTGCTCCACTCCTCTGTGTTGCAGAAACAATGGGCGAATCCATGAGCCTCAAACACAAAAGAAAAAACAAAGTTGCCTGTGTGCGCCTCTCTCCCTCTCGCGAACGATGGGGAGAAAGATGACACAAAGAAGGCACTGACAGCAGGACACGAGTGCACACCCTGCAGCGGAGCGGAGGGATCCTGCTCATGTATTCATTGCTGTGGGAGGGTCGTCTTGCGCGCGGCAGCCGACTCCATCTGACCTTCATGAGCACGCCTGCAAGCTCAATCATACTAAAATAAAAAAGCACCTTATAGAGATTCATCAGAGATCTCTGCAGTGTGTCTGGACAGAATCTGCTTTTGTCTACAGCGACGGATAGACCTAATGCTGTTCTATGAGCTTACTGCTTGAGTTGGTGGGTGTGTACACCAACTCAACTATGTGTTTGAACAGGGTTAAAGGAATGTTACATTGAACACTTGGCTCATACGCCAAAGCTAATCATGACATGGACTCCATCTGTAAGGCCAGCAGGGGAACCAGCATACACCAACGCACTTTACTTTCCATTGCAGAACTCTGTCATAAAATATCTTCAGTTTATTAGCAAAAGTAATAGTTAGTGGTGCAGTGGGTAGAGCTGTTGCCTTGCAGCAACAAGGTTCTGAGTTCGATTCCCGGCCCCGGTCTTTCTGCATGGAGTTTGCATGTTCTCCCTGTGCATGCGTGGGTTCTCTCTGGGTACTCCGGCTTCCTCCCACAGTCCAAAAACATGACTGTCAGGTTAATATGTCTCTCTAAATTCTCCCTATGTGTGAGTGTGTGTGTGCCTGGTTGTTTGTCCTGTGTGTCTCTGTGTTGCCCTGCGACAGACTGGCGACCTGTCCAGGGTGGATTGAATACAAATTTAGTTATTTAACTAATAATGCTAAATTAACACTTTTAATGCAACTTTTAATGTGTATTTGCATTTAAATATGCATTAAAAGTTGCATATAAAGACATTTTCATGTTCATAACATGTTATGTGATGTTTTCACTGAAAAAGCTAAGCAAACCAATTTGATTCAATGTAACAAAAAAAAAAGAGTAAGTGTTAGATCAAAAACTATCTACCTTTTTCTTAGAAAGCTGAGATCAATTACATCACTTAATAAAATCTTTCTTAGAAAAGTCATCAGCGGACCACATTGAGAGCCATAATCCACAACTGCACAAAAATGCAGCGGGCTAGTTCAAGGCCAAAACCACTGATGACCAGAAAGAACACGAAGTCCCGTCTCACATCTGCCCAGTAAATATTGCTATGATCCTCAAGACTTTGGGGAAAATATTTTGTTGACTGATGAGACCAAAGTGGAGCTTTCTCTATCTCTGTCTCTGTCTCTTGACATGCGCTAACTTGAAATGTAATTTGACTTTTAAACTGCTGCTTTTTAAACCTCCTGTAGAAGCTAGCTGTGCTGAACATCCTGAACGAGGCAACTTGAACAAAAGCTCCAAGCATTTATTCTGACCCAAAGAGATCCGATCAGAAAAGGTACACAGTACTTTTAAATTCACATTTTGGAACTCGTAGTGTAAAAACTTAAAATAATGTCTCACCTCACAGCTGGTTTGATTTAACTAGTTGGATAAAGTTCACCTGGTTTCACTGTGATTTTTCTTCATCTCACCAGAAATCAGATAAAATACAGCAGGAAACTTTGAACACCTTTGAACACGTAGGCTGCAGGTGACCTCAGATCAGTGACCAATCAGGGATTTACCTGCTGGAATGAGCAGTTGCTCCTCCACACTCTTTGGAACAGCAGCCCAGGGACCGTTTTGGTAACTAAAGCTGTAAAGCTTATAAATGGGCGTATGCAGTCCCCCAAATCACAACAAACAGAATGAACATTTGAAAATGGAAAAAGGTTTAAACTCCATCTTCAAAGCAGGAGAACCTTAAGAGTGTTAGGTCACTGACTCCATACTGCATATCCAACATCAGAGCTGCATTTATAGTTTATCCCAATCACTGCAGTTTGATGGAGCCAGACTGCAGTACTCCTTTTATTTGATGGGATGTTATCATATGTGTTTCACCTCAATCTCAAGTTTTTTTGATGAAGTGTTATTGCAGTAAGGCAATGTGGTTTTTCAGCCGTATCAAAATTCATATATTTGGTAAAAATTCACTCTTTTTCAGGCGATCAACAGCCGGATATTACTACTGGGAGAAAGCGACAAAAAAGACGACAGGAAGTAGTAGGATGAAGGTTTGTTTCTGGTTTGCACCAGCGTCACACGGTTCATAAAAAGTGGCATGTCATTCCAACGTGTTGAATCCATAGTTCTTCTGCAAAATCACTCGCTATAATTTCTCCAAAACGCCACATTGGTAGCCACTGCCATGTAGGCGGGGATTGACACGCTAAAGTCAGAATAAAATGTCGACGTCTCCTCTGATTGTCTGATAGATGAGCAGCACCATGAATGTATTATGAACACATCTCATATAACTGTTTATGTCTGTCACTGCCAAGATTTCAAGACTTTTAGTGACTTGTTGCATGAACAAGCTTATTCATGTGTGATTTTAATGTAATTTCTTATTTTATGAAAACACACCAGTTGGGAAATTGTGTTTTTCCGACATCAGCAGAAAACAGACGAACATTTGCCCACATTTGTGATGGAACTACAGCAGACTGACACAGCTGGTCAGAGGATCTCCACTTGTTTACCTTTGTCACTCTGAAAGTTTCCCAATAATACATTTTAAAGCAAGTCCAACTCTTGTAACCCACCATTTCCTTTTATTCATCCATCCACAGTGAAGACCTTGAGAAGAAGCAGTAATAAAAAATGTAGACAGCCACTGACACACTCACACCTGCACACGTCACAGCTCATCTTTTCCACTTTCGTTGTCAGAGGCTGACGTTGAGTCCTTCTTGGAGGAACCTTTTAACGTCTTTTTAGCGGCAGGAGCTGCACCTTTTTTATCGCCCTGCTTCGCTTTCTGTTTTGTGGCTTTGGTGGCAGCTGCGGCCTTGGTTGCATCTCCAGCTTTGCTTTTTGCTTTGGCCGGAGCTTTGGCCTTAGCAGCAGGTTTGGTAGTCCTTTTCTCCTCAGCCTTGGCCTCCGATTCTCCGGGAGAAGTTGCATCCGGTTTCTTTTCTCGTTCACCCGTTGCCACCTGGTCGGCCTGTGAAGTGGCCGGCCCGGATTCACCGGAGTCCTGTGACTCTTTCTGGCTGAACTCTTCATTTACAGGTGTGGAAAACATGTTCAGCATGTCCTGAGCCTGGATTCTCTCCTGGTAACAGGATGGGATGGGAGGCTAATTTAAAAGGTAGAACACCTCCAAATAAAACTTCAGTTTTCTTTTTTATTTGTTCATATTGAGTGAAGTCAGCGGACGATGCGTATTAGATGTGTTACCTTTTCTTCGTGAGTGGGATCCAAGGTGAACCACAGGGCCACTGCACACCTCTGACCTTTAGTGACGGCCCGGACGCCGTGAGGGTTTTCTTTCCCTGCTCCGAACCCGACGACCCGGCCGCAGCGGGGCTGAACCTCGGCCTGCAGAGGGAATGAAGACAAACGTTTAGTCTACCGTCTGTAAGGATGTGAGAGACACACCCGCTCAGCACTTTTAACATCATCACAGTGCGTCATTTCACACCTGTTTATAATATTAGGATTGTAGGTGATGAACCATTATGTCGCACGTTGCCCTATGAGAGATAAAGGACATGTTCATGTACTAGAAAAAATCTGAAAAGTGTGGTCATCAGTCAGTCAAATGTCGAAATTTGACTTGATGGCAGGAGGCCATAACTAGCAAAGTATTGAAAAATGTATTGAGAAAATAAGAAACATCTTCAATTCAAAATCCCTTTTTGTTGCTAAACTATTGAATAAATGGACACATGAGCAAAACAATGTGAGCAGTTTTTCTTTCTTTTAGGGGTAAACTTTGGATATTTCAGGGGGAAAGAGCCAGAGCACCGAGGGGCTTTTGTTTGTTTACGGACAGGAAATGGAGAGAGGAGAAGCTGCAGCTTGTAGCTCCTCCCTCCAACCGTCCTGTGGGCGAATAAAGAACTGATGTATATTTTATTTACATAAGTTAAGTTTGTTTTTTCTAATTTGTTGTAATGGAGGGGTGTCCAAAAATAAGAAACGCAAAATAATTTTGTTGTAAATTTTTCTTTAGAAGTTCATCAATAAATTAAATGTGCAATATGTTAATGAAACAAAGAGCTAACTTTTCCATTGTACTGAGAGGCAGAGTGTTTTCTAACCTTTTTTTCCTGTTTATTTGGTCTAGAAAATCTTTTAGTCTTTTCCCAGCAGCAAGTAAAACTTTCTTCAAAACACAAAACTAAGTCAAATAGAATAAAAGTGCCCTAGTCTTTACTTTTTATTATTAAGTTAAAAGTTTCTGAATATTCAATAGGAGATTAAAAGAAGACGAGGCTAAAAAAAAGAAGCTTTCCATTAATTAGTTAAATTTGTCACTGAAATTCTCGTGGTAAAAAATGATAAAAGTTCCTGAATCAGGATTAAAGAGGACCATTGTGGTGGATTAACCTGCTTGGGATCAGAAACATATACATGCGCTCTCGATTTCTCTTCATTGCATAGTTTAATAATTATGAAATAATTGTGTGATGAGTACTTTATGTCAGAGAAACCTCAGCTTCCAGTTTTTGGTTATTATTTTGAATTACGGTGGGTTTTCGACTTTACAATAACAGCTTAAAGGGATAAAGAAAACTCCTGACAAATCTTATCTGAGTCATATTGATGCTAGTAAGAGGATTAAGAATGACTGCAGTACAGACAGCAGCTGAAACGGACATGTTATGGTCAAAGTTTTCTTTTCTGTGGATGAAAATATTAAAATATGCGAATAAGACATGTTGTTTTAGGAATTCAACTCTTGAGCAAAGACAACAGTGAACTAAAAAGCAAAGGACAGGCAGTGGCACTAATATATACATACACTTTATCTGAAATCAGAAAGAATTAGTTGTAATTGTTCAAAATGTGTAGATGGTGAACTATGAACGTAAATTCATTCATCTTAACCTGGATGAACTCAATCAGGAACTAGTTTCTGTTCAGAAGACTGATCTTCCAGAAACGCCCTCCAGTTAAGTGTCACTCATTTTCCCATCAGCCCCTGCTGTGCGCTGCGGAAAACATTCCCGCAGCATAATGCTGCCAGACCCGTGTTGAAACCGTTACTTACGGTGACTGTTTTTGCATCCAGCTCAGTGAAAATGAACTCTCCTCCCTCAAAGTCGTCATTCAGATACAGGATGGCACTGAAAGAACGACACTGCAACGTTAGGCAGACGTGCATCAGAAAACAAAAAACACAAAGGTCTAGTCAGAATGGTTCTGTTTTGTTTTGTTTTTTACCTCACCTGTAGTCTCTGTGAGTGTAAGCAGGAGGTTCTTTTTTACACTGATTGAGGTCGGAAACCAGGACGCAGTTGTCGACGTGAACAGGATGGCTCAGGTCCTTCCGGTCCTCCTGCTTTTCTGCATGAGCGGCGGCACAGAGACAAGTTAACCATCCCACAGTCACACGACCTCTGACCTGACCTTTGTTTTACTTTGCCAGGAAGGAGTTTTGACCTCAATCCTTTGTGCATAGTTGTAGTAATGGAGCCAGGCTGGATGACATAATCAAGGAAAGCATATGTAAGATCCTGCATCAGAATCTCAATTTCATTTAGTTTCAGACTTTGACTGGGCCACTCCTAAACCCTATTTATTTGAATCATTTAACTTTCGTGTTTTAATGGGAAGTAGTTGGCATTTGAGGCCTGACTCTTGTCATATTAACTGATGACAACAGTAAAGTTTGTGCTGTATAAACAAAAAAAGCACATTAAAACAACATCCATACTCACTTCATAAAAAACTATTGTTCATAAAAAAAGTACTTCTAACTTTACTCTTCCATTAGATTGAACAAGTCTCATCACTAGAAACTGGAAGTGTTTGTCCTGAAGCCTGTTTCATGCATGTCTCAGACAGAGAGCATGATCGCCCCCTAGTGGCTGAGCTCACCATCGATGGCAGAGCGACACACCAGATGAGAGTAGGAGAAGTACAGAGGCGTCTCCAGTCGGAAGTAGGACTCCAGCACCTTCCGGACTTTCTCACTCAGGTCGAAGAACATACGAGCGCTCTTCAGAGGAACTTTTCCCTCCTGGCCGAGCTACGAAACATAAAAACACAAAATGATGGCCAGCACCGAACGGGCCAAGCCTTTTACGCACAGTGTATCGTATACTAAAATAATGGCCCCAGTCTCATATTTTGGAAACAAAGAAGTTTTTTTTCCCTTTTGTCAAAAATGACTTAGGCCATTATTTTCAGGAAGGTGACAATATGTTTTCTACAACCCATTGATCTACTACTTTGCAGAATAAAACGTGTTTGTGATTGTGTGACAGAATGCAGACCTTGATAGCCTTCAGGACGGTGACCCCCTGGAACATCTCACTGGGTGTGTGTGGGGACGGGTGCCCGCTGTAGCCGTCACCTTTCAGAGCGGCAGCCTGGGAGAGGAGTGTGGGATCGTTACGCTGACGTGACACGCTCTCTCACAAAAGCCACCCAGGACGAAGCTCCTTTTCGTTTGGACTCACGTTGGAGAGGCGCTGCAGCTCCCTGCAGTCATCGTCGCTGATCACCTCGTCAAGCAGCACCCGCTGAGAGCCGTTCAGCTGCTTGGACGTCATGGTAACTCTGATGTTATCGTTCAGCACGGCGCCCCCTGGAGGAAGCAGGTCACAGTACATTTCTGTAGCTCTCGGATGAAGCGTCCCGATGGGCTATGGGATTTGGACGGTCACCTTCTTGGGGCGCGATCATCTTGGCCATGTCCGAAGAATCCTTCTTCTTCTCCTCAACCAGAGTTTCGATCTCCTTCATCAGGTTTCCGATCTCCTCCGTGATCCTCGCCGCAGTCTCTCTCTCGGCTCTGAGATACGCAGAAAATGACAGAGGAGTGGATGGAGGTTAACATAACTCACGCTGCAGAGGCTTGTATGTCGACCCACAACTATCAACTACTCTGACAATCTATTGGATGAAATTTTTTAGCTAGTTTGCAATCAAAATCTGTTAATTTTTATATCTGCAATAGTTTAGATTACTTTGATAACTTTTAGACCCTCCTAACACACCGGGTGTGTGGTGGATGTCTTTTGTTTGTTAGATGTCCAGTGTGATGAAGGGAAGTTTTTGTAAAATGATTTCTTTTCGCCACTTTTTTAACTTTAATATCAAATTAAGTTCACTTTTATTTTTATCTATGTTGTGAGGGATATTTTTTTTTTTTGCTTGAAGTACACAACAAATGTCAAACAATCAAGTCGAAAATGCATTCAAGAATCAAGACATCTGCTGCCACCCACAGCCCTTGGTCAAATTTTGGTTTTGTGACAAAAACGACTATATCCTTCTTAGACAATGTCATAAATACCTTAAAATGCTAATTCAGCTGGATTTCCCCAGTGTCGGACAAAAAAAAGCATATTTCATTGTCGACTGGACCAGAACCCGGTGAAACTAAAACTATGCCCCTTTAGGAGTTCTGGGTAAAATGTGCTTACAGAGAAATGTAAATGGAAATTGTTTATTTTTGTTTTTATTTTAATTTTTGTTTTGTTTTATTACTTGTTTTTGGCTTCTTGGTGTGTTTTTCTTTCAGTAAATTGCCTGTTTTGAGCGTGTGTGTACTCTACAGTTAACGATGGATCAATTACTAAATAAGATTAACTCAACGATATTTTTTGTTCATCACAACTAATTTTCACATGTTGGGTGTGAACATTAGAGCCACATGATGTGGCAAGTTTCACAGCAAAAGTATCTAAATACCTGATGAGCTGTTTGTTTGTTGGTGTTGGTACATTTGTGCCAACTGTATGTTACACATTTTTTTATTTGTTTCCTGAAACTTCCCATTAAGAGCCAGATTGCATGAAACATTTCTGCAGACCTGGGCTTTCTGCAGTGGTAAATATTCTGCTGAACAAAGTAAGATGTTCACATCCATAAGACATGCAAACTGAAAACACATCTACTATAATAAGATATTATAGTAGATGTCCTACTCAGTTTGCCGAAGTGCCGTAAATCTTACTTGTGTTTGTTCCTCAGCTTCTTTGGCATCACGTCCTCTGGAGTCCAAGTGTCCTAGTAGCGACAACAACATTTACGTGTTAAAAAGAGAATTTTCAGTAACGATAAGGAAAAACAGGATGAGGACGGTTTTGTTTTCTCACCGGATCCACAAAGGTGATTCCAAAAGCTTCGTATCCAAAGTACAGCAGCTCCTTCTCCAGTATGGACTGCTGGATGTACTGCTTCACCACCTGGTTACGGAGCAAATAAACACAAATAAACCTAATAAACACAAAGTCGACTAATTATCAGTCATTTCACTATTCTTTAGCCCTAAATTTATAGTAGTAATGACAAAAGCAAAGGTACACTGCAAAACCCAAGTAGCTTTGGATTAGTTTCTAGTAAAAAATATCTTACAATGAAATAAGACAAAACTAACTTAAAAATAGCTTCTCTACTTGTTCCATTTGCAGATTATACCAGTGAAATAATCTACCAATGGAACAAGTAGTTTTACATCAATATTACAGAATTATTGATTTCAAACAAGCTGCTATACCTTTCTGAGATGTTACTTGTAAGCTAGTTTGCTCTTATTTCAGGTGTAATAAGATATTTGCTCTAGAAACTAGATCTAAAACACTTGCTAAGATTTTGCAGGGTAAGGCCGAAGCCAAAGGAAACTTTGATCCACAAAGACATTCTCAAAGGTTCAGATTGTCTGACTTTAGAAAAAAGCAAAAGGAATAAAAAAATAAATAGGTCAGACTCTTTATGTCTATATCACAACAAGGTGAATTATGATGCGTACTTAAAAATATATATATTTTACACTGTGACTGAAGAACAGGACCCATTTTAATGAGCATCCAGTCAAAACAAAGCTGCCTCCTGATGCGGAGTTTAACTGGTAATTTCTTTCTGTCAGCATATATTGCAAAGGAGGACAGGTCTTCCTGTCCTTCAGCAGTAACACGGATAAAACCAAAGCGTTGTGAACATAGCAGTACCTGTCTGGCTGATATGGCTGCGGCCTTCTCCTCACCCAGCACAGCAGAATAATAGTTAAGATTCTGGTTCATCATCTCGTCCTCAGGGTGGAACAACAGGAAGGTCTTAGCGCACTCTATGGCCTGCTCATACTTCTCACCTGCAAAAAGGAAGAGGGGGACGAGCTACAGCGTTACCTGCTGCAGTCAGGTGGGGTTGCCTGAGGTTTGAGCTGGGCTGGGAGTTTGATTTTCCCATTTAAAAAGCTTTCTGAATGTAACATTTTTCAGCAAAACATGACAGCGAAAAGTGTCTTACTTTCTAGGTTAACTTCTGGAAGTTAAATAAATGCTCTTGCTGTAATTTTAGAACAGAATTTAAACGTCCCACATGCTGACAAAGCAATATTTTTTTTACTTCATTAATTGGAATTTTTCATAGAGATAAATCAAACTCCCGACATGATAAGGAATTTATCACAATGAACGGTAAACGATTCGATAGATGTCCAACCTCAGTCGTAACGCGATAGAATGCGAAAACGCACGTCGGCGTGAGCGGCACCAGAGTACTTGCACGCCGACGTGCACTCAAGTCAGACTTTACTTGACGTGAACAGACTGACAGACTTACTGTTGTAGTAGGAGAACTGCAGGTAGTTGAAGTGAGAGGGCAGGAAGTCCTGGAAGGGAGCGTCTCTGCCAGCAGCGGAGGCCAGTTCCACGGAGCAGTGCTGCTTGCAGTTCAGCAGCTGCATGTAGTGATCTGACGCAAACAGTCGCATTTGCATGAGCGCCATGAAACACGAAGACGCAGTGTGTGAACATACTTCGCCTCCTCTGCCTCACCTGTCATGGTCTGGAACAGGTCGGCGCTGTACTCCATGTAGGCGTATCCGTCGAAGCGGTACCTGCCCTCGCACAGAGCTCTGCACTCCTTGTAGGCGGTGAAGTATTCCTCCAGGGCGCTCTCAAAGTGTTTGGCTGCCAGTCCAAAAGAGTCGTCACTATACAAGCTCTTCCCCATCAGAAACTCAGCCTGAGGAAAGACTCCACGTTACTGCTGCCCATTTCCAAAGCAGTCTGAGATCGGGTATCGGTTATCGGGAATCGGTTATCGGGTACGTATCTGATCCACCGAGTTGATCAAAGCACCCAAAGATTAGACTCAAGTTAGAGTAGAACTACAACCAACATATTTTTATTCAAGTAAAATATGAATTAAATATTTCACTAGAATAAAAAGTAAAAAGTAACGATCTAATAAATGAGTCAAGCAAGAGTAAAATAAAAGTAACTGGTAAAACGTCTAAAAAAGTACAGAGGAGCTGATCAAATTATCACTCATTTAATATTTAAAAAGTATGTCAATAGAAGGACCAAAATATAGTGTTAGGTGGAAATATTGGTATTTTAAGGACAAAAATGAGAATAAGTCATATAAGTGACAAAAAAGAACTTTTTTCCAAGTCGGTTTCACTCAATAAAAAACTTTGAAAACTAATAAAAACTGCAGCTATGTGTGTCTGTGCTTGGTAAAGTTTTGGTTAAAACATGTTTGCTTTTCATTCAGTGGGTGGAGAACCCTGAAATTTTAGTCAGGTAAAAGTCGCGATGCTTCATAATAAAACTACTCAAGAAAAAAAGCGCAGAGTAGCAAAAATACTCCTGAAAGTCCCTGTTTTCAAAAACGCTACTCGTGTAAATGTAATTGAGTAAATATGACCAGTTACTGCCCAACTCTGCCGATCGCATGGCAGATCTACTCAGTCTTATCTCCCTGTCATGCTTTATGGAACAATAATTAAATATCAGAAGTGACAAAAGTGGACTGGTGCATGTCTGGTTCTCACCATGTGCGGCTTCGCTTCCAGATCTTTGAAGTTCTCCTCCTCCACTCTTGCCATCATCCTGTAGTACTCCAGGTTCTGCTTCATCTCCATGTGACCTGGGTTGGCCTGGAAGAAGGTGTGGGCAGCTGCCACCGCCTTGTCCAGCTTATTGATCTGAAACGACACAAATCACTTCCTGATGTTCTTGGTGAAATAAATGTACAAAACAGATGAAAAATACAGCGAGCGCCCCGCATCAGTCTGAGCAGATCTAGAATATTGATCTCTGTGTCCTGGCAATTGTGGAAATGGAAAAGATTGGGTTTGCAAAGGAGATAGTCAATACATGGAGTTAAGGGAAGCAGACAGGAGATATCAAATTTCATAGTTGCCATGGAAACTTAAGGTGGTAGAAAAAACCCATGTAGGTAGAGTCAACAGTAGTTCTATACTGAAAATCCACTCAGCAAGGAAGAAGCAGTTACTCTAAGAGAAACATTCAAACAGTTTGCAAAAGCAACAGGGACAAAGACTTTCATGTTTGGATGTATGTATGATGAAACTAAAGTGGAAGCAGAGGGGGTCTGTGAAGCATCATGTCGTAGGGATGTTTTGTAAAATAGAGCATCATGAGGAACGGACATTATGTGGAAATATTGAAGTTACATATATGTTCATATTTCAGGTGCTGAAGTAACATCTAAAGACATTAACCGGGAAGTTAAAGCTTGGGTACAGATGGATCTACCAAATGGACAATAAGGTCAAAGTGGTTACAAAGTGGCTTAAGGACGACAAAATGAGTGTTTTAGCATAGCCAGGGCCAGCGCAAGCCTCCATGAGGCCCTAAGCGAAATTTGGTTTTGGGGCCCTCTAGTTCTAATACTATGGTCTGGCTTTAATTAACAGTCAGATTAGTTTTTGGTCATATAAACACATGGAAATCATTACTAAAAAAAATAATAATTCCACTTAGGGAGCCCCTAGTTTCTCTAAGCCCCCGCTTAGTTTGCTTATGCCTTGGGCCGGCCCTGAGCTTGGCCATCACAGAGTCCTGATCTCAGTCCTGTGGATAAACTGTTGGAAGATCTGAAACTTCTGGCTTCACCTGTATATGTCTATAACATAGATACAGAAAAATAGAGTCAAACTGGTGGACGCAGTGGTCCCATAAGGTGAATAAGGGATGTAGTTTTGTTTGTTTGGTTTACATATTTCTCTGCATTTTACCACACCTATGTTATTTCTGACAACGTTTATTGTGTTACTGTGCATCTGATTGCATACCGTTTTTAAAATAACACCCAGTTTTAAATGGATAACATTGAATATTTTCACATTATAAAAACCTAAAGAAGCCTTGATAATAGTGACAAACGAAACGACTCGCAATTATTGAACAAACTCGATCGTTTCCGCTATTTGTGACTCTTCAAACGACACAACGCTGAACTTCTGCGTCCCTGCGTCAGATTTACGTGGAGGCTGAACTCAATTTAAGACGTGGCACAGAGTCTGGGTCCGAAAGGAGGGGCTGGCTGTTTACAAGCAGACCTGTCTCAGCTCTGAATGAAAATATGAAATCCCACCATCAAGCTGAAAGCTTACAGTCCGACCAATCAAGTTACCTTGAAATAGGCCACTTGCAGGTAGTTGTACGGGGTCCTCTTCCCAAACTCCAGCTCCACTTCCTCGCTGACATGATGCAAAGTCGGAGAACCGAGCTTCTCGGTTTCGCAGGAGTTCACGCAGTCTGCCCGTTTCAGAATGTTCTGGAAAAAGCTTAAGTCCTCCACCGAACCGGCCCCGGGGACTGGGACCTCCAAGCCCCGTGAAGGCTCGCCCAGAGCGGACTGGTCGTCACATCGCAGCCGACACTGAACCTTCACGTTCCGGATGGCAGCTTTGTTCCTGATGGCCTTCTCCATGTTCAGGATGACGGCCAGCCAGTCTCCTCTGTAGTAGGCTTCCACCGCCGCGTCGAACAGGAAATCATAAGGCACCAAAGTGAAGTTAGTGAAGTTAGTCAGGCTGGAGTCTGGCCTGCAGAAGCCCGCAGTGAGCCAGAGGCACGTCCAGATGAGCGCGGTGCGGGGTCCCATGATGGGGTCCGGAGCCAGGGCAGCACAGAGAAGGAGGCCCTTCTCCCCCAGACAGGAACTTTTAGTTTGGAGGCGGGATTGGACATTTGAGAACCCTGTTCCACCCGCCCCCCCAACACCTTCAAAATATTTGACCTAGTGGCAAAAAAAGAAAAGGCAACAAAAAACAAAACAAAACACAATTTGTATTGTTATTCAAGCTCAAAATCTGTTATGTTGTTAGTCCTTCATCAGAAACATACCTGGCGTGTTGCTTTGATTGTGTCATGCAATTTTTGAGAAATCCTTTAATGAACCATTCAGCTGTTCAAAAGAAATTCTGCAGAGTTAAATCAACACTATGCAGAGTCTATTTGGTCCTTTTCAGAATTGGCATTAATTTAACTCTTGAAGTTGTTTCAACAATAGTTTGAGTAGTCATAACCATTTTAAGTGTCAAAATGATTCAATTTCTTATTAACATAACTCTGAAAGAGTTAAATTAACACCAATTCTGATAAGGACCAAATATACTCGGCATAGTGTTGATTTAACTCTGCGGAATTTGCTGTGTGGCTGAACCCACAGCCACTTCAACAACTGTAGAGTTTGGTTTTGTAGAAGTGTTGCTTGAAATTGTAAATGTAGCCCAATGTAATATGAATTCTGCTGCAGGATTTTGAGGGGGGAGCTGGTGTCTCCAAGGAGTCCATCCTGGACAGGTCACCAGTCCATTATAGTGAGAAACACACAGGACCAACACACACGCTCATATCCAAGGGAAATTTAGAGAGAAAAATTAACCCAAACAGTACGAACTGTGAGAGGAAATTGGAATACTGGACGATTTTATTTTATTTTATTTTATATTTCACAACATGGGAAAAATGTCTCGTCATAAACGACAAACCGTGTTAGGCCTGACATTAGAACTAGTATTGTTTTTAAATAAATTTTAAGGAATTATTTATTTATATGTTTTGCTGAATAGTTACTTGCAAGTTAGTTTTGTCTTATTTGCAATTTTGTCTTATTTGCAATAAATGCAATACCCTCCCAAGGTATTGCATTTATTACCGTGTCAGTCCACAAAGGGGCGCTGTTGATACATCTCAGTTCAAAGTGTTGACCAACATCCAGGTGGATTGCTCTGATTTCATGTCAAAGAATGAAACATTTCCCTTGGTGTGTGGAACAGGAGGGGTTAGAGGTTTTGACCTTTAGGACCAAAACCTTTAGCTCCTCTGTGAGCAGCAAGGGGTCTTAACTGAAACAATGTCAAAGAGTGTTTTATATTGTTTTATTGTCTTAGGATAGTCACGTGTCTCATTTTTTTTTCCTGCTGAACTGAATAAAAGAAAGAACTCAAACTATTGTCAGTCATAAAATGAAACACAGCAGTGTTTCTAGTTGCATAAAATTGTTCAATAAGGGTCAGAAATATGATCTGAAGCCTGATAATCTGGTAATTACTTCATTTGTTTTAGTTGATATTCACATCTAATATCACCTCAAGGCCCTGAAAAACAAAACAAACAAAAGAAATCCAGTCATACAATCAGACTCCAGTTTAAAATGGACTGATTGCAGAATTAATATTCAAATTGGTTAAAAAGTTGTGTTTTTAGGGAAGTGGGCAAACGTATCAATTGCATCCAGCTTTCTAAACCTGTAGCAGTAAAGACATCTCAGAATAAACCTCAAAATGGAAAATCTCTAAGCAATTTTTCAGTCTGTGCTGTACACATTACTACAGTTTTTGCTGATGATACAGTTAATTTAAAAAAAAGAAAATCTGTAAAACAACTGTGAGCTATTAACTTTATGTCATAACTCAAGTTTTTTATCATGTTTATGCATAAAAGAGCCAGTAAAGAGCAACAAATATGGATGCTTTAAAAAGACAAGTGCATCAAAATGCAGCAGTTTGGAGTTTTAGTTTTATTTATCCTTAAATGCTGTTGTGTTGCACCATGTTGTATATTAATTTAAACAAATTATATTATTATTATTATTATTATTATTATTAAAACACATTCTACTTCATTTTTCTGTCATGTTCGCTCTGCTCTCTGATTCTCCACATGATGACAGTCAGTGACTCAGGAAAGATCCTCATTTAAACATGGCAGTCTGCACCGCTGCTGCTCCTGCAGTCAATTGCGCAGCCAGTCTTTGAAGATGGCATACAACACGCCCACTCACTGCGCATGCCATTTTCCCCCTTCCGTTTCGTAACTTACTGATCCGTATTTGGAATCTATGTAAATCAGGCCCACGGTGTTGAACAACCCACACACTGTGATGGATGTGAAGGAATGAGATAAACATCTGATATCATCTAAACAATACACATGTCACATTGATGTCGAGGCTGAAACTGATGTATATTTGCTCTGCGAATGGCTGTCAGTCAGATACTAACACAACCACTCTACTCGGGTTTAAGACAGGCTTCTGTTGCGCTTTCTGAGTGATTGGGCTCACCAGCTGGACAGTGATGGAAAAAGGTAAAGGGTAAAAAGTCACAGGATCAGAACACAGCTGCCTTTCCTGTAAGTGACTGCGACTGGCGTTCAGAGTCCACTGCAGTGTCCTTGTTTCCAGATCACACCTGCACCAACATCAGCAGGAGAGAGCAAAATGAAAGAAACAATTTCATATTTGTTTCTTCTAGAACCTGAAATATTCTGTGGTGAACCAGAGCGTAACAGGATCACTGATCCACTGTGGGTTTCTCTTTAATAAAACACACGGCAGATCTGAGTGACATCAGCCATCAGAGTAACAGAAGCAGTTGAGCCGACTCCAAAATACCATTTAGAAATGACTTATTTAATGATTCATGCTGTTCATGGTTGCTGCTGGCACAGCAGAAAACAAATCCATAAAGGAGTTTCAGTCATAAAATGCTAAAACATATATATGCATATATATACTGCATGATGTAACTTCTCCCCAGCACATAAAACCAGTAATTTGAGTCCCTCTTAAATGAAAATCTGAATATTTGTGAAAGCTCAGTTCCTCTTTGGATGTTTAGAAAAATATAAAGTAACACTTTATTTGACTGGGTGTGCATAAGGCTGGCATGATACTGTTATGAACATGAAGGAGTCTTTATGAATGTTTATGACTGTGTCATGTTAGTCTTATGCACACCCCGTCAAATAAATAAAGTGTTACCAAATATAAATGTTTAGTCGTTCTTTTGGCACAAAACGCTGAGGTTTTAAATTCTGCCTCCCATGTCTTTCTAAACACAAAGTTTGAACTTTTTTTTACCTTAAAAACTTCTTATCTTTCCTCAGATTTGATATAATTTAAGAACTGTTTGGGATTTCCTTCATGATTCTTACTAACCCTAACAAAAAAAAAGAGAGAGAAAAACAATTTCAATGTTTCAGATGGAGATTAGCTTCACAGGCTAATTAAGCTTCTGCAGCAGACAGACAGATGGACGTGTTCAACCCAGCAAATGATCTGGTTAACATCATACATTTATTTTCAGGAATTCAATTTCCCTTTGGGGTTAATAAAGTATTTGTGAGTTGAATTTGAATTTGTATTACAAAAAAGAGTTTGCAGCAATATCCAAGCTGAGTCATGAACACTTACAAAAAAAAAGACACAAATGACTGAAGACATTAAAACCTAAATTCTAGAAGACATAAACAATGTTATAAAGTAACATCTTGAGTGAATAAAATGAGCTCTTTCACAGAAAGTGAAATGTCAATGAAAATTTGATTTCAGTTTTAGTTTTCAGTAATGCTCTGCTAACAGTGAATTCCATAACCACTGAGCTGCTACTGAAATGTTCCTGCCCTCTCTGAGCTTCTCCACAAGATCATGTTGAAAGAAGTGACTGTAGAGCAAGAGCATGTGAAGATTCTACAAGTAAATAAAAATAAAAAAATAAAAATCTTAAAATGAATGAGCAGGCAGCCAAAACCTCTGTGTGTCAATCTTTACATTTAAGGGCGTCAGAGTCATCTGGTCTCTTACTTGTTCAAGACACGTTAATAAAGACTGGAATGAAAGGTTAATAAATGAGGCCTGTTAAATGGCCTCATTTAGTAGGGAAACAAACCTACAGTCATCAGCATAAAAACACATTTACTTGTGTTTCCTAAAGATGTCGCTGAAAGGAGTCAGACACTATAGTTATTTTTTTTATACAGCAGCGTCTTCAGAGAATCCGACCCCTCAAACACAGTGAGAGCAGACCTGGACCATGTACCCACATCCAACATGTGGGTATATGGCCATGCTTTTCGGTTGGCCACATCCTCCAGCAGTACATTTTGTTGTAGCCTGTCTTGCCACCAAGCCCTCGACCAGCAGCACCATGCAGGCACATGCAAACCCAAGCAGCCCATGATTTGTGTCGCTTTGACTGAAGGAAATACTAGTAACTGGAACATACCGCAAACAGCCTGACAAAGACTGAGACCATCCAACCCCACAATACCAAGTGCTGGATGTCCAGATTTCTATTTAAAACTACATATCATTTTATTTTGTAATGCTGATTCATTTCAATTTAATTCAACTTTATCCCATTTGGTTTTTATTGCATTGCTCCAATTCGCAACAAACATCGTCTTGAGACACTTTGCAAAACAAGTCACAAGCACACGCACACACACACACACACACACGTTCCACCTGATCTTAGTTGTCAAAAACTACAGCGGTGCTTTATTTGCTGCACTTCACTGCCGGTGTTTGTTCCCCTTCTACTTTCAACAGAGCTTGTGTTTGTAGAAAACCTTGTGCCACATGTCTTCTTCCTGGGTTCATCGTAGTTTATGCCTTGCAGCAACTTTGAGTTTCACTTCATCTGTTTGCTTGTCTCTAACAGAAACGGGCACAGAAAAGCGCTCAGCTTTACAAAAATCACCAAAATTCAGGTCTTCAAAGTAAAATTCTTGTGTTTTTTTTTTAAATGTACTTATTCAACTTCTCTCTGCCAACACAAATCCAATGACACTGTGGTGCTTTTTTTTATTCCTACAGCACTTTAATATTTCCCGCTTTATGATTCACACACGGAGATTCTGTGCATGCACACTTTGGCCCCTGTGTATAAAACATAAAACATAAAGTCCTATTATAACATCAAAGCAGACCACGTGACACGTGATCTTTTACTACTTCTCTCTCTCTTTATTTCAGCTCCTATGTCTCTCAGGTAGTTTCATGTTGGTTTCTGTAATGGGTGTTTTTATGATTTACCAGGCAGAGAGAGGTGTCAGAGGTCAGTTTAATGTATAACACAGGTGACTGACTTACTGACTGCATGTGTTTATCAAGTGACAATGTGATGAGATCACGGCAGTAAAAAAGAAAAAAAAACATAATCTACCACTCCCTCTGTCTCTGGTATTTTTTCTGGCACAGATCAAGTGGTTTCCAGTAAGCTACGTGCAACACACAGACCTGGCAGCTTGCCAGCCTACCTGCTCGACAGGTATGTTGACTTAGTGGGAGGAGAAGTTGCTCTCGCCTCATTCAGTGTGTCAGAGTTGCTAAGTAGAGTGGTTAGATAATTAACCCGTCTAACGTGGACGATTAGAAAACCACTAATAAGTCAACTTATAAAGTTCGAAAAGGCTGCAAAGAGAGAACAGAGTCAAAAATGTTTATATTTTTTTTAATCAGCAGACCATCGGTTGTTGCTGTGAGTTTGTCAGAGAACATGTTGGATCTGATTGGATTCTTTCCGTTTTGCTTCTATCTCAGGGCTGTCAGACAAACGGTGATTTAACTGGGACAAAATGGGTTATCTGTTTCAGGCTTTACAATATGGCTTCATTGAAGTCATAGAGACTCATACTGCGGTCTCAAAGGTGCAATATGACACTGTAGATAAACAAGGTCAGCGCAGTGATAGGGTTGTCAGATGCGTTGCCCCACTGTAAGCAGGTCTCTGGTGCACGACTTCGACTGCAGGCCCGTGTGTCTGCATGCTCGCCCTGTGACGACAAGAAAAAGGTTTTATGGAAGACAAATAAGTGACTAATTTAATCTCATTGCAATTAATTTAAAGGAGCAGCGGTTAGAAGTCCATAAGGTTTTGGTAAATTGTAAATCTGCCGTATAGATAACATCAGAAGAACAAACATTGTGCTTAGCCTCACCTACTAGGTCAGGCTTATCGGCCCGAGCTGGAGCTCCACCCCGATGTGTTTTTACAACGTGTTGTCATGCAACTGTAAAATAATACCAATAAAAACTATTTTGTTGTAGTTAGTCACAGAGATCATAACAAGGATCACAGTAATATCTTTAGGAGTGTTGAGAATTTTAATTCAGAGGTCAAACTTTGACATTTTGGTTCATATGGGGGTGGCCGACAGTATTTAAGAAGACACACGTCTCTAGATAATGTTTTGTTATGATAGACCTTCCAAAGTGGTAGCTTAGTCTCAGTTATTAGCTCATGAAGACAATATATTCTGCTTTTAGAGATTGGTGCATGACTGGTTTAGGCTCATGATATGGACATTGATCAAAGAGGTCTATGATACAGTGTCTGATGTTATCTTAAAGGGGAATCTCTTGACTTTTGTTTAATTTTCACCAGAGATTTAGTCTCTCTGATGAAAACAGTGGTCGCTGCATCCTGTTAAAAAAATATATAATAATACATATTTTCCCCACTTTTCACCTAAGCTAGACTGGATGCATTTCTTTAGAGGCCGGTGACATCACAGACATGAGAGTTAAAGTTAATGTAACTTTTCAAAAATGACAGTGAAGCTTTGCCACATTGAGATGGACCAAAAAAAAAGTGGTGTGGTTCACAGACTAACTCAGATTAAAACTCACATGAGACTCATCAGTCCTCCTGCTCCCTTCCTACAGAAAAACAATGAAAACAGCCTGAAAAGGAAAAGTTATTATAAAAGAGACTACTGCTGAATTTATCACTGACTGGTTAGTTATGTATTATATAGCCACCATGGTTCTGAACAGCTGATCTAAATTGGGGCTCATTGAATGTTCTGATGTTAAAGATGTTTTTATGGACATCTTTATTATTCCTTTCTCACTAACGTGTTTTCTACTAACATGCTGAGTACGATTTTACGTGACTGCATTGGACATTTTTATTTGCTCAGTTAATGATTATCCAGTTCAGCACATACTGTAAGCCTAAAATAAATTTTAAAAAAAGCTTTTCATGTAAATCACGTGAAGCTGTTGAAAGGAATCAGTGAAATTTGTATTAAAATGTTCAATTTAAGGAGAGGAGTCCAAAATAAGTTCGGTTTAGTTCATGTATATATTGCCACTTCACAATGGGTGTCATCACCTGCCACTTTCCAAACAACTCATTCAGTTCAGTTCGGTCACACACATTCCAAGTGATCTGAGTTATAAAATAGTGCAATAAGCTCAGGTCATTATTCAATTTGTTAAAAATGTTTCTGAGGAAACCCATCAGATTGCATCATTGATCTGTAGGATCCACTCCTCCACACAAGAACATGTTGCGTTGCTTCGTTGACTTTACAGCAATCCCTCGTACCGAGCATGCATGTAGCGACAGTGGAAAGAAAAACTCCCCTTTAACAGGAAGGAACCTCCAGCAGAACCAGAACCTGGCTCAGAACAAGCGTCTGCCTGCCACGACCGACTGGAAGTTTGAGAAAACGGAGCAGATACACAAAAAGAAACAAAGAAACCGAAAAGTTAATGAAAAGTTAGTAAAGTTTAGTTGAGTACCTTCCTCCTGGAAGTTGCAACAGCAAAGAGGAAATCTGGACCTGAGTTCCTCTGTGTAGAGAAAAACAACTGAAAAAATATTAGCAGCAGCCTAAGCTTATACTAGCAGAGCTACAGAGATAGCTCAGGGTCACCTGATGAGAGAGGCAGGACCCGTCTTTCTGACTGGATTCTTTCAATATGAATTTCAAACCCTTGGTGGAAAGGGTGGTATCGGGTGGAGAGACGACTCAGAGGCAGGTTTAAAGAGAAGGAAAACCAAATTAGCAGCACATGCTAACAGCTGATGGCATTACTGTGGAACATCATCTCTGTTGCCCAGATGTTGAGCTGTTATGGTCCCACCAAACGCATTGCACACGTCAAAAATGCGTCTGACTCAAAATGTTCGGCTCGTGTGCACTTTTGGTGCGTTCAGACCAAAACGCATTTTGAGTGACAGGCTCATCTGGTTTACATTCAAAGTCTACGTGGAGCATCGGACGCGTCAAACGCTCCAAGAGGTTCAAATCGCACCATACTAGATGCTCCAAATGCACCACAACGGCCCTCGACACGCTTCCACAAAGACTTTGAATGTAAACCAGATCCGCTTAATGCTCAAAACACGTTTGGTGTGAATGCACCACTAGCATGTCACAGCAATCACGAGGCTGTAACATAGCAACTGTCTTCAGTCAGAGGCCTCTTCAAATTGGTTTCAAGACTGACCGCTACTTGCTGTTAGAGGATATTTGGGTGAAATGAGTTATGACAACATTCAATTTCCCTTTGGTTCTAATGAAGTATCTCTCAACTGAATGGAGCTGGATTTAAATCTGTTATTTTTCCTTTCCTGTCAAAAATGAAAGGAAATAAAAAACATGATAATTATTTCACACTTACGGAGAGCCTTACATGCCAAGTTTAGCTGTCAAGATGCTGATGTTCTGCAACACAAATCATTAAACCATGGAAGGAAATTATAGGGTTAGATCAAAAACTGCAGGGAACTTGTTATTGGTAGGTAAATGAAAATGGTAAAAGCACTCCATATGTAGAGTGCTAATATTTATAAAAAGTATAAAGATGCATGGACTGATTAACATTTACACAATTTGGTTTATTTCTCACATTCATCAATACAGAGACTGATGAAACATGAAACATTTATAAGATGAAAAAAACTCTAATCATAAAATCCGTAAACTACATAACAGGATTACTCATCAGTTATTCTTTAATGTACATTGTGAGAACACGCTTTACACACTTTATAACAAGTCATACAGATAGGTAAAATATAAGGTAAATGTTGACGTGACAAAAAACATCACCTACATTTATTTCTCTCTGTTCCGTCTTTAAGTTGCGCTTTCCGAATCTCACATTCAGAGCCGCAATTCAGTTTCATATGACGACAGAAACAAGACAGAACGATAAAGAAAATTAGATATTCCCTGTGTCAGTTATTTTTACCCATCTACCACAGCAAAAACTTTAAGCACAGAGATTAACCGGTCAAAAATTTACAATAAAAAAAAAACAGACACTATATGCAAACTACGGCAAATATTGAACAAGTGTTACTTTGTTTACAAAGGCTCAAAAACCTCTAAAGTTTCTGTAACGAGGATCAAAATATAAAACATGTGCAACATTAATATTGGTTCATAAAACCTACTGGAGCCAAACACAATGGCTTACATTTTCTGCAACACCTTCCCTGTAAGAGGAAGTTTCGTCTTTAAAATTTCAGATAGTAACGACTTTTTTCCCCAGCCAGGCAAAAAACAGGCTTTTCTGGTTCCTAAACTTCTGCGCTGGTCGGCTTCGTGATCTCTATCTGCTCAGAGACTGACGCTGCCAAGCTCTTCAGTCTTCCACCCACTGGAATTCTTTCCGAACTTGTACACAAGTCTTCTGCCGTCAACCCGCTCCAAGATCTCTCTCTTGTAGTAATACCTGCAAGTACAGACATATCACCTTAAGGATTCCAATGGATTGTAGGTGAAGAAAATGTTCTGAAGCAATCACTGGTTGTTCTAGTGATGACGGCGATACTCTGAATTGACATTCTATGGTAGTCTGCTTCTCAGAAATTATGTATTTATCTTGGCTTTTTGGTCCTGCGGAGTCGTTGTTGCCAACAATGCTTAACTATAAACCCATAAAGTTTAGTTTATAGGGTTCAAACAAAGGATTTAAACCTTACTTTGCAAACTTCATCTGTGCACAATTAAGTCATGCAAACAGTAGTTTTTTTTTTTTTTTGCTGTGCCAGCCCAAAATCTTTACTCACCCAGTCTGGCCCCCCTTAGAAAGAACCCCCAGGGTGCCCATATTTAACAAACTGAAGCCGGGTTTTGTTCAGTGGTTTATAAATGCAAATTCATATTTGAGAAAATGAACCCATTCAGACTCGTTGACACAAATTTCGGATCACCGCGAGAGCAGGGACTCCTTTCTGCGTTGGGCAGCCCTTCATAATGAGCTCTGGGTTTACTGTGTGCAGCAGGAACTCACCTCATGGCCCGGCTGAGTTTCTCGTAGGTCATGCTGGTGTTCTTCTTCTTCTGGCCCCACATCTGGGCGACGGCCTCAGACTTGAGGAATTTGAACACCCCCTCCCGACGGTCTTCCCACTTCATCAGGCCCTGGTTCTTCTCGGGGTGGATGAGGATGTCTCTGATGAACTCCCACAGGTGGGTGCCACGGGGTGCTGCAAAGAGCGGACAACAATCAGCTCGCCGTTTCCAGGTGCGGAAAGTATTAGCATGAACACGCAAATATAAAGGCGTTTGTGACCTGAAGAGAAAAACGCCTTGTAGCGTGGAATGCGTACCATGTTTGCTTTTCTTTGGGTTGTCGTATATGCTGTTGCTGTGTCCACGGCTGTCTTTAGGAGGCCGCCCTCGGGGTCTCTTGATGCGACAGTCTCCGTCTTCGGTTTTGATGTGGACCTCTGTCAACACAGCAATTCGTTACCATGCCGAACCTCGACTGTACCGTAAGACCAGAATGCCAGACCTCTGGCAAACAAAGAGTTTGCCTGAATACTCACTTGACACTGGGTAGAACTCAGGGTCTGATTCGCTGCTGCCGGACTCTGGTGAGCTCATGAATCGAAACGTGCCACCTGAACAGATATCACACACGTTTGAGAAAAGAAACGTCTTGATAGGCTGGACTTCAACAAACGCCGACAAGACGATGATGGTGTACTAACTGTTGGCCGAGGAGCTGCATTCACTGTCAGACAGATTGTCAGAAAGGGAATCAGTGTCCTCCAGAGTTTTCAGGGTCTCCATGGTGAATCTGGTCAAGTCATATCCGTCGCGGTATTCAAAGTTTCTCTTGATCTCAGCTTCCTCAGCTGTGTGGTAGATGGATGTGTTATTCCAGAGTTTTCTCTGACATTACAAACTGATGCTACCTACATCAATAAATATCAAAATGTACCATGGCCGATTTTGAGCGTGGTCAGCAAAGGGAAGTTCAAATTGTCCAGGAAGTTATCAAGAAGTTGACATGTCTCACTTAGTTCTGGTCCAGAGAGACTCTGCAGTTCTGGAAAAAAAAGAGGAATTTGTTTCACTATCACTGAAGACGTGTTGACGATTGATTGCATGTAACAGATTGATATTTGTGGATTTGAACAATAAAAAAAGACATTTTAGAGATTTAGTTTACCATATTTGGTCTTGTACTCTTCTAAGTTCTGGTAAAGATGTGGGCCGAGCTGTGGGCCAAAAACGGCAGTCATCTCTTCCTGGTTCATGCGGCAGAGGTTTGGGCCGTCAGTGGAGCAGAAGTCCAGACTCAGGGTGCTGGCGTCAAACTTGGTGCTCTCCACATTGTCGCTGATCCACTCTAGAACATTCTCTGCCGTCCATTGATGAGGGCTGATCTGTTTGTACCAGTGACCTGAGGAATGAGAGCCGTTTATTACCTGATGTTCTTCTGACAAAAGTGCTAATAAAATTTTTTTTTTGAATCAAATCAGTCTGTCTCGATCTCCAGTAAAGTTCAAAGCCAAACAAAAACTCCACTTGAAACATATTCTTTTACATTTTCTGGTGTTTTATCCACAAAACAATACAAGAGTCAAACAACACCTCACTTAGGGATCAGACAAGGTCAGACAAATATCGCCAGCTCAGTTGACCAAGCAGGAGGTCACAGCATTTCTCCGCTTTGAGCATCGAGTTCAGTTAATCATTGACAGTTCGGTGAATCATTAGCGCAATTGGGTCAAAGTAAAGTGACCTCATGGTTCGCTTATTTTAAGTCAGGATCATGTGGCTCAATGTACAAGGAGAATAGTATTCTACTATATGACCATCAATGTTCAGGATGTAGATTATGATGACAAACAGCAGCTTCCAGACTTCTTGATAGTTGTCTGGTGTCAATTTCAGTGGAGCCTAAATGTTATTCATACACCTTGGAGATTTAGATTTAAAGTAAAAGATGAATATTTCATCAGAATATCTCATTTGATTGGAAGTAGTAATAATTTGAATGTGTGGGAGATGCACGCATCACACTCAGTCAGAAACAAACTTGAAACAAAAATCTGGTTCTCTACATTTGGCTTTAAGTGGAGGTCCCACATCGACCTGAACATTCTCCCATGAACGCAGGTAAACCACCAAGACTTCAGACGGTCCTCTTACCTCTTGTGTTGTAACCTCTGCTCTCCAGGGTGTGGACGTTGGGCAGCACATGGAGCTGCTGTAGGGGGAGGTCGGGTAAGCCGGTCTGATACATCGTCAGGTTGGCGTGAGTCAAGATGCTGCTGAGGCACGGCGACGACATCGAGTCTCTGAGACATCAAGAAGTTACAAATCAGTTATTCTGAACATTTACTTTCAAAAGTAAAGTTTTTCACATTGTTGGACCTTAAAATGTGAGCATCTCCTCAACATGAATTGTATTCAATAATTCATTGAAGTCATTTACCTCTTTCAGCACAAGCCACTGTATGGTTTTTTTAAAAAAAATTCAAAACTATCCCACTTTGATTGGTGTGTTGTCTCTTCGATCTTTGTTTCTGTCTGTTCTTTATAAGGTCCCTGACTCCGAGGCAAAAAAGCACTTTCGGTTGGAAGTCAACATTTTTATATCCCTGTGGAGGAGTGGGGGATGGAGAGGTAAATTCAGGGGAATTCCACCTGAGGGTGGCCACACCTCTATCCCGTCCCGCCTCCGCTTTCCAGAGAACTCGATCAACAGCACTCACCTGTCCTGTTTTCCTTTCCACGCTTTACCGTCTCTTACCCATCATCACTGAAGATTAGATTAAAGTTCTTGCCTGACAGATTCAGTTACTGTAAATGGATCTGCTTTGCCTAACTGGATTCCTTTAGGCATAACACTTTTGTCTGCGGCATTTTGTCGCTGCTAACAGCAGTGCCATTACAAAATGTGATCTCGGGGGTTTTATCACACATCATTTACATTTTTTAATCAAGACAATTTCATTTTCAGTTGCAATAATCTAGTTGGACTTTGTGACTTAATGGTATGTTTTTCTTTTTATTTCCACAGAAAGGAGGAAGTAGGCTGAGTTAGGTCCTTAAATAGAGACTCTGATGATGACAGATTGAAGACGATAATGAGGGCAGGTGGTTTTATCAGTTTCGCCAGACGATGTGCAAGAGGGATGAGGGACTTAAATCCCTGTATTACATGCAGTTACTTATTGTTGCAAATAGCACAAATATACATTGTCTGTGAAAATATATGTGCAAATGCCTTCACACAAAAATGAATAGTCATCCTTGAGATCTGAACTCTCGCTCAGTCAGCCCTTACTGCATGCTAATGGTTGCGGTGATAACCCAAAGAAAAGGCGCAAAGTACAACGACTGGCTCGTTTTTCTGTTTCAGTCTCCGTGGCATGTTTGAACTGAATGGCTTAAATAATTGCACTTGTCATGCATTTCACCGTGGCAAGATGCAGGTAGATAACATTCACAGTCACGCCATCATGCGGATCAATGTAGGTCACCCTGCAATGCCCAACAATGGCAACACGTTTGTTGCCTGTGAAGCGGCACTGTTATTTTAAACATGCCATGAAGCTTGTTCTGTTCCCGGTAGCTCAGAGAACAGACTTAAAATAACGTTTAGAAGTCACTGAGCAGCTTAGCACCACGATGCATTAAAGATCTGTCGTAGCAACCGCCCAGAACCAAAACATGGAGAAGCAGCTTTTAGCTTCTCTGCACCACATATCTGGAACAAACTTCCAGAAAACAGCAAAACAGCTGAAACACTGAGTTCCTTTAAATGAAGACTGAAAACCTCACCTGTTTACAGCTTCTTTTTAAACCATAATAAATGAAACATTGACCAACAATTTGATGTGTGATGATGGCACTTGGAAAAAATGTGATGTTTGAATCGTTGATTTTTGTGTTTTTATGATGTGAAGCACTTTGGACTGCTGAAATGTGCCACACAATTAAACTTGATTGAACTTGATTTTTATTTTGTTTGCTTCTTTGCACCTAACATATTGCAAACAGTAAATCACATCAACGGGGCCTTTTTCCACACCTCCTGAAACCCCTTTATAACAAACAAACCTTTATGAAGTACTTGCAGACTGCATCTAATCTATCATTTTCACAAACGTCATTGAAAAGGTTTGGTTTTATGAACAAGTGCTCCCTTTTATGATGAAAAACAATCTTGATGGTGCTTTCCAGTCAGGTTTTAGGTCTGATTGGAGAGGCTTTTCTTTTGGTTACCACCGTAGTTTGAGACGTTAGAAAGTTGTGAATAATGCAAACCTGTCTGAACAGTGATGGGTCTGGATCATCAACCTGTGACCCCAGAGCCAACGTGGCTCCTTAGACCTTTCACTTCTGGCTTTTATTAAACACCACATGCATTCGTTCACATACAATCAACTTAAAACTATTGCCAGAATAAAAGGTTTCCTGTCAGAAAAACTAGATCACAGTAATAGTTTTCTTCACTCATAAATAAAAAATAAAAAAATAAAAACAGGTAGCTACAGCTAATCCAGAATGCTGCTAACAAAATCATAAGAATCATATCACACCTGTTGTTAAATCACTGTACTGACTCCGTTTGTCAAAAATAGATTTAAAAAAAGAAATATTATTTTTAAAAAGCACTGAATGTTATTGAATAGAAATACTTCTATGCTTGTTGGGTTGAAACCATACTGAAAACATTTTTGTTTTGAACAGAATAGATCTGCCTATTATCAGATAAGAATATTATCAGATCAGAATAGATCTGATAAGGACCTTCATGGTCCTTATCTGCTGCTTCTTTGGCCAACAAACACACAAAACCCAGAGTTCATCCAGAGAGGATGAACCGGGAGAAGTAGGCAACAGAAGGCCGACTTTGTAATTGCCTTTATGTTCATCACTGCACCCAGATTTGGGGCCTGATCGCGAGTTTCAAGCTGTAAAAGCTGAAGGTGATGCAGACTCTAGATTGCTCCTCTTTAAATCCATAGATAATCAGTCCAAGTTTGTTTCTATTCATCTGAAGAAAGTAATAGCACATCCATGTACTGATTTGTTCAGTGAATCTACTCAGTGCTTGCTTGTCACCAGGCGACATTGTAATGTATAGCTGTGTATCATCTGCATACTAATGGCAACTAATGTTACTACTTATTATAATCTGGGTTAGGTTTAGGGTTAGGATTATATTTTTCTTGAGGGGCCCCAGGATTAAACCTTGGGGAACCCCACATGTAATTTTTGTCTGCTGTGATGAGAAGTTATCTGCTGACACAAAACGTCCTGGTTCCTTAGGTTAGTCTCGAACTGGTCAGCTGCTGTGCCAGACGGTCCAACACAGCTCTCCAGTCCATGGTCAACAAGTGATCATGCTGCTCTGAGGTCCAACAAAACCAACACTGTGATTCCTCCACAGCATGTTTAGATGGATGTCATTGAACAGAGTGGTTGGGCATTGTTTGGAAGCTATTTAAGTGCAGTAAAAGCTTTTACAATAAAGCTTTTTCAACCCTTGGAGGGTTGGAGATTGGCTCGTCACTTTTCAATAGCAACTTGTCCAGACTGTTCTTTTGTAGCAGTAGTTGGATAGCTGTTCTTTTAAAGCCTGATAAAAGGGATAAGTTCAATATTTTAATCAGCTCAGATGCACTGACAGGCAAAAGTTTGATTTACTACGCCTGGATAGAAAATCAGACATGTGGCGAGAAGTGGTTAGACACATCCATCATCGTTCTGTTTTCTTGGCAGATGTGTTAGATAATGCTGCGGATTGCAAGTCAAGACAGATTCTTGGACATTAGATCTGGTCATTCCAGTTCGCCCTGGTTCTCCTAATGACAGCTTTTTTGTTTAGTTTTTTTGTTGTTGAAATATTCATGAACTTAGAGTTTTTAACATATGGCTCAGTGGTTTTCTGCCTCAGTCCATCCATCTATTTATGCAACACACTTGTCCTTGTGGGGTCTGCACCCCCACGGGGGAACATATGTCAATTTCAATCAATAATTAAAAAAATTATGAAGTAAAAGTAGTTTAAACATTGTAGCCATATTTAGGAAGACCGACACTAACTGTTGTTACACTGCAAAACACAAAATCTTACTAGTTTTGATTTAGTTTCTAGTGCAAACTAATTAGTGCACTTGAAATAAATTTTCAGCAAGAAATATGAGCTTGTTTTAAGTCAATTATTCCTTAATATTGATGGAAAACTACTTGTCCCATTGGCAGATTATTTGTCTTAAACAAGATATTTTCCCAGTGTTTTTAGTGCAATAATCTGCCAATAGAACTGGTATTTTTTCATCAATATTAAGCAATTATTGACTTAAAATAAGCTCCTATATCTTGCTGAGAAGTTAATTATGTCTTTTTTCTCTTATTTCAAGTATATTAAGAAAATACTTGCTAAGATTTTGTGTTTTTGCAGCGTAAGTTTCCATTTATTCACTTAAATCATAATTTACAAAGCTCAACCGACTTTCAGGCTTTGTCTGTCAGATTTGTGCCTACCACAAATCAGACATTAATAACTGCTCAGCTCATCACTTCAAGAATTTCCTTGAAGTGCTTTCATTAGTTGAACAAGGAATGAAGTTCATACCAGTTTGTCTGCACAGCTTCATAACTTTACAGTTTTTGGTATGCAGCGACTTTTACTGAAAAGCTGTAAAAAGCCTGCAGAACTTCAGGTCGTAAATGATTCCATGCATTTCGGTTTGCTACTGTTGAATAACCGAGAAATCACAGTAAATCAGCACAAAGCGAACTACAAGGTCCGATTTTATAGATATGGGAAAGATTCAGAATGCAGAGATTCAGTGTAATACTTATATGTTGTTGAGGATTGTAAATATATGGAATATATAACATTTTAATTAAACACAGTGTCCAAATTTTGGGAATATATATGAACAATTATTTCTGATTTTTCTTTCATCCTGAGGATAGAAATGAAGAAGTATTGCACTTTTGATGTTGGTCTATGAAACAACAAACTTAAAGATGGAACACATCAGAAGTGTTGGATTTACATGTCATTAGGAGTATTTGCTCTGAAACACATAACATGCAAAACATTAATGAGTCTATAGGTAAATGAATCAGTGTGTTAGGATCTGGTGTATCTGGGTGGCTGTTTATGTCTGAAGCCAGAAAAGAGGCCGTTTTGTGGTTTGTGTTAAACTAGAATAAGTTATTTTCAATTAACCTTAAAATATCCGGTGTAGTTTCTAAAGCAAGAATTCTTGAAAATAATGTTTTCTCTTGAACGTTGAATGAATAATCACAAAGTTACTGAAATTTGTTGATTACATAAAAACAATTTAATTAAGTTTAATCTCCTGGGCAAACTGATTTTTTACGGTTTACATAAATAAGAAAAGAGAAAGGTGGAAAGAATCCACTGGTTCCATTGTTACCCTGAAGGCGCTGAAAGCTTGACAATGCTTCTACTAAATAAAAAGTTAATTGCACTGAGAAGTCATAAAAGAGTTCAGCTTTATGTGATGTGCCATTGACGGTAAAGTGAATCATATGTTGTGGGGATAAGTGGGCCTGTTTTCTCCTTTTTGCCCATTGTGTTGTCTTACGTCAATTGTACTTTTGCTGAAGATTTCATAACAGCAATCATGCCCAGTTTCCACCAGCGCTGGAAGAATGCAGCCCGGCTGGTTTCTACTCTCTGTAGTGCCAAGACACTGAAGCGCCTTGGAGACAACCGAAAATTCATTTCATCACTTCTTCCACCGCACAACATTTCCATTGTCCTCCAGAATTATTACTTAAGGCGGGGACTTCCCACAAACATTCGTGGGGCATTTAGAAAACCAGAGTAAGAGAAGAGTCATGATTTTAAGATGGGGAAGTTATTGTTTGGATTCTGAACACCTTGAAGTTTAGTGTCGCTTTATGGCTTTTTTTGAACTCCGAAGCGCTTTGGGAAGGGAGTCCTGTACACTAAATGCAACATTTCTGAATTACCATTATTTTTTTCTAATCAACTTCTGATGTCTGTGGTATGCAGGAACCTTCAAAATTTCTATCACAACTTCATCAATTTCCAAGGTACACAGAAAGGGTCTGGTGAGCTGAAGAGTCCAGACAGGAAATAGTTTCATTTGCAGACCGACGGCCGGGGTCATGGAGCTACAGCCAAACGGTGATCATCTGCAAATGCAGCCGTTTCCTCGTGCTTCCAGTATAAGTGAAGACTTCAGCTCACCAGGATGCCGGAGTCGGCCAAGATGACAAGAGACGTGTTTTTAATAATTGACTGTCACATTCCAGAAGCATTGTGATACATAACATTTTGCAGTAGCTCAGCACCATCTCCTCTATCACTGCATGTTGGGTACATCAATGGGATGCATTATTAACATGCACGTCTTTCCATTCTCACCACAGTATTGAGACTGCCCTTGTCAACATTTTCAATGATTGCCACATAAATACAGACTGTGGGCGATACCACCTGACACTGCTGACCAAAGTACCGACGTTACTGGAGAACCGGGTTCCACTTTCTAAGCTATTTCAGCTACATTAGAACTATATTAAAAACAAAGTTAAATACAACAAACAATGATGTAATGTATTTAATTGTCCCGCTGGCTCAGATTAGACCAAATCACAAGATAAGGTACATTGTTATGCAGATGCTGCACAGCTCTACTTACAGAAGCGGTGTTTATCACCAGGTGTTTATGAACCCATTCAAGTGTTGAGTAGCTAAACTGGAGGAAATCAATTCATGAATTTGCCAAAACAACTAAAGATAAACTAAGTGTTCTTAGTTGAAATGATTATGGCAACAGACTCTTCACAAGTCTGTCTGACAAAACAATTGAGATGCAGAATGCTGCTGCCTGCTTCCAGCTCTAAAGTCCTAGCGCTGGCTCTGTGATGCTCAGAGGACATTAAAATACTTTTGGTGGCTAATAAATCACTACAATATTATAGATCTGTCGTCATGTGAACCTTCCAGACCACTTTTAGTCTACTCTGCCTCCCCAGAGTCAGAACCCAACATGGAGAAGCAGCTCTACAGTTTTCAGACTCCACTAATCTAGAACAAACTTCCAGAAATGTTGAAACGCTGAGTTCTTTTAAAATATGGCTAAACATAGATTTATTTAGCGTTAATACTAAATGGAAACATGTTTGTCTGTCTTCCAACATTTCTTCACATTTGTTTATTATGCCAGTGGAATGTTTTGTGTATTTTGCCCACTGCTGTTCTGTGTTTGTGTTTGTAATGTTGCAGATAACATTTTCTAGGGACAAGAATAGATCATGCGGCTGTTGTCGTGTCTCAGTTTCTGTTTTTCATTGGGATTCAGCGACTATAGAGTAAACTGCTGCCCACTCTCCCCGCCTGGAAATTGTGAGTAAAAATAGATTTTTAAAAAATTATTTATGTTTTTCCCGCTTTCGATATAGGCACGTTATGACAAGCAAGTTACAATTCATGAATCAAATCAAAGGTAGTGTTATTGCCACATCTGTTATCAGTGGGCATATTTTACTGCAGGTTAAAAAAAAAAGCTTTTTCAAATATTGATCCAAGACACAATTACAAGCCAGCAGGAGTTTTACCTGCATTTTCAGAGTCCTGGAAAAATCTATTAACAAGATGCAGAAGAATCAAACAATCAGGTGCTGTCTGTAGGGTCAAAGGTCAGGTTTTTGCTTGTGCAAGGACTCTTTCTCTGTTCAATTCACTGCGACACACACAGTCTCCCACAGACAGAAAGTTAACCATTCAGTGACTTTATATCTTAAACAACGTGAAACCAAATGGAAATGTTTAGTTCTGAAGGAAGGTGGTTTGAACTCTACACCCAGATCCCTTTGCTTCGTGTCAAACTTGATCCCTGCTGCTGTTCAGACTCTGTTGGTGTTCAGATGGATTGTTGATGCCTGAGGCTCAGAGCCTTCAGAACAATCACAAAGGCATGAATCAGTCTGTTTCAAAATACTTTCTTAAACCACAGTTGTAGCTGTTTAGCCTTTTCAAAAGGATTTGCTCCAGTCCTTAGAAACATGTTTGGGTTTTTTTTTTTACCTTAACCGTCCAGATTTCTCCAGAGAGGCTGCATATCACTTCTTCATTTAGCAGATCACATATCTCTGGAGATCTACAAACATTCCTATCATATTATACCATAGCTTTTTACTGACACCTAATGGCCACAGACAACAATATCCACTTCTTTTACGTTTTTAAATAAAGGATTCACCACGTTTGTGTCCTGATGCAGGTTTCCTGATCTACACTGATGACGTAGGTATTTAGTTGTATCTGTTTCAGCCCAGCTGTCTGTGTCTCACAGTGAATCAAAACACAACCATCATTTTTCCCCTTTTTGTAGGGTTTATTATTTAATATCAGTAGTTAATTATTCTAATCTAAAGGCTAGTGGACACACTATTGAGCAAGTCTCAGAAGTAAAACATTTTGGATTTTCATTTAAAATTTGACAAATGTGTTAAGGTGTCGAGCAGCACAACAGACACAATCTCACAGTCCTTCGGGATTACGTCTGCCTTTCTCATGCCTCGAATGTTTTTGTGCATTTAGTGATCTTTATTTTCATTTAAAGTACTGTGGCTGTTGGTCACAAGCAGTACCTACAACAATCAGGGTGGAATAGAATCAGGTCATTAAGATCTTGTACAGGACGGCTGTTTGATCACATTGCGGTCATGTGAATCTGATGAACCTTGAAGATTATACCTTAAGTTTTCCTGCCAATTTTAAGCAAATTGATTGACTGCATTTTGTTTACAAAGTTTTGGTTGGAATGTAAGGGGGGAATTTTCCTGCAATCACTTTTTTACCATGTATATTTTTATTTAATCATTGTTATTTTCTAGAAGTCAGTTTTAATTTGCTAATAACGGAACAGTTTCAAGCATATGTATGTATATATATACATAGCCCAGGGTCTTTCTGCATGGAGTTTGCATGTTCTCCCTGTGCATGCGTGGGTCCGGGTGACCCCGCCTCTCGCCTGGAACGTTAACTGGAGATAGACACCAGCAACCCACCAGCAAATATATATATATATTCATTTTATTTATTTATTTATTTTGATAGTTACAATATTTACAAATCAGGTTTATAAATAGAACCGGTGTTTTCCTCTTTTTTTTTCTTGATTTTTTTTTCCACTTTTCCTACTCCAGACCAGTGGGTGGCGACATTCCACATTTCGGTTTTTGCACTGTTAGGAGGGAGAAGAAGAAAATAAAACAACGAAGAAGAAGTCCTTGTCGTCGTGTAACACTGCGTATTTGTTTTCCAATATTTATTAGACGCGTCCACGGTTATCGGGCTGTTTTTTTTTAGCACAGCTAGCTGTTTTCTGTAAATAATGACGCCTAAGTGAAACGTATTGCCGTGACAGACTCACGGGTATTTAGCTAAACCAAGCTAACAACAGGAATTAGCAGGAGTTGCACATCAGTGCTTCTTTCAGCTGATCCAAAATGTACACTCTGCTGTCTGGATTATACAAGTACATGTTTCAGAAGGACGAATACTGCGTGTTGATCCTGGGGCTGGATAATGCAGGAAAGACGGTATGTTCTCTGCTGTCAGTGGCTTCTTCTTCCTGACGTTTACTTCTTGTTTTTCTCCCTCTAATGTTATTGTGTGGTTGTAAAAAGTGCAAATAGAAGATCCTGTTTTGGTTTAAGGATCAGTTCCAGTTAAAACCAGATCTTTTAACTATGTGTGAAACAATAAATCAAACTAAATATTTCCTGCCTGGGTCATCCAGGGTTCTTCAAATTGATTTGTATTTGCCAAATGGAGGAATGATGCAAGATGGAATGATTTCAAGCGTTTTGGGCTTCCTTCTACAAGTTTTTCTGGATTTTTTTTTTTTGGCCCATTCCTCCAAAAAATGATGGCGTCTGGTCTGGACTGCATTTGCAAACTGTAAGCTGCCTCTTATATTGCTGTTGGAGAAATGGCTTCTTCTTTTCTGAATGGCATTTCAGCCATTGCTGTTTGTACAGAATCTGTTTATCAGTGAACATTAACCAGCTGGAGCCATCAGCTTCAGCAGGTTTTTAGCTTTTCTTCACACATCTAGTTAGGAAGAGGGAAAAACAAGAAGAAAGCCCAACATAAAAGTAAATACGAATATTAAAGAACAATAAATAGTCTGAGTTCAATTGTTATACTGATTGGTTCTCTATAGATTTTAGGTCTTTCACTTCTGTGTTGATTCGGTCGTATGTTTCTGGTCATTCTCTTAATGATCAATCGATGATAATTGATTTTCAATTGACTCGCCATTCGTTCTGACGATAGAAACTCACAACATCACACATCCTCCACAGTACTTAGTAGTTGGATTTCACTGGGGAATAAAGGGTTTTTAGTGATACTGCTTCCAAAAGAACTGGTTGGTATGGCATCTAAAAGCTATTTTGGAGACTTGGTAACCACAGGAAGCCACTTGTTTCCCTCGTTTATCATCCTCTTCACCAAGCGAGGCCAACTTTTTGTCATAGTTGCTGTTATTTCACGCATCCTCAGCATTGTTCTGATTAGATAAAGATCAGAATCCATATTTAGTTTGAGCAGAAACCCTGATCAAACTGATCAAACGTCGGAGCTGCTGTAGAGTTGCACCTTGTATATCCACTGTGATCCAGACAACCAACTGTTGCTCTCTCTCTGTCTGCAGACCTTCCTGGAACAGACCAAGACTAAGTTCAGTAAAAACTACAAAGGGATGAATCTGTCCAAGGTCACGACAACAGTCGGGTTAAACAGTAAGTTGATATTTAAATAGTGTTTCGAAGGCTTCTGAAACCTCGCGGATTTATTTGTCCTAGTTCAGATTCTCCTGCCTGACAAACAGAAGCTGCTTGGAACTGTTCCGTTGTGTCGGAGCATTTCTCACTTTCTCTTCTCTTCGCAGTTGGTACCATCGACGTCGGCAAGGCTCGCCTGATGTTCTGGGACCTGGGAGGCCAGGAGGAGCTGCAGTCTCTGTGGGACAAAGTATGTTAGAAATTAAGCACCAGCAGCATGAATCCTCTATTATGGGGTGGCACTTATCTTATCATTTATCGTATCGTGAAAAATAAGAATGAATTTTTCAATTAATTCATAACAATATAAAATGATTTCTAAATATCAGTAAATTCAAAAGTAAGATTAAATGCTGTTATTGTGTGTAACTCGGTGATATAAATTGCAGTTTTTTTTTTAAGTAGCCCATTTCAAATGGGAATGTTTTACAAGAACAATATTTGTGTTTGTGATGCTGTGTATGTGGTTGCCATGCGACCACATCCATACTAATCCTTTGAAATAGTTTTTGAATTTTATCCCAATAAACACACCCAAATGCTAGAATGCAGTGAGCCCAGTGTGAACCCAGGATCCAGTGTATTGATTTGAGTTTTTTGCTTGCACAGTACGACCGTCTGCAAAACTTCCTGTTGTTGGAAAAACTAACTTGTCTTTCATGCTGTAGTACTATGCAGAGTCTCATGGAGTCATATATGTGATTGATTCAACTGATGAAGAGCGCCTTTCAGAATCGAAGGAAGCCTTTGGTAAGTTTTATTTAGATTTTATGGCAGGTGACTGTATTGTAGTAAAACAGATAAATCCCCGTTTGGACCTACATGAATTGTATCCGGATTGTTTTCCAGAGAAAATGATCTGCAGCGAGGCATTAGAAGGCGTTCCGCTCCTCATTCTTGCCAACAAGCAGGACGTACCGGTACAGTAACCCTCATTACTCCGTTATTCATGTTCATTCACAAAGATCTCTGCGGTTTGATCCCATATAAGTACAAGGGAAAATCTGCAAAATTACAATCAGGGTGAATACCTTGGAAATAATTGGTCCCGATTTCCCTCATTTTTGGATCAGCAATAACATTTGCAAATTCAGAATAATAATCTTATGATATTTGGTTTTTCGTTTTTCTCTTTGTCTATTTTGGCTTGTAAAAAATGGCAAATAAAATACCTACAGTATTTGGCAAACCAGAAAAGAGTTTGTGAGTGCAATACTTTGCCCTCGTGTTGCTTCTGATGGTTGTGATGTGTGTTTTTCTCTTCTCAGAGTTGTTTGTCGGTGCCAGACATCAAAACAGCCTTCAGTGACTCGGCGCCAAAAATCGGCAAAAGAGACTGCCTAGTGCAGCCCTGCACTGCCCTCACAGGGTATGAATACTTCTGGGCTGTAGCGCTGTGTTTCAGCAGACAATATAAAGAATTATTTGTGTTTTGTCACTTAATAAATGTGGGAAGGTTAATACTTGTAGCTTGTTGGATGCACACTTTGAGTGTATTTAATATTTGGACTGTTGGCACATAACGAGGGCACCCTCACATTTAAACATGGACACTGCCTAAAAGTGACATATTCACTGGACGAGCCCCCATAAATATGTTTTCACCACAAATAATAACAGTGTATAAATTGTTTAGGAGACAAGTGGATACAGTAGATACAGTGTACATACATCGAATAAAAAACACAAATTTAGTTTTTTCTCACCAGATAAAGCTTCTCGTTTTAGATAGTTAGAATTTCCCAAATTATTTCTAAGTGCCAGAATAATAAGAGGCAGAAAATGTCAGAGACATATTTATCAACGTCTTTCAGATTCAGAAGATTCAGTTCAACATCGCTTTGAGACACTTTGTGAAAAAAAAAAAAAGCTAATTCTTCCCTCGATGTGCTGCAGAGACGGAGTGAACGAAGGCATTCAGTGGATGGTGAAGTGTGTGGTGAGGAACATTCACCGGCCGCCCAGGCAGAAGGACATCACCTAAGAAACATGGCTGACCCCACATATTTTGGACATTGGCTGAGTTTTTGACAAGGACATTCCATGCGACCCCTGGAGTTGATGGCATTCTGTTTTTCTAGTTTTACACTAGTTGGAAGTTTTTCTCTGTGGACTCTGGTTACAGTGTGACTGTACAGGTTGATTTTGCACTGTGAACTTTTGGTGATACATTTTCTAGAGATCAGTAGCGGACTGCACAGTCAGCTGAGCCTCACTGATCGCAGTGATATGTCACCTTTCTTATAAATACATCAAGTTTTCACTACTTTAGTCGAGTCCTTAAATTCATTTTTCCTTTATTTCCAGGTTTAGGCGTGTCTGGCCATGAAGCACTAAGTTAAAAAAAAATGTATATCTGTTACTTCCAAAAAGGGCACAGCATATTTGAGGACACGGGGTCAAAAATGAGTGTTCAAACATTCTTTCTATTTTAACACTTTTTCTTGAAAGTTTCATTTGTTCAGATGCTTTGAACTTTCTGTAAAGAAAAAGAGAAAAATATAAACCTTTACTTCCCGTGTCGAAATACAACCAAGGGTCTCCTCCCTCCCCACCACCAAGGGTTATGAGTCTCGAGGTCCCAGATTCAAATCCCGGACGAGCCCCCATAAATATGTTGCGTCCAAAGAAGGTCACAACATATTTAAGGACACAGGGTCAAAAATGAGGGTTCAAACATTCTTTTTGCTTAAATACTTTTTCTTGAAAGTCTTTCTTGTTCTCATGCTCTGCTGCATGTGAGCAGAGTGACCTGCTTGAAAGGTTACCTACTGTGTATTTGTTCAAGCAAACAATCAAATGGATTTATTGCCATTTTATTCTTTGTGTGAAGTTTTGTGCAGCAAAATATGATGGTTTTTCTCTGAAACTACAACAGGTTAGTGTGGAGAAAAAAAACCCAGGTGGATTAAAGACCATATGCATGCAATAACTTAAAGGGAAGTGGTTCAGGATAATCCAGGTGATTAGAGTCGAGCGTGTCTTATTATCTTTCAAAAATGAATCAAAATAAACAGTATTAAAGCTTACACATTTGCAGACTTTAAATCGACTTAGTCGTTATGTGAAAGTTGCAGGTTAGTAAGAGGATGTGACGTTGACTCTTTCAATCTATGAAGCAACACCTCCCTCTAGTGGCCAAAGTATTCCTTTACGTTGTCAGCATTGGTCGGACAGGTTGCAGAGTCGCAGACAGAGTTACTTCAGAATACTTAAAGCTGTAGCTTTTATAAAAATGAAAACAAAAGGTACATTTTTATTTTTACAATATAAAATGTTCACAGTGCAGCAAATGTATCTTCTTTGGAGATACAGTGTAGCTGTGATGCAGAAATAAAAAAAACCATGGGATTTGACGAGCTGATTAACATTTCATTATTTACAAGAAATCAGTGGGATCGGACTGTAACAGTAGGATACTGACACCTACAGAGAGGAAGAAGAAAACTATTTGGATATTTACATCAATAATAAAAATAAATGTGAAGAAAGGCCCTCCACAATGGTGTATACCAGTTGATGCCTTCCAACTGCAGTGGTAAAAAGAATTAATTGTTTTCGGGTTCCTGCAATGAGATCCTCTAAGATCATTTAACAATGTCACCAGCTGCATTTCCACTGACCAAATAATTGCGCAAATTGAAATTCCGAAAATAAATTGGCTTAATTGAAACACAATAGTAAAAAAAACAACTCATATTTTCAACATTTGAAAAAGGTTGAAAAAAATTCATCCTAATTAATTTTATCTCATTAGAATTTCACAAAACAACAATGGAAACAACTTTTTTCGCCTCTCAGGCAGCCATATGATCAACAAACAGATGTTTTGCGACAGGCGGAAAAGACAAAGAACAGGAAGAGGCAGGAGGAGCATGGCGCAGAACGTTTTACAAGTAATTTTTAATTGTGTTTCTTATTTAATGGACACAGCAATTGTGAAATTGTGTGTGTGTTTTTTTTTTACATGAGTGGAATATAAGTTTTATTACCCTTGTAAAGAAAACACAGACTGAAGGAGCTCTGTAGTTCTGCCACAGCTTTATGGATGTGGTGGGAGACATTGTTCATCAGTGATGTTATTTTTGGTCGCCCATTTGTCTCTCACTACCTGCGATAGGTGGATGAAGCGTCCTGGGACAGAGCTGGCCTTCCTCCTTAGCTTTTCTAACCTCTTCCTCTCAGCCTTAAGCTGCTGCTCATCACCATAGAAGATCCCACTAAACATACCACACTCTACAACTATGTCTGTGGTGCAGACATAGAAGATAGAAGACCACAGGGCAGATTTGGCTGAGAGACAGGAGGTATGGATTAGGGGCTGAAAAAACAGGCAGGAATTGATGATAAGAGAAGTTATTCTGTAACTACGGATCTTTGACACCAAATAAAGACACTTAGTGTCTCTTGCCACTGAAAGGTGGTGAAGCTTTCCCACCTAGAAAGACTTAGTCAAAAGTCTTCTTTCTTTTTTTCTTGCTATAACTTCTTTGCTTTAAGGTCTGGAAGGTTAGACGGAGGAAAGAAATAACTTGAAGTAAAAGACTCATTACTTAGTGACTGCTTTGATGCTAATGCTTTATACAAGCACACTGTTCTGTGAGGAAATTGGGAATCTTTTATATCTATAAAAAGACAAAATATTAACGCAATTTACTTGTCAACTAGTTTTAGGATGAAAATATAGTTTTGTTTGTCAATTAAAGAATTCTTACATAAAAAAAAAACAAATAAAAATAGTAATCTTGCAATATCTCCCTGCCCATTTTTTTCCTCAAGTCATTTGATTTCAATAAATAGTGGTGATAGGGCAGGAAGGATCTCCTGTAGCAGTCAGTATTACAGCATTTCTAGACAAGTGTCTGACAGAAGACGCTCTGCTGTTGGGTCCCAGTCTTATGGAGAGGATGTTCAGGGCCGCAGAGAGACGAGCGATGTGACCCAGAGTCTCAGATGAATGCAGCCAGCTGGGTCAGACCTGACAGGACGAGGTACTCGACAGATAAGACGCTCTTGCATGAGTTATATCTTATCTTTTCTGACTTCCACATACAGCTGTGTACGCAGAGAGAATGGTTCTCTCAGCGCATGTCGTTCAGAACAGTTTCCAGATAATCTTAATTGATAACAAAGCGTCTCTCTGGAGTATCTATTCGGGACACGTAGCAGCTGTGTCATGGATTCCATGTAATGCATCAGAAATGTGTCTATTTGGGCCAGAACAACCATGAACTGACCCACCACTGTGTTCTTGATTCATATTGTATAAAACAGAGTCTGACTTGCAATGGTTTGCGCTTTTCTACCCGGAGCTGGTCCTTAATTTTACGTGCTCTCTTCCAATAAGATGGCAGGAGAGAAATTTAGCTGACTCACATTTTCATGAATAAAAATGAAATTGCAAAGTTTCCGGCCTAATAGTCCCCAGATGCTCCAGAGCAGTCTCCATTGAAAAAAGAGACAACCCTTCCTAATGAGCTTCTTCAACATTTATAAGTCCCTGGCTCTGATGCTGCTAAAGCAAGTGATGAAGACTCTCCATAACAGGCTTATAGAAGATTTGCACTGAGGACCAACGTTTCCTCAATAAGTGCATTTAGTTCTGTTCCTTGCTGTAAACAGCTCAACTATTGCATCTAAACTGTTTTCCAGGTGAACGCTGACATGTTTATGCTCCTCTAAGACCTCCACTCATTCTACCACGATTGACATCTACAATTGTTCCTTTTTGCTTTTACATTCAGCATAAGATGGTTGTTTTTACACCAAAGTGTCTCTACGCTGCTTCTTGACCACCTTTGGTACAACTGACAACTGCAGAAGCATCTGAGTATTTCTGTAAATGACGGAAAGACGTTTTATACTGGAAGTCGGAGGTGGACAGTGTGAAAAGGAATGGTGAGAGTACAGTTCCTTGTGGTACTCCTGATTGGATACACAGTCCATCTGTTTCAAACTGTGGTCTATTGTTAGGTAATCATTCATTCAGGTGATTCTAGAGATTCTGACAGAACTGATCTGAGTTAAACTGGAGGAAAAAAGGAACACAGAGCTCACAGTGTTGCCTTCTTTGCTCATTTTTATGTATAGTGTAAGGAGGAGGCCTCGTTGTGAATCCATGTTCTGCAGTAGTTTTCAATCAGAACAATGTGGATATTGGGCCCCAACACACTGTGGGATAGCAATATTTTTTCAGTCTTGACCTGTTGCATCAAAAGGTTGGCAACTGCATTCTGCATATCCTGAAATTTTAGGTTGAAGTATTGGAGAACATTTTTTCCTGAACTCCAGTCAGCCAACAATGTTTATCCCTTTTTTGTGAACATTGAATACAGAACACAACATATACACCATGAGGGAGGAGGAATCTATGAACTATTGCTTAAATCGGTTTAAATTGGGATCTTTCTGTTGATAGATGTATTCCAGTAAAAAAAATGTTACGCACTCCATTGCTTGGTTTAAACCGGCTGCACTCTGTGTTCTCAAGTTTAAGTACACAGAACTCACCTTCACAGATCTGCCCATAGATTTTCTGTACAACTGAGACTGGGGCTTTGTGTGGGGTTTGGATGGCTGCTCCAAAATGTTGATTTTTATTGTCCTGCAAGCCATCCTGGATTGGAGTCTTTGGACTATCTGCAGTTTGGAAGATCAATTTGTTCCCTTACTGTAACTTGGCTGATATTAACAAATGTTGCTTCGATATTTGCATGATATTTTTTCCTTAAGCTGGACTTCTAAGGCTTACAGACTTCCCCTTTGCCTTTGCAAACATATTTACAATAAAATTACACTGAAATAATGTTTTTATCACTTTATTTCCAATAAGATGTACTTTGACAGCTCTCAATAATGTAGTCAAGGGTACAAAGGTGGTTGCTGTTTGCTGTTTGTTTGTTGGTAAATTTTATTTCTCGTCACATATTTTCCCGAAACTACATTTTTTGCTCTGCATCAAGTTATAATACAGGTAAGTACATTTTTTTACAAACAATAGATGAAAGAGGAGATTTGCAGTCTTTTTGATTGTTGGTTTGCTACACTTTACATCACTACCACTGAAAGCTCAAGGCCAAACGCAGCACTTGCAGCCGTTATCGAAGACGGTTCCAGTTCCGCAGAACCGCTCATACGTGGTGCCTGCAGCGCACATGTAGAACTTGTTCCTGTCCTCGGGGTTGGCATAGAGACCGTCGGGCTTCCCGTTGCAGAAGCCAGATCCCGGAGCATGTGTAGTGGTGGTGGTGGTGGTGGTGGTGGTGGTTGGAGATGTAGTGCTAGCGCCAGGCTTGGGGGTGGTGGTTGAGGGCATTGGTGGAAGCTCTGTACAGGCAGAATTGTAGTGTTACTACATAAATACAACTCATAAATGAGTATTTCACTTTTGTAAAAAGAAAACGCTGAATAGCATCGATGAAGACGTTGTATCTTTCTAGTGTGGACTGAGGTTGGATGCCACCACGCCTTACCGATGTTAAGAAGACTGCGGAGATGGGACAGGAGAGGGTGTCTTCCTTCTCCACAGAATTTCCCAGCAAAGTCGTCCAAATCAAGGGCCCAAACAAAGGCTCCACCAAACTTGTTCTCCTGCAGGTAGTTGACCTGTTTGACCACAAATAAGAGACGCTGTTGGAATCACTTCACACACACTAAGTGTTCTGGGAGAAGCTCTACGTACCTTGATCCTGTAGCTTTCCTTGTTGTCAAATCCTACCCACTCATTGTTTTTAGTTGCATATGGAACTTTCTGGTCATCGATCCATTGGATGGTGGTGTCCTTCACGAAGTTGCAGATCTAAATAATATAAAACATGTCAGAAATATAGAACTTTGTAATTTGTTTGTAGGCCATTACTCGTCAAGTACTACTAATATGATACATATGATAAGTAACTATCCAAAGGGAGTTGTTTACTTCATAGTAGGACCAGAATCCAGCTTCCCGGGTGTATGGTCCGGCTGAGGCGGGTCCACTAATAGGGGCTCCAACACCTGTGTCTGATGATGTTAGACGGAAGGTACGACCGTAGGCTGCGAATCCCATTCTCAGCTTCTCTAATGGGGTGCCATTGTCTCTCCAGTACCTCATTGCGTAGTCCTAAGAATTGTGATTGAACCAAAGGTAAAACAATAAATACAAATACCATGGTACCAAAACAATGCATTCATTTTCTGTACATGCATTGATTGCCCTTGCAAGATCATAGGAATGGGGGGCATATCTCATGTAGATGGCAGGAGGGGTGCACTCTGGACAGAGTGCAAGACCTTCACAGGGCAATACATATTCATTCAGAACTAATAATCTTGCATGCACACAATCACACCTAAAGGCAAAGGGGACAGTTAACCTGACTTATGTTTTAGGATGGTAGAAGGACACTAGGGGATCCTTACAGTATTGAAATAGATTAGGTCGCCTGCATCCTTAGATCCTTGGTACAGTGGGCTGTTATGGCCAGTGAACGAATCCCAAGTTCCATGGAAGTCATAGGTCATGACGTTGATGAAGTCCAGTTCCCTAGGTAAACAAATCCCTTAGTCAACAACTTCCAGACTTCCTGTGAGAAACAACTTGACACACTACTTACTTGGCAACCTCAGCAATCTCGAATCCACCATCGATGGTTCCCTTTCCGGCAGGCACTGCAGCAGTCAGCATGAGGCGAGGTTTGCCTGTGGCTGCAGCCTCTGCGGTATACGCTGCAATAAGTTCCTGCAATAATTACCCCAAAACTGTGAGGATGGAGGTCAAAATAAAACATGGAAATATAGTTTAGTGGTGCAAAAGAAGCTTCTTCTTTTTTTCAAACCTACCCTGCAGAGAAGAGTAAACCTCTGCTTATCTTCAGGGGGGCTTCCACGGGCACCTGGGTACTCCCAGTCCAGATCCAGTCCATCAAATCCATGCAGCCTCAGGAATTTGATTGAAGACTGGATGAACTTCTGACGGTTTTCTGGTGTGGACACCATGATGGAAAACCTGCAGGAGACAGATTTTAAGGGCCAAGACACTTTTTAGACAAAGTCAGCCAATAGCTATTGACCTTTTGTCTCAGGAATTTAAAAGACAATCAAGATGTATCAGCCTTGTATCAGGAAGTCATACTTAGTAACATTTTGATTTGCACTTTTACTTACTGAGTGGAGCCAAAGTTCCAGCCACCGACAGCCAGCAGAGTCTTCAAGTGAGGATTCCTAGAAAAAATAAATAAAAACAGAGTATTTGAAGAGCATGTAATGCAGTGTTCAATAAAAGTGAGACTGCTTTAAGCTTTAAATGTTCATTGTCAGCATATTCGATCATCTGACATAATGATCTTAGCTGTGTTGACTTACTTCAACTTCAGGTCATTGAAGGACTTGTAGAGGACATCATCGTTCCATTCGTAGGTGACCAGCTCGTTAGCGTGATTGATGATGGAGAAGGCATAGATCAGAGTGGTACACAGAAAGGGGTCTACGTTTTGTGGCAGGAATTTGCCTTCACCAGGCCTGTACTGAGACCAGTTGGTGAAATAGCATTCCATTCTGCTTGTGTATGCTGTGAAGGAGCAACAAAGTGTGACATTAGAACCTCAAACTGCAGTTCTTCAAAATGAAGCATGTAAATCGTGACGAAAGTATATTCTGTCTTACCCAGCTGGACAAGCACCAGGCACAAGGCTTTGGTGGAAAAAAGAACAGGGAGACAAATTAAACCATACAGTCAATAATATACACAGACCTCTTAATGGTTGTTGAACCATGATTTTTACAATACCTGTGAACAATACAAGCTTTGCCATGTTGTAATCGTTGTTTTTACTCACAACTTCTTTAGATGACTACAAGCAAGAAAAAGAAACAGAGTTTTTAAATTAGTAACACAGGAAAGTCACCATGTAGCCAGTTTCAGCTAATCATCAGAAGATGCTCTTCCCCTCATCAACTCACCGTGGGACCAGACCAAAAATCCAAAGAGTTGCAGCAAACTGTGGTCTTTTATACACTGCTGAAGAGAGAAAATGAGCAAGAGAGAGAGCAAAAGTTGTGACCAACCTCCAACAAACTAGAGTCATAAATATAATGATTATTAGAATATGGAAAGATAAGACGGTACAATGCTACATATGGACAATAATTTACTCAGTCAGAGTCTGGGTGTCATTGAGATTGTGCAACAAATTACATATTATCATATCATCGATCAGCCAAAAAGACCTTTGAGCACTGCACATCAGTACAATATTGTTGCTGTTGTCACGAGAACTTGGTAGGAGAATAGATAGGATCAAAATAGTGCGGTAAATAAAATATGTCAGCTAAAGAAATATTTTTATTTTCACAAAGATTATGATCTCCGTCAATTTGCTCTTATTATATTTATATATTTATTGCTTCATGGCTGAATTTCCTGCATCAAGCAGGCTGTAACTATACAGTATGTACCATGAAAACATGCAACAACATAAGACAGAAAATGGAATAACTTGAAAAGGGTGAGATTTTTCCATTTTGCGTTCACACACGGGCAAACTAGCAGAAAGGCTAATTGAGTATTTCTCCAGCATAATTTGAGGTTTTTTTTCTATTCAGAGCTTTGACAGCTCTATCATCCTTCTTTAAGAAACCACTGACTGTCATTCATCAAGACATTCTGCAGCTTATAGGTCATATTTAATTGTACTGACCCAGCCTAGGACACAAAACCGGGATGAAAACAACACAATCAGCTGCACCGATCAGATTCAAAGTTGCATAAGTGGGATATAAAGCTGACACAAATAAACTCAGCAATGTTTGATAACCTGAAATTAAATTGGCAGTTAAATTACAGGCAATTGTGATGATTCATGACCATGATGCATATACCTTGCACCAATAATAAAATCACAAATGCAATGCCAGATGTCAAAGCATAGCAAGAATATTAAAATATAACATATTTCTGTACAGTTTCAGCATGACAAATTGTTTACTGAGTGCTTATTAAAGCAGAGACCATTTTGAAAATATACTTAAGTATAGTTTAATTATGTAAAAGTCCAGAACAAAACTTTTTTTAAATTATTTTACTAATATTCAGTTTGATAGTAACATTACATTTACTCTATTACATTTATTTAAGCATTTTTAATGTACGTTTAGGGATATTTTTTCTATGCTGTACTTTTACTTGAGTCATTTCATGATTAAGTATCTCTGCTCTTACTTCAGTAACATTTCTGGATTCTCTACCCACTGAATGAAAAACCAACAAAACAAAAATTCATCAGACGCAGTTTGACTGCAGTTTTTGTTAAAGTTATTTTTACTAAAAGAAACTGATTCTGAAAAATTTTGTTTTGCGTGATTTTGTTATTTTTGTTACTTATGTGAATTATTGTCATTTTTGTCCTTAAAATACCAACAAAAAAAAAAAAAACAATTCCACTTGATTTTATATTTTGGTCAGTTTGATCATGTACTATTTAAATAATTAATGATTGATATTTCGATCAGTTACTCAGTACTTGAATAGACTTTTTTTACTAAATATTTTCTTCTCCTATCGGAAAGCGTAATTTCTTGGACGACAGCTTTTTACTTTTAGTTGAGTAAAAATATGTCCAAGTAGTGCTACTCTAACTTGAGTAGAAGTTTTGGGTACTCTGCCCCCCTCTACTAATATCTCACATGTCAGGCACTAAATTTTGTAATGAGTTTTGTCGACCTTAAAGTTCAAGTAGATTTATAGTTAAAATTTTATTTACCATGGTTTTTTAATGCCTCTCTCATTATTACACAGCGTTCAGCAATAAAATATAATGATACTTATGTAAGTGATGTGCAGGACATAAATACCAGGATAAACTTGATGCTTATCAGCTGAAATCTTTATTAGGGTTCCAAACCTGGCGGCAATGATGTGACAGCATCAACATGAAACTCAATATGTATAAACCATCTATGCAATGAGGTGAAAAATTTACCATTACTGAAGTTTCACACCGACAAGCAAACACAAAGGCTAACTGAGTATCCGGTAGAACTTGAGACACCAGTCAATTCAATTCAGTTTATTTCTATAGCAGTAATTCACAACACATGTCACCTCAAGCAGCTTTACAGAGAAATCAGTTCAATTCAGTCATGCATATATTCCTTTTGACCCCAGCTATCAGACAGTAAAGTGTGCTCAATTAATTATTCAAAGTAGATTCAAATGTTTCTATGTAGGAAAGCCGTCGAGTCTTTGACTGGCAGCATTCATTCTTCCTGGACGAACACGTAGCAACATTCGCTTGAAAATCTTTTTAGGGGATGTAATGGCAATTCTGTTTTGAATTGATATGGGTCAGTCGATGTACAAATTTTGAACAAAGCTACGAATGTCGCATTACTTTAACGTGATTTAGAAACGGCTGCATCTTTCAACAAATAAAGTTAGAAAAGAAAAATACTTTTTGATCTTTGAACTTTCTGATATTAAAAGATTCTCTTGAGCAAATCGGTGGTCATCTTTTCAAGTTTCAGATATTAAATGTTTTTTGCTATGTATTCCTGAAGGGAAACCTTTTGACATCTCCAGCAAAGCTTCAGTTATAATCAATGTGAAGTTTTGCCAATAAAAACTAGAGAAAAAAGCAAGACAGGTTATAAAACAAATTTCAACAATTCCTTTGAACTATTAATTTATGCTGTATGTTGTCAATGTGGGCTGTTTATTAAACTGCGCTGTAAATATTTATTAGCTTGATAGCTAACACGTTTTATACTTCTATAATGTTGTGTCCTTGTCTTTGATTGACATGTTCTTATCACCGGTGGAATAAAGTCACTGAACTGACAAATACATTAAATTCCTTGTATTTTTGCATTTCTAATAAATGATTGTTCAAGTGGAAAGAATGAGAATTTATATCAGGTATTGGAATCAGTAGATTGGTCATTGAAGACCTTTCTCCACCATTGTGACCTTGGGAAAAACACGTCGCTTGAGTTCCCTGCTGGTAGTTCTCACAGAGTCTGGTGGCGCCAGTGCATGACTTTTATGGCCCCAGCAGTCTGACAAAATGTAGCTCGCCACCATTTGCTTGTCAATGACTGGATGTAGAGTAAAGCGATGGAGGCCTGACAACCTGGGACTCAAAGCAGAGTCCCAGGAACTGGACTAACAGTTCCTCTGCTGTTAGTCCAAGCACAGTTTGCAGACTCTGTGATGACGATGCTTTTCTAAGAGACCTCTAGCACTTCCTGACCAGAAACAAGCTGGCTTTCACAAGCTAACCCTAGTTTTGTTTGATATGTAACTTGCAGACATCATAAATGATTTCAATAAAATCATTTTGATGGCTAAAAGACTTCAAAGAGGAAAACACATCAAATACACAAGAGCTGCTTCAGTGACCATGGTGTCACTGAACTTGATTGGCCAGCAAAGCATAGCAGATCAAACAAAAACACGCACAAATTACAAAGGTTTTTTTTGTAACCAGTAAACAATCTCCCCTTCAGTTCAACCTTATTAGTGGAGAAACATTGTTGATGTTACCATTATAAAATAGCTTATAATTAAGTACTGGCAAAAGCTCAATGTCTGCGACAGACTGGCGACCTGTCCAGGTGACCCCGCCTCTCGCCCGGAACGTTAGCTGGAGATACGGACCAGCACCTCCTGACCCCATTAGGGACAAGGGAGTTTAGAAGATGGATGGATGGAAAGCCCAATGTAATTTTCACAGGTGGCACAGCGTTGGTGTTAGCAGCAGCTGAAAGTAACTAAAAAAGTTACTTTTTCAAAGTAACTATGCCATCACTGTATGTATATATACATATATATATATATGTATATATACATACAATTATTGAACAATTTTCTGTTGTTGTTAAATTTTATATATAAAACTGATTGGCCTTGACTTTAATGCCCTTCAACTCCATCCAGAGGGTCACAGTACAAATACAGAGTCTGAAGGAGGTCTGGCCTGTACCTGCCCTGATTTCTTCCGGCTGTGCCGATGACCTCTGGACTATTGTTATCTGTGCAGGCGGCACAGATAACAATCTGTGGCTCAAGCGGCTCAAGCTTCAAGGATCTCGCCTCTGTGCGTCATCTCATGGTCTTCTGAAATGAGACCTACTATAGTTGGGTCATCTCTAAGTTTGTTAACGGTGTTGATGTGATGTGTGAAGAGCAGTCACGGTTGTCAAGCACATGGAGGAAGGGGTCAGAAGTACTGAGACCTGACACAGACGCAGATACTAACTCTGACCAGGAAACTGATCTGTGCTCTTTGTGGTTGTGTTGAAACCAGAACCAAAGTCCATGAATACATACAGATAGCAACTCATATTCAAAACTCAAAAACGTTGTAGAACCACATTCTTTTTTTTTTCTTTTTTGTTTTTACATCATCCTGACCAAAATCATGCATGCATATGAAGTGCATATGAAGTGTGTGTTGATGCTGTAAGACCTTTTGCTAAGGTGAGCTCAGACAATAGCAGACTGTCTGATTCCATAGCAACCACCAGTCTATTGTAAACTGAGGCTTTGGATGTGAATCCATATCTATATTGCCTTTATCTTTCATTTGTCTCGAAACACAAAGGCTGTTAAGCTGGGGGGGGAAAAGTAATTGTTATTTCTTATATCTTGTATCCTGTTTATGTAAGAGAACAAAGATGAATGATTAAACTTTCTATGGATAACATGAGTAATAAACGTCATAAGGTATTTAGAGCTGTTTCATTATGTCAACAATCCACGGTCCATAAGATCAGAACACTTCAATCAAATGTTTCATTACTGGTGGATTCAGGGGAATAACATTAAGTGAAGAACAAATATATTAAAATTACGAATTACATATGAAATCCATAAGCTTCAACCTAAGGTCACATAGGCTCCCCTTACGAAACAAAATATTGGTTTATGTAGTGAAAATATCATTCAATACATCAACCAAAATATTCCTGTATATGAGATTTCATATCCGGGAAATTCCTATTTTCCAACATATTGCAAAATATAAGCAAAGAGTTTATAGGTATGTATGTTGATAAATATGAAAAGCGTAACACACTAACTACTTGTCATCCTTTAAATAGGCCAGTTAACTGATTGCAAGTTTGAATATATTTGTGATGCTAATTGGAAGACTTTAACATGGCCCCATGTTCAGGTTATTTTAAATGTATTTTTAGAGGCATCATCATCATCATTAGTTTATTATTTATAATGATTCGATTGAATAATAATTCAAAAGTAACCTCTGATTTTTAAACATTAATATTTACTATTTTTATCTATTTATTTTTTAAGTTCTTAAGTTATGAACAGAAAGGTATTGATAATTTTATCCACATCTGCTTACGGTTCTCATTCATGGATGACTTCTGTTATTTATCGTTTTTATTGAGAAAGCCTTTTACATTACAATGATCATTATATTAATTTTGTTATCATTTTACATTCTTTCTCAGTTTTCTCACTTTTTTCTTTAACAGAAAAAAACAAAACAATAACACACAAACAAAAATCGAACAACAACAAAAAAGGCAAAGCAAAACCAACCAGAACTTAAATGGGAGTGGCGGGGGAGCCTGAGTACCAACCAATCATTGATATCGCATATCAAATTCAAACATCAATCTAAATGAAAATAAGGTTTACAAAAAAATCAGACATAACAGGTTTGACATATTCTGTCCACTTTGACCATATCTTGTAGAAGGTGTCCCTCTGCACATTAATGGAAAAAGACAGTTTCTCCAATACATAAATCTCTTTCACTACATTAATCCAGTCTTCAATTGTTGGAGGTTCCCGTTTCAGCCATTTTCTTGTGAGGGCCTTTTTGCTCCCCGCCAGCTAAATGAACAGGAGTTTTCAATCTTTGTAGTTCAGTTTGTCAACCGGTACGTTGCATAGACATGGATGACTTCTGAATGTCTAATTCTCTGCTTTGTTCTCTGATTTCAAAAGAACTATTTTCAAGAGGCTAATTTTCACAGAATTTTTTGATGAAAAAAAAATTATTAATCACCTTAAAAATGGCAAAAACATTTCTAAGTGATGTTTATGTAAATGGTACTCCCTGCTGAAAAATGAATGTACTGTATGTTAAATTTGAACATACTTGAGCATACATTCAGACTAGTCATGAGTATACTTCCAGTTATATACAATTTAATACAATTGTATGCTAATTGTATTAAGGTACTATTTAATGTATACTAAGTGTACTTCAACATACTTTTTTTGGACAACTTAAGTTGCACTTAGTATACTTTGAGTATATTGCTTTTTATTTAATACAAACCTGCTTGGTTAATATATTTTAAATGTACTATTTTGGTAATTGAATTACATTTAAAATATAATTAGAAGGTATTTTAAGTATATTGGCTTTACATACTTTATATATTCATAGTGTGATTACAGTATGCTACAATTACACTTTTGGTTTATTATAATTGCTAATGAAGTAACTTTTAGTTACTTAATGTCTTTTATTATTCTGCTTTATCACTTTTTACATTACATGCTTCACACACACTGCAGTACTGGAAACATATCAGGCTGCAGAACACAGACGGATCAATTACAACACACTGTACAGGTGAAATGAATTACATTGTGCTTTCAATATGTTACCATTTTAGCAGCACATTATTTGATGGGCTGTGCATAAGGCTGATATGACACTGTCATGAACATGAAGGAGTCTTTATGAATGTCTTCTCATGAAATGTAATTCGGTAAATAATGACATTTTTAATGCAAAGTAACTTTAAAAGTTGGATTAAAAATTACATTAAAAGTGCCAACTTTGCATTAAAGTGTCATTATTTCCAAAATAATGCAAAGTTGGCGCTTTTAATGGACTTCTAATCCAACTTTTAAAGCAAATTCTTATTAAAAGTGTCATTATTTACCAAATGACACTTTCATGACACCTGTTAATTTGTTCCTATTAGGTGTCATGTTTATGACAGCATCATGTCAGCCTTCTGCTCACCCCGTCAAATAAAATGTTACACTTTTCAAGAGTACATTGCCAATATACTATCACAGAATTGTACAAATTGTCAATACATTCAAAGCTTACAGTTAACATGCTTATGAAAATTCGCACAATAAAACAACAGGTACACTTTGGAGGAAATGTGACAAATATTTCAACAAGGACAAATAATAGTTTTAATTTAATGTCACAGTTTTCCAGTTTTACTGCAGACAAATTGACGTTTCTCCTTCCTAAGAACAGTGAGGATCAACGACAGAACATTCACTGCACTTTACAGAAACCTGCAAAAAACATCAATAGAGCAATTAAGAAGAGAAAGCTCTTGTATTTTAAAGAGTCCAGAAAACAGCAAGGAGTAGTTTACATAGAGGAACAGCAGCTGACTGCTGAGGAAGGAAAGAAATGAAAGTGCACAACAGATCTCCATTAGACAGAATCAAGCGCAATGCGCTGGAAAATAAATGTGCATAAATGCTCCACCTTTGACTCCAATTAGTCACACATCAGATGACAAACGCCAGATATGCAATATATAGTTACTCTGCTTACATAAATGGTGGTCTAAAAACGAAAGCAGTAAAAACTTAACTTAAGTAATATGTTAGATTCCCTCCTCACCCTCGTCTTGATAAGTACAGAGAGCAGTACTTATCAAGTCTGGTTTCGTGTCCAGACTGTGATAAAGTGCAGCTGACCCGCTTCTGCGGGGTTTTTCTCCCGCTGAGGGAAGTGAGTGCTGGATCAGGAAACGATCAGAGTTCTGATGTCTTCTAATCACTTCATTTGGTGAAAGGTTACCTGATTTCAAAAACATTCTGGCAGAGAAACACTAAATGTTTCATTTGATGACTACAAATTGGAAATAAAATGACTTTTTTTTCTTTGATGGAGAATAAAAAAACATTCTAGCAACCCCTGCTCCAAACTATGAACACTGTCGGCTTCACTCTTCAGTTTTTTTGTCTGTTTTTTTGTTTTGTTTTTTGCAGAGGATCAGTAAATAACTTCTTGGTGTTTTACCAATGGAGGGTGCTTTAGCCTTTGAGTTGCACCACAGCAGCACAATTGAAACATCCAGCAGATCAGTATCAGCTTGTTTTTATGAGTATTAGCATAATGGAGGCTGGTATCACACCTGATCTATTCATGTGTGTCATTACATGGTTTTATATAAAGTTTCATACATTATCCTTTCATATATTTATTATTGTTTTTCTTCGTTAGATATTAGGTTGGCTTAGAATGATTCCAAATAATGTATAGCGATGACCCGGTGCTGTTACATGTCAATCATCAGGGGGGGCAATCAGATGTCATGGGGGGCACTGGCCCCCTGTATCCCCTTTCTTGCTCAACCCCTGCAACCTGTGTTATTGCTGCTAACAGATTATCTTGCTAATGTCTGAGTCTAATATTCAACCGCTTCTCAAAATGGTCAACTGTCCTCTTGAAATATAGAAAAATCTCAGTAGAGATGTGAATTTCATTTATTAGCATTTCCTGTCAGCAAGGCTGTTTAACTCACCCAAACCCAACCTGGAACCAACTAACTAGTAACACAAACCTTCTGTTCCTGGTGCTTAATTTGTGAAGGTCATAAGCGTCTGAGTGTTTTTATATAACAACCTGAGGGAGGATATGAGTTGTCTCTCAAGGCCGGTTGTGAAAGTGAATGGATGAATGTAACAGCACCCCCTAGTGTCTTTCTCGGGAACAACAGGATGGAAATGTAACACTGTCTCTTTCTCAACGAACCTCCTGTGAATGGTCCAACACTAACATATATAGATGACAGAGCAATCCTATAACATCTATAACACAGTTTGATGTAACACCTGCGACTGCTGTTATCATTTCCTTATGGCTTCCTAAAAATGAACGTTCTGTTATTCTGCTTCTAGAGATTATCTTGTAAAACCTTGTTAAACTGCTTTTCATATGTTATTGAGTCGCTTTAGCACAAGGAATTCTCTGTTTAGGCATCCTTTACAGATAAAGTCCATGGAATGTGATTCCATGTGAGAACCTGAATTTGAACATATATATATATATATATAAAGATAGATTTGTTACAATTTGGAGATTTGCATCAACAAGTCTTAATCTGATTTTGTCTGATGAGTTTATCTCTTTACTGGGTCGGGGTTATCAGGCAGCCTGTGGTTTGTCTGCTTACGCAAACGTTTTCCACTGAGACTGCTTTGATTTGTTTTTTTCTCTGAACCGTGTCTGGTTTATATGACAAGAGAACTCCTTTAATAAAAAGGTCATGTAGCAATATTTCTTTTTTAAAGCTTATCTTGTTTAAAAATTGCCACAACTATGTTTCAAATTGCCACCAAAGTGCAGCGACTGACTTTTGTTAAACAGTTTGTCACACCTTATTCAGATTACACAAATTGCCTTTTAAAGTGATATGACATTGTGATATGGATCATATTTGTTGTATTTGTTCAAAAACGTTCCAACATCTTCAGAACTGAGTCAGACACAATGAGATTTTATTACTGATTTATTTTGGGCTCCTGAGCAGTGCTCTTGAGGTTAAGCAGTAATGAACACTTTGGACAGATTTTTCTAACATACAGCTCTGGGTATAAACATTCATTCAGATGTTATAATTTCTCGCGGATGCTTTTCCGGCTTAGGGCCAGTCGCAACACTTGCAGGAATCCCAGTAGATGAGACCAGACTGACAGTGGTGGATGTAAGTGTTTCCCTGGAAGCACTGGAAGTAGGTGGTCTTATCAGCTGCATTCTCATACAGCCCATCAGGACGGCCAACGCAAAAACTGGCAATGGGATCCCTGGTGGTTGTGGGTCGCGGTGTGGTGGTTGGCTTTGGACCGAAACCTTCATTAGGGGACAACAGAAAAAACTCAATCTATAACTGGCGGTTAAAGAAGAACAGGCTAAAAGACAGTAGAAGAGAAGAAGAAACTGTACCCATTGACAGTCTGAGGTGGTTGATGAGGGGGTATGGTCCTTCTGAACAGAACGACCCGCTAAAGTCATCCATGTCCAGAGTCCACACATGAGCACCGCCCAAAGAGGCTGCAGTCATAAACTGGACCTACAAGATCAATAGAAATAGCCATCAGGTTGATAGAAACAGGTAATATGACTGAACAAATGAATGAAAAACAGCTTTACTTACCTTGGAAGAAAAGCTACGTTTGTCATCATAGCCCACCCAGGCACTGCCATAGGTGGCATAAGGAACATTCTGCTCAGAGATCCAGGAAACTGCTGCACTGTTGGTGAAGTCGCAGATCTGGGAGCAGAACCAAAACAGAACATTGAGTTGTGAACAATTAAACTTGGCACAACTAATGTAAAGATCAAACTTTCTGCTCTAAACATGTCTTTTCTCATCACACGTAGACCAACATATGCTGTTACAATTTTACTCCACACGTTTTTGCATAAATCGGGCAGTATCGTAATTATTTCTGATGTGTGTTGAACTGAGTTCATTAATGCCGTACCTCATAGGAGGCCCAGAAGCCAGCGGTACGGGTGTAGGGCCCTGCTTCTGCGGGGCCGTTGGATGGAGCGCCCACGCCGTTCGCCGATGTGCTGAGACGGAAGGTCCGGCCGTATGTAGGGAAACCCAGGAGCAGCTTCTCCGCTGGGGCCCCCAGAGATATCCAGTGAGACACTGAGGAGTTCTGTGGAATAAAGTTTAGGAAGTACAATGTGAGAGATTTTGCAATGTGGATATAGAACATTGACTCAAACTTGATGAAGTCTGTCCAGAAGGCTGGTTGGGTTGAGAAGCAACGGTAAACTAGGATCTTCTATTCAGAATACAATATTTACAATAAATACCACTTTAAAGTACTGGTGACATATTTTTTATTCGATCTATATTCGCTCAGTGCGACTGTAGATTGAATATAAGTTAACTTATATTTACAAGTCAATTGACAACCTGTGTGATCTAGTTCTAGTTTCTTACGATGTTGTTGTGAAACTGTGATCCGATGTCAATAGAGCTGCGGTACAGTGGGCTGTGGTGTCCAGTCACTTCCTCCCAGTGTCCATGGAAATCATAGTTCATGATGTTCATGAAGTCCATGTGGCTGTTTGGTTACAGATAGAAACAGCATTTTTGATTAACATGAAGGCAAAATTGATAGAAACTTGTAAAACGAGGCTGTTCTTAACAGTCAGGTCCAGTGAGCAGCTACTGTGTGGCTGTCTGTTGACCCCATTGACCTGGGTCAATGAACGGTTTCAAACTATTTCAGAATCAGATTTATCTCAATGAAGAAAATTTAAACAGAAATATTTCAAAAAGGCAAAAAAATCTATTTTTTCTTTCTTGTAAATATCTGTAGACAGTACACAGTGTTTCCACAAAAGTGGAAAAGCAAGAATGAATTAGTTCAAATATGCAAGTACTGATCTGTAAAAGCATCATATATAAACATAAAAAAAACTGTATAGGACAGCATACAATTTATTTTTAAAAAAACACTTAATCTGAAACAAGATATGTTCTTAATATCGTTGTTTGCCGAGAATATTAAATTATTCTAATAAAGCAATCCATCCTCCTTTTCAAGGGTTTAGGGTATAACCAAAAGGATGTGATATTTCCCAGCTTTTAAAATCATTTCGACTTGACCCCAACTGTACAGCATCATGTGACAGGCACCTACTTTTAGTTTTTGGTAAATAAAGATAAACCCTGTTTGTGAGAATCAAAGATCTTTGCTCCCTACATGAAGCTTAAGAGGAAAATAAGCAGCAGATGCTGCAGATCAAAATCCCTTTTTTTAATAATCAGTAAGTGTGACCGTCTCTATATAAGCAGTTGCTTTCACCAGTTTGCTGATCTGGTATTTAAAACTGTCTCTGTTCCTCTCAGTCTTGACCGGAAAAGATGGCGACTGCACGCTACAAGCATGAATGACTTCAGGGTCGTGAAACTTACGGTGCGATCTTGCTGACATCGTACGCCTTGTCAATGATTGAAACGATGCTCGCCATATTGGCTGAAAGTAGCAGCCTTGTCTTCCTGTTTTCTGTGGCGTCATCCTGGAAAGCCTTGGCCAGCTCCTGTACGCAGAAAGACAAAGATTTCAATTTTTAAATCCAAATCTTTGTTTCTGACACTGAAAATAAGCAAAAAATCTAATATACTGATCCATCTACAATTGAATGATCCTATCTTACGGACTAAGGACAAACTTCTCCAAAGCAGAAGTTAAATAACAGATAGCAGCACATTAGAAGCTGCTAAAGGCGTAGTGATGAAGGGTCTGCTTACCGAGACCAGCAGAGTGAAACTCTCCCTGTCCTCCGCTGGGCTGCCGTTGTGTCCAGGATACTCCCAGTCCAGATTCAGACCATCAAAGTTATGGGTGCGCAGGAAGCTGATTGCTGACTTAATGAAGGCTGCCCGAGTCTCTGGTTTCCCAACCACAGCAATGAATCTGACAGGAAAACATTTTATATCTGTTATCAGGATTCAGTACTTGAGAAATATTCACTGTATTTAACAGCAAGTGTTGATAAATTGGGACTTACGGGCTCACTCCATTGACAGAGCCTCCGACGGACAGCAGAGTCTTCAGTGCAGGGTTGCTAAGTGACAAAGACAGGCAGAAAACAGAGTAAACTTTAAAACAAGTAAAGAAATTTGCCATCATAATCATGTCAGGCCAATGTAGTTTAAACAGCTTAAAAAAATGGAAAAATTTCCAATCAATCATTCATTGCTTTGTGGTTATCTGGGATCAGGAACCAGGGGAACCCTGATGTCCCTCTCCTCTATGACACCCACAACTCATTTTGGGGAATCCAGGGATTCCCCAAAATGCTGGGATACATAATCTCTCAAGAGAGTTTTGGCTCTTCCTCAAAGGAGGTACAGGAAGCAAACCAATCAAATAACCAACCTCCTCTGAATGACTGGGCCTTGAGATCCTGTTCATTATGCTGGATTGTTGAAAAGGTTTCTCCAATCCTAGATATATGATAATCCTGCAGTATTCCCCCACAAAATCCCCCACGGGACATGGCCGCAAGATTCAACAATTCATCAGAGTCTCTTCCATAGCGCCCCTCTCAGGCGGCCGGGTAAGGAAGGTACTGTCTCTTGAGAGTTGGAACTTACTCTCTGTCCTCTTTCCTAAAAGTTGGAACCATCGTAGGAGGACTGCATGCTGCAAGTCAAAGCTTTGGCTAAATCTGCTAGGTTTCCTTAGATCAGGAGAGTCAAACTCCAGTCTTTGATGGCTCTGCAACTTTTCAACATGTCTTTTTCCAACAGCCTGGAATCAAAACTACGAACTGCCTCTTCAGTATGCGGTCCAGCACTCTGGATACTGAAATTTGATCCAGGTTTAAGGGTAAGTAACATACGTCTATTAGATTTATCACCATGACAGTTTTGTTTTTATCTCTCTTGGCGTTGATTTCAGGGTCCCATTGTGGGTTTTAGTCCATTTTGAAACATGGCAAATACAGACATAAGAAATAGTGTCGCTGTGCAGACTTACTATTTCTTGAGGCCGTTGAGGCTGGCGTACATCTCCTTATCGTTCCACTCAACTGTAGTGACCTGGTTGAAGCTGTTGATGGTGGCCAGAGCGTAGATGACATGGGTGCAGAGGAACGGGTCAATGTTGTCCGGGGTGAATTTAGCACCGCTGGGTCTGTACTGGGCCCAGTTGGTCATGTGACACACCAGCTTATTGGATGAAGCTGCGGGCATTTGGAGAGAAGCCATAAAGACAGTTAGCAGTCAGTCTAAAAAAATGCAACTTCATCATTTATTTTGCAGCAGAAACTCACCGATGTGTGCGAGGACCAGAAAGCCCACAGCGGCTAGCAGACAGAGAGAGAGACGATGATTATGAAGAACCAAACACAAATACAGTAATTATAGATTATACTTTACTGACAAACCTAAAATGTCACATCTTAATAAAAAAAACAGCAAGACCAAGATAACTTAATCTTAATAAGATTATTTTAATAAGACCAAGAGGCAGATAAAACATATTTGTTGTGCACCAAACCCAACTGAGGGGCCTGTTCCTGTGGTCCGGTTCAAATTTGTTTCAGTGTGCATCTTTTTATACATACATATATAATTTATCCTTTACATATTTCAATAGCTATACAAACAATTCAGTTCCATTCTGTTTATTTCTACTGCTCTGTTTCATAGCAAACCTTGTCACAAAAAACTTTGCAAAAAATGTAATTTCAGTTCAATCACACACACATTCCAACTGATCCTAGTTATCAAACAGTGCATTAAACTCAGTTTAATGTTCAAATTAGTTTAAAAGGTTTTCTTGCATCGGATCATTGGCTTGTGCTAATAATAATTAACAGATTTTGGTTTAGATGAAAATATAGCTGTTTTTTGTTTTGGCCTTCGGTGTCCTCCCTGCGTTTTGAAGCAAGCTGGAAAAAAAAAACTCAAAGCTGAACTTTTTCTTTGTTTCACTGGGCTGTTGACAGGAAGTTAAGTTTCTTACATTTTTTTAACCACAATTAGAAACAAGGATTTCATTTCTCATGTTGCCATGTTATTGTATCTCAATACTTGGACTTACTGCACCGATAACTGAAAAGAAAGTTAGACTATTTCTCAGGCGCTAAGCTCTTAGTGTTTAAGGTACCAAGTTCTATATTCTCCTATTATCCTGGTTTATATACTAAATGATCACCTGGACAGTTCAAATCTATAATCCAAACTTTACACAACTATTCTGATGACCATAACGAGCGAGTAGAAGGAGGAGCAGCAACGGCAGCTTGACCACCGCATATATTTGACACACAATAAAACCCATTCATTGCTGCCTTTGCTTTGCATGTTAATCGGCTTGAAGAGTTAATGAAGAAGGTTTACCGAGGAGGAGTTTAGTCATTTTGTCCCGTTTGGAGTTCCAATGACTTCACTGCTGCAGATCTGCAACGCCAAAGAAATGAACAACATGAAACAGCTGCTGCTGAAAGCACTTAGCAAAGTTGTGAACAGAAAGCGTGGAGGTTTTGAAAATGCAATAAGTTTATATATAAAAACACAGATTCAATTTCTCTCTTAAGGAATAACATTCTGTTTGTATGCGAGATAAAAATCGGTACCGTTCTTCACGAGGAACAAAGCAGAGTCCTGACTTCGCTACGGAGGGGTCTTATTTATATTATTCTTATTAATAACTAATAGAAGGTGGCAAAGTGCAGCTGATAAGAGCTCAACGTGATGGAGAGCTGATGAAAATGATTAATAACCCGACTTCAAGGGCAGAGAGGTCAAACATCTAGAGGTCCAGGAAAATGAGCCGCAGTATCAGGCTGCGAGCAGCGATAGGTGTAATCAGTTTATACAGCACCTCTATAAATGAAAACGATACAAAGAAAGGCGATAAAAAAATGAAATAAATTTAAAAAAAACAGGAGTAGTAAAGAGTTAGATGGAACTATGAGAAGGAAGTTTGCAACTTCCTGCTTGGATTATTGATTTGAACTCTGACCCTGGAGCCAGGAGCATTTAATGAGCCAAAGGGGAAATACTATTAGAGGGTCAATTCCACTGGACTCAAAACTACATTGCAGCCAACTAAGAGATTTTACACATAGAGTTTCACAGAACAACAATTACAGACTTTCTTTTTCATGGTAATAACTGAGATGGTGTTATGGACTAAGACAATAAAGCTTTATTAATCTGGTTGCATAACTGTCCACACCCTACTCTGGAAAAACTGGAATAACCTTTCAGGATTCGGACGTTATGATGTCAAACATCTTGTCATTTATAGTTAACATGAGAGTTAATTCATGTCTTGTGTTAAATCAAAGGTAAGAGTCAGAGGAAGGGTACAAAAAATACCATGTACAGTTACAGCTGAGGTTATTAAGATATACGTAATTATTTTTGGTTGAATCAATCAGGTAGTTTCAAATGAACAAACTAAAACATGGTAAAATGAATAAAAGTAAATGTTTTCTATTTCTATTTACATTTTAATTTTAAAAAGTGAGGAAGGATTTAAAAAGTTAGGAAATTACTTTAATCTCGAGGCGGAACAATTAAGAAATGTGTTTAGTTTATTTGAAGCTTTGTGATGAATATTTTTAAATTCAATTCACACAAAAAACTCTTTCAGTCCCAATAAGTGATGGTCAATGACTAAATCAGTAAATATTTTGAATGTTGTGGTTTCCTGCTGCTCAGATCCAGATGCTGTTTGTGGGTAATAAATCAGCAGATAAACGCTTCATAATGCTGCATTCAGCAAATATGACGGACAAAAAAGTTAAAATTCTCCTGTCATTTTTCTACATAAAAAAGTGCTTGTGTTTCTCTCTTTGTGTCATGGCAGATGGCTGGTCAACTTCCTGTTAAAGCAGAGTTTTCCTTTCCACTGTCACCACATGCATGCTCAGTATGATGGCTTGAATCTGTTCATATCAGTGGATTGAACTGACTGTCTATACAATTTGGATGTTTTTTGTGGATGTTTTCAGACAGCGTTTGTTGGGAATCAGAGGACAGACAGAGCTGAACTTAATGTGATGAATTCATACATCACATCCCAGTCCATGTAGGGCCACTGCCTACAGGGGCCCTAAATGGCAGTGGCCCTACATGGGCAAACCCGTGTGGGATCCATATTGTCTGCCCTCCTTTTCCCCATATGGGGCCCACCTAGGTAAGTTGGCTGGGATCATCCACTTGGATTGTGCATGGATTTGGGAATCACTGATTTGTTGAAATGGATGATTCATTATTGGTAAACAGAGAAAAAGAAACACGAGCATAATTCTCTCCGTTCTTCATGTTTGATATTTTGGTCTCTTATGTTCATAATTGTGTGTTTGTATAAGAAATCCTTCTTGTCCAGTCATCAAATAGAAATATATATATATATTTCCCTTTGGAATTCATATGTTTTTTAACTGAGCTGAAATCAATTACTTATGTTTTATTTGAATAAAAAAAAATATAGAGAGAGTTTTTGTGTTACCTGCACAACAAAGGTCAGGCAGTGATTCTTATGAGTTGACATAGAAGAAAATAAACACTTTGCTCAAATATAATTCCAATGCGTTTATTTAAAAACAGCTTTACATGTAGCAGTCTTCTTGCCCCGTCCATTCAGTTACAATAAAAATAATAACAATAATTTTAAAAAAAAGACCCAAAGGCAAAATGAGCCAAAACTGATTCAAGCTATAGTGACTGGAACCACCTGGATGCAGGTAAACACTGAGCATTTGGCCCGCTCCCATATATGGTCACACATCCTTATGGCTCTGCACTGAACACTGACGGCATTAAAAAAAACAAAAAAAAACACTGTACAGAGTATAAACGACACACACCGTAACTACATTCAAGTGGTTCTGACAACTGCTGTGTTTGGGGGATGGAAGACAGAGCAGATGTTGCAAGTCCCGTATAAACAGGTTATGTATTTCATCATAAGCTGTTCTGGTTGAGGGGTTGAACGGTGGGTCACGTTGCCTCAGAGCAGAGCCCAAATTAAAAACTCATAGGCAAAATGGCAACCTACTGTCGTTAGAAAATAGAAGCACTAAAAGGAATATAGACTATAAATGTAAAAAAAAAAAATCAATTTTCCATTTTTTTTCCAGCTAATAAATGTTTCCCAGAGTTGAACTTCTCACCGACTGCTGGAGGTAACCAATAGCAACGTGACACTCCTCTCACCCGCCTCCACCACCAACACTACAGAAAATGCTTCCTGATCCATCCCAAACTAACTGACTCAAAATCATAAACATGCAACACAAAATATGTTGAAATGATCAACTAAAGCGTTTGCATGTACAATCAAGTTGTCTATTATCCAACCGCCAGCAAAGTAAACAGGTTTGGTCGTCAAAAGCCATTCAAAGATGAAGACGTTCGTGGATTTAGGCACAACTCGACGATAAATTAAAGGTTTGCCCTCAAAACTGACAACAAGGCAACATTCCTACCTTTTTTTTGTATTTGATTTAAATATTAATTGTGCAGCCTTCCTTCAGACTGACAACAGGTCAGACTCACAATCACCTCTGTAGTTTAAGTCTAACTAGGATTTCATTTAGAGTTTAACAGAAACATTTACACCATGCTAATCTTCTTCTAAGTGCTTCAGGCTTCGCTTGAAGAGGAGCTGGACCCGACCGCGTCAGATAAGAGCTCAGTGGTACAAACAGGCTCCAGAGACAGGCTGTTCTACAACTTTCTGCCTGTTTATGGGCTCAGATCAGAGGCTGAGGGTCACAGAGAGACAACCGGTAAAAACTGCTGTTTATCCAAATGAGGAAAAATCAGCTAAACTTCTTAAATCATAATTATTTGATTGGACATGCATGACTCAACTGAAGCAGAACTGCAGCTTTAAATTAAAACCAATTTCATATCTGCACTGTGCACTGATGTTTTGATAAACAGGCTGTAAAGACATTTCCCTGTCAGTTCAGGAGTGGGTGGGAAATTCCCATGAAAATGTTCCAGTAAATCAGTCGTGTCTAAACTGGAAAATTTAAGCTACAGGTGAGTCGCAAAATTCATGAAATAAAAAAAAAATTGCTTATTGTGATTTTTTTTTGTCTCTTCTTTCACCTTTTCAACAATAAACAAATTTTTATGAAATATGAATGAAACTCAAACATAAAAAAGGACTTTGGACCCTGTTGAAAGAAAAACAGACAATTTCCCATTTTTTCGGATGGTGGGGCCACAAATGGCCCCCCAGCCACACATTGGACACCCAGGAACTAAATCCTGCATAATAAATAAAAGATAGTGCAAACACATTGACAAAAAAAAGTGCAAATAAAAAAAATGAGTTCTTGGCAAAACAAGAAATATATAAATAAAAAAAAATCAACATATTGAAATAAATAAGGCAAAAAAAATAATATCAAGAACCTTTAGAAAGCACAGAAGGCGGCGAGTGTCCCAGAGGCTTGCTGGGTTCTGGGAACTGGATCAGATGTGTTGCGTCAGCGCCGGTGGCCGGACCACAGCCTGACCACGACTCTTTCATCTCTCCCTCTGATTAGCCTTATCGGCAGAAAATGATCAGCAATAAACACAACAACCATGAACGTTTTCTACACTGCAGACTCGGTTCTATCAATGATCCAGAGAGCGGACGTGCTCTGCCGCCTGCTGCGGTTACTACGGAGACAAAAACACAAACAAAACCCATCGGCTTGAAGGTCCGATTGTTGCAGTCAGAGCAAATGGCAGAAAGGACATTTCTTTTTCTAATCTACTGTAGCAGGAACCGATGTCGTTGTTTTGAAGGCGTAAACTTTTTTTTTTTTTTTTTACTTAAAGACAAAACCTGTTGTTCTGTCACTAACAGACTCGTGTGTCCTTGCTACTGTGAGCTAATCTGAAAAGCGAGCACAACAGAAACAAATTCTTTTCTTCTTCAGGCTGAGGCACTAACCTGGCGGCTACAGTGGTTTATTACGCAAAACTCTTTTCTTTTTCAGCAGAGTACAAAATTCTGATTTCCTTGGTTTCTGAATGGTCACGGTATTTTTAGAGCTCAACGCCCCTGCTGTCTAATCATCCTCCCTAAAATACCTGCGAATGCAGAGTGAAACCGTATTGACCCCAGAATGCCATGTCTGCTACAAGGGCAAAGAGTTAAAAAAAATTATCCAAAGGAAAACAATGGACAGCATTTTAGAAGCTTCAACTCAACTTTAACCAGTTTAAAGAGTGTGCTGAGTCCCCGGCTTTGCAGAAACAATTAAGACCCTCCTCTCTAAAAACGGAGTTGCAGCAGCGTTGGGGTGGAGAGGGGGAGGTGGGGACAACATGCAGCCTTCGTCCCGTTGGGTTTTGCTGCTACATGCACGTCCGGGATAACGGGAGGACAGCGAGACCCGGCATGCAGAAAACAAAAGATTTCTGTCAAATTAAACGATAGTAGATGGTTGCTCTTAGAGTGAATTTCAGATCACATGTCTAGAAGCTAACAATGCTAACCGTCCCCTCACTCAGTTCTGGTACATTCATAAAGAGCCCAAAATGATAAGTTGTGGTTCCCTCCACCGCATGGAGATGTTAAAACTGTTATTATGAGGAGTAAAATCTGAAGTCCTGCAGCCGTCGCTTCACTAACGGTACCGGACAGATCACAGGAGGCCGAGGGCCACGAGAAGCAGGCCAGAGGTCATGTGGAGGAGGGAGCTGGTCAGGGCGGAGCAGGCGTCCTTCTGCACCATCATTCCGGTTCCTGTGGAATGGAGAGAGAGAGCAGCACGGCTCAGTGTAGGTCAGAGTGGTTTTCTGTGTCTGTGGGGCTGAATGGAGGAAAGTCAGATATTCTTACGTTATTGTTTTTTTTTTTTGCATTTTGACTTGCCAAAGGTACAACAGACATAAGTTAGTTAAAAGCTAAAAACTGGTACAAACAGGCCTGTGACACAAAGAAACTCTGCTGGATGATAAATTGTCCCAGATGTTATTGCGATACACGATAATATTGTGGTTTTGAGACCATTTTCAAGTAGCATAAAGGTTATGAGATAATAATTTCAAGAACACATTCTCAAAGATCAATAAACTTTAGAGTACAATGAACATTTAACACAAACAGCACAACAGAAATATCAAATTAAATGAATTATGACGTGTCTGTAAACAAAACGCTCCTTCAAATAAATGCAATAATTGAGACCAAAGCACCAGAGAGAAGACTTTGATCACTGACATTTTTGACATAAAGAGAGAAAAATGAGAAATCATCTAAATGGAAACTATTTGTTTTAAATTTAACATGTGATTATTTGATTAATTTCTGTCCATTTCTTTGGGGTTTTTTTTTAACATGTTCTGTCTGGTCGAGTGGCTCTCAGCGTTGTTGCTCGAACAGATTCATTTTCACCAGTGGAGCGTTACAGATTTCACCATATTGCTCAACTTGATACGTATGTGGATCTAAAAAAACGTTATTCAACTTTGCATTTCGTTTATTTCAAACTTAAAGGACACAGACATGGAGTAAAAAGGAGGAAAAAAAGAAAAGGAAGAAAGATGAAGAAAACAGTCTTCTGCTTCCTCTGATAATCTCATTTTACTTCTCGATAGTGGAAGCTGTCACTCAGGCAGAGGAATTCTGTCACGTCTCACCAGAGTCCTGGGACACGATGACCTCATGAGACGGCCCGTCTCCGCCCTCGCCCCACGTCCGGATCTCCAGCAGCGCGTAGCCGTACTCTTTAGTTAGCGGCAGAGTCACTGACGTCTTGGACTTGTCCAGAAACTTCATCACAGTCTGGTCTTCATGTCTGTACAGGATCTGAAAAATAGCAAATAGCAGCTCTTTAAAAAGCTAAAAAAATATATAGCAGCGTTAGGTTTCAGGAAAACGGCGAGGCAGGATTTCAACATCTGTAAAGTCTCCTAAAATAAAGATTTACCTTAGTTAAAGGGACAAGATTTCAGGAACAGAGCTCACAGTTCAGAGGATTTGCATAAAAAAGTTAGTAAACTAACCAAACTAAAAGAAACTCCTTTGTCCTGCTGTTGTTTTGAGCTGCAGCTGAGGTCAGCGCTGACCAGTTAGACTTCCTGTGTTCAGAGAACTGACCTTGTAGCCCAACACGGCTGACTCGTTGTGCATCGCTGTCACATGACTCCACTTCAGCGTAACTTCAGAGCCTTTTGTTTCAGTCGACACGTTGCCCGGAGGACGATTAGGAGCTGAAAGTGAATATTAAAAATATTAGACACAAAATACTAAAATTCACTAAGGCAGGTTTAGAAAAAGGCAAAAGGATCCAGTTTTCCACAAAGTTAAGAAAATGAACATGTTTGGCTGCATTTGCTCAGAGAATCTGTATTATATATATATACAGCTATGGTACATAAAGTCTGCCCTGACTAGAAATGACCAGGAAACATCCAGACTGTCATCACGATTAGCTTTACACTCCTATACAATCTTTATTGTTACTATTTACTAATTGTTATTGTCTTTTCCATGCTCAAAGAAACGTGCACAAAACAATGTTTTTTTGTTCTTTTTTTTTGGCTGACTTGGTTGGGATTGCTCTCTAGGTTCATTTTCAATTAAAGTTGTTTTCATTTTGTTGAAAAAGCAATCGTTTTTTTGTTTGTTGATGCACTATATCTCTAGGTGTGTTGAGTCCGGTTTGGGTTGTATCTGTGCAATAAGAATTGTGCAGTGCAATATGTTTGTTTGGCTCTAATGTAAAATAAATAAATAAATAAACAGACTGCAGGAAACTGAAGTACTAAAGCAGACAGAGTTGGGTCGGACTGTGCGCGTTGCCGTACGTGGTTTCCTGGTGGTGACGGCGGTGCGAGGCGACGGAGGCCCCGTGCCGGCGCTGTTGTACGCCAGAACGGCCACGTTGTACCGCGTGCTCGGTCGAAGGCCGGACACCCGGGCCGTCGGCTGCATGCCGGCCGTCCTCACCCGGTCCGCGGCCGCCTCTCGCTCGTGCTGCCGCCAGTATCGGATCTGAGGACAAACACAGAACGCAGACACTCAGGTTTCTCTGCCCCTTCATTCGTAGTTTTGCTTTTCCAGTTTTCTCGGTGCAAAAAAACCCACTAAATCTTACCCAGCAATTTTGGTCTAATTTCCAGTGCAAATATCTTAGTACACTTGAAATAAGACAAAACTAACCCATAAGTGATTTTTCAGGAAGATATAGAAGCTCATGAAAAACTCCTAGATCCACTGGCACATTGTTTCACCAAATTGACATTTTTTCAGTGTTATAAGTTAAATAATCAGCCAGAGCAACAAGTACTTTTCATCAATTTTAAGTAACTGTTTACTTTAAACAAGCTTCTATATTATCTTGCCGAAAAATGTTTTGTAAGTTAGTTTTGTCTCATTTCAAGTGTGCTAAGATAATTAGATGAAAAATACTGGGTGAAATGTTGTGTTTTTGCAGTGCGCACATAATGACAGGCTGAGGTCGGCAAACAGGAAAATAAAAATTGATTTTATCAAGCAGCAATCAGCTGCTGACGTCAGCTCTCTTGTCACTAATAAGAAGTGCCTTTGCTCTGAACTGGACTGAAACCAAAAACAGCTGATAATGTGAGCCTGGATTACGGGAATGTGGCGTAATAAACAATCAGTCCACCTTTTACAATCGGTCAAAGCAGTCCATGTGCATAAGCAGCAATGAAAACGCTGTCTGAGAGAACAGATAGTGATTTATTATCCACCAATATGAACCGAACTGAAACGGAACATAAGAATTCCACCAGATTACCAGAAACTCAAACGGTTCGTGCAAACAAACTTTGGCTACCAAATGCACCTCGGTTTCCTGACGCTGCCCCGATTGGGAAACTCGTTTACCATAAAACCACTTCTACTATTTGGTGCAGGTCGCTATGCTTTGTGGGCTGGTTTTCCCATGAAAACACAGAATAGAGTATTTACAAAAATGATCATGGCGCTTGATTTGTAGCCATGTTAGCGTGAGTAAAGCTGCTTACCTCATATCCTCTTAGGATGCCGTTGCTAAGTGGCTGGATGGGTTCCCATGACACCTGGATCTCAAAGGCTGACAGTGCTGTGGCATTGACGCCCGAGGGTTTCACAGTTGGCTCTGCGGAGGGGCGACAAACTTCATGAAGCAAACTAAATTATAATGTACCGACTAATGTTCTGTTCACTTTACTAATAAAACACCCAGATCTGTTTTATTGCGTGGTTTCACGTATCCAGTTCTATGCTGACGACACAATTCTCTACTTGTATCCCCCAACAACTTCAACTTAGTCTCAATGCAATCCTTTCTCAGATGGAATCTTCAGATAAATACCTTTAAGACCAAAGTCATATGGTTTGGTAAAAACAAAAAATTGCCCTTTACAATCAACTATCCGTACCCTTGATGGGGCCCCTTTTTAACACATGTACAGTTTGCAGACTAAGACTAACTCAATGTGTAACTTAATTTGGTTATCAGCTCCTAAATGGTTGTCTGCTCCAGGCTTGTTGTCCTTACAGTCTGCTGCAGGAAATCCAGAGACCAGACACTCTCATCTCCTCAGATGATAAGCAATAATTAGTTTATTGGGCTCTTTTATGTTTATATATCATCCAGTTGTGAAATTTTAAATGTTGCTCAATGTTACAACTCTTTCTCTGTCAGCCTCCTTTTGTCACAGCTAAGAAAGCAATTCCTTCTGGATAAATAAAGGTCTTATTTTTATGTACAAACTGACACAACATGTAAATATTTCACGGTTGTGCCAAGGCTGTGGCTGCTCTCTAGTGGTGGAAGAGAACATTGCCGTTGGAGACAACGTCAAACGATTTCAGTGTGTAAAGGGGAATAGGGGAGGTGTGGGAGGGGTGTCCCAGGAGCCATTTGCGGTCCTATGACAATATGTGTGTGAATGTTTTTTTCCCTCCAAAATGATCTCACTGCATTTATTTAGAGCCCAACTTCGAATGCATTGAATAACACTTTAAATTGGATTTATTGATAATCTCAAATGATCAAACATCGCAAGAATTGGCGAGAATACGATCAGAGAGAGTTCAAAGCTGAGCTGAACTGGAGCGACGTGAAAGACTCACCCTCCTCTGCGGAGTAGACGTCTGAGAGCTGGCTGAATGGACCTTCGCCTCTGCGGTTATACGCCTTGATCTTGACTTCAAAAGGAGTGTACGGCGTCAGGCTTTCGTTGTAGTAGACGTAGCGAGAGGACTCGACGTGCGGGATCTGCACCTCCGACCACAATGGCGTGTCTTTCTTCCTGAAGGCCAGGATGTAGCCAAAGCCGTCCCCGTTCTGGTACTCCCTGGCCATGGGCTGGACAATTCAGGACCAAACCAGAACAAGAAGGGCAGAGTGTCGGTGCTGGAGTTGTTAGCGGATCAGATGGATCAGATGGATCAGGGATGGACCAGCTTGTCCATCCGATCCGGTGAATCATCATGTGCCAACAGCAGTCATCCACAGTGATCAATAACCCAGAGCAGTGGTTCTCAGAACCACTTGACCCACGTCATGGACCAACCTGACTCGAAACTGCCCCACAAAAATACAACATATCTTAACATAAACAACCTTAAATTAAAGCATTACTCCTCACTTAATGTCATGTGATGAGTAAGACTGCTGAGACAGCAGTTTTGAACACAGCTGCGTCTGGAAATATGTGGCTGGATGAATCTCAGCTTAAAAACCAAAACATTACAGTTTCCACTAAATCGAGGTAAAAATTGTTTGATATCATAATCCAAATTGCATGCATGTGATTATTGATTAAGTGACTTGTGAAATTACCAGGAATTGTCAAACTATTGTGTGAGACGTTGCTATTAATGCGATTTGTAATCACAATTACAAAGCCTTTCTTTGCGTCTGCGTTACCCTGTACAGTCTACCCCATCCTCTCAAATATTATCAGTAAATCCTCTGTGGAAGAAAAAAAACAAATATTGTCATAAAACTCGGTTTTGTTGCAGAGCAGCAGGCGCTGCAAATGCGAATGTCACATGAATAATAAGACAGTGTGCAGGCATGGACAACACAAAGACTGGAGAGCAGCGACTCACCGTCCAGGTAACGATCAGCTCGTTGCGGTTTCCTCCCCCTCCACCGAGTCCACTTGGGGCCACTGTAGGCGCTGGGATCCAAAACATAGAAGACAAGGCGGAGAAGCTTAAATAATACAATCTGTCTGGAAAACGATTAAAGCATTTAAGGGAGAAGAATACTTAGGAACTAAATATTTTCTAACACTTGCAGAAGTTAAGAATTGCACAGTTCTGGTGGTCAGAGGTCCGGTCCTCTGACTTAATGAAGAGTGGAAAAATACTTCAATAAATTGCTGCAACTTATTTCCTCACTAGCTCTGGGCGAGCAAGTCCAGCCTCTGCATCTCTGAGAAGTTTGAAAACCCTAAAGCACAAACACAAATCTTGAGTCTTTGCTCAAACGTTAAGCACATTCATTTTGTATCATCATTATACATTAAGTTCAATCATTTTTCAAGGGTTTTGCAGCTCTAGAGACATTCATTTACAGCAAAAGTGACTCTGCATTGAAACGGTCGCCATGGCGACGGTGCGAGACCGGGGTCTCTTTTCGGGGATGTTTACCTGCTTGCTTTGTGCGGATGACGTGGGACGGCATGCTGGGCTCCCCGCTGCCCAGAATGTTGCTGGCGATCACTTGGAATTCATAATCCATCCAGGGAATCAATCCGGTCACCCGCGCCGACTCGGCATTCCCCTCAATGTTCGCCGGTTCTGGTGTGAACATTAAAGGCACCCGGGTTTATTTCTGTGGACCGATTCTGTCCTTTACGGTGTGTTTTGAATAACAAGGTGGAACGCAGACAGAATTGTGTTGAGATTTTTGTTGTTTTAAAGAACAATAGATTACATTTGTACTCTCAGCAAGGAATGTAGCTCCACCACACATCACTGTTACTTTTCTCTCCCTGCCTGAATAGCAGATGTAAGGCTGGGGAATATCATATAATACCAAGAAAAGAAAAAAAAAAACTCGCCCGGGAAAATACGTTGTATTATCGCGATGTGCTGAAGGCTAAAAGTTAAAACACAGACAGTCAGTCATTACTTCATGGGAAATGTCTGTGACAGAAATGAAAATGAACAAAGTTTCAGATCATGAGGAAGTCTGCTCAAGTTTTTATTGTTAGCAGGTTTTTGTGTTTTGTTTTTTTATGTGACTTTTTTTTGAGCATTTCTAAAAGGAACACATCCTTTTCCATCCATCCATCCATCCATTTTCCTGCACCCTTGTCCCTTATTGGGGTCAGGAGGGTTGCTGGTGCCTATCTCCAGCTGTCATTCCAGGCGAGAGGCGGGGTCACCCTGGACAGGTCACCAGTCTGTCGCAGGGCAACACAGAGACACACAGGACAAACAAACATGCACACACACACTCACACCTAGGGACAATTTAGAGAGACCAATTAACCTGACAGTCATGTTTTTGGACTGTGGGAGGAAGCCGGAGTACCCGGAGAGAACCCACGCATGCCTAGGGAGAACATGCAAACTCCATGGAGAAAGACCAGGGCCGGGAATCGAACCCAGAACCTTCTTGCTGCAAGGCAGCAGCTCTACCAGCTGCGCCACATCCTTTTAGAAACATTAAACAAGATTCTTAGTTTGGCACATAATGTTTGCGTTAAAAAAAAAAACATGGAGGGAGAAAAACTTTTTAACATCTTGTAAAACTAATGTTCTGTTCAACCACAACACTTTGCTTAATTTGTGTTTAAATTTTTCAATTTCCATTTGGTAGGTCAGACTGTTTTTTTTTGTTAGCCAAATGGATTCATTTTCTACCGCTGTGCCATCATGTCACTAAAATGTCAATGTGTTAAGTTCATGTCTTTAAATTAAATGATGTGGCTTATTACCTGTTGCCCTGTAACTTACGCTCTATTATGCGTGCAAAGAAATCATTTGCATACAGGAACGGTGTTTCACTGAACGTTCTGCACTTGATGATCTCACTACTCGCCCTGTGGTTGTCGGAGGGTGATTGTCAGCTAGAGTTTGGAACCTTTACATTTTGTTCATATATGCTACAGTTTAAAGTCCCTTGACGCCACATCGTAGCTGCTAATAGTGGAGTGGAGAGGTTCTACTGAATGTCAGAGGACAATAAATCACTCAGCAAAGCTCTGAAAAATGTGTCTCCCTCACTTTCTGAGTCAAAAAGTGATTTTGCACATTTTGCCGCTGCACGAAACGCCATGTCGTCGCTCACCTGTCATCATCTTCCTCCACTCTGAGAGAGACGATCGGCCCATTATGACGTATCTACCAATGGGACTGTGGTTGTCATAGCCACGGCTCCACTTGAGTTCCACGGACGTCTCGGCCACGTTCTTCACCAGCAGACCACCGGGTGGTCCCGGGGGTCCTGGGCACAAAAAACAGCACATTGTGTCCGCAGAATCCACATGAATCAGTCAGGATCTGGGCCTTGACTCCACGCCTCAGCTCTGCTCAGATCGAATCAACATGGTTTGCAATTTGTCTCTGCAACTGCAGAAATTCAGTGACAGGTGCAAAAAATAATAACTTATATCACATAAATACAAGTGACTTATTTAACAGCAGTAGGCGTGACAGGATACATGTAGACCAAACAGTAGCTGAAGCTGCATGGCTGAGTTTAGTGTTTAAGCTGCAAACAGAAAAACGCTAAAACGTTAGAGATTAACCGATAAGCCCGTCACAAATGAGCTCGATCATTTACATTCTGATCATTAATATTTTTCTAGCTGCAGTTTTGTTTACAGATAAATGATCTGTTTTATTTGTGGTTTTGGATGCGTGTGGGATTTTTTTACTTGTTTTATTTTGGATATTTAAAACGTGTCTTTATGACATGAACGTTTATTGATCTTTCAGAGGGTGATCGTGCATTAATATGTCATTATCAACATGTTACTTGGAAGCTGTCTCGGTCCCCAACATTTCGACGTCGTTAAACATTCCACCTCTGTTCAGCTAAAAAGCTCAACATCAGTGGGACTTTGAATGATTTGAATGACAATGAAGCAGAAGCTGCGACGTTACTCACCTCGCACCACCAGTTTAGCAGAAGAAGAAGCGCTGTCCACCACAGTCTGAGCTGTGCAGGTGAATACTCCGGCCTGACTCAGCTGAGCGTTTACGATCAGCAGGTCGCCGATGTTTTCCTTCTGAAAGGACAGAGGGACAGACGGAGTTCAGCGGGGATTAGACGATCTGCGAAGTCAGAAGTCACCAGCAGCGTTTCCACTAACCGTACAATTGCGCAGATTGGAATTACAGAAATAAATTTGCTTAATAGAAACACGGCAATTTCGAAAAAACAAAAAAAAACACCATCATATTTTTTTATGAATTTTATTTATGGTTTCAGTTGTCCGTAGCTTTTATTTCTTTTTTTACTTTGGGTGTTTCATAAAATGTCTTCCAGCTCTAGTGTGAAGCGTTATTAACAGAATTTATGTTTGTTTGTGATTACGGGGGACAAACTTGAATTATTATGTCTTTATAAATATATCACTTTAAAATTGCCTGGAAACAATAATATTATTGCTCATCACAATAATTTCTAGGGCAATTTATCATCCAATAAAATTTCTCCTGACAGGCTGAGGTGTACCTGGATTATTACGCCGTTATCATTCTATTAGTTGAAAATGGTGTCAAAATGACAATGTTGTTATGAACTACAATAATCTTTGGGACAGTTATCGTCCAATAAAGTCATGACAGGCCCAATCATGATCATAAACGAATGAGATCCCAGACTGAAGGGTCCTTCTCTGCCACAGAGAGGAAGTCTGAGGCTCTGGGTCACGGCGCTCACCGCCTCCACCCGCTGGTAGGGCCCTGCCCAGTTCTCCAGGTCCAGCGGAACCCCGTTGTGGGCCCAGGTGAAGGTCAAGTCCATGGTGGGGTCATGGGAGGCGTGGCACTGTAGCGTCACGTTCTCCCCCTGGTTGATGTCAGCGTTGGAGGGAGCCAGGGTGATTTTGGTGGCATCTGCAGGTTAAATACAGGCGTGTAAATATTCAGAAGTAATAGGGAGGCGGGCTGGCAAAGCATCAGTGGCAGAGATTCTCTCTTCTCATTCCTGAGAGCTAAAGCTGGGACAGACAGCAACACAGAAAGAAGAGCGGCACGGAAACATCTGTTAAACCAAACTTGGTTGGCATTTTCGTCTGTAAAATAATCAAATGCAGATGTTTCCTAAAGTTTAGAATTTTTTGCAGATGCATTCTGTGTAAACTAGGCCTTGGCCTTGACTTTCATACATCATCATCACAGCATGCCAGTTATCAGCAGTCATTAATGTTTACGTTGAGCGAGTCCTGTGTTAACTGTAAAGTCACTCAGAAAGGAAGAGGCCATTAATCCCAATGGAGCAGAAAAAGAAGCCAGATTACAGATTGAATAAATGCACTTGGGGGAAAAAAGCAACAAACGTTTTGAGTCGAGGTTTGTGGTCAGACGAAGCTAATGTTGAAATGTTTAGTCAGCAATTTGATCACAAATGAGTTGCCAAGCGTCTGACTAGCATGTCGAAAGCTCAGGTATTACCTGAACTACAGCCCTAAATATAGCAGCAGAGTTCAAACCGTCTCTTCCATCCCATCAGCTGTAAATGAAATGTTTAGTTTCGTACGTCACATAGCTGCCAAAGTTCCTGCCAACGATGGGCAACATTAGATCTGCAGTGGCAAACCAACTGGATGAACTTCCAGTGGCAACAGGGACCCGGCCAGACCACAGAGAAAGCAGCGAGTGAAGCCACAGTTCACCTCGAACAGACAGGTGTCCAGTGCTGTTGGCTTTGCCCAGGTAGTTCTCAGCAAAGCAGGTGTATTTTCCTTCGTCTGCCCGGCTGATGTTGAAGATCCACAGCGTACCATCTGGAGTTACTGTGATTCTGGGAGGAGATGAATGAAAGGCATAAAAACAAAAAAACACACACTGACAGATATAAACACAATTTTATGCCTTATTTTCAGATCATCTGTTCATTCGTTAAAAAAAAAAGAAATTTCTCTTATTTATTTACTATGAAATTTTAATTTCTGATAATATCTAGATTTTTCATATCCGACTTGATTTAGTATAAGATCAGCTCATTTTCTGATGATTAGCAGAGTCTGGCAGTGTGAGCAGGAAATGGCTGCAGAATAAGTAACAGCTCAGAGGAATCCAGCACCTCCCACTAAAACACACAGCTACTCTTTATACAATGGTCTGCTGAAGGCGCCATAGTCTGCATTCAGCCTTGTGACGTTAAAGTATTTGTTGAGAGGTCGTTGTGGAATGTCAGAGAAAAAAAAATCTAATCTCAGAAATGTTTGTAAGTTTATTTTCTCCTGCCTGGGAGCAGCAGTGCATGTTTTCCTTCTTCCTGTTGCGGTTCGGTACCTGCTGCCGTTGGTCAGCAGCTCCGTCCCACGGCTCCAGAACAGGATGGGCTTCGGTGCCGCACGAGGGCGACACTCGATCACCACCTGGCCGCCTCTGGCTGCCGGGATCAGCTTCCTCACTGGGTTCAGCCTGAAGTCCGGAGCCTGGACTGGAACAGGGACACGGCGTGCAGGAAGTCAGAACGCAGCGTCAGTCAGTGTGCGAGCGCATTTTATTTATGCAACTGCTTCCACAGATCTCTTTGTTTAAAAAGAGACCACAGTTCTCCAACTCAAAGAGAGACAAAGTTCACATCGAGTTCAACAGCCTGACACAAGCATTTTTAAACATCAGTAGCCGACCTGGGGGAGTTTCGCTAAGGCAGGAGAAAAGTCAGACATGACAAAACGATTGCGTGATTCACAAGTTCCAGTTTGGATTGAGACACATTGGATCTGAACTCGGCAAACGTCCCGAGATGATGAAGGCAAGACCAGAGCCAGATGAACATAAACATAACATAAAGATGAACATAAAAATCAGACCAAGATTCCTTACAAAAAGAGTTTGATGTAGCAGGCAAGATGGCTGAGAGAATCCCTGACCTTGGGATTTCAGTTTTCTCTTTTCATTTAATCATAAAATGTTTACAGCCTCGTTATGTGCACATGTGTTTAATAGAGTCTAAGCACATGTGCAAGTCAAGCAGTTGTAACACTGTTTGGGCATTAAAGCTGCAGTACCTAACTCTGATTAGGTGTTTCTGACTGGCATAAAAACCTTCACAAATTAAACACTTCACCGTATCGGTTCGCCCACTTGGACGAAAAGATACTGCGCTGGCTGCCTCTCTTACCTTGGACCCTCAGCTCGGCAGATGAATAAATCGTGCCGTGTTTGTTCTCGGCCACACACTGGTACATCCCGGAGTCCTCCAGGGCCAGGCTGCTGATTTTCAGATGCGCTCCGTTCACCGTCACCCGATCCTTTTTCAGACAGAGAGCGTTAATAAGATAACATGAGAGGGAAAGAGTGAAGTAATTTCCAGAACTGTCTTCAACTGAGCAGCAGAGCGACCAAGCAAGAGCTAATTCAGTTCTGGATAGAAACCAAAGAGCTCACAGCTGTTCAGCCAGAGCAGCTGTGGTCCTGATCAACCAATCCTGAATGCAGCTGTAAATGATTTAAAACTAGAATTTCATTTTTGACTTCATAAACTAAATATCTGAACAGGACGTCTTAAAGGAGCAGAAATGCTCAACAGAGGTTCTGCGTGTTACCTGAGTGGTGAGAAACAATCCGTTGCGTATCCAGCGCACGGCGGGTCGAGGTTTCCCAGCAGCTAAGCAGCTCCAGTGCAGCTCTGAGCTGATCTCCACCTCCGAGTCGCTCATCACCTGCAACCACTCCGGCTGAGCTGCAAGAATGGAGAGAGAGAGACAGAGAGAGAGAGACAGAGGCTGGTCAAACAAAGACAAAACATCCCAGATGAACGGTGCATTTCCCTAAAGTCCTCTCTGGTTGGCACCTTGCACAATGATGCGTCCCTGGTACGTGTCGCGTCCTTCAGAGTTGTAGGCTTCACACTCATAAATTCCCTCGTCGTCAAAAGAGAGTTCAGGCAGGGTGAGGGTGTGGCTCTGTGTGGACGAGCCTGCTTTGGACGGCATTAAACCATCAACCTTCCTCCACCGAAGCCTTGGGACTGGACTGAAAAACACAAAAGAGTTTAGATTTACTGAAAGTCAGAAAAACAACAAATCAACAAATTTCCACACATATTAATGTGGAAAGAAACGTTCTTCTGCTGCTGCTCGGTCACTGGAGTGATGGCAAGTGAGACTTATCCAAACATATCACGGTTTGGAACCTTATGAGGCTCTGAAGTTACTTAGCTCACAAGCCAAAGCAGTGGTGGGTTTTTCATTTGAATAGAACTATAGCGTTTCATTTCTACAGTTGAACTCCAGGGGGCATCGTTACACCTGAGTGACCGCTGGATTGCTGCAAGTGCCATAATTAAGACAAGGCGAGTTGATTTATAGAGCAACATTCATACCAAAACCCAGACAAACAGCTTTAGAGGCCATCAAAGGAAAGACAAAAAAGAAAACACCGTTGATATACGGGAAATTGCTTAAGAGTGTAATAACACTTGCAAACGTCACACATCCAAACTGAGTCTTTACCCTCGTGCTTCAAGAAGGCAAACATTTCACTGTTCGGAATCAAATGTTTTTAGTCCCTATTGAATGGAGCCAACAGTTTCTGCGTAACTCAAATTTTTCAGTGACGATGTTCCAGAGTGGAGGAGCGACGAATAAACGGCTTATTCCTGAAAATGCTGAGTAAGCAGGTCTCTGATGTGACAAATCCTACATAGATTTACTTTCACAAGAGGAGAATTAGTCCTTGTGAACAACCTATGTGATATACATATAGATATATATATAAAATCCACTATGCCACATTTTTGATAAGATGCTGCTGCCTGATTTCATTTTTTTTAACCACTACTGCAATAATCTAAGCAGCTTTAAATAAAAAATGATCCAGTTTTATTGTTTTTAAGTTACATTTTTAATATATTAAAGAAAATCTGAGTGCTTACTTTCAATCTCTTTAAGAGTTTAGAAAGTATTTTCATATTATTTTCTTTCTTTTCCTTCTTAGAGGTGAGTTGCGTGAAAACATGAGTTAAAAACGTCTCCAGTAAAGTTTTTATTTGTAGAATATGCTCTGATTTCTTGTTGCAAGCTTACTTTCCGTTCGCAAAGCATTCCAATTGGGCGGTGTGCCCAGCGAGGGCGTAGGTCTCTGCTGGGAAGCGCAGCCTAATGCTTGGTGCTGACCTCCTGCGATTGGCTGAAAAGGAGAAAAAGGAAAAAACAAAAACTGATCATTTGATGGTGAATTATTTGGGGTTTTGACACAGAAAAACTAATAAACTAATAAACTTCATTAAATTATTGATGAATAATTTACGGCAGCAGAAAGACATCCGGTGATCTTACCGTCTGGCAGCACAGTGAGCAGGCTGCCCTTGCTAAAAGTGCTTTTGGTGCTGATGTCCAGATTGATGGTCGTAAAGCAGAAGTAGTTCCCAGTGTCATTTAAATCTGCTTTGGCCAAGTACAGGTTCCCAGTGACCTGCGACACAAACCAGCGTCCGTCGTCCTTCCTGATGAAGTTGGGAAACTCGTTGAAGTACCAGCGATACGACAGAGCTGCAGAAGACAAACAGGTGAAGTACGGTGAAAGATGTCGCATGTGGGTTACAGAGAGTTGCATGTTCAGGGCATCTCAGGCTGTTTACTCTTCGTCCAAAGAATTTAAAGATTTTTACCCAACAGCTTAAACTACAGCTCATTTGTCAGACAAATACATCTAATATTTTTCTTTATAATAAAAACAACTTCAAAATTTATTTTCATGTTAGAACTTAAAAATGCGGCTTCACACTACCCTGCTCAGAGGTTTACGTTTCCACTACATCCAGTTTATCACAATAGTATTATATGCTGGGCCAGTTTTAATGACATTTACATTTTGGGTGCCAATTGAAATTACAGATGAATAAATAGTACATAACATCTGCTCAGGTTGATGCTTCCTCTGTGACCCATAGTGCCAGTACCACTTTTTTTGTACACTACCAAAAATAACCTTAAGAATTTTTTTTTTCCTTTATCTAAATCGACTGGCCGTAGTTGACTAAGCAACCTGTTGTTTAACCATGAAATAAACTGTTAATAAGAACATTTCATGGTATTTTTTTAATTACTTTTCTTAGCTAAATATGTCTGGCTTGGTTTTTTTCAGATGTGTAAAAATCAAGAAGTCGCATAAAAACAACCTGCCTCACAACATTAGGCCGGCTGGATCTCAGAAAGCAACGCACACGATTGTTAATTGTTGTGCAGTCAGAGTCGTGACCCAAAGCACACCAGCAGGTCCGGCTCCTCACGGCTTCAAATATTACAATTGTGGAGTTGCCCAATTAAATTGTGGATATGGCACAGACTGCCATAAACCTAAAGAGGCTGTTCATGCTCAAAAGTCCTGTTGTGAAATGTACTAATCACTCCTTTCTATTTTCTAAATGTTTTACACTTAAGATTTTCATCAACTTGATTTTTGATCATTTAAGGCTTAAAAAAAATATCTTAACACTTTCTCAATGCAGCAGTCATACATCATACACGCCTTAAGCTGATCCAAGTTCAACGAAATGCTTCTAAATGTTATTTTAGCACTTTCACAAACACCAACAAAGAGCTTATTGTTCTATAATATCCGACAGCTACAACGCTCTGGTCTCATGCCAGAAGTGTGAGTGCAGCAGACGTGCTACCTGGGTAATGTGGGGGCGGCTGGCAGGCGAGGAAAGTGCCGGCGCCCTCGTACACGGTCTGTGAAGTCCTGCTGTCGAGAGAGAAGTCGTGAAGGTCTGAAGGAAGATGAAAACACAGAGATTAAGGTGGAAATATCAAACACCACAGACTGCTCACACACGGACGAATCATGTTGTAAAATCGTGCAGATTTGCTGCTAAATTAAACGAAGAGCCACTCATCCATAAAGGTTCGACTCACAGCCAAACTTGAGGTTAGCAGCTCGGCTGATGATCGTCCCACACGGGTTCTTAGCCAGACACTGGTACGATCCGGTATCTTGGGAACTGTCAGGGCTGCTGATCACCAGGCTGCCAGCCACCAAACTGTACCGGCTCAGCCCCAGCTCCAGGACTGTGCCGTTCAGTTTCCACCTGCAGGATCAGAGTCAGCAGAATAAAAACAAACTGTACAGAAAAAAACTAGATTTCAAGTGCTTTCCTTTGTGTAGGGCACTAGATGTAAATTGGTGTTGCGCTTCTCCAGCAAATATAGCTGGAAATAAAGTTTTGCTTAGTGGGAACATGCCAATTTCGAAAAAACTGGTTTTTGGTGAAAAGATGAGGTGGGTGTTTTGGTCGTATCAAGTCGGTTTATTGCACAAAACTGAAATTAAAACACTTTTTTGCATCATGTGATCATGATCAACCACCAGATGTTTCTACTGGCGCAATCCATGAAGAAAACGATGACAGGAAGTAGTTATAGGACCATAATGTGTCGGCATGTTTTTTAATGACTTATTGTGTGAACAAACTTATCATGTGTGATTTAATTGCTGTTTTATTTAATGGAAATATTGCATTGTGTTTTTTGTAATATCAGCCGAATATTGACAAAGTTTTGCACCCATTTGTAATGGATACACAGCATCGTATTGGAAAAAAGAACATCATTTTTCAGAAATAGCTTTTATTGAAAAGTTGATGTCACTTTTATAGAACCACAATTTTCTTTCTACTTTTAGGGTTTCACATTAAAAAAAACTAAGCTTTTGCTAAAAGACGAAGGATGTATTTTCTTCGATCGGATGCAGATAGTTCATAAAATTAAGTTTAAAAAGCACACAATTTGAATTTACAGTAAAATACCTTTAAATACCTTGTAAAAGGATTCAATGTTCGGCTGTCAACCACCGCATGTCGTTATGTGGATGAAACTTGACTAACAGTAAATTCCTTTCTAGCTATTAATTTGCTCCATAATTACACATTTTTTGGGTTAGTAAGTATAGTTAGGGCAAGAAAAGATGTTGTATATCTGGGTTATTCATAAACACAGTTAAAATGAAACCAAAATGTCTTAATATGGGTAGAAAAACAAACGTGTTTATGCGCGTGTGTGTGCGGCGGGGTGTGCACGTGTGTGTGCGCATGGGGGCGTGTGCGTGTGTGTTACCCACGAGTAGGTTGCAGGTGGACTGGCTCTGGCCTGGCAGCTCAAAGTTATTTTGCCTTCAGTCAAGCCCTCTGGGTAAATTAAGCTGCTTGGCTGCTCTTCAAACAGTGGTCCTCTGTCGTGACCCGACACACACACGTTTCCTGTTAGAAACCAGATTTCAAGGAGGACAAGATGCATCAGAAGCATCTCCAAATTTTGCTTTGTTGTGCAATATTAATAACTTGTAAAAAAAAAAAAAAAAAAAGCTAGCTCATATAAACTGGGGTCTGGAAGTTTCCAGAGGAAACATCTTAATCTTTGCTGTGAGCTACTCAAACATTGCCTCATTTTGTTATGTTAAATCAGAATTATACAACTGTTGAAATGTTGCTGTAGGTGGATTGTTACCTCTATAAGGAGTAAATCACAGGCGGTGCCTTTGGTAATGAAAAGTAGAAGAACCAAAAATGATGCGAATGAGGGATGGTTAGGATGTGGCATTACGCCAAAACTATCAAAATGTAAAACATGCATTTTTTCTGCTAAAAATTAACCTCATTCCAAAAAAAAAAAAAAAATTTACTTAATAATTTTACAGCAAATGCATCTCAGTAAGGAAGCTAAACTTTTTTAGTCAGTATCAATATGACTAGAGAGTCCTTTGCCTTTCAATAAAAGTTCATAAAGTAAAAGTTATTTTCAAAGTTTCATGGTGTGGCATAAGGCTATTTTAATGCTTTTGTGTGATCACTTCTGTTTCTGTTTCTAAATCTACAACTTGTTACATGAGCAATGTGGTTGTTAAACGTTGACTTATTGGGTATTAACTTTGTTGTCTTTAATTTTTAAATTCCTAAAAATTGCCGTTTTAAATCATTGGCATTTTAGAACCGGTTTCTGAAATCTCTATGTTGAACTGGAGAATTAAAACTCCAGTTCAACATGAATTTAAAACCTAATATTTATTTCTGAACATGCATTCTGCCAGCAAGTCAAAAACAAAAAGAAAATGATGTGTAAAACTGTAAAATTAAAATTGCACTGTTTAATAATTATTAACTTTGTGCCCATTAGAAGATGCCACAAAGTAGAAAGTGTAGAAACAAAAAGTTTTTCTTTTGTCCTACTTAACCAGATCAGGACATTTTTCCCGATAGAAACCATAAAAACATTCATATCTGATGGAACTCATCACCTAATATGATTTTATTGTCACTAAGATCATCATTGCAATAAATGATGCGGTATTAGTCATTGCTGCTCGTGTGGTGTGTTTGTCAGCGGAAACATTAATCTGTCTAATAACTCGGAGGTATGAAACTTACCATCTGCCTTCAGAGCGACAGAAATGAAGAAAAGCAAACCCAACAAAACGTCCATCCTCTGGATCCAACTGGGTCACAATCTGCAGAGAAATCCCTTCCTCCCGGGAAGGACTGCCCACTCTGTGCCTGAGTAGAAATGATGAAAAAAATGCTTTCACAAAAACCTAAGATCGTGGAATTCCATGTACTGCAAAATGAATGTAACCAAATAAAACACATGTAACGGCAGCATTGAGCAATTTTCACACAGCTGCAGCATAAGGTTAAAACATGAGACTAAAAAAAATCGTCTGCAAACTGACTCAGAGATTACACTGAAAACAATGAGTTCATTTGTAACAAGTAATAAAATGAAGTTTATTCAAGTGAATATATCGATTTCATTAAGTTGTCATGTCAAACAAACATAAATAAATTGAGTTTCACAAACTCCGATTACACGTCAAAATCAACAGTATTTTTTAAACAACTTTTAGTGTCAAAGCAAATATGGATTTGTGTAAAAATAAAGACAACTAAATCAAATATTTAACATAAAGTGAATGAATGCATAAATATTCACCCACTTCAAGTCAGTATTCAGTAGATGCACCATCGGCTGTGGTCACGGCAGAGGATGGGTCTCAATCAGACACCGCAATGCCTGACATTATCGGGTTTTTGGTTAATGTTTTGTTTTTTGGTTGTTGTTTTTTTTTCAGAAAAGCTGCATTTTCTTGACTGTGATTTCATTGTAAAATCAATCAAATTGGTAAAGCGTCCAAAGTGGAGAACATTTTTTATAAGCACTGTGAATCCATATTTATCCAGCTAGAACAATTACAGATTCAATTTCTGGAGAAAATAAATACTGGAAATAATAAATCCAACAATTTCAAAATATTTCACTGAGCTGATTAACTAACAGGCAGTGAACCAGCTACCCTGAAAAACTGCAACAGAGACAGAAAACAGGCAAACAAAAGTCCTGGTGAAACTTAAGGAATAAAAATTGTTTTATCATCATTTTGAAGATTTTCTTGTTAACATTTTTTTTTGTTTTTTTCTGTTGGTGGAGGTGTTCCAGTGATGATGGCGTCCAGTTTTGTTTGCTGTGTCTGATCTGTGGTTTCTGCGTGGGGTCAGGGAATGGGGGGGGGTTCTCATTTACATACAATGGACAGGTCAACAGGTCATCACTCCTAACCTGACTGTCTGTGACCTTCAAGCTGCAAACTGTCTCTGGTCGTCTACTAAAGCAATCTTGGCTTTCTGTTCAGGCTGCGGCTTTAAGTCATAAGTAAAATCTTTATTCGTATCGTTTTTTTATTGTTGTTTTTGCCGTATCAGAATCAGAATCACATTTATTGACCGAGGTGTTGAGCACAAACGAAGAATCTGATTTCCGTTTAACTTCAGCAGCTGGAGCACACTCTCCAGGTCCCTCTACCACCATCGAGGGACCACCAGTTGTTTCGCTTCCATCAACTCCTCGGCAATATGAGTTTGAGGAATTTAAAAAGCAACGAGTCCCTTTGAACAAGAAGAAGCAGTTTGTGTTGGCATGAGGCGCATTGCTTTACACACGGTCAACATGTAAAGATGCTGCTAGGAATCCATCTTTGGTCAGGTTAATATCAATTTAGAGTGATATTAATTGGGTTTTGTTGTTAAAGCATGATTAGCTCATAATAACTCTTCTTCTGGTGAAATTCCTGCTGTATTGGGATGTTATTGTCTGTGCAGTGATGCCTTGTGTAATAGAATAGTCTGTTTACTGACTGGCAGCTGTTTGGTACCAGCTTGGTTTCGTCAAAAAAGTATTTAAGGCCTAGTAATGATTAATTTACTTGACGTTTCTACTATCTGTGTCATTCATCAGAAAATGACTGGGTGACATTTATTTCTTGGTTTGTCTCATGTTCTACAGCAGCGATATAATCTAGAACTTTGTCCTAAAGAGGAAAACTCAAAAATCTAAAGCGTGGAGTCGATGCAGCGGTTTTCATTTTGGGCCATATCAAGATAATGAATGTTCTCAAGGGGCCGATTATTGTGCCAGGGCGTCTGAATAAAACCCATTACCAAACTGTTGAAATATTAATAAAAAGTTGTCTCTGCAGTGCATTCAATGATAATTATTAAATAATATTAAACATCTTTCTCCATTGATGGAATTTGGCAACACAGAAATAAAAACTGCTTCAGTTTGATTGATAAAATAATATTCAAGCACACAAGTGATATGTTAAAGGTTCTATGCATGTGGTCCCCTAGTGCAGTATTTGGCCCATAGGGGCGCTTGGGTGTCACCCTACCATATGTGGAGTGGGGAAAAAATATATAAAAATGATCCGAACATTGTTTTTTAAAAAAAACTGTACTATTCAAAGCAGTTTTTCTAAATAGTGTGTGCCTAAATGTAATCTAAGTTATTTCCCCCTCTGACTCATTTAACAGGGAGTTTCCCAAACAGACTTTAGCCAATCATGTTTAGTTGCTAAGGGGAACAGAAATAAACATCTGGCCAATCAGCATCACTTCTTTGGGCCTCTTTGAATGTCATTCCTCCCACAGAAAAAGCTAGAAAGTTTTGCATCACTGTGATTATAAAGTTAGTGATGGCATCGATGGAGAGCAAACTTCGACTGGATTCTCCATCCTGAATGACAACGAAGAGGATTTTTACCGATGGCCAATATGCTGCATCTTCTGTTATTTTTTTTTGTTTTGTTTTAGCTGCCATTTTGTCCTGCTCTTTTTACCCTGCTGTTTGCTCAGATTTAAACTTCTAGGCAATAATTCATCAGTTTGACATTTTCGACTGTTTTGAGTCTGATTCACAGTCAGCTGTTGACAGATTCAATGAATAAACACTGGATATTTTGGAAGTTAGTGAAAAGACCTTTCTACTGTTAGCTAATTGAACTATATTATATAATCCTACTGGACTAAGAAGAAAAATCTACTGGCAAATCATATCCACTGAGACTTTCTTCACCGGCTTTAGCATCTCGAGGGCCATGTAAAAAGCTATGGAGCCCTGAATTTGGCCCCCCGGTCTCAAGTTTGACATCTGTGAAATAAATAGGAGGTGGGACAAGGGAAGAAGATGTGAGTAGAAAGGATGAGACAGAATGTAGTATCAAGCATGACTTTGATTTTCTACTACAGAATCCCCTGAGTGGGAGTCCATAGAAGAGTAAGGTCTGGTATGAAACCCCCCCCGAATCAAACTGTGACCCAGTGCGTGTTCTGACACCTGTCTACCAGAACCATCAACACAAAGTCCAGCCTTCCCACCAACTTCTACCAAGGAGCCACCGTTCCTTCCTCTGACCGGTTTTAACAGATACTGACCGGGAACTCCTCACCACAGCTACAAGACGCTCTGAACATATGGACCATGTCAAACTCCCCTCAGACACTTATACTATTTATTTCTCCTTCTAAAACACTATCTCTGAGCAGGCCCGTCACAGTAGCAAATGTTGCTGGACGATAAATTGTCCCAGAAATCATTGCGATACACGATAACTGTCATTTTGAGAGCATTTCCAAGTCATTTATTCCTGATCAATGCAAATTTGCATTCTCAAAGTCTAATAAACTTTAATTTTGTACAGAAAATTTCCCCTCCGCAAATGGAGGATATGTCAAATATCCAAAATAAAACACGATAAACGACACAGCCGAAACCATTAAATAAAACGGATGATCAGAAATTACCCTTCAAAAAAAGATTAATCCTCAGAATGGAAATGATCGAGCTCATTTTAATTGATCATTGAATAATTTCTTATTGCGACAGGTTTAACTCTGAGGCACAAACAGTAACGATTACATCCCGTCCACTAACAGGTGCCCTGATCCAGCGATGTGTGAGATTAACTTTATCTTTCTCGGTGGTCATTATAATTTGCCCGATCTGTGCAAAGGGACCAGCAGCCTCAGCCTATGAGGACGCTGGAAATGGAGCATGGACTCGTCAGGTTTGTCTGCAGGAAGCTCTGCTCGATGGAAAAGAATAAGCTGATGTGTTATTGTGCAAACCCTGAATACCGCAGAATAAAAAAATAATAATAATAATAAAAAAAAGCAGCAGCATCCCGGAGCATCATTTGCTCAAGAAGGGGAGGATGATCTGGTACGAACCAGGGAAGATGATAGTGCGGTCGGGTTGTTTACCTTTTCCGAGATGCTCCGCTCGGAGCGGCGATGCGGAGCTGCGGAGGTCGCTGGAACGGAAGATGGAGGGCGGCTGGCCGGCCGGCCGGGCTGGCTGTCCTCCGCGCTCTCCTCCCTGGGCTCGGTCCTTGTCGCTACCGTCGCTTCTTCCCTGCAGGTGGAGCCCAGTTCCGCCGCTGCTCTCTACCTCTGTCTGATCACTTCCCTCAGTGTCATCCTTCCTTTCTTTGAATCGCGTTCTTCTCCCGTCAGTGTAGTCAAGTCTGCGGAAATTCAACAACTTCCGGTCTGATATCGCGTACAAAAATCTGCAGCACAGCCCTCATTTTTGCGACCAGTACGAAGCTTTACGCTACTTCTACCGCAGGCTGTAAATAAACTCAAATATTATTGAAAAGCCCATTTATTGGAACTTTCTTACTAATGGAAATGCATTATATAGGTGCACTAAACAGAGATGGATGTTTTGAAGCTTTTACTTCTGTTAATTATGGTGGGATTCTACTAATACAAACATGACATTTTAAATTACAATAATTACATCACACCAATAAAAAGAAAACACTAGTTATAGATACAGAAAAGTGGGCTAACAATTCAAATAAATAAAAGACTTGAAATATTTCAACCTATTCAGAATGAGTATATATACACAGGTTTCACTTTCTGAAATCACTGACAATGAATATCGAACTTTTTCACAATTAAAAAAAAGTTTTGATTGTCTAGATTTACCTAATATGTTCACTTGCCGAAAACAAGAAATCGAGCTTTTATACTGAAGGCACCGCTGGTCAGTTTCCGGTAACGGTTTGGCTCTCACAGCCTGGTGCGCATGGGGCGCTGCTCCAGCGCTGCAGACCGCTGTGAGACCCAATACACCGGAACGCCCCACACACTCTTGGGGAAGTCTTTGACGTTAAAAAAAAAAAAACTAAAAAAAAATAATAACGTTACTGACAGAGAGCGCATGCGCAGAAAACAATTGCCTAAGCTCTATTCAACCAAAAAATAATAATATTTTAGTATACGAGTTGCATGTAGTACAGATGCAGGGAAGGTGGTAGGGAAAGCCTGGTGGAGTTGGGGCCCTGGTGGAGTTGGGGTCTGGTGGAGTTGGGGCCCTGGTGGAGTTGGGGTCTGGTGGAGTTGGGGTCTGGTGGAGTTGGGGCCCTGGTGGAGTTGGGGTCTGGTGGAGTTGGGGCCCTGGTGGAGTTGGGGTCTAGTGGAGTTGGGGCCCTGGTATTAGGGCCTCCAGCAGCTTTATAAATGCCTTCTCCTGCCCCCTGAGTCGGGTCTGGATGAGTTCTTCCCCATTATGAGATCCTACCCACAGACTCCCAGCCTCTTTCCATTTCTACTAGTAAACAAACAGTTGCATGTAGAAACTGTTGTCCAAGCTGCTTGTCCTGTAAGCTATAATTTAAAAAAAAGAACGGCAAATTATTTCAGGCGTTTCTATAACTAATTTTTATTATTATAAATTTTTTTTCTGATTAGAACTCTGACCAAACAGAAATTATTTTAAGCCTCCAGATGATAAATATGGTTTATTGCACCAAAAAAAATTTTAAAAAGCACATGACCACATTTGGTTCCTGTAGATGACAAAAAAAAATGACAGAAAACGGTTTTAAACCCTTCCAGTGACCCTAGCAGCTTAACTGCTTGACTCTTCTCCAGACTTGTTTGGGTGCTTTGCAAAACAAAAGTACACAGTGATGCAGGAAAAGACCAGCAGCAGTCTGAGCTCAGTTCAGGACCGGCTGCAGAGCCCATGTGAGGGTCCTTTGTTTGTGGGCTTTGGCTGCTGAGAAGTGAGGCAGAAGCGGGGTGGCAGGTGCTGTCTCCGCTCCTCCTCCTCCTCCTCCCTTCCCGCTCCCTTCCTCCTCCCAGGGGAGCTGGGCTGAGGGTGGAGTCATCTTACCAGTAAGAAGAAAGAGGGCTCTCCAGTTCTGCACCACAAGCAGATCTGATGGTTTGAGAATGTCACACAATACTTCAGAAATCATCACGTAATTCGAATTTACTGTTTGTGCAAAAATATTTGACAGTCTTGGTTTGTATATCCATGTAGGAAAAAAAAATAAAAAAGAGCTGAAAAATGACATTATTTCCTTTCTCCCTGCTCATAATAATAATCTGGAACAAAAATTGTTTGATAAAAGGTTAAACACAGAGCCAGCTTAGGCATTGCAATAGCTTATCTTTGCACAAAAAAAAACAAAACAAAACAGTTAAACGCTTTTTATTGTTCATTTTTTTGTACTTTTGAGTGGAGTTTAATGTGTAAATGTTTGATTGAAATAATAAACTGTGGGGACATTATCTGAGATCAGGTTTTCTTCTTCAGTGAATAATTGTGAAACAAATTTAACTCCATAGGACACCCAGATCAATGGCTTCTGAAGAATCACAAAGGTTTCAGCGATGAGCGATAGCTTAAGTCCTTTGTGACAGGTGAACAAGGGTCATCATGGAGGTTGAGGTATGGAGCTTAAAGAGAAACATTACCAATGCTTCAGATTGTTGGGCTATTTTATGGTCAGATGTACAGAATGTGTGTGCATTAGCCGTTCCAGTCTTACTTTACGGTGAGGGCTCCCTCCACGTAAAGAAAATGTGTTCAATCTGAGACAGGCTTGAAGGCTTAACAGACAAAGGTTGCAGTGATGAAGGCGGAGTTTCAGAAAAAGCTGGAGCTTCTTAAAGAGACAGAAGCCCAATTTATCTCAAGGCACTAAATTACAAAGTCAAAGTCTTTTTTGATATACATAGCATTTATATGACAACTGAAGGCAACACAGTTACTTGATTATGCTAGAAAATGGAACTATGTGCCTGAAAACTACATCGTACCGCCCCTTTAAAGCAGCAGTTGCAGCAGGAAGTCCCCAACAGGTAGCAATATCCCAGCATTGAGTCGGTGAACGTAGTTACTTGTGGGAGTAGCAGTTTACCATACTCACAGCTTGCACGTTGCATCAGTTATCACCGTCTAGAAAACCTCACATTCCCCCTGACCAGGCTATCATATTTCCAAGTTGTTAAAGACAGCAAGGCTGTCCTGAGACTGCATCCATCTGCTGGCCCAGAGCTGCACAATCAATACTGCTGATATTAAGGATGGTTAAAAGCCTTTGGAGTAACCGGAGAGATTTTTTTTAGCCTAAAGCATCAGGGGGTCGCCCCGGGTGTTGCCCCAGGGGATGTTGAATGTCCCTGCTTGTCCATTACAGTCAGGTCCAGCTAACTTTCCTAAGGTTACGAGGAGATTTTTGATGAGAAATATAGTTTAAGGCTGCCTTCATTTAAATCCTCTAAAAAAAGAGGTAAATGTAGCCTGCAACATGTGACTTCTTGATGACTTGACACAATCAAATAATCATGTGGAAAGAAGAAGGTCGTCTCAGATTAAGACAGTAATCCATAGATCTGCTCCAGGTGGTTCTACAACTAAATATTTAATAAGCTGCAAAAATATGAATCACAATTCTAATCGTAATACCAATGTGTGTATTACAGTCGATCCCTTGGAATTAGGCACCACAGCCATCCCTGAACAGCTAAAATCTGCAAATGTTTGAGACCGCCTTTAAAAAATGTTTTATGCTGCCTATTTTAATGGTTTGAACAATTAAAATATTGTTCAAACCATTGAACAATATTTCAATGGTTTGATAAATATTAAATATATTTCACAATATGTTTAATATTGTTAAATATATTCAAACAATGCTGTTTGAATATTGTTAAATATATATTAATATGCATTAATATTCTCAGCGGAAGCAACATAAGTTAACATCTAGAGTTTTTCCATATTTACGCTCTTGGAGGTGCAGCCAATCAGAGCCAAGAACAATGAATGGTGCGCCTGGATTGGCTGCTTTGCAAACACCAACCAATGGAATTTCAAGTAGCATTATGTCTTTGTATTCTAGCTTCCTGATTGGCTAGAATCAAAAGCAGAGCTAAGGAAGACTGCTTGCTTCTGCAGTAGCGCCAAGACGATTTCTAGCGGACATATTATTGCATATTAAGGCATATTTGGTGTTTGAACTATTAAAATAGGTAGCTATAAGGGATTTAAGGGGACGTCTCAAGTAACCCCCGTGAATGCCGAGGTTCCACGCTAACTCCATGGACTGGATCTGATGTACTTGAATGAGGAGGTGCGTCTCTTTATGAACAAACTTTTCACTAAATCAGTCAATCAAGTTTATTTGTGTCGCACATTTCGCTAACAAGGCAGTTCAGCGTGCTTCACATCATCGTACGGCTTACTGTAAGCTTCAGGGAGAACTCCTGATGGGAGGCTCTTCCTGTAACGCCACCAAACTCTTCCATCTCCTGCTACATGAAGCGCAGCTAATGTGTGCCGTCATCACAGTGTGACACATTAACACCCACCACACTCAGCACACCACCCTCTTCTGCCCTCCATCTGTCTCTCTCTTGGGGCTTGCGGAGTGACTCCGTAATGATGTGGCCCGAGCGCAGCAGCCTGATAATAGCAGACGACCATTAGCTCTATTACACACGGGGAAACACCAGCCGCAGCAACAAATAGCACTGCTATTGTTTCCCTGCCCCGCCTCTTCCACTTTGCCTAATCAGAGCATTTTGGGACTCGAGCCATAAAGAGGTGAGTCAATAATAAAAATGTAGCTTAGCACTATTTTCATGTCTATGAATGGAAAGCAGCGTCGGATCACCTCCGAAACATTTTCGTTCCGGACGGATGTCAACTGAAGCTCTTCCGGTTGCTAGCCGACTAGCATGGATAAAGGAATGCACACTCATACTTTAAACTCACCAGATTGTGCTGCTATAGCAACAAACACTGAAGTTAAATCCTACTACTGCACAGTGGACCGCCACCTGCTGCAAGGATTTTCCTATGGAGCGTAACTCCAATTTTTTTTATTTTATTTTATCTGTATAATAGATTTTTTTAAAAATCTAATTAATGATTTTTTTTAATGACATACTGCTTATAAAGCTGAAATAGGCCTAGAGCCTAAATGCTGCTTGATTCGCTGGGATTTGCAAAACAGCCAATCCTGGAGCTGCATTCATTTTCCTTGGCGCTGATTGGCTGAACTCTGAAGAACAGAGAAAAGGTACTGCGGTAGCGCTAAGCTGCTCCATCTTTGCGTATTAATACATATTGAGGAATATTATGTATTTAAGATGTTTAAAAAAGGAAGTTTTAAGCACTATTTGCTGCGGACTGTACCTAACCTCAGGAGGCCACGCCCTCCACCGAAAACTTTTGGCGCTTTAAAGCAAATAAGACCAACTTATTATCTGTCATCTGACACAAGATCATCTTAATAGGTCAAGAGAGCCAAAAACGGAGCTTTCCAAGTAAAAAGGCACTTCCTGTTCACAGAAGGCGGGGCTTAGATTACAGGCTAGGATGACATAAGATAACCAGATATGCCAGAAAAATCACTCATGCCAAGTTTGGTGCCAGTTGAGTTTTTTATGTGAAAGTTATAGTGTTTCGTTTGTTTTGAGTACGCCAAGTTCGCCGCTCTGCCACGCCTCAATTTCTTTGATAACTTTTAAAGCCCTATGCCTTAACTGCATTCTGACCAAGAATGAAGCCGATAGGGCGAAATCTCCAGGAGGAGTTCGTCAAAGTTTGATGTGAGTAAAAGTGAAAAATTGCCAAAATTTTTTTACCATTGGAAATGGTGAAAGAGCAGCTCAGTGGACTGAGCTGAAGAAACAAATGGCATTGATGCAAAAGACAGCTGCAGAGAAAGAGAACGCTGCCAGAGAGAGAGAGACTTGTCTTCAGAGTTACCTGGACAAAGCCATAGAGGCAAACATCGGCCTGACCAAAAAATATGAAACGGATGTTTCAACCCTGAGGAGACAGGTGATCACACTGGAGAGGGAGCTGAGTGATGATAAAGAAGCTCATGCTGACTTGGAGAACATGAACAAAATGCTTTATGCAGAACTTCAGCAAGAAAACAAAACCGTTGGCCAGAAAATTGCCTCATTGCAAGAAGCTTCGATAGAGGCAGAGAGAAGCATTAGGCTAAAGCTTGAGCAAGCCAGAGACGCGAGTCTGGAAATGGCACAAAAGTACCAAGTAGACATTTTAGCTCCTCAAGAAGAAATAATGGAGAAGGAGCATAGAGATGAGCGATATTGGCTTGTGGAGATTGAAATACGAAACGGAAAGAGAGCAAAATTCCTCAATGCAGAGAAAAACATTCTGCAGAAGGAATTAGACGAGGTCAAACTCAAGCTGTTCTTGAATGAAGTCGAGTATAAAAAAGAGCTGGATGCTACGACGGCCGAAATTGAGCGTCAACTTGAGCGCAACAGAAGCTCTCCGAGGAGCTAAAGCAGAGAGACCAAGAGGATGCTGAAGCAAAGGCTGCCGTCCCAGAGAAGAAGCCACTCATGAAAAAGATTCGCCATGCTCTTGGTTTACGAAAACCTGAAAAGTGGAAGAAAAAGGAGGCTGCAAAAGAAAATGTTTAACGCCCACAAAGGACCCCCAGACGAAACCTGCAGCAAAAGGAGTAAAGAGGCAGAGGGTTGATGAAACTTAACGGACTAAGAATGAATGAGCCAAGTACTCATGGGCAGCTTGGAAAATTAGAGGTGTGGTCTGGACGTTGCCCTGCTTCCAAACTTAACATATTGACTTCATTTCACCAGCACGGACCACGCCACAAAGATGTTAGTTTAAAGATTTAAAAAAAAGAAGGCATGATGCACAGTGGCGCAGTGGGTAGCACTGTTGCATACAAAACACATATGGCGGTCCACTCTGTACACTGTAATCCTTCACAGTGTTTATCCATCACACTCCAGGAAATAAGCTGCTTCCTCGATCCTTCCTCTAAAAAACCAGACTTATTTATTTGTTTCTTCTGCAGTATAAGAGGTTTAACAGCTGATTGACATTCCTGCTACCTAAACAATGTTTCCTCTGACTTCTTGTTGCTCTTCTGTTGGTCAAAGTCGATAGACTATAGTGTTATGATTTACTGCTTCTCATTCAATTTTATGTAGCTGAAAGAGACGAGTTATAGAAAGGATAAACGTTGGACATAGATTACAGTAGTCCAGCCTTGAAGGAACAAATACATGGACTAGTTTTTCTCTCCAAATGATATTTTTAACAATGGGAATGTTGCAGAGGTGAAAAAAGTAGGTAATTGTAGTGCTGTTATGCTGTTATTCCCTTATTATGCAACGTTTTACCTTTCAGTACAGAGCCATGTGGGCTGGGATAGCTTAAGAAATTAAATCAGTATTTTATAACTGCATTTTGCTTATACTCTATTAGCTTTTACATCAAACAAAGCTATAAAAATGTGTCTAAATCCAAATTTGACCTGGAATATTTTTTGACCGTAAAGTCCAAATACCAAATCAGCCAAATGGGTATAATTATGGTAAATTGTTCTTTCAACAAATATCAAGCACTGTGAAAATCACAACCAGATATAAAAGCATGCTAATAACCATGAACTCTTACATGTTTGCATGAGCTCTTAAAGCAGCAAAGTGCGAGAACATGCGGATGAACGTTCGTTAACTTGCGATGCCCTCAAAGCTTCACTGTCAGCTTATATAATAAATCACTGAATTTAAATGATTCATAAAGATAGCTTTGTGTCTCCACTAAATAATTTATGATGCACTTGTTTTGACCTCGGTGGCTCCCTACCCCGTCCAGCCCATTCACCTTCACCCATCCACCATGCTTGTCTAGACATCCTGTGCAGTAATTCCCAACTGGGGCTGGATGTGTGGGGAAGTTGTCTGCTTAGTGAGGCACTGCTAGCCATGCGGCACCAACCGCCCTGACAGAGGAGTGGAAGACAGGGACGGACGGGTGGAGGACGCATGGGAGGAGGGGAAGTGAGACCGAAGTTTGTACAATGCCGTCTCACTGCATGCTCTCCATTTGACCGTGATTTTTGTCTCAGGGTCTGCAGTCTCTCTGTGGGCTGGTCTGGGTGGTGTTTTTGGGTGGAGTGTCGGTTGGCTGATTTCTTTTCTCCTCTTTAGAAGACTGATTGATTGACCCTTCCACCACTAACCAGTCTTTGGTTTGTTATTTTATGCTAGTCATCAGTGGAAGAGTTCCCATTTGTCTTGTAGTGGTTGCATCGTGTTGGGCGGATCACTTATTTCCGTCTAAAGCTGTCGCTAGCATCTTTAGCGGAGGTCGGCGGTTTGATGATTTATTTAGGTCCGTCATTGTAAAACAGGATACAAACAGAAAGCCTAGCTGATTCTGTCAGACGCTCCTTGACGCTCATCATTTGTGCATCTGACAGGATACATAATTGTGCGATTGTGGATTTGTTCTTCCAGATCTGGAGTTTTTATTTTGTTGACCTTCTTGAGAGTAAACCGGAAAGAGACACAGCATCTCTTAACTAACTGCAAACACTTCCACTGAAAAGGTCCAGTTTCAAACAAAATTGGACATTTTCAAATTTTGTTTGAAAATGTTAAAGAAAATCTGACAATTTTTTTCACAACGTGTAACAGGGGGCGGTAATTACTCCCTTGCATTAGCTTTGCATAGACTTAACAGCTAGCATGGCCAGGCTGGTCACGTAGCGGACTGGCTTCGCACAACTAGACCGTGGTTAGCCTCGAATAAGCTAACAACTAGCAAGCTAAAATCTTCTCAAATTGGGGATGCTATATCTGTAAGCTGCAATGGCTAACGGCATTAGCATGCTCCAACTTAAAAACAATACGCTAGCATCTTTGTCCTCTGCTAAAGATGCTACTCCACGAACATTAACTATATTGTTCTACTAACATACTATTTAAAACCTGGTTAGGTATTTGTTAAACTCTTAGCTGATTAAAGTTAAATAAAGGTTAACTTTAGCTAAAGTTAACCTTAGCTAAAGATTAATAAAATAAATAATAATAATTAAAAAAGGCAACAGAACAAAGTTTCCATATTCTGTTAATTTAGTGTATATATTTGAATAGGATTGCAATGAAGTGAACACTTTGTTAAATAAAGGACCATATTTGTCCTTCCACCAACAAATTTGTATTAGTTTAGAGCTAATTAAACCTCATTTCCAAAACTATTCAATTCAAACCACTTTCAAATTTTCCGGTTAAGGTAAAGCGTGTTGTTGACTCAGTCTGATGGAAGCAGAAACACTTGTGTTGCTATTTGTTTGGTTTATTAAACCATAGGTTTGCTTAGCGCAGAGGGACAAAACAGGTTCCGCAAATGATATGACATAGAAATCACGGATTGGTCTGAAGCGCTCCTCCAGTAAAACTCTGCCAGTCCCACCGTCCCCACACAGGATGAGAATCAATACAACACTAAAATCCCAGAGGACTCAAAGAAATCAGAAGTCAGACTTAGAGAAAAGGAGATAGCTTTACTATAAAGAAGTTGTTGCTAGCAGAAGTTGCAACATCTCATACACGCGTATATGGTGAGTATACTTTTTTTTTTTGAGTACTTTACAAACACTTTACTTTGCATGTTGAAGCAAGACTTTAACAAGCTGCTGTGATGCACATGGTAGGTTAAAAAAAAAAGAGATGCAAATATGACAGTTCATAAAAAGCCATACACCACGTGATCAGTCATGTACAAAATCCAGAATCAAAAGTGTATTCTAAAGTTTGAAGCATTTGGAAAGGAAAGAGGGAAAAATAATCATTTACATTTTCTTTCAGAATGTGTAACAGATGGGATGGGGGGGAAAAGAACCGAATTAAGAATCGACAAGTGTACAGATTGTTGCTCGGTTTTGAAGCCAGTTTACTTTTTTTGCCCCTGGGGTCTACTCAGGAAGGAACATGTAAGCAGACGGAGCAGTGCGCGCGTTTCCAGACCACATCTGAAAGAGGAGGGGGAAAAAATGGACACATCCGCAGAGAAAGTTGCAAGCCGGATCCTTCACCGCTTTCCCTTTCCTTGCTTTCTGCTGCGACTCCAGTTTCAAGCTTGTCAACATGTCGGTTTAAACTTTAAAGCGACAACACGCTACAGAACAATGGCATCCAAGACTTCATGGATTTTAGCATGATTATTTTTTTATCAATCACGTTTTGTTTTGAAGTGAGGGCGAATGAGGAAGGCAGCCTGTCAGAGTAACGTGCTTTAGTCTGAAGATTCGCCTCCTCACAGTTCCGCACACGCACAGACCGATTTTACAGCAAAGTTCCTGGAAGAACTTCCTGATTGTGTGATTGGTTAGAGAACATGAACAGTGAAATTATGTGCAAAAATTCTCATCGGTGTCTGTTACGTAATCTGTCAGCAGGCCTTGTTCTCTCCTTGTTCCGTTTAACAACTCTGAGCAAGCATTGGAGCTGGAGCGGACGTTCTGTTGGAGCAATTCAGATCATGAGATATAGTGAGGGGTCGGGATGGTAACCAACTAAATAACATTAATTAGCATTACAGTGGAAAAAAAAATGAAATTTAGTTTTATAACCTTTAGTATGTAGTTGAAGGAAACACTTGCAAACAGTGGCCGTGTTTCCATCAACGATTTTCATACACATTTTGAAGCATTGTGCGGAGCCCCTTAGGGGGGACATGGACAAAAAAGAAATCCCGACTTACTTTCTCGAGATCCCAACTTATTTTCTTGAGACTCCGTCTTATTTTCTCGAGATCCCGCAAAATGAAAAAAAGAAGTCGGGATCTCGAGAAAGTCGGGATCTCAGGATCTCAACTTATTTTCTTGGGATCTCGAGAAAAAAAGTCGAGATTTCTTCTTTTTTTTTTCTTCTCCATGTCCCCTTAGGAGCTCAGTAGCATTGCATTAGAAAATGTAAAAAAATAAAATAAATTCCTACATTTGTTGGCTTTTGTGGGGAAAACAAAAAAGGGCTAATGCACTAAAGTAGAGATGCTGAAACACATTTGCTGAATAAGTTCTGACGTAGCGAACTTTACCATCCACTGGTGGGGTTAAAGACTCCTGGGATTGGGGGGGGTCTGTGCCTTAAAGAGGCACAAAACCTGGAAAAAAGAAGTCCAACATTATGTTTGCGTAACCTGGTTGTTTCGTTCCAGACTGGTAGACAGAGATGTGTTTCACCCGCATTTTCTTTTTTGCAAATTTAAAATTTAGCTCAGAATTCTCGTGACAGTTGGCTGGAACCAGAGCAAACTGTGAATAAACTGGTCGAAAACGGTACCTACTGGCCCAGCACGAACGGGAAGAATATGCGCTACCAACATTTATAGAGTAAAGTGACGACAACATGGCTGCACGTACAGACTTTGCTTTGCGGCTTTCAAATGAGATCCTGGAAGAAAATGAAGGGCTTTCCCCAAGTCAAATCAGTCCCAGGTCCTTCATAACTGCTGATGAACGAACACATGTCTTTGTGCTAATTCCAATAGATATTCGATTGAATCAAAGGCCAGAGAGATGCCTCGCTGCTTCACCTGACGGGTCAGGATAACACTGAGTGTCAGATTGCTCTGTAAAGGCAGCAGCGCAGAGAGAAAGTTCATATCAGGCGCACACAGGTGCAGCATGCCTCACAGATCTCCACCATAACGGAGTCGGATGTAATCTGTCACAGGCCAGAGACGCTGCAGGGATACCAATGTGTGACTTCGTCTTTCTAGATAAGAACGTATAAGGGGAAGAAACAATTAATAATTATTTACAAAACAGTAGGAGATCTTCTTCCTGGACCTGCCTGTACAGAATAACTGCCAAGCAGTAAATAAGAATAGAGATTTTCTGTACAGTGGGTGGAGTTATATTACATAAACACACAGCAAAAAAAAACATGAATACATGATGGTGACAACAGGAGCAGAACAGATAGAAATATTTCTGTTTTTGATTGATTAAAAAAAACAAGGTTTTATTTTTTTTGTATTGTTTCGTGTGTGTGTGTGTGTGTGTGTTTCCGAAAGGCCAAAATGTTCCTAAAGTTGTTTTAAGTTTCAGTGTGATTCTATTTCGGACAATGAAATGCAGCCGCAATAAAAGGCAAAAAATCTGTTTCATTCTTAAATTAAATATGAATATAATGTAGAATTAATATTAATACTATTTCTGTAATAGATATATAAATTAAATTAAATATTTACATGGAGTTCCAAGCTAACTAAAAATAAAAATCAATGTTATTCATTGAAGAGCAGGACTATGTTTACACAGCAGGTCTAGATACTCAAATCCAATTTATTTATTTATTTTTGGGTTTTAAATCATACTACTAACTCAATCCGACCACAACCAACTTCTGTCTGAACGTCAACAACCCCAAAGCAAATCGCAGAAGAAGAAGAACGTCGACGTCACAGAGCAGCGCTGTTTACGGCAACAGTAATGGACGGAGCGCATGTGGATCAATCTGAACGTTCATCCAGCAGCGGGAGACGACAGCATCGTCACAAGGTCATAACAAGATGATAACTTTCAGGATTGTAATTTTCAGCCATTGTTTACAGCCGGAGCTGCTGGCTTTTTCCGGTGCAGCGTTACGACGTATGTCTTGCGTCAATGACGTAAAAGTCAGAGAAAATGCGACGCTCTCTGAAAACGTTCGGATATGTGCCTGATTCAGCACCATATACGAAAGTGGAACAGGTCAGATTCTTCGGGGTGAGTTCGGACTGAAAATGTTGGATATGGGTCATATGTAGGGGGAATGTCGAATTTGGGTCGCATTTGCCTGCTGTGTGAACGTAGCCTCAGATAGTGACGTCAGTGGAAGGAGCCACCCTCCTGAGCACTAAAATAAGGTAATGCATTGAATAAATAATTTAAGTAATCAATATAGGAATCAAAACTATTCCTACTGGGTTTTTTTTACTGAACATGGAGTCAACCAATCAGCTTGCATGGCTATAAAATACTGAGCCTTCCTCTCCAGAAACAACATATTAGTATATGTCATTTTAAAACAATTCAGTTAATTATGACCATACTGCAAACATACAGCATGAGAACAAACGACCATCAAAATGTCAGGCTCTTTATAGATGCGCAAATGGCAGAAAAACACAAAGGTGTGGATTTGTTCACGCAGTTGCGTTAAGACAGAACATTAACAAAGAAATGCGCAATTTTGATCTCCTTTTAAAGGTTGTGGTGATGTAATAGTATCTCATATATTGAAGTTTGCTCGGTTTATAGTGGAGACAAACATCTGTCTGTTGGCTGCAAGAAAAAACTAAAGCATGGAAGCAGCATAAACCCACTTGGTTTTTCACAGGAAGAATTTAAAGTCTGCTTCCACGATCTGAAATATCCAGTGTGTGTGTGTGCGTGTGTTTACGTGTTTGTTTGTATGTGGGTGATGCAGATTTTGATTCCATTTTCAGTCATGAACCCAAATATTGTTGCTACAGATTTTGATGTTTTATTAATAGTGTGCAACAAATCTGTAATCAAAATAAAATATGTGAGGCGCCATGGCAACAAAGAAGCGGAGCGGTGTGGTGGCTTGCTTGCTTATGAGGAAATTAACTGGATTTTTGATATTTTGGTGTTTCTTGCTAAACTACCATTTCTGTTTCTATTTAGTGCACATGTTTTACTATCATGCTCCAAAATATGAGTTTTTTTCTCATTATTATTCAAAAGATGGACTTTTTTTTTACAGTAGATTGTAAGAGGGGCTGAAGCCTGTGCAGTTGCTGGATTTTCTCTCTCTTTCTCTTTTTTTATTTTTATTTTTTACAAGACATTAAAAGGTTGGATTGAACATCGGAGACGAACATGTGGATAAAAACACGCGTGTTCAGATTTAAGATGGCTAACAGAAACCTAACGTTATGTTTTTATAAACCAGATTAAACTCAAGATGTTATGGAGGTTGTGCATAGTTTCAAGGGCCACTAAAATGTGTGCCAGGACTGTGTACAGCATTTATTAGGATTCAATACATCATCTACCAGCTGTGGGAAACCAAAACAAAAAAGAAAATCATTCACTGCGCAGTAAGTATCAATATGATAAACATATCTGCCAGCATCCTGTTCAGATTAACGGTGAGAGGCTGATATGTCACAGGATGGGGTCGGAGTGGACTCGGGGATTCAGATTCAGAGGAACATCTCAGGCAGAGCAGCAGCGAAATGACAGGGGGGACAGAAAACCCAACGAAAGAAACCAAGACTGCTTGCTGATGCATCCAAAGCCACCACTGAAGGCACACTTCAAAGTTTTGCATGGTGAAGAGCAGACGGGGGCGCTCCAGAGACAACTCCTCCTCGCCGTCCAACGATCGCCTCTGACGGATCGTGTAATCAGAGCCAAGAAACGGAAAATTAAAGGCTTGTGGTCTAAGATCACCCCCTTTGCCTCCGAGGGTTCCTCGTCTTTATCCTCTACGGAGGAGAGCCTGCTTAGTCTCCAGATGGAGCCTCCTGCATTTCTGCGTGTACCGTGTGTTAGATACTCGTATAATCAAGTGTGTGTCTCGTGTTCGGTGAGGTGCCTAACGGGAATCAGAGGGGCGCTGGGAGTCCTGCGGTGGCGCTACGCCAGCGAGTAGATGGCGTTGACAGGAGAGGTGGCCTCAGAGCTCTCGTTTCCCTCCGTCTCGTCCTTGTCCTTCTTCACCGTGTACTGGCCGATGAAGGAGCCGTCCTCGTTGAACTGGCCGTCGCCGCCTTCGCCGTAGTCCACGAGGCTGTCATCGCTCTCCTTCACATTGCCGTCCAGCGAAGTCTGGCTGCCCTGCAGAGGCTTGTTGTCCTCGTCGCTGCTGCAATGACCAGCACACAGGTTAGAGATTCAGGGACCAACGTGTCCTCTTCACATGTCAGTGGGACATAGAGAACCTGTCACCAGTTAAAGCTGCAGTGTGAAGCTTTTATAAAAACCATGTTTTCTACATATTTGTTAAAACTGTCACCATCTCGTCACATAATCTTTTAGTATGAGACATAATCTGTGAAAATACTGAACTCTTCCGCTTCCTCCATGAGCTGCTACTGCTGTCTGAAGAAACACATGGCAAAAGCAACCAATCACAGCCAGGAGGAGGGGCTTAGCACTGTCAATTATCCTCATGTACTCATTGCTAAATGTGCTGGAGGCAGAGAGACAACATATGGCAATGCTAACTAGTTTAATGTAGCAAAGAGCAAAAAGGGAGTGGGGGGTATGGGTGAGCTGCATGCACATGGGGATGATTGACAGCGCTAAGACCCTCCTCCAGCCTGTGATTGATTGTTTTTAGTTAACTCTGGGAGAAAGCAGAGGAGCTAAATTTTTTTCACAGATTCTTTGTTTCATACCATATTATCACAACATAGTGACAGTTTAAACAAATGTGTAAAAATATCACTATTTTTATACAAGCTAAATACTGGGGCTTGAAAGCCGTACGATGTAACGACTGCTGGAGAAGAATCATTTTTCTGGTTCACTTTGTCCCACTTTTTTTTTTTTAAAAGCCGGTTCTGGATATTCCAGGCTCACTAACACTCGACCCAAATCCTTCTCTAATCTGCCTCAACAGGTTAATTACCCACCTAAAGGCTACATCTTTATGTGCTGCTCTTCTCCAACTTTGTATTTCATTCACAATTTAATTTGTTAAATGCGCTATATTTTTTTTTTCAATTAGCATAATTTAAGATGATATTAGCCGTCGCTCCTCCATCTGGTCTATTTACAAATCAAATTTAATTTCAATAAACCATAAAACAAAGATGGAGCAGGGCAAGCCAGGCCGTGTTGCAACACAATAAATGTGAAGTTTATGAAAGTGCAGCTCTGTTATAAGAGACTATTTTGCAATTTAAAAAAAAAGACAATCAACCTGTTTGTATCTTTATTTTTTAATCAACTGTTTAAGTCATTTGAAATATTTCACGTTTGGTTGTTGTATTGCTACTCCTGTCAAAATCACAAAGTCTTTGAGAGCTAAATGAGGGCAAAGTGTCGACATGCTGCCACCTAGAAGCAAAAGAAGAACTGTCCTGAAAATATGCAGATAGCATCTCTCTAGGAACAAATTTAAACCAGAAATTATGTCTCTGTTTACCCATATTTATTTATATTTTAGGCAAACTGTAGCCAGAGACAAATCCTTGGCTTTCTCGTTGTTTGCCAATTGTGCAGAAAAAAATAAATAAAAAACTACCGTCTGCTGAAACCCAGACTTTCAGTGCACTGGTTAAAGAAAAGAAAAAACAGGGAAAACAGTGACCTCTAGTGCTGGTTGGTTACAAATAAAATGACTCAGAAGTTCATCCTTTCTTCCTGTGAAGTCTGACAGATTTTTTTTCCCCTCTCTCCTCAAAACAAATAACTCGTCGCAGTTATTTTAAAAAATCATGTTTTCCCTTTTTAAATGCAGAACTTCAAACCTGACGACCGCGGGACATTCCAAGAGATGCGTCGCATGCAGAGACCGATGAGCATAACAGAATGAAACTGATGCAAAATCCACTGTTCCTGGGAAAGCAGTGGGATGGAGGGCTGAGCAGCGCGCCGCCATCAAGACTTCATAGCGCACGAGAATTTTTATTAATCCCACAAAACGACAGGTTAGAACAGAAATATAAATATAGAAGACATGAGAATTGGTGATACACTCAATCGCTTTTTCTCTCCAGTATCGTTATTTATATAAAACTCTGAGGTGATTCCTATAATCGGATGGTTTGAAAAAGAACAATTGACCTCTATGTGGCGCCTCCGACTTCAGACCTCGGTTCTTTTGTCACAAGTCTTTGTTTCCTTCCTGTCTGATTACTGTTAAATAAAAAAAAGCCTAGAACAGATTTCTTTTTTTAAAAAAGCTTGAGTTTCTATTAAGCTTGAATTGCGATTTTTATTTTACTGCCAAATTGAAACAAACAAATCAAACAGAAAACTAGTGTTGGTGGTCACAGTAAAAGTAACTGAAGTAATATCAAATATTAAGTAACATAAAATGTAGGAACTGAACAAGAAAAAACTTGCATCAACTTTTCAGAGTCAATTTTAAGTGCAACATATTTCAAAAGAATATTAATACAAATGAAGCTGGTATGAAATTAAGAGTGCGTTTAAGTGTTTAGAAATATGGTCTTTTTTTTTTACCTTAGAACAAAGAAAATGTAACTTTTTAAAAACGTAAGCAAAATCCATGCAAACTGTCACTTAATGTTTTATTTGTTCCACCTGGGCTAAAGAGAAGAACTTACCTTCCCCGTCCGTCTACAAACAGCTACGTTGTTCACACTTTCGCATCTTTATATTAAATACTGCATAAGGCAAACGATCCGTCTAAAGCCATCCGGCTGACAGAAACACAGATTCCTCTTTGCAATCTGACTGAAGATCCAACATTGCAAGCTCTTTGGTCTTCCAGATCAAGCTCCGGCTGATCAAACTTTCCACCCCCCCCCCGAATGCAACCACCCAAAAAAAAGCGTCCAGCCCCACAACATGCACAAGTCGTGCCGGAACCAATGTACCTGTTTTCATTTTCGTTCCTGTCGCGGACAGATGAACCATTTCCGCATTTGGAAGAGAAAGGGATGAAGTATGAAGCATCGTGTAGGGGGGGAGGGAACAGTGGGGACAGAAGAGGTGCAGAGAAAAAGATAGAAATGACAAAAACACGAGCTCCGCTCTGCGCATGCACGGGAAACCTGACACACACACACCGACACACACAGGGTTAAATGGAGGGACTTGAACCAAAATTGACGTCTGATCTGGGATCAACAGAAGCAGCAATCAGAGCAGTAACGGTGTCTGACGTACAGAGTTGATTAATAAACTAAACCTGATTAATTGGAATAGATTAATTGTGTTAACACAAAGAGCTGATCCACAGATCACCGTGTTCAACATTTACTACCTTTTGATTGACCTTGGTCTCCTTTGAAAACAGATTTTGTGAGGTTCTTACAACACTATTTATTCCACAAAATCAAAGCTACATAATAATAATAGAAACAATATGTGTCCATCCTTAATAACAGTCTCAACAATAAGAGAGGCAAAACCAGGGAGGTTTATGGAAGCGCCAACGCACACAGTTAAGGGTAAATGTTATGGTGCCACTCTTCAAAAACGAGCTGGACGATGTGTGTTTAATAAAAGCCGTATTAGGTTAAAGAAGATGCTAGATGGTACAAAAAAAAAGGACAAAACCACAGAGATCAGTGGAACCTGAAAGAACCAAAAGACAAATGACTTAGAAAAACGGCTGCAGCACACAGTTCACACAGCAGTCCTGATGCGTGCAGCTTCTGTTTCCTCATCTGCTGCTGCAAAGGTTTTCTGAACAGACAGTTTGTTGTTGCTTGGATCATAACGGCAGTAACTGTTCTATACGACGGTTTCATTCTGAAGCCTCATATTAATGGATTTCTAGAATGGAGCGAAGTTGCTACTCAGAACTAGTGAGAGATCGTCACTGATTGGCTGCTTTCTGTGGTCCAGCCACCAGGAAGGACAATATGTAGCTACTTCATCCGCAAAGCAGACATGATTTATCAACGTTACAGAGCATTTTCAGATGTTTTCTGATTTACATGATAATTCCTAAAAAAAAAAAAAAAAAAAACTTCTGATAATCACTTGTTATTATTTGGTTATTTCTAATATGTTCTGACAGTTAATGATGTTTTTTTATTGATTTTTTTTTTAGCTGAGCAATTTTGAGAGCTAATTTAAGGAAAACGTGGAGCCTACAACTGCTGTTGTTATGGTTACGGTTTCTGAAGAAGGAATCTGTTTGATTTCTGAGAATGTTGAGATTATTTCCACTTGCTTCCCAACTTTAAAACTGACCAGGTGCCTCGGCATGTATGCACAAAGTAATGTAAATAGTCATATGGTATTTATCAAACAGAGTCAGTAAAATGACTGTCAGATTTCCTTTTTCCACACTAAGGTGTGATCCATGATGCGACTTTGAAAAGACTTCTGTACAAATGACTAACTTTATGTGAGACACAGTGAATGCAACGAGCTCTTCGTTTATACTTACTGGTAATCAAAGGATCCATCCTGATCTTTCTGATCCACTGGATCCAGGGGAAGATCTTTTTTGTCGCGAACTGATTAAAAAAAAAAAAAAGGTTTGCTCAAAGTTCCACAGTTGGTAAAGTGACATTTCACAAACAGAAACATTCACGTGTTGGCAGCTTTGTGGGGTCAGTTAAAAAAAAACAACTTTTTTTTTTTCCTTTTCTGGTTTTGTTTTTGTTTTTTTGGTCACACTTAAATGTCAAATAAACTTTAATATCAGACAATTACTGGAGTAGATTTTAAAAAATGCCATTTTCAGTTAATGGTTTGTTATTAAGGGAAGAGTAGTTTTTGTCTTGGGTTAGATTAGCCCTTTGTGAGTTAGCGTTAGCCTAGCGTTAGCCTCATAGGTGAAAATGTCTGAGTGCGACTCAAACGTTAGCCTGACAAAGACACAAGATTATACAAATTTAAGAGCTGCGATCAACGCATTTAAGGCCAACTTACTGTGTTTAATTCATTCTCGGCATTTTAAGGCCTTCATTTTAGATTGATTTAAGACTTTCTAAGGATCCGCGCCAGGCAGCGTCTCCAGGTCTAGGGGACGATTACTTTCCCACATAGGATAGCCCTTTTTTTATATTTTTAAGAATATTATCATCATGTGAAGAACACATTTGATATTTACTGAGGTTATATTTGCCTGAAATTGATCATTGAAAAAAAAAAACATATGAGGAGAAATAAGTTTGGGGCCGAATCCCTTCTCACAGTCCTGACCAAGAACTACTTCCCATCTGGTCATCTTATGAAGATAACGAAAGGAGGGAACACTCTACTGTGACTCTCTTTCTGTGTAAATCATAAAAGTATAGATTAAAGACGGGTTACTTTAGTTGCTGCTGATTGAAAGGAGAAAATATGCTTTGTTAATTTGCGACTGCTCCCCGTCAGACCGACCGCATCGGTAATTCAGGGGCGACTGGAGTTCGTATTAGAGGCACTGTTTTTTTTTTTGTAAGATCTGTCATTAATTCCTCACTCACACAAAAGAAGAAGACCTGGTGTTACTCTGTCAGTCAGCATCATGTTAAGCCCCTTTTCTGTTAGTTTCATGTCAGATCCATCGCGCCACCTACCTACGCATTTTGTGAAGCCAGTCAAGAAGCCGGGACCTGGACATTACAGAAACTGCAAAACATTACTACAACTCTCTGCGTTCTCTTCTTCCAAGGCCTTAGGCCGTTTTCTGATCTATGTTTTTGTGATTGTGTCAACACAGAGATATTCTTTTAGTTTGATCTAAAAAGGAAAGTGCTTCAAAATCAATTTGATAACATCTGTGAATCTAGAATAGGACAGAAAGTTCTGGAGTCCAAACTGTTTTTCTATCATAGACAGAAGTTTTAGATATACTTTAAGTATAAAATACATATAAAACCCAGAGAAATGCAATAGCATGTTGACCAGCATGAGTCTAGAAAAAAATAAAACAATTACAAAAAATGTAAGGCAGAATAATGCAGCCTGAACCAAAAATAGTTATAACTATGAATAAAATGTACTTTTATTTTCTCAAACTGAACATAATGTTATGGCTGCCCAGTGGCGCAGCTGGTAGAGCTGTTCCCTTGCAGCAAGAAGGTTCTGGGTTCGATTCCCGGCCCCGGTCTTTCTGCATGGAGTTTGCATGTTCTCCCTGTGCATGGTGGGTTCTCTCCGGGTACTCCGGCTTCCTCCCACAGTCCAAAAACATGACTGTCAGGTCAATTGGTCTCTCAAAATTGTCCCTAGGTGTGTGTGTGTGTGTGTGCATGGTTGTTTGTCCTGTGTGTCTCTCTGTTGCCCTGGGACAGACTGGCGACCTGTCCAGGGTGACCCCGCCTCTCACCCGAAACGACAGCTGGGGATAAGCACCAGCACCTCCTGACCCCAGTAAAGGACAAGGGTGCAGGAAAATGGATGGATGAACATAACGTTACTTGCTACGTGATCAGTGAGTCTGACATTTGTGTACATAATCCAACCAGTCAGAAAACCCATTCAGAATTTCTTGTTTGAGACAAACAGCAAAAGGATTTTTCTCTACAAAACATCAGAATGATTGAAAATGAAGTGAGTTTATAGCCTTACTTGGGTATTTGCCTCCGCGACTCCTCTTGATGAAGCAGACAATGAGCAGGATCAGTATAATGAGGGCAATGGCACACATCAAGCCAATGAACCAGCCCTGAGTGGCTATGTCTACCTGGTCTATGTGAGCTGGACACACAAACACACATAGAGAGAGAGAGAGTTCTCAGGATCAGCATGGGTCTTAGTTTTCTTATATCTTGTCACATTACTTAAGAATTACATTTATCCACAGCAGCAGAAATCTTCTTTCTCTGGAAGATTTAGCGTACACTCAAACTATTTCATACATTTAGTCATTTAAATGACCCATATGACTCCCTCATTTCATTTTTTCATTTCACTGAGGGACGATATGAGTGCATATCTTGAAGCTGCAGCTGAGCTCAGGCTGGTGATTTGTCATCTGTTGTCTGCTTATAAATATCAAATACATTTCATCATTTACAACAGCTGCGTTTCCATGACAAACGTGTGCAAAACTGTCAGTATTCAGCTAGGAAAAAAAACAAAGAAAAAACACGATTTCATACTTGTCTCCATTAAATGAGAAACACAATTAAAATCCCATGTGAATAAGTTAATTAAAAAACACGCCGCTCCACCATCCTACACCTACTTTCTGCCTTCTTCTTCTTGGTTTGAGACAGAGGCAACATCTGCGACATGTTGATCATGTGATGTGAAAAAAGTGTCTCCATCACAGCTTTGCAAGATAAACTACTTCTGATACGGCCACAAAAAAAAAAAACACCAAATATGTTTTTTTTTTTTTTTAATTGCCATGTTTCCATGAAACAAATTTATTTTCAAAATGTCTACGTGTGACTATGTGGAAGCGCAGCTGGTGACGATGATCTGTTAATCCATGTGACCAGGATCAGGGCAAAGCCTGATAACTCCAAACAGCGATTAAGCCAAGTCAGAGGTTAGATAATGCACTGATATTGCTACAGTTAGTCAGTCAGAGCTCTGTGGATCTGGGTTGAGTTTCAAGAAGGCAGCCATTGTTGAAAGAAAGCCATAAGAAGAGTTGGTTCAGACTGGCACACCGCATAGAGGAGACACAGCAAAGCTGGAGCAAGGTGCTCTGGTCCAATCAGTAGTGGGTTTTTTTCTTTTACCTAAATGTACAAACTAACTCATTTTTACTAACACTGAACTTCACCCAGAACACACCAACCCCACCAAGAAACACTTTGGTGGCGGTACCATCAAGCCATGGACTCAACAGAAGTGAACACGACAGCGTCCCTCAGTTGTCTGATTTTGATTTGACATTTTATTTTTGAACAACTTTCCTTTCATTTCATAACGTTTTGTTGGGTTACCTCATAAAACACAGCGCATCAATAGTTTGATCCATATCCTGCTGAGCTTGGAAGGCAGACAGTCAAACAGCACAAATCCCATTGCTTATGCCCGAGTCCAAACAGGTACGCTAATATCGGCGTGTTAATTTTGTCATGTTATTTTAATGAACTGTTCTTCCTATGTGAAGAACAGTTCATTCCAGAAGTTGCAGTCTGTGTGGTGGCTGATATCAAATATAGCCCCATTATCAGCTCAAGTCTATAAAAACTCTGTTTTAGGTGAGTTTTGTTCATTCTCATTCTGCATTCAAACAAACACACACACCCAAAAAAAACCAAAGTCATTTTCTTGTGAACAATAAAGCAGTTAGGTAGTAGTTATGTTTGTTACATATTAACCAATAGATATGCATGCCTAGCTAAGTTGAAGTTGAACTGGACATCTGTCCTGGTCCCAGTGTTCAGCAGTCAGAGTCTCTTTCAGCTGCAGGAAGCACTGGGCCTTTTTCTACCTGACCTTTTATACCATGACAGAAAAAGGCCGAACATTCAGTAGACCCCCCGACTATTTGTGGTTCAGTATTCGTGAGTTTTTCTCTGGAATGCAACTCCAAATCATTCACAAAAAATCCATCAGTTTGTGGTTTTTTTCCTGTAGAGGATTTCTAGAATATCTGAACAAAAATGCAGCTTGGGAAGATGAACTACCTCTATGCAGCGCAATGATGCTTGACACTGCTATTGGCTGGTGTTTGGTAGCTAACCAACCCAGAAACGCCTTTCATTATCCTTGGCACTCAATTCCCAATCGCCAAGATAAGAAGACCGTAGCTATGAGATGGTTCCCACTCATAGGAACAGCTCATACAGCATGTTTGAGCTGTTAAAATGGGAAGCTCCAAGTGATTTTAGAAGGTGTTATATTCCTTAGCTAGCACATCCCAACCAGCATAGCTAGGTGGGCCCCATATGGGTAAAAAGAGGGCAGACAATATGGGTCCCACATGGGTTTGTCTGCTGTTTCCATGGTGGCCCCACACGGGTTTACCCATGTAGGGCCACTGCCATGTAGGCGGTGGTGCAGGTGGTGCATAATTGATTTTATCAATAGTTTTAAAAGTGCACATTGTCACTGCATCAGAGTCTGTGGAGAGAAATTCATGGTAGACACGGTAGGAAAGAAAGGACTCCAGACGGCCATTTTTACTGTGAATTCTTACTTTGCATCCTGACACTAATAAACAATATTGCAAACTAACATGTCCATTCAAAGTTTTTACAAGCTGAACAGGCTGTTTGTCAGTGTCCACCCCTACGTAGCATTGGGCTGTTTTAAGTTTTCCTAAATTTTATTAGACAAAAAAGACATCTGCAGATGCTTGTCAGCTGGTTCCACTTTCAGCCGGGTAAAAGTATCACAAAACCAAACAAAGTCAAATCAGTCGGCATCATCAGGCTGCTCAAAGCTTCCTCTCCCAGAAGGAAATTCACCATGTGAGACAAAGAAAGACAAGCCATGCTAACTCACCCAGCTTTCACTGAGCTACCTTTGACACTACAGTGACAGAAAGGCTTCCGGGTCAGCCCAGCGGATGCAGCTCTCCTCTCACCTGCTTTAGTTTTAAAGGTGACAGAGTCGCTGCTGACGTTGGACTCTTGGGTGTAAACCCTCAGACGGTACTTCTCACCAGCGATCAGAGCCTTCAGATTAACGGGTGGCTGTTTTACCTCTTCAACTGTCTTCGATTTGTTGCCTTAGAGACACAAGAAGGTCACAAGAGGTGAGGCTATGACTGAACGGCGATGACTGTCGTGTGCAGCTGAGATGACGGCGTCACAGAGCGCTTCGACGGAGAGGCCGGTTAGAGAAGCGCAGCGTGAGTAGACAAGTTTGCTGCTGAGAACAATGCATTGCCATCACAGATAATAAAAAAAAAAGATGCATTCATGTACCTTTGGTGTATCTCTGTGTTTGATGCTTACTTCAGCGAAATAAGGAAAATAAATTCCACTTCTTGTGGGTCAAAGTTAATCGTTTCCAAAGGGCCCAATTCTCAAGAACAATTCTAATAAAAATGGGAGATAAGACAGAAGCACAAGGCGACTCCAAAAAAACAGCATTGTGTCAAATTAAACCGCTACTATGGGTCAGATTTTCATCCAGATTGAAGGTTTTGGGTGGCAAAGCATTGTTGATGTGAAGCTACTCTCACAGTCACACCTTTCTTATGTTCTTAAAAGTCCAGTCAGAAAAGAGCAGCAACGTCATTTCCATCTTTCGGGCAAAACGGCATGCCAGTCATGACTGGGACGAGCGACAGTCATGACTCAGAAGTGGCAGCAAACAGAAGGGAGTATCAGCTGATGACATCAGGCGCCATGCGGTCAACCATTTCAAAGGCGTGATGTCATCCGACAGCGTCAGCTCGAAGCCATTCTACGGGATAGACATGCAGTTCACATGCACAGACACACAATACCGAAGGACGTCGGTGCGCCTCTACCGAGGTTGTGGAAAAATAAATCGGTTTGGGTCCATTCAGGTTCTAAATTGACCTTGTGGAAGTGAAGGACACAACAGGATGTTTCTGGTTATCCACAATCTCTTAGCTGATCTCATCTCCAAGACCTGCCCTCAGTCCGTATTCCCATCCGGAAATACTCAGGGGAGCATAAAGGGATGATGATGATGATGATTGTGATGGGATGAAGGAAGTTGCCAGCGAGGCTTTCTAAGAGTTCAAAGCTTTTACACTTGACCCTGGAAAGCACATGGGATTAAAGGAGCTGCAAATCAATCCCATCATTCCCCTTTCGTTCACTTCTTCCTTTCCGATCCGTTTAGAGTCAGACTGCATTCAGGACTAAAACCTTCATTGTATTATTCATCCAGCCATAGTCTGAGAAGTAGACCCATTGCAGTGTGATGAAAGAAAGCATACAAAAAAAAAATATGTAAGTATAATGCTCCATTCCATCTGTAGTTAGAACTCAGAAATTTCAACTTTCCAGTCGTAATAATCAACCTGAACGCTCCCAGAATCAGACTCAGAGTACCTTCAGTTAGGAATTTTAATGCCTGCTTCACATTTCAACATGGCCTCTACTCCGTCTATTTCACAAAACACACTTTGATAAATGAGCTTAAAATCAATGCCACGTGCGCCTGATTCTATAAGCTGAACAACTTAAAGTGGTTCTTGATTATAAGATACCACCAGCCCTGTTTAAGAGTCGAGGTCATTTAGACCCCACAAGTTTTTTTATAATTCTGTGCACGATCTCACTGACCCTGCATGCGCTTTTATAAGGTCTTTTTTTGTGTGTGTGGTTTTGGAAACTGACGGTCTGACGGGATAAATTCTCCCTCTCCGCTTCTGTCCGACAGTGACGTGACATTTTCCACACTTACCGTGGAAGGCTTAATCCAGGAAAGTCTAGAAAGTCCAGTTTGTTTGGGCAGGTGTAAATCCGTAATGGAACACTGATGCAGACCAAAAGAAGCTAACTCTAGTCCACCTAAGAACTTAGATTTTGATTAAAGTGAACTCTGGGCAGTGAAAGTTCCTCCACGTACCAAAAGTACTATTGCAACGCAGTAACATACCGGCTACTAGTAACCTACCAACTACCAGTAGCTGAACCTACCAGTCAGTTTCCAGTACTATGCAGCTCTAGTATATCTCAGTCTTTGTTCCAGGTTATTTGGTTCCTTCATCAAGTTGATTTCAGAAATTACTGTTTCGTCCTGGACAGTCATATTCAATAAAACAAAAGGTGTTTCAATGAGATTAAAAATTCCTATTGAAGATAATAGCAAGGGAGGTACGAAATATAATTTTTTATTAATTCTACATTTCTGTAGTAAAGTTTTTTGTGACACATGGCAGAAGTTAAAGGTTAACTTGACTTTCTAATTTTGTACTGTGTGGAGCTGACAGACCATTAAAGGAAATGTACTTAAACGCCTTTACGTGTCAATTTGTTTAGCAGTAAGCGAAGTGAAAATGCTTTCCGCCTGCCGCGCAAAGATGTTCCTCAAAACAAAATCATGCAATGGGTCTCAATCAAGTCTCTGTAAATCCAAAACAATTCGACCGTAACCAGTTCTAGACCTTAAAACCAAAGGGGAAAGATGTTTTTCGGAAAGGAAAGATTCAAGAGCATCCAACACCGGCTCCACAAAGAAAAAAAGATTAGTATGACAACATGGGCGGTCAGAACAGTGGCGCCCTAAAAAAAAAGCCCATGTAAAGCAATCAGAGCGGCCCATTTAACGTGAACGTCCATCTGGAGGCATTTCAGGAAGCAGCATGAACAGAGATGGCACAGAGAGCTGGAGACGACATGCTGAGGGACTTTTTATAAGAAACCCAAACGGTCCCTCACGTCTTCACAGTGTTAGAAAGTAGCTAGTTCAAATAAATGTCTTACACATGTATCATATGGTTTATAAATGTGTACAGGAAGTTGCAGGATATACAAATAAGTAACCGGAAAACATTAAAAAAATATATCCTAAATGCACACATTGCAAACCGATATGGATTTAATAGTTTGTTTGTTAAATAGAGTAATGAGTGAAACATTTGTCAAGTTGGTGTAGTTGCTTCCTGAACATCTGTGCAAACAGTTTTAATATTTTCTGGTTTGTTAATGAATGTTTTTAGATAACACCATGCGGATATTTAAATGCTCTGTAAAACCTCCTTGCTGTCTGACACTGAATCAGACACATTTTCCTCTTTTTTTAGGTGAGTCAGTATTGCCAAAATTATCTCTATGTGCTAAATGACAAGATAATGAAAGATGTTTCATTAGAGGATCATTTATTGCTTTCTTTAAACTCTGAAGATCACATTCATCCAGAGTCCAATGCTTTTGAACATCATGGGAAAGCCCAGACGACGATCTCATGGCTCTGCAACCTTCTGACAGTTTAACGTCTGAGTTAAACTGAATCACAATTGCGAACCTCTTTAAGGTAACTCCCCAAACACACCATCTTCTTGTGTGATTTGATGGAAAAACAAAAATAAATCCATTAAAACGCGAGGAAAAGAATTTTAGAGTTCCACCAGGCTAGTTTGTCCAATTTTTTTTTTTGTCTAAAGTTCCACATTCCTTCGTTACAACAACTGTTTATACAAACATAAACAGAACTGGAATGTTCAGCTATTAAACTATCCTGGTGAAATCTGGAAACAGAACAAACAGAAAAGACTGGAGCTGGTAAGACAGTCATTGTCCACAGTGTCCTGCACCAGGCTCAAAGACAAGTCAGTGTGGAGGATGCCATGACTCCAAAAGTAACATGAGAAGCCAGTTTATGATTTGCAATTATACTTGGAAGCGAATGCCTAATTTTGAGACATGTGTTTGTGAAACTAGAACCGACCAGTATGGTCATAATGTCCATTGTTACTGTGGTGGCCACATCATGTTTGGATGATTTTCTGCAGAATGAACTGGAGCACTTCATAAAATATTAATAATGACATTAGCCAGGAAGTTAAAGCTTGGGGGCAAAAGGGTTTTTCAAATGGACAATGGCCCCAAGAATACAGCCAAAATGATAAAGTGGAACAACAAAGTCAATGTTGCTGAGTGGTCGTCATAAAGCCCTGATCTCAGTCCCACAGGAAATGATTGGGAGAGTAGAAGAGGTGTATGTGAGAAAAACGGCTTATGAACCCAAAATCCCCATAAAAATACTGAGAAGCTTGTGGAAAGATGAAGTTTAAAAGGGAATTCTACCAAATACTGAGGAAACGTGTTTAAAAGTTTTGAACCTTACAAAGGTTTTCAAAAATAATTTACATCTGCTCTTAATTATCCTAGCATTTAGCAAACAGTCATAATTTTGATAACGCTAATTGACCTAAATAGGGAAAGTTTAGTCTGATTTATTGTCAGTCAGAGAAAAGGCACCTCTGATTTCCTACAGTTCAGCAAACATTTGGTACACATTTGTAAACTATGCCAAGCACAATCACAGCAACACTAAGATCATGTTCTGGTAAAACAAAAAGGCGTCCAAATTTCACTCTTCAGACTTTGTGTGCCATCCCTGTGAGGGGTTTCGCTCTCAGACGAGCAAACATATGCTTGATGTTTTCGGAGGTTCGGCACAGGCTTTGTGTCTTACTGTCCAGAATGACCTCTAGAACAAACTTGCTGTCAGTTGGGAAGTTGTGACTCCAGTTGACGTTAGCGTAGTAACTGTTGGGGACCACCGTCAGATTCCAGATCGCCCGCTGAGGGGTGACTACACAGATGGATGGTTGGGGGGTAGGATCAAGGGCAAAGGGTGAAAGGTCGGAAGAAACAGGTAGCACATAAGACTGACATGACACTGTCATAAGTAATGACACTTTTAATTCAAAGTTGCGTTGAAAGTCCATTAAAACCTCCTAACCCTATCCTACCCTAATGACCAACTGGTTTTGATTGTGTAAAGTGACTGTAGTTGGCCCCTTTCAGAACAATGAAACCTCCCTTTATGGATTATGTCGTACCTCTCGTTCTCCGGATAGATAACGGTTTGTGTGTGCTTTCAGAGCACGCAGCTACAAGATAGGATCAAATAGGCGTGGCCTACAACTTTCAGAATTGAGCCGGGCAGTATGCTAAGTGTTCAGGGTTCTAACTGGCTAACCTGTGTATCTTAGCTCTCATGTAAGTAATTAATGTATATAAGTCTTTTCACAAATAGGATCTTAAGTTGTTTTGCTTAAAAGAAATCCCGAAATAATAAATGTAAACATGAAAAAGATTTATAGATAAAAGTGCATCTGTAGTTTTCAATACTGAATCAAGACAATGAAAGTGTAGTCCACAGGTCAGGAGATAACGCTTGACCAGACAGATCGCCACAGGTTTCAGAACAGATCTAAGGAGCTAATAGTATCCTCAAGGTAGGGTCTTGAGGATACCCTACCTTCTCTGCATCCTGTGGCTTCAGGATGCAAAGCCACAAATGTGAACAGCAGGAGTGGAAAAGTCCATGTGTGAAAACAATCAAGCACCTGTCTCCTGTTTGTCCTAAAGAACTCGGGCTTTCATAGCATAGCATATTCTTATTTGCACCAATCCGCTCATCAATTTACTTAATGTCATCTTAGGAGGCCTGACATACTGTTCTGTTTTTTGTCAGGTGGGAGAAGGCAACCACATTCCTTAAAACTACAAAGTGAGATTCAGTGAAAAGCAGCAAGAAATACAACATGTACCCAAGACATTCTGATCAACTCGCTTGGTGGTGACCAGCACAGGAACTGTGGAGGGTGTAGTTGCCTCAGTTGTAGTGGTAGTAGTAGGAGGGTTTGTTGGAGGAGGGGTAGGAGTTGTGATACTAATTGTTGTGGGAGGAATTGTAGTAGGAGGAAGGGGGGGAAGAGGAGTGGGAGTAGGAGAGAAAACAGAAGACAGGGTGGCGTCCGTAAGCTCAACTACAGGGAAAGAAGAAGGAGAGAGCAGAGGGTTAAACACAAGGCAGCAGGAACATCACACAAAACTGTGACACACTGACACTCTGGACAATGGAGCATAGAACTGAACGCCATCATGTTCCCCTCACTGGAGCAATCACAAAATCACCCACAAGCCACAGTTGTTTTCATTTCTCACTGTTATCATTCAGTCGCTAGAACAGACGACAGCCCGGACAACCTTTTGGTTTCCGCTTCCCGCTTCTTGTATGCGTGTGTGCGTGTGTGTGTGGGGTGTGCGTGTGTGTGCGTGTGTGTGTGTGCGTGGGGGGGGGGGGACGCGTGGGTGTGTGTGTGTGGGGGGGGGGGGGCATCTTTTATTTTCTGGCCCTCAGAACCTGCAGCCCTTTAGATGTTTTTGTCCTTGAAAACTCCACATTCAAATGACCTTTCCTGTATGTCCTCAAGGGCAGCACAGACATGCCCAGGTGTGCCGAAGCTGAGAAACATCTAAAGTAAGCAGGGCTCAGAAAGCCAAAACACTGAATAACATAGCTGAGTATTGCTGCCACCAGGTGGTGAAATATTGGTAATACATGTGGCACTATTTAGATAGTGTGCTCTATAACAGTGTTTCCCAACCCTGGCCCTCAAAGCACACTGGCCTGCATGTTTTAGGTATTTCCTTTGCCTCAGCCCAGTTGATTTCAATCGATGACTGATTAACAGGCATTTGCTGAACTGCAATCAGTTGAATTAGGCACATTAAGTCAGGGAAACCTCTAAAACATGTAGGACAGTGAGCTTTGAGGACCAGGGTTGGGAAACACTGATCTATAGGAGCTATGTTTAAAATACCATAGTCATTAACCTTTTCTAATTTTACAATAAGAAGACAAATTACTTCAACTTATTAAGAAGTCATAAACAAAACTAAAACTTATGGGTTCAGTTTGGGTCCAATAACTTAGATACATGATATTAGAGCCAATCTAACCAATCTGAATGTTGCTCCCTGCACAGATTTTAATAAATGACATCAATATGTGTATGACCTTCAGCTTGTCTTCTGACGCTCAGAGAGTTTCCAGACGAACATGCATGAATGTGGAGCATTCTCAAGGAAACAGTTTGAGTTGCATTAGTTCTTTTAACCAGAACACAATGATGTTCTGTTGTAGTGGCCAGACTCCTATGAGGAACACTCCAAACCACAGCACCCCAGAAAACAACACCCCAAAGAACAACACCCCACACCTCAAACAGCATGCTATTGCCATGTATTTCATGCATACCCTTAACCAGTGCTTCAATAAATTACCAGCCTTTTTAAGCCATGACAGTGCAGTTGCTTCATCGGTCACTTCAGGAAAAGGCTTCATGCTACCTTACTTGTCACAGTCAGAAGTTGCCAATGATTCACTGAACAGTGGTGATCCATAAAGACAACATCATGACAAATGTGCAGAAGCTCAAAACAAACAAAAAAACACACAAAAAAAACGAAGCCAGTGGATGACTAAGCAATCCAAGTGTTGTGTACCTCAGCATTCCCTACAACTTGCACACTTAAAAAAAAGACATCATTGTGGTTGGATATTGAGATTGAGATGCATTTCCTTTTGTAGCTACAAAAGCAGTGCCAAAAAATAGAAAAATAAAATAAAAACCTTTAGCAGCTACACAAAGTTAGTTCCCTTGCATCTCACAGCAGAATGGCAGAGACTGTGATGCAGTCAGGCTGCATTACACAGACGCACCAGCAGGTGCCAGCATTTCAGGAACGGAAGCTTATAGTAAGCAGAAGCATAATTAGACTTAAAAACAATTATGGAGTAGGAGTAATGATAAAATAGAGCATTATGAAATGCAGCCAAACTGGTAAAACGCACACCATGCCTGTTAGACCCCTGGGAACACACAGCAGCAGCAGTGGACCAACAGTGGCTTCAAACAAAGTGGAAGGACGATCAGATGGAGACAGGCAGTCACATTATACCTCATCTAATACATCGCAAGTGTGTTTCAAACTCCTTATTAATAGCCTTTCAACGAGTTTACCTATGTATGATGTGCAGATGGGCCCCTAGATTGCACTGCTGCTTTCTTGCAACTGACCTGTTTGGTTTTGTTAGCCTGCTTTGATTTTTATCATCAATATTATTATTATTCCTTTGAATTCTTTATCTTGTCTAAATCTAATTTAGACATACATACAACAAGTTCCAAACCGTCAGTGTATGTATGTGAATGTCTTGGACACCAATTGGCCTGTGTGAATATGCGAAGAAATACAGAAAAAAAAAATCCTGCCAGCCTGACATAAAGCCTCCTCCTTCCATAACAGAGCCAATTCGTTCTCATGCTGCTGTGAGCAGCTCTGAAAATCCTATCTGCATGAAGCCACAGTGGGGCAGCAACAGAACCGTCGCTAAGGGCCGTAACAGTGACTGCACTGCTGCTGTTGTTAGACGGACAGATACAAACAAAATGTCAGTGTCGGACAGCAATGGTCAATGAGACTGTGCTTTTTTTGTTCCCCCATTACCTACATCTGTAGCATCAGTAAAGTTTTCTGCCAGTGGAAAGAACAGAGACACAGAAGACACAGGAGAAGAGCGGGTGAGACAGGAAGGAACAAGAACCCAGCACGGCTTCAAACTGAGTCACTGGTATAAACAGGAGAGGCACAGAGAAATGGGCTGGTGGACGTCTTGCCAGCCGAGACACTCGTTGAGCGAGAACAAGACTTTCAGCAGATAACAGGAAGGCTGACAAGAGCCGTTCTGTTTCATTAACTGGAGCTTTCAAATTCTCTCAAGCTGTGTTTTTCATTACAAATGTGAGCAAAACGTTTGAACGAATAAATCTGTTTACGCAATGGGTGATTACAAATCATGGAGGCAACAGATGTAACCTCTGGTATGAGATATATTCATATCAACTGCTCTCTCTCTCACACAAGGCGCACCGTTGTCTCTGCTCGCAATGTAATTAATGACAGACAAATGTATTGCCAACATTATTCTTATATATTCCTATGCAATAGTTTTTAAACAGGGCTGCACAGTGGCGCAGTTGGTAGAGCTGTTGCCTTGCAGCAAGAAGGTTCTGGGTTCGATTCCCGGCCCCGGTCTTTCTGCATGGAGTTTGCATGTTCTCCCTGTGCATGCGTGGGTTCTCTCCGGGTACTCCGGCTTCCTCCCACAGTCCAAAAACATGAGTGTCAGGTTAATTGGTCTCTCTAAATTCTCTCTAGGTGTGAGTGTGTGTGTGCATGGTTGTTTGTCCTGTGTGTCTCTGTGTTGCCCTGCGACCTGTCCAGGGTGACCCCGCCTCTCACCCGGAACGTTAGCTGGAGATAGACACCAGCACCTCCTGACCCCACTAAGGGACAAGGGTGTATAGAAAATGGATGGATGGATAGTTTTTAAACAGCAGGTCAAAGTTCACAAAGAATACAATATAAATTTAGATGAGTGAATCACTACTCATCTAAACTTATATTGGCATCCCAGATTTAAGACTTTTCCAATGAGGTCAGTCATATATAGCATCTCTCCAATTATACAAAAAATAACAACTCTCTTTCAGTCCTAAGCTTCTATGCAGAAGCTTCTATTCAGGACTTTAAAAAAAAAAGATCTCATCAGTACCAGCTCTTAAAATAAAGATTTTCAACGTGTCGCAGTAAGTCAGTGTTTATTAATAGCAGCAGTAGATACGCTGAAAAGCAAGCAATATGTAAGAATAGTGACAGTTTAAGAGTCTACGATGTTTGGAGCCCAGAACATTAAATGTGCAGGTGCTGTATGACCCTTTCTGTCTATGTCGTTGTTGTGCAAGTGTTTCATCTAAAGGTGCACCAGGTCAGTGAAACTTGCAGACATCTCTTATGAGCAGCTTCCTTCAGTCGAGGCCTGGGCCAACACCTTCAGTCATTCTGCTGTAAGTTAGCCGTCGTACCGAGGATTATTCCAACTTGGATCAACCTGCATTTGTCACTTTGACGTCCACAATAAGCACTCAATGGCATTTGGGTCTACAGAAGACTTCTACACAACAAAAATGGCTCAGTGTTTGTAAAACAAAGCCGAAGTCATTGGTTAGATGGGTTTGTGTGGATCCAGACTGAATGTTTTTCACCCATGATGCTGCTGTGCATCAGATCAAAACATGTACTGCACACTTTTAACTCTCCGCTCCATTTTTAACTGCAGACAACCGAAGTTATGAAGCAAAGTTCTTTTGGCGACAGTAAACTTTCACATCATTTCTTTTCTATCATCTATGCTCTCATGTCATTTCATTTTCTTTTACATTTTGCTGCACTTTCTGGTACAAGGACAAAAAAGCAAATCCGACTGTTTCTGAATTGAACTCTCCTATTAAATGATTAATAAGAATTCAAAGCTCCAATATTTATTAGCTGAATTCAGTGATTTAGCTGTCTCTCACCCGCCTGTGTGTCCAGGTGAGTGGAACATCTGGACACAGTCCCAGGTCTGTTGGTTCTGTATTCACGATACATCCAGTTAAGAACCAAGATTTTCTCACCCGTTGACAGATTTCAGCTGAAACGAGTCTTTGGATTTTACCAGGAAGTTTCTTCTGACTGGGAGGAATGTTGTGTGTTTAGGTCCGGCTCAGTCAGAGCCCCGAATTGAGCTAAAGATTAGGGTGATGGCAAGGAGAGCTTCCAAACCGATAGACTCTGAGCTCATGACCGAAGGTAATTTGTCAGAATATTAGTGAAAACATGCAGGAAGCTGCTCAGTTCTCATAATAAAGGATTAGAGGCACCAATGAAGATTAGTTTTTTAATTGATTATTAAGAAGATTATCCTGCTTTTAATTAAACATAAAGAGACACTGAAATAATTTTTGACTTTATCTGTTATTCTGAATATACTTTATAATTTATCTCAGACTGATGAACAGCTGATCTTAAGTCTTTCACCTCTCCTTTTGGCAAATCCTCATCTTTTTTAAAAAATGACATTTTTTGTTTTGTTATGTTTTTTTTGGAGTCAGCAATGCTCACCTTCGTTGGTAAAGTGCGGCGACTCCTCAGCATAGACCTCCCCCGTTCCCACCTTGGTCAGCGCCGACAGGTTGAACTTGTAGCGAGCGGACCGGTCCAGCAGGCGCAGGACGAAGTCTGTCTCGTTGGGACGGAACGTCTCGATCTGCTGCTGGCCCAGTCTGGACCCGTTCACTGGACCCAAACACAGAGCGTGGTCATGAGTTTACTGTGGCATCAGAACCTCTCGGTGTTCATGAATTCTATTTTACTATCCCACAACCAGTCTTGTTCTTTTTGCTTTTTTTTGGAGTGAAAATTGTGGGTAAAAACAGGAACGGTCACACCGCCAGTTTGTCAGTAATTCAGATATTTAAAGACCTAAAACGAATCAATAACATGTTTTATTTATTTATTTGAAGAGTCACAGAGCAGATGAAGTCACCTCTCTGGTATACGAGTTGGTATCCAATCAGAATGCCGTTGGGTTCTAATGGTTTGCCCCACTCCAAGTAGAGCTTGTCCAGACTTCTGCGGCTAATCCTGAAGAACCTGGGAGCGTCCGGAACTGCAAAGACAGAAGAGACAAACACGAAAAGAACAGGAGAAAAGAAACAAAGAGATACAGTTAGACCAAATACTGGACGTCAATTCAGAAACTTATTACTAGTGACTAATCTCTCAACTTTATACCAGTGTTTTCCAGTCAAAGCCTGTAGGGGGCGCTGTGGTTAGTATGTATCACAGGATGGTTCGTTTAAAGAAACTAACTACGTGAGCAGTTCTGCAAACGTTAAACATATCCACATCCATCATATCCACCGTATCAATTTTAATTAGATATTTGGATGAGCAGAACATATAAAACATGCAGGGCAGCGTGTGCTTTAAATGTCTTTTTCCAGTTTTACTAAAATGCATCTAAAACTAAAAACTGTCATGTTTTAAAAGCAACTCCATCCAAAAATGTGTTCAAGTTCACATTGAGGATGTTTTATTTTCTGATAACAGTTTTTTTTTGTTTGTTTTGTTTTTAAATAAAACACAAATATACAATAAAATCCTCAAGTGCTAATGTTGTTGACAAGTTAGCCTGATGGAGGTGGCAACATCTTCTCCCATCACCCAGAGCAAAGGCATGAACCACCGGGGCGCATGCCTAGTCCCAACTACTAGTTTGATGATGAAGAAGAAGACAACAGGAAGTAGCAGGAGGATGACGGTTTGTTTTTAGGGGGCTTTTTTTGGACAATGTGCAGCTGGCTCCTCCAGAGCTCTCACAGAATCACACAGTTCATAAAAAGTTGTGTCATTCCAACATGTTGCATCCATCGCTCTCACACAGCCAGTGTGAATGACAGAGACACTGATATAACCTGAACATACCAACTAAAGGGTTGCACGGCTCTCATACGACATTGATGTTTGTGATAAAATGCGGTTTGTTGGATCCTCACCGCCCTCTGCAGTGGTGAATTCCACATTGTTGCTGGGCAGACTCTCAAACCGACTGTTGGCCACAACCATGAACATCTTATATTTAGAGTAGGGCACCAAGTCTTTGAGAATCCCGGTCGGTTGTGGCACAGTCGTGTAGAACCCGGTGGTCTTCTTCTCCTTGCTCACCACCAGCCCTGGAACTAGACTGGACTCGCGCCAGTAGTACAGCTGGGAATGACGAAAGAGAGGAGGCACGGGTGAGATGAAGAGTCGGAGCGGAGGCAGGGTCTACAGTGGAGTCAAATGTTTCCTCGTTCTCACTCTGTACTCTTTGAACTCCCCCTGGACAGAACTCAGATCTACAGGCTTCCAGTGGATGTTGGCTCTGGTGCTGCCGACCTTCGACACCCGCAGCTCAGTGGGTGGATCAGCGGGCCCTGAAAACACGATACGGTCATTCAGGTTTCCACTATTTGTTTTTTTTTTTTTTTTTATATTTGTTGCATTTCTCATTTATTTATACTCACTGTCCTCTCCAGAATATCCGATGACGATGTTAGACTCGGGGCCAGATCCCAAGTCATTCCTGGCCTGGATTTTGATCTCGTAAGGCACGTATGTCTCAGTGTAACGAACGATGTGTTTGCTCTCAGGCGTGGTCACATTGGTCCAGTCGTCCCCGGAGTCCTTCCGTCTCCACCACACGTTGTATTGCAGGTTTGGGCCGTTTTTCTCCAGATTGCGCAGCGGCTAGAGGAACAAATCAAGCTTCAGGTTCAAGCTGCCCAATTTGACGTTTTGAAACGTTTTAATGTGACGAGAAAAACAAAAATATAGGAGAATCAGAAGGAATCTGTAAGGAGGTAAATATTAAATAATGACCGGGTGAAAAGTTTAAAAGGTTGTGCCAAAAGATTAAGAATTTAAATATTAATAAAGTTAACATAAAATATAAAACTATACTTACAATCAGACTCAAACTACTGTTTAAGATTATTTCTGACTGCAAGTGGAGAAGCTGGTGCATCTAAAGTTTTGGGCGAGAGGCGGGGTCACCCTGGACAGGTTGCCATTCTGTCGCAGACTTAAGGCATGTATTGATATTCATTTCTTAATGTATTTTTGGTTTTAGTGGCCTGTATTTCACACTAGATTGACAGGGAAGCCGGGTTATGAGAGAGTGGAGAAGACATGCAACAAAGGGGCCACGACTCGAACCCGTGGAGGACTGAGGTCACACGCTCTACCAATCCGCGCCACCGACGAGGCTGATTTCCGTTTTTAAAACAAGTTATGATCTTCTTCTTCAAATATTTTTTTTGCTACCAGTCACTCTGGATGATGAGCGATTTGTTTCCCTCATTCTGTTATTGCTCGGCGCCTTACCTCCCAGGTGATCTCCATGTTGTCCTTATTGGATCCCCAACCACGTAAATCTCTGGGAATGGCATCGGGTGCTGAATTTCAAAAAGATGAATAGATGTGTATCAAATATGAGCAAGCAGATGTTTTCTTGCAATCATTTTTCTAACTTGTGTTAATAAACGCTGTGGCGTGGGCTCTTGTGTTTCCCATGTTAAGGTCTGGCTAAGACAAATGGGACCACTGTGTGTCATCCCAGGCAAACACAACATTATTGATTATTATCTCCAATAATCATTGATTATTGGAGATTTTATTTCACAATTTGTTATTTTCTGAAAGATGTTTGCTAGTTTTGCACCAATTTTTTTTATTTTCAAATGACATTTTTTGTCATTTGATCATTACAAAAAAATGATCAAATGACCATTTTTTTTTACACATCTTCACTATTGGTGCCACATGGCACAGTGGCCATTTTGTTGAGTTCTTTACTAAATAAAGAGCTGTCCCTGTACAGCAAATTAAACATTTTACCAAATTATCATCTAGCTGTAGCCATGCACAGAATGGAATTTCAGATTTGATGCTACTTACGTGCTGCGGTGGTTTGGTACCGAGGAGAGGGCTGACTAGGTTGACTCTGACCCACTGAGTTAATGGCAATGACCCTGAACTGATAATTGACATTGGGGGCAAGCTGCAGGATGACAGAGTTGAGTTCTCCGGAGAAAGAAGACAGGTTCTTCCATATGCCCGGCTCCCAGTAGTTCTCCTCGAACTGGACCAAGAACTCTGCAGAAAGCATAACGAGCTTCAGAATGAAACCAGGTGAGGATGACACAGTAATAACCCGGAGTCCTTCGAGGATGTTACGCTTCCTGTCTGACTGTAAGCCAACTACAGCGTGAGCTAAAAATATGGCAGCCTCTTATCTCAGGTGGTCATTGAATGAGAGGCAGGGCTAGCAAGTACTAGTTCACCATGGTAACATAAGCTGCATGTACATTAACCATAAAATTGCGCAACTTGAAATTACAACGTCAAGTTTGCTTAATGGAAACACAGGAACTTAGAAAAAGTTTGCTTTTTCGACAAAGCGTTTCGGAGCCAGGAACCTCATCGAGATGATGCATTTTGCAAAGCTTGTCACTCCAATGATTGAATAAAACGCCGACGTCTCCTCTGATGTCTGGCAGATGATGAGCGCCAGCATCATGGCTGAGTTATGAATATGTTTCATGTTTACATCTGTGACTTATCGCATGAACAGCTGTGTGATTTCCTTTCTTATTTAATGGAAACACCCTGATTGCAAAGTTGAGTTTTTTAGACATTAGTGCCACCAATCTGCACCAATTTGTAAAAGAATAGCCGCTATAGAACCTTGCACACTCACACTCTCCGCCACAGGCAACTTTTCTAGGAAAAGGCAGTCGACCTAACGTGAATGCCTTTCAGCTGAGAGAGGAAGAGTACATCTCAAAGGCAGCACAGGTGCACACGGCCAGGACGTACCTGTGACAGCGCTCCTGCGGTCATTCCCAGGAATCCAGGTGAGGCGAACACTACGGGCTGAAGGGTCTGACAGATCCAGATCTATTGGTGGGTCTGGACGGTCTGCAGAGGAACACAGGGTAATACCGCTCGTAAGCACACACACAACAACCTTGATTCATGGCGTACTGTACACTAGGACTGCCTACATCTGGTTAGATGATCAAAACCTTTAGAAAATCAATAAAACAGAACAAAAACCATAAACGTAATAAGAGATCACAAAATCTGTCTTGTGCTCTTCTCAACCAAAGTGGCCAATAATGAAAAAAAAGAAAACGTAAAATGTTACTCTGTTCATCACAACTACAAACATTTGCAAATATAATTGGGATTTTATGTGACAGGCCAACACAGACTTGTAAAGAAAACTTGTTAGAGGCAGGAAAGGACACGTAACCTTAGCAACAATGGAGTTTACTTTTTTATCTAGCCAGAAAGACTCTTGAGATAATAACTCATGGAAATGGTGCTCACAAAAGCATGAATTCAGATCAGATTCAGAATCTGCAGCAAGACTCATTTCCACAGACACTGTTAGTCCACTCTGAGTGGACACTTTTGCAAAGATGAATGAGCAACAAGGTAAGTCCCAAAACCCACCACTAGCTTATAGCCTTTCACACTAAAACCAGATTCTTAGCCGACACACAGGCTCCGACTCGACCGTCCGTCCATCAACACACCACCAGAGTGTGAACCGGAAATCCTGCCAGAGTAAACACAAACCGGTCTGCCAGTAAACCCCAAATCTGCTCGAACAAGATCGCACTCTGATGTCTGTAGGTTGGAGCTCCCGTTGTGGATAAGTAGTACACTACTATGTTTTTTTTACAAGTAAAAGATTTGAGTTAGTATTTTCCCCCAAAGCAGATGCATTTTATTTTGCCACTGTGTCTCACTTCCTGTCTGACTCGTGACAGTCTCAGGGAATCGCTGGCGGCCTGCGAGGGTCCGTTGACTTTAAGGCGCTGTAACTACTGCCAACGTCGTCTGACTTGATTTTCCATCGGATCCCAGAACAGATGTTCTGGGAACAGGTGTGTTTTGGGTCAAGAGACACATGTACTGCATATTTTCATATTTGTTCAATGCCGTGCCTCATTTGACTTCTATGTCACAACTCAGTTCTGCTTTAGTCTGACACAAAAAATCCCAATAACAAAAAATAAAAATTGTGATTGTAATGAGACAAGACATAAAGAAAGGAGGGAAATTTCAAATGCTGCATATATAGAGATGGAAGCAAAAACATGAATTAAATAATAATGCATCAGAACAATAAAAAACAGACAGGAGAGCTTCTAGCTGAGCCATGTGTTACCTGGAGGAAAGGCACTAAAGACTGAGGGGTTGAGGAAGGCGTCCTCTGTGGGTCAGGAGGTGGGGATAAAGGTCAGATTAGTTAGGTTAGTCTACAAGCCAACAAACAGCAAAGGACAACAAACAGTTCAAATATCATTTGAGTATCATTACAACTGAGATGTATGTAGCTTCTGATTAAGACATTTATTTAGCATAGAGCTGATTAAGCAAATTACCTTCTTTAATTTGTTACACCTCAATACATGTGCTGTTTTCTTGAAGCAAACTGCTATCCAGCTAAATGCTAGGCTGGAACATTTAGTATTTGCTACAAGTTAGTCAAGCTAGCTGGCTTCACTACAAACAACATTATTATTCCATCATCAAGTTCTTCTTGTATGAAATACACACTGTTGTCCTGCTGGTTTTGCATATTTTCTTGAGAGAATACATTCCGTCACTATGCACAGTGATCTACTCTGCATCTATGAGTCTATGTAAAGACACTGAGTTAGCTACATTGTGCTTAACGAACATCACTGGTACAGGGAGTTGTGTTTCTGTCAGATCCCATCAGTGCTTTGCAGCACCATTCTGTACACTGGTGTACCTAAGACAGTGAGGCGGGCTGAGGCTGAGTCCTGGTCTATGTCAGATTTAACAGTGCAGGTGTAAATTCCCTCGTCGTTCTCACTGACTGACGGGATAGTCAGGGACTCTTCATCCTTCTTCAGCCTGGAGGACAGAAAACGGATCGGTCGTTACGTAGCATCTAGCAGCGTGTTTCCTAAAAGCTACGGTAAAGCGGCACAACACTAAATTCTAGGTCCTCTGCTTTAGTTTTAGGATCCATTAGTGACAGTCTGTGGTACAATTGCCACTTGGATCAATCGCTACCCAGCAGTGAACATTTACGTGCTGTTCCACGTAAAAAAATATACAGACGTTGGGGTGATCAAGCTTTTTCTGTAGCCACACCTCAACTGTGGAATCTGCTTCTAGTAGATCTTCAACCTGTAGCTGAACGGGATCTTTTTAAATCAAAGCTAAAACCGTTTTTCTGTTCAGACCTTTACGAAATTAAAAATGTGACGCCACTTCTGGTCGTAGGTACTTGGTTTTTTCTACTTTCTGACGGAAAGCCAGCCTGCATTCATGACTTTGACCCCACTGAACACTTTGGTCTGCTGTTTGTTGGTCGCAGTGACCAACTCAACCACACTGCTAGTGCTAACGTGCTACAAATGGTGGTTGAGGATTGAGATACCATCCCACAGTAGTGTACCCAGGCAGCATACCTTGGTGGGCCCCATATGGGGAAAAGGAGGGCAGACAATATGGGTCCCACATGAGTTTGTCTGCGGTTTCCATGGTGGTCCCACATGGGTTTGTCCATGTAGGCGGTGGCCCTACACCGCCTACATGGAAAAGGAGGGCATATTGTCTGTCCTCCTTTTCCCCATATGGGGCCCACCTAGGTATGCTGGCTGGGGTATGAACAGGCTGCTAGCCAGATGAGGAGGAGTTTCATGTTATCGTGTATGATTGAGCAACATACCTATCTGTTAAATAACTAAATTGTTAAATTGCCAAAGTATCTTGCTTCTTCAAACTTTAATCATCCGATTCAATAAACGACACCCAACGGCAGGGTGAGCTGTTGAGCCGAGAGGGTTTGACAAGTTTTTCATGGTTGCAATCCATAAGCTGAACTCTGCTTTTCTTTACTAATGAGGGACCATTTAAGGAGAAATAAGCATTCAGATGTATTGACAAACTGGAGATGAAATATTACAAGAAACACACAATCAACCAAACACTTATTGGGCTGAGTAAATAATGACTGTATTCAAAAAGTGAAACTAGGAAAAGTGGACCAACATGCAGCAAAAATCCCATCCAGGAAACAAATTGAAATCCAAAATGTTCTAACTCTAACATAAACTTTAAAGAAGGAGGCTTAATCAGGTGCCTGACCTCCATCCCAGATCCAGGCGCTCTCCATCCTTGGTCCAGGTCACCCTGGTGGGCAGGCTGGGGTCCGACGCCACCTTACAGTGGAAGCTAGCTTTAGAGCCCCTCAAAACTGACTGGTGCGTGGGAGGTTGAATTATACGAGTGGGCTCTAAATCAGAGTTAAAATGACAGAGGAAACAGTAGAAATAGGCACACTGACAGTCACATAGCATGACATCTAAGCAACATCTTTCAGCAGCCTCAACACATCTCTATATTACTAAAAGCCTTTCTCCCACTCGCCCTCCTCTGGCTTTTGCTGGTTCAGGGATCACAGATGAGTTAGAGTGGTTCCCCTTAACTCCTTCACCTTAAATAAAATAAATAACACATTTGAAGAGGAGAGGCATGATCAAGTGGCAGAAACAAAGCCTGAGGCCATAAAATAAAAAGATCAACTCCAGTCATTCCTTCTTGTGACCAACTATTCCTAGGTCAGTAATCACCTGGTACAGGAACTGGACAGACCGTCAGATATCATAAATGTGCTTCCATAGAAACTATTCACTCAGTCAGTTTTAATCACTGATGAGTTTAAACTACCAGTCTGTCCAAAACTCTTTTCCTTATCTGTTTTTCATTTGAGTTTTGAAAGAAAAAGCTATTTTTCCCCCCAACCTGTTAAAAACCGGTACTCATGAATTCCTGATGGTGTCACACTTTTCTTCTATTTAACAAAAAAAAAAACAATTCTGACGTCTTCTAATTGTACTAAAATTGGAACACAAACGGACATGCGAGGCACGTCAAAGAAAAGGCACCAAAGAGCTTGACCCCCAAACAGCAGCCTACTTGGTACAGGGGAGGAAAATGCCTGTTCAAAACCATTATGACAGTTAGTGTTTAAGCGATGCAATGTCTGACCTTTGACCTCCAGCTGGACCTGGTTCTCAGCGTTGCCCAACATGTTGTTAGCCACACAGGTGTAGATGCCCTCATCCTCCTTTCGTGCGCGTTTTATCTCCAGGGTGCCGTTCTTGTAGGCCCGGTACTGATCCCCATCCAGCTCACTGCCCTGGCCATTCTTAAACCTTCAGGGCGAAAGGAAAGGCTAGCTTTGGTTAGCAAAAAACTAAATCCTCAAAACACATCAATACCAACCAATCCGATATAGCTTTAAATTTGAAATAAGAAAGACTAACAATAAAAGGCATTACAGAGACGTACGACTCATGCACAACTAGAATAACTACATTTTGTGACATGTCAGTGGCCTGGTGAGTCTTTCTATATTGCAGTGTTAAGTTGAGATGCTCACCAGCGAAACCTGGGTGAAGGAGAGCCAAAGAAAGGGCAGTCGAGGAAGGTGTGGTTGTTCATGATGACTTTGATTAGCTGGTTTTTGGGTCCCAGCATCCGTGGAGCCATGTCTGCAACACGGAAACGAAAGGTAAAATTGATACTGCGGCAACGGCAGAAAGTCGCAATCATTGGGACACTTTTCAACTTTTCTAAGAAATTATATCTTGGTGTTTTTCTAGAGTTGAGCAAACAAGCTGGTCCTGATGTAAAACTTGAGCGATTTACGGTTTTGTCCCTGGCAGTTTGTGGACATTATGCAGGAGCAGCTGCAACCTTTGGTCATGTCCACTCAATTCATAGAAAAAATGAACAATGTTCATTTTACTCAAATGTCTACTTCAAAATCAGAGAAACTGATCATTTTAATTGTATTTTTGACCAACACTGTTTTCACCCATCCATTAATTTTCTATACACCCTTCCTCCCTCAGTGGGATCAGGAGGTGCTGGTGCCTATCTTCATCTCCAGCTATCATTCTGGGCGAGAGGCGGGGTCACCCTGGACAGGTCACCAGTCTGTCGCAGGGCAACACAGAGACAGACAGGACAAACAACCATGCACACACACACTCACACCTAGGGACAATTTAGAGACCAATTAACCTGACAGTCATGTTTTTTTACTGTGGGAGGAAGCCGGAGTACCCGGAGAGAACCCACGCATGCACAGGGAGAACATGCAAACTCCATGCAGAAACACCGGGGTGGGAATCGAACCCAGAACCTTGTTGCTGCAAGGCAACAGCTCTACCAGCTGCGCCACTGTGCAGCCCACTAGTTCACCTTCAGTTGAGCTAATTTTAGTTCCCGCTACTCTGCCTAAACATGGCCGCCGCCGCCCCTTCCCACGTCTCACCGAGAACGCTGACGAAGGCATTGGCCAGCAGGTAGCCGTGCTGGTTGGAGGCGTTGCACTGGTAGACGGCGCTGCTTCCGATCTGCACCCCACGGAACAGAAGGGTGTCGCCGAGAACTTCTCTGTTTGCACTTGCTGGAGTTTCTGTCATCTCTGGAAACAGAGAAACATGAGGAGAAAACGAAGTATAAAGACAGCTGACACGACAAAGAAAGGGGAGCTTTTCTTAAAACTTTCCCTAGAGCAGATTCTATTCATCCGTTCATCCATTTTTTTTTGTACCCGGCTAATCTATGAGCTGGACTTTCCAATCATGTTGTGCAAGAAAGCTGAGCGTTCCAGGTGTGGCCTTAAAATACGCCCACAGGTGAGGTGAGCCTCTAAGTCATCCAAAGATGTCGACCTGAGCTGTGACATCATCATGTAGACCTTCACCCAGTGCTTATACAGATAGGTGTCATCATGTATGTGAACTCCTCATTTCGAAGACATGAATAAATTAAAAAAAAATAAATAAATAAATGTATTTTTCTCATTATTGTGAAATTTTGCAAATAAAAATAATTTTGACAATTCTATGTGATTTAAAACTGTGCTCTGATTTAACTTCAGAAAATGAGTACAAAAAAAAAAGTATTTTCATTGGTTGGATGTAGATTTTTGCTCATGTAACACAAACCTTACATCAAGATCTACAACTTCCCAGTAAGAAATCTTTGTTATATTTTCAAGATGAGAGGCCACTGAGAACCACGTCACAACTGCAACATGTGCGCCAGACATTAACGTCCCCCTGCTGATTGGGATGCAAAACCCACAGGGCTAATAATAAGGGACACTTTACTGTGTCTCTTTAAATGTATAAAATAGTGATCAGTTTCGTCGTGGTGCTCTGAGACATTGCATAAAAATGATCCTGTATAGTTAAATGTGGCTCTTCTCACGACGGATTAAGCTGATCGTTGAAAGTTCATTTTCCCCAAATTGAACAAAAGCAACAAAGACATAAGAGTAAAACAAAACGAGTCAAAGAAAAAGAAGCCGTACTGTTTATTGGCTCGCCATTCATAAGCCACTGGATGTTGGGCTTAGGGTTGCCGTTGGCTCGACACACCAGGCGGCCATTTTCCTCTGGGGCCAGCACCAGGTTCGTGGGTTTGTCTAACCAGTAAGGAGCAGCTGTGGGGGCAGAAAGAAGCCGGTTCAGCCTAATAACACAGGTTCCTTCATCTTGTCACAACAATCGCTGTCTCGTCCCCACCTTTAACTTGGACATCGATGGAATGGCGTATACTGCCCAGGCGGTTGACTGCCATGCAGACGTACTCCCCAGCATCCTCCTCTGACACTCCGAGAATTTTCAGGGTCTTATTGAAGTTGTCAAACTTCACCTTTTGTGCCGGCAGGTCTCCCCCCCTCTTAAACCACTTGATGGAGGGAGTCGGACTGCGAGGAAAACAGGAAGAGACGTGTGTAAAACTTTGACGTCATAACTCAGAGTGAATGTATTAGATGTTGGGTTACATCTAATATAGTGAGAAGAAGCAAAGTGTTTCCCCAAACAACAGATGGCGTTAAACTCTGTTTAACTCTATTCCCAAAATGATCTCTATACGTCAGACATTGTCTGGACTTTGTTTATGCATTAAATCTTCAGTATATATATTTTCTAAAAATATATATACATATGTATATATGTACACCAGCACACTCCTGACCCCACTAAGAGACAAGGGTGTACAGCGGATGGATGGATGGATGGATGGATGGATGGATGGATGGATGGATGGATGGATGGATGGATGGATGGATGGATGGATGGAGTGCTGACTAGAATCAGTTCCTCCTTGCTGGTCTGTGTGGTGCTGCTCACCTCCTTTTGCACCTCCTTTCTCTCTGCTACGCTGAAGCTAGCATACCATTCTACAAATGCTAAGGCTAGTTAGCATGGCCACCTATGACAGCAGATAAGTGGTTTTCCTGTTGTTTCACCACCGTTAGCGCATTAAGCAGCACGTAAGTGAGGGTGATTTTCAGTCCGAAGCCTTTTCAGCCCGAAGCAGAACCTTCTGGCTCTGATTGGCCCTTTTTGGTTAGGAGAATTTCTTCACACAGAAATAGTAGCAAAGGGGAGGAGCTAGATTTTTTCACATGGCGACAGTTTTACAGCAGTAAAAAAAATATATTTTTTAATGAAAGTTACATTGCACCTTTAATAGCATTGGGATTGTAGAAGTTTTTTTTTTTTACAATTTTTTGTTGTTATAAAAAGCACCAACTATAGTTATACATTCATAACTTCTTAACTTTAGTAAGAACTTATGAATGTATGCATGTATATTTGTTTCATTTCTTCTCACTTCTATGCATGTATGCGTATGCATGTGTGTGTTTGTGCTCACAGCCCCGCAGCGATACACTCCAGCAGCAGTTCCTCATCTCGCAGCACCATCTTGGAGCTGCCGCCCCCCTCAGGAGACAGGAAGGACGGCGGCGTCTCTGCTACTTTGCGGCCTGAAAATGAGAGACGGTGGCAGGTTGATGTGGGATGTGGGGACAAACACATCGATTGTCCCTGGAGCATGAGTCGCGTCCCCACCAGCAGCTGAGCATCCTCCCTGACACGTCATCTAACAATATTATTCCCATCATTTCCTCGTGGCTGCGCTTCACCTGAGGAAGAAGCTAACAACCTCGATCTTGTCTGACAGGAAGACATTAGAAAAAGACAGATGCAGCGCAGGGCTCATTCATCTTTTCTCTTTTTGGGCTAGGAAAGCAACACATCAAATCACCCAAAGTCTGCGTTTGGAAACATATTTAAGTTAATTCCTAATTGGCCATTAGTGCACTGATGAAAAATGATAGCAATAATTTCCTAAAGAAAAAAATAAGAAAAAAACAACATTATTGGTTTTTGTTCTTTTGAATGCTAAAGTTAAAATAAAGCATTTCTGTTTTATTCTTTTTTCTACGGTGATCGCTCCAGGCTGTTCTCCAGATGAAACCTGAGTTATTCATCCTATTCTGATGTTTGATTAAACAAACCTGGTTCATCCAGGAGACATCTGAGCAGCTGATTTGGTAATAGAAATATGCCTCTATTACCAAAGGTCACAGGAAGTTATTCTGTGTGAGACTTGAATTTACTTTACCACTCAGTGGCCATAACATTATTCATTCATTAATAACACTGGATCACTGGATCACTGGATCAACAGTAAACACTGCTTTAACCTGACAGAAGCTGCATTTCCATTAACCATAAAATTGTGCAATTTGAAATGAGGAAAATAAATTTGCTTAAAGGAAAGATGCCAACTTTGAAAAAGACTGAAAAAGTTTTAGCACTAGGATGTGGTGCTTTTTTTATCCATCCATCCATTTTCTGTACCCCACCAGAGAAGACAACTGGAAGCAGCAGGGGGTCGATCTGGACAACGTGCGGCCGGCTCCACCAGAGCTCTCACAGCATCACACAGTTCATAAAAACTTGTGTGTCATTCCAACGTGTTGAATCCATCGCTCTTCTGTAAGATCAGCGTCTACGATTTCCCCCGAAAAGCCGCAGACGTAGCCGCTCCTGAGTAGGCGGGGCTTGTTGCTCCAATGAATAAAACGCCAACATCTCCTCTGACGGTTGATAGATGATGAGCGCTAGCGCCACGGTAACTGTTTACATCTGTTGCTACCAGGATTTTTAACGACGGACAAGCTTCTTCACGTAGGATTTTCATTTCATTTCTTATTCAGTGGAAACACCACAATTGCGAAATTGGGGGAGTGGGGGGTCTACATCAGCAGGATACAGACAGAGATTTGGGCACATTTGTAATGCAAAACCCAGACACAGCAACCTATAGCGACAGAGCAATAGAAAGTTTAAAGAGCTCGTAGATTGAGCAGTTAGTTTAGGTTAGATTCAGCTTCGCTATGCATAGATTAGTGCGTAGACCATGTTATTGTGAAAACCGACTAGCGGGTTATCAAGAGGGAGGCCACTGTGACGTAAACAAACTCACCACCGAAGGGGTCAGAGGCATTGTAAGACGTGTCATTATATGGCTCCGCTGGAAATAGCAGGCACAAAAAAAAATGGCTGATCAGTGCAAAAACGAGCTGAACCAGGCAGTGGTACTGAATAAACCTGGGAGATTTACTGAATTTGTTGAATTCTATATGGTGCTGTAACAGATTTATTAAGTAATATTGGTTGTTTTTGGTGTAAGCCAGTTGTCTGGCATAAATATTACTCATATCTGAAGGAACACACAAACATATGTATTCTTATTAAATTCATGGGATGGACATAGGTTTAAAAAACAGTTGTTTTTTTTTTTCTTTTGGCAAGTTGATTTTTTTTTAAATCAGTAGGAATCCACACTGGATTTAAACTTTTGAGATTTTAGAAGATAATAGAGGAGAATTACATCTCTAGGAAATCAAATAAATAAATAAACACAGCATTAACCTGCTAGCTGTCCTGTCACATTACTTCCATTGTGCCCATTTTCAAACTTACTTTATTATAAATATACACATTTCTAATCATGATAAGAATTTTGAGTTTTCGTTGTTATGATAATTTCTGATGAATTATGTTTAAAGCCCCCTAAAACTGTTTATACTTTTAGGATTGACAACTTTTCTTTTTTCTCCACTGCTTAAGCAAAGAAAAAACCCAATAAATTTGAAAATACAGTTACCATGTGAAGTTTTATTTTTACAAATTTCACTTCTTCATGTAACTGGCGTCCTAAAGAATTGCATTAGAAACAGGAATGTTTTTTCAGCAGCAGTATTTGTGTTTGTGGGGGCTGTTATTGCTGCGACACACAGTCGTACGGCTACCTAGAAAAGATGTCACAAATACTTCTTATTCTCACTTTCATCATTACCACAGCAGTGCCGCGAAACATTGCGATAAATCGTCACGTCCGCTGGCGTTGGCGTGTTGACACTCACTGGTCTGAACTTTGAGGTTGAATGGGTTCTTCTGCTGGATGGTGTATGTGAAGTTGAAGCGAGCGTTGCAGCTGTAGTCATTTTGACCGTCTTGGACCAAAACATTGGCGAAGTACAGGTCTCCATTCAGACCCATGGAAACCCTCCGATCCTGATGGATGGGGGTCATGTCTGCGGACCGAAGGAAGGGAAACATCAGCGCTGCAGGAAAACTCAACTTTGCTTTCATTTCTATATTATTTAGTTTTTGTGATTCCATAGATGCACTGCATTAAATTGACGTGGGAGCTTTCAGTTAAGATGTTTGTGTCAATCAAACATTGAAAAGGTTACTGTATCTTCATGACTTTCCTGAGCGGAAAATAAAATCAGTACAATAAATAGATATAGATATAGACATAGATATAGACATGCATATGCCAGAGATGCACACACATAAATCCATTGGTTTTGAGTTCCACAGAACCCGGGTAGATTAGGGTAACCCCAATGGGGTGAGCAACTGATTGAAAGCTCAATCCAACCCGATTAGAGAATGTTCTTTATACAAGAGTAAAGAGGTCACAACACTCTTCTGTACAGATGCTGTAACTGCAGAAAGAAGATTCAAAGTTTGCTAGTTTCAATGTTAGCGAGATCTCTGAGAGCAAAATCTGAATCTGTTTGTTTTTTGGGGGGTGGTTGGTGGGGGACGGGGTAAAGGTACAGAGTCAGCTGTTTGTCGTTAGTAAAGTTAAATACGTTAATTGTACCCCTTTCAGACTAAATGCCATCTTGGCTTGATCTGTGGATTTAAAGGGGAATAAACAGACTTTCCAGTGAGACGTTTTGCTTCTTTTTTCTTTTCTTTTTCCAAGACACATTATTAGAAAGTAAAAAATATCTACAGAAAAAAAGAGACCTTTTCTTGACTATTTTGCTTCATTTCTTGAATGGTGACTGACCTCACAGTCATAATGAGGATGTTGAGTTTTAAATAACTGAATTCCCTCTTTTCACTGTTTGACATAAGCAAATCTGTTCTTATTGCTCCACACATATAAGTTCAGAAATATTGCAGCATTAGCTGCTTGGAAAAGTGAAAAAGGAAAAAAAACTGATAAAAACAAATCACTTTCTCATAGTTTTCTCCTCTTGCTTTCCTGATCTAGATAAATGTGCTGATGCCTGCACACGTTTCTCTTTGTGTGATGAGAGAGAAGAGGAAAAAACAACAGTCTTATTAGAAGTCTATGAGGACGGTTTGCTCACTGCTGTTCATCCAGAATATCAACGGAGGAGGCAGGCCAGGCGGTGGGTTGCACGGTAGGACCAGAGGGAAGCCTTCAGTCACCGGCACCGGAGCCAGCACTTCCTTAGGCCACAACGGGGCCTCTGAAATACAAAGGGCGACCGAATCAGAGTTCATTCTATTGTAATTGTGCACAACAGAAAACACAATGAAATTTAAAGAAGAACTTTCAAACGTATGTCAAATAATTTAAAATAATAATGGATAAGCATAACTCAATAACTATAAAGATCCAGCAGAAACAACTGGAATGTTAAGGAAAAATAAAGAAAGAAAATGTTCCCAGTGTGCTCTCCCATTTTCTCTCTCTCTTCTCACACCTGCAACCTGTTTCTGTCTCTGGTTGAGTAATCAACCCCCTGTATATATGCAACTTATTACCAGTTCCTCCTTGCTGGTTCCTGCTGTCTAATCCTGCTACTTCGCTGTGTCCCTGGTTCCTGTCATTTGTTTTGTTCTGCTCTGGCTCCTTGTGCTCCTTGTGATTTTTGTAAGTTTGTTCCTGTCATCTTTTTCATTTTATTTCATTTCATGATCCATGCTCCCAGCTCCAGTGTGCATTTTGGTCCAGCCATAAAGTCACAAGCCATTACAGATGTAGATTAGTTTACATCTGTAGACCAGTTTATTACGCAGAGTGGAACATTTTGAGCTCTTATTTTTTTTAGTCATTTTGAGGATTCTGGATTGAAGAGATCATGAAAACCAAAAATTCAGAGTCTCTGAAAATTAGAACATCACAAGGGATCAATAAAAAAGGACATTTTTAATAGAAATGTCGTCTTTCCTGTTCATTTCTACGCCGTCAGTAATTGGTTGGGCTCCTTTTGTATAAATCACTGCATCATTGTGCACCAATCTGGTCGCTCTTCTTCCTCATTACAAAGCACCACAGATTCTCTGCGGGGTTCAGGTCAGGACAGTTCGCTGGCCAGTTGATCACAGCGTTGCCACGGTTATTCAAGCAGCTTCTGTGGGTCGCTACTGAGTCATGCTGGAAAATTAAATCAGCATCTCCATAATGTCCAGAGGGAGACAGACGTGCTCGAAAACAACGTGGCAGACGACTGCGGTGACCGACAGCGTTGACTCCAAATCTGGGTTCTTTCTTGTGGTGCCGTTGAAAAATGCACAGGATGATGTTGAAGATGATGAGATATTTACATGTTGACACAAAACACGCAAAGAGTCACTAAACAGATGCTCCCCGGATGCCATCAGCGGCCAAATTCAAGGCTGTCAGTCGAAGAGAATCGTACTTCCTGTGGCGCTGACAGGAAGTCCCCGAGGCAGATCACAATCAGAGTTTCAAACGGAATTCAAAACAATTGTGCCGTCGTAAATACGATATATGGCGAAGGTCTTGGAATTACACATAGCAAGCAGTGTAAGGACGAGACCTGGTCAGTTTGAAAAGCGCGGGCGTGGTCTACATCGACAGACATTGAAAAAATCTGTAAACACGTACTTATAACAATAGAAAAACGTTCTTACTGGAGACGCGGAGCAGTATTTTGTTGGACAGGGCCACTCCGAGCTCGTTTGTGGCGAAACACTGGTACTCTCCCTCGTAGTCCTCTGGTTGTCCTCCGTTGCGGAATCCCACCTCCAGGGTTCCTGAGCGTTTTCTCATAGTCACTCTGGGGTCTTTGCCGATGTTGAACAACCTCCCATTCCTCCTCCATGAGAACCTGAGGAACATTCAGGGAATGAACCGTCACATTTCCAACATTTAAACTGTATAAGAAGAAACAACGTGTGCATGTCCTCCACACAGCTTGACCCACATTCCTAATTTAGGAATGATGAGTTCTAAATTATGTCATAGCTGCTAACTATAACTGGAAAGTTTTGTAAAACCTGAAACGATCTTTGCTTTTCCTCACAGTGTTTGACACACGAACCGGAACAAGGAGAGATGGGAAGATAGAAGCTATAAAAGATTCTCCAATCAGAAGTTAAATGATACTTTTATAAGACATTAGGCCGGTTAAAATAATCACAGACTTATCTCATTTCCAAGGAATGTTAAAGTTATGATAGTTAATATAGGCTAGATGCAGGGAAATACATGATGAGTGGCCGTTCAAATGGAAAATCCTTCACCAGCTTTAGTACTGCCTTCCAGAACTAAAGCTGGGATGATCTGCTTCCACCAAATTATTTCTTCATATTACTAAAGAGCAGTGGATTTGTTTCAGAAATTACCTCCATTCTGATAAATAATCAATCAATCAATCAATCAATCAAGTTTATTTGTATAGAATAGTTCAGCAGCAAAGTGGTTGAGAAAACCAGTAAATGTTACATTTACCAAGTCGCATCATTTGGGATAAAATGTTGGTCAGTGTTTCATTATTGTGGCTCAAAAGCAACTGTAAGCAGGTGGGTCTTAGTCCTGATTTAAAGGAACTCAGTGTTTCGGCTGTTTTGCAGATTTCTGGACGTTTGCTCCAGATTTGTGGTGCATAGAAGCTGAATGCTGCTTCTCCTCGTTTGGTTCTGGTTCTGGGGATGCAGAGCAGAACCAGAACCAGAAGACCTGACAGATCTGGACGGTTGATCCAATAACAGCAGATCTTTAACGTATTGTGATGCTAATTCATTCAGTGATTTATAAACTAACAGTATTTTAAAGTCTGTTCTCTGAGCTGCAGGGTGGAGGGACTGTAGAACTGGTGTGATGTGCTCCAACTTCCTGGTTTTAGTGAGAACACCAGCAGAGTTCTGGATAATCTGCAGGATTGATTTTTTAGGCAAACACTGTGGCAGTAATCGATTCAACTAAAGATAAACACATGGATGAGTTTCTCAAGATCTTACTGAGAGATTAGCCCTGTAATCCTGGAAATGTTCTTCAGGCGATAGAAGGCCGACTTTGTAGCTGTCTTTATGTGGCTCTGAAGGTTTGGGTCAGGGTCCATCACCACACCCAGATTTCAAACCTGATCTCTATTTTTCAGTTGTAATAATCAAAACTGTGTGCTTTAGGTCCAAAGATAATAACTTCAGTTTTGTTTTTAATCTAGAGCCAACATCTAGATTAAAAACACCCCTATAAACCAGGAACCAGGCTTTCTGTGCTGTGTGTTTTTAGTGACAGAGTGATGACAACTGAGTGAGTCAGTCAGGTCTTTTGGTGACAATTTTATAAGCATGAATGGTCAACTGAGTGCATTATGGGAGTACAATGCTCTTCCTGTGAAAAGAAGAGCCTGTTTGTGAACAGAGCAGCGAACAGTGCGTGTGTGCATGTGTGTGTGTGGAAAGTCCCCACAAAGATAGCCACGCAAACATGTGTGTGTGTGTGTGTGTGTGTGTATGTGTGTGGGTGCATGTGGAATGTGTGTCTTACGTAAAGCCGGACAGTATCCAAACAAACAATGTCCCTCTGTCCTGAGTGGTCAGCCCCATGATGATGTAACAAAGTGTGTGTGCAACGCTCTGACAGGCTAGACGTTTCAGTGCATCAGAGGTGTGTGTGCTGAGCGGCGCTAAGACTAGATTTGGAAACTGGACTAATAAAAACTAAAACTCTTCATCGCTCCAATGGCTCCTGCAGCTCAAGTTAATATAATTACTGCTAGATAATTGTCACGTCGTTTACTTCTGAGGTCCACTGATGTGGATCGCATCATGAAAATGTATCTCAAAATATTATTTACAGGAAATGCACCTAAAACACAAGTATAGACTTTCTCAGAATAGACTGTAGTTATTAAGTTATCTGAATGCAAAGAAATTAAGTAACAGCACCACCTGCACTTCAATAGCTTTATTCAGAGATGATGGTTTTGGTTGTAGAGGATTTTTCATTTGACCTTTAATCATTTCTGGAAAAATATGAGAAGGAAAGCAAACAAACTAACTAACAGCTGTTGTGTAGTTTGTGCTGGTGTGAGAGTTATAGCCACGGCCACATGTTACCAGCTAAAACTTGTGAGGACTTGAGAACCCCTGTAAAGACCCTCATTATTGCCAGTTTTAATAACTCAAACACTGGACAACCCTGAAGACGCAGCAATAAACACAGTGTAAGCTGTCTTAGCAGGAGCTACCATCCACTGCCTCCGCTCTCAGGGCAACAGCCAATCAGTAACAAGAAAAAAATGAAAGGTTCTCCTGGATTGGCTGCTTTGCAAATGCCAGCCAATAGAATGTCAGGTTGTATTGCACCTATTTAGCTGGAGCCAGAAAACTCTTTCAGCAGGTGAAGCCGTTTCGATACATGCTGACAAAATAAGCGTCGTTTGGGAAGTGAAGCTGAATTTCCTTGTTTGATCTCCAATCAGGGAGCCGAATCATGTGCGTGTGTGTGGGGGGTGTGCGGGGGTGTGTGTGTGTGTGTTGCGAGGGCTCTGTGAGTGTTCACTGCTTACGTCGGCACTGGGTTGCCCTTGGCTTCACACTCTATGATGATGGTGTTATCTCTGGGGTCGACGATGTAGTCCTTCACTGACTGCTTGATTATGGTGGGGGGCTGCTTCACTGCAGGAGGTGCAGACACAAAGCAACAGCTCATACATCTACTGTACAGATCAGATACACTCAGGTACACACATCGCTCTAATGTCTACATCAACCCCAAACCACAAAGGGCGTTAAATCCGTTATTATTAAGTATCACAAAGTCATTAAAGGAGCCATGCTGGAGAAGGAGGAGGAGATACTCTTCCCCACAATAGAAATAGATGTAGAAAACATAAAGAGGACATTTAGACTCTGAAGGAGCAACATTTAAACTCCGGAGCCATTTTTACCTTCAATCCATCTCCAGATAATCTGTGTAGAGCCACAAAAGCTACATGAAACAAATGAGATTATTTTAACTATATCGACTACAGGAAATATGCCTTGATTTTGAAATGAGATGGGAAAGAATGGATTTTTGGGTTTTTCTTTCAACTTTTTTATAAAAATAATGAATTTCTTTAATGAAATGTCAAATTTATCAAAATTACATCAAAGTAGCAACCAATACACAAAAAAAATGGCATTATAGAAAAGAACATTCCTTAGACCATTGTTGCCATTTCATGTAGGAAATGCTATAAAAATATGCTCCATGAAAAAAATGCTAAAGCTAGCAATGTTTACTACTTTCATATTTTAAAACACCAATTCTTTAGCGTTTTTTTGGGGGTTTTTTCACCAAATTTATTGGGACCAACGTGAGGCTCCGGAGCCACAGGTTGAGAAACCTCATCTTCAGAGAGAAAACAGGAAGAACTAAAATAGTGAGAGAATCTCCTGAATCAGGTTACACCAGATGTTAAAGAGGATTTCACATCTGGCCCAGCATATTTGCTTCCCAGCTGTACGTCTGTCTTTTTTTTCTTTTCCTTTTCTCATCTCCATAATGTTAGGAGCATTTGACAGAAAATAGCATGCATGACTGCAGCCAGCATTTAAAATGTTTAAGCCTGAAACCCCTCAAGAGCACTGAAAGATTAAAGCTGATCAACATCTATAATTCACTGAAAACCTGCGATCCACTCCAACGGTATAGTCAAAGCCAGGCCTTCAAACATGGCGGTAAACGTATTCTGATCGCGGGGAGGCTTCAGTTGTTTTCCAGATACAGCTCTTTTATTCTTCCTTGCTATTTTTGTAATGAAATGTAACGTCCAGACCCAGCCAGCATACCTAGGTGGGCCCCACATGGGGAAAAGGAGGGCAGACAATATGGGTCTGCTCTCCCATATTTTTATTGAATTGTACGAAAAAAAAACATGGTTTTTCAATTCAAAGTTAAAGAAAAGGTAAGAAATAAAATAAAATAAACATGGGTTTGTCCGCGGTTTCCATGGTGGCCCCACATGGGTTTGCCCATATAGGGCCATTGCCATATAGGGCCCATGTAGGGCCTACAGGTGCCCCTACATGGGCAAACCCGTGTGGGGCCACCATGGAAACCGCGGACAAACCCATGTTTATTTTTTGATCTGGAAAAATCCACTCGCCTGAGTCTATAACTATTATTTGTCATTTGTTCATTTTGCAGTTTCCATCCACCTTTCCAAATGCAACACTTCAAAAATGTGCATTAAAGAACCGGCTGATGGCAGATGCGAGGGGAGAGACGCAGAAGTAGCGACATGCTAAGAAATACTTACAGTCTTGCTGGATCTTTGCTGTTAGTCCGGTGTAAAGCAGAAGGCAGGAAGAGAGAAGGATGTGATGAGGTGGTTAATATCAACAAAGACAAAGTGATTATTGTGGCATGTTAAAACTGGAAGATGCAGGTTTTGGAGAGCACCTAGCTAATCCATGCTACCTGATGTTAGCAGGTGCTTGTTGAACTGAGCGGATAGGCCAGTTAATGCTGTTCATCAATATGCTCAGTCAGGAGTCCAACTCAGGCTTATTAGTATATTAATAACTAGTAATAACTATACTGTTTATATGCTTTAGCATAAATGCAGGCAATAATCAATGACAATATTCAGCAATTGATGTATGTTTGCTTCATCTCCTTCTGCTCATCTGTTTAAAAAAGTATTTACATCAAATATGGCTGATCTCTGCTTTACCGAATGAATTGGAGGAAGCGACACAAATCAAGAAAATGTGGCGAGTTGGAGCTGAGAGAGAGTTCAAACACCTGAGAGCCACTACTGTGACATTAGTCAGGTTGTGTCTACGTGACAGAAGAGACGTGACATTTGGACTGCAGAAGAAGCCAAGGACACTCACCTGGAGGAGGGATCCATAGCAGTGGAGCACAAGCAGTTTCAAACAAAGAAAACACACACACGCACGCTTTGTTAGAGAGTTCAGAAAAAAAAAATCACTAAAACAATGTCTCTGTGCGTTGAATTGAAAGAAAGAAAATATGAAACTGGGGGAGAGAAGAAGAGATTTTAAAGATCCATATAAAAAGGCCTTCATGTTCACACAACCATCGTTACACAACGTGCAGACGTGGCACGTTTCAACCTAAAGCAGGACAAAATGACAGAGCACTGAAAAGTGATTTAGTGATGTGTGAGCATTAGGACAGCTCATGCTTGCTTGCAGTTTTCCTGTCCTTCAGTCAATGGACTGTGATGTGTGACACCAGTAGCTCCACCCTTAACGTACCCGTATCGCCGTCCTACGCGGATCGACAGCTGATGGGGTCCAGGAACGGCGGGATTCGAGTCGGGCGCCCGGGTCGCTTTTACATTAGAAAGAGACAAAATAACGCACGGAAACACGCCCACCTGTTCCCTACTGCTCTGTGGAAATGAGATGACAGGCAGTGAGGGAAAGCCAGCGACTCTGTGCAGTTTGCTGAGTTTGCTTTATCAGATCATTTCTTCTCAGCCGTCTTAATCTAATCAACGGAACCGGACCGGTCCGTGTTCCAGCCTGGATTGAGTTGGGATGCATTTAACTCGTTTAGAATGCCACTCATCTAGTTTTCCTCTAAGGACTGGACGTGCCAGTATGTCGACAGAACATAATAGCCCGGGGTTCAAAGGTCAGGCACAAAAGAATACCAGAGTAAGATGAGAAGAGAGACGGGGCAGTTCACAGCTGACAGAGGTTAGAGGTCAACGCAAGTCTGTCCATGTGTGTAAGATGCATAATGTTTTAATTGAAAACAAAGGAGTCCTTAAACTATGATCCAGAGAGAGGAGGTGATCTGCTTTGATCACAATCTGAATGAATGAGATTCTATCCATGGTGTCACATGTCCTCCTGTCACATGGTGTTTGTAATAAACTAAACTCTGTTACTAATGTATTTATTTATTGGGTCATCTCATGTATTTTCTAACGACATATGCTCGCATCATTATTGAAGAGGCTTTGCAGAAACCGTGATGGGTCCAGGGACCTGCAGTCTGGCTGCGTAAAGAGAACACATTGCTTTTTGTTCTCTGCCTCAGCTGCCTCTTATGAAATGTGATTCTCTAAAACCAAAAAAGATCAGCTGGCTTGTTTTTGTGTTAGAGTTGATGGTGGGGGGGAAAACGAACTAGCATGTTTTCATGTAAGTATTTTTTTTTGTGATTGGGCAGTGTTTACACTTTTCTGTCTGTTTGAGTGACTTACGGTCTAGAGGAACGTCGATGGCTGCCGCTTCCTGCCGCAGCAGCAGGAATGACAGCAATGTCAAGGCCGCATGCCCAACCGTTCCCAACATCTCTCCCTCCGACTGGCCGCACGCAATCCTGTCCTCTGCTGATTGGTCAGACGCTTCCTCTGACAGCTCTGGAGTGGAGACACAAGTGCAACATTTTACAGAAAGATCAAGATGGCACAGCGACTGTCTTCCAGGTCTGGCCTGCATTCGCAGCTTGGTTTGCTCTGTGGCTCTCCACAGAAAGCTGCTTGGAAAACAGGAGAGGAGAGGATGAGCTGCTGGGAATCAAGCCGCATTCCCAGGAAGAGACGAGGCAGGATGAACATATTTATGTATCCAGATTCATCAGGGCTATCAAAGCTGTCATGGTTTCTTAAAGAGTCATATTTGGCAACAATATCATTTCCACATAAAGTGAAGCAAGTGTCATGTTTAGCGTATTAGTTGCAGTATTTTTCTCCATTTTTCTCAGATGTTGATTATATAACTCATACAGTCATATTCAAAACATGAGAATGTTATAGAAAAGTTAGTTCATTAGAAATTAGAAATATTTAAGGAACTCAGTTCACCAAGTTAAACAAATATAGATTCATTTCACAAGTCTTTACTTCTGTTTTTTGGTGATTGTCATTAATTGTTAAGTATTAATTGCAATGTTACATCAGACAAACCACAATTCTAAATCGATTAAATAAATCATGGTTTCAATCATTTCATGCATATTTGTCACATTTGTCTTTTTATGTTTTATTTTGATTCTTTTTTGGATTTTCAGTCAAATAAATATGTAACCAAACCAAATTTCTGGCTTGGCGACTCTGGCTACAGCGGTCAAATGTTTGGACCGGGCCGAGTTTCAGTCCCTCCTGTTAGACTGACCGTGAGACACGGACAGATCCAGCAGCGTTTCCTCGACTGTCCCTGTCAAACACACACATCCTTCAGACAGCAGGTGTGTGTCAGATGAATCACGACAGACCCTTTCTTTCTAAATGCTGTGTGTGTTGTTACACTGACTCACGTTGGCTGCTGTTATATTTCCTTCCACTCTGGCCACTCCCCTCACAGACCTGTAGAGAAATAAAGACAAGACAATCAATACATCCATTCTTTTGTGGGGGGAGGGGGGGGGAAAACAACCAGGAAATTGTTAGATTACATTAGATCATCCTTACAGAAGAAATCAGTTTAAATCAAGAAGGTCACGGCGTGGATTACACTAATCGGACATTTAGTGGCTAAAGCAGGTTCAGTAAGATCTGAACTCTGAGGGAGAAACACACATCGGAAACGTCAGCCTGCTTAAAATGACCAGAATGGAAAGAAGCAGAAAAACACAGAACAGCAAACAATGAAAGCAGCAGACAAGCTAAAGCGTTCACGCCTCAGGACTGTCTGCAGCAGAGTGGAAACTTCATCTGAACAGTGCGGCTGCACCGTAAAGAGCCGGTCTGTGCAGCAGCAGCTGCTGCTCCCCTCAGGATTACAATCGCCTCTTTCTGGGTCCTTATTTACTCGCTCCTCCGAAAATACACACAGAAAGCACCCGACGCGAGGTCTACCCGCAGGGAGACCCCTCTATGGAAATGTAGGGAAAGAAAAAATGAAAAAAGAGTTTTATTCTCCAAAAACTGTTGAAATTGAATGTTTTTCAGGGAGGTTCCTTCATTGTTCGCTCCACATCTGTAGCAGCGGCAATGAGTAGAAGAAAAGCTGTGTGTCTGAGTACAACTGAGTCTACTACATAAATGCAAAAAAAAAAAATAATCAATAAATATTGTTTGTTTTTATTTTTTTCCAATAGAATATACTTTATTGATCCCCAAGGGGAAATTGCTTATTAGCTGACAAGCTACTCCATCTAAGGTGTTAAATGTTAATAATAAAAAATAATACAAATATAACCATAAGTGATACAATTTTCTATATATATATATATATATATATTTGTGTGTGTACTTAAGAGCGATGTAAGTAATTCAGATATGACTGAATATATATAAATGAATAAAATAAGCACACACGTGCAAATACGTTAATCCATAGATAATCTATAAATGAGTGAAGAGAAAAATTAGATTTAAGTAAACGTCCTCCTTTTGTTGGGCCTTAAATTAGCTACTCTAGTGTATTCTGACTCTGTCCTCAGATATGGGTCATTACCGCAAAGCTAAAAGATGAATCACAACTTATTTGCATTAATTGCAAGCAGAGCAGAGAAGAGGTAGCAATGCCACAAGATATTATCAGGTCGTTTGAAGGAAAACAAATCGTGCAACAAAAAGGAAGCGGTCGTCAGGGGCAACCCAAGACTGGTTTTATAGGGGGGTTTTTTAGAACTGCAGGGACGCAAACTGTACTTTGGCCCAGTTCTTATCTCCCAGGCTGCTGGTGCTCTCCCAGTCTAACCTCAAATCAGACATAATATAAATGTACCTACTGGACTTTCAGAACCTCTTCTTAGTCAGGATGACTGCTGACTCATTAAAAGGCCTTATTGGGAGATGAAAACGACTGAACAACACCATCTACGAGAAGTTCATGAAGGTGAAATGATGTTGCCTTTGACTCCAGGAGGACATGTATGCAACATCTGGGGTAAAAAAAAAATGTTAACTGGGTTAAGTGTGTTGCCAGAGGCCACAGCAGCAGTCTGTCCTACTTGAGGAGAGCGGCTGCCATGGACACCGGCTGCAGGCTGGCAGCTCACCCAGCAGCACTTCCACAGCGTTTGAACAGAACCCAACCTGAACCCAGCAGCGGCGTCGCATCAAAAGATGATGAAGATCTGAATAACGATGTTTGGCTTCCTAAAAAAGGCCTACGCCATGGCAACGCACATGGATTAACTCTGATTTTTAGGGTTGTTTATCTTTCCAGAATGTACAAGGTAACTATGAACCTTAAACTTTATACAACCCCACCTCGCCAAGGTACCGTTTGTCAATGAGCAGGAAAGAACCTCTTCGTTTTTAGCGCTTCAGATAGCCAGCAGACAGGAGCTCGTTCCGCAATTTAATAAGTAAAAGAGATTTTCTGTGTCTGGGTCCGGTTCCCTGTTTTGCAGCCAACCAGTCAAGAGAGAGTCACCTTTTCATCCTCCTTGACTCTGAGTCAGCTCAATCGGCACATCAGGTGTCACCAATTTATAGAGGAATTTAAAGGTGGCTAAACTCATGGAATATATCAATAAAGAAATGATACACAGGACTTAAATTCCTTCTGCTCATAGCCGAAACGGGAAGAGATTTCATGCACATCTGCAGAACCAAAACATCACATTTACGTCGTTACAGAAATCCAAATTTTCTTGACTTCTGCTTCTGACATCAGTTTTTTGTCGAGTCTCAGCTTTACTGGTGTGTATTGGGAAGCTTTGACCAATGGCGTCACTGGCTTTCATTTTCAGGAATTCTGGCATCTCTGTAGTGGATGTGTGTTGGATCTTGTTCTTATCTGTCCAAACGGCATCTTTCCCAAGTCATATTTGGTCCAATTCGACTTGTTACACCAGGAAAGAGAGGTTGACCTGAAAGGGGATGCCAAAAGCCTTTAGCAAAAACAATTTCATAAATAGTATTTCATAATCTGGCGCATGGTATACGTTACGAACAAACATAAACATAAATATTGGGTAAAATTGAAAACATGAACACAGTCCATGCCTCCAGAAAGCAACAGTTTCTCAGTAGCCAAGAGTCCAGACCCTCTGGGCAAAGCAAAGCGTAGGACAAGCAGCTGGTTCTTACCTAGGAGCATATTTCCTTCAAATTTTACCTTTGAGGTGTGACGTTTGTTTTTCTTTCCATGAGAGATAAAGAGCCTGCAAAGGTACAATACACCATAGTACTCCACACTAAAATGTGGGGTAGAAGGTGGAAGTGTGTGTGTTTTCTGTGTGAGCACAGCCTCCTTCACAAGGTACTGAGGTGATTTTAAAAAGAAAACCCACAGATTTCATCGCTCATTAATAACTGAATTTTTTTTTTACTATATTTGAAAATCTTTGCTTTTAAGTCAAACAAATTCTCGTGATTAATCTTATTCTAGTGTGTGGATGAAGCCCTTATACAGCAGCCACTACAGTATGTGCACATTGTCCAAAATGATGGCTTTGCAGAGTCAGCATAATAAAGCACCTTCCCATCTTGAGATTCCACCTTAAAAAATGTTACGACAACATTTTAAATCAACTGTAAGTTCTGGAAATTAGCATCTATGTAAATCATTACATTCCAGACAAAGTCCTAATGCCACGAAATGTGGGTTAAATGTTTCAGGAAGTATTACTAATCCATTTTTGCATTACATTAACAGACATACCATAAATAATTAACCTCCCATGTGTGTCATTACCTACACTTTCCCCTAAAAGATCCATGTCAACTCCCATGTCCACTACACAGAAGAGGGACAAAACAAAGTGGCGTCGTATTTCAGCCTAACCCTCGGCACCCCGCGCAACCTCCAGGGACAGTCGGATGGAGGACATGAAGAGAAGAAGAACCAGTGGGTGCGGGGTGAATGCGCGGTTGCCAGGCGATAAATGTGTGTATCTGGATGTCATGCTTGGGAAGAGCCGTAGCTCACTGTTGCAGAATGACCTACTTTTGATCAAAAGCAAGAGCAAGTGTGAGCAGAAAATTAGGGAACACGAGGGAAACATGGAGATGCAGCTGAGAGGCGAACCGTCTCAGTCGATGTGTTCTCCAGAAACAGCAGGAAAAGAGAGCAGGAAACACAAACATTAAAAAAAAATCATCCTACAGATCATCTAAGGAACATAAAGGAGCAGTTCACCCTCCGCCCCACAACTTGTCAATCAACTTCAGATGATTACAGGGGCATAATTCCCCCAAGGGGAGGTGAATACTTGTAGAATAAATCAAAGACAGTTGACAGACACCACGCTTCAAACTCCACTCTGATTGCACTGCATGTACCAGAGGAAAACTAATGAACTCAGCCAGACTTGTAGTAACTGGGCAGGGAGGAGGGAAGTTATTTTACTGTCCTGATTTCACAGGGTGATCAACATGAAACAGGCTTCAGTCATCCTAACGTAATCTCCTCCATTTCATATTGGGCAGCTAAGGAAGATACAAGTGCAGAAAATATGATTTAAACTTTTTTTAAAAAGAACAAAAGGAAACTGACAGTGAGAAAATGGAGGTAAAACAAACAGATCACAACGAAAACAGTCAGAGGAGGACGATGAAACCAAAATACTGTATATGCACCAAGGAAAGAGCTAATAAGAAGAGTACAGGGGCCAGCCGAGGGAAGCAGGCCGACGGGCCGAGGACGGGAGGAAGAAACCGAGCAGAAACACGGGGAAAAACCTGAAACTAACGCAAGCAATAAACAGAAAGAAGCTCTAATCTAAGAAAAACAGTCCATAACACAAGCAATGGGGATAAGTTAACGACCAAGGAAAAGGCTAAAAATATATTTAAAAAATGATACTACCTGAGAAAGAAAAGGTAAAAAAAAATAGAAAACAAAGAAAAAGAAAAGGTAAGGTAAGACGAGATGAGATAAGATAAGATATCTCATATCAGTAGTCATGTTTCCATCAATGTTTTTTTTCATGTACATTTTGAAGTATCTCACTGGGAAATTGATGGAAACAGCAAAATTCAAAATAACTTCCCCCATTTCACATAAATGTGTTCACATTCACATGAGGTGGCTTTCAGCTTTTCCAAAAAAAAAGTTAATGCACTAAAGTCCAAACCTCCAGTTCGCAGAAGAAGGACAATGAGATGTGCGGTCCATGCTAGTTTTGAACTTCTACTTCCTGTTTTTTACCGCCACATGTCTCTGACATTGTGCTTCATGCAGCCGGCTGATTCGCTTTAAGTGAGTAAAAAACCTAAGTCACTTTTTTTTCCCCTTTTTTTCTGACATTTTGAAAGTTTCCTCGGACGTCTCAGGACAGTTGGATGAAAGCATAGCGAGTGTGTGGCCACTTCACGCTCCAAGTTAAAAAACAAACAAAAACACCAATTGACAGAATAAACCTATTGAAAGACATAGAGCTGGGATGCAATTGATGCAACTCAACACTGTATCGCTTTCATATACCTATTCGGTCTATAGTGAGACACATACTGAAAGATCTATTTTAACAATCATCCAGGATCTTTCTTGCCCCTCCTAGGCTCTGACTGCTCATATGAAAACTGATCTGTACACCAAACAACCTTTGCTGCAGCCTTGATCTTATAATTAACGTTTCACTGGCCTGATTTTGCAGCGTCTGCTCCATTCTGCTGCCAATATCTCTCGACGGTGTGGGTGGGAGGCAATGACTGACTTTGACAGTTATGTCTGCAAACAATAGAAGAAGTCTATTGCTCCTTTACAACTCAAGGTTAATATTGTCACAGTCAATGGATGATTTATAGAGATTGTTGTTCACCTCTCAGTTTTATTATTTTTCAATAGTCACTTTTGTGATGGAGTACTGAGGAGGAGCAACTCCTTCAGTGTCAGTGGACATGATTTAGTTGGACAGCACCACTGTCTCCATGCACAAAACAAATAGCCCATGGTACGCTGTGGGTTCTGGGCAGGAGGGTTATGGGGTTATAGGCTGTCATGTTTTGATGATTTACTTTTATGACCTAAATGTGACTGGCGATCAATGCAGCGTCTGGGGACGGCTCTGGAAGAGAATCTAATGGTGTTCAATGGCTCCAGCTGGGCAGGTAAAGAGAGGTTTATTTTTCTGACTTTGTAGCAAAAATGCATCCAGCATGAAAGGGAGACTGAGGATATTGAGTTGTCACAAAAGACACATGGAATGACAAGTGGAGCATGGGATAGAGCTGCATGGCAGGTGGAAGCCTCAAACAGCTGGCTGGTAAGGTTGATGGAGACATAAGCTCATTGGAGACATAGCCTCACTGGAGACATAGGTCCATTGAAGACATAGGTCCATTGGACACATGGGTCCATTGGAGATATAGGCCCATTGGAGACCTTTGTCCATTAGAGACAAAAGTCCATTGGAGACATAGGTCCATTGGACAATTCTCGGGTGAATTAACCGGTTGAGCGTCAAGAATGTTGTCAGACCAGGATCCAACTTGTGAGTCTGAGGAACGCTACAGTGTGGGGTGGAGTTGGGTTCCAGGTTTTTAGAATCAAAGGCGTAAGAAGACAAGGTGTACTTCCCTAAGAAGATAACATTAGCTGAGCCAGACTACAGAATGTAGGAGAGCTTTGGTGGTCTATTTGTTCTGTGGTGTTGATGAGAGTATGAACCGGAGGTCAGCAAGAGGTTGGAAATAGACACAACCTATTGTGTCCACACAAATACCTCATCTAAAGCATCCTTAAGGACATTGTAAGCCAGTTCTTAAGAAAAGCAACAACCTGTTGTTTGCTGACTGGTCTTTCTCTATTCTCTGCTAGATTTATTTCGCTGCTCCGTCTTTTATGCAATTCATTTCATCTTTTTTGGTCCCGGTTTCCTTAACCTTGTTTTCACTGCCACTCTTTTTTTTTCTCCTCTCATCCATCCACCCTGCAGGCCTCCATCATCCACTGTTGGCAATGAAAGTGTACCACGAGCCCGGATAGCACATCTGGGTTTCACTTTGTGTTTCTCCTCCAACCATTCATCCTTATCACACCCCGCATCCACACCCTCCCGTACCTTCATCCCTCTTCTTTTTGCAGCTGTCTCTTTTCACCTCTCCCTCTTGCCCAGACAACCCTGTGGTTGCCAGGGCTCCTTAGCAACAGCCCCACGAGGCAAAGGATGGATGAAGAAGGTAGGAGAGGGAACAAAGGCATCGAAGGGAGGGGTAAGAAGGAGTGAAGATGAAGATGAGGAGAAGGTGGTAAGGGGGAGACTAAGGAAAGCAGCAGAATGAGGCTAGAGATATGGATTAGCGATACAAAATTCATGGCATGTGAGATGAGATGTGTCTCACTCTTCAGTCAGGTCAAGAACTGCATAAAGTGTTTTTGATCATGCATGTGCTTGCATTATGTACGGGACTTAGGAATTACTTATGTGGCGGACAACCTCCTCTCGTTTATTTGAGATGTGTGTTTCTATTTCGCGTTCGGACTCCAGATTTAAAAAATGCCTGATTGTAAAGTCAAACGCAGGGTATGAAATTCAATCAGAATGCCATGTAAGCTCCCAAGTGACTTATTTTAAAGAGTGAGTGAATAAACATGAACCTTGTATCCAAAAGAGACCCGGCATAAAAATGGCCCTTTTGTGCTGGAACACCAGAAAAAAAAACATATTTTCAAAGCCGTGCCCTTTTATTCAGACTGGAGACGTTTATGGTAAGAGAAGTACAGACAAGGAAGTTAGGGCTATGAAAGAAAAGAAACCAGCGGTAACCAGCTCCTGTTCTTACATTTGAGAAATCTTTCACAAAAGTTCAGTTCAAGCAGATTTCATCATGTGATCTCTAGTGCCAATATCACAAAATAAAAACATTGACAAGGGGTTTCTCCAGGCTTGAACACCTCAAATTTAAGATATTTTAAGACCACAATGGATGAAATTTAAGACCTGTATCATGACCGGGACGTACAAAAGAAATCTAATGTTATGTACATATTTTTAGGAAATATGTACATAACTATTTTTGGGAAATTATTGAGGAAGAAATGTCATTGCTTGTGAGATTCTTATTTACTTAGTAATTTATTTCATTTCCTTTTGCCAAAAACTCACGGAGATCCAGATCTCATTTCTGTCCAGCCAACCACCAATAAATCTGAACTTAAGCTAGCAAGCCGCTATTTAGCGGTAGCCTCAACAAGCAGAACACAATGAAGATGTCTGCGCATGACTCAAACGTTTGCCTGACGTCAATGTATCACAAGAAAAAACAAAACAAAACAACACTTCATCAAATATAAGAGATTAAATAGCGCTGTCACATCAAAATTTAACGTATTTAAAGTGAGCATACGGACACCTTGAAACTCAAGATGACTGAGATAACCCTGTCTTTGCTGGTATTATTTGGGCTTACAGTATGTGGCACGCGTTACGCCTTTAGGGTAACATTGTAATGACTCAACCAAAGTGTCTCACAAAAGCGAAAGTTTGTGGAAGCACCCAGTTACCTTAGCTTTTCATTCCCAGGGCTTTAAATCGTGCTGTTGTGACTCAGAGGCGGAAACTCTTCAGAACTGAATCTTGAGCATTTGGAGGAGCTCTCTGCTATTTATGTTGTTGCTTCTTGCACCTCGGTGGCATCTCACTGCAGAAGAATATCCAACACAAATACACAAAAACGGGGTTACGAAATACACTGTAGTAACGTAATGTGAAAACTCTTGAGTCTGATGATGTTCACTCATATGAAAGCAAATGTATTTCTGTGGAGATAAAAAAAAACTTCCAAATGGAAATGCACTGGAATGAAGTGATTGTAGATGTTCACTGTTTTTCATATTCAAGGAAATTCCAATCGCAGTCATCAAAGTAAAATCACAGTTTAAACAGAAAAAACTTCAATAGGATGCAAATAAACATTAACGTACAATATGTTTGTTGCTGGACTCCAACAGCTAAAACAGTAAAATTATTAGGTGTGTCAGAAGATCACCTAATGATTAGTCAAATGCATGCCTGGGAAGGTTTACATAAATTAGCCTAAAGCTGCCTGCAGGGGGCAGCGTAACAGGAGAAACAGCTCAACTGTGGCTAAAGAGCCACGAGGAAAACTATTACCAGGATGCCACAAGATTTTTTTTTCACAGATAGATTGGGGGCGATGTTTTACGATGTTTTTAATGCTGCTGTTTATAAAACATAACAGCAGGTTATGTTTCCATAACATAACCTGTTATGGAAACAGGTGTTTGTGTGTAGCAAGAAGACTAAGCAGCTGAACAGGCGGCTATCCACCAGAGGGCCGGATTGATATCTCCTTATTTGTTGTCATTCTGAATAATTAATTTGGTTGATAAGATCCATTTAAAGCAGAAAAACTTGTGTTCTATAAATCTTTCTGTTTGCAGACTTTGTTATTTTTACCAACACATGCTTTCAAATCCAGCACTGTGGAGGCAGTGTTTACAGCGCGCTTCTGACCTCGGTCCTTTATGACAACAAATCTAACAGGAATGAGCTGAAAGGGATCATCATCCTTTATCGTTTATTATAATAGTAATTATTATAATGGGACTAAATGGAGGAACTGTAAACCGATTTGCAGGATAGCAGCATCTAGCCAGCCTCTTTGCTCAATGTGGATTTATGGCACAAAACTGAAACCAGTTTCAACATAGAAAACAGACGGTCCCGTTTCAGCATCCCGAGGTGCGTCAGATATTGCTCGGTATTTTTGAGGGCCTCAGTTGGCAGCTCTGGATCCTCTCCCTGGAGGCTAAAACAATAAAAGCCATTCTGTGATGTCCTGGGCTGTCCTAAAGAGACACACATGCACACACACACGCAAACACATGCTTGTCATTCCCAATTTGTCTGCCATAATTGCACCATTACCAAATTTCATTTTCTACCTTCTTCTCTCAAAATAACATTATGTGCATTAACACATGTCTGCTCACCAGTAGGGACACAGTTAATGGAAAACGCGTTCTCTGTTCATTCATTATGTAGAATGATACGACACATCTCTTATCTCGTCATCCCCTTATGTTCAAAATCTCAGACGGCCTGGGATCAACGTCAGATATTTAGTTTTTCATTCCCTAAACAAGCAAGTTTCATTTGAGGAAGATGGTGAACCTTTATAAAGTTACATTGTTCACTTTCTTTTCCACATGAATTTAGCTGCGGACAGAAACCAGAGGGAAGACAAGCGGTTATGAGTTTGACTCCAGGTTTCTCTGTTCACCACATGGTGACATCTGGCTGGGAAAAGCATTGTGTGCATTTGTTACCGAAAACCAGGAAATAACTGGATAAGAAATAAACTTTCTCTAGAAAGGGACAAAATACAAATGTCACCATTCAATGCGCTGCACCGGATTATCTGCAGTCCCTTGGCAGGTTACAAAAATGGATATAGAATACAATAATAAAATAAAACAGGAAATACAATGTTGGGTGTTGCTTTTTAATCACATTGCACAGACAATGTGATGTAGATGCCGATTCCTAAATCTAGTAAAAACCCGTAGATTAAGTCAGATAAAAAAATATATATTTCCTTTGAAAGAATTACATGTTTTGAGTAAATTATTAACAAATGATTTAACTTGGTTATCAATTTCTTGGTCACTTTACATGTAAATAAGCAGAGGCCCAGCAGTCAGCAGCGTGGCGCAGGGCTGGTCAGTAGTTTGAGGAATCCTTTCACAACTGAGTGACACAACAGCCAATGGCAAGCTGAGCTTGGAGCTGAAACAATCAAGACGGTCAGTCAGTGGAAGAAACTGCTGGAGCAAGTAACAGCTTAAATAGCTCATTTAGACTGGGGTCAGTCATTATGCTTGCTAGGGGGAAATTATGACCCACACAGTACTAAGAAGAGCCACAAGCATGTGCTGCCAGAGCTGGTCGTTCATCATGTACAGTAGGATCTGAGCCCTTCTGCTAGGATCTTAGGTTGTTTTATGGTTGGATTTGAATTCAATTTCATTATTATTTTGTGTTAGTTTCTCATTTTGGTTTGATCAGTTTTGTATTATTATATTTTAGTGAGTCTAGTTTGTGATGTTTATCTTTTTTGGCAATCTATTTTTAATTACTCTAATAAGTAACTCTCTCTCCCTCTCTTTTTCAACCTCTTCCTCTCTCATCAATCTGCCTTCTGCTCTCTCCCCTCACACCTGCAACACATTAGCTAATCAGGTCCATTGTTTCAGCATTCAAAATCCCAAGACTTAAGCACCTCTTTGTCGGTCACTCCTCGCTGGTTCCTCCTGTTTCTTCCCCGTTTTACCCCAGGTACCCCCTGTGTCTCCTCATTGGCTTTTTTTCCATTGTGGTTTACTTTTTGTTCTGCCCTGACTCCCCGTGGTTTTTGAAAGTGAACGCTTGTATTTTCATCAGTTTCATTAAATCTTCAAAGTTCACTTGACGCCTATGGATCCACTATAACCATTAAACATCATGACACCTACACAACAAACTCCACATATCAGAATGTTAAATTGTCCAACTTAATTTAGCTTCACTTCTTGCAGCAAAATCTATATTATGACACTGCCAGCATGCTTTGTTTTATTTTAAAAGAAAGTGTTAATATGAATAAAAAGTGTTGCATGATACTGAAAATATTCACACCTCTGGCAGATTTAGTGTATAATCTTTTCATTTGACCAAAATGTTTCTTCTAACTGAGGGTAACAAATGTTCTGGAGCGGTCCAACCCTGTCATGAATTGAATGTGAGAGCAAATCTGTGGGTGTAGCTAACGATCATAAAGTGATAAAGACATTATAAAGATGTTTTCTTATTTTTTAGCAAAAGGTCACTCAGCAGTTAGGAAGTGAATACTGTGGCTACGCAAACATCTGTTATTCAGACATCCTTTGATTTAAATGTTTATATAAATTTATTGTTTTGTTTTTTTTTGCAAAACCAAAGGATCAATTTTGGGGGAAAAAAATCAGTTTTTTTTATTTTCACTGTGATTAAATTATGGCATTTCAGAAATTTTTTACACCTTTCTCAATAATCAGTGGGATAATCTCCATATGGATTAAATTATTCACAAACTTCACTGTTAATTATATTCCCAGCTGATCCTCAGTACTGACACTTGGTTCCTGCTGCGTGCACGCTTTCTGTCGTTTAAATATTCTGCCAATGAGGCTAATCCTCTGCTGGATGGACACACACACACATACACACACATGTCTATCTTTGCAGGGACTTTCCATCAATCTGACCCTATCCATAACCATTACCAGTATGACTAACCCTAAATGAAGGTCATACATACATTTCAATCCATCCTAGTTACTAAACAGTACAATATGCTCAATTTAATTATTCAAAGTAGATTAAAAAGTTTCTATCTCGGGAAACCCAGCAGACTGCATCAAGTCATTGACCTGCAGCATTCACACTCCTCCTGGACGAACACATAGGAACAATCACTTTCGCTTTACAGCCATCCCTCACCCCAAGCATGCATGTAGCAACAATGGAGAGCAAAAACTCCCCTTTAACAGGAGGAAACCTCCAGCAGAACCAGAACCTGGCTCAGCAGCAGCAGCCGTCTGGAACAACTGACTGGAGGTTTGAGAAAAGAACCCTGTTCCTCACACAAATGATGTGAAAGCAGACCTGATACATCAGCACTTGGCCCAACAGTGCCAGAGCATCAACAAAGCTCAGGTTTATGATGATGATTAATGCTTTGTCATCATAACAGGATTCCCATAAACTTTGGCCTGGGAATAAATCTAAAGATTTGTGATTATCAGAAGAGTCGGGAGGTTTTAGGCAAAGATAGAATCTCTCTTCCATGTTCAAAATCAAACCCATTAGACTGCTCCAAAGGATCTGAAACGACTGCATGGCAGAGGGGCTGCTTTCTGCCCGAAAACGTCACAGGGCTACAACTTTGTATTTGTCGAAATTATTTACCCAGAGAAAGACTTCAGTGTGCTTCCCTCCCTGCCAATCAAAACGTGACAAACGTCAGCGGCATCGATTTGAGCGCAGTTCATTTTGTGAGCTGATCACAGATGGATAATTTGTTCTGATCTTTTCCCTTTGGCCATGCAGAGAGGGGGTGGATGGAGGCAGAGGAAGGGGGATGGGGACGGGACGCTCATGTCTGAGACCTCTTGCTATCAAATATTTGCTGTGAAAGCGTCGTCACTGTCCATTAGCGTTTCCCTCTCTCTCTCTCTCTCTCTCTCTCTCAGTTTTCTGGGTGCATTAACCTCCTCTCCACAATGCTCCCAAACAAAGGAAGGACTGTATTTCGCAACGAGAATGTGTGGGTGTGCGTGTGTGTGTGTATTCAGTTTTCTGCCATTTCCACAAAATATCCACCGTGTTGAAACACTTAGCAAACACCTGACTACATCACAACACCGCCACGTACACCTGACCCAGTGACACGAAACACACCATGCGCATTCATGCCATAATCCTCCCACAGACAAATGAAGCGTCTCAGAAAACACACACCCCCACACTCTCTAACGAGCCTTTTGGAGTACAGGCCTCCTAATAACTTCAGCTCTTATTGGAACACCAAACATTTCTGGCCTCAAATTGAACCGAATGGTCCAACCTGGATCATGACACAACTTCAGTATCAGTGTTAAAAGAATGACAGGCAGCCGCCGGTAGCGCTGCTGATGAAACTGTTAAAGCACACACAGTCTGACAGACTAAAGTCTCTTGAACTGTTTAGGTGCTTCAGCTCATTTCTCACAGAAACATCTTTGTGCATTTAGGAAACTGATCCTTGAATTATTTTACCTTAAAGTACCAAAAAGTAGTTCAATTTTAGGTCTTTTTAGGTCTCAAACATTTCAGGCAATGCAGGCAACCTCCACATGGTGACCAAAAGGAGAACTAAATACCTTCTCTCTCTTTTCCAGCTATGCTGATGACACAACTCTCTGTACTGCTGACAGAGAGGTGTGGAACACATGTAATGCACAAATGACCTGTATTCCAGGTAATTACTTTTCAGGTAAGTTCACTCAGAACAAACTAAGGTTCTAGTTATTGACACAAACCCCCAGAGAGAGAAACAGACGGCACATCTTCAAACATCAGTGTGGGAACCAACAACAGAAAAGAATGTATTTTGTCTTCCAGAGAACATTCTTTGCAAGAGGTTGTCCTGTTTTCTCTCAGTCCAGTGACATCAGCATCTGCTGCTACAATCTTGGAAAATTATTACTTTAAGGTTGTTTACCCTTCGGTCTTCCTGAGACCATATCTTCGAAATTTAGCTGCAAGAATTCAGACCAGGAAGCGAGCTGGCCTCATCGCAGCGGAGCGAGAGTCTTTGCCAGCTGTAGCTTTTCAAATTGTTTTTATGGAACACTTATTGGTTTTTAAAATTGTTAAAGCTATTAGTTCACCCTATTCATCAGATTTGCTTCTCTCCTCAGGCCACCTGACCCCTCTGGCCTTCTGTTAGTCATTTTCATTTCCTCATTACGCTCCTCACCGTGGAATCAGCCTTCCTGAAGGCCGGCTGCGAACCAGGGCGATCGTCTGAGAAACTTCTCGGCTCAGTCTGGGCTTCAGTTCAGTTATAATGCATTATAATATATCTTTTTTATTGTTATTAATTTAGATTTGATTATTTCCATTTAATTTCATATTTGAATTATTGCTATTACTATCCATCTGATTAGATTAAACTTGTCATTATTTTAGATTTGATCTTTGAGGGATTTTGTTTCATTTGGTTTATGCTATTTATAAAATAAAATGGTTTTATAATTTTTTGTTTTATTTAGCGTTTTCATGTCAAACAATTTAATGTCCTTAATTAAATTGTTCTGACTTTTTCTCTCAATTACATCATTGCTAGTGTGACTGTCTGTTTTTAAACCGTACAGAAAACTTTTTGTTTTGTGTGAAAAGCGCTCTGCAAATAACATTTAACTCAACTCTAATATATTCTGTGTATATATGTATTTTTTGTTTCATCCTTTACATGTTCTGTCAGAGAGAAATAATAAGAGCTAATAAATGTGTCCAGCTGTCCGGGGAGAAATGTCACACACACACACACACCCACCACACACACACCCAAATGCCCAACTGACCCCTGAAACACACACAGAGTAACATAAATTGTTTGAGATGTATTAATATTCTGTCTGATCAGGAAAGAGTCACACAGGATGTGTCTTAATGACCTCAGATGGGTCAAAGGTCAAAGTAAAGCACTCAAGGTTTCCCTGCTGGCGACCGCTGGGGGAACAGATGTAGCTCTCAGTGTGATAAGCAGCCAATCACAGAACAGCAGTCAGGCCTGAACGCGGAGCGGCTGGTGATGAAGTGAAAAGAGAAAAGTTGTCTACTAACAACAACAACAGCAACAACAACAGCAACAACAACAACAACAACAACAACAGCAACAGCAGCAGCACATGATCACAGAGAGAAACGATACACTGATTCCTGTTTTAAACACGCTGAAAGATCTGAATGAATCTATTCACCTGGGATCAGACACAATTCATTTTTAACAAAAAATGGACAGAGCAGGGCATCATGTTAGCTTCTATGGGTGCTGTTTGAAAAAATTAACCACAATAATTTGGGTAGTTTAGCCTCCCCTAAGAGAAAATGATATGGTAGTTCATTTTTCAAAGTCAGGAATATATATATATTTTTTTATAAATGTCACAGTTTAATATTCAGCAAGCTAAATCTTGAGCTCACAAACTCAATGTTCACCTCCAAACTAAACACTCAGCAACTAAATATTTAGGTTAGTTTAGCTTACTAATTAACTATTTGGCTCGAAACTGTGGTATTGGTTAATAAATCAATAACACCAGAGAAAATATGCCTTCAAAAATTAACCTCCATCTTGCAAATATAAATTACTGCTGTTAAGTTTTACAAAAAGCTCCCAGGGTGTTCACATGATACTCGGTCCCCGAAACCACAAAGGTTTGTTTGAAACATGGCAACTTTGTGCTGTTTGACCCAACAGCACAAAGTTGGTTTGTTGCACTAAGCCAACAAACAGGCTTAGTGCAGCATCTAGCCATCACACCTTAGCCGCGCTGCACATCCTCCGCTGAGAGGATGGGGAGTATCAAAATATGCAAGTGAAGCAGATCTGAACTGGATGCATCCGCTTGCAGACCAGGCATTCAATGACAGGCAGCGTCGTAACTTCAAGCGCCACCAAGCCAACCACATAGTATCATACCAACTTATCAACAACAGTTAGGCAGTAAACATACAGTGTAAACTTTATTTATGTTGTTTTTTTGTTTTTCTGCTTGTTCTCAGACATCTCTGAGCTTTATATGGGTTTTGGTCATCAATAAATTGAAGATTGAAAAAGAATAACACATCCTGTATAATCTATCAGGTGGTTACAGTGCATTAAGTTCATGTTAATTTTTAAAACTTCATCTCCTTAGTGATTTTTAATTTGAAATTGAGGTAAGTATTGAAATTGTTGTATACCATTTTTTATTTATTTATTTTTGTGGTTCATGTCTCCAGGTAACAACATCCGCCATGCTCAGTTCATCCACTGTTTACATCTGGCTGTCCGATGTGCAGAACTGTGTGTCTTTCACATGAAGACATGAAGTCAATATGGCAGCTCAGATTCAAACAAACATCAGATCTGATTCAGGATCACGTGTTTAAAAAGTCTGATCTGTGCTGCCTGGATTCATAAAAATGATGATGTTCTGCTATGTGTAGGTTAAAAATAAGACATCTAATAAGATTTTTAAAAAGAACCTGGACCTGAGGAACAAAGCCATAAAAGGCATAAATTGTCAGGCAGAATCAAAAGCAATTATAACTGATGACCTGTGTGTGTTGGGTGCAGCAGAGGCAGGAGTTTTTGTTTTGTTTTGTTTCTTCCCTCTATTCCACATCCTGAGGCAGAACTACAACCCAAGTGAAGACGTAACACAGCAAAGACAAACATGAGATAAAACAGGAATTATTGTTCATAAGAAGGTAGCGCAATAAGGTAGCACTACCTTCTTATATTATTGTTTATCATAAGGTAGTGCTACTTTCATGTTCATAAGGTAGCGCTGTGCTGTAAGGACAGACCTACAGTACAGCACACAGGAAAGAATCAGTTTGATGCTACAGAGGTTTCCCACATCTCTTCTCCAGCTTCAGGCATGTAAACGGTGATGAGACGGAACCGTGGTGGCAAAGGAGGACAAAGGTTGTGAGGAACGGAAACTGAGGGAATAGAGTGCACTCTGTCTTTGATTCCAGTTGGATTTTTTTGGTTTTTACAAACAGCAGCGAGAACAACAAAGAACTGCACATCAGCTTTTTATAATGCAAACTGAGCTGAGCGCTGTATTACTGATGATTATTTTGTGATTTTTCTTTCTTTCTTTCTTTTTTCTAGAGAAAACTGTCAAATTCAATTACCTTATAGAGTGAAGTGGTATGTAATCCTTGCATGGGCTTCGCTGCAGCACACACAGCCTGCACGTGTCCCAGAGCCTCTGTCAGCGCAGCTTTCACCTGGAGGTGCTCGGTCACCGCTTTGTAGATCCTTGTGTGTCAGTCCTTCAGCCATACAGGGGAGGGGGAAAAAAGGAGCAAACACAAAGACTTGAGGTGCTGTCAGCTGAATTCAGAGCTGGGAAGCAGAGCAGCAAAAAATATAAGAAGGAAAAAGTCTTCTTTTATAGGATTTAATCTGTTTTCCTTTGCCCCCCCACCACAACTCACTCTGTCCCTTTTCCTTTCTCTGTGCTCTCACTGTCTGTCAGAACGTTGCTCTCTCTCTCCGACACACACTCACACACCGATTCTCCATCTGTCACCGCCTCCTCTTCGTCACCACTCCCCCTCATGCATTATTAACGCGTCTCAGACTCACGCTCCACTGCTAACACACACACACACACACAGGCATATACACGCGCGCATTTACATTACAAAATATAGACAAATGCACTACATGTTCATGAAAGTCAGATTTGATGGCAAATGATTCCAGACAAAATGATGGAGATACAAAGATAAAACTAAAACTTTTGATGCAATCATAAAAATAAAAGAATTAAATCATCAGCATGTTCTACTGTATATTTAGGATGCTTTTCCACATGCAGATAACAGTTGGCACATTGGGGACAATGTGGGCATTGCACCACCATCCCCAGCCCTGCAGCTAGTCTCCACCAGTCAGAGAGGTGAGTTTTTATGGAAGCTGTTCAAAAGATGCCAGCAGGTTCATTAGTTAGGATTGTAAAATAGTTGCATAGCTTGTTGGGTCGTTATCCCAGTGGTTGTTGTTATTAAGGGGCTAAAGAATTAGATTAAACTTGCATTTTCACTTGATGATGACAAACATTGAAAACTGAACGAGAGGGAAATTGTCACATTTGTTGTTCTATATAAAAACGTAAGTAATGTTGAATCACCGACAAACAAGCCAGATTTCTGTCTGTCACAGACCTGCAACTTCTTCCTTAAGAGGCTCCTCTGTCCTCCACTCAGTGTGCAGAAACCGTTTGACCTCTGTCATTGCCAACAAAGGATATATTACAAAGTATTGGGATGAACTTTTGTTATTGATCAAATACTTATTCTCCACTATTTGCAAATAAATTCTTTAAAATTCAGACAATGTGATTTTCTGAATTTTTTTTCTCATTTTGTCTCTCATAGTTGAGGTCTACCTATGATGTCAATTACAGGCCTCTCTCATCTTTTTAAGTGGGAGAACTTGCACAATTGGTGACTGACTAAATACTTTTTTCCCACTGTACTATTTTACATTAGCATAGCATTTTGTATTAAAAGGTTTCTTTAAACACGCACATCTTTCATGCATAAAGATAATTTTTCTTATGCGAGAAGACCGAATCATGCATGAAAGCCAATGTAAAACGTGCACATACACTGAAATCACACACAAACACACGCAAGTGGCGCACACACACACACACGCACACACCCCTCCATGCATTCAGTGAAGGAAAGGAAGCGTCCCTCAGCTGGAGTAAATCTGAGTTTTCTCATGGATGTGGCATCGCTGGAAGAAAACTAAACAGAGAAGAACGAGCTTGGCTGGAATTTCAAAAATAATACATTCAAGACCAAAACAGTTATATAAGACCAAACACAGTCCAATAAACTCTTTTAACCATCTGCTTACTTTTCGGTCAAAGTGGAATGAATCTCAATTCATTTTGATCTGTAACTATGACCAGTAGAGGCAGCTACATGTATGTTAGCATCGGCTACCTCTGACATTTGACTGGACAGGAGCCACCCAAGGTGATTTACAGGTCACTACACTTCTATTGTTGTAATAATCCATATTTAGATATAATGTACACCGAAAAAAAAAGTATTCAAAAATGCTTACATGTGCCAAAATAAGTATAAACTGACCCAGTTTCACTTTCACTGCTGAGTTTTGGTATATTCTACGCAGAACGCAGACACTCCCGCCCCTCGTGTTAAATGTTATTGTTTAAACAGCCTCACTTCCATCTCTGAACCATTTTCAAACTTGCTCTTAATTCCTCAGTTAAGGTGTAAACTTTGTTTTTATTTCTGTTGTTTTGTTTTGTTTTCCTCGTGTCTTTCTTCCATATTCTTTAACTTTTATCTATATATTCTGTTCTGTTTTTTAATGCTTTTGTCATTTTCATGTTGTTGTTTTTAATGTTGCGCTCTTTCATCAATGCTTGTTCTTCTTAATGTAAAGGCGGCCTGGCTTGGCTTTTTGAATGCGATATGATCAAAACCTGAATCTGACAGAGGAAGCCTGAAGAAAAGAGGATTAGGGTTATGGTAAGGAGGTGTTCCAGCCTCAAACACCATCATTAAAGACAAATCATCAGAATACCAGTGGAAGAAATTAAAAACCTGCTCAGCAGTTTAATCCAAAAAAAAAAAAAATCTATTTATTGATCATTTTCATGATCTCATTTTTATATAAAATATATTTTTTTTAAAACTTATGTTTTTCAAAACTGATATTTGGTTTTTTTTTTATTATGTTTTGAGAGATGATTTAGTGATTTAGTTTAAAATCTGGAAAAAAACCCAAAAAACTGCCAAACAATAAAAAAAGAAACATTTTTAATCTACCAGGGCTATGAATCATTTTGGACTTAAACATAGAATTTTAGACATTGGACAATTTTTTATGAATGTACTGTTCATTTGATTGTAACAAAATGCTCCTCACCTCATCTGCTCTGTTGGACCATCATGTCACTAAATGAGCCCAGAGGGACAAACCGAACATTTGTCTCTTTTAGCCACGGCTCTATAACTGCGCAGTTAGGATAAGGTTAAGGTTACGGTTACGAAATGTTGCTTCATCCTAAGCACTGAATCTTAGGATCATGATGTGACATTGAAAGATTTGTACCTTTTGTTTGGTTATACGGTTTCTAGGCAGATTTTCCAGCTCTAACAAGCCTAAATAAACTATGTAGCAAAAATGTGTGAAGAAAATAAATAAAGAAGACATCTCTAGGGGAAGGCTAGAGGAAGGACTGCAGGCCTTCAGAGCCTCAGACTCCTCAACACACACACACACACACACACACACCCCCACACACACCCACACACACCTGTTTTCATTGAACTATCTTTAGAATTGGCAAGAACTGAAACACTTTAAAAGTAGTAGAGATGTGTTTGTGAAGCTGCGTGTGTGGGGGTGTGTGCGTGTGTGTGTAAAACCCTGAGGGTGGGTGGGTGTGTATCTAGGCTTGACCTACTGACCTCAACCAACATTTTCAGCTCCCTTCTGTCTACAACCAAACTCCAGAATCAATACCTCTCCACAGTCACTGCTGCCAGGCATCATATGCAAATACGCCGCGCATCTCATTAGAAATGATGCGCTGACAACAATGGGGAGGCCTGAGCCCCTTGCTGTTTCCTTAAGACATCTTCAAGACATTCAAGTACACACGGGTGCACCCCCACAAACACACACACGAAAAGCAATCGGCATCAACTCCTGACCAGATGGACCAGTTTTTGGAAATCTTCAACGGACAAGAAAACAGAAAAGTATCAAGTTTAGGCCAATAAGCAATAAATCAATTATAAAAAATTAAAACAAATGAATTATTGAATATTGAATTATTTAGCGTTTTCCTCTTTTCTCTCTTCCTACCAAAAACTGAACCTAAAAGTCTTCAGTCTGGTGTTCTGGTCTTTTTTGAAGGACCGTTTTGATTCTGGAGATTTCATAAATCATCGTATTTGTTATCTCTGTTGTTTCCTTTGTCTATTTTGGATGTTTTAAGTGTCTTCCAGTTCCAGTTGTTAAATGCTCATGAGAATTTAAAGTTCATTGATCTCTGAGAACATTCTCCATTTGTACCATTGCAATACATGGAAACGGTCTCAAAGCAACAATATTATCATTTACCGCGATAACATCGGGAACAGAGAGATGGAGAAAACCGACGAGAAAGACATGAGGACAGTGTGAAAGCCAGACAATAACCGGACCTGATGTACTGTACGCAGGAGGGGGTGGTGGGGGCAGCGGGGGCGACCCCCACACGCCCAAACTCACCCGCATGCAGACCACGTCCGGCAGTTACTGAGCCATATGTGGGCTACACATCACCCCAGGGTACTGAGACATGGTATTCTAATTAAACAGCAACAAAATTAGGCTCACGCACTCATAAACACACGCACACACCCACACACCGCCCCACACACGCACACACACATGCTTAGTGGCTGACTGCAGAATGTAAACCCTGATGTGTGATTCAGTAGAAACCAGCAGGCAGAGGGCCACTTCAGTCGCACAGAGGGGAGAAATGTCTCGTTTTTTGTACACTGCAAAAAAAAACTAAAAATCTTACCAAGTATTTTTGTTCTGGTTTCACTTCAAATAAGGACTTTGTAAATATTGACACTTTAATGCAAAGTTGGCACTTTGAATGGACTTTTAATCCAAATTTTAAAGCCACTTTGCATTAAATGTGTCGTGTCATAGACATTCATAAAGACTCCTTCGTGTTCATAACAGGCGCTATATCATGATTATGACAGCCCGTCAAACCAAGTTTTACCGATATTTGCAGTAAAAACTGCACTGAAACTACTTGGTAAGGTTTTGTGTTTTTGCAGTGCATGAACACGATAAACCGAGATGTCAACTTTCTACGCGGAAGTGTTAAAGGATCCTGTAGGGATGCAATGGATTCCGATGTGAGAACTGCTGTGCATCAACATGCATGTTCATGTTTGTCAGAGGGCGGGGGGGGGGTATTTATGCTAAACTGATACAGTGTGCAGGGGGCAACTATGAATGAAGCTCTGTCTCTGTCAACGCAAGATGAAAGACCGCAGCAATTGTGCCAGCGGTGTCCACCTCTGCACCGCGTCACACTGCTGCCCTTTCTGCGCTGCACACAAGGACGCATTTACAGCAGCGACAGAGAAAATCTTACACAACAAGAATGAGCCGGACAAGACGGAATGACCCCAAACTCCTAACCGGACACTAAACCAGCCAGCTGACTGTGGCTAGCTGTCACCGCTACGTAGCACCTCTTTGTGCTCATCTGAAGAATTTAAACTTAAATTTCAATTCGTTTTTTTGTTAATCAACTACAAAACTTTGTTGTACAAGATTTACAACATAAATTAGGTCACTCACATAATTATGCATTTATTTTCTTTCGATACCAAATAATGAGTCTCATCTGGATTAAAGAGCAAACTCCAATAATAAGGAAGACTGTAAATGTTATTTCTGTGGTAGCACTCGGGTAACATAAACTGTGCGTAAGTTTAAGCTACACTTTGAACTTAAACTTAAAGTTTGAACTTTTAAAATGAGCAGCTCTAAATGTTCTCAGAGGATTTCTCAAGTATTCGCTAGTTTCAGCTCCTCACCCTGGGAGCTACTGTATGCAGCTGCAGATCACTTTGACTAGGACATCTGATGTTTACTCAACTAAACACTCGTTCAGATGACATATGGGCTCCCATGCAGCCATTAAGCACCTACATTTTTTCCCCATGATTAATTAATCAAAACTCATTTAATATTAATGAAAGCCCCAGCCTTAAATTAAATACAAGAATATAATCTTTCAGTAGCTACTGTGGAATGAGTGATTAAAATAAGTCATTATTTGGGACATTTATTAGTTTTCTTATTTCAGCCAATTTTAATCATTATTATTTTTGCAATGTAGTTACTTTTTTCTAATGTATTTAAGGTGATTATATTTTTTCTATGAATTAAATGATTGCATTTTCCAGCTGCAGCAGCTAATCAAAACTCATGATAGATCTGTAGGAAAACTCCAAACTGGGTCATCAACAGGTCAGTGAGCAACACAGAACCGAATTCTAAATTTTTTTAAACGTAATTAATCTAAGACTTGCAGTGGTCTAGTCAAAGTCCAGAGCTCCACCAGGTGTTAATTTTGTGGCGGAGCAAAGTGTCGAGTTCCTCCACAGTGATGTCATCGATTGGCAGTGTCAGCCATTGCTGTTAAATGCGGTTCTGCAAGTAATTAAAACAGAGAGTCATTCATTTTTACAGTCTTGGTACAGCAGGAGAATTGATCCCAAACAAACAAACACCAAACTTTAATTTTACAGCAATTTCAATACCAAAATCCCACAGGAGGTCAAATCCCTTACTTCACTCAATGACATGAAAATCTATTTCAATCTCGCGTACAACACGACGTCAGCCGGGCTAACTGCATCAAGTCATTGAGTTGTCACGGTGCGGAAGGAGGTGAGAAGCGGGAGAGAGGAAACTAAAGCTCCAGTCCAGAGAGGAGAGAGCAACAGAGTGCAGACATCATGGCAGCACCAGCCTCCATTAGTAACTTTATACAGGAGAAAACACTCAGTCACTGGCCCAACAGGAAGGATAACTGAATGAGTTTAACAGAAAGCGCCAAGCAGCAGCGTGCGCCTCTCCGGTGAAGAAGGCTTGGAGAAAGTTTGAAGCATCAAAATAAAATAGAGGAAGACTGAGAGGCAGCGGGCAGCCTGGATGTAACCATGACAGCGGTAATTTCATTACCATTTCCATGGTGACTCTGATACTGATCGCCACCTTTCTACAGTCCAGAAACCAAACAGGGTGAGCATCTAGTCCAGAGCCAGCGCTGCTGGTTCTCTGCTTTACAAGGGAACATTACAAACATGTTTCAGCACCTTAAATCAACTTTTCACTGTGAGATTGTTTTTTATAATCCTCGCCTGCTTTCATTGCTGTTTGTTTAATGGGACTATTTGATAAGTGTCAGGGCTGATGTTGACACTATTCAAGACGTTTAGTTACAAAAAGGTAAAAAGAAAAGTTGACATATAAACAAGTAAACTCCAGCAGACAAAGCAGACAAGCCACACACAGAAAAAAGGTCAAATGTCAAATGTCAGATTTTTTTTTTTTTCCTCATGAAAATCTCTGTCCCTCATCGTGACATGTAACGGAAAAGAGTTTCAATCTTGAGAAAAGTTATTTCATTATTAAGCCTGTCACGCTAAAATTCTGACGGCAGATAAATCGTCGCTGAAATTATTGAGCTAAACGACAATATTGTAAGTTTGAGACCATATTCATCTACTAAAATAACATTAATAGTGGTTTAATAATGCAAGTATACCCACTCAAGATCAAGCTCAATAAACCTTCATTTATAAACAACATAAAGCAAAATTGTATTTCAACTAACTGCACCATACAGGTTGTCGAATGTTGTGAGGAGAGTGATTAGAGCAGGTCCAAACTGAGAGCAGACATTTTTTTATGTTTTTTTCTACGTAAAGACGAGGAATTCTGCTTCTCCGTGAAAAAAGTCTGCTCTGTTTACGGGAATAAAATATGCACTGAAACTGGGGAAGTTGGAGAAAAAAGCTAAACGTCCCGGTTTAACCATTTTCTCTCTGTTACATGTCCCCCATACACACACACACACACACACACCCCTACACACGCACACACCACCATGCAGTCATTACGTCTGGTGACACAATAGCTTCTGGCAGCAGCTGGTCAGCAGCAGACAATTGAATCGCACAAACACTCTGTTTTTAGCCAACACACACGTACACACACACTCTGAGACTGAGCAGGAACAAGCCCCTGCATGTCTAATGATGCGCCACGACGACAAAAAGCACAAGGAAGGACGACCTGACTGGCCATCTGCAGAGCTGCGGCCATGTTGAGCATCTGCAGCTGATCAATAACTCACTCAGTCTTCAACATTTGCTGATTGACAACATGTGGACTGAAACATACCTGAGCCGCTCAGAATTACTCCTTCTGCCAATGTCTGACTTACATTTATTTATTTATTTTTATTTTTTTTCAATCAAGAAGTTTTTTCTGAGAGGAAATGAAAGATGCATAGGTGGCAAAACAAAACAAATAAAGTACCGATTTTAATTTCTGAGCACATTGTTGCAGATCTTTTTTTTTGACAAATTATCTGTGATGGTTGAAAGGCTTCGTGGCCTTTACCCTGACCTAAAAGATTCCTTTTCCTTTTAATTTTGTCAGATCCACAGCATTTGTCCTGGTTTCCTAACTGTGTGGGGGGCAGGGGGTTTATCACCATGAGATTTGATTTTTTTTTTTTAAAGTGATAGAAGTGCTGCCTGATCGTGGACAAAAAGGGGATGATGATGATGATGATGATGATGATGTCAGGAGATGTGGCAGAATCACTTACTGACAGCCAATTATACAGAGAGAGAGAGAGAAAGTTGCTCACTTCAGGGAAACACCTGCAGCCATGCTTGTTCTTAACGGACTGATGGACACGTTCCCACTCAGGGGATTGCTGTCACTCACAGAGACGCGCATAAACACGCGCGCAGGCTGTACGGTTTCATAGAGACTTCCTATCTGTCCCATCCAATTATCACCTCAGGTCCCCCATGTATTTCTGAAGTCGTCGATGGGGCGGACCTCTCTGAGCGGCCCCCTGTCCTGACCTCAGGGCTGAACCGGCGTAGGAAGGTCCACGCTTGGGAAGATCAGCGACAGTCTTAAACGTTTTCACCGGAGGCCAGGAATCACACTGTGACGACTGACGCTGTACGCATATTAGTGACCTAAAGTGTTTTCATCGTTTCATTACGTTCACTTGGATTAACACTATGTTCGCTTTACAATAAATTCATATTCAGCGAACCAGTAAAAAAAACAATGTTATTTTCATATATTTTAAAAAACAAATTATCAAGAATTTGCATGATGTACATTGGCAAGGAGGCGATTATTCTGATGTTGTATCCGCTTGTTATTTACAATTATCATTATTGATATTATTGTTTTTATTATGAGTCTGAATATTTCCTTTGTCTTCCCATGAGAGTCAGTTTATACGCTTCAAAAATACAAAATCTTACCAAGTCATTTCGGTCTCATTTCTAGCGCAAATATTTTAATACACTTGAAATGAAACAGACTAAATTAAAGGTAGCGTTTCAGAAAGATATAGAGGCTTGCTTTAAGTAAATACCTGCTTATTGTTAAAAAAGTACTAGTTCCATTAGCAGATAACTTAACACATGGCATGGGAAAAATGTCTTGTTACAAATTAAATAATCTGCCAATAGAAAAGGAACATATTTGTGAATAAAAAGGAAATATTGACTTAAACCCAGCTTGTATATCTTGCTGCAAATTGACTTTAGTCAGTCAGTTTTGGCCTATTTCAAGCGCACTAAGATCTAGAAATTAGACCAAAACTACTTGGTAAGGTTTTGTGTTTTTGCAGTGTAATCATTTTGTTTATGTAGTATAATTTACTTGTTGGTTGTTTAGCGCAGTATATTGAACAGGTATATAAATACCAAAACATGGTATACATATACCATGTTTTGAAATGACAAGTTTCTGATCATTTTTGGGTCGGTAGGTGATATATTTCAGACATCAAGAGTTACAGACCACGCTATCGCTAAAGATTATGCTATCGCTAACGCTAATGCTGACCCTATCACTGACGCTAATGCTGATGCTATCGCTAGAGCTAATGCTGACGCTATCGCTAACGCTAAAGGAAAGACAAACGTCTTGATCAGAGGCCAGTGGAAATTGCTGGCTGACTATGCTACTGCTTTGGGAGGAGGAAATGAGAAATACAGACTGACACATGAACAGGTCTGTCAACTGTGCTGAAGAGTGTGTAAATGTTTGGAGGTAGTTGGGTGACCTACATGTACCAAGGGACCCTTGGGCTTCAATTATACTTGGTCATGGCGCCCATGAACTCAACCGGTAAGCACATGTCCATACAAACACACACAGAGAGAAACGGTGTGATCAACATTCTGCAAATGTCTGAATCTGCTGGAGGTTTGTTCCTGTTGAAACTCAGTGGTTCCTTTCCACTGGTCGGATGTTTCTATCAACGTTTTTATTTTCAAGCACATTTTCAAGTATTGCATTACAAAAAAGTTAATGGAAATGGCAAAATTCAAAATAATTTCCTCAATTTTGCACAAAGGTTTTTACGTTTGCTTGAGGTGGTTTCTGGCTTTTCCAAAAAAAAAGCTGATGCGGTAAACCGAGGATGGAAACACAGATGCAGAAAAACTTCTGACAGGCGATCTTTCCTCTCCCTTGGAGACGCTGTGCCTTACCAGAGTAACAAAACAGAAAAATGTCAGAGTTCTAGTTTCCGGTTCAGCGCTCCATTTTTTTATGATGTCCATGCTAGTTTGTATCCTCTACTTCCTGTTTATTACAGCCATACGCAGTACCAACATTGGACGATCCTACGCTTTGCATAGCCTGGTTGCTTCACTCCAAACCAGTAGACGGAAACTCAGCTAGTTCTCTCTTTTTGTTCTTTTTTTTTGGCAACATTTTAAAAGTCCGCTCAAACTTTGCATGACAATTGGATGGAAACATCGTTAGCGTCACCTCAAGCCTGCTTAAAATGAGTTAATGAATGATGCAGTTGACCAGATATCTTTTTACCAATAAGAATCATGAGATCATCTGAATTTGAATTCATCATAACTTTTCTGAATTGAATTGTATGCAGTTTGATCCAAATTGAAATGAATCAAATTGAATTTAGTTTAAATTCCCATTGTACCAAATCTGAGTTCTGTGAAACTGGATGCGAAGTTGAACTGTTTCCCAGTAAGATACCTTGAGATGATATCTGAGTTGGCACTGCAGAAGTGAATACGTTATTGAATTTAATCATTAAAACACTATGTAAGAATTGAATAATGGTCAGAGAAAGTAATGAGTAATAGTTCGTTTTATGAAACGAATCACTGTTTTTCCATCCATGCATCCATCTTCTATACACCCTTGTCCCTTGGTGGGTTAAGGAGGGTTGCTGGTGCCTATCTCCAGACAACGTTCCGGGCGAGAGGCGGGGTCACCCTGGACAGGTTGCCAGTCTGTTACAGGACAACACAGAGACACACAGGACAAACAACCATGCACACACACTCACACCTAGGGACAATTTAGAGAGGCCAATTAACCTGACAGTCATGTTTTTGGACTGTGGGAGGAAGCCGGAGTACCCAGAGAGAACCCACGCATGCACAGGGAGAACATGCAAACTCCATGCAGAAAGACCAGGAATCGAACCCAGAACCTTCTTGCTGCAAGGCAACAGCTCTACCAACTGCGCCACTGGGCAGCCTTTCACAGTTTTTACGTGTTAATGGCCCAGTAACCGAGGCATAAAAAAGATGAAACCAGAAATGCATAACATGTCACATCATAAATCCTCTCTGCATTATCAGCAAGTGGAAGATCACAATTCTAAACCACTACCTGGATATGATATTTGGTACAAAACTATTAACTTCAACTCCAGCTGAAGTTAACATGCATTCTAACTGTGCATATCAGTAGAAGGTCCAGTCACCTAACAGTTCTTCATTCTCACATCTAATTTATGATTGTTTTACAGGCTGAGATAATAAGGATTCTATATGAGTAATGGGACATCATGTAAAAGTAAAAAAATAAAATAAAATTGAAGAGCCAGAAAATTGCGGGTTAGTTATGTCATCTAAATTTCCACGAACACCATCAGAAAAAAAATATTTCCTGACACAGTCTGGGCTCCTCGCCTGCATACAGCGGCGTTCCCTGTGCGTTTTTGCAGTTACGGTTAATGAGACGTACGGTTACAACATGAAGGCGTTTCACTAAACATGTTGTGTGTTTTGGCACGCATGAACAAACCATGACACTAGAAAGAATATGAATGGTTGGTTTGCGTCGCAGCCTTATAGGTCATGGCAAGTCTGCATGGCCAAAGGTGAAAGATGGGTCTTTTATGGGAGCTCTTCATCCTTCACAGATTGTTAAGCAGGAGTGTGTCTGTCTGTGATGAAGTGGAATTGAAGTGACTGTGTGGTTTAATGTCCTTCACTCCATGCTGCCACGCTCCACTGACTTTACACCACTTTATACTAGCTGCCCAGCACACACACACACACCACGCACACACCCCCACAGAGGTTCACACATACTCATGTAAACTCAGTTATCTTGTCAGTGTACTCAGCCAAACATGTGGTTTAAAGAGCTAAAGCTAGGCCTAAGCCAGGCCCTCCTGCTGCCGGCTTTGGGCCCTCAGGATATTCAGACAGGGGCTTAAGAGGACCCAGAAACAAACATCATCATAATAAATTAATAAATACACATTTATAAAATATGAAAACACTTTATGACACTATTTCTTTAAAATTGATTCAAATGATTACAGAAAAGATTCTCTGTTACTTAATGTGTAAAATAAGCTTCATTTGCAGGATTCTGTCAGATATTTACACATTACAGTGATTTTATATTACAAAAACAATAAATACTTAAGTAAGGGTGACATTTGGGAAAATGATCAGTCCATCTTTACCTTGAAGTCGTTGACCTGGAGAAGTTTAACCGAAAAGCAAATGGGGATACGGTTCATGAAGGTTCATGGGAGGATTATTGTGTTCATAAATTCCAGATAGTGGACTGCTGGTCTAGTGAAAAGGTCATAACTACATATCACTAAAGCCAGGAAGATAGAGCACATCAGCCCCATTCTAAAGTCCTTCCACCGGCTTCCCAGAGAGCAGAGAATAGACTTTAAAAATACTGCTGTTAGTTTATAACGGTTTAGGACCTCATTACATTAAGATCTGCTGTTGTTGCATCGAGACCTCTCAGGTTTTCTGGCTCTGCTCTGCTTTGGAGACTGTTTTTTTTTTCTTTTTTACAGTAAATAAACTTTCACCTGTTTTATTCTTTTTGTAAAGTAGAAACATAGTGACCTGCGGAGTCATGCTGAAGCAAATGAAATCGAAGCGAACGTCACTGTAACAGGGTTACTCTCTTTTATTACGATGTGAAGAACAGTTTCCACTAACCCCAAAGAAATGATCTTTGGTCTCATTTAAATCCCCTTTTCCTGGTGAACAGCTGCAAGGCTGGCTGAACAATGACACAAACCCCTCTGACTTTTCCTACACCTGCTTGGCGGCATTCAGGGTCACAGCAGGGCCCAAGAACTTCCCAGCAGTCGTCACCAGTCGTAGAGCCTGGACGGGTCCGTCACAGGGCCGGGAAGTAGACGACAGCTGTGTTTCCATTATGCAAATGAGCACAAATCTTTGTCTATTTTCTGCTAAAAAAAAGAAATACAATTTTGCAATTGTGCCGTTTCCATTAAATAAGAAATTAAACTAAAATCACACATGAATAAACTTGTTCGTGTGAGCAAGCTTATATCACTGCTACATCATGGCAGCGATGTAAACAGCTGTATGAAATATGTTCATAATTCATTCATGATGCCAGCACACATCATCTAGCAGAGGAGGCGTTGGAGCGTTAACCCCCGCCTCCTTGGAAGCCTCTACATATGTGCTGCTTTGGGAAAATTATAGTCAGTAACTTTACAGGAGAGCTATGGATTCAAAACATTTGAATGACACACAACTTTTTATGAACTGCCATGCTGAGAGGGCTTTGGTGGAGCCGGCTGCACGTTGTCCGAAGAAAACAAAACCAAACCATCGTCCTCCGACTACTTCCTGTTGTCATTTTTGTAATTTCCACCAGTGGTGAAAACATGATCATCACCTGTTGATGATCATGTGACTCGTGTGATGTGAAAGTGTTTCCAGTGCAGTTTGGCAAAATACATCTGTTAGGGATTTTTAGGTTATTATCATTTCTACATTAACCTAAAAATCCCTAACAACATCTATTTTGACATTTTGAGAAATCACCACATGGAAAAAGTTTTTTACAAAACTGATGTATTTCCCTCCATCCATTTTCTATACTCCCCCTACCCTTAGTGGGGTAAGGAGGTGCTGGTGCCTATCTCCAACTAACGTTCCGGGCGAGAGGCGGGGTCACCCTGGACAGGTCGCCAGTCTGTCGCAGGGCAACACAGAGACACACAAGACAAATAACCATGCACACACACACACACACACACACACACACACCCTTCACACCTAGGGACAATTTAGAGAGGCCAATTAATCTGACAGTCATGTTTTTGGACTGTGGGAGGAAGCCGGAGTACCCAGAGAGAACCCACGCATGCACAGGGAGAACATGCAAACTCCATGCAGAAAGACCGGAGCCGGGAATCAAACCCAGAACCTTCTTGCTGCAAGGCAGCAGCTCTACCAGCTGCGCCACTGTGCAGCCCTGGTGTATTTCCATTAAGTGAATTTATTTCTGTAACTTCAATTTATGGAATTTTATGGTTAGTGGAAACGGAGCTAGTGGTAACCCAAACAACAATCTAATCAAGACAACTTTCAGGTGTAAAATAAATACATATGACCAAAGGGCTTCTCTTTGTTTTGGCTAACTGATGTGTGGAAGAAATCGATTGATGACAGAATAAAAACATGAGGATAGAAAAACTCTGCATATGTATTTCTCTCTTCAGTATAAACTGAGAATAGAATTTCTCTCTTCAGTTTTCACCCCATAAACAGGCAACTTGCAATCAAACCAGGAACAATGGAAATGGAGCTTAAAAAAAACATACAACTGCAGCAAAGAGATACTTATTACATAAAACTACAGACAGTAAAAAAAAAAACAAGAAAAAAAATCAGATCTCATATTTTCTCATCATCAAAGTTCTTCTCCACATGAGGAAGGTTCTCCAAAAGATTCTTTCTTTTTAACATTTCCAGAATATTCCTCATAAACACTCCAGTGTCCAGCAATATCTTCACCCACACTAACATGTTTTATTTTCTGAAGAATAATATCTTCTTCAGTCACCATCACATTTACGTTCATGTCAGACAGAGAAGGTCAACGATGGATTTTTTTCCTGCCACAGTCCAAACAGAAAAACTCTGGACATACCCAGTATGTCTAATGTAAAGTAACTGGACTTCTGTCTGTGATTTTACCCCCCCCGTTTCATTTTCAAATCTCCCCTTACCCTCAGCCTCTCATTATCTGCCTTGTATTCATATAATCCGACACCCTTCACACCATCTTGCTTTGGTCATGTTCCATCCCTTCCAAGGATTTCTCCGTGTCTCTCCCTCCCTTTCTCTCCACTCCTTGTATCCCTTCTGTCAGGGGCTGCCGTCTTTCTTAACCCACTTTTACAGCAAAACAATAGAAACAATACAAAGTGAGCGCCCGGGGTGATGGGAGGGGATGCAGATTGGTGAGGCCGCAGGAGTATCAAAAGCCTGCTCCCCACAGAGAGAGAGACGCAGGGAGGGGCCGTGCTCTCCATCTGCTGAGGTGCAAACAGGAAACAAGGCAGTTATGGAGCTTAATGACAGACTGCCAATAGAGTAAGTGTGTGGATAAGTACCCAATCTACATCTCTTTTCTGGGTAATTGAACTACCGGTGTTTCCCAGTAAGACGAGGAGCTGCATTTTATCTGGATCTCAGGTACAGCCGGTAAGTTCTTCTCTGCTGCTAGGATGTAAAAGAACCAGTCAGTGAATGACTGGTTCTTTTCTGAACGAAACATTGAGAAAGGCAGTAGATTCAGTCATTTTTCTCAAACTCGACGTACATAAGGCCAACTGTAGGACTTGGGATCTGGGATCCAGTGAATGCAGTACTCTACTCTAACCAGAGGTGGCCAGAATAGCCAATGGTTGTACAGCAGCCAGGCTTTGATTAATCAGCAAATATCAGGAAGTGGTGTGGGTGAGTGGATATAAAAAGCCTCATATTTGCAGCCACGTTTTGGGACCACACTGGGAGTTCTTGCGAAACGCAGTCTGGTCTCTAAGGCCATGCTATCCGGCTGCGAGACAGCAGACAGGAAACACAGCTGGGTTTTATTTCAGCCTGTTTTTGTCTCCTTCAGCTCTGCATTAAAAAGGATCAGTGAGAGGATTCTTTCTTTCCTACAGCTAGAGTCTTAGGTAATGACTCGATTATCAATCAGCCGTTTTCTAAACTCACTCACTTCTTTAGACTAACAGAATTTCCAGCAATATGCTATTTAAATGTAATTTAATCAATTTAAGGAGTCAGAACTTCTGGTCATTATTTAACATGAAAAGCAACAACAAAACCAAGCTAAATCTTTAAAAGATTTAGCTTGCGCTAAAGTGTAATAAGTGTAGACTTATTACACTTTTAAAAGATGTAATAAGCAACTTAATTGCTAACTTAAATTATCAATTAAGTTGCTAATTTAATTAACAGCTTAATTGCTAATTTAAGTAATTAATTTAACTTAATTCCTTAAAAGAATTGAGTTCCTAATTTAAGTTAGCAACTCAAATTGCTAACTTAAATTTAGCAATTTAAGTTACTCATCCTGCTGCGTTCTTGCTGACCCAGCGAAAACGGCATCATCCTTAGTGCTGTGGAGTTTTCCTTTTCCGTGTCGTAGATCACAGAAGTCTCTGTCAGCTGGCCAGAAAAGACCACATTATGACTTATACTGGGAACGTTTTAGCGTGCATCCATGATTTTTGTGTACGTGTGCATTGTTGTTGTCTTGTATGTGTACTGTGGTGTGTCAGGGCGAAGAAACGCAGCTACAGGCCGTACTGAACATGGCATCAGCATCTGCAACAATACCGTCATTGAGCGGACTGACACTCAGCATGTACAGAAAGAAGAGAAACGGCCAAACAAAAGCAACTGCTGTTACAATAAATGCTGCGTCATGCTGCCACAACTACGGCACAGTTTTCCACTGGTAAGAGTTTATCTCTGTTAGGTTGATTGATTGTGGGTTTACAGTAGATAAAAACCCACAACTCTTTAATGTCCTCACGAGACAGAGCTGCACTACACAGCTAGACTGTCAGTTCACAGAAGAGCTGCTAAGTCATGTTTCTGTCCTCACTTATTATTTCTCATTTGGTCTGTAAAGCTGTGAAAATACATCAAATAACATAATTAAGGCTAATATGATAAGATGTTAGCTGTTAGCTAACACACAATTAATGTTATTATTAATAACATTGGATATATGGCTAATATGTGTTGATTATGTGTTAGCCTGATAGCTAAGACATAATCAATGTGTTAGCAATACAGTTAGCACACAGCCTGGTTAATACATGAATCATTATCGCTACATGTTCACCAAAAATGAGAAATAAAAGATGTTCAGCCTGATTCTATGTTTAAATCTGTAACTGTAAAAATTACTCTGTAAGTAATCAAGTTTATTAACTTGCCCTTTAATTGTCAACCTTCTTATTCATATGTTTAATTATTCTCCTTTGTAATTTAATAAAGTTAAGAACTTTATTTCTAATTTGAATTAGCTTTGTTTTGTTATATCTATATACATTTTGTACCTGAGCTTCTTTGTTACCAGTGAAGGTCAGGAGGCATTTAGACCGTCTGCTCTGATCTGAGCATCTGATATTAGTACATTAAACATCCTGTTTAAAGTTTTGTATTGAAGGAAGACGTTTATTGGTTAGCTTAAGATACACAAACCCTGTTGAACTCGTTGAAACTAGCTGTAACAAAACAGGAAATTCAGAGTTCATCAATAGACTTGATGTTTGCAGAAGCTCCTTCCTGGAACATAAACTCACAAGCGGAGCAACTACCAAAAAAGGCTCATTCTGATAAATAAAGCAGGGAGAACAGAGAGGGCCCTGCAGGCCTGCGCCAGAAGAAGGAAGGCCGTCCTTTGTTAGCATGTTGGTGAGGCTCTTCCTATTGATATAAGCTTTTAGATCTGGACAATCCTCAGCTGCCAGTCATACGCAGCCAAACCGAGGCGCCGAGCGCAAGACAGAAACAGATGGGGCATTTAGTTGGCGATGCCCTTCAGGCATCCAGCTTTGGTCACTTTCAAACAGACTGGAATGGAGCTGGAGGATCGGATGAGAACACACAAACCATAAACACAGTCTGTTCAGGCTCCACACCACCCAAGTCCAATGAGTCCCAGTGTTAACGGGCATCCTGGCTCAGCACACTCTGAGTACACAGGCAGCAACTATTCCCTCCTGCGTGTGTTATGAGTGATCAAACACTTTCCATGCAAAATAAAGCCAGGCTAAGGCACAGAGTGAGCTGCTAGCTGAGCAAAAAACCATATCAGGTCAACTGATCTTTCTGTATTCAGTCACTTGAACCGCATAAATATGCAGACATGGACACGGCTGACATTTATCCGAGTCCCATTTTGTGCCATAAATGGCGGGAAGAATATAAATAATGTGGACCTTTCCCAAGCTGTGACATACAACAGTGCCCCCACTAAAACAACTGACAGCTAGATGGCACCCATTTCAGTGAATTAATATGATGAGGCACTTTGTGGGTTGCTAGTAGCCTGGCCATTGCCTTCCTACACAATTTCACTCAATTTTCATCTCCCTTCAGTTTCAAATTTCTCCTATTGACTGGGATTTATCTGGTAGATTTTTCAACCGGGCCAATCAGTGAACAGAGAGAGAACTTGTGAATGGTGACATCGATTTTCTGCTGTTTTCATTACCGACTAGCCCACATGGATCGCCAAGTTCAGGACCTTTGACCTGCCTGCCTAATTAACCAAAATGAAGCAATCCTCCCAACAACGGATCGCTGACCTTCATGTGGCCTTCAGATTAGTTCAAGCACAGTAGAGACCTGACTGGAACGGGTTTCCATGCGCAACCAACATCATCCCAGCCTTACATGATCACGTGCAATGCAAAGCGTTGGATGCAGTGGTGTAGAGCACGACTTAAGACACTAACCATGCCAGAATAGAGGAAGCTGTTGGGATCGGCTTTCACTCTCATGGTCACATCAAAGGACTGACGTATTATCTCAGACAAAGAAGAAAAATAAGGCTTATTATGTCTTTTAGGCTTCTGAAGGAAATCTGATTTACTAGTAGAGAGGCTTATAGTGTCCTTTAATGAGAAATATTAGATACTCCTTCTGTAAGTAACATCCTCCCTGCACTACTTCCTTTTTTCTTATCAGCTTAGCTTATTGGGATCTTAATTACATTTTCTTTGTTTATTCTTTTTTTTTCTTCTGTTTGAAAGTTAGTTTTATTTATTCTTGGTATATTTGTTTAGACTAAACTTTTTTTTTAACAGTTGTGTCATTTCTAATTCCACCACCTGCTGTTTAACAACCTTAAGAGGATTTTTAAGGAACGGCACTTTCAAATTATTTTATATGCTCATGACAGATTAGGTAGATAGGTAGATAAATCTAAAGTATTACATTAGCAGTCAGTTTAATCAAGAGAGACAAAGAGCCAAGGCTATTAAAGCTGACTCCAACTTTTATTTGCATGATAATATTCGGCGGAAAATCTGAATCTACCAAATCAGACACGGTGTCTGGGAGGATCAGAGCTGCTGAGTGTATTTCGGTCCTAACCCCGGAGCAGCTACATTTGGAAAAGACGCCTTCGGCAAATACATTACTAAAATATCGTCAGTGCGCATAGACAAAGGAGAGTGTGACCTTTGTCTTCCTGCTGGCTTCGCTCTGTGTCTGCTCCAGTGTGAGCCGGCCCAAAGCCACGGAGAATATCTGCAACCAATCCAGTCCGTCTGAAAATGATGCTGCTCCACGGTTCGTACCGCAGGGCCTGCTCAGATTTCGCTGCTGACTGGATGAAAACAGTTAAAACCAGAAGAGACTCCACAGAAATTCTTCCTATTCACTATCAAATATTACCGTTCACTTAAAATTGAAATCCATAAAGTCAGAATACTGCGACGGCCTGATTAGATTTTTAATCAAGAGTTTAGTAGTGGTGTTATTATTATTATTATTTCACAAGAATTGCGGCGTTATCGTCCTAATTTCACCATCGCTTTTAGACGAGGATGTTCCAGTGGCACCGACACAGAATGCCAGCCAGCATACCTTGGCGGGCCCCATATGGGGAAAAGGAGGGCAGACAATTTAGGCCCCACATGGGTTTGTCCATGCAGGACCACCGCCTACATGGGCCCTACATGGCAGTGGCCCTACATGGGCAAACCTGTGTGGGGTCACCATGGACACCGCAGTAAGGCACATTTGTCAAACTCAAGGCCCGTGGGCCAAATCTGGCCCGCCATAGCTTTTTATGTGGCCCTCTGGATTCCAGACTAAACACTAAGTGATCTTAAACATTATGTTATAAAATCAACTGCCAGATTATATAAATCAGTCCCTCCAGTTTCTTGAGAATTATCGTGAAAATTCACGCAAAATCAACAACTACCTGCACCGTTTTGCACTAACACATGATTGGGAGTTTATTGCAAATATTTCTCCAAAATTGTCAGAAACTTACTTGTACTATACAGCTGCCTCAACCTTTAGTTGATCTCAGATTGTAGTCCGTGATCTAGAGACAGAGTAGGAAAAGTCGCATTTACCGTCATAAATAAGTGTAAATTTAGCAAATACTTCCAAATTAGTAACAAACACTTTGATTTTTTTGCAAAAAATCACAAAAAGAATCATGAAGTGACTGAAAATATGCTAAATAATATTTAATTTTAAGAATTCATTGATATTTGAACCGTGTGTGAACAACTTTTATCAATACATTCTGGCATGCTTTCAGAGCATTCATGATCTTGATTTGGCCCAAAACGAAACTGAGTTTGACACCCCTGATGTACGGTACTAAGGTTTCCCTCCTGGTTCCTGTCATTAGTTGATCAGGTCTGCTGATGAGCCGCAGACTGAAGCCTGGAGCATCGTCAGACCCTTCCTCCTTCCATCTGCTCTTCCCATCCTCTGTTTATCCTCTGCACATTGCAGCCTGCCAGACAGCTGTGAGGGAAATTCACCTCTAATTCACTCGGGTAAAAGAGAGAGAAACACCAGACAGCAGGCCAGTGGGCCACTTCTGTGTAAAATACCATTCCACAAAGCATGATTACAGATGAATTATTAAAAGGATGAACCAATGACTAAGCAGATTTCTTCCAACAGGCTGTGTATAAAAAAATGTACCATCAGAAACAATCTTAACCCAGTGCCTTGCCGCACTGCGTGAGTCGTGGGTCTCAATGTTTCATGCTTTTGCTGGGATGTGTCCACAACAGAGATCCGGAAAACTGAGGAACTTCAAGAAAAACAATCTCCAACTTACATTTCATTTATCATATTAAATACTAGCCTGTTTGGGTGCTGTGGTGGCGCAGGGGTTTAGCACACCCACATATGGAGCCCTTAGTCCTCGACGTAGCCGAACCAGGTTCGATTCCTGGCCTGGCGACCTTTGATGCGTGTCTTCCCCCCCCCACCTCTAATTCCCCTCTTTCCTGTCCATTAACTGTTAAATAAAGGCCACTAGAGCCAATAAAACCTTTAAAAAAATACTAGCCTGTTTAAAGCTGAAAACAAAAGAAGTTACAGAAAGACTTAATGAGACTTGAACTGTAAGATATTGAATGAGCAGGTGCTGCACTGGGAAAACAACAAGGTTTTCAGGAAATGTAGGGGTGGCTGAAGACACCTAGGAACATTTTTCAAAAAAAAAAAAACATTTAAAAAATCCTGTAAAATTTTGAAGAATTATCTTAAGCCTAAACCACAACCGAGATGCACAGCGGTGAAAAAGCTCAACATGCTGATAAAGAAGGTTGGTTTCATTCTGGTTGGCGTTCTAGAGGCTCCAGAGAAGATTGTCCAAAGACAAAAGCTTCATAAAATGAAGAACAAAACGGACCTCAGGGTCCTCTTCACAGCACTAACAACTGAGTTTCTTCTGTCAGAAGCCACTTCAGCAATACAGACTGCTATAGGAGATGCTTTCAGCGCACAGTCACGATAACACCTCTAATGTACTGTCTATAGACAGTAGCGACAGTGAGACTTAATTAATGTCTAATCTCTTTCTGGGCTTAACAAAGTATGTCTCCAGCACACTGGATTCAATATAAAATTGAATAATTTATTAACAGGAAAGCTCATTTTACTAAAAGCTGACATTTTATTTGATTATTTAAGTGTCTTCTTATCCTCCTCTTAATCTAAATGGAATATGTTTGGCTCTATAACAAGTTTTAGACTCTTGAATATAAAAACATTTGCTGTGTAAACTAGTGTTTCCGACGTCTGAGTGTAAGTGAATGCAACGCAGAGTGATCTGAGTGGAAAGAAAGGGTTCATTCAGTTCAAGTCAGTTGGTTTACAACATGTCTTCTCAATGCACTGTCCCAAAAAAACAAAAGAAGACGGCACTTCAATCCATTCATGAAATAAGCTGCATTAGTCTTTTGCCATGAGCCAAGTTGAACCCCTAGCTACATTAATTTGACAACAACAAAAAAAATTAAAAAATACATCAAACGGAGCACAAAATCTTTATAGACAGATGATGCAGAACATAGAATGTCAGCAAACAGAATCAATGACGTTAGCGGGACACTGATCGGTACAATTGGCAAGCGAACTTGAATTCCACCAACCTAACTGAGGTTTTAATGTATTTGAGAATTACAATAACCCCATTCAAGGATAATTATGGTGCATTGATGGGGAAAAACAAAAGCTGATATTACGATTGGACATTTTCCCTCATTGGATATGTGGGAACAATGCAAGTGAGCGTATTACCAGGACTCTTCCAATCTCTACATGCATAGGCTGCCAGCTCATTTTTAAAGAAGACAGGGGGATTACATCTGCCTGACTTGAAAGAAATATCTTCGTCAGGCTGAGCTTAGATCAGTGGCTGCATGGCTGTACCAAGATAATATCATATGGGTGGGGATGGAGCAGAGTGACTGCCCAAATAGCCAGCTGGACATAATCCCATTTATGAAAAGACACTGCTGGAAGGGTGCCAAAATGCAGACGGTAAAAGAAAACACACTTAATGTCTGGTCAGCAGTGGATAAGATGCTAAATTTCCCCTCTCAATATCTAGAGCAAAGAAAGTAGCGTATAAAATTAAATTTCTACCATCAGTACCACATTGGCTTTAAACAACAGAATTGTTAGGGGATCAGGAGACCAGATGTCCTTGCAACAACTCCATCAAGTTATGATCTCCCCTCAAATGTCTTAATACTTGCAGCTTACACATTACTGATACAAAAATGATGAATGGTGTGAAATATTGAACATTCCTTGGAGTCTTTCCAGAAAAAACTGCTGACAAAAGGCGGATAAAATCACTTAGTGTTTTCTCCAATTCATCCAAACCAACAAAACTCAGTTCCAGCTGAGAATATTATTCTTAATGGCTAAGAAGGCGACAATCACATCATAGTTAAAACCACACCCACCAGCAGTGGCCCAACCGAAGGAGAGGTTAAAAATGTATGCCATATAGACACTATGACTGCATGGCTACAACTAAAAACACGAGAATGGATTTTGCAAGTTGGGATTTCACTGTATGTTATTGTTCCGGCTGGTATTTTGACTATTAATGTTCTCTTCTCTTTTGCTATCGAAAGAGCCATTTTTAATGCCTCACACATGTGCATTTATATATGAGGAAGTAATAGTTTATTAACTATTATTTACAAGAGAAATGCCTACAGCCTTTTTTCCTCCTTTCAAATGCACTGGTTGCAATGCAACGTCGGAAATAATAAAAAACATTTCAAAAGCAAGCAAAAAAATAAAAAATAAGTAAATATATTTATGAACGAAACACTTCTGTGACACCCAACAGTTTCATAAGCTGCTTGCTTGTGTGCTGGCCGGTCTGATACTGACCTGCCATTTTAGCTACATGCCATCGCATTGTTCGCCGCAGGAAGCTGACACCAGACAGAATCTAACACCGGAAGATACAGGTAAATATAGCACCTGATCACACCCAACACTGCAAGGTCACCATGGTGACCAGCAGGGTGCACTAATACCAAGTTAATTTGTTTTGAACTGGACATCATCCCAATCTGGCCACAGTCCACTTTGTCTTTGTGTTCCATCTGCACCGGCTGGAAATTAGTCCCAAACTGCTGCTTCTTACGTCCTATATCCCAGCCAGCAAACCTAGGTGGGCCCCATATGGGGAAAAGGAGGGCAGACAATATGGGTCCCAAATGGGTTTGTCCGCGGTTTCCATGGTGGCCCCACACGGGTTTGCCCACGTAGGGGCACCGCCTACATGGGCCCTACATGGGCAAACCCGTGTGGGGCCACCATGGAAACAGCGGACAAACCCATTTGGGACCCATATTGTCTGCCCTCCTTTTCCCCATATGGGGCCCACCTAGGTATGCTGGCTGGGATGTTTTATAAATGTGCAAATATGTGTCATCTTTGTATAAAAGCAGTATTGTTTTTAAAAAAATTAACAGCTGATAAATGTTTTAAAGCTTCAACATCTTTATTTTTCTACCACAGAGTTTGCCGTTATCTTTTTGAGAACTAACCACAGGTAGGCCTGTCACCATGAGCAACAAATCAATTAACCGCATAATGAGTTAATAATTCCTGTCGTTAAAGTGAAGCTCCCCTTTACCATTGTTGAAAAGCCGTCATTTTGAGCTTTTCTATTGCATTTTTAGCTTTCCCTTCTTTGTAGCAACCACTAATTAGATTGACACAGGGATTTCAGCTGGACTCCTTTATTAAAATATTGAAATATCCTCTGCATATAACTACACTTCAATTAAGTAAGCTGATCAATTTTTTGTCCAAACCAAAACAAAAAAGCAAAAAGGTTTTTGTTGAAGCTTTTAGAAGCTAAGAATATATTTGATCTCTGTTCAGTAATCTAACAGCAACACGAACTGCAAACAACTGAATCTGAGATGGAAATATTTTTGTGCTGCAACACTGACATCTAGTGGTCAAATACCTGCACTGCAGCTTGGTGTGATCGAAGCCTATCAAAAAGAGGCTTACGATAAATTAATATAGGATTATGGCAATTAGTTTTTTCCCTACATGACCTCGCTTCACCTTTTGGGTTTTAGCTTTGCTGTATCAAGCTTTGCCATGTAAACAGATGATAGATGGACATGCTTTTTAGAGCTGTTTCAAGAAGAAGCATGTAGAAAGATGGCTGCACTGTAGCTGATGGTGAACTTTCAAAGGTAGAAGAAGAAACCAATAATAACTGAAATGGAAATCTTCAGTGACTTCCACTTATATCAACCCCTGATAAAGGCACTGGTTGAACTCCACTTTCACATATTGAGCTGATCAACGTGCTGCTTTGTTATTCAAATCAAACACGTCTCCCAGAGTGCACTAGCATCCCTGTATGGAGTCCCTTTAACCCACACCGTGGAGACAGTCGTGCAGCTGTGATTATCAGACCACAGTGTTCTCATGTCATTCATCAGAGGAAGTCAGCTAAACCTGTTGACACCTGACACCAGAGGGTCACGTTACATTCTGTTCTGTACATATCTGCTCTGTGCACTGCTCATCTTTCTTCATAACCCTCGTCTTTTTTTAGAGCTGAACAAACATATTGCTCTCATGTTCCTGGGGCACAATCTGCGTCCATGGAAGAAAGGGGAAGTCACGTGCTTGACGCCACAGAGAGTGAGGGACAGACTGTATGGGATGTTAGTTTGTTCCCTTCTAAGACCAAACAACTCGTCAGTTGTTCTCTCCTGGTACGATGAAAATTGAGGCAGAAATCACAAATCACAAGTCGTGTTCTCACCGGTAACATCCGTAACAGTAAGCAAAAGTACAATATTTCCTCAGCACAAATTTTCACAATCTTACTTTAAAAATAAGATTTCAGTCTAAAGCTCCAAGTGGGAACTGATAATCAGTGCAGAACAAACGGGTTAGTCCAGGAGGAGATGGACACAGAGTGGCAGCTAGTGGCAACTCTCAAAAGGAGGAAGCTGCAGTATAGTCTGGCCATGTGGTCGGGCCCTCTGCACCCACATCCTGAAGGACAGGATTGAGGAGGAGCGGTCAAGGGGAAGACAAAGACTGCACTGGATGAACGACATCGAGAGACTGTACCGGAATGTACAGGCATCACCAGAGAGCAAAGAGAGCAGTGGTGCAGGCTGTGTCCATGGTTCCTGACCCTCAACAGCGAGGATGAGGCTGGACTAGTTTGCAGACAAATGATCACAGCATCTCATTGTTAAAATGTATCTGTCAAGATGAGGTATTAGATGGAAAGAGAGGGACTTTACTAAACCTGGTCAGGGCGGCTGCAAGATTTCTACAACTACAGTTTTTTTCAGTGCTAAGGTGAACATTGGAAGGACTGCAGGATTTCCAACAAGGCCTGATTGTGTTCTACAAGGAAAAATCCATAGCATAGAATCAGCTCTATTCTCTATATATTTGAACAACGTCGTACAGTTGAAAGACACCATCACAGAGTCCAGATGTACATCCAAATCAGATTAAGAATGACTGGATCAGAGAAAAATCAAAGCCTGAGGTCGGAGTTAAGTTGTACAGGAAATCTGTAAAGTCATTGACTGAGCTGTGGACAAAATATTAAAATCTGAGAGAATTCAAGAACTTTAGCAAGACTGACTCTTGCAATATTATCAAGTGGGATTTCATCAATCACAGTATCAATGCACTGTTTGAATGCATTATTTACTGATGTAACTGATGCAAACACCATAAGCTATTAAGCTAAAGTTTGATAGAGTTTCACTTCCCTTGATACCAATAGTTGACATAGACTAAATGACTAAGATACTAAAGCTCATACAGAGAGCAATGGTAATATTATGATGGGGGAAAAAACAAGTTAACTCTTCAAGTTAAAGAGTTTTATTTTCTGGTGTTGATACATGCTTGCCTTGTATGAGGGACTGATGGAATCAGTCCCTAGTTATATTGTTTTACAACTAGGATTATATTGAATATATATGTATGTAACTAAATGTGTGTCTGCCTATGTGATTGGATAGATGGAACAGATTTATATTTTTGTACTGATATTGGAACTGATTGGTTTGTGAAGTGGCTGGAAATCACATTCGCTGTGAAGCGATGAAAAGTATGTACAAATTCAGTCAAAAGTTCTGATAAGCCCCAGCAGACGTTGAAGGCTTTAAGTCCTTTGCAGGTTCTGCCAAGAACACAAGTTTAAAATGCTTTCTGCCTTCAACATAGTAATCAACCACTGTTGATATTTCCTGTGAAATCTTACAGTAAGTCATGTGTGTTTTAAATTATGTATGATTGGGGATTAAGGAGAGCTAAAATAAAGAAGTGGACATTTCTAAACATGCTTTTGGATAACAATGCAGAATTCAAGCTAATATCGCAAGCGATCACTTTTCCAAAACATGCACCAGGTGCTATGCATGGCATCCTGATCACTGCTTTCCTTCCCTATCTGGTTAGCTGGTTAGACATCCATGTCTAACCAGCTAACCAGACATGGTTGCAGTTGGTTCATCCTCTCTCCATGTTCAGATGACGGTTTGAACAGAGATCTGGAATATCGTTCTTGACTTGCCTGCTATGTTCCTTGGTCTTTGGTATGCTGTTTGTTCTCTCTATGTTCTCTAAGAAACCTCAGAGGCCAGAAACAGAATATCTATTGATCCTGTAGATGCACAGGATCACAGAACTTCCTGTAACTCTGTGATTAAGAGTTGCAGGTAGCTACTACTTAGTAATTTGGTAATTATCTGAGAAAAATGGGTTGCACTGGATTTTATTTAGGAGTCTCAGAGTAAAGCGGGTTCCTTGTTTCTTGCCCAAACGTACAAGACATGTTTAAGATATTTATTTGAAACAACTTGAAACCATGTATCCTTCTTCTTTGCACTTTACAATTATGCACTACTTTGTGTAGTCTTGTCACATAAATTAATAAAAATATTTGTAGAAGTTTGAAGATGTAATGTGGCAAAATGTAAAAAAGAAAAAAAAGGTTTAAAGGAGCAGATAACAGGCACTGCAGGCATCAAGACTATTTTTTTTGTATCTACATTTCAACAAATCTCTCCAGTGATTACCTGAAACACCATTTATCTATTGCTGTAGGACTGACTGGCTGAGGGCCCATATGCTGGCTACTGGAGAGGCAGAGATAAAAATCTACATTTAGCCTTTGCAGATGCAGAAAGTCCAAAGACATAAAAATCCAGAATGTACAAACCAAACGAAGAAAGAACAAAACACTGTGGCAAAGCCGACGACAAACCTTTAAACTTTCTGCTCTACCTAATCGACAGTGTCCCAGTCCAAGAACGAGGTGACAGTAACTGGAGCGTGCACCGCCACATCCTGTGGCAATAACATGTCTGCACATTGGATAGATGCAAAATACAAAAACTCACATACTGTTGTACACCGTGATGAATAATGTCTGGTGTTGTGCAATGAGCCGAGAAAAAGAATGAGACAATTTTACAGCTGACTGCTAACAGAACATAATGTATAAGATAAATATGAATACAAATGTATGTGAAAGTCATATCTGAATTCTAATGAAGGCAGTGAAGATGTTCAGATTTATCCCGGCCTCACTGAACAACATAAAGATTACCTGCTGAGAGACTAATCCAGGAGAACAACTGTGTAATGTCTGTAGTCAAGAGTTGATGTGTAATACTGCAGCACACACATGGAACACGGGACCTAGAACAGGACAGCAGGACAGCAGGACAGGACTTTGATTTGTGCTCTGACTGAGGCTGTGTCCTACATGATGTAATCACTATGCATGATGTCCACGCTTTCGCCATGGTCCACCTCTAGCCAAACCACGGAGCCAGGATCCCAGGCTAAGAACCCCAAGGCCTAACCAAACAAGCTCCGGAAACCCCTTAAATGTCCTCGTTGTCCTCTGCACCGACACCTCCGCTCAACACGCCAGAGACAGCCACGGGCCTCTGCGGATGCGGCCGGGGAGGCACAAGCCTGCTCGTTTGCGCGGACTTTGGTGCTTGTGTTGGAGATTTGCGCAGAGCAGCAAAGTTATCCCAAAACCGCAGCATCATCCAGAGGATGCGCAAAGAGGCGAGGCCCGTTGCCCACACCGGGCGCCCCGACAACACTGCGGCGAGACGCGGAAACACTTCTCAGTTTCAGCAGAGTTTGCGGCACTCTGTCCTGCTGTCAGTATCTGCTCTTTGACGCCGTCAACTCTCTGGCTCCGGCTCCCCACAATCCGGACACCACCCGATGCGTCAGCGATACGGTTTAAGCTCCGACTCCCGAAAGATTGTGTCCGCTTACCTGCGCTGGTCTGCTGCGTCGCTCCCGCTGCGGTACCCGGCGCTGTCAGCTCCGCAGCGGCATCGCAGGACCTTCTCCCTCCTCTGTGCGGTCGGTGTGAGCGGAACGATGACTCCGTGTTTCCTGTGAGAGCAGCAGCAGCAGCAGCAGCAGCAGGAGGAGCAGGAGGAGCAGGAGGAGCAGCTCTCCGTGTTTCTGTACCTCTGCCCTCCTCAGCTGTTTTTCCTCTGGCTCGCGCAGCGCGCATCCCTTCTCTGCCGCCGCGTGCACACGCTTCGGAGTCAGGTGGCGGGAAGCCTTGCGGCCTGAGGAAACTGCCCCGCAGGGAGGAACATAATGGCGGAAATTAAGTCCGAAAGCTTCGACCATATTCAATTAATTCTAATGTTATTAAAAAGTCCATTTATTTCAGTGGCCTACCCTAATTCACTCGGTGAAAGACCCACAAATATGTAAGCTAATGATTTTACTATCATTAGCTTAAAAATGCAGTTCTGTTTATTTCACCTTCATAATATTCAAATAATCACAGGAAACTGTGTGTTTTATTAAACACACTTAATAAAATATTATGTGAGACCAATGGAAAAAAAAAATGCAGTGTCGCAGCTGGTAGAGCTGTTACCTTGCAGCAAGAAGGTGCTGAGTTCGATTCCCGCCCCGGTCTTTCTGCATGGAGTTTGCATGTTCTCCCTGTGCATGTGTGGGTTCTCTCCGGGTACTCCGGCTTCCTCCCACAGTCCAAAAACATGACCGTCAGGTTAATTCGCCTCACTAAATTCTCCCTAGGTGTGTGCATGGTTGTCTGTCTCTGTGTTGCCCTGCGACAGACTGGCGACCTGTCCAGGGTGACCTCGGCTCTCACCCGGAACGTTAGCTGGAGATAGGCACCAGCACCTCCTGACCCCAGGGTCAAGGGTTAGAAAATGGATGGATGGAAAATGGAATATATATATATATATGTATATATATATACAGTATATATATATAATGTTCTGATTGATTGATGGTGAACGGACTGAATTCATGTAGCACTTCTCAAGTACTGACCACTTAAAGTACTTTACATTAGAGCTGCATTCAAGCCGCATACATAGACATAAATCAGTAGATCTAATCCCACGTTGCCTTGCCTGTGGGTATATAAGTGGTAGATGGAAGTTGGAATAGAACCCACAACCTTCCGATTGCTATTCCTCTGTACCATTGAGCCTCAGCTGCGGTTGTTGTCTTGCAATCAGAACATTTTGCCAATCAGAAGTACTTGCAATGCTCATTATGTTAAGACACTGGTGTTGCAAGGAGTGGCTTCCTGCCAATCAAGAAGCCCTTAACATTCACTTGATCACCTTATTGATCCTGAAGAGCCAATGTAACATTCTCCTCTTCTACATCCAGCTTTACAGTAGAGGCTCCAAGGTTACCGCCCCCCCCATCCCTCCCACATCAGGCTTCTTACCCCTCTGTTTACCAGAATCACCTCACCGTCTTGTGTTTAGACACAAGCCACAGAACCAGAAGTGTAAAAATAGTTGCTTTACAAATGACGTTTTCTTTTCATCCGTTCATCCGTCAATACACTTATTATCTCTGATGTCGTGCAGCATAAGGCTGGATATGCCCTGGACAGGTTGCTAGTCCTTCACAGGAGGCTTCTAACCACATTTTTCATTTGATGAAATTAATTCAGTGCCTGGAATGGTACTTGCTTCAAATTTAAGTTTCATAAACCACATTATAAATGTAAAAAAATAAAAATAAAATCTGAAGAACATTGCCTGAGGACATCCGTTTTTCTCTAACTCATAGTTAACATCATTCCAGGGAGTCTATGTAGCTTTATCCTGTCTCTCTGCTCTTTTTATAATCACACAACAAAACAATTTGTTTATTACTGACAGAAATTCAAATAATATTTATAAAATTATTATAAAATATAGCCTCTAGAAAAGTCCTGATTCAATATGTATAGATAGATCTCAATCTATCTATACAGACAGAGATGTTTGTATCTTTTTCATTTTTTCTTGTGCCTTTTTTTTTCATGTTTTGCATTTTCTGTGGTTTGAATCTGGGGACAGTTCAAAGTGTTCTGGTTTCCATGTGGGAAAAATGTCCAGTTCTTGGCTCAAGGTGAAGACACCAGTAAATAGTCTTGAAGTTCTCTTGGTTCAACAAGCCACATTTGTTGAGGCACAAATGCCAGCTAGCTATCAGTAAATATGCTATTCCAATTCTGATTCTGGAATATTCTTTCAATTAACATACCTTACTGCACATTTTGAGTTAAAATATTACAGTATTTGTGTTGAATTTTTTCCTTTACTGTGCAGCATTTTACTCTGTTTTTACATATTTTATCTTCTATCTTTATGTGAACCTAACAGCTTTAATTGTGTCACATTGTTAGTTTAGCACCTGAATTTCTCCATTGTTGGACAGTCAAAGAGTTTCTATTCTGCTCTATTTTGTTTAACAACATAGAGGCATTTCTCTTCTAGGATTTCTTGCCAACAGTTCACAATGTTCAAATGAGCCTTCACTCTTTAAAGAGCAAATTTTAGAAATGATCAATTTTATGGAAACCATCGATGTCATTCTAGACTGTTTGTGTCTCCTCTGAAATGTTCCTTCATTTGTTCTAATTCTGGTTTGTTTTAGTCCCAGTACTGGATGATCAGATGGATGATCTGAAGGAGACACATGTTCAGTGGCAGTCATGATCAGACACATCTAGTGCGGTTTGTGTTCATGGATTTGCTGCAATGTGACATTGATGAAAGCAAAGAAAGATGGAATCCAAACACCATCAGACTGATAAACAATCTCACTGTGCAACTGTGAACCAGATGTCATGAACCACCAACTTAACAAGGTTATTTGTTGGTTTTCCCATTTATTTAATTAACAACTGGTTAATTTGTTGCCTGTTTGGCAGCTTTCAAAACTAATTTGTCAAAAAAATGTATAAATAAATCAGCCATGTGTTAATAATCGCTTTTTATTGCAACAATTTCTGATGACAAATACAATTAAGCACCACAACAGTTTTCAACAATAGTCATATCAGTTGGTAGTGACAGCTGACTGAAGAAATGTAAATATATAACTGAACTGTGCGTCCTGTGCATATTTTCCTCGTGGGTTTGTCAGAACAGACTGCGGGACAGTTTATGACCGAGTCCAGCTTTCCTCTAACATTTCTGATGTCACTTTGTGCACAGAAAGGGCCTGAGCACAGAAGCATGAAGCTCCAAAGCATAAATGACATCCAGGGTTCAAAGGTCAACCTTGAATCTAGAAAACATTTAGAACAACCGTCACTTTAATGATGCTAAACAGAGCATGATATTAAATGGATGTGCTTTACAGTCACATATAAACATTAATGTCTCTAATCTTGTTTTTTAGAATATTGCAAATTCACTAGTGAAGCACTTGAATCAGGATCTAACTTAGTCTGCTGTCGATTGTCACCCTGCATTCACTTGTTTTAACTGCTACAAAATAGTAACTAATTAACATAGTTATTTGTTAATTAAACATGATCTTGAATAGAGAACTGGTTGCAGTAAATGATGGACCACTGGTCCAAGTCTTTCACAATCTTCTCTTTGTCATCGACATCACAGAGAAATGAAAGCAAGCAGCAGTTTGGAAGATGTTTCCATGTCTGTCATCTGACTGATGTTCATTCAACGATGCTGCACTGGATTTCTATGGTAGAGAACAAGAACCAGAAACATCAATGAATATGTGAAATCTAATATTTTAGCTTTTACATCATGTTATGTTATTCCCTCATCAAAAACATACCTGGACTGTTGCCTTGATTCTGCTGTGAAAGTTTGAGAAATCCTTTGATGCTCCATGGTAACGGTGTAAAAATCTTTGTTTTATCAAGTCTCTGTCTAAAAAGCTGCAGCCTGATTAAAGGTCTGATGGAGGGGCAAAGTGATGATGTGCTGACAGCAAGAAAAGGCTCAATTTATAGATGTTAAATCATGAAGTCAAATTTCTTTTATGTCATATTTGATATATACAACATTTCCTTAACAACTGAAGGTAACACAGGTACTTCATTGTGCAGTAACATGACACTATGTGCCTGGAAAATACATAATGCTGCCCCTTCAGTAAATATCTGATTATCATCGTCTTATGAACACAAAACAAATGGTTTCAGTGTTGAACTGAACTATGGAGCAACATATTTGTCACCTGACTGGTCGACTTGCCACTTGGAAAAATGGTGGAAACATGTTTTTGGCTTCAGTGACGGTTTAAGCAAGTTCAGTTTGGAAATGTAAAAAGATCTTTTTGTTTCACTTTTCTGTGCGTTTCACAGCTCATTTACACCTGTTGGTCACCGGATCTGATCGTCATGGCGACACCTCTTCCCAATCTGTTACAATCAGTAGATCAGCAGCTCAAATCGTGAGACATAAGTTGATAGAGAAATAAAATAGAGAGAAAAGACAACAGGGTTAAATAAAGAGACACACGGACAGAAGAAATGGAGATTCTTCTGTCACTGAGGTCACTGTCACAGTTTTGACAGTGACCTCAATTTCATCCATATTTTAAATTGCTAAGTGGGTAAAAATATGTTTTCTTACTTTTTTTCTCAACGTGGTTCTCTTATCTTCCTCCATCTGGCTGGTGGTGTTGAAGGTGGAGGTTTACAGGTTCAGGAGATCCAACCTGGGATGATCAGAGACATTATTGATCGGCAGAATCTGAATCTGGGATCAGAAACCAGCGCTGGGATTTCTATAATGTCTCCTCAGTCCTCTGTGTCTTCTCTCTCCTCATTGGTCCAGTGTTGTTGTCTTGTCTCAGTGATGCTGGAGAATCAACACATAATCAGACACACATTCAGCCTAAATAACAGATGATTGAAGGAGACTTTCTGATCAAGTCATCATCATGTCCTCACCTTTTCCACAACCTGTTACAACCAGTAGAGCAGCAGGTGCAGCAGGTCTTCTGCTTTAATTGGTCAACTCAAGTCATGTGACAGGAGTTGACAGAGAAATGAGATAAAGAGAAAAGACAACAGAGTTAAAGAGGAAAATAATCAGTTTGTAACTTTCAGCTCAACTCTACGCAGCTTCACCTGAAATGTTTAGTTAAGTTGTGTCGATATAAATGTTCTTACTTTTTTCCTCAACTGGGTTCTCTTATCTTCCTCCACCTGACTGGTGGTGTTAAGTGGAGGTTTACCAGGCTGATCAGGATCCAACCTGGATGATCAGAACTCTTGATCTGCCAGAATCTGATCCCTGGGATCAGAAACGCTCTGGATTCTAGAGGATGTCTCCTCAGTCCTCTGTGTCTTTCTCTCCTCATTGGTCCAGTGTTGTTGTCTTGTCTCAGTGATGCTGGAGAATCACACATAATCAGACACACATTCAGCCTAAATAACAGATGATTGAAGGAGACTTTCTAATCAAGTCATCATCATGTCCTCACCTTTTCCACAACCTGTTACAACCAGTAGAGCAGCAGGTGCAGCAGGTCTTCTGCTTTAATTGGTCAACTCAAGTCATGTGACAGGAGTTGACAGAGAAATGAATAAAGAAAGACAACAGAGTTAAGGGAAAATAATCAGTTTGTACTTTCAGCTCAACTCTACGCAGCTTCACCTGAAATGTTTAGTTAAGTTGTGTCGATATAAATGTTCTTACTTTTTGCCAAGTTGGTTCTCTTATCTTCCCACCTTTACAGGTTTCCAGGTTTACAGGCTGAGCAGATCAACCTGTGATGATCAGACATCAGAGATCTGAGAAGTCTGGACCTGGGATCAAGTCAGAGATTATGGGATGTGGAATGCAAAAACTTACAAGCAAAAATCAGGAGGACAGGACCCACATGGACAACGAAGGACGAATCCAGCAATGAGCAGCTAAAACCTGAAAGATTCAAACTGGGAGAGTGGATTAGTGGAGGAACAGGAGAGAACAATTGACTACATTACAGAGCAGCGTGTGGGGCAGCAGATTCCACCCTGAAACATGGGAGAGTCGAGAGGAAAACAGAGTCTCACTGCGCTGCTCTGTCTGGGACTGATACTTACTGTTGTCTCAACAGAAAGGTGACTGCAGCCCTGGTGGTCCTCAGAATATGTCTATGGTGTCCAAGTCACTGGACCAAGCCTGAACCGAATGTTTATCTCTGTGTTTTTCGTGCATCCTTAAAGATTTTAATTTGTTCTCCGTGGGGTTGTTTCAGTTCCTTTACATTTTAATTTGTCCACCATGACAACATATTAGTCCTAAAAGATTTTAATTTCTCACTATTTGAAAGATTTCATTTGTCCACAGAAGCGTTGTCTCCATCGTTAGAGATGATTTTGTCCTGAAAAGCGTCGTCTATTCTCGGTCCTAAGAGATTTTAGGTTTGACACCCAGCAGCATTACCAACAGCTCAAACTATTATATTGTGTCTCCATTTGTGTATTTTTATGTTTTAAAAATTAGAAATGTCAGGAGCATTGTTTGAATTTTAAAGAGTTTAATTTGCAGCAGTGTTGTCTCCATTGTATTGATTCCAGGGTCCTGAGCCGTGTTGTCTTCATCATTTTTAGGTTTGATTTTTACCCAGCAAGATTGTTTTAGATTTAGTATTAATCCTGTAGCGATGTCGTTCCTTTTAGCATTTCTTTTACGCACCAGCCATGTCCGACTCCTTTTAGTGTTTGTTGTTCAGCTGTATGGTCTTGTTCTTCAGAAATGTTAATTAGCCTCCTCCAGCATTTAGAGATTCATTGATTAACAGCAAAAAAGTCAGCATTGCCTTTCCAGCCAGAATCCTTAACACCAAAAATGAAACATCTAGCAGCGGGATAACAAAAAGCCCCGGTGCAACACGCTACCTAAGGCATCCTCGGTCCTGCTAGAAAGCCATTGGCTTTAACAAAAATAACAGAGAAATGATGGATAACAAAAAGCCTCGGCGCAAGACGCTACCTAAGGCATCCTCGGTCCTGCTAGAAAGCCATTGGCTTTAACAAAAATAACAGAGAAATGATGATATCCTCATGGGACATCTCAGGTAGATCTTCAGTTTTTCAAGAGCCCAATCTAATCCGAGTCATCACTTGACAAGTGGTAGTGAGGTCTGAACCACAGTTGTCTGGAACTCTCTCTTTCTCCAATTATGTCAGGTCCAATCCCAGATGTTGAAGGCATTGGTTCCTCTTCTACATCCAATTGAGACTTCATCCAGACACATATGCAAGGGAATGACACACTTGGAATTTTGCAATATGTTGACGGTGAAGGGGAAGACACAATGGGATCCTCACACACTGGACTTCGTGGACGACTGAGGAGAGGGGAAGGTTGGGGCTGATAGCATGAGCTGACACAATGGGACCGTCACATGGCATTCTTGGTGAGGGACTGAAGACAAGGGAGGGCAGAATGGGATCCTCACAAGCACTCTTAGGTGAAAAACTGAACGGTGAAAAAATGGGATCCACCCAGAATGGCATGGGCGAGGGACTGGAGGAAGGGGACGACTGAAAAGAATCCTCACGCAACGTATTTGTGGAGGAACTGAGAACAGGTTCCTCTTCAGCATCACTGTCCCTGGTCCTCTTTGCAGGGGTCTCTTCTTCAGAGTCACTGTCCCTGGTCCTCTTGGCAGGGGGCTCCTCTTCACAGTCACTGTCCCTGTCCTCTTTCTGTTTATGCGGGTCACAGATGTCACACCAGCTACCAAACCTACCTGATGACCATGGTGAGATCACTGGTCTAGTCAGAAATGGGTTCTTCCCGCATGTCAAGTCCATGTGTGGATTCAAGTGAGGCCAATTGAGAAATGTCCTCTTGAAGCTCCAGAGCCATCTTGATTTCCCATATGGATTTAAAATTTTGAGAAAGATCCTCACGTAGACGAAACGCAGTGTAGGCACGATCCACTGTCGGACTGGTGCTGGTAGTACTGCTACCACTGGAGCTGCTAGTATACTCACTACCTACCTTGTCTTCACTGTAGCTGGTAGTAAAGCTACCACTGGAGCTGCTAATACAGCTACCACTGGAACTGCTAGCACAGTCACTACCAACCTCATCTTGACTGGGTACAGCCAACAGACTGTGGAGGTGAACTACACCACGACGGCTCACCACAATCTCCAGAAACCATGTTGTCCGATAACTGAGGGACAACATTTGACCACACCTTACCATGATCCTTACCATCGCCTGGATGTTCCGCCAACGTTGGGGATCCATCTGCAGGAGGCACTACACTATGAGCTGTGAAGGGAAACAAGAAAAAACTATAGTTCAGCATCAAGACCTTCCCAAAAATCCAAAGCAATGTTTAAAGAGAACACTGACATACCAAAATACATTAACCCAGGTTTGACCATGTCTAAATATAAAATAAAGAAGTATGTGCTGTGTTGAGGACTTTTTCATAGCTAATAAAATACCTTTAATCTTACATTGTACCATTACAGTGAGCAAAATAAAACCTGCATCAAGTTCCTCAGTTTATCCTCCTGTAACTCTCACAAATCTATGATGCTGCTGAACAGGTACGTTTTATCTTAATAGACAAAACAAGATACATGAGCCATTCATTATACTATTAAACTTAAATTACTGCTTATGTAACTTTAATACTATAAAAGAATTGAAAAATAATTCATATGTTTCCATTAGCATTTTTAAATGACTAAACTTTTTATTAGTTAACTGTCGTTAATTTAATTCCTCTGAGCTCCACAAATTTTCAGAATCACAACCACAGCTACTCTGATACCCCATCAGTAAATCCTACAGTGTGAATAAATACACATATACTCCTACATATAGCCAACAGCAGAAATGTACATCTGTAACAATCACAGATGTGATTTTGGAGGAAGAACCTCCAGATGTAAAAATCTCTAAAGACTGGGGATCTAAATGAACAGGCCGACACAAGTGGCCTTTCCTCCATTCCCAGTAAAATGGGGCTCCTACAAAAATAAAACTGTTTATCTGGTTTAGAAATCCATATGCGTTGTTAAAATGGCCATCTTCACTCAGAAACTCCTGAGTGAAGATCTTTCCTGCCAGCAGCCATCTGTGTACAAAACCCCTTTGAAGAAACTTTATTAATGAGTTACAACATTTAATTTCCTTTTGAATTTGAATTCTGTCAATATTACTCTCTCCATGGAGACAAAGAACATCAACAAAATGGATTCTCTAAAAGTAATTCTCTCAAACTGAAATAATAAGTTTTCCAATCACCACACCACAATTAATATTGCTGACTCTTTCTGTAAACGTAATCAGTCTCTCTTAACTTTTTATTGAAGTCATTTTATTTAATTTCGCCAATGTATCCACGGAAACTAAATATGTTTGGGCATTTTTCAAAACCATGGACAAAGAACCATCCAGTTTGTTAATAATTGGACACCCAAGTCATAAAGAATTTTGATTTTCACAAAGAAATCATTATTTTGTATTTGAAAATTAACTTTTGATTGATGATCACTATGACACAGACACACACACATAAAATGCTTGTTCCTGGGGCGACAGTGGTAGGAGTTAGCCCTGCGATGGTCCGCCTCTGTTGTTGTGTCCTTGGTCAAGACATTTCTCCCACCTTTCCTGCTGGTGTTGGTCAGAAGCGCCAAATGGCTTGATATAACAGCTGTGGCTAAAATCCATTAGCTTATCATCATCAGTGTGTGAACATGTGCATGAATGGAAATTACTGATTTTATGTAAAGCCTCTTTGAGTGCCCTAATAAACCTCTATAAGTCTTATGTCATTGCCATGGAAACCAAAGATGTTTTGTCAGGACTTTAAAAAAATAACGGTCTAGAACAAGCTAGTTTCCCATTTTATTTTTTTTTTCAAACCAGTATAACATTTTTTTTCGAACACTAGTGCTAACATCCCAGACATTTATCCACAAATTTCAATAAGCTAACACACAAGTCATAAAAAAACTATTTAAATTAACTCACAAATTTTTTTCGTCCCACAAATGCAAAAGAGAACTTTTAGAGCTATATATTACAAATAAGTCAACAAAATGTCGAAGTATTGGACTACAAAGTCATCAAACCTGATACTCTTAGATTAAATAGCACCGTTTTAGCTTTTTCAAATGAATTCACCTATCTTAGCATTCCTGGCTATGCTCATTCAGCATCTCCATGGATACCAAGTGTGTATTACGGCATTTTTCAAATAATAACGGTCAAAAACAAACTAATTTTCCTAAAGCTGGACAGAAATTTAACTGTTATTCTCAAACACTTGCGTCAATAAAGCTTTGGACACAAAGTCATTAAACCTGATAGAGCACGTTAGCATATGCTAAAAAAAATAACTAAAATAAAACAGTTCTACTTGTTCCTTTCTTTAAAAAAAATAAAACAAAACAATTAAATTACTGGCTACCAAAGGGGAAAATATGTTGGGGTTTTTTAAGTAACATTAAATAGCTAATGTATTTTATTTAGCGTATCCATGGAGACTTAGTGTTTATCAGAGCATTTTTCAAAAAATAAGGTCACGAACATGCTAAATTTTCAAGAATTTGACATTAATTTGACTGTAATTAACTAAAATACATATATTTCTTAAAGCACTACACCACAGTTTAACATTCCTGACACTTCCAGGAAATTCAGTCAAAAAAAGGCTCCTTCGTTCAGACAGATCTATGCTAGCAAGAATGCTACTTGTCTTTTTTTGTACAGCAGGCGGTATTTCTTTCAAAAAACGCACACAAACACAAAATAAATTAAACAATTCATTATTATTTTAGTAACAACTTGTTTTTGTTTATTAAAAATAGTAGAAGAATGATATTAACCTTCCAGATGATCACCCTGCTGGTGCGTCTCGCGGCCAGGATCCATCTTTCGCAGTTTTCGGGCTTCTTCAGCAAGTGCTTATTTCAGCAGGTGCTTCTTCCACAAGTTTTGCAAAGTAGACTTCTCGATAGGTTCAAACCTTCCGGAGCGTTATGCACTTTCAGGCGTCTCCTTCAAAAGTCCCGAAGCAAAGGGAAAGACTTCAGTAGGCCAGCGTCATTTATAGGGTTGCCCGACGCTAACGTCGTTTCCATGACTTCCATTGACGGAGGCTCAATGACGAATGCAGGTGCGTGATAACTTACATTAGTTGCAAACTGCACTATCTAAATAATAAAAGATCAATTCCGGGCACCTTGTGTTGTAGTATGCAGTGTCTTATAAGGCAAAAAAATATATGAATATATATATATATATATATATATAATTATAACATATGTTAATATTTTAATATTAATGTTGAATGGTTATCTTGATATAAGTCATAATAAGTGCTATAAGTGTCGCTTCCGTTCTTTGGTGCCACAGAAATATTGCCACATCTATGATCTAGTAATTCCCAGCATATGCCCATGGTAACGCAGACCTCCATCCTTTAAGCAGTTGCAGACTGTGTTTGTAGGCCTTTTTAACAAAGACAGAAAGGCTCCTAAAATTTTACTATCAATCAAATTAAGCCTCTGTGCACCTATGTGATTTGCCTACATTTAAATTAGGTTTTATGCATGTATTGTACCAACAACCTGGCCATTCTGGTGGACATGTATGTAAATTGCAGTTTGCATCTCATATATAAACAAAGACTGCTGAAACAAATCTGATGAAAGCTGGTGAAAAATGTTAAGGAGAAAAACGGGAGACTAGGGCTACCTGATTTATTGGTAGCTTTACAAAAAAAAAAAAAAAAAAAAAACTGGTGGGGTTAAATTGTTGCTTTGAATGAAACGTCTGATATTTTTAATAATTTTCCAAATCAAATGTAAGAGTTTGTGTGTGTTCAGTGTTTTTCTGCACATTCTTTTGTTAGTTCTGCTTAGAGTTGTAGTTTCAGCTTTTCTTTTTAGAGACTTTAGTTCCTATTTCAAATTTACAGTCTAGTTTTTTTTTTGTGCGCTTCTTTCTGTTCGGATGGATTGAAGGATCGTACATTTGCATATTTGTCATGATAAACTTACTTTAAAAACACAATTATAATTAGATTTTTGTATTGGTTTTATTTTGCACAAAAAGACACATATAACACTATTGCTGCAGATCAGCGTTTCTCAATTCCGATCCTCAGGAATCACTGACCTGTGCATTTTAGACGCGTCTCTGCTCCAGAGAACCCGATTTAAATGATTGCATGACCTCCTCTGCATGTCATCAGAAGCCTATTAATCAGCCTCTTGTTCAAGAAGAACAAGAAGAGAAACGCCACAACCGTTGCAAGGCATGGCTTGTCTTGGGACAGGAATTGAGAAACACTTCCATAGAGAGTTCGAATGGGTTCTCTGGCAAATAAAGTCATTTTTAATGACTTCTCTGGCAAATAAAGTCATTTTTAATCGTACAAGTGAGCCGGCGTCCGATGAGCGTTCACTTCACTTGCACAGTGCCGCTCGGCTCCAGCTGGCCCTCTCCCTCGTGTGGAGCCTGTAGTGGGTATTGAGGTGTGCCGACTGGTTGAAGCATTTCCCGCAGACGTGACATCGGAAGGGCTTCTCCCCGGTGTGGATGCGGTGGTGCCGCTTAAGCATGCTGACCGTGGTGAAGCTCTTCCTGCACACCGCACAGCTGTACGGCTTCTCTTTGGTGTGCCAGCGCATATGCACCTCCAGCTGGCAGGCGAAGCTGAAGGTCTTGCCGCACTCTTTGCAGCTGTGCCACCTCTGGTTGCTCTGGCTGGGGTGGAACGAGCGAGACAGAGGCTGCTTCGGCGATCTCATGTTCTTGATTGGTACATGCATGCTCTGTTTGCTGTTGGAATAATGCGCCCCCTTCCCCTGGTTGTCAATTCTCAAAGGTTTCTGACTCTTTGCGGTAGAGACGGCCGCTCTGCAGTCTACGTGGGCCATAGTGGGCAACGATACGTTGCCCACTATGTTGGTTGACTGCTTTTTCTCATTCTCCTCCTCCGCATTTTCCATCTTTGTTTCCACGCATGTCTGTGGCAGTTCGGAGACACCGGAGGCCGGTACAGGACATGACTCCTGCTGCTCAATATGACAGCAGGCTCCTTCTAATTGCTCAGTTACCTCATGTGTGAAACCACTTTGTATCTTTCCAACTGTTGATTCTTCTTTGACTTGAGGAACGAGATCCAAGCTGCTTCTCCCCTCGGGCTCACAGAGTTGACTTTCCTCTTGGAGATGGACGGTGAGAGGCTCTGAAAGATCAAAAGCATCACATCATGCCAAGGTTACTCCAGTACAGATGGTAGAGTCATTTTTCTGGGGGACTCTACCCCAGAAAAGGGGTGGAGCTAAACCTTAACCTTGATACCCAGAGCCTGGAATCTTGTGTCAGAATGGATCCTACTTCAGATCGTGCTTCCAATGGTGAATCTGCTGTCCAACACACCAGTGGCAAATCAGACTAACTCCAAATCCAAGGTCTAGTTAAGAGGCGCAAGGAACATTAGACATTGTGAAGAGATTTAGAAATAAATGCCAGGGGTACAAAACAGTTAAGAGAGAGACAAAGAAAGATAAAGAATATATTCTTGATGGGTTCCTAAATAACTGTGTGTAAAGTCCCACACCCTTAGCAAAAGGCTTTCAGTATACAATTAAGGACATTGTAAAAATGTTGATTGATCTTTGTCATGATGAATTCCAATTAATGATGTTTGGGAAAAAAAATCTATTGTCGGGATCATTTCACTGTTTTCTCCACTGTTTGTTCAATGATTATAGCAATAACTTTAAAAATATGATTAAATACAGTTACTGTGAGCAGTTTAGTGATACACATCAAACTTATTGAAATGGCTGACTTCCCAACAGAAAATGGGTGTGTTCTTTCAAGAGCAGTACTTGTACTTGTGGGGTTATGATTGCTGGAATATGTAATCATAGTACAGAATCACATGAAATCATATGCTGTCATATGTCACAGGTAACTGTGACCTTAATAAAGTAATGAATAATGTAATAAATAGTTCTTATCATCACTTTTACCATCATCAAAATAGTAGAACAAAAAGTGATAACAAAATTTAAGTCCAAATCGCCATGCCCTACATAACGCAGCACTAGTCACAAATATCTGGAAGTGGTGTTACTCTGGAAAGTAGGGTTTTTTTGTTTTTTGTTTTTTTTTTGGGGCAGGGGTTTCTTCAGACTTCAACCCAATTTGAATCGATGCTTGTTTGACATTTTATTGGTAGCAAGCAAGAAAGCCATCAAAAGGAAATAGCCTCTAAGACTAAGACTAACTTCTAAGCTAGCTGGGCTTTCAGCTAGCTTCTGGCATGTGGATACACATTGTAATGGACGTTTACCAGATGGAGAGACTAACAGCTGAGGTGAATTAACAAAGGGATATGTTTCTCTCTCAATGAGAAACATTGAGAGAGAATGTCCATCCATTTCCTCCATCTTAATGGAGGAAATGGATGGACTATAGGATGTCTAAGGAGTCGATCCTTGACAGGACAAACTGTAGATTGTCCTTTTACATAAAAGCATTTAATAAAAAAGAAAGAAAGAAAGAAAGAAAAGGTTAAAGTGCCCTTTCTGGGTCATGGACGGGTTCTTGCCCTAAGTAGAGGAGTTTAGGTGTCTCGGGGTCTTGTTTATGTATTCCCTTGATTGACTGGTCCATCTGCGATCCTGCCCTCATCAATGGTCACAAGCTCTGGGTGACCTGAGCTTGGGAAGAATGAGATTGTGGATGCAAGAGACAGGAATGGATGTGATTGTGGACAGATTGGTTTTTGATTCAGTGACAGGGCAGGGCAGGACAGAACATGGATTAAAAAAAATAACAAGAGCAACAACCAAAAGGAACCATTCAGAAGAACACACGGTGAGAATAAATCTCAGAACCTAAACACAAAAGAAGACCGTCACATTGTGTTTTGCACTGGCAGAAACAGAGCACTTTAGTATGTTACAAACAGTGGACTGTTTTAATTCAACACTTTGTGAGTTCATAACGGCCTTGTCTGTTTTTATGGTGTAAAAGCACTATAACCCTTTCAATGATCCGGACAGATGGAAAATGGGAAATCAGAACAGCTTTGAGATGGAATGTCAAACCATCTGTTATAATCAGCAAAACTGGATCCAATGTTTTTAAAAAAGATTAAAAGACGTGACGTTTGAAATTAAAAGAAAGAGTTATGGAGCATAATATAACTCACGCCTTGGTGTGTGTATTACTGGTATTACTTTCTTTACTATCTTCTAAGCCCAATCATAATGAGGGTTTTCAAGCAAACCTAATTTAGCAGACCAACAGAGGAGAGAGTGGTCGAATACATAATCAGATTCCACTCTGCTCCAATACACAGTGCTGCTGGCTCTTCCCAAACTGAATTAAACCCACCACCGCAGAGACCGAAAAGCTCTGCAGCAGGAATCTCCACCGCTCTTCACCTGACTGCTGCAGCAGCAGCCGCTGGACGGCTGCGTTCAGGAGCCTCTGGAGGCGGTCGTTCTCCTCTCTGGAGCGCTGCAGCTCGCTCTGGTACTCGGCCACCGCGTCTTTAACGGCCCCGAGGATTTCCGCCGCGGCTGCGGTCAGCCTGTCGTTAAGGAACACGCCTAGCCGGTCCAGCTTACTCATGTTTTCGACAGTGTCCATCTGTTACCGCCCACCATACCGGAAGGACAAGCAGACCGGTGGATTCTGCTTGTAGTCGGTGAGCTGCAAAACTAGTGTAGTGGCGCCATCTTGCGGTGGGCTGTCTTCTCCTTTTTCTTCGTTTTGTTTTTGGGCGGTTGGCAAACTGTTGGAGGGGAAACACCAACCGAACATAACATTTTAAAAATTATTCATAATATAACCTCTGGAGAATTTTTAAGACTTTGTTTCAGTATGTGTCAGATGTTTCAGTAATGACATAAAATAATATGACATAATGTAGTAAAGATTATTTTCTGTAAAACCGGTTGTTGCAAGTGGTACGATATTTGTTGTTATACTTCGATATAAGAAAGAAGATCTTATATGTAATAACAGAATTTCCTTTTCAAATATTATTTGAACAAAGCAAGAAGTCAGACTGCTCTATGGGTTTTATTAATAATTTTGAATCATATAAAAAATCTATTAAAATGGTAAGAAAAAAAAAGCACAAAAATTATATTCCACGTTTTTCCTATTCTAATGCAAATCCCCACTTTCCTAAAACGGAATTTGTATTTTTTTAAAAATTAATTAATTTAAAAAAAAAATTTAAGTATAATTTTTTTTTATTTTCCTTTCTGTTTTAGAAAGAACATACCACTTCTCTTTCTAAAACATGTTTTACATAAAAAAACAAAAAAGCACACTTCTGGCAAACAATGTTATTTTAGAAAGGTGGCAAAATGTGTCAATGCAGTTTTTTTTCCTTCTTGCATTTCGTTTTCTCTCTATATTCATTTATCTTTGGTATTTCTACTAAACTGCACCGCTTCTGTAAGCTTTATGATTAGACTCTCAAGTTTTTGGTTGTCCTGATAAAGTCTATAGTTAGTAGCTTAGGTTATCAAAAGAAAAAAACCCTACTCAATGGTAATTATTGAAGATATTGTCATTTATTGAATGGTAACAGTTTGATGACAATTTTCTGTTTTTTTTAGATGGGAGAAACCAAAGAGAAAATGTGTTGACCAACTTGGTTAACATGAAATTCACATTCCAAATTTCTTTCTAATCTTTTATTGAGGCAACAAAATAAAGTTGGATGTGTATCAACATAGGCACCTGGTGCCAAGGTGACCGCTGTGAATTTTAAGTAAACTGAATCCAAACTAAAATTGCTCCGACTTGTCATTAAAAGTATTTTTTATTTACAGATGATTTTTAAGATAATGAAAAAGCGTCAAGGAGCAATCGCACATAAGGATCGTAAAACCAGTTTATCATCTACCAGAATACATCAATATTTAAAAAAAAAAAAAAAAAAATGAAGAACTGAGGACAAGAAGAAATAGAAGTGTTTTCTTCTACAGAACATAGAAACACCACAAAGACTCCCTGAGGTATTCATTATTAAAGTATGCGGAGCGCTGAGGATCTCGGCCAGGATCGGGTTTTTCTAAGTGTTCAGGACGAGACGTCTCAGTCCAACATGATCAAGTCCACACGTGACGAACGGCAGGAGGAACTTCCACTCGCATGCTAACTCTGATCACAGGGAACCTGGGCAGAATTTTAACTCATAATACAGGAAGTGGAGGAATCCCACTGAGACGTACACAACAGAAACGCACAGATACCAGCAGAAGTGCCTCTATGTTCATTAGTTCTACATCCAGCTCGCATACACAGTATACAGATAAGACTCCCCGGCTAAAATGCTGCTTTTCCCTCTGTCAGATGCAAAGAAGTTGGGAAAATGTTCCCCGCACACAATCCAAGTCTGCAGATTTTTCACACCTGACAGAATGTCGTGCGAGAGACGTTGTTTAAAAACGTGACAGACGTGAGGGGAATACGTGAAATGAGCTGAATTCTTAACGACGCGTCTCCGACTCGCTCGCGGCTCGCCGGCTCTCTCTCTCAGCTGTCGATCATTTCCGACAGCTCCTGCAGCAGGTCGTCTTCTCCGATGGCTGGGTCCACGTCGCCATCCAGGTGATCGTCGGTGAACTGGTTGATCAGATCCTCAAAGTCGTCCACCGATGAGCCGCAGGCGTCGGGGTTGGATGCGGAGACGGTGCGGGACGCCGCCGAGCTGGATCTGCGTGCCCTGGACTGGGTGGGACTTTTGAGGACGGGACTGAAATGAAAGAAGGGAGGCTTGGTGTTCACATGTGCATTCTAACCACAGCAGAGTTCACTTTAACCGAACCCAGGGTTAGGTTTGTAGGCGAACCAGAGTTCACTTTTTTGGCATGGATCAACGTTCGATTACACAACAAGCAAACCAGACTTTCCAGACAGACGGAATGGAGTTGGATTAAAGTGGACTAAGCAGCTCTGGTGTGAAAGCAGCCTTGGTGTGAGCCTACCTTTGTGGGACCGGCCAGGTGTCTTTGACTGCATCTCCACTGGCGCCTGTCTTGATGTCTTGACCCTTAGTCTGTGTGAAGACAGGAACCGTCTGAAGCTCGTCCCTCTGGGTGCTGGGGGTGGGCGGCACAACAGACGTCGCCTGGACCTCTTTGTTTGGAGACTGGAGGGAGAAAATTGGCAGTGAATTCAACAGGAAAATGGCCGATTTGAGATCACGACAGACGTTCAAAACACAGGAACGTTCAGATATAATCACATCCTCAAAGACTGTCACAGACATTTCCGATGGAGTAATGACTGTTTTGATTTATAGCTTTAATGTCATTAGCATGTCCCGATAAAATGTATTTATTTTTTCCACCAGTATTATCATGAATGATACATAGCCCAGCCTTAAACGGGAGCAATCTACCTGCGGAGCGGCAGTGGAGCTGTTCATGGGCTTCACAGCTGCAACAGCAGAACCCTCCACTGCTCTCTTCTTCGGAGGCGGCTTCACCTGCCCTGCAGGCTTCACCACTGATGGCTTCACATTCAGCTTAGGCCTCACTGAAACAAAACAAAAAACACACATTATGGAATGGAAATAGAAGGACTTCTCTTCTAACTGTTCTTTATAGTCCTACACACACGTTCAGACTTTTCAGCTTTCCGTCCACCAGAGGTCACGGAGCTCTCTCAAACTTACTAGAGAAGGTTTCTTTTGTCCAGCCAAGTAAATAATTCCTTAACATTGATTTAAAAAAACAGTACTAGTTCCATGGCAGATTATTTAATTTATAACATGGGAAAATGTCTTGTTAAAAGTGAAATAATCGGCCAATGGAAGCATGAGTTGTTCATCAATATTATGAAATTATTCACTGAAAACAACTTCTGCATCTCACTGAAAAGTTACTTGTAAGTTAGTTTTGTCTTATTTCAAGTGTACTAAAATATCGGCAGTAGAAAGTAGACAAACGTACTTGCTAAGATTTTGTGTTTTTGTAATGTACACAGCCACATTTGAGGAATTAACATTTCAGATCAACAGAGTGGGCCATAGCTGCTGCTGAATAAATATAATCCTGAGAAATAAGACCTGCCTTAGCAGGCATGTATATTCGTCATGCTTGCCTGATCACGTTAATGATTCCTTTAAATTTTAGGGGATTTGGATTAAACTCAGACCTGATCTGAGGTCTGCTCAAACCAAACAGAAAGTCCAGTTCTGTCTCGTCTCACCTTTGCAGCTGCCTGGATGCTCCAGGGTTTTGGTCTGATTAGAGTCTGCGGGCTGACTCGACTCCCTGGTTATCTGGGCAGACGGCTGTGAGACGAGGCCGCTTGTGGTTTTGTCCAAGAAGTCTGTGGAGCTCTGCTTTGGTGGGGCCAAGAGCGCCGTTGCCATGGCGGCGGTTTTGGGGCCAGGAGAAGCCGTCCTCTTCGGAGGCGACGGTGCTCGCGGTTTTAGGGAGACGAGTTTCCGAAATGAGACCTTGGAAGGCGGCGGATGCTCTGCCGACGCCTGACGGGGCGTGGCAGGGGATTTCCTCCTGAGGGCGCTGCTGGCGCTCTGCTTCTGAGACGAATTGGCCTCGGCGGGGCTTTTGGCCTGCCCCTCCCGCTCCTGTCTGCGGAGGCGTTTCTCCTGCATGATCTCCTCAAACGTCTTCACCTTGATGGCGGGGGCCTGCGCAGACGGGAAGTTTCCGTTACTCACACCCGGCCGAGCGGCAGCCAATCAGACGGAGGCGCTGAAGGACCAGACGTACCTGAGCAGGAGCTGCTGCAGCTTTCACCGGCCTCTCTGCTGGTTCAGCGCTCCTTTCAGCTGCCGTGTTGCTCTCTGTCACACAGGAGAAAACGGGACAAAATCAGCTGGGATTATCCTCCATATTTGCCACATTTTCATTTTGGGTCACATTAAGATCATGAATGTTCTTAAAGGGCCGGTTGTGCCAAGACATAAAATATTAATAAAAAGTGGCGCAGTCAATAAGTTCCTCTTAAAATTAAATAATGTTAAGCATCTTTTCACACTCGTCAGTCACTTTCTGGATCTCACAATTGTTTTTGAGATTTTTACGACAATCAAAAATTGCTGCTTTTGTGTCACCAATTTTCAATTATTTGCAAGAAACTTTGCTATATTTGTGACTGTGGCTTCTGGATACACGCCACTTCGATCGATCATAGACCAACAACTAGACATCAAGCAAAGCTGAGAGGTAGCAGGGTAGGGGACGTAGCAAACACTGCCCCCTGCTGGTGGGAGCCAGTAGTCAGCTAACCCAAAAGGTGTCCTCAACTAAGAGCAGCAATACCTCAATATAGTTGTTCTGGGATCAAAAGAAGAGATCCAAGAAATTACTCAATATAAAGTAAAAATGATTTGGCAAAAAGGCGACTCAAGTGCCGAGTTACTCGTCAAAACTTACATCATCACATGGACCAAAATATAAAGTTTTGTGGAAAGACTGAAATTAACATCATAAAACCTGAGGGACTGACTTCTGTGATTAGGCAGTAAATGAATCAAAATGGCTTTTATCTGATTAATAAAGTAATAATAATGCAACTCTGACAGCTCTACTTAAGTGGTGGCTGGCCAGATCTGCTTCATGTTTCTTACGTTGGGTTGTGAGCTTCTTGCCCTGCAGCAGATGTGGCCTCTTGGGGGCGCTGTGCTCAGGGTCAGGGCTGTCGCTGGTCTGCTGCTGCGCCTGGACTCTGGCTGCCTTCTCCCTGCGGATCTCCTCCAGGGTCTTCACTCGCACCTTCTCCACGTCGGCTGCGTCCTTCGGCCCAAGGCCTTTGGCCGGCGCCTTCTCCTCTGGGTGCTCCGCCTTCATCGGGTTGGGGTTCTGGTTCTGCTGCTCCTCCTGCTTCAACTTCTTCTCTCGAATAACCTCGGAGAAGGTCTTAACGTGGCCGACGGCGCCGTGCGTGACGGTGATGGATCTCTTGGTCGCCTTGGCGACCCTGACCAGATCCGGTTTGGCGGTTTCCGCTGCGTCAGCTGCAGGGACGTCCTTCTGGCTGCCAGCCTTGACCGCCTTGGCCTGTCTGATCTCTTCTAGAGTTTTGATGCGGATCCGATCGGGAGCTTTGGTGGACGCTGGGTTGGCCTCAGCTGCAGAAACGTGGGAAGGGTTTGTTACTACCAACGCGAGTAAGAAGAGAAGCGCTGCGTCAGGTCACAGCTCTTACCTGGATAAGCACCTCTGATTGGAGGAACCAGTCCAAGTCTTTCTTTGATTGGCTTTGAGGCTGAAGAAGAAGAAGAAAAAAAGTTTCTCAACCTATGTAACATGACGCCACAGGAAGAATATCAGTGATCTGACTGAATCAGCAGGATTTGCAGTCAGATGTCAAGCTTGCTTGTTTTTAGCCTGACCTCTGGCTGCTCCTTTTGTTTACAGGGTTAGCCTGGTAAGAACCAGCTCCTTGTTCTTCACTCTATGTAATTATGTGATCTGCATTTTCAACTTCCTCAAAATGTAAAAAGAAATAAACGATGCTGGTTGTGATTAGAAAGAAACGTGAATAAACCAGAACACATCCGAGCTTTAAAACATGTGACAAACAGAACTTTTTCAGAAACTTCAACCAATGCGTTTCCCCCGCTCACCTTTCTGAGTGTTGACCGGCGGCTGGTCTTCATCAACGATTCTGCCCAGGCGCGCAGCCAGACTCTTCTTTATTGTAATCTGTCCCCTGCTTTGGAAATCTGAAGCAGAACCAAACCAGGTGTTAGTTCAGAATGGAACTAACACCATGTGAAACAGGAAGTAGCAGCAGCAGCTCCAAACCAACCTCCAGGGGGCGCCCTTCGCCCGAGCCGTTCGGCCACGCTGCCTCTGGATCGCTCAGGCTCTTCAAAAACAACAGCGCCTGATATTAAACACAAGATCACTGATCTGAAAACAAGTGGTTCTCTACTGGCTCTTGATTGGAATTAAAAAACAATAAATAAATGCAGAACTTAAACTTCACCAGAAGCACTGTTCTGAAATGCAGAACTTTTTCCTTCTGATTTCTGAGGCCTGAATTATCCGCTGATGGCTCCAGGGTAAAAGCTGAAGGCAGAGGCAGAGCGGTTGGTGCTCACCTCCAAACTGAGAGTGGGTGGGCTGGTACGATGCCAGGAAGTTCTCCTTCTCTCCGTTGGTGGAGGCGTCGGCGCTCTGGAGGGGGTAGCCTGCCCTCCTCATGCTGGACTTCAGGGCCTTCCTCAGCCGGATCTCCTCCAAGGTGCTCACGCCAAAGCTCAGCGGCTCTCCTGGACAAAAACATGACCCCGTGACCTTTCCGGGGTCTTCACCCGTCGGGTCAGAGCTTGCGGAGCTTAGCCTCACCTGATTTAGCCATCTTCCTAGGCGAAGGACCGACCTTGCCGTCCTCTCCCTCCTCTGAGAACTGGTCTGAAACGCAAAGAGCCGAGCGGTCAGAATCAGAGCAGGACGACATTGTTTAAAAGTGACCAAGAAAACAAAAAAATCAAACCGATTGTTTTATACTACCTAAGAATAGACTGTTCTATATTTGCCAAACAGAGCGTTTGCCTCAGCTCATCTCTAACCTCTGGTTGAACAAGAGAGGCTGTCCAGACAAGAACAGTCACCCAGCCTATATGTATCCATCATATAGGTTCTATATGATGGTTGTACCCTTTGAGCTGTTGGTATTTGTGAAAAATTGCATTAAAAAAAACACACTTTCCAATATAACCAGGAGAAAAAAGAAAATGTTGGAAATTTATTGCAATTATTCCATAAAAAAAAAAAACTGGAAACCTTCTGAAACCTGCATATTCAGAACTACGTTTAGAACATTAGTTGGTTCTTTTTCTTTTTTATATATCTCTGGTGTATGTGTGTGGTTTTTTTAAAGTGGTCTTTAGAACAGTAGAAGGTTCTTGAGTTATTGGCAAACATCCACCATGTTCCTGTGGCTCCATCCTCCCAACGGAGTTGCATGATTACCGTTGATAAAATTCTCCAGATTAATCTGCTAAAACAAAACCTGCGTGTTACTTTTTCTAAACCTGAAGAATAAAGTAGCCAGTTCAGATATTCTGAACTGTAATCCTCGTCAATCTGTTTCCCAGCTAACGGGAGTTTTTGTCTCTTCCACATGTAGTGTTGGAATTCATTTGATTTCTTTTACTAGGTAGGAAAAGTGCGAGTTAGCTAACATTTTTGTAAATGCGACAAATTTAGCCAAGAGGCTACTTTGAGTAATTTGTCTTGCTAATAAAACAAACACGGGCTACAAAACAAGCCTAAAATGATTTAACTACACAGATTTTGTCCATAAATGCAAAAAATACAGACAGTAAATACAAAACAAAGAGAGGCACTTATTATTTAAAATGTTGACAGATCTGAAGTGTAATGAGCCAGTTTTTTTTTATCCTTTTCAAATAGATAACTTGTGCTGTATCAGAGGAGACCTCTGTTATTTGCTGGCTCCTTGCTGCTTTTACTGGATCCATAATCTGCTTCATCAGATAGAAATATGGATTTCTTTGTTTTGTGTCTAACTGAACAAAGAGGGAATTGAACGCAAGGCAGCCGGAGCTCACCTTCTTCATCCTCGTCATCATCTGCCGGATTAATCACAACGGGTGGATGTGTGGGGCTCGGCACCGGCTCCTGTGTGTCCGTCTTGATGACCCCTCGGAGCTGAGGGTTGGCTGCGTTGGGCGGAGCGGCGGCCGGCGGCGGGGCCGGCTCCTCGTGCGGCGGCTCTTCGCTTTTGCTCAGAACTGGAGAACCAGCAGCCGTCAGTTTAAAGAGCGCTACATTTCTTTCGAGTATATTAAAGAGGAAATCCAGCTTACCTTTATCAGGAGGGAGAAAGACGCCCTCTACGCAGCGGGGCCGCTCATGGTAGAAGGCACAGTGAGGTTTCTGGCAGCCGGCCGGCTGGTTCTCCCAGTAACAGGGAATTTCCTTCCTGTTTTTCTGTTTTTGATCAAACACAAACACAAGCGGCACAGTGAGCAGACGAGATCTTCGTTTGGGGTTGGTTTAACGTTTTCTTCTAATATAATCCAAACTACGGAAGCTAAATAACTCTGAACCAGTGTTGCAGGAAAACCAGGAGTCTGAAAGCAAACATGCGATACGACTCCAGCCGGAGAGAAGGAAGTGATGTTTGGATCTGAATGGAAGCTCGTGTTGTTAGTGATGCAATGGATCACCAATCAGAAGATCAGAAGATTTTCTGATCGGTGATCGTCGCATATCAGAAGATTTGATCTTCTGATTAGGTTGTTATTCATTGATCTGATTGGACTCTTAAAAAGACTATAGTTGTGTTCAAGTTGTGCTAAAAGTGAGTTGCATTTTATTTTAAAGTTAACAGGAGATTTGAAAATATTACTTGATAGTTATGCATGTTTGGAAGACAAATACCTAAACACCATCTTTAAAGTCTTTAAAAAAGGCAATAATTTATAAAAAACCTAAGATAAATTAACAAAGCTCAGTCTGGTAGGGGCACAAGTAAAGCCTAAAATAGTGTCTGAGTGCTAAACACGTAGCAGCACCACATGTGGATGCTAACGTCAGCGTCCACATTTTTAAAGAAGTTCCCTGAACAATCAGGAGTTCCTGAAACACTGGAAAGTCGACCGGCTAGAATATCACTTTGCTTCAATCAGACAGTTAAATACACAATAAATATCTTTGTTCTTAAGCTCATCTATTTATTTAATAATGTAGCAGCAAAACGTGTTTTTTGAACTGAAAATATTTACGTCATTGAATATGTGGTTTTTGATTAAAATGCAATTAATTCATTACAGTTAGCTTGCTTGAAACTCTTATTTGGCTTCCAGCATTATTATAAGACACTAAATGGATTTAAAACCAGCTCCTTTAAAAAGGAAACCTGAATGAAAAGTCTCTGGTATGACAGGGATGGATAAACCGGACTTACTGTGATCTCCATGTGGCGAAACTTGCAGACAGTACGGAAGCAGCGTCCTTCCTGCCACAGGTTGCAGACTGTCTCGTTGCCCATGGCAGCCTCACAGTGTCGGAATGGGCAGCTGTCACCCTGTTCGGTAAAACAAATAATAAAAAAATCAAAACAGATTACGCAAGTGCAGAGTGCGTCAAAGGCGCCTGGTCTTACTTTGGTGCAGGTGGAGTAGTAGAAGAAGTAGCAGTCGTCTCCATGGTTGGTCATAGTAACGAGTGACGAGGCTTAAGAGGCGGCAGTGACCCAGCAGCTGGTTCCCTTCTGAAACAATCGGGACTCTCCCTGAGGTCACAAAGAAAAAGAAAGAAAATGGCTTCATCATTACTCTTATTCCCATTGTTATGCATCAGACCAGGGAGTCGCATAATGAACCCTCTGTGTGCCAGATTGGTTCTGGGTGACAGTGGAGGAAATCTCTGCACGTCGGTTTTAAAATGCGAGCAAAAATCCAATCTGTTCACATGAGAGATTAAAGTTTGCGAACGAACGTGGGCGGGGCCGTTCTGCTGCTGCCATGACAACCATGGAGAGTTACTATAGTGTCTTGAGTCAACTAGCACCCTATGGAGGCGGGGGAATAGAAAACTGTGGCAAATGTGTCAAAATAAAGACCAACTTATTGATTTATTTTTATGGAGAAGCAACTTATTGTTCTATAGAGCGGACCAGCGTTCAGTTTAATGTGGACCATTTAGATTCGTCACAAGGTTTTCTGTTATTTGGTTTATTTTAGATCTTTTTATATATTGTAACCACAACTAAGCTATTATACAATCCCACTAATAAGCTGTTGCAGTTAAACCTCAGACTATTCAAAGTTTGATTTTTAATGCTTATAATTCAGAAAATCTATTTTCCTGCTTACAGGTTAGTTACTTAACAGCCAATAAGCATGTCTGCTGAAGGACAGATTTTTCATATCTGTTATATTTTAACTGTTTAGAATTTTTGTTTTATTTATCACATGCCAATTTACTTTTTATCATATTTGATCAAACTGAACCGCATCGCAATTTATTAGAGGACAACACACCAAATCGCAGCAAATCTGGGTTTCCTCTTCCTGTATTTTGTTGGAATCGTACGACACTACTTCTTATGTGGGCTACAAACCAAGAGATGCGTAACCCCAACATAGTCATGGCATTTAGAACGGAGAACGTCTGAATATAACTCGGTTTTAGGGGTTTTTTTGCAATTCTGTCGACATTCATCAGCTACAACTGATATCGGCTCGCACTGCCCCACTTTACCTGAGGTGAGTATGCTGGTGTCTCCCTCTTGAGTGCACTGCTGGTACGGTGTCTCCGGAATTATATGGAGTCCTGAAGGAACACTTGATCCATGAGATAAAAGGAAAGGTGGGGTAGGTCGCCCAGAAAAAACTCGTCTTCCTATGTGATCCCTGGTCTCAGGCGATGTGAGACATCATCTGTATCTCAGCCGGACTGCTAAACAGGACCGACAGAGGGTGCAAAAGTCCTTTTTTTTTCCTTTTCTTTTTTTTTGTATGAATAACTGAAATGACTAATCAGGGGAATAAATAGGGGGAATTGATCAGCCAGACGAATGGAAAGGACAAACTCAAGTGGCAAAAGTTGGGTTGATGTGTAGCCAAAAAATAAAAAATAAAAAAATCTTCAGGGTCTTCTTGTGCCTGGGGGGTATTTTGTTGTTGGGAGAGAATCTGGGCTTGTAGGGATTTTCAGCTGTTGCTTAACAACGCTGAAATGAAGTCTTCTGCCTACGGACTGTGATGAGCACAAACTATCCACATCCAGAGCTCCCCAGAGAGGGTCGAGAGGGCTGGCTCTAAACCTACAAATCAATCAAAAACACTTCCCAACAAACTGAAAGTGGGTTAATGTGAGAGAGAGAGAGAGGAAGAGAGAGGGAGAGAGAGCACAAAAAGCTGGAACATTTCAACATAAAGGGTACATTTATAGCAGAAATACACTTTTCATATCTACTCTAGGGTATAGCAGTGCTTGACAAAAATCGAGGTATAGATGCTAAGACAGGCTGTTGAACGTCACATTTATTTATCTCATGTATGTTTTGCCTCCATTTCACGCTACAGATCAGCCTGAACATGTTTGGCCTTGTTCTCAAGGTTCCCAGGCTCATATCTTCACTAATTATCAGCCTTTCCCACAATGTTGACACTCAAACCGTTTTGTACTAATGAAGGACGATACAATAAAGAAAATATCAGTATTTCACTCCTTTGTCCACTAATTGTGGTTCTGATCACCTTACAGATCACTTGATTAAAACTGATCCCCGACCAAACCAAATCAGCTCTTAACGAACTCCAGCCTGCATACTTTTTTTTTTTCTATGTTGAAGAGCTCAAAATGTTCTTGCCAATAAGACGAATAGTGTGTAAACTCCCGGGGGTTTTACATTGAGCCTTTTTCGCTCTACCTCTCAAAGCAACATTTCTGTTCCAACAGGATTAGCATCATGGAGGGAACATTTGCTTCAGTACCTTGCCCAGTTGTACTTGGGTACATAGCGAGGCAAACTGGATCACAGCCGCCCCACTTTGGTTAGAATAACCAAAGTTTAAAAACAGACAAAGTGAAGAAAGCGATTGCATACTTACTCTAAAGTGTGTACAATAGCTTAAAGCTAGCTGGAACGAGCTACGAGCGATCCCCCAAGTAGCGATGGAAATTTGACTATAACATAAATTTATCAACTGACCACGACTCTTTACGGTTACCAAAAAACTCGAAGCACGGATAAGGAACTATTCTCAATATTTGTCACAAGTTTGTACGACAGAACTTAGTTTAGCACATGCTACATAACACAGGCCGAGACCTTCTCCTTAGCTAACATGTTAAGATGGCTGTTTATGTAATTACCGGAGAGTGTACTCTCCAGCTTCAACGTTTCCAAATAACAACAGAGTTAGCATATAAACACGGTGTATGATGTTAATTACCAGTTGTTGTTTTGTTTAAAAAATAAAAAGATATTTTAAAAGTTCTGAAATACGAGAGTTGTGATCCCGGGTCGCACAGGTCCGAAGATGTACGGAGACAAAATCAAAATGGCGGCTGCAGCTAAAAATACAAGGGGGCTCTGTTCAAATGTTGTGTTCATGTAACGAGGGAACCTCATATATTTAACTACTGTAAGCTTGACCGCCGGTTTTCTGTGCAACTCCAAAGCATTTAACCACGGTTGAAAACAATAACTTAAACAGAAAATGTTAAATTCTGTGGAAAAATTATCTTATATTTCAAGTTGTTGGTTGGAATGATTTTGTTGTTTTGAAAGGTAGGGTGTTTTTGCTGTGACGCTCAAATTACACTACAGCCTGAAAGGGACCAAAAATAGTCCCCGGGTTAGAATACTATTTAAGCATGTTTTTCACTGAAGTAAAAGTGAAAAGTAGCTGTCCAAGAAATTCTTCAAATAAGAGTAAAAAAGTGGTTAGTTTGAGCTCCGAGAAACTGGTTATGACATCTGATTTAATCTTTTACAATTATGTTATCAGAGAGATAAAAATAAACAGCTATGTGAAAAGTCTAGTAAAACTGAAATAATACAAATATTACGAACAAATAACGTGATTATACGAACGCTCGGACAGATTAACGTTGTGTAAAGGTGATACTAATGTTCAGTAGCAAAAACAAACAAAAAACAAAACGAAAAACAGCCCGCATATCCCGCCCCTTTTGCCACTCGCCGTCACTTCTTGCTGGGACATGCAACGGTAAACGGAAAAGGAGCGGAGCCACAAAAAAAAAACCGGAACTTGTGTAGATTTTATTGTGGTGGGTTTGACAGCCGTTGGCTGGTTGAGAAGGGTTTGACAGTAGCTTGCTGTTGTATCGTATGTCAGTTCTAACACTCAGAAAGTTACTCTAAGTTTGATAAGTAGCTTAAGTGACGGTATTAAAATTTACTAGACGATATTTTACTCTTTACCGTCCCTATGGCGTCTGTTCAGGTGGGTATGTTGTAGCAGTGTAGCAGCTTTAGCATTTCACTAACATGGGGGTGGCTAACTTTATGCAGACTGAGGTAGTTGGTGCAGTTTAACAAACAGTAGATGATAGAGTGCCGTGATAAACTGTTTTATTCTTGTGCAGCCAATTAATTTTGCTATTTTCTGTTCCGTGGAGCAGAATTTGGCGTCTGGGTTCGCGCTGGACCTGGGGCCACTGAAAGAACCTCTCGGATTTATTCGTGTCTTAGAATGGGTGAGTAAAAGCGCACAACACAAGAATTGAGAGCTGAAAAATACTTTTAGAGCAAGCAGACACACTCCCGTCCCATAGCGTTAATTTGAGTAAATGCTTAGAGTTCAAATTTAGCGCAATCGTTTATTTTCTAATTTGTGAAATGTGTCGACCTAAACGAGGTCACGTGTCTCGCGCATTTCCAGTTTCTATAGCTTTAACACCGTGGCAGCACGCGATGCTAAGATAGTGCGGCTTTTCTTATAAATCCGTAGCGCAACAGCAGGGTGATGGGCGTGTTGACAACTGACACAAATCTCTTGAAATCAAAAGTAGAAACCCGAGATGGCGTTTAGTGAAACCGGTCATGATGACTGGATGCCTTCTGCAGAGAATCATGTGTGTTGCTTTACGTCTGCTGAGACAGAACAGCTCAGGTGTACCAGGCTGCTGTACTTTCTGGGCATACACCACTACTTAGTGTAACTTTACAACCGATAGCACTGTGTGTGTTTAAGGTGTGGGCATCAGTGTCCTGTTGCTGATTAACACATGCAGGAGACGGAGGTGGGCAATAACTGGTTATCTTTACTCATGAACACATTTGCATTGTGTTCATCTTTATGCAAATCGGAGGAATATAAAAAGCAAACTGTGTATCACCAGAATAGTTTTTTAGTTGTATTAATGTATTCTATTGTTTATTGTCAGCCAGTATTTGAATAAGTAATCATTATGTTGGTCATTTGTCTCTTTTCAGATGAATTAACACAATATCAGACTCCTACTTACATCGCAGTAACTCAGATCCATTCAACTACTTATTTGCTTTATACCTCAAAGTGCTATTCAAATTCCAATGTAACAAAAACTCTATTTTGGAGAAAAAATGAGCCCCATTACTTAACAGAAGCAGACCAATACGTGGCATCGACGTCCAAACAACCAAATCTGAATAATGTACCACAGAAACAAAGCTAAGTTGGGTTCTGTGTCTAGTCAGACTCTTAATGTAATAATTAGTTTTTTTATTAGATTTTATATTCACAAACTAAACTGTAAAATTTCCTCTAAAAAAAGAAACAAAACAACAAATCTGGACTTAATGCAGGAGTTGAACATTTAGATGGGCCTTAATAATAATAATCAAACATGGAGTCTTGTTTTCCAGCTTCTTCTTGTTTTCCTTCTCTTCTGACAAAATCCTTTTCGCAGTTTTAAGGGGGAAAAAAAGCATACATATGCCTGTCACAATAACAAATTTTGCTGGACGATAAATTGTTCCAGAAATTATTGAGATAAATGATAATATTGTTGTTTTGAGACCATTTACAAGTAATAATAATGGCATAACAATGTAAGAACACATTCTGAAGGATCAATACATTTTAAACTCTAATGAACATTTGTCTCTGGAACTGGAAGACATTTTAAATATCCCAAATAAATTAACAAAACAACAAATAAAATTAATTTTGAAGTCTTTGCAATCAAAAATCCTCAAATAAAAACAGGGCTAATTGAGACCAAAGCACCAAACTTTAGACTTTTATCATCCAGTTTTCAGTTCCAGGCAGAAAGAGAGGAAAAAAAGAAAAACAATAAATCATACTAATGGAAATTACTGAGTTTGTTTTCATTTATCATGGGATTAATTGATTTATTGATGATTGTGACATACTAACTATTTACATTCTGTAGCGCCAACAAAAGCCTTTAAAGTATAAAACTATTATTTGATAAAGTCAGAATTTGGTGGTGATTCCAGATCCATGTGGTTTTTCCAGACATTCTTAAATTTGGCAGATTCTAATCTGACAGGAAAAAGTAAACTTTTTCAATATATTAATATTTAGCAATTGTTCAACCCAATCTGTCCAGTTAGGAGCTTCGGTTGTTTCTTAGTAATTGCTCCTTTACTCGCCATTAAACATTAACATGTCTCCTGCACTTGTTAATCTTTCATTTGTTCTCCCAGCACATAAGGAGTCAAACATTAAGGTAAATTTCACTTTCAAGATGTAATTCATCGGACTCAGGTTTTCTGAACGTTTCAGTTTTTCTGATCCTTTAACTCAGTAATACAATTTGGTTCTGTTTGACTTCAGCTGCCCTAAACCCTGCGCAAAGAGGACAGACAAAAGTTATCAATATAACCAATGGAACCCAAGCGTAAGGATGGTGACCACAGCTTCCCACGAATACTTGAGACCAACTTTAAAAATGCTTAAAACTGCCCATTTTAGTAGCTAAAACACCAAATATGCATTAATATGCCAAGTGGCACTACAGCAAAAATGAATATCTAGTCTCTGTTCTTGTGGGCTGCATCCAATCAGTACCAAGGAAAATGAATGGTGCTCCTGGACTGACCGCTTTGCAGTGTTTCAGAGATTATCTACAAAAAGAAATTCTACAAATTCTTATTTGCATTCCACAGAAAAATCTGTGAATCGAACTGGATCAGTCATTGATGGCTTACCCTCAGATCAAACTGGCCAGATACAGAATTAACAATTGGTAAAACTATGTTATTTTTGTTGTCATACACGCAAATTTTTATTTATTAACCTTTTATTCGTTGACCTTTTAGCCGAGCAATGACCTGGTAGGTGTTGTTCTTGACACCACAGCCAGTCACCCTGCTGCCTGAACCTGTGTCAACCCTAGGAAAATGAGTTAAACTTTAACTAGATGCAAAGATTGACACGGTTAGCTTATCACCTGCCACAAATAATCTCACAAAGAAACTGAAAGCAAAACGGAACGGAGACGTCATTCAGGTCAGGATATGCCGCACTCGGCTGGAACGGAGAAATGAGCTTTTTTTCCTCAGTGCTTCGAGAACGTCGTCTTTCTGACCGGAACGTTTTAAGTTCAAAAGTGTCAGACAGCCTTCAAAGGTCCCTCCCACTGCAGCACACCCACCGAGTCTTTCTCAGATGCCACTTGAGAAAACCCCCCCAAAAAAACCTCTGCCCAGAACATGTGCCAAGACAAAAACTGTAAGAACAGAATTAGATTTTCTTTCTTTCTGCTCCTTTTAGAACGTTCACTCTTTTACTAACTTAGCCACTGGAGTATTGATGCTGAACGTTTCAAATGTTGCACCTTTGCTGCGTTGGGTTAGGTGTAAATCAGTGTAGTCAATTTTCACTTTATGTAATATCAAAAAGATAAGAAGTGTTAGTTTTAGGAGATATACATAAATCCAGTCTGCTTTAGCAAACCAAAGATAAAAAAAAAAAAGAACAAAGATTGAGTCCTTTCTAAACTCCTGGTCCTTATCAGTGTTCAGTCTGATCTTCATGTTTTCTTGGAAAGCAAAGGTTTCACCTCCAGTGGAACTGAAATGTCCGCGGTCTCTTTTCTGATTGCAGCAGTTGTAATTAACTTTTATATGTTTTTCCACTGACGTCGTCCACGCAGCACCGTGAAGCTGGCAACGCCAAAGAACAGCAAAGAATAAAGAACCTTTATCGCAGTTCGATGTGGATAAAAAGGATTATAGAAAGTTTATTGATGTGATATTTGGAGCAAAGTTTGTCATTGAAAAGTTTGTCATTTCTTTGCAAGAGAATGATTTATTTATTTTATTCCTCTTTCTACTTTTTTATGCAGACGAGACAAAGGGCATGACTTCCCCTGTGCCGCTTTTCTTTCTGTGGCTTTTCAGAATAACTGATTGAATTAATGTAATCCATTGATGTCGGTAGAGATTATTTATGAAGTAGGCTGAAATGACCTTGGCTGTGACTTGATGCTGTACATTTAAACAAAAGAAAACTAAATCTAGGAATATGGTTGTACTACTAGGAAAGTGGAAATGTCAACAGAACACTGCAATGAAAATAAACCTACTATCAACACTTGAATGTTGAATAATTACATTATATGGACAGGGAGATTAAAACTGTTATAAAGTGAAGGTTTTACAGCTAAATTAAACTTCTTGAATTGGACAATGTTTGTGTGAAAAACAAACTTTATTTCTTTTTATTAACTGCACTTCTTTTTCCCTTTATTATATTTTCATGGTGAGTAGGATTGCAGCCAGCCAGTGAAAGTGCTGTTATAGAAAGCGTTTTTTCAAGAAAGAGTGACTCAGATCTTGTTACTGCCGAGATAAGACGTCCTTCCCAGGTGTGAATCTCCTTGATTTTTTTGCAGAAAAGACGAGAAGGAAAAAAAAAACCTGAGCGGCGTTTGCTTCGTTAAACTATTATGTATTTACCTTAAGCAAGTAAAACACAAATGTCACTGTAAAATAGTTGAAGTTACTACACTATACCACCATCATATTTTCCAAGTATGATGGAATCTGCGTTTTTCACATTAGAGTTTAGCCCTAAGCCCGACTCCACCCAAAATTTGTTCGGGTTGGGCCGAAGTTCTAAGCTTGATGGACGGGCTGAGCTTCCGTGGTACATTTTTAATAAGCCTGCAGTAATACAGCACAGAGAAAAGTAAACAATGATGCACGATATTAACCTGTTGATCTACTTTTCTAGTTTAAATGGAAGAGCAGGTAGTTAACCTTGTTGAGGAAAGAAAGAAAAATCTGCATGTAAAAATACTTAATATCTTACCAATAAAGACTCGCAGCTCCACAGAGAAATGTACATCTGCATCTCTGACACGGAATGCACATGAAACGTAGTTTAAATAATATTGTTTCTGTAAAAGACGACGTCAGGGATGTTCCTCGTGTTTTGTCACACGGCTGCTACCAAGGAAGGTTCTTTCAGAAGTGTAGAGAATAACTGTGCTGCAGTGTATGTCAAACCAAGACCTGTGAAGCTAATTTTGGTGTTAGCTGATTTTACAAATGCCGTGCTCGTACTTGTGTCAAGATCGCCGACGGACCGTTCTTCGCTCAGTGTTGCGTATTTAAACATGTTTATTGTCTTGTTGGCGCTAACTCTTGTTCCTGTAAGAGCTCCTCACTGGATGCATAGAAGGTCTATTGGCTCAAAGTGTTTTATTGATCTCTGACCTTTGTAGTTGCTATGAGTTTCCAAAGTAAAAGGTCGAGGGAGATTTTGGACCTTTCTCGACTTAATTTCTCAGGTTAGGTTGCTGCGTGTTGGCTTCGGGTGACCAAGTCTTTAGGGTTAAGAATGTTTGAATGTACATTTTGGACCTCTTGTGTCCATGCTGCCAGATAGCTACTTTTGAGAGGATAATTATTAAAACCTTTAGCTCGTTGTCTCCTCTCTCGTTCCCCGGGCAGAGGGTTTCCCCGTGCGTAAGGGCGAAACACAAACCATTCACGGTTCTACTTCAAACATATCCAGAGTTTATTCAGACAAACAAATGCATCAAATCACACCAATAACATACCAGAATAATCAGAAACTCAAAACCACAAGACAGACATCAATCACCTGAAAGAAACAGAAAAATGCACAAATACAGAGACCAATACGGAGACGCAGCGCGTCTCCGGAGAGCGCCGGTGCCGCCGCACCCCAACGATCTGATTAATTGTTTTAGCGCCAAACCTTTTAAAGGAAGGTGTGTTCTCTTCTCTAATGTATGCAGTCTGGGAGGGTCCCTGCTCCCCTGACTACAAGAAGTTTCAAATTTCAAAGGGAAGATGCTCTAAATGATTTTATGACTGTCGTTGCTGGGCCTGGTGGGGTCCTGAGAAAAAGCAGCATTTCACACATCTGTGTGAGATCCTAGAATCTCTCCAGGTGTCCTCCTACACAAACACATGACAAAGGACCCCCTTTTGTTGTGAGCGACTCCTGTAAATAAATAGATATTTACTATAAACTAAGAATAACAGGAGGCTGATGGTTCAGAGGTTCTGCTCTAACCCAGAATATCAAAAATGGCCGATTTGGATATAAGAACTGGCACAATTATCTTCTAATGATCAGATTATGTTGATTAAGCCATGAATCTAAATCTAACTTAAAATTGAGGCCTACTCAAGGCAATGTTGTTCTGTCTAATTTTAAGCGTGTGCTTAAAGTTAAAAACTAGCATAATTTAATGATCATTTCCAACACTACCATCTGTGCTACAGCCTGTGAACATGGACTTTAGCCAGTAGCAGGAGTGTTTATCCCATCAGGCATCCAGTGCTCTGGTTATTTTTGCTTTCTGTTGCCACATCCCCATGATGTGTTCTTTATAAATATAAGTTGTTGTATGAAATACTATAGAACTTGCCTTGCAGCCTCGTGACTGGCTGCTCGGTCCTATTTCTGCTGCCACTCCCTGACCAGGAAACAGAGTCTGGAATGTGTTAGACTTTGGAAGCCTGAAAGTGGACCCGGGGGTTCTGCAGAGGGAATCCCTCCCTTAAAGTAGACCCCGTAGAGGCTGCAAGGTGGGCAAAACACTGGCTGAGATGAAAGCCAGAAATGTTACGGAGATAAATATTAATCTTATAAATTTGTGCACTTTCAAGTCTTTTCCTAGTAATGCTCTAAAGGATTTGAGGCATGTGAATGGACCAAGTGTCCCTTCACCTGCCATCACGAAGGACTCCTTTAATCTCCTGTGATTAGACTAGCCAGCAGCAATTAGCAAACACCTGGTGAAACTGTGCATCTGCTGAGCTCGTTATGCGAGCTACTTCTGCGAAGCTGGTAAAAACATTGTTAAAGGGTTAATAGAGGAGCTATGTTGTGATGACTTCCTGGGGTGAAGTTTCAGAACGATTACACTGAAAAAACACCCAATTTTACCAGGGATATTTAGTCCCGTTTCTAGTGCAAATATCTTAGTGCATCAGTGCAAAACTAACTTATAAGTAAGCTTGTTTTAAGTCAATAATTCCTAAATATTAATGAAAACATACAAGCTTCATTGGCAGATAAATTGACTTGCAAGACAATTATAAGTGAAATAATCTGCCAATGGAGCTGGTACTTTTCCATCAGCCTGTTTTAAGTCAAGGAGTCATTGACTTAAAACAGGCTTTTCCGTCCTGCTGAGAAGTTACTTTTGAGTTAGTTTTGGTCTTGTCAAGGCGACGCTACACTGTAACAGCTCAGCTGTGTAAGCTCAGAGTAGCTTCACACTGGAGTGTTGAATCAGATTTTGTCACAGGTTAAAGGAAGTCCTCTTGCTTAGCCCCATTCTTTCTCCTCTTCCTGCTTGTATCCGTCTGTGTCAGCATACTCAGCAATATCAGCTTGCCACCAACCCCCTGAACAACCCCACCCTGTTCTGCTGGCTTTTGTTTTTCCACTTTTCAGAGTTGTCCCACCACCTCCCACGAATCGGATGCAAGTTCAGTCCAATTTCATAATGTCAGTTTGATCCAATATGAAAAATGAACACATTATGAAATGCAGTTTCTCAAAGGCTGCCTGAGTTAAAGCTCGTGATTCGTTCCTCCATCCTGAGGACGAGGAGGTTAGCTGGAGTGAGTGTAGAGGAAAGTCCTCCACAAACCTTCTGACAATCTCTTTTGGTACAAAAAATAAGACGACTTTGAATTGTTTTGTGATTTAAAAACTACACTCCTTTGCACAGTTCCTTAACATCTCCATAGATTTGTCCTTATTAAATAGAAGTAGAGACTGCTAATGTAGGATTTCCTTTTTTGCCCTCATTAAAAGGTATATAAAATTCATACATGCTACCATATATGAATGTCAAACACAGATAAACACTGTATCTGTATTGTAAAAAGCCCTGTAATAGAAAATGTTGTGTTTGGCCTTGTCTTTGATGGAACTGATGATGCTTTGTTGCCATTTGTTTGCTGGGTGATCTGCTGTGTCTTTTTTATTTCTGTAGGATGTGTTTTTTTTTTTTCCATGAAGGAAGTTCCGGGTAATGTTTGCATGCTCCCGCAGCTGTGATGCTCGGTCTGGGGGGGCCCGACGTGTGGAATGTGTTTTTTGCACCAGCTCGTCCCCACAGCCATAGCTAGTTAACACATGAAAGTGGGTAGTCTCGCCTGCTCTTCCTGTCGGTTGCCCTTCCTGCTGTGAAGTGAGGGTTCCTGGGGGAGCATTGTCTCTGAGGTCCATTTGGCAATAAAGATGGGTTCGGCCTCTGGATGGGTCTTTGCCTGCTTTGACTATATAATGATGTGACGTGTGTTGCTCAGGGCTCTTCGTCTGACTGCGCTCAGTGAGAAGAGTCTTCGAACGCATTTTGGCCTTCGAATAAAGAAACTTAAGACAAAGATTAATCTTTCTCTTATTATTGAAACAGATTCTCATTCTTTGTTAAAAATTTCTACAACAGCCCCCATTTGGGCTCAAATAAGACTGTGACCGTCATACCAGATGGTGAAGCCGGTCCAGTCTGGGTTTGTGTTGCTGTTTGCCGGATGAAACAAAATGTGTGGAAGAAGGATGTGACAGCAGCAGGGTGATTATTCTCCCTGGAAGCTTGAACACAAGATTGAAAAAAGAAAAGAAAAAGTGTTTTATTGATCAAATAAGAGAAGCGTCATGAGATCTGCCTGATGTGAAAACTCCTAAAGGCCGTCGTGTTCAGCAACAGTTGCACATTGTTCTTTGTGTCGCGTTGAGTTCGATTTCTTTGTAAGCAGAATATTTCAGTTTTGTTTTTGCTTTTCTGCTCTTCTAGGTCTTTGCTGTCTTTGCGTTTGCCACCACTGGAGGATACTCTGGGAAAACCAACATAAAGGTCAACTGTGAAACATCACCTTCGCATGAGGTCACAGCTTTGTTCGGCTACCCGTTCAGGTATTGGAGAGAACTAGTGTTTCCTAAAATGATCAAATATGCATTGTGCAAATGATCACATCAGCATTGACACATGCTGGTGTAAAAATTCACTTTCTGGCTGGATCTAATTTTCTGATCAAAGTAAGCAGGTTTAATGTCCGTCTGTCCCCTGCTGTGTTTCAACTGCCGTTTGGTGGTTTGGCATTATGACATCCGGTTTTTGGTTTGTTTTTTGAGGAAAAAATTTACATTGTAAAACAGTTCAATGTTTTCACACTATAGAGCGAAAGTCATATGTCACATTGATTCATTATGCATGGAGTTAAACATTCCAGGCCTTTATTTCTTGTCATTTTCATGATTGCGTCGTATAGATAATCCAGAAATTAACAGACTCAGAAAACTGGAATATCAAGAAAAAGTTAAGGATTGGAAACTCATTTTCGGGAACACCTGAAAGGATTCCCGAGCCTCTAAATAGTCCCAGTCGGGGTCAGGACGGCTGACTGGACAGCTGTCCAGAAGACGCCATTAGCACCCACACAAGGATTGGAAATCACTAAAGGTCGTCGATAGAGAAGTGCTGAATTCAGGCATTGTCATAGAAAGTTGAGTGGAAAATTGGCTTCCATTAAGCCATGCATATTAAATTTATTAATAACAAAAGGCTTAAAATATATCACTTTGTGTAACGAATATGTGAGTGTCACTTTTTGAAACTACTGAACCTTTTTACAATATTCTAATTTTTTGAGCTGTACCTCTTAAAAATGAAACGGAATAGACCTTCATTAGTTTCAGTGTCGCACTGATTATGTTTCATTTCGGAAGATGACGCAAAATGGTAACTATCTAATAACGGTGAAACAAATAAGTTGCCAGGCATTTGTAAAATAAGCATTTCTTTTCTTTGAGGCAGTAACAATATGGCTTAATCATATTTGATGCTAGTAAACTAAATATCATGAAATGAATATTTGTCTAGATGAATTACAATGAAAAGGTTCTAGAAGAGTTGTCCAGACCATCCAGGCTCTGCTAAGAAGGAACATTTAATTACAATTAAAGATGAGATCAGAACCTGGTCACAATAATTTGCACATTTTCTAGCACTAGCATCTTGTAAAACCAAAAATGACCTATACCTTATAAGAAAATGACAATGTAAATGTCACTTTTGAAGCATCTCCAAAAAGCAGACATCAAGTGATTCTTTACATGGCGAAGGTTTACTTTGGCTGCTTCCATTATTTCATTTTGCCCAGAGAAATGAAATCATTCCACAACAGGCCAAAACAACCAGGATCGAAATGAATTAGACTGCTGAGGACCACAAACCACCGTTACGTGCTTTAACTTTGTGATCCTCAAAGCTTGACTCATCAAGTTAAAACACCACTTCACAACATGTCTGAAATCCATCAAGCAGAGCTACCTGAGGAATGGATCCCCCGGTATGATAGCTAAAGATCGATCACTATGATCTATTTACTCTAGGGTGCTTCTCTGAGATCGATGGCATGAAAAAACACACCACACCAAATAAAGAGGCCTGTTGTCCTGGACTGTGTAAATGGTCTGGCGGAGGTTTATGAAATTCTTTCAAAGTTCACATGATTATTTCTCTCTTGTTGCTCTCCATGGAAAGTCCACCAGCAGAGGTAAGGACATACAATCCACCACTGATTGCAACAACTTCACTCACAGCAGCAGGTTAAGGAAGTCTGTCTCTTTCGTTTTTTACCATCAGATTGGGAGCGCAGTCATTCGATGTTACGTTTTGTAACGACACCAAAATCACCAGCTACCTCCAGGGTGACTTCTCCTCCTCTGCGGAGTTCTACGTCTGCGTTGGTGTGTTTGGGTTCCTCTACTGCACCGCTACTCTGATTCTCTACTTGGGCTACCAGAGTGTCTACCGTCAGACCAGCCGGGGCCCCATCATTGTAAGGACAATCCATAGCCAAGAACCACTCCCAGGGTTGTTTTCCAATCCAGTCCCGATTGCTGATTTGTACTTTCTGTCCCTATCAACATTCTCTGGCGCAGACATTTTTACTAAGCCATTTACTGTTGCTCTGCATGTGATGCAGGGTTCCCTCCAATGTATTATAAGCCTGGTGGGCCACCAGGCTTTACTTGCATCATTTCTTTATTTTAAAACGGTTTTATATAACAGTAAGAGTGATGGTAAAGAGGATTTCGCTTGGTTTATGCCAGTTAACGCAGTGAACTGGGCGTGCGCACCAATTGCGCCGTCCCTGAAAGCTGCTCGCATGCTATTATTAGCAAATAATAGCATGCAAATCTGAATTTTTGTAACTTTTAACATTTTGTAACGCAAAATCACAATGGACAGCTGGTGGACTGCCTCAGCGCAAATGAGTCCACAGTGTCTCATTTACCTCCCCTGATTGCACACTGCTTTGTATATGCTTATGTGTATGCAAACATGCTGTGCTTGACATGTTCTTTCTACAAGGACCTGGTGGTGACTGCGCTCTTTGCCTTCCTGTGGCTCGTGTCCTCCTCAGCGTGGGGCAAAGGCCTGACTGATGTCAAGTGGGCCACCAACCCCACCAACATAGCATCGAGATGGACAAATTTTGAAGCAGGAGAGTTTCCGTCCATGGGTCGCCTGAATGCTTCAGTGGTAAGCTATGATGAAGTTGGGCTGTGCAGGATCCTTTAACTTCTATCATTCAGATTTCTTAACGAGTCAAAGAAAAAAAGAAAACAGAAGAAGGGAAGCGTTGGGATAGCGGAACGGGGCAAAAATATCTGTAGTTTGGGGAAGAGGTTGCGCTTGACTTATTTGTTGTCCGTCATTTTGACTAACGCTGTCAAAAAAAAAATCCTGTCATCTATTTTTAACCATCAATTTTTAAAATAATAAAGACATTTAAGTGCATTTAGTATTTATTGCGCAGCACATTGTGCTTGTTAGCATGACGGACATTTGCACTAAGTTGATTTCCTTACTCAACAAGGTAAGTTATGTACTCTGTTTAAATGATAAGAATTACATTAGCACAGCTTGACTGATTGTTGTACTGCAGGCTTATTCACTTATTCACTGTGGTGGGGCCACAGAAGCCCCACCCACCGTCAGGATAATGGTTTTGGCCTGAATTTCGGGTCGGGGTACAGATCTCATTTCTAGTGAAAGATGCATCTTTTAATGAGTAATTTGTTAAAGCATTTAAAGACTAAGCAATATAGTGGTCCATTTAGTGGTGATTTGTTAGAACAGTAGGAGTATAGTAGTTTTAAAAAGAAGAGAAATCCTGTTCTAAATAAATACAATTTGCTTTTAAAAGTTATTGTGGGAATTCTGAGTGCCAACTTGTTCACTTTGTATCGGCGAGTATTTAAACTGAAGTACTGGTACTCAGTCAAGACACCCCAACATTAAATACTTCCATATTTATTAGTAATAAGTTGTATACAAATAATTAATTGGATTACCTATTACTAGTTGCTTTTTCTATTATTTTTTCCTTCCCATATGAACAGCCACGGTGACACGCATTACTTGAGCAGTGTATTTATATTCACATTTTTAAAACAGTAGCACAATAACACATGTGCTCAATATGAGGCACCTTACTGTATGTAAATAATTCCCCTTTTCTTGTGGAAACTGAGATCATTCACAGAATTTCTAAATAATTTTTAAGCATATTTGAGCAACGCTGCCATTCTGATGCACATTCCTCACCAGCATGTGTCCAATAAGCCCACCAGTGGTGCATGACAGCCACCAGTGGTGGCTGTCATGCACACTAATTAGCTCGCCAATAAGCTAAAGAAGAAGATAATTACAGCAACTTCACATCACATCCAGCTGATAAACTAATTATGAAACTCATTTGTTATGTTTTCTAGATTTTTGGCTTTCTCAACTTGATCCTGTGGGCAGGAAACTGCTGGTTTATTTACAAGGAGACCCCTTTCCACAAAGACCCCAGCCAAGCAGCCACGATGGAGGAAGGCGGCGCCCCAGGGCCGTAACCCCCCCACGCCCTCCTCAGCAGCCTTAAGCTCCAGCCGGCTCTTATGTTAGCCTGCTGAAATGGAAACAAAGGAAGGCCGACCGCCGTTTATTTTCTCTTTGTCCCCACCACGTAGCTTAAGGTTTGATTTCTCTCCAAACAGCTCTTGATGTCAAGTCTTTAAAAACACTAAGTGCAGACCCAAACTTTAAATGCTTTCACACTGTTTAACCTGGAACTTCCAGATGGTTCGATTTGGTTGAAATGTGCAACTTTATGGATTTCAGTGAAGCTGACAAAACCAGACAACCAATGCTCTAAACTGCTGAGACACACTAAAATGTTTTTGGGATTTTCGGTGTGTGTTTTTTTTTTATTATTATTATTATTTTAGTTGTATGTTTTACTCCAAAGTTCTTTTTTTTCCAACCTAGAAAGCAAACTTTTCTAACGTGTCTTTGGAACAATTTTGTGTTTTTATTGTTTGTTTTCTGTTGAAGTCCAGATCCAGGCAGACTGGACTGGTTTCCATGAGCTCACAGTGGAGGTGAAGCATCAGGGCAAACTGGGTTCATTTCCTCTAATGTAACGTCGAACCTGCTCAGTAACACTAAGAGTCATCTTCATTTGAACCAAAATGTGCCTTACTGTGATATTATTTATATGCAGTTCATGTGAATTTTTTGTCAACATTAATTGGTTTGCAGCATTTTTTTAAGTCTTTCTATTTTCTCTGAAGAAAGAGGAAAAAAAAAAAATAAAAGTTCCGTAGGCAGCTTCTCTGTGACTACATTTATGCCCTTCTCTTTTTTTTTTTTTTTTTAAGTCCAGTTTAAATCCTCAGCTAGATATATTGAGTCTAATTGTCAGATTTAAAATCCCAAACATGCTTGACAGGCAACGGTCAGTTCCTCTTTAAGTGACCGGCTACAAATTGTACAATGTCTGTAGCCAGACAGGCATCAATAATGTTTGGGTTTCTGATTCTTGGCAGAATAAATTCTTGCGTTGTACCAGGAATTAATGTACGTGTGCAGAGGGAACATTGGTTGGCATGTTTTAAACACTAACAGGGGCAGTAGGTCATATCGAAAACGATCGATTTAGACACTCAGCATCAGTTTTAAAGATTCACTCAGACATAATGATGTATTGTTTGTTCGTTTATTGGATTATCGACAATGAAACGAAATGTTTTTATGGCTAATTTGTGCAGAAGGAAGCACTTGTTTTTCTGTATTGACACATGATAAATACGAGAGCTGCACAACTGGACTGTCTCCTTTCTTTCTTTCTTTCTTTTTTCTACATGAACTGGTCTGATTTGGTAGATCAGTGCCGGGCATGTGAACAATCTGCAAGTATATAAAGTCGACACCACAGGGCCTGAATCAGGAGCAAAGTCACTGTTACAGGCAGTGACTGAAGCATCCGACACTCTGTTAAAACAGTAACTGTGGATAATTGGAAAGTATTACTGTGATGTAATAACACTTTTCAAGCAATAAGGTGTTTGGTTCACAGGAACATTTTATTTTTATCATTACTTTCCATCTAGCAGGTTATACATATATAAGCTGCAGCTTCTGCTCAGAACCAGTTGGATAGTAACTAGTTACATTTACTTGAGTAACTTTTCTGAAAAAAAAAAGTACTTTTAGTAGTATTCTTACTACGCTGTACTTTTTGCCTCTGAGTAATTTTAATGTGAAGTACTGCTACTCGTCCTCTACCTACTGTGAGTAACTTCACTGAATGAAGAATAAGTTTGTTTTAATTAAAATTCACCAGACACATGCCTTAAAGTTAAAGCTTCAGAAGTTTTACATTGAAGGACATTGATTTGGTCAAATATTTCTTGGGCCTGATTTTGTCTTCTATGATTGATATCTTGAGTTGCCTTATTACCAAATACTTTTTTTTTCTTACTTGAGTAATTTCTTGGACTGCTACTTTTTACTTTTTCTCGAGTAAAAATATGCTGAAGTAGTTTCGGTTACACACTGTAAGGCAGATACTAGAGTATACTCTCTGGGTACTCTGCCCACCTCTGCTCAAAGCCAAGATTGCTTTTCATACAGAAAGTTTTACTTGAAGGTGATACTTCATGCATTTCTTTTTGCTGTAAAATAAAGATTAATGAATTCAAAAAAGGGTAAAAACACACTATATTTAAAAATGTGAGAAGCTCAGCTGACGATAGTTTAAAAGGGACATAATATCAGGGATCCTTCAGCTGGGTTTTAGGATGGTCACCTTCTGCAAGGTGACCATCCAGCACTGCTATTTTGTTGTTTGTATGGAAGGATGCTAACTAGCAGCTAGCAGAAACCACTGGTACATCCAGATGCCTTAAAGTCTGGCAGGTGGCCAGTTACTCTGCCTTGCTGGATGCCACTTCCATTGTTTTACATATGAATCAACAACAGCGTCTTATAATCTTCCGCACAATATAGAAGTTTTGCTCTAGGGTTCAATTACATTAGTATGCTCATGTAGGTTGAATGTGTGAACCTTTCTTGAACTCACATCTATCAGTGCAGCGCGGTTACCCAGAGTTTAATTTCTACACTACAACAAATGTGCTCTAAACTTAGACAGGCCTCTCCGGTTACAGGCACTTATTTTAACCAGGTATGTTTAGGGATGTTTAGGGGCAACTTAAATGCTCCAGTTGTCACAGTCTGAACTGCCTCCATTCCATTAATTCGTCTTTATCAACAGGAAGACTATTTTACAACACAATTAACAATATAGCACCTTTTTTTATGATTAAATATGACTGGAACATGTCTATTTGTTTGGAATTTCCCAGAAGCTATTCTAATAGTCTTGCCTTAACCTGATCCTGGAATTTGAAAAAAAAAACCTCTTACACACAAACCCGTTCAGCAAACTGTTAAGTTATTATTGAGAAGTCCATTCATTTGAGGAACTTTATCACAAAGGGAAACACATAATATACACCGTGTTCCAAATTATTATGCAAATTGGATTTAAGTGTCATAAAGATTACATTTTTTGTTGTGCTATTAAATTCGTAGACAGTATTATTTGAATCACTATTCAAATAATAGTGATTAACTTCAGAGACTTGGGTTGATTAGTTTGTCAGGTGAGCTCAATTAAAGTAAATCTACTTAAAGAAGGATGTTCCACATTATTAAGCAGGCCACATGTTTCAGGCAATATGGGAAAGAGAAAGGATCTCTGCTGAAAATCATCAGCTAGTGTAGTGCAGTGGACAAGATATGAAAACATTAGATATTTAAGGATAACTGAAGCATTGTCATCGTACTATTGTGGCTGATTCAGAACAAAGATGAGTTTGTGCAGACAAAGGCAGAATGAGGAAGGTTTCTGTTAGACAAATTCATCAGAAAGGGGAGAAACTCATGGCGTGGTCACCATCCTCCTCTGACCTCAACCCTACTGAGAACCTTTGGAGTTTCCTCAAGCAGAAGACCTGAGGGTGGGATGTAGTTCATATCAAAACAGCAGCTCTGGGAAGGTACTCTGACATCCTGCAAAGACATTCAAGCAGAAACTATCCACAAACTCACAAGTTCAATGGATGCAAGAATTATGCAGGTGATGTCAAAGAAGGGGTCCTATGTTAACATGTAACTCGGTCTGTTAAAATGTTTTTGATTGAAATAGTTTTTGATTTTAGTACAGGTGACCACTTAATGCTGCACATTCAAAGAATGACCATTTGCAGTTCTTTATAATCCATCAAATGTTTATAAAATCTGCTGTGCATAATAATTTTTCACAGTGCATTTTGAGTTTTTTACCTTTGAAAAATCATACTGCTCTCATTGGGAGGTTTGTTCAGTAAAATTTGGTTTATACTGTAATAGTTCATGACTTGAAAATTATACTGACCGTTTAGGAAAATCTGAGAAAATATTACTTGCACAATAATTTGGAACACGGTAGATGAATTACACACATATGACTGCAGGCCTTTAGGAATCACACACCCACCTGCCATCTCAGTCCAAAGTGCTCCATTAGAAAAAATAAATAATTTAATGGTGAGATATTACACAACTGAGCTTGGTCATCAGAGTTCCAAATGTGGAGGTAAAGATGTCTTCTGCACCCTGGATCAACTTCCCAGGTGTTACTAGATTAATGTGTTTTCTTTTAATCGATGTCATAATCAGGCCTCTGTAGGAGAACATTGCAATCAAGTTCAACATTGATATCCATAGAGCAGCTCCCCTCATCAAATTATATCTTCTCAAGTTGATGTGCTGCTTTAAATCGGTCTTTGGCTTAAGAACTTATATGTACTAAAAAACAGGAAGGTGTGCCTACTTGTCGTGTGAGGGGGAGATGGAGATTTCCTTTCACAATTTAAAAAAAACATGAACTCCCTGTTCCCTGCTTCTTTTTTTTCTTCAATTATTTAACATTTTTAGCCAACTGACTCTTTTGAGTCAGTGTGGTTTATTCAGTTTGCAATGGCTTCATTAGGATTTTGGACATTTTTCATCCAAATGTCTTTATAAAGCCAGAATCACGGGAACTTGAAAAGTTTATGGTAAACTGAAAAAAGTGTTTATTATTGTTCCCACTTTTAGGAGCGCGTGAACACAACACATTAATGCAGTGTTTCTCACTGCCAGTCCTCACGCCCCCCTGCCCTGCATGTTGTAGGTGTTTCCCTGCTGCCACACACCTGGATTGAATATTTGGGCGATTAACAGGCTTCTGCAGTACTTGATGGTCATGCAATCATTTGAATCAGCTGTTCTGGAATAGAGGAACATCTAAAACGTGCAGAGCAGGGGGGCCTGAGGACTGGAATTGAGAAGCACTGCATTAATGTATCAACACTTTCCGACTGATAAAACCCAGTTCACCTGTGTCAAGTGCTGCTCATCGGGAAGGTTAGAGGAAAACACCCTGAGCTTTAACGTTCCCGTGCAGCGAACCTCAGCTTCTCGCCGCGTCAGAACGCGCACGCAGGAAGTTCCTGTCCTGTCGAGAACGCGAGATATGACGCAAGCCGCTTGCCCGCGCAGCGATGATGGCGGTGCGTGAACGCGCAGTAAAAGTAATGGCTGCTCTGGATCGGCGGGTACCTAGCCTCGATGAATTCGTTGGTCAAAGCTGGACCTCCTGGGCCGACTGGGTTGGTGTGACAGCGGCAGATGGTAAGGAGCCATCCTGACACAAACATTAGCAGCTACGGAGCCGATTAGCCGTCCCTCCGCGGTTATTTTTCTTCAAAAAGGATGGTAGAACTAACCATGTTACCCAAACAAAGACCCTGCCGGGTCCTAGTGCTGGGTGGATAACATGTTGCTCCCCTCTGCCTCCTTCTACATGCATAGTCTACAAGAAGATAAACCCATATTAAAAATGAAGTCATGGGCGCTGTGATGTGTGTGCTACTGCTGCAGCCATGAAGGAAGCTGCCAGTGCTTTAGGAACACGGTTCGTCTCAGAGTTAGCAGTCAGGCAGCAGTGGGAGCACAGCGGAAGGAGGCTAGTCGACTGGCTGGGCGAGCAACTTCTCACCCTGGAAGCTAAGCTAGCCGGGTCCGCCGCTGTGAGGCGGTTAGCCTGAGATGCTAACGCTAGCCGGAGGATCAGAGCAGACACCGGTGACGGAGGAGGAGTCTGATGCTGCTGCCACCATGGAAATACTGGGCCAATCTCTGATATTAGCAAACGTTACTCGGTGTTCTCATTGCCTTGTGCTAATATCCCCAGCTTTGTGGCTTCAGCTATGCCCATGTGTGTGACTGGGTGTGTTTGACAGGAGACCTCACCTGTCACTGATGCACAGAAAACCCTCCTGCCTTTGTCAGTTTGAAGTATGTAGGCTAACTCAGAGTGTTGCATCTCCTCTGCTGATGGGGTGGCCGTGTGATTAAGTCCCGGCTGTTGCGATAAAACAAACAAGACACACAAAAATCCACACAGAACTGTAGCAGCCAAGGGGAGAAGCTGCTGACCTGTGTGAAAACATGAATGAATGAGGACAGAGACACGTCTCTAAAGATGAACAACAACACGGGCTCATGAACATGTATGTTGTCACATTTCCAGGGCCTGATGTGGACGACTGCAGCAAAAATGGGAAGAAGGCTGCAGAAGCCATGTCACTCAGTAAAGAGGGTAAGTCGTTTTAGTCAAGTTTGCATGTGACTTTGTAAACCTTCAGAAGTGTCTGAGAAAGTGAGTCGAACCCCTTCAGGTTATATGTCCCATCAGGATGTATAATCTGACATAATGGCGGATCCACAGCATATATGTGACGTGAGAAATCAGCAGAATTTGGTTCAGGTTTATGCCTGACTGAGGATGCTGCACAACAATGCATAGCAGTACTGAGTGTATCTGAGCGTCCTGCAGGAGGGTTGCATTGCATCAGCCTTTGAGTCGGATATCGTTGCTTCCGCGATTCTTTTTGATCTTTATATTCATCAACTAACAACTCCATTTTCTGTCGACAAACACACAAATCAACAGCATAAAGTTTTATGCAGTTTGTCTCCGTTTATGATGTGTTTGAGTCACTTTGGGGGGGGGGGACAGAATCAGAATTGGTCAAGGCTCGACTAAGAAAAACAGAAATTCACGTCAGTTACGCAAAGAAGTAAGAGTTTTATTAGTTATATTAAGAATCAACTTTAAAATATTGATTTACTAAATACAGACTTAAACAAAAACACAAGAGAATATTGTCTCAAATGGGAAACAAGTAAAAGTGACTTTGTTTGTAGTCCAGCACCTGATCTCAGCTTTTATGCCAAAAGCATAAAACTGTGATCTGGATTTGTATTTTTTATTTTTAGATTCTTGTGGCTCTGTCCTCTGTGGTCCACTACCTGCTACTACTTCCTCTATAGACGAGAGTTTCAGTGTTGACTCAGGGGTGGCCGCCATTTTGTTTCCAGAGGGCTGAGCTGACTTAGTTAAATTGATTGAGGAAATATTTTAATAAGCTGTTTTAAGCTCTTGTGTGCTGCAAGTTATGAAAATATGAATCTGAAATTACACCTTGTGTTGTAGACTTCATTAAATTAGCTTTTGGTAATATTGACTTTATAAATAACTGCCAAGTTAGATTTTATTTTGTGATAATATAACTATTGCTCCTGGTGGAAGAGATGAAACGCATGCAGATCAGATGTATAGTCAGCATTTATCTTGCAGCGCTAAGTGCTGCTGAAAATCTTTCTCATGGTAACAGCCAAATATTAGCAGAAAATGAGATTTGATGCTGAAATAAATCTGTTTGTAATTTCAGTCTCAGCATCACAGACTTTTTAATTAGGCCGACATGCAGACAGGAAGTGGAACAAGGGAACTGCAGAACACGCTGTGAGGACATCTACCAGACACATTCGCTAACTCTATCGAAGCCTCGTTCACACGGTTCACTTGAGTCTATTTGTACGATAAGATTTCACAACTTTCTGTGGCCAAACAGACCAACTCAGTTTCTGCGTAAAAATATATAATCATGGAGAAATTCAGATGACTTATGATTCAAAATGCATCCGGATGATTACTATACGAAATTAATCTGTGGATTTTTCTAACGATCAATAGCATGACCATTTGTCGGATTCTGCAGATTTTTGGATCGAATCACTTAAACTTTTTTTTAATACAATATTAGAAATACATGAAAAATGCTAATAGACAAATGCTGAAATTCCTTTCTGAAATTGGAAAATAAACATTTAATAATTGACTAACCTGCACCAGCAGCATTCCTTTAGTGAACACTTGATCATTTGTAGCAAAGGAAGCATTTGCAGCTAAAAAAAATCATTCCAACATCAGAGAAGTTTGGCTCTTTCTGCTCATTTATATTTTGGATTAACTGCTTAAGACAGCAAATGGTGCCTAATGGGAGATTTATTTATTAATTTATTTGCAGAAATGGAACCAGGTAAAGCTAAAACTGCCACCTAAGGAGTTCTGGGTAGAACACATTTACACTATTTTTGATTTTTTTTCCCAAAATGCAAACTGTATATATATTTTTGTGCAGTTATGACTTAACCGCAGCTCTGAGTGTGTGGCCTGTATTCTCCAGTTAACAATTAATCGATTAGTAAATGAGTTGAGGATCATTTAAACAAAAAGCAAGCCGTTCTCTTCTCGTTTCCCTCTGAATGCCAGACATGTCCATCTTTGGCTTGTACCCGGGCCACGATGACTTCTACCTGGTGGTGTGCAGCCACTGCGGCCAGGTGGTGAAGCCTCAGGCCTTTGAGAAGCACTGCGAGCGGAGACACGGGCCCCTGGCCAAGCTCTACGGCAAGCTGCGCTCTCCCACGCCGGCCCTCCAGCACCAGAGACCCTACCACGGACACTCTCCCTCGCGCGGGGTCAACCCCCCCTCCGCGTCGTCGTGGGAGACCCGAGGGCCGACGAGCGTGGGGCAGCCGCGGCCCGCGCCCCTGCCCCCCTCCACCCTGCCTCAGTACAGATACCCGAAGAACGCCAAGGACGGAGTACGGTAAGAGACCGGAGGGTTTCCCCCAGAAATCCTGCAAAGCCAGCGGCCCCACCACCATGGTTTTGTGTTAAAAGATATTAAAAGTCACAAAAATTAAGACGTGCATGATTTTGCATCATTTGAAAATAATAGCGTGCGAGGCAAAGTTCAATGAGTGATCTATAAACAACCAAATAATGCTTAGCCTGGAGGAGGGGCAGGTGACGCCTGGTGGCCCACCAGACCGACGGTTCACAGGGAGGAAACTCTGGACTACAAGAGGGCCCCATCATTTCATAACTTCATGTTTTATCATCATACTTTGTGGTGCTATTCTGATAGTGATGAATGTCTGTCAGTCAGTCTATCACCTTCATTTATGCCACTGGGTAGATTTGGTTACTGTGAGGTGACCCAGCTTTCTTGTCAGACAGAAAACTTTGCATAGATAGCCAGTAAATATAAATACAGCATGATTTAAAAATGGGACTGTGCAGCTGGTAGAGCTGTTGCCTTGCAGCAAGAAGGTTCTGGGTTTGATTCCCGGCCCCGGTCTTTCTGCATGGAGTTTGCATGTTCTCCCTGTGCATGCGTGGGTTCTCTCTGGGTACTCCAGCTTCCTCCCACAGTCCAAAAACATGACTGTCAGGTTAATTGGTCTCTCTAAATTCTCCCTAGGTGTGAGTGTGTGTGTGCATGGTTGTTTGTCCTGTGTTGCCCTGCGACAGACTTGCGACCTGTCCAGGGTGACCCCTCCTCTCACCTGTTGATAGCTGCAGAGAGGCACCAGCACCCCTCCCGACCCTACAAAGGGACAAGGGTGTTAGAAAATGGATGGATGATTTATAAATGGCCTGATGCTCAGTATTTTACAATATTACAGAAACCATAAAACCAGTTAAAAAAAAAACATCAATAAAAAAACAACAATGAAAAAAATGAAACTGTAACTGACACAATAGCATCATGCTGTTGTTCTGCATGCTGCATGGCTGTGACCCCACAAACCCAAAGAAAGCTCCAGAAACGTGTTTAATGTCCAATACGCTCCTTTTGGACACCAGTCGCATAAATGTGACACCGTGTCACTCAACTGTAACTGAATTTAATCATATTTTCAAAATGATTAATATCATCATTGAACAAAAAGTGGAGAAAACAGTAAAGCTAACAATCCCGACAATATGGACAATTGTTGTTTTGTTTTTTTTCCTTTAAATGTCATTGTTAGGAATTTATTGTGAAAAAATCCTCATGATGTTATGAGGATCAGGGCATTTATCATGATAAAAACAGTACAGAAGTATTGTACTGTTTTGTTGGCGAGTTGTCCTGATGCTGAGGCTATCTCTCCCCCTCCTGCCCTTCCTCCTCTCCCTTTAGACTCTCCCCCCTGGAGAAGTCCTTCCACAGCAGCCACAAAGAGGCGGCCGTGTTCAAGCAGCCGCCGCCCTTGGAGCCTCCGGTCCTGTCTCCGCCTCCGTCTCTTCGAGACCCCCCCTGGCCGCACGGGGCCCCTCCCGCTGTCCGGCCGGCAGCCAGCGACAAGCCGTCCCCGCAGAGGAAGGAGTCGCCGCAGCTGTCTGCCGTGATGGGCCACCGGGTCCCCAGGCCCTACAACAAAGTGGCCTCCAGTAAGTGGACATGATGTGTTCAGGCACAGGACTGCCTGCTCAGTTTAGTCCCACATTCAGACATAAGATTTGAGTCATACTGACATTAATACAGTTATGGAATGTGGCTGTATGTTCTGATAGATGAAATGTGTTGGATCTGTTGTCATGGTGATTATATTTGGACTTTTATTGCTACAAAAGTGTCCAAAAATGCTAGAACTGGTGAAAAGAGGATCATGTTGGCATGGAAACAAAATGAGACATCCTGACAACAGTTGCCAAGTGTTCAGCGTCACACGGGTTGAGTTAATGAATGACTTGGGCTATGTTCACACACAAACAGAACTTGATGCTCAATTCTGTTTATTTTTACTTTGAAATCCGATGCTTATTTATTTATTTATTTTCGGCTGGTCGTTCAGTCAAACTTCTGTGTGAATGTAGGCCCAAAGAGACCGGCAGGCGCAGAAGAGGAACGTTGACGTCACACAGTAGCGCTCTGTTTCTGGGAGTAAGAATGGATGGAGACGTCTGGTTATATGACGAAGGAAGCTAATTAAAAGAAAACACGACTAACAGCAATTAGCATTGACTGCAAGAAGTCTGCTGTGTTGTAACGTCTTGTCTCAGTGGTCCCAGTGTCGTTGCTTTATTTTGATGCGACTTCATCGGCATCATGCCTGTCCTATAAGCTCAGAGTTCAAAGTCAACAGATGATTTTCCACAGCAACATGTTCTGGATGACTCAAACAGAAGCTATCAGTTCTGATAATCCACCTCCTCTGCTTTCGCCGCTTCTCCCTCTGGTCGTACGGTTAGAAAGATGTTAAGATGTTACTTTTTGGTTTTCTCTACTCTTGCATTTTCTTTTTATAAACTCTTGCACATGGCATTATTGCCATGTAGTTTTATATTTATTTGCTTTTTATTAGACTGCAGTCTAATCAGCGCTCTGTCGGATGGTTTTTGTGTTTAATATTTGCTCTGGTCGGCTCTCCTGGTTATGAAGCTGTTTTTCCTGCTTTGAGTCACCACTACTGTACAGAGTTGAACTGTTACACAGTGATTCAATCTGAATTTTAAATATCTCTATAAATAGTGGTGTTAGGGCACTGCCCTTCTCTACATGTCTTGTCTTGAAACAACTGATTTGAGTATTTAACATGCATTTGAAGGCTCGGATGCTATTGTCATGCTTTTGTCTGCAAGTCACTATTTCACAGGATTTTTTTTTTTTTTTTTTGCAAACGTTCGCTTTTTATCTCAAAGGTTACCTCTACGCCTCTATATCTGGGTCTCACATTCTTTCAGACCGGTCTGACGTTTGACTGAAATGATATCTGTGTCCTCAGAAAGGGAGTGCGATCTGGACAAGCACTGCGGCGTCCTCGACCCCGACAGAAAGAAGGTCTGCACTCGGCTCCTGACGTGCAACGTGAGTAAACACACGAACCGGGCTGGCCTGATGCTAATATGCAAAGAAGAGAAGATGAAAACTGTCGGTAGCTGCAGTGGAAGCTGGTTCTACAAAGTTCTGACTCGAGGATGTTCAGACCTGAATGCGTCTTTCTACTTCACTGTTCTGGACTTACCTTCTGTGTTGTGAAATCCCTTTAGAATGTGTCTGAGTTTAAAGCTGCAGTGTAAAACGGTTTGATCTGGACAGGAAGATTCCTGCTATTATGACTGGGTTTTTTTTTTTTTTTTAATCTGAAGTAACAAGTAAAGGTGAGAGGTCAAGTCCAGTCAGGATGACCTGATTAAAAGGAAATGACAAAGTAAACTCCCTGTCCTATAGGAAGTTTGCTTCCGTTAACTCTTAACATCAGGTGGACATTTTAACGTCACATTGAGAGATGCTCCAAAGCAACGTGAAAACAAAGGGCAGCACAAAGAATTCATCCTCACTATAGTCAATTTTATTTCGATAAATTATTAGCTGTGGTGAACGATGGCAATGCTTCAAATAATATGTTCCAGATTTTAAAAAAAAACACTGCCTCTGGCGCGCCTTGCTCCAGCTCTCAGCTAAGCACTAGGACAGCATATGTTTCTATGGTAACTTGACTCAGGGTAACACTAACTGACTTTCTGGAACCAAATCCCCATGCACATACCTGAATGTACTGAACTTTAAAGGGGCTGGATTATGTCAAATTGACTTGTTTGAGTTTTGTATAATATTATAAAGTTATTCCCTCATCATAATCGTACCTGGAGCGTTGCCTTAATTCTTTCATGCATGTTTGAGAAAAATCCCCTGATCTCCACGGCAGCCACTCAGAAGTGCAAAACGCCTGGGTGGAACCTAGAACCGCCTTCGAGACGAATCTCATCCTCAGAGCTGCAGCTTCCAAGCTTTTGAGCTTCCGCCTCACAGAGCAGCTTTCTGCCACTGGGCTCCTTCAGACTAGCCAGCAGCAATTAGCAAACCCCTGGTGGAGCTGCACATCTGCTGAGCTCCTTGTAGGAGCTGCTTCTTAGTGCAGCGCTGGTAAAAATGTTGCGAAAGGGTTAATAGAGGAGCCATGTTGTAATGACTTCCTGAAGGCGGAGTTTCAGAAAGAGCAGGAGTTTCTTAAAGAGACAGAGGCCCAATTTTAAGGCAGTAAATTCCAAAATTGAATTTCTTTCACGTCATATTTGACACAAATAGCATTTTTAAACCAACTGAAGGTATCAGTGTGCTATAAAATCACTATGTGGTTGGAAAACGCATACATATCCTTTAACTAACCCTGCTTTCTGATTCCAGCTCTCTGCTCTGATCCATTTTCTAAAGAAATGCAAAACTGATAATCAAATTAATTATCTCACCAATTACAAACTGTTACTGGTTGCACAACATTTGGGGCCCCATCACGAATTGGCAAGTGCTCCTTTTATTTTCTGTCCTAAGCCACCTGCTGTGTTCTCATCCTTTAGATCCACTCCATCCACCAGCGCAGGAAGGTGGTGGGCCGCAGCAAGAACTTTGACCAGCTAGTGGCAGAGCTTAAGATGAAAGTCCGAGAGAAGGGAGCCCAGGCCTTGGACGGAGGCTTCTCTACCGGAGGATCACCCAGCCCGGAGGCCCCGAGGGAGCAGGCCGGTGTCCCCCACTGCAGGAGGCCTCTGGCCAGCCTTCCTGCTTTCAGGTTGGGAGCCTGTAGATCCTATCGGCTTATTTCACCTCAGCGTAACACTCACCAACGAACCGTCGTTGATGTTTCCAGAATGCAGCGGAACGTTTTGACATTTCCAGTTAATCTTCAGGAGGTTTTGTGCCTTTCGGACAATGAGATTAACTTTTCTAAAGGAAAAGCTTCCTGGTTTTGCTGGATCACAAATTCCAGAACCTCTTGATCATTACACTGGTTCATAAAATGGGTTTATGTGGGAAAACCCATTTTAGTTTTATTTAGAAGCTGAATACAGCTGTAGAGCAAATAAGAGAGGATTTACGTGAGCTGTTGTTTTATGTCCGTTAGGGCTGAGATGATTAATCTGATTCAGTTACCAATGAACTGGAGTATACAGGCAGACAGAGGCCTTTTGCTGAAAGAATGACACACTCAGAGCAGTAAGTAAGCCAGAACTTTACAAAACCTACAGATATTTCATATTTATGATTAAACAAAAGCCATAGTCTATAAATCTGTTCTACCCAGAACTCCTCAAGTGTTAGTTTGAGCTTCACCCGGTTCAAATTTTGTAAAGAATAAAAAAACATCTAGCACCTTCTGGGTTTTTTTTTTAGCTGCAGATGCTTCTTTTTTACAAAAAATAACCAAGGAACTGAAGGAATGCTGTTGTTGCATTCCTTCTAAATATTTATTTCATAAAGAAATTTCATCTCTAACGTTGTATAAAAAGGAATTAAATGGAAAATCTGCGCGACATGCCCATATATTTATCTGATTAATCGTCAGAATATTGAAGAACTAAAATAATGGTTATCTGCAGCCCTAGAGAGAGAGTGTGAGTGTGTGTGGGTGTTTTTTTTTAAAAGCGAGTGTGTGACTATGCGTTCCAGTCGCTCCATGGCTGTGTCGGAATGCGCCCCCGAGGAGGAGAAGCACTGGCAGGACGAGGCGGGGCTCCGGGCCCCGTCCCCTCTGCTGCATGGACACATCTCCAGTGACGACAGCGAGGCCGAAGCAGCTGAAGAGCTCTCAGATTTCCCTTCGTCTACCACACACCCCACACCTGCAGCGGTAACCCCACACCCACTCAGCACACACTTCTGCTTTAAAAAAAGAATACACACTGGGAGAAGGAACCCTGACTCTAGTGAGATGAGAACAGTATTCTTCATTTCTCTTGTAGGATTAGTTGGGTTTAAAGTAACCACTGACTTTAAGGGAGAAAATGATGTGTCGAGGCCCCTTTTACAAGAAGCCGCTCTTCAGTGAAACTGCAACACTTCTGTTGTGACACTAGAGTGAAACTTTTCTGCAGCACCCTCCACGGAGGTGTGAAGAGCACAGGCAGGCGCAGGACGAACGGGCAGAAAACGGCAAAAACGACGGCGGATAGCGTTGGGTTGGGCGACTTAATCTTTTCAGTTTAGCACAATTTCTGCTAAGGAATATATGAGTTACAGTAGCACTTGGTTTGTGAGAGACAGGTTACTGTTTAGAATGAGGTGGAGGCTAAGGGTCAAAAGCACATGCATGTTTGATGACATGCTAAAATCACAGTGCCATCCAGTGGTCTGGCATAACAACTACAGTGTATTTAAAATGCCTCTGCATTGCCATCTAATGATGAAACTTTTCCCAAGTCCTATTAGGGCTGGACAATATAGCAGTAACGGCGTAAATCGCGATAAACATGCGATCAATAGACGATGCATCTGATGGAGTATTCAATGTATTCTTTGAACTCTGATCCAGAACCACACACTGGGGGATGTAGGCAGAGGAAAGGCTCTAGCCGCTCAACCAGCTACAGTTGGTGGCATCAAATCAGTCACTCACTCTTTGGTTACCCAGCAACTACTTGCTTGATGAAAAGCAGATCAAGACCTCTCCTCCCCCAACTGTGCTTACCTAGCAACAACCTGTTGAGTGATAGGCGCAGCAGCACTTTCAGGTTTTGCCACCTTGTTTCATAACGGCTTAAAAATCAAAAACTAAGGCATGGAATGAAAACCGGATAAAACGGGAAAAGTCACTCCACCGGTATGGCTGCATTTCATATATTTAAAGCAAAAAAACAAACAAACAAATAATTATCGATATCGACCGATACGAAACACTTCTATCGTGATAAGTTTTCCAGCCATATCTTCCTATTTTCTATTAATATTTAGAATCAATATTTGCAAACTATAACATCGACATCTCACTCCCAGCACTGATTCGTTATGATAATATTCACATAAACAATAATGCAGAAGTTTTTAAAAACAAGTTAAAGAAAAATTGCAAAAGTTTGACTTCCTGGCTCTCAGTTTTTAACTGTGTTTTTATGAACAGCGCCACCTTGGTGTCAGTGGGTTCAGTAGTGGGTGGGAAATGTCTGGCTCACCACCCTAATCAGATACTCACTGTTTTGCTGAAAGAAAAAGTATTTATTCATGAAACAAGGTAAAAAAAAAAAAAAAAGAGGAAATGCAGTCATCCTGTAACCATGACGGGACGGTGACAGGATGATGATAACGTGAAAGCAGAAGTGTTTTGGTTCCTTACACCAGGCGCAGTGTAACAGAGATAACGTAAATGTAAATAAACCATGAAGAAACTCCCGAACGGAGAGTTTTAGAGCTGGGGGATGAATCGATTTGACCAGTTACTGAATTAATCAAATCCGTTTTAGGAGATGTTATTCTCCAGAAGAATCAAATCTTGCTCAGGTTTGCCAAGAACCTCAGTGTGGTCTGTTGTCGCTCGTCCTGATCATGAATGAGTCTTGTGATCCCGTCTCGTCAGGTGTGCTCGTTCGGCAGCCACTCGTTGGGTCACGGGATCTACACGTTTGACAGAAGGCTTCACCACGTGCGATCGGCCCTCAGCAGCATGCTGGAGCAGCACATCAGCGCCCATCTATGGAAGTAAGAGTCCCGACTCCCCGCCCCGCCTTTCCTCGTGTTCACGGGAGTCGTTCGTGCGTCCTGCGGTCCGTAAATCTGTCTTCACGTCAGACGTCGGAGAAGTTTTATGATCAACAAAAACAAGACATTTGTGCTATTTAAAATTATGTCACTAACAGAATATGATGATCTGATGGCTTTATTTCAGATATTTTCAGATTTTTGCCTGTTTAAAACTTTTTTTTGTTTGTTTTTGTTGCAAAAACACAAAGTCTTACCAAGTATTTTTGGTCTTGTTTCTAGTGCAAATATCTTATTTTACTTATTTACTTGAACTAACTTTTCAACTAACAATTTATAGGAGCTTGTTTTAAGTCAATAATTCGTTAATGTTGATGAAAAGATTCTAGTTCCACTGGCAGATTGTTTCACAAGACATGTTTCCATGTTACAAGTGAAATAATCTGCCTGTGGAGCTAGAACTTTTTCATCAAAACTAAGGAATTATTGACTTAAAACAAGCTCCTATAAATTCCTGAAAAGTTACTTGAAAGTCAGTTATTTAAAGTATAATAATACGTTTGCTGCAGGAACGAGATCAAAGTACTTGGTGAGATTTTGTGGTGAATCTCAGACTCAACATGTCTAACGATGGCGGGTGGAGGAAGGTGGAGGAGGTTGCAGCTCAGCGTTTTCTGTTGCACTGCCACATTTAGCCTTTTTGCCAACTAGTTAGACCAGAGACTAAATCTCTTATGATTTATGTCTTGTTCTGAGATCCAGGCTGTAAAGAGTTTATATTAATTATTGGATGCGTTTCACTGAATGAATCGCAGATTTAGTCATGGATTCTTTTCTGCTTTTTTTTCCAGGAAAATACCTCAAGCCACAGACCTTCTGTCACCAACCTCCTCAGCCAAGTCCATCGCTTCTTCCTCTCCTGTCTCCATAGCAACCTCATCCTCCTCTTCGTTTCATTCTAAAGTCCGCGCGGGCAGTCACATCAGCTCATCTCTCAGAAATGCATCGTCCTCGCCCAGCCGGGGGCCCGGCAGACCTCTGACCGCACCGCAGTCAGAGAACTCCGGCGCCGGCTTTGCCGGTTCTGGTTCTGGTCCTCACCTGCTGTCCCTGGGGAAGCCTGGCCTGGGGCGTCAGGTGGCGGCGGGCAGGTCCAGGAACCCAGTGGGGCGACCCAGCAAACAGATGCTGAAGCTGCGGGAGGAGGCGGCCACCGCCGCCGCGTTCCGTAAACGTAAGGCCCCGTCGCAGGAGGGAGAGCACTCTGGCCCCGAGAGGAACTGCATCGTCCTGCAGGACAGAGGGGCCCCACCTTCCTCTTCTTCCTCCCCTAAGATCCCCTCTTCCTCCCTCCACCCTCACGGACAGACCAATGGCACTCTCTCCCCCAGCAGTAAGCCCCGCCCCCAACCGCCCTCCTCCGAGTCCCACTCTCCCGCCGCCAAGGCCGTGTGGCTTCAAGCGGACTCTCCCCCCTCTGAGCCACGCCTCCCCCCCCGACCCGTCCCCTGCCACTAACTCCCACAGTCGGACTGGTGTGGGGGACACGGGGCTGCTGGGCCAGGGCGGCGGGGGGAGAGGCTTTCTGGAACATCAGGGACTGAAGAAACGGAAGGGGGGAGGCATGGAGGAACACCCCCCCCCCTCCTCCAGACTCTCGGTGCCGCGCCTGCCTTCCTCCTCCTCCGGCTCCTCATCCTCGCCACGCTGCACTTTCTACCCCTGGAAGGACAGCAAGAGCGGCGGTCTGGACGGAGGCGTGGACAAGAAGATGGCCTCACAGAAGGTGGGTTTACCGAACCTCACCGGAAAAACAGCACCGGGCGTATTCACAGTGGTGTCTGAGGAATATTGATGCTCCTTCAAAGTAAAAGGCTTTACATCCTGAATCTAAAACTGAGACAATCTGATAACACTGACGTTTAGTCAATGTTTATTATTATTTCAGTTTGTCAGAAGAGATGAAAAAGCAAAATGTTTTATATTATTAAGGATTTTTTTTTTGGCTCTAGTGGCCTTTATTTGATAGGGAATCAATAGGAAAGTGGGTGATGAGAGAGGGTAAAGGTCAACAGGCCAGCAATCGAACCTGTGACAGCTGCTGCACACGTGTCTCACGCTTTGTCTCTGCACCACGGCTGGATCTGAGCAGAAGCTCTATATTCTGCAGAAAGAAATAAGGTCTTGTTTTGTGATGAATACTGGACCTTTCTTTTTTAAACAGCTCAGCTGCATCAATATTTCGCACCTCTGTTCAGTGAGTAGGTGTCAGGTGACTCCCAGCAGCTGGTTTGTACTGTCAGATGGAGCTTTTTTTTCTCCATCGTGCCTGAAGTGAACATACATCAGGTGTCTGGTCACTTTAAGAAACCCAAAACAACCGAAACTCTCCCTGGACATCCCAATCGCCTTGGCAACTGGTGAGCTCCTAACACCTGGGATTCAATATGTCTGTAATTATTTCCTCATTCTGATCTGACCTCCTCCCAGCTCTGTGTTTCAGTTCACACCCATGGTGCAGGATGCTCCAAAGGCCTGTTGCTCTAAATCAGGGGTGCCCAGAGTCGGCCCTGGAGGCCCGGCATCCTGCATGTGTTAGTTCCCTCCCTGCTGCTAATAACAACCTTTTCAGCATGTCTGTGTTCTTCTTCTTTGGCTTTCTAACGAGCCATCATTTGATCCAGGTGCGCTAAACCAAGGAGAGAACTAAAACATGCAGGATGCCAGCCCATGAGGACCCACTTTGGTCACCACTGTTCTACATGGACTGAGTCAGAATGTCCACAGGGGGGCGCCGTTTTAGTCAAGATACCCAACTCTATTATTGAATCAAAAGGCCTTCTGGCGATTTTTTTCCCCCTATTTTAAATGAAAAAAAAAAAAAAACAGTGATAAAGGCAGCAGTGTGTGAAGCCTGAGCAGGAAATGTAAATAAAGTCTAACTCGGACATTTCACCATCTTGCGGCGTTTTCTTCACGCAGAAAGACGAGAACGTTCCCAGCAACGGTGAGGAAGAGTCGCCGAGGCAAAATCAACCGGCTTCGTTTCATGGCTCTGATTCAGCTGCACTTTCCATCCTGTTAAAACCGCCAGCAGTTTTCTTTACGGAACCAAATCCCTACCCAAACAGATGGGATGTGTCTATCAGAGCTAAGACACATTTCTGCTCACATTGGTGAGGAGAATGAAGTAATGTTTGGAATCTGGAAGTAAGATTAAAGATGGCACCAATAAACCCAGGAAACCCAGTTTAAACACGAGTGTTTATTATGGATGCAATGCGACCTGCTGATCCCATATAGGAAACCAGGTTGAATACTGAACTTGAACTTGCATTGTTTGATAACCAGAATTGTGCTTGGAATGGATTTAGACTCTATCTTTTTGATGGGTTACGTTGTGAACTGATGCCGTCTAATAAACAAAGCAAATTAAGTTTCATAAAAGGAACATAAAAGAAAAAGAAGCTTCATTTACATATATTAAAAGACTTGATGTTAAAAATGTGGGAATGCCCCTTTAGCAGAGCTTGTCGGCCATGTTGTGACTCTATGCTGTGGGTGAAGCTATGGAAACCAGGCAGTGGTTTTTGCCCTAACTCACCCACTGACTGAGAGGAAGAAGAAAAAGCTCTTCTTCTCTCTCAGACTTCCTCCTTGTCATCCTCATGCTCCTGCTGTCTCCCTTGGCAACTGACATGCTGCTGCTCAGTCAGCTTTCTCCTCTCTAAACAGCTGCTCAGCGTTACCATTACATAATGAACAGACTTTCAAATGAGCCTCCGTCTCTGACCGACATGCTGCAGCGATGTCGAGTCAACATGGCAACCAGTTATTTCCATTTACTCAAATGTCCTACATCCACCTTTTGCATGTCCTGCTCTGGGTTTGGAAGGTTTTTTTTCCTCCTCTCTGTTCTAGAGAAATACCTTCCTCTTCATATTTAACGGCGCATTAATTAATTGTACAACAGCATAATGGCCAAACTAGAACATGGCTGTATCTATACAGAAACAGCCCACAGAATGAATGGAACTGGGTGATATGCTGGAGATTTGCATCATATTAGAATATGATGATATCTGCGTGATCCAGCATGTTTATGCCCCTGGCCAAACTCATTACTTGGATTTTTCTTCAGCTTTATAAACTTAATTTTTGTTGCAAAAGTTTAACTTTGGAAACTGTTGATTTTTTTTATTTTTTTTTTTATAAAGCCATGTCTGAACCAAACTCTTAGTTGGGATGAAAGCAAAGTGGAATTTAAATCCAGTTTCTACTGGATACACAGCAGCAAACCCTGGTGCACCACTGGTCCACCTGCAGCGCCTTATGAAGCTGAAGGGAAGATGAGAGAAAAACAATGGAAAAAAGAAAAAAATGTAATCATATTTTTTTTAACATATTATCATAAAATATAACCTGGTTTTCAACTATTATTATAAAATAAGTAAATTAATCCATTAAAATGATTGTGGCATGATCACCTTTCTGGTAACATTTACTCAAATACATTTACTTGAGTAACTTTTTTTATTTTTTAAAGTACTTTAGGAGTATTTTTACTACACTGCACTTTTTATTTTTGCTCGAGTATTTTCACTATGAAGTACCTCTACTCTGGATTCTCGACCCACTGAATGAAATACAAACATCGCCAGACAGACGCACAGCTGCAGTTTTTCCTGAAAGTTTCAGAAGTTTTATATTGAAAGAAACTGATTAGGGAAAAAAAAAAATTTCCTGATTTTTTTTTATTTTTTTTTATTTCTTCTTAAATCAGAATCGACTAAAATCCGAATCACAGTGATTCTGTCAGATGTTTGAATTCTTTTACTAACTCTGAACTGTTTTCTTCTGTCTTACAGCCAAAACTGCACCATTAAGTGTGCTTGCCTTACAAGCCACTAGGAGGGAGCCAGCTCCACTCAGTCTGTGACTGGGCCAACAGGACTTTGTGTGTGTGTGTAGGGGTGTGTGTGTGTGTGCCTTTGTCTGCCGAACGTCCGCTCCAGTATGAATGGGCCGGGTTGTGTTTGTGCCGTGCGGACCCGTCGGTGTGCTGCGTGGGGATGGATGAACATGGGCGAGGAGGCCGGGATGAACCATAGAGTATGGATTTAGAAATACCTCAAGACCATCTGGTTATGCTGCTAAATTGAATATGTCGGTTTATTAAAAATATATGTATTAAAAATGTCATTTTCACTTGGTTTCTGTGCCTGCGACTGTTATTTTAGCTTTTCTACGTTTGATCAGAGGGTCAACGTCCAGAGTGCTGCTTGATAGTTTATCTTTGAAAATTATGTAAATCATATCAAATGTATAACATAATATGACCGAAACTAACAATGGAAATAGACAAAAAAAATGGCTAACTTTAATTGAAAAAGAGTGGGGGAAAAAAAACTTGATCAGAAGTATTCTCAGAATTCTGTCGGCTTTTTAAGTTTTCACCTGTACTTTCTGTTCTTAGTCCGCTTTCCTATGGGGAGAGATCCTATTTTTACCTCCTGCAAACTGACTTTTGCTTTCCTGAGACACTCTAACTCACACCAGGTTCTGTCAGCATAGAACTCCAAGATGGAGGCGGGAGACTAAACCTATGGGACAAGGAGCCACAGCTGGTGGGTCTGTAGCTCCTGGCTCAGGAATATACTGAAATACATGTAGTATATTGCCTGTATACTGCAGTATATTGCAGTATACACCATCTAACCACCAGCTTAGATGATGTTCAGCATTTCTATACTGTCCCACAGCTAAGAAGGCTGAAAACTGAATGTGGAGAAAGAAATTCACATTTTGACCAAAAAAGCTTTCCCTCGCCGAGAGAAAGCTTTTTTGGCCTGTTATATTCAATTTTGTTGAAACTTAAAATTTACACTTTGTTCCTGCTTCAAACCACCAGATTAGGATCTTAGCAAGAGCGTGTCAGAGGAATGGCCCAGAAATCCCATCATGACTGTGGGTGATGTAATAATCTGTTATATTAAATTAGATTGGTGTGTTTCCTATGTGATGAGATGATGCTGAACCTCAGACTGGTGTCGGTCCCCTGTTTAGCGTATTGTGCAGAGCTTCCTGGTGTGGTGGGCCGTAGAAGGAGTACAGAGAACCCTTCCTGTCTCTGTTGAGCTGGAGCCTCAGCAATGCTGACTGCATGATTGCTGCAAACATGCAACTTCTTGGACGGATGGTCGCGTGAAGGTGTGGTGATTGTATCCAGCAGGCATTGGGCGAGAGGAGGGGGTCCAACCCAGACAGGTTTAAAGTCCCTTCATGGAGACACACTGGACAACCAGCCCTGTGCAGGCAGACACGCACACACACGCACCTGGTATTGTAAAAATCAGGTGTGTCTTACAATACACACCTAACAGTTAACCTAATAGTCTTGGACAGAATATAGACTCAAGCAGGGCAAATGTTATTTAATCCCACAGTTCTGTTCGGTTTTCACGCGCTCATCAATTTATTTATATCATATATCACAGTATTATTATCGTGTCTATTACTAATATGCTTTACTTCAGTTAAAGAACTAGGGCTGGTAATATAAAATGTGTCCATTCTGAACACACTATTTGCCGAAAGTGCTTCCTGGAGTACACCGGAAGTGACGTGGCGTGTTTGTTTGTGACGCTGCAGTGGCTCCTGCCAGCCGCTGGTCTCTTCCTTTTGCCGAGGATCGGATCTCCGGATCTCTCGGTTGACAATGCAGCGTCACTTCGCACGCGCCGCATCCCAGCCTTCCAGCACGCCACTTCCATTCAGCGGGGTTGACGCAGCAGCAGCAGCGGCGGCGGCACGATGCCGTCTGACGTGGAGTACAGCCCGGTGGGAGAGGGGCTGGGGATGCGGGACCTCTGGATCTACGTGTGGCTGCGCAGAGCAGCTTTGATCGCAGCTCATGTCACCGGTGTAGGCCTTACCATCGTCATCTCTGTGCTGTCCAGACCCGGAACCAGTGAGTGGATTTAAGTTGAACTCAGTCAGAAGTCAGACTTGATTATTTGTTTCCTGGAAGGGATCACAATATGTGACTGGTCTTCTCAGTTTCCTACTGGCTACTGGCTTCCATCCGTAGGGACGCTTATTGATATAAGGCATGTCGAATTCTGATCCCATCTGAATTTGCTCCTCAAGTCAAAACTTGAACAACATTTTTCACGCTCCTTTGACCAAAAAGTGCAGTTTTCCGTTCATGGCTAACAGGAGTAGCACCTGGTCTGGGTTTCTGCTGCTGTATTCCTTCAGCTGCTTCAGGGTCTATTTGTTATTCATTCAGAGATAGTTTTCCACATTTGGATGCAGTGAGATGTTATTTAAGGTATCTATGGATTACATCCCTGCACCTCACTGGATGGCCTCTTTTATTAGAACCTTTTTGTGTAAGCTTGAGAGTTGGTTGTGTGTGAAAATCCCAGTAGGCCACCAGTTTCTGAAATACTCAGATCAGGTACTCTGACATCCTGCAAAGACATTCAAGCAGAAACTGTCCACAAACTCACAAGTTCAATGGATGCAAGAATTGTGCAGGTGATGTCAAAGAAGGGGTCCTATGTTAACATGTAACTCGGTCTGTTAAAATGTTTTTGATTGAAATAGTTTTTGATTTTAGTACAGGTGACCACTTAATGCTGCACATTCAAAGAATGACCATTTGCAGTTCTTTATAATCCATCAAATGTTTATAAAATCTGCTGTGCATAATAATTTTTAACAGTGCATTTTGAGTTTTTTACCTTTGAAAAATCATACTGCTCTCATTGGGAGGTTTGTTCAGTAAAATTTGGTTTATACTGTAATAGTTCATGACTTGAAAATTATACTGACCATCATTTGCATTGACCGTTTAGGAAAATATCACTTGCATGCATAATAATTTGGAACACATTGTAAATGTTGCTACATTCTAAAGCTTTTTCTCCAGTTCTGATAATCAACCTCCATTGAGTCTGAGGATGTAAAACACTCACTGATGTTTCTCTGTCTTGCAGGTCTGTTTTCTTGGCATCCACTGTGCATGTCTGTTGCTGTAAGTCACTCACACACACACACACACACACACAAACTGATGCATCGGTGCATCATTTTGTCCCAACCTGACAAATTGATGCATCACCACCACAAGGGACAGTTGATTAGATCGACTTGTTACCATGACAGCAACCCCTCCTCCTGATTAAGCATTACTAAATATGAACAACTATTATGAGAAAACACCCACTGTGTGATGTTCAGCCATGTTAGTACCAGCATTAACAAATCCTTTTATTCAGCTGAATTCAGTCTGCAGAGCTCTCATTAGACATCAAAGACTTTTAGTCCGTTGTTAGAAAGTTCAGCACATAGGTCATGATGCGTTCTGTATGAGTTAGTATGACCTTTAGTTCAATATGTCAGTTATTTTTCCTGAATTCTGTACACAATGAGCTGCTGGGACTCTAAGTAAATTTTTAAGCTTGGAGTTTGTTAAGACTGAGTCATTCCTTCGTACCTTAGTAATAACGATAGCTTCAGTTTAATAAAGTTGGACAGAGTCTCATTAACTCAAATTGAGTTTTCACCACATATAAAGAAGCTTTATTTGATGATTCTGTTTACTGCGCGTTTAAACATTAGCGGCAGGGTTTCTGTTGACTCAGCAGTTTCTTCAGCCTTTCAGACTGGCTCGTATCGCCGTCATCTTTCCACTGTAAATAATTGATGCTGGTGGAGGCGGCTGACATGAAGCGCTGCTTCAGTTTCTGTTTCACCAACGTCTCTACAGTCTGGCAGCGCGAACATGAAGCGTTTGGAAACTGGACCAGATGTTGTCTTTGGCAGATCTGTGATGAGAACCTCATTGGATCGACAGGTCGACATTTATGTGAAGGAGTATTGAGAACTACTGGAGATTAAAATGACTTTACCCTGAGTGCAGAACCACATCGGACACAATGGCAAAATATGTGTTTTCCCAAGGTTTCAAATCCAGCCTCTCAAAACCATTTATGTGGCCCTCTAGAATCGAACTCTAACATAACAATGTGTTTCAGAAATATCCATTTTTATTTGTATAGGACCAAATTACATCGATGTGAAAAGATGATGTTTAGATTTTTGCTGAGCACGACCGGTCCGTTTGAGAACATTTCTGATTTGGATGTGATGAAAATGAGTTTGACCTCCGTGACCCCGTTCTTCTTCCTGCAGTACTGCTTGTGCATGACTGAAGGCATCCTCCTCTTCTCCGCCGAGGGAACCATCTTCTGCCTGAAGTCGCGGAAGAACAAAGTGTGTTTCCACTGGCTGTGCCAGGCCCTGATGCTGGTGGCGGCGGCAGTGGGGCTGGGCTTCATCCTGGCCAGTAAGTCCGTGTCCGAGCTGCCCCACCTGGTGTCCTGGCACAGCGTGATGGGCTGCTACACCCTGGCCGCCTCCCTGCTCCAGGCCGGTTGCGGCGTCTGCCTGGTCTTCCACAAGCAGCTGCGGCTCTCCTCCTCCCCGGCCAGACTCAAGCTCTACCATGCCACCTGCGGCCTGGTGGTGTACCTGCTGGCCACCGGCACTATCATGCTGGCCATGATGTCAGACTGGTTCCAGGCCACGGTGAAGGGTGCAGCTTGGTGGCTGATGGCCATGCTTCCCCTCTTCCCTGCCCTGGTAGCCATGAACCAGATCACCAACGCCTACCTGCCCCGCAAGAAGATAAGCAGCTAGGCTGCAGAGTCGGACCTGAAGACGAGTTTTCTAAGCTTTTGACTGTTTTCACGCTTCAGGGATTCGTTGAGTCCTAAGCATATTGAAGTCCAAACATGTTCCTACCTGAAGTCCACAGCCAGCATCTAGTGGTGAGTGGAGGAACAGCAGCATGAAGCTCTTCAGCTCTGAATCATATCTGACTCTCGTGGATGAAGGCGAAGCCTCTGAATGTGTTTTTGTACAGCTGATGCAGTGAAAGCTGCTTCAGTGGAACAGGCTGCTGCCGAGGCGACGAAGACCGACTGGAAACCTGACAGCAGCTTTCAGATCCCTGATCACTTTAAAACTATAGTGTGTCACTTTTATATAGATAAAAAAGTCTGTTTTACGTATTTGTTGAAACCGTCATGATAGTATAAGAGACCAATACTCCATCCATTTTCTGTACATCCTTGTCCCTAGTGGGGTCGGGAGGTGCTGGTGTCTATCTCCAGCTAACGTTCTGGGCGAGAGGCGGGGTCACCCTGGACAGGTCACCAGTCTGTCGCAGGGCAACACAGAGACACACAAGACAAATAACCATGCACGCACACACTCACACCTAGGGAGAATTTAGAGAGACCAATTAACCTGACAGTCATGTTTTTGGACTGTGGGAGGAAGCCGGAGTACCCAGAGAGAACCCACGCATGAACAGGGAGAACATGCAAACTCCATGCAGAAAGACCGGGGCCGGGAATCGAACTCGGAACCTTCTTGTTGCAAGGCAACAGCTCTACCAGCTGCGCCACTGGGCAGCCGAGACCAATACTCTGTAAAATAAAAATTAAAAAATCAACCTCCTCTGCTTTCTCCCAATGCTAACTAGAAATAACCAATCAGAGCCTGAACAAAGGTCTTGGCGCTCTCAATCACCTTGCTCTCTGCTTCGCTGGCACTAGCATAGCCTGTTGTGAATGCTAAGGTTAGTTAGCATGGCCACCAATGACGATGGATAAGCCGTCATTGGTGTACCAGTACAAGCTTTCCTGTACTGTTAAGTTGTTTTTCCGGGATTAGCACATTTAGCAGAGTACATAAGATTGATTGACAGCGCTAAGACCCACCTCCTGGCTCTGATTGGTTGTTTTTGGTTGGGAGTGGCGCATTTCTTCAGACAGAAATAGCAGCTCAGGGAGGAAGTGGGGGAGATGGATCTTTTCACAGATTTTTGTCTCATAGCAAACTGTCATGATATGGTGACAGTTTTAATAAATATGGGGAAAAAACAGTCCAAATCCCCTTTAATTATTGTTTGACTAAGAGGCCAGTAAAGTAAATAGAACTGGATTGATTAGATCAGGGGTGTCCAAATTGAGGTCTGAGGTTCGTTTGTTGCCCCTTGCGTTGTCTCCCAACAGAAATTCAAAAGGCATCAACCACCAGCACCAGGTGGATGCAGACAGACATATTGTAGTTTTAATCAGGGTAAAAAATATTACAGACATCATTTTTGAACAATGGAAAGAAATGAATACAACATAAAGTAATTGTCTTCATATAACCGAGCGTCTGGTTGCAGTGAGCCAGCTTCTACTGCACCCAAATCAGCTTTTACTTAATTCATTTTTTTGTTTCATACAACAAAAAAACAGGGAATTTCTTTATTTGCTTGATTTCATGGTAGTTTATTTTTTCAGTGTTTTCTTGCCCTGCAAGAAGTTCAACTTGGCAATTTTGGCCACTTGACAAAAGGTTTGGAGACCCCTGGATTAAATGATGTCAGGATAGGAATTGGATGTTTATCCTGCAAGGTGCCTTGAGCTTTATATTGGCTTTATATGAACAAACTGAATGCAGACTAACCTCGAATGGCTCAGGTGAACCTAATGTACACAGATTTACTACCAGTTTGTTGTATAGAAATATGAAAAATACTGTTTTGTGACTTTTTAAAAATAATTGTCTGTCCTTGGAGAAAGCTTTCATTTGTGTTTTTGTATTTTCTGCTCTTTCTTTACATCAGATTTTCTTTGCCTCTCCACTGTAAAGCACTTTTTTTGTACCTTTTCTATGAGTAAAAGGTAAATAAACTGACTGGACTGCACTGCACTGCATTTTTAGAACATTGGATATGTGTTATTATGCGTCTGACTAGTTATCAATGTTCAAAGCAATACATGGGAAAGGTGTTGTGGTTCTACTGGCGTTGTGTGCTGTTTTGTATTTTTATGATCTGATCAGAAAGCGTTTTCCTTGAAGTGTTGAAGTGTTTAAGGAAGTGTTCCTTTGGTAATAATAAACACTCGTTCAGATGGTCGTTCGTGTCTCTATAATGTTTCCAGGCAACAGAAGAGGACCTTTGTTATGGTTATAAAACCACAGAAAAAATGATCTGATCACCACCACAATAAAAAAAAAGCAAAAAATATTAATTTGAACAGATTGACAAAATCCTTACAATGACTTTACTTTACAAGCATCAGAGTAGACAGGCCACATTGATACAATAGTAAACTGTTTGTAGGACCTTCAATCATTTCGATTGGCCAAAAAAACACAATGAGTAATATTTGGTTTGCCGGCCTTTCGATTGGTTTATTGCACATATTTGCTGTGGCATTGTTTCAGGAAACTTCTGCAATGTTGCAAGATTTATTTAGGCGTTCATTTCTCACCAAGATCTTGCATTGATGATGATGATGATGGAGTCTGACCGATGCTGCCTCCTGCTCCATGAACCTCTAGCAGGATCGAAGCCCCATGACGCCTGCTGGCTCTGTCATCTAGGCGTCGTCGAGGAAGAAACCTAACCTCCAGTTAGCGTCACTGACCAGTGGTTTTCTTCTGGTTCTACAGCTGTTAAGTCCCGGTCCCTTGAGTTCCCTTAACACACTTTCACTTTTAAGCAAAGTGATGAGCTCTTCTGTCGTTTTTCCTCGGTTTGATGTCGCCAAACGTTTAAATGGTCACCAGTCTCGGTCAGTCAAGAGGTATTGCTTCCTCAAAGACGATCGGCCTCTTCCAGTCTTTAATAATGCGGTGATCAGTTCTCAGCCCAAATGCAAGAGTCACTGTATCTCCTTAGATGATTCCTCTGCTTGATGCCAATGATCGTCGTAAACAGACTAATGTCCATCCTGTGAGGAGCTACCCGTGACATCAGCTGGGGTTGAATGACGTGTTGAAGCTGGAAGGCCGTTCTCCATGCAGAAACTACCCAATAGGAGGCTCAGACCTCAGATCAGTTAAATTCAGGTGGTGACATTTTGTTTTGGGTCAGGCAGTGTGTGTGCATCCAAGATTCAACAGTAATTGTTCCTTTGATGAGGTGAAATCGTCCTGTACAGTTTGCAAAGAAACATCCCCAGATCATAATGGTTAAAAACTATTGTTTATTTTCTTGTTGAGGATTTGACCTCTTCCTCTTAAACTGAACACAGAAATGTTTAGATTTTTGTAAGGAGGTAAACCTTATAAAAACTGAGCAAAGGATCGAATCATTGGTTTGGTTCTCCCACTGAATACACACACACTCAGTTCTGCAAATATCCTGAGTTCTAACTACAGTTGTGAGTCGTCTCTAAATTAAAAACTATTCCGGTTTAGGAGAGTATCAGTGTATTTGTTTCTCAACATCAGAACTAGCCCCGGAGTTCTGCAGTAGTTAAACACTGAGTTATATGACGCATGCAAAGCAGCTTCAGTCCAACCCAGATCTCCAGCTGGACCATGGGGTCCTCTGCTAGGTGTTTTGAGGCGACTTCTTGTCCTGGCATATGAATGCCACAGAGCCGCCCAGCAGCTCGTTGATGTTCACCTCCACCACCTCGCCTGCTGACCCGCCCTCTTCTCCACCGCTGACCGCTACAAGCACGTGCTGGCCATTTCCCAGGGTGCTTTGCTCCTCAGACACCATGTTGGACTCCTCCCCGTCCTGCTTGTCTCCTGATGAAATCACCTGAGGGACACACAGGCTGGGTTGGTACCGTTCTCCAAATCACTAACAACATCACTGTTCCAGCTAACATGGGGGATTCCATTAACAGGTGGTGTACCGTGTAGGTGGTTGAGCCGTGGCCCTCCGACCCCGCCTCCAGCTCCATGTGACAGGACAGCAGGTGCTCCTGCAGCTCCAGCGGGGAGACGCAGATCAGCGTGCAGAGGGGGCAGGTGCTGGACGGCTGGCTGCAGACGTGCTGCTGCGCCTGGTCCCCGCTGCCCAGGTCGGCCTTACAGTACAGGCAGGAGATGGGCGCCGGCTCCGAGCCTGGGGACAGACAGCGCATCTGTGAGGGACAGACGATGTAGGGCTGACAAAAAACGAGCCCTGAGGGATCCCGCATCCTGACGGTGGAAGTGTCTGGGACTAACTGGCATCATGTGTCTCTCATAATGATGCCAGTTAGTCCATGATGGACTAACATGATGCCAGTTAGTCCGTCATGACAGGAGACATGGTGATGGTGATGATCATGTCTCTGGCGCCCGGTCCTCACCCTGGTGCTCCGTGGCCTGGTGCGTGGACAGTGTGGCAGCGTCAGGGAAGAATTTGAAGCAGAGCTCACACTGGACCAGGGTCTTGAGCTGCCGGGTGTGGCTGGCAAACACGTCAGGATGGTTGGTTCTGTTGTGGTACCACAGACCAGACAATTGCTGGGATACATGAGAACAAGAGAGAGAGAGAGAGGGATGTAATTTAGCTTTGTCAGGGGAAACTAACTAATAATTGTGAAGATGATGATTAATAGGAAAATAATAAAAAGAAGCCATGAGCATTACTTAATGGAGATGTGTCTTTATTATGGTTCACATCAAGGAAACCAAGCAGGATCATTTGGTGTACAATAAGTCCTTTCTCTATATTTAATACAATCCTTTGATGCTTGTCTATTCAAAAATACTTTATTGATCCCAATGAAAAAAATGACTGTTGTTGTAACTCCTATTATCCAAAGATCTTCAACGAGTTATTGTGGCCGCTGATGGCAGTGGGCAGGAAGGATCTCCTGTAGTGGTCTGTGTCACAACTATAGTGAAAAAACCTCTAACTGAAGACACTTTGCTTTATGACAGTCTTATGAAGAGGATGCTCAGGGTGTCTGTAAATTTCTTGAGCACCATGTCAGTTTAACTGTTTGTACATGACATCAATTTTGGTTGGTTTAAGTTCAGTATTGTTTATTTTTGCCAACTTAACTTCTCAGTCATTTTTATATTATTTTGTAAAATTGTTTTTGGTCACATTTGTTTGTAAACAGCACCTGTCTGCTTCCCTTCCTATCTCTCTTTTTCTCTCTCACCATCTTGTCACAGCAACAGAAATCCATCATCTTACCTGGTAGGATTTGTTGCAGAGCTGGCAGCTGAACGGCTTGCTCCCAGAGTGTGTCACGTTGTGTTTCTCCAGCAGGGCGGCGCTCTGAAACACCTTGCTGCAGGTGCTGCACTTATGGAACTCCTTAGGGTGGAACTCCTGAATGTGCTGCTGATGCTCCTCCAGGGTGGAGAAGCTGAGGCAGCACTTCTTACAGTCATGAGGTTCTGACAGATCTGAGAACAACGGCAGGAAACAGTCACAACGCAGCAGGAAACAGTCACAACGCAGCAGGAAACAGTCACAACGCAGCAGGAAACAGTCAGAACGCAGCAGGAAACAGTCAGAACGCAGCAGGAAACAGTCAGAAGCACACAGGAAACAGTCACAACGCAACAGAAAACAGTCAGACGGCAGCAGGAAACAGTCAGAAGGCAGCATAAGTGTTAAAAGTTTCTAATATTGTATAAAAAAGGTTTAAGTGGTCAAATGAAAAATCTACAATTCACCAATTTGGTATCCGACAGAATGATCGATTCGTAAAATAATTGTTAGTTGCGTTCCGGTTGTGGGCAATAATAGCGCTAACATCAGACTGAGTACTTTCTTACTATGGAAGGTCTGCAGATGGACAGTGAGTCCGCTGGCCTGGCTGTAGCCCTTCCCACATTCTCGACACACATAAGGCCGGTCACCAGTGTGTGTCCGTACATGACGTGTGAGCTCAATGGACTGGGCGAACACGGCCTTACAGTACTGACACACATACATCTTTCCTGAAAACAAAAAAAAAAAGACCAGATAATATTTTAATGTTTAAAACAAAAAAACTGCATATATAACCTTAGAGTTTATTCTTTCATACTGGTAGTAAGAAGCCACAATGCCAGACTGTCCTACCCTCAGAGTGTTTCTTCTTGGTGTGGTAAGCCAGGGCTGCGGCTACGCTGAAGCTCATGTCGCAGTGCTGACAGTGGTAGGGTTTCTCTCCCGTGTGCAGCCTCATGTGGTTCTTCAGAGAAGAGTTGGCTCCAAACACTGCGCCACATTCCTCGCAGGCAAACGGCTTCACTTCAAGGTGCTCTGCCTGTTTATGGTAAACCAATCCTGAAACGCGAATTTGCATGAACAAAGATTTGTATTCTGAACAATACGACCTTGTTGTAGATAGTGTTCAGTGTTGAATTCAGCTAAATGAATTCAACATGTTACTGAATTAACACTGACACCAACAACACATTCAGCTACAGAACAAACCAACTGAGTGAGAAAGAAAAAATTGACACCCAGTGTGTTGTCAAATTCCTTTGAAAGAAGCTCAAAGATGAAAAAACTCAACTTTTTCAACTTTCAACTTTTTCTGAGATCAGCAATCACAAAGCCTGATCTCCGTCCCATACTATCTTTTTTTGTTGAGTTTAAGTTGTTTATGAGCCGTGTGGCTCATACACTATCCCAACTGTCCCAGTTCCACCAGCTCAGTCAGGAATGATGGGTCCAAATCCCAGCAAACTACTGTGAGAAGCTTGTGGAAGCAGGTCAGAGGACAAAAGGTCATCCTACCAAATACCAACAAACTAAGAGAGTAAAAAAATCTCCATCTGGTTATTCTAGCACGTAGCAAACAGAAATTATATCAGTAATTCCAACTGACCTAAAACAGGAAAGCTTTAGTCTGACTCGATGTCACAGAGAGGAAAAGGGTTACAGGTGCATCAGTACTTGGAAAAATCCAATGGAGTCAATAACTATTTTAAAAGGGGTATTATTATGTATTTTTCAGGCACATAGAATATTCTTTTAGCTTAGTAAAATAACTATGTTACCTTATGTTGTTACAAAAATGCTACATGCATCAAACATGACTTCATAATTTAACGCCTTGAAATTGGGTCTGTGTCTCTTTAAAAACACCTGCCCTTTCTGAAAATCCGCCTTCAAGAAGTAATCAAAACATGACTCCTCTGTTAACCGTTTAACATTTTGACCAGCGTTGCACTAAGAAGTAGCTCCTTTAACGAGCTCAGCAGGTGCTCCGTTTCACCAGGTGTTTGCTAATTGCTGCTGGCTAGTCTGAAGGAGCTGAGTGGGAGAGTCACGGGGGAAGAGCTGCTCGGTGAGGCAGAAGCTTGGAAACTGCAGCCTCCATCCGCAAAGGCGGAGCTAGATCCACCCAGGCTTTTCTACAGCACAATGGTTGCCATGGATATTAAAGGATCTCTCAAACATGCATGCAAGAATCGAGGCAACACTCCAGGTATATTTTTGGTGCGTGAATAACATTATATCATGAAGTCAAGCACAAAAAAGTTGACCTTACGTAACACTACTCCTTTAAAAGTTATTATGACATCAGAGACCAAAGGTCAAAGGTCAATCGGGACTCTCACCTGATGGGTGGGCGAAGTTGCGTCCGCAGATATCGCACGCCACCCTTTTCTTGACGCGCGGCGTGTTGCGGTGAACCTCCCCGCAGTGGCGCTGCAGAGCCCGCTGATTCGGCAGCTTCTTGGGGCATTGCGGACACTGGACCCTGCACTCCTGTGACATGGAGCAGCGCTTCACGTGGGCTAGCATCCGGCACTTAAAGTTGAAAGTCTTCTTGCACCACCGACAGGGGTAGCGGCTGGAGTCGGAGGAGGGCAGGAAGGAGGAGTCTGCTGCAGCTGCAGGGTCGGCCTCCGCCTCGTCCTCGTCGCTCTGCTCCTCGGTGGTCTCCACGTCTGCCTTCTCCTCTGGGTTTGGCTCCTTTGCGGAGTCGTCCGGCTCCTCCGTGTCATCTAAAAAACACGGAGAAGAGTCCGAGGATGCGCGAGAAGCAGAGAGCAGCGCACGGGTACGTGTGTTTCTCTCTACCTGCAGCTTGCGGCGCGTTCTCGTCCGGGTGGTCCAGCAGAGACCGCAGGGCTCAGGGAATGCCAGCAGAGCTTTCTTCTGGATGCTGCAGAGCAGCTGGAGGAAGGAACCTTCGCTGATTCCTCCGTCCCTCAGCCTGCCAATCAGCTTCTCCACCACAGAGGCTGGATCCTTGTCCTCGTAGCACTGACTCACCACCTGACACAGACACAACATGACCTCTGAACTCCAGAGAGCAGCACCAATGGTTTGGATTAAAGCTCAACCTTTAGCGAATGCTTGATCATTTGTAGGAAAAGGAAGCGTCTGCAGCTAAATAACAACATGTGAGAAACTCAGGTCTGTCTGCTGGACTGAGCATCAACACAGTTTCAGCATGATCTACTAATAAACATTCAAGTTAATCCTATGCAGTAGCAGCAGAACATGAAGTCTGAAGTTACAATATTTCCAACACTTTGGAGGGAATTTCAACTCGAACGGCTTAGATTGAAGCAAAGGGGAGATGAAGACGACAGACAGGCGTTGTTACAGACGGAATGGAGGAGCCGGCCAGTGTGAACAGGATTATAGTTTTCCATGGTTGAGAGGACTGAACCTGTCCTACCTGTCTGTCCTGTTCATCCAGGCTGCTCTGTGCTGCCTGGCTCAGCAGCTCCAGAACAGACGGCATGTTGCTGAGGAGCTCCACCACCTGGGAGGAATGTTGAAGCAGCAGAGCAGCCGGTCCCTCTGTGGCCGACGGGCTGCTTTCTGCTGCTGCACTTCCAGAGGAGGTGGCCTCTTCAGGTTCTGGGTGTGGGGGACAACAATGTGGTACATCTTTTTCTAGAAAAAGTAAAGTATTTTTAATCAAAAGTGCAAGGTTTGTTCAAGTGTAAATGCAGAAGATTCCCTGGTTGCAATATTTATCAGGGTATTGTACATAAAAAAAAGGGCTGCCCAGTGGCGCAGTTGCCTTGCAGCAAGAAGGTTCTGGGTTCGATTCCCGGTCTTTCTGCATGGAGTTTGCATGTTCTCCCTGTGCATGGTGGGTTCTCTCCGGGTACTCCGGCTTCCTCCCACAGTCCAAAAACATGACTGTCAGGTTAATTGGTCTCTCTAAATTCTCCGTAGGTGTGAGTGTGTGTGTGCATGGTTGTTTGTCCTGTGTGTCTCTGTGTTGCCCTGCAACAGACTGGTGACCTGTCCAGGGTGACCCCACCTCTCGCCCAGAACGATAGCTTGAGATAGGCACCAGCACCTCCTGACCCCAGTAAGGGACAAGCGTGTTAGAAAATGGTTGGATGGATGAATGGATGTATGTAAAAAGGCATCCATGTTTGGCAGCTGGAGAGACTTTCATTGTCCCTGATGTGATGGAGATGTGAAGGGAAATTCAGCTGTTGCTACAGTTACATATTTACCTCATTTCATGCATCTAATTTCAGGCTTACACTGATTTGTCCCCCTGCTAAAGATGGTTCAACAAACCTTTGGGTAAATCACTGTAACATGAGGAAACAAACCTGAGGTGCCCAAGCCCTCTTCACAGGCTTTTCTGTCAGTTGCTTCCTCTTTGTCGTCGTGGGAACATTTGTCCTCAGCTGTCGTCTCCATCTTCTCAGTGGCCGAGTTGTCCTCGTTGGGCGACGCTGAGCGTTGGGTGCTCTCGCTCCTGGCACTGCTGGTCTCCTCTCGGCCGCTTGTCTGCAGAACTGGGACTTTCTGACCCACCAGAGTGGTGAGGACCTTCTTGAAGCCCACAGCTACGTCGAACATTTGCAGGCTGTCCGCAGCCGCGACGATGCGGCTCGCGTTGTGCTTCCCCAGAGGCAACCTTCCAGTGTAGAGCATTTCCAACAGCGCCCCAAACTCCTGGGAGGAGACGACGGAGGTGTCGATGGAGATGGTGTCCGAGCCGTCCAGAAGGGACCTGCACAAAGAGCAGAGGCTTTAGTTTCTGCTGTTCCTGTCTCGTCCCGCGTTTCAAACCGAAGCAAAATGCGCTGAACAGTTCAGACGTTTTACCTGAAGAGCATGCTAGAGGCAGCCAGTACCACCTTGTGAGTCCGGTGAGAACTGTCTCCCACCAGGATGGTGCAGTCACAGAACAGGCCCTCCTTCTTCAGCGTCCACAACTGCTGCAACAGCTGCTTGCTGAAGTCAGGGAGCTCCATCATCGTGATGACTGATCTGAAGTACCCCAAAAAACAAAACAGAAAAAAAAAGAAATCTGGTTCAACTGACGACTGCGAGAGGCAGGGTTGGGTTTTGTTCTGGCCAACTCAGTTCAACACAGTCTATATTTAGCAGCAATTCACAACTACTGTAATGTCAAGTCACCTTAGAAATCGGTCCAAATCATATTGAAATGGGATTTATTAAGGGGATCATACAGGATGCTCAAAAACCAGAACTTTTGTTTTGTAAAAATCTCTGATATGATGATGAACCCCTTCCACTGTGTACCATAGAAACATCTCAAGTCTTGGCCAAAAGAAAACAAAAATACCTAATTACGTTTAGATCCCGCCCTTCTCTGTCCAAATCACTAATCAAATTAGTATTGGTATCATCACAAATATAGCAGGCAATTTGCAAGGGAATTTTTACTTTATGTATCACTGACATGGCCGATCTGCAGGGGATTAACGCAATTTCCACAATTAGCACAAATAGCATAAAACTAATGCAATGTCCAGAACAGTTTTTTTCAATGTCTTTGAATTTTAGATGTCAAATACGGATGGGCATTCAATGTATCGTTTATTATTTGTTGTAAAAATAAAATTCTTATCATGATAGAATAAACCAATGTAACTTTTTTTTTACATTGGTTAATGTAAAAAACATATAAAACATGGAGCTTGATTATTCGGTTTTATCCCTGAATGAGATTTTTACCATGAACTGAAATGAAGGAAAAGTAAAACTGGAGACATTTAACATCTCCTTTAAAACTGTTTTGCTGTAGAAAATGACAGCACACAATGAGAACACGGACCTTGAAGTGAACACAGGAGAAATCCAACTCTTTTAAAAGCAACTAAACTAGATCTCTCCTGGTCGACTTACAGGAGCAACAGGGAAACTTCTAGATCATGACTACTCATTCATCCTCTTTGTCTGTCTGTAATAAGTCCGCAGCTAGCTTTAGCTAAAAATGCTAATATCATATGAAGAAAGCAGCTTTACTAAAAGAAAAACTACAGAGAGAAGTCACTGGGTCGTGCAGTGCACTCTGGTCCGCCATGCTTCTGCTGGTTCTCTTTACCTTTCATTCAAAGTTCCAGCTCTTTATTTAAACTTCTTTAGTGGACAATTCCATTGTGCAATAAAGCTTAGCCGTTTTGAAAATGGCGACCACAATACTCACGTACTTCCGCCTGTTTTCGGATGTCTGCGTTACGTCACCAATAATAATACCGCCACGATCCGCGGCAAGTGGACGCAGTTGGGTGATTCTCTGAATTCCGTACATTTTTATGGAGTGAAAATAGTTTCAAAAGCTTCCAAATATATTACAAAAAATTTTAACACTTTATCTATTGAAGGACCCTCTGAGCCTCCAAGAAAATATGCTTGATATTTTCATATTTTGTGCACGTTGTGCATGAAATCCCAAACATTATTACGAATTTCTTTTTACTTAGGCTGCTTTAAATTCAACCCCATAACGGGACAATTTCATTCCTCTGAGTATAACTCTATAACATAATAAAACAAATTCTTTCAGTTCCTCTGACATCACCTGTCCCTTGATTAAAATAACTAATGGTAAATATATTTTATTTGATTCTGAATCATAATAATTAGACTGGTAAGTAGAATATAGCAACTTGATGTAAAAGGCTTTCCATAAATCATGAAAATAAACTTTAAAACAAACATTAAATCAGGCTTTTTAAAAATATGTTTGACTCATTCTTTACACTTTACAACAAATATGTGTCTAATATTTGCTGTTATTATTTTTAAAAAATCATTACAATGTATCAAGTGACAGGGTTGAACCACCTGTAACAGTTTACCAGACTGTAACCGGGTTGAAAACTCTGGCTGACTTAACAACGGTCCAACCTTCAATCCCGTTGATCTGTCTGCGCTACCTCGTCAGATTCGTTAACAGTGGAAGAATTTGGGAAGCCAAAGAAATGACTCCCTCTTGTGGGCTTAGCTTAGTTCATGTGTTTTTATCTGCTGTTCTCCGTTCTGTTTCCAGGCATTGGGGAAGTACTGTTGTGTGGAGAAAGAGACAAACATGGCTGATAAGTCTCCACGTTATCAGCCATGCAGGAAAAGGCTCAACATCTGGAGTACAACCTTTTCCGGCCAATCTTTCCCTTAGCCGAGCATTTTCCGATGTTAAACTCATGTTCTGCTGGCTAAGGTTACTCGATCTCCTCACAATCTCTCTGGTACCGGCTCAGAAGATCCCCTAACTCCTCTCAAAGACTCTGCGGGTCTTTGGATCGCTTTTCAATGCACAACTGCGCCTTTGTCAAGCTCATCCGAAGTCACCGGAGTCTTTGTTTGAGAGTCTGTCGGGCCATTTCCAGGCAACGCACTTCATCTCTCATATCCTCATCTTTAAGCTGTGTATTTTCTTGCTCTGCACGAAAAGACATGATCTCAGTATGAAGTGCATAATTCTCACATGCAAGCATGTCATATTTGCTTGGAAGTGTGGTGGCCTGGAACTCCTGCCGGTTCACCCATGGAGCCCTGGGCTGGGCTCCTGGGCGCCTTCTCCGATTTTCCTACCGTAGCGCGGATAGATTATCTGTCAGTGCTATGCGTCCAGAACTCCCATGTCATGTTTACAAACAGAAAACTATAGCGGGTTGTGTTAATGTTAAATATCATCTCATAACATTATTTGATTGTGTTTAATTATCATAAATTAAACACAGACAAATGCAGATTTGCGCGTTAATACGTTGTATGACAGACTTTATTAAATGCAGCGCAGCCGTAATGTGTCCGCAGGTCACTGAAATGATAGGATATGATTAATATACACTAATATTACACGGCTACTACACAGCTTCAATCCCACGTAGTATCGCTACCAACATGTAATTAGCAAGGTTTAATAATAAAGAGTGTTATTAAACTAAAATATTTTAAAATATAGGGGGAAAAAAGCCCACAAAACATTGAAATTGTCCTGATTAACTGCCAAACAATAACTTGTATCGACATTGCAGACAGCAAACTAAAGCCATTTATAAATATCTTTACAAGCTGCCCGTCATGTAAACTAAAAACATGATGTAATACAGCAACTTAAAAATAAATGAAATAAAGCTTACCGTTATCTTCGATGAAGTAAAACACATAAAACGAACCGTCCACAGGTGTCTTACCTGTGGACGTTTCGTTTTATGCAGTATCTGACGTAGCATCGACGTGCGCATACGCATTACCACGAGATAGGACTCATTTCCGGGTAGCACAGATCTTCAGACCACCGTGACGTAGCATCGAGGTGCGCATGCGTATTACCAGTGGTATGACTTTATTTTCGGGTAGCACAGATCTTCAGAACACCTGTAAAAAAAACACTGTATTTGTAAGGGGTTGAACGTTTCGGGGTTGAAGATTTTCACTAAAAGTTGACATAAGTCCACAATATCTAGGGTATGGAGCAGCATATGTTATATTGAAAACAAGAAATTAATATATGTTTCAAAGACAATTCTTTACTTTTCCCCAAACAACAATAAATATAATTTACGTGGGTTCAGTGTTGAAAGGTTGAGCTTAGATCTATGGATAAGCATATCCAATATAAGAAACTATATAGGGCATATGCTGGGCATTACTAGAACATAGATGTGGCAATGTTTTTGTGGCACCAAAGAACGGAAACTAAACTAAACTAAACATAATACCATTCAATGACTTATATCAAGATAGCTATTCAACATTAATATCAAAATATTAACATAAGTTATAATTATATATATTAATATATTTTTTGCCTTGTAAGAGCGATTTGTAACTGAACTATGTTATACAACACAATATCCCCTGCAATGTGCAACTTCTGTAGTCCAATTTCTCTCACGCACCAGCGCGTGCATTTGTCATTGAGCCTCCGTCAATGGAAGTCATGGAAACGACGTTAGCGTCGGGCAACCCTATAAATGACGCTGAGCTTCTGAAATCTTTCCCTTTGCTTCGGGACTTTTGAAGGAGACGCCTAAAAGTCCATAACGCTCCGGAAGGTTTGAACCTATCGAGAAGTCTACTTTGCAAAACTTGTGGAAGAAGCACCTGCTGAAATAAGCACTTGCTGAAGAAGCCCGAAAACTGAGAAAGATGGATCCTGGCCGCGAGACGCACCAGCAGGGTGATCATCTGGAAGGTTAATATCATTCTTCTACTATTTTTAATAAACAAAAACAAGTTGTTACTAAAATAATAATGAATTGTTTAATTTATTTTGTGTTTGTGTGCGTTTTTTGAAAGAAATACCGCCTGCTGTACAAAAAAAGACAAGTAGCATTCTTGCTAGCATAGATCTGTCTGAACGAAGGAGCCTTTTTTTGACTGAATTTCCTGGAAATATCAGGAATGTTAAACTGTGGTGTAGTGATTTAAGAAATATATGTATTTTAGTTAATTACAGTCAAATTAATGTCAAATTCTTGAAAATTTAGTATGTTCGTGACCGTTATTTTTTGAAAAATGTTCTGATAAACACTAAGTTTCCATGGATACGCTAAATAAAATACATTAAGCTATTTAATGTTCTTAAAAACCAACATATTTTCCCTTTGGTAGCCAGTAATTTAATTGTTTTGTTTTGTTATTTTTTTAAAGAAAGGAACAATAGAACCCGTTTATTTATTTTATTTTTTTAGCATATGCTAATTCGTGCTCTATCAGGTATCTTAATGACTGTGTCCAAAGCTTTATTACGCTAGTGTCTGAGAATAACAGTTAAATTTCTGTCCAGCTTTAGGAAAATTGTTTGTTTTGACCAGATATTTGAAAATGCCGTGATACACACTTAGGTATCCATGGAGATGCTGAATGAGCATAGCCAGGAATGCTAAGATAGGTGAATTCATTTGAAAAAGCTAAAACGGTGCTATTTAATCTAAGAGTATCAGGTTTGATGAATTTGTAGTCCAGTACTTTGACATTTTGTTGACTTATTTGTAATATATAGCTTTAAAAGTTCTCTTTTGCATTTGTGGGACGAAAAAAATTTGTGAGTTAATTTAAATAGTTTTTTATAACTTATGTGTTAGCTTATTGAAATTTGTGGATAAATGTCTGGGAGCACTAGTGTTTGAGAAAAATTGTTATACTGGTTTGAAGAAAAACAAAATGGGAAACTAGCTTGTTCTAGACCGTTATTTTTTTAAAGTCCTGACAAAACATGTTTGGTTTCCATGGCAATGACATAAGACTTATAGAGGTTTATTAGGGCACTCAAAGAGGCTTTACATAAAATCAGTAATTTCCATTCATGCACATGTTCACACACTGATGATGATAAGCTAATGGATTTTAGCCACAGCTGTTATATCAAGTCATTTGGCGCTTCTGACCAACACCAGCAGGAAAGGTGGGAGAAATGTCTTGACCAAGGACACAACAACAGAGGCGGACCATCGCAGGGCTAACTCCTACCACTGTCGCCCCAGGAACAAGCATTTTATGTGTGTGTGTCTGTGTCATAGTGATCATCAATCAAAGTTGATTTTCAAATACAAAATAATGATTTCTTTGTGAAAATCAAAATTCTTTATCACTTGGGTGTCCAATTCTTAGCAAACTGGATGGTTCTCTGTCCATGGTTTTGAAAAATGCCCAAACATATTTAGTTTCCGTGGATACATTGGTGAAATTAAATAAAATGACTTCGATAAAAAGTTAAGAGAGACTGATTACGTTTACAGAAAGAGTCAGCAATATTAATAGTGGTGTGGTGATTGGAAAACGTAGTATTTCAGTTTGAGAGAATTACTTTTAGAGAATCCATTTTGTTGATGTTCTTTGTCTCCATGGAGAGAGTAATATTGACAGAATTCAAATTCAAAGGGAAATTAAATGTTGTAACTCATTAATAAAGTTTCTTCAAAGGGTTTTTGTATGCAGATGGCTGCTGGCAGGAAAGATCTTCACTCAGGAGTTTCTGAGTGAAGATGGCCATTTTAACAACGCATATGGATTTCTAAACCAGATAAATAGTTTTATTTTTAAGGAGCCCCATTTTACTGGGAACGGAGGAAAGGCCACTTGTGTCGGCCTGTTTATTTAGATCCCCAGTCTTTAGAGATTTTTACATCTGGAGGTTCTTCCTCCAAAATCACATCTGTGATTGTTACAGATGTACATTTCTGCTGTTGGCTATATGTAGGAGTATATGTGTATTTATTCACACTGTAGGATTTACTGATGGGGTATCAGAGTAGCTGTGGTTGTGATTCTGAAAATTTGTGGAGCTCAGAGGAATTAAATTAACGACAGTTAACTAATAAAAAGTTTAGTCAATTAAAAATGCTAATGGAAACATATGAATTATTTTTCAATTCTTTTATAGTATTAAAGTTACATAAGCAGTAATTTAAGTTTAATAGTATAATGAATGGCTCATGTATCTTGTTTTGTCTATTAAGATAAAACGTACCTGTTCAGCAGCATCATAGATTTGTGAGAGTTACAGGAGGATAAACTGAGGAACTTGATGCAGGTTTTATTTTGCTCACTGTAATGGTACAATGTAAGATTAAAGGTATTTTATTAGCTATGAAAAAGTCCTCAACACAGCACATACTTCTTTATTTTATATTTAGACATGGTCAAACCTGGGTTAATGTATTTTGGTATGTCAGTGTTCTCTTTAAACATTGCTTTGGATTTTTGGGAAGGTCTTGATGCTGAACTATAGTTTTTTCTTGTTTCCCTTCACAGCTCATAGTGTAGTGCCTCCTGCAGATGGATCCCCAACGTTGGCGGAACATCCAGGCGATGGTAAGGATCATGGTAAGGTGTGGTCAAATGTTGTCCCTCAGTTGTCGGACAACATGGTTTCTGGAGATTGTGGTGAGCCGTCGTGGTGTAGTTCACCTCCACAGTCTGTTGGCTGTACTGCTAGCTCCAGTCAAGATGAGGTTGGTAGTGACTGTGCTAGCAGTTCAGTGGTAGCTGTATTAGCAGCTCCAGTGGTAGCTTTACTACCAGCTACAGTGAAGACAAGGTAGGTAGTGAGTATACTAGCAGCTCCAGTGGTAGCAGTACTACCAGCACCAGTCCGACAGTGGATCGTGCCTACACTGCGTTTCGTCTACGTGAGGATCTTTCTCAAAATTTTAAATCCATATGGGAAATCAAGATGGCTCTGGAGCTTCAAGAGGACATTTCTCAATTGGCATCACTTGAATCCACACATGGACTTGACATGCGGGAAGAACCCATTTTGAGACCAGATGACTCCAGACCTAGTGGTATCTCACAAGGTCATCAGGTAGGTTTGGTAGCTGGTGTGACATCTGTGACCCGCATAAACAGAAAGAGGACAAAGGACAGTGACTCTGAAGAAGAGCCCCCTGCCAAGAGAACCAGGGAGACCGTTGCTGAAGAGGAGCTCCCCTCCAAGAGGACTAGGGACAGTGACTGTGAAGAGGAGCCCCCAGCCAAGAGGACCAGGGACAGTGATGCTGAAGAGGAACCTGTTCTCAGTTCCTCCACAAATACGTTGCGTGAGGATTCTTTTCAGTCGTCCCCTTCCTCCAGTCCCTCGCCCATGCCATTCTGGGTGGATCCCATTTTTTCACCGTTCAGTTTTTCACCTAAGAGTGCTTGTGAGGATCCCATTCTGCCCTCCCTTGTCTTCAGTCCCTCACCAAGAATGCCATGTGACGGTCCCATTGTGTCTTCCCCTTCACCGTCAACATATTGCAAAATTCCAAGTGTGTCATTCCCTTGCATATGTGTCTGGATGAAGTCTCAATTGGATGTAGAAGAGGAACCAATGCCTTCAACATCTGGGATTGGACCTGACATAATTGGAGAAAGAGAGAGTTCCAGACAACTGTGGTTCAGACCTCACTACGACTTGTCAAGTGATGACTCGGATTAGATTGGGCTCTTGAAAAACTGAAGATCTACCTGAGATGTCCCATGAGGATATCATCATTTCTCTGTTATTTTTGTTAAAGCCAATGGCTTTCTAGCAGGACCGAGGATGCCTTAGGTAGCGTGTTGCGCCGGGGCTTTTTGTTATCCCGCTGCTAGAAGTTTCATTTTAGATGTTAAGGATTCTAGCAGGACCGAGGATGCCTTAGGTAGCGTGTTGCACCGGGGCTTTTTGTTATCCCGCTGCTAGATGTTTCATTTTTGGTGTTAAGGATTCTGGCTGGAAAGGCAATGCTGACTTTTTTGCTGTTAATCAATGAATCTCTAAATGCTGGAGGAGGCTAATTAACATTTCTGAAGAACAAGACCATACAGCTGAACAACAAACACTAAAAGGAGTCGGACAGCTGGTGCGTAAAAGATAAATGCTAAAAGGAACGACATCGCTACAGGATTAATACTAAATCTAAAACAATCTTGCTGGGTAAAAATCAAACCTAAAAATGATGAAGACAACACGGCTCAGGACCCTGGAATCAATACAATGGAGACAACACTGCTGCAAATTAAACTCTTTAAAATTCAAACAATGCTCCTGACATTTCTAATTTTTAAAACATAAAAATACACAAATGGAGACACAATATAATAGTTTGAGCTGTTGGTAATGCTGCTGGGTGTCAAACCTAAAATCTCTTAGGACCGAGAATAGACGACGCTTTTCAGGACAAAATCATCTCTAACGATGGAGACAACGCTTCTGTGGACAAATGAAATCTTTCAAATAGTGAGAAATTAAAATCTTTTAGGACTAATATTTTGTCATGGTGGACAAATTAAAATGTAAAGGAATTGAAACAACCCCACGGAGAACAAATTAAAATCTTTAAGGATGCAAGAAAAACAGAGATAAACATTCGGTTCAGGCTTGGTCCAGTGACTTGGACACCATAGACATATTCTGAGGACCACCAGGGCTGCAGTCACCTTTCTGTTGAGACAACAGTAAGTATCAGTCCCAGACAGAGCAGCGCGCAGTGAGACTCTGTTTTCCTCTTGACTCTCCCATGTTTCAGGGTGGAATCGCGGTGCTGCCCCACACGCTGCTCTGTAATGTAGTCAATTGTTCTCTCCTGTTCCTCCACTAATCCACTCTCCCAGTTTGAATCTTTCAGGTTTTAGCTGCTCATCGCTGGATTCGTCCTTCGTTGTCCATGTGGGTCCTGTCCTCCTGATTTTTGCTTGTAAGTTTTTGCATTCCACATCCCATAATCTCTGACTCTGATCCCAGGTCCAGACTTCTCAGATCTCTGATGTTCTGATCATCACAGGTTGGATCTGCTCAGCCTGTAAACCTGGTAAACCTGTAAAGGTGGAGGAAGATAAGAGAACCAACTTGGCAAAAAAAGTAAGAACATTTATATCGACACAACTTAACTAAACATTTCAGGTGAAGCTGCGTAGAGTTGAGCTGAAAGTTACAAACTGATTATTTTCCTCTTTAACTCTGTTGTCTTTTCTCTTTATCTCATTTCTCTGTCAACTCCTGTCACATGACTTGAGTTGACCAATTAAAGCAGAAGACCTGCTGCACCTGCTGCTCTACTGGTTGTAACAGGTTGTGGAAAAGGTGAGGACATGATGATGACTTGATTAAAAAGTCTCCTTCAATCATCTGTTATTTAGGCTGAATGTGTGTCTGATTATGTGTTGATTCTCCAGCATCACTGAGACAAGACAACAACACTGGACCAATGAGGAGAGAGAAGACACAGAGGACTGAGGAGACAGAAGATCCTGCTGGACATCCAGAGACGTTTCCTGATGGAACAGGGGGACAAGGAGGACGGGACAAAGAATAAAGAGACAGAGACCATGTGAAGTAGATCCTTCAATAACAAATCAAACATTTCCATAGGATCTTATGCTGAAAATTCACCTGTTCATGTGTCAGACACTGAATATGAAATCATTTTAGAAATATTAGAGAAAACCCAGATTCAGATTCTGCAGATCAATAACATCTCTGATCATCCCAGGTTGGATCTCCTGAACCTATAAACCTCCACCTTCAACACCACCAGCCAGATGGAGGAAGATAAGAGAACCACGTTGAGAAAAAGTAAGAACATTTACTTTGACACAAACTGAAGTTGAGGTCAATACTCAAATCTGATTCCTACTTCCTGCTGCTCTTTCTCCTCACTGATCATTTTGTTTTGTCTGATTTTTTCACTGAGTCCTCTCATAACAGCAGAGCTTTGATGAGTTTGTGCTGATGGAAGGAGGATCAGGAATAGAGCAGAGGACCTGCTGATCTACTGGATCTGGTAGATTTTAGAAATGATGAGGTCATGATCAGAACGTCTGATTCAATCATCTGTTATTGAGACAGAAATGAAGGAATGTGTGAGTGATCTTGTGTTGGTTCACTAGCACCACTGAAACAAGTCAACAACACTGGACCAATGAGGAGGGAAGACACAGGAGACAGAAGATCCTGCTGGACATCCAGAGACGTTTCCTGATGGAACAGGGGGACAAGGAGGACGGGACAAAGAATAAAGAGACAGAGACCATGTGAAGTGGATCCTGATCAGCCTGGAATCCTCCATCTTTAACACCACCAGTCAGGTGGAGGAAGATAAGAGAACCCAGTTGAGGAAAAAAGTAAGAACATTTATATCGACACAACTTAACTAAACATTTCAGGTGAAGCTGCGTAGAGTTGAGCTGAAAGTTACAAACTGATTATTTTCCTCTTTAACTCTGTTGTCTTTTCTCTTTATCTCATTTCTCTGTCAACTCCTGTCACATGACTTGAGTTGACCAATTAAAGCAGAAGACCTGCTGCACCTGCTGCTCTACTGGTTGTAACAGGTTGTGGAAAAGGTGAGGACATGATGATGACTTGATTAAAAAGTCTCCTTCAATCATCTGTTATTTAGGCTGAATGTGTGTCTGATTATGTGTTGATTCTCCAGCATCTCAGGTTAAAGTTCACCTGTTCATGGGTCAGAATTTTAGAAACATTATAGAAATCCCAGCGCTGGTTTCTGATCCCAGATTCAGATTCTGCCGATCAATAATGTCTCTGATCATCCCAGGTTGGATCTCCTGAACCTGTAAACCTCCACCTTCAACACCACCAGCCAGATGGAGGAAGATAAGAGAACCACGTTGAGAAAAAAAGTAAGAAAACATATTTTTACCCACTTAGCAATTTAAAATATGGATGAAATTGAGGTCACTGTCAAAACTGTGACAGTGACCTCAGTGACAGAAGAATCTCCATTTCTTCTGTCCGTGTGTCTTTTATTTAACCCTGTTGTCTTTTCTCTCTATTTTATTTCTCTATTAACTTATGTCTCACGATTTGAGCTGCTGATCTACTGATTGTAACAGATTGGGAAGAGGTGTCGCCATGACGATCAGATTCGGTGACCAACAGGTGTAAATGAGCTGTGAAACGCACAGAAAAGTGAAACAAAAAGATCTTTTTACATTTCCAAACTGAACTTGCTTAAACCGTCACTGAAGCCAAAAACATGTTTCCACCATTTTTCCAAGTGGCAAGTCGACGAGTCAGGTGACAAATATGTTGCTCCATAGTTCAGTTCAACACTGAAACCATTTGTTTTGTGTTCATAAGACGATGATAATCAGATATTTACTGAAGGGGCAGCATTATGTATTTTCCAGGCACATAGTGTCATGTTACTGCACAATGAAGTACCTGTGTTACCTTCAGTTGTTAAGGAAATGTTGTATATATCAAATATGACATAAAAGAAATTTGACTTCATGATTTAACATCTATAAATTGAGCCTTTTCTTGCTGTCAGCACATCATCACTTTGCCCCTCCATCAGACCTTTAATCAGGCTGCAGCTTTTTAGACAGAGACTTGATAAAACAAAGATTTTTACACCGTTACCATGGAGCATCAAAGGATTTCTCAAACTTTCACAGCAGAATCAAGGCAACAGTCCAAGGTATGTTTTTGATGAGGGAATAACATAGCATGATGTAAAGATAAAAAATTAGATTTCACATATTCATTGATGTTTCTGGTTCTTGTTCTCTACCATAGAAATCCAGTGCAGCATCGTTGAATGAACATCAGTCAGATGACAGACATAGAAACATCTTCCAAACTGCTGCTTGCTTTCATTTCTCTGTGATGTCGATGACAAAGAGAAGATTGTGAAAGACTTGGACCAGTGGTCCATCATTTACCACAACCATTTCTCTATTCAAGATCATGTTTAATTAACAAATAACTACGTTAATTAGTTACTATTTTGTTGCAGATAAGACTAGTGAATGTAGGGTAAGAATCGACAGCAGACTAATAAGTCAGATCCTGATTCTTGACCAATTGGAGAAAGTTTAAATTTTCTCCAGTTAGTTGATTTGCAATATTACCTGTGCTAAACCGAAAACAAGATTAGAGACATTAATGTTTATATGTGACTGTAAAGCACATCCATTTAATATCATGCTCTGTTTAGCATCATTAAAGTGACGGTTGTTCTAAATGTTTTCTAGATTCAAGTATGACCTTTGAACCCTGGATGTCATTTATGCTTTGGAGCTTCATGCTTCTGTGCTCAGGCCCTTTCTGTGCACAAAGTGACATCAGAAATGTTAGAGGAAATCTGTGAAGTTCAGCTCAGTGAAAAGGGCAGCACCAGACGACAAGGAGAAACCAGACTGCTGGGATTGTCCTGGAGACAGACCAGACCTCGCCTTCCTGCTCAAAACACCAAGACATACGATCCGTTCCAAAACAGACATGGACTTTAGGATACAAAACTCTTTAGACTTTATGAAGTTCAACTACAGACTCAAAACTCAACTGTGGATGTTGGCCTGTGAAGGCAGATGTTAACTTGTGAAACCTGCTCTGTCAAAGTTCTGACTCTGCTGCGTTGTGGTTGTTTGACTCCTTTACATTTTAGACTCTCATTAAATACCGAGACCCAGACAGTCCACCATGTTTTCCAGTCTTATGTAGTTTTCCACATAGGATTCCCAAGTCAGTGGATGCACTAGGCCACTGTCTCTGGAGGTCCTCAAACTGTCCCTAAAGACGGTCACGGCAACATTGACTGCTGCTGGACTCGGTCATAAACTGTCCCGCAGTCTGTTCTGACAAACCCACGAGGAAAATATGCACAGGACGCACAGTTCAGTTATATATTTACATTTCTTCAGTCAGCTGTCACTACCAACTGATATGACTATTGTTGAAAACTGTTGTGGTGCTTAATTGTATTTGTCATCAGAAATTGTTGCAATAAAAAACGATTATTAACACATGGCTGATTTATTTATACATTTTTTTGACAAATTATTTTTGAAAGCTGCCAAACAGGCAACAAATTAACCAGTTGTTAATGAAATAAATGGGAAAACCAACAAATAACCTTGTTAAGTTGGTGGTTCATGACATCTGGTTCACAGTTGCACAGTGAGATTGTTTATCAGTCTGATGGTGTTTGGATTCTATCTTTCTTTGCTTTCATCAATGTCACATTGCAGCAAATCCATGAACACAAACCGCACTAGATGTGTCTGATCATGACTGCCACTGAACATGTGTCTCCTTCAGATCATCCATCTGATCATCCAGTACTGGGACTAAAACAAACCAGAATTAGAACAAATGAAGGAACATTTCAGAGGAGACACAAACAGTCTAGAATGACATCGATGGTTTCCATAAAATTGATCATTTCTAAAATTTGCTCTTTAAAGAGTGAAGGCTCATTTGAACATTGTGAACTGTTGGCAAGAAATCCTAGAAGAGAAATGCCTCTATGTTGTTAAGCAAAATAGAGCAGAATAGAAACTCTTTGACTGTCCAACAATGGAGAAATTCAGGTGCTAAACTAACAATGTGACACAATTAAAGCTGTTAGGTTCACATAAAGATAGAAGATAAAATATGTAAAAACAGAGTAAAATGCTGCACAGTAAAGGAAAAAATTCAACACAAGTACTGTGGAGTTATTAAATGTACCATGTAAATATTGAACTCAAAAGTAATGTGCAGTAAGGTATGTTAATTGAAAGAATATTCCAGAATCAGAATTGGAATAGCATATTTACTGATAGCTAGCTGGCATTTGTGCCTCAACAAATGTGGCTTGTTGAACCAAGAGAACTTCAAGACTATTTACTGGTGTCTTCACCTTGAGCCAAGAACTGGACATTTTTCCCACATGGAAACCAGAACACTTTGAACTGTCCCCAGATTCAAACCACAGGAAATGCAAAACATGAAAAAAAAAAAAGGCACAAGAAAAGCAAATATCTCCTTCTGTCTGGATAGATAGATTGATGTCTATTTATGCAGCAGAGGTGCCAACAGAAAACTTCTGTTTGACCATTAAAAGTGGCACAATTTTAAAAGCATACAGCTGCCTTGCTTTCTTGTCATGACAGTTTGTTATGGGACAAGTAATCTGTGAAAAGATGAATCTCCTCTACCTCTGCCCTGACCTACTACTGACGGCTAAAGATGGTGATTGACAGCACTAAGACCCACCTCCTGCCTCTGATTGGTTGTTTCTAAAGAGCACTGTGACAGGGCAGAGGAATTCAATTATTGTCAGATGATTGCTCAACATATTGACAGTCTTAACAAATATGTACTTTTTGTTAATAAAAGTTACATACTGCAGCTGTAATTTCACTGATGAGGGGAAGGTCAGGGGGGACGTGGCAACAGATATCTGTGATTTAAATACAAGCTAAGGCAGGACTATCTGCACCGACTAGAGGCTGTTTTTTATTACAATTTTATAAATATTGTTTTGAGTTTCTGTCACTAATAAATATATTGTTTTGTCGTACAAAGAGCAAAGAGACAGGATAAAGCTACACAGACTCCCTGGAACGATGCCAACTAGCTTGTTACTGAACACGGTGTTGCTAACTGGGACAGAGAGGAGGGATTATTCTGATATGGTGGTTAGAGCTGCTGCTGACTGACTCATCTGTTGCTAAGTATGGTAAAAGGTCCAGGTACAACTTGAATAGATGGATATGTTGGTAATCTTTTTCCTTCGCCCGCTGCAGTGACAGACATTACTCTATGGCAGTGATTTTTTTTTAGCAATTGTTCATGCAGTGAGGTCGGTTAGAGTATCCCAAAATTGTTCTCCAATCAAAGTAGCATACTTTAAATACGTTGAATTAAGCAAGGGTAAAAAGTAGTTGGTAAACTACTCAAGTAGTGATCATAACACCTGAGTTAATATTCAGTGTATCCTCTGACAGCCAAATGTATAAATGTTATATGAACAATCTGGTACTGTAAAGAATATTACTAAAATATTGATGCAAATAAGGAGTTAGATTTGGAGGCTGGTTCTAGACCAAATTTACCACGGGGTCAGGGTTGACAGGGTTTTTTCATGGCAACACTTCAAAAAGAATGAAACAAGAAAAAATACATCATCCTGTCTTATCATGGTTCATAAGGTATTGAAGGCGTCTGAAGAGCTGAAACAAGACAGTCAGATTATTAGAAATGAGGAAGTAACCGGGTGCCTTGAAAATAGCTTTATTGTCCATAAGAAATAACAGTGAAAAGAGCTGGACACGTAACTACTTGCCTTCCATTTCTTACTTTCAATTCACGTTTTTAACTGTTGAAAATAATAATAATGAAAAAAAATAAAATAAATCAGTTTTTATACATATTTTTTGTTGTTTTTTTTTCCATGTCTCTGATAATGCGTATGGTACTGATTTGATGTTACGTCGGGCTAATAAATGTTCTAACATTTAAGAGCGGTGATATTTACTTGTGCATTGTTTTGACAATTCTGGAAATCGAACAGTGAGTAAAAGAGCCTCCACATAATGAAAAGACGAAGCGTCGTCTTAAGTCGTTCTTAAACTATAATTTAAAAGAAAAAAAGAAAAACGAGGAAAAAAAACAAACAAACAAACAAAAAAAAGCAGTTTAATTTTCTCGATTGGCGAGTCAAAATAAACCAAAGCCACAACTTGGGGAACTACAGGTCCTTTCCCTTTTTTCATTTATTTATGTATTTTTTCAACCTGCTCAGATTGGTCAGGCTGAAGTAAGCGCACACACGTTTTAAATGAACAAACTTTGAACTTTAGAATATATCAAAAAACCTCAGCTATCCTTATGCAAAGGAAAACAGATTCTTTACAACATAGTCACAGTTTTAATAAAGAAAACCTAGCCAAAAACATAAAAAAAATTAAAGCACTTATTTATATATATATTGACACTTCACATATTCAAGCATTTCTCCTCCATGGAATTTAGTTATGGCTACAGCAGAAGGTTCCTCAGTGACCCAGGAGGCCCGTACCTACAGAGGGACACAGAACCCGGCCTGGTTAACCATCTGTTAAACTCTTGACCTCACATGCTGACCAGCACTTCAGACAAGTCTGTCAAGTCATTTTACTAAAGATGATCTCACTCGCGTGATAAAAAAACCCCAGCAACATACCTTTAAACCCCTCCTCAGGCATTCTCACTGCAAAACAAAGTAGACAACTCTAAGTTAAAAAGCCAACATGTTTCTATAGACAGTGGCGGCTTTAGCAGTAGAAGCATGGCGCACACTTTGCAGCCTCAGTTTTGCGTTGAGTAAGACGAGACCATGCAGAACGATATCCAGGACTTCAGCTGTACAACAGTACATATGGAATATTTACTATTTTTATGATGTTTTATGATGAAAAAAAAAACATCTGAAGCAGATAGAACTAGACTTGCAGCTAAGGCTTATTTTAGTAATTGATTATTCTATTGATTATTCTGATTAATCGAGACCTGGCACACTCTACAGATTTTTAACTGAACCACGAGCGTTTTTTAAATACAATATTAAAAATACATTAAAATATGCAAGTAAACCAATATTTAAATATTTTTTTTAAAATATGAAAATAAACATTTTATTTCCAAAATGCAAATTTTGGTGAATTTGAACCAAGCGAAGCTGAAACCATACAACTTGTGGAGTTAAAACACGATTACAGACAAAGGTCTTTTTTAAATGCAAAATATACATAAAAATATTTTGCGCAGTTTTGACTTTATTACTTTATTAAAACTTAATGTTTTTTCAGAAAACTGCATTCATATTTGAGTTTGTAACTCCAGCTAACAATTAATCGATAACTCCAAGGCCATAAAGAAACATTTGTGCCACTGCCAAACCTTTTTAGCATAAAATCATACACCTGTAGATCACATGAAGTCGCTCACCTTGATAGGCATCATCCATAGCAGCATAATCTGTAACTGGTTCATCAGCCTGAGAAGAGACAAAGGTGACAATGACACATGGATCTGATAGTGGCCAACGCTACTAATCGTGGCGCCACGAAGCAAATCAAACCTTTAAACAGATGATGCATTCTGGGATAACGCCCAGGCTGCCTAACGTGGCCGAGTCGTCAGTGAGACTTTTCCCGTCGATAGAGAGGTTCTGGTCGAATGGAGCCACAGAGAAGGCGTGCATAATCTGCATTCACACACACACACACACACACACACACACATGCCGGTTAACGGTGCAGAACAGGCTGACTCGGCACTGGACTGTGCATTGGGAGGCCCTCACTTGGATTTTCAGCTCTTTTAGTGTCTGGTTTGCTGAAACAATGAGAGCTTTCTCTCCTCTGAGCTTCCTGTGGCGGGTGCTTCGTCTGATGCTCCCTGGTTTCATCGCGTTGGTGACTGCAGGAGCGGCCACCGCAGCCGACGTGCTGTCGCTCAACTTTAGCCGCTTCGCTGCGTCTTGGGCCTGAAGAAAGACATTTTGATTTTAAGCTATCAGTAGATAAATTCACAGAAAAAAATTGTTTTTCGAACATGGTAAAACGAGTCTCTAATTACATGGAAGAGAGAAGATCGGGACAAAACAAGAGGGTCAAACTCATTTTCCATTTTTGGGCTACATCAAAAATCTGAATGTTCTTAAAGGGCCGGTTGTGCCTGAATATATTGTTAAAACATTAATACATATCTGTTCCCCCAGGATTTTGTGATTGTTTTAATGTTTTTTGTGATAGAAATGACAGATTTTAGAAATGTTTGATATTTGCGCTAATGTATGACGTTAAACATGAGTTTTTATTACTCACCATATCAGTCACGCTCTACAACCTGACATAAAGTAAGGCAGAGGCAGCAGTCACTTATACTCAATGCTTGTGACCAATTGTGAGGAAATTTGCAGTAAAATCACAAAAAATGTGGAGATTTGTTGATTCTGTGTGAATTTTGCAGATTTGTGGAAAACTGGAAAGACCTATTGATGGAATTTGGGCAACATAAAAAGCTATGGCGGGCCAGATTTGTCCCCCAGGCCTCTAGTTTGATACCTGTGATGTAAAACATTCAGGTATATCATAGCAGTCCAGTTACCTGACTGAAGTCTGGATCTTTCTCTCCATCCACCTTTGGAAGCTCTTCCCTCTCCTCTTCGGCTTCAGAGCTGCATGCATTCAGCTCAGGGGCGCCGTCTTTAGCCGTCTGCGTAGAGGACAATGTGATAGAGTCACATGTCTGGATGCTACACCCCTTACAGAAGACTATTGGTCCTTTTTAGAAGCGCATCGATAAAATCGGCCAGGATTACCTTAATTTTGGGAGATCGGCCGATATTTAGATGAGAAACCGATCTTATAGCTGATTTCCAGACGAAGGTCTGGAAATCAGCCATTGTTTGTTCCCTTCTGTGCTAGTGTGAGAGGACACACAGATCCGTCCACCAGAAATGGTCGCCCCGCTGACACCAATTCGGTAACTTTCTTGTTACATTTAGCAACTTTTCAGAGAAAAATAAAATTGGTATTGACCAAAACGCAAACTGGCAGGTCAGGCTTCATAAAGATCGGTGATGAGCCAGAAAACTGCAGTCTGAGCAGCCACTAGTTCTTAATAAATGAACCATGTTAGTGAATGTTTGACATGTTGCTCTGTGTGGGCGTGTGTGTGTGTGTGTTTCATACTGTTTTGTCTTCAATGACTTTGCGAACGTAGACAGTAGCCTGGGTGTACTCTCTCAAGTCCCTCTGCTGCTGGAACAGGAAACTCTCTCTGCATTCCCAACACAGATCTAAATCCAGACACATTTGCATAAAAAATTATGAAAGACCCACAAAACACAAGACATGTGACCTAAAAGGCTTTAAAGCGGCACTACGGAACTTTTATAAAAGAAGTTTGTTTTTTTTATGTCTGTTAAAAACATCACTATGTTGTGACTCACTTTATTTGCAGTTGCTCCACTCCCGACCAAAAACAACCAATGAAAGCCAGGAGGAGGGCCTTAGTGCTGTCAATCAACCTCATGTACTCGCTGCTAAATGTGCTAATGGCAGAGAAACAATTAACAGTTACTGGATACCGGTTAGCCGTTGGCAATGATGGCCATGCTAACTACCTTAGCATTCATGACAGGCTATGCTAGCCGCAGCGCAGGAGTGAGCAAGAGGGAGGGGGACATGAACTCAGGATGAGCAGCGCCACACAAGACTGTGATTGACAGCACTAAGACCCTCCTCCTGGTCCTGATTGGTTGAATAGTGACAGTTTCAACAAATATGGATAAAGTACTCTTTGTACTGCAACTCTATGCCTGGTTAAATTCTAAACAACTGGAAAGAGAAACGTTAATGGAGTTCCCTCATAGCTCTGCAGCTGGTTATGATACTAGAAATAGATGCTATTTTTTTTTTCAGATTAAAAAGATCATACGTTTATCTTGTTTAAGGTGGTCTAAATAAAGTACTAATAAATAAGTGGCCTTGTCACAATATTAACATTTAAACCTTGATACTAATTAAAATACCATTTTCAAATCTACAGCAAAATTCTTTTGACGGCACAGGGTTCTGTCTAGTTAAAAAAAAGATTCATTACTATATTATATTATTTTAACCTCCTTAATTATGGCAAAAGCAATTAAGAAACAATTCGGCTCTCGTTCGGGAAAACATTCCCAATTTAAAAATGTCACAGCCTGGATTGGCAAAACGGCAGACAGGACAGCACTCGTTATAAAAGTTAAGAATTGTTTAACATCTTAGAATCGGAGGAAATCTCACCAGGCTGGGTGGTGTATTGTGTCGTGGAGCTGTCCGTCTGTCTCACACAGTGGATCGCTATTGGCTTGTCAACAATGAAGAGTCTGCTGATCACTTCCCATTCGCTCGGCCACAGCAGAGCTATACTGTGCAAAACAAACAGCACCATGTGAGAACGTTACAGCGGATGCTAAACTTCCCGAACAGAGGCGTTGCTTTAGTTTCCTAATAAAAAGGAAAGCAACAAATTATTGTTGTAATTATCATAATCCTGTATCAGCTCAGACCGAGTCAAGGTTCACAAAGTTCTGCTGCAGGACGAGCCATCGGCTTTGAACGTTTGAAATGTGAATTTAGGCTGCGGCTACTCGGCGTGATTAATCCTCGGATTCTGCAGAATCAGAACCGAACATGAAGATGCAACATTCAGCTTCTATGCAGCACAAATCTGGAAGAAACGTCCAGAAAACTGCAAAACTGCTGAAACACTGAGTCCCTTTAAATCAGGGCTAAAAACTCGCCTGTTTCAAGCAGCCTTTGGTTAGCAGTAAACGGGACATCGATCAACATATTTGATCTGTGTTGATCTGACAAAATATGTTTCTTGCTTGTCTTCGTTATTGGAGACTAACTGACGTTTTGTGTTTTATTAAGTACTTTGAACTGCCTTAATACTGAAATGTGTTATAGGAATGAGCTTGAACAGCCTAACGCATGTTGCCATGGGGATAACTATGACCTAAGCTAGACAGTTCAGAGGTCAACCAAGGGAAATCACATTGCTGCTCAATTTCTGAAGTGAAATGAATGAACTAGAACACATTAAAAATGTATGACTTCATTCTAGCAGCAGAGTGATGGAGTTTTAATATTAAGTCAAACTTTGAATATCCTGTGAGAAAGGTCATTTTAGGTTGTTTTTCACAAGCAACGCATTCAGGACATGACTGATCAGAACTCACTGCTGGGCCTCTCCGTTGATCAGGGAGTCATAGGTGAACATGAAGCCGCCGTGAGGACAAAGCAGCAGCGAGTTGCCAACATTAGACACCGGAGAGGATTTAGTGGGTCTCCTAAAAAAAATAAAATAAAATAGAAAAAAAAGTTCATATGTTGCTGAGAATTAGCCACATCGGTAAGCAAAGAGCAGGAACAAAGTTGTCACTACGTGAGCAGCCAACTCAAACATTGTAACAGTTACATTTATCTGAATGGAGGCTCACATGTGCCAACATTGTGTAGTTGCATTTTTTTATGGCAAGACAAGACAAAAGATTTCCTGTAGTGATGAACGACACGTACCTGATAAATTTTCTCCACTCTTCCACAAAAAACAGAGGGACTATGTAAAGTTTGTCTGTGCCCTGGAGGAACCAACCACAGATGTGTCAGTGAGCCACAGGAGCCAGACATTAAAAGCCTCGGCGGCCGAGCGTCGCTTCTCTGCGTTTTACCTGCGGCCATTTGGTGAGCAGCGGCCGGTTTTTTTCATGGAACAGGTTCAGCAGCTGGTTTTTCTGTTCGAGGGCCATCATCTTGCTGACCGCCTCGTTGTCCTTTTCCTCCTGCTCCAATGTCTGACAACACAGGCGCGAAAAAAAAAAAAAAGGCTTTATCGCACTTCCTACTGCTAAAGGAACAAGATCTGGCGATATCGAAACATCGCAATCTCTCTTGTCGAGTTAACGGCGCTAGCCGGTTGCGGCCGTCGTGATCGGTTTAATGAAGTTGTAATATACGATGCCTCGGCTACAATCTTTGATTGATAATATACACAATTGTGGATTCTTTTGGTACATAGTGTATATCTTTTTAAAACCTACTAAAAGACGAGCTTTGTCTTTTATGGGAACTGACTGAGGGTGTCCGCACGAGATCCATCTGCAAAAGTCTTCAATATTCGTTTCTCCAACTCAGTCAGCATCGCTACAGTTCATATTGTACTCATAAGCGAACAATCAAATGTATAGAAAACTTAGTCATTTGATGTGAATTTGCTATCTAATTCCTGCAAAACTCTTGCAACAGGACGAGTTCAGCCTGTGAGAAAACCGACCCTTCAAAGATAACTTCTGCGGGAGAAATGCACACAGTTGATTCAGAAACAGAATAATACACAGATGGACGGATGCAGGAAGACGCAAACAATAAAAGCCCCCCACCAGACACTGCTGACACGGCTCCTGGATGTGGGTGAACTCTGGGGCTTTGGGGAAGTATTCTCTCAGCTTCGTCCAGACTTCAGTGGATACCAGCTTCCGCTCCGTCTCCAGGATACTCAGTGCTCCTGGTGCAGACGCACACAAACATCATGAGAGACAAAAGTCAGCTTCAAACATTTTGCCAAAAAAAAAAAGTGTTACTGATAGAAGGTAAACGTTATTTTGGGGGGAAATACCATGAGTGCAAACAATGTCTTCGTTGAAAGTCTTTGTCTCGTCTTCAGCTCCTGCGGAGGCCTCCATGCCAAACTCTAGGAAACAAAAACAGTAGCAGAAAAAAAAATTCAAACAGTAGGCTGGACTCACAACATTAGGTTGTAGGTTTCACCTGCTGAGTATTATTTTATTTGTCTGTTTTGCTATTTTTTGTCAGAGACTTTAGTGGGAAACGTTTCACTTTAAGCTCCTCTCTGAATACCTGCTGCTGATGTCACTTTGCTCTGGGACTTGATTTCACGTTCTATGGTTTATCTCTAATCTAAAAGCATTAGCAGCACTTCACTTTTTCCTTGGCATGTATGTTACAGCCTCATTACAAACTGTATTAAATTAATGTCTTTCCTCAAAATTCTGCAAGTTTTTGTGATAACATGGACATTTTTTTATGCTCTACAGTTGTACTAAAACTAGAAAAACAATCAATTACATTCATGTAAATATTCACTTACTCAAATGTTTAACATTTTAGTGATCCATCTTTGGTGGCGGCTTACAGCCTCAAGCCACTTTGAAAACCACTGAGCTTCACAGTTAGCTATATGGCTTTAACTGTAAAAAACGCCCAGATTTAACAAAGTTTGAATAAAATTGAATGAATTTGTGTTTTTGAGAAGCGTCTGGAAATCTATATTTCAGTTATGTGTTTTTTTTCTATGACTAAAGAAACGTCTTTTGTAAAACAAACATTTTCGTTTTCACATTCACACAATATGTCATCGGTATGACGCTGTCCAGTCATTCAGATTGACAATGATGCTGAGCATCATTGTTGGCGAATCAGCAATCCCCATGTATGGTTTTTTTCTGTTTTTATATTTTAGGCGCTATCTGACTCAACAGATACTAATACAAAGTCTGCAACGAACACACATCTTGCTTCAACCACGCAAGCTAACGTTAGCATGTTTCCTCTTACTTTTAAAAATGATTATTTTTAAATTAAAAAATGATACATTTTTAAAAATGATCATTTTTACCGGTACCACAAACCGCAGCGGACGGGCTGCCCAACTGCTTCAAAGGCTGAATGCAGCAAAGGTGTTTGACTAGCTTGACCTGCTCCCATTCTAATTTGCCTCAAAATAGACAACAGGGAAGCTAACGGGCATTAAAAGAGCAGAGAAGCGTTCAGCCGTCTCTTACTGTTGTTAGTGTGTGGTCCCTGGCCATTGGTCTGGCCGTTGCTATGTTTGCTTTCCTGCTCGTCTTCTTCCAGCTGTTCCAAAGCCAACTGCCTCCAGCTGCGCAAAGACGGCTTGCCCACCCAGTAGCCATCACTGCTAGAACACACAGCGACGCACATCAGCAATGGACATCTCAGGAACTTCACCCAGCTGAAGTGCTACGCGGGCTGCTGTGCTACCTGGTAGTGCGCTTTATTAGGTTTGAAATTTCCTTGTAGTCTTCGTCGAGTTGTTTTTTTAGCCGCAGCACCCTGCATCGCTCGCTGACGCAGTCTCTGCACAGAGAGGAGCCTGAACCAACAGGCAGAATAAACTTAAACATGCAAATATTATTGTCAAAAGGTAGACCAGGTCCAATATGAATTGCTTCATAAGGGCCAAAAAAAAGCCAAGAATGTTAAGCTGCTTGAATCATGGCAAAAGATTAAATTATTTTCAGAACTTCTCTTATTTAAGTGACATACTGCTATAAAAACCTGTCCAGCTGTCGGATTAGGCCTAATAAAAAAAACCCCAACACAAAACAATGTTCCACGAACCGTCAAGTCTCGGCCCACCGCCGTAGCGCTCATACAGGAGTTTTGCAGCTTCCAAAGAAACCCTCTTGATTTCCCCCATATTGTCTGGGTGGAGTTTTCCGTGGGAACAAAGGAAGATGGAGTTGTCAATTTCCTTGGTGGCAGTTGAATCGTCGAGCCACTTTTTCAGCCATTCCAGAGGGAGGAACTCGTACAGCTCTCCTACAGAGGGAAAACATAGGAACACATCAAGCACAAAGGGACCAAATCTGGAGCTACGTTTAGTTGTAGCTTCAGGTGCTACAAAGCAGCGTTTTGTCCCAATGTAAGGACAACCTTAGATGATGTATGGAGGACAACAAATGGCCCCTAGGAGGCTGCATGAGTAAGTGTTTGGTGTAATATATGGCATGTTGCTGCTGCCTCTGAAGTGAATACAAAGCTGAAAAACGCCTCAAAACAAGAGTTTCATATATATCATAATTGAAATACTGACAAACTGGAGGCGTGACCTTTCCCGTTTTATCCACAGTTTCTGCTCCACACCGTTGCTTTTTTATTTTTAAGTAGGTATGACGGACCTCGAGATGCACGAGATGTTTGCAGCCATTCACTGTCTGCAATAACTCTTTGAAGACTTTGAATTCATGAGGTACAACAATATTGAATTTCCCTCTGGGATCAATAAAGCTTCTTTGAATTTGAATATGAGTGACACAAAATCACAAGACCTGACTTCCTCTTTGCTACGCTGCCCACGTCTTAAGATTAATCCGAGTTCAGTCACGACCAGTGTGAGTGCTTTCTGTGAAGTGGAGTTGTTAAGGAATGTTGTTACCAACCATCTTTTGCGGGTAAAAGGTCGTAGAGCTCTTTCACCTCTTCATGCTTGGCCCTGCCCTTATCCACACTCTGTTTTCTCATGTGGGCCATCTCCATGCACCACTCTTCAAACTTATGGTTATCTTGGTCAACCAACTTCTGGAGGAATGCTATAAGAGATACAAAAAAAGCAACATGAGAAAATGAAAAAAAAAAAGAGACATAATTGAAACTTTTGCTGAAAGCAAAGCAAAACAAAAAAAAACATTGCTTGACATTTTTGTTTTTTTTAGGAAAAATTTGCTACTCACAAGGGACCTCAACGTTTGCCCTTGAGGGATTTGCACTCTCGTCTTCCTGGACTTTATACACCAGCATGTAGGCGTTTCTAGAGCAGTGGTAGCCTTTGCTGCATTTTGGTTTCCGTGATTGCGTTTTGCCTGTCTCAGCTAAACACACAAAAAAAGAAAAAAGAAAAGGTCAAGTAAGAGTTTATCGACATGCACGCCACTGTTAATGCAGGCAGACGTTCACATATCCTCGTCAGATAACACGCTACAAAGAGTACTATGAACTGGGATGCTCACCAATGTCCTCCTCGATGCCAAGCTGCAGCTTCTTTCCCTCCATCTTTTCGATCTCTTCATCGTTGAACTTGTACCAGTCTCCGGTAAGAGCGTCCTTCACGTGAGCGATGTAGTGTCCCGAGTAGGCGCTGATTCCCCGGTGGATCAGCACCGCACTCAGCTCATAGACGGATTTCTGATCTGGGGGAAACAACGGAAGCGGAGCCTGTCATGCTCCAGGTGCATCGACCGAACAGGATATTAACTTCCTCAGAAAGTATTTTAAATCTGGCAAGCTGCGAACGTACCTACATGAAGACCCTTTTGCATCTTTCATGACTTTCTGAATTTACAGAACTGCCTAACCCATTCCTGCTCAAATACTAAATCCCACAATAAATTGATTGATGGACAGCTAAAATAAATGCTTCTCTGCTATTTATAACCTGCAGTGGTTTCCACCCTTATTTGCAAATAAATTCTTTAAAATTCAGACAATGTGATTTTCTGAATTTCTTTTTTCTCATGTTGTCTCTCATAACTGAGGTCGGCCTATGATGTCAATCACAGGCCTCCCTCATCTATTTAAGTGGGAGAACTTGCACAATTGATGACTGACTATATATTTTTTCTCCACTTTTACCTTTGCTCGGTTTAGTGCTCTCTTTTAGCTTTGGCATAATATATGCACAACCATTTCAGTTCTCTTGTCTTTGCACAACGCCTCTCAGTCATAAGCACACAGACATGTGGCGTTCTCATTTCACAGTTGAAAGATGGGAAACAAAGAGGATTTTCTAAAAGGCTACATTTTCAAAAGAAAAAATAAATCAATAAGTATCTCATTACAAATGATAAAACTGTTAAAATAGAAAAAATTAACAAAATCTAGGAATTTGGAAACAGTGACACAAGGTTGCTGGTGCTGGACATTTGAGGGAAGCTGTAGCTGCAGACCTTTACCAACTCTGATAAAAGCTAACAAAATATATTGAACAAATCTCCATTTATCTGAATTATCATTGATTTATCATTTATCTTTTAGGGAGGCCTGTGATTGACATCATAGGTCGACCTCAGCTATGAGAGCCAACATGAGAAAAAAAGAAATTCAGAAAATCACATTCTCTGAATTTTAAAGAATTTAAAATAAATTCATAAACTTCATAAATACCTAGTTTTTGTTCCAAGAACGGTTCCATGTCCAGCTGCTCGGGGAAATTGATGAAAGTGTTGAGCTTCTTCTTCAGACCCGTTTGTCTGTGGATGAAATCAAACAAAAGTTTTTAAGAGGCGATAAAGTCAATCTGTTACCTTTAAAAAAAATGACCTGTTTAATTATTTTCACATCTGGGCGTCGAAAACAAGCCTGCCTTCTTCACACACACACCACTTAAAAACATGGTTTCAAAAACCAAAACAGGGACCGACTGTTGGATTGAGCTAGAGCCAGTGGAGCGCAAAGTGCAACATCATGACAGCAGTTCTTTTTTTAATTTTGCAAGTGGTTCCAAAGTAAAAGCAAACTAAATGGCCTGCACTTATAAAACACTTTATCAAGTCAGAGGACTCAAATGCTTCTGCGCTACATTCAGAAATTCACCCAAGCACACTGATGGTGGTAAGCTAGCAGACAAAACGTCTCTACAAAACAATAGAAGCAAAAGTTTAACTCATTCGTTCCCATGTTTCCTTCCGGCTCTGTCACTGACCTATCAAAGACGAAGCGCATGAGCTGCAGGTTGAGGGTCGGAGGAAGGCTGTGGAGTCGGATCCTCCGGGTGGCGTTCTGTTTGCTCTGGCAGTTTTCACAGAAGTAGCGGTTCTCTCCGTCCAGCTTCTCTTCCTAAAAGGTCACAAGGCAGAGGGATTAAAACCCAACTCCGGAGTTTTCCGCCGGGCACACAAACGCTAACTTTATCGTCATGCTATTTATTGGATGTTTCCCATTTGAAATTGCTTATTTTATGGCATATTTTTCAAACACAAACATTGTAATCTGTGCGATGCGGCATATGCTGATATCTCTTGTGACAGGAGGCAGTGATGATACATATCACAACATTTTGGTACAAAACTTCCAGCAGAAATGAAAAAAAGCATATGCTAATTGAGTGGATATATATGTATATATGCTTTATTCTGACCTGTACTAGACGTCAATTACTTAATTCATCTGTTCTTGAAAGTCTAGATCAAACTGAGAAGGGAAATGAAGCCACCTTCAGGAACTCGGTGATGCACTCAGTGAGGTTTTTGTGGCCCTGAATATTCAGCTCCAGCTCGTAGAACCGCGACGGCAAAGTGGACGACCGCCCACACTGATTACATCTGGAGACAGAGACAAAAACTTCACATGATTCTTAATAAAGTCACAAAAGGTCAAACAGGCCTTTTGCCGTGGAAACGCTTCTACATAAATGGCTTATATAAATCAGAACAAACAGGAATTTTCAAAGCTTCCACAGCGTCGTTTCTTACCTTTGTATATTTCGGTTTTTCTTATTAATGTGAACCAAGCGCTCAAAACTAACAAATTGGGCTGATTTTTCTCTTTTTAACCCTGTTTTTTTCATTAATGGATGGGGATACAGGAGAGGAGAGAAGCTTCTCTCACTTAGACCATCACACAGGTATCCAGCTAAAATAATTCACTAATATTACTGAAAATTTGGTCAGCTAGTGTGTTTAAATAGAATCAAGTTCCAATCAAAGAGGAACGTTGTGGCGTTTAACCTCATCCTGGCCAAAACTATAACGTCATATGTATCCATTCATTCTGTTTTCATGTTTTGCTGTGCAAACATTTAAAAATGGAGGAATTTTACAGCAAGGTTCTGACTGCGCAACAACAGAAATATGACTTATTTTTTAAAACTTACTGCTACGCCTTTTTGACACCAGCAGATCTATAACATTTTCCCTCTTGATTGTGAGACATTTTCTTCTGTCTACATGGGCTGCATCACTGAGGCGCAGCGACGTCGTCTGAAGTCTTCTGATTTTGGAGACATTGTTAAATAAATTTCTCGTTAATGTGGGAATCGAACAAATAGAAATCCTTTTGGTCGTTCTAACTCCCCTAAACAAGAGACTTTTGGTTTGATTCAACTTCAGACAGTGAGAGAAAAAGCTGCATGTGTCTTTTTCTTTTTTATCTGGACCAAGTGCTTTGATTGTGACATTATATGTCTTCTATTGTGAGAGCGGGGACGATTCAAATAGCGTCTGGGCTGAAGCTGGCGAATGACGAACACCAAGTCACTCATCTTAACTTGGCCTAGTGTGAAAATGGTCGTGTCTTAAAACAGCAGCACATAGTAAATACAACTCATGGCCTCCTTGCTTGAAATGCACAAGCAAATTTTTTTTATTTGAAGAACTAAAAAAATCACTGGCCTTACATTGTAACATAGAAGAACTGTCCACAGAACTGCTGCTGGATGAGATTTTGCAAGTTGGGATTCTTCTCCTTAGACAATGTCTCTTCCAACAGAGACAGGAAAAGATTGGAAAACTCCTGGGCATCCTGCACATAAAAATAAAAAATATATACATTATTACTAGTAACCAAACTAATGTTTCCAAGCTGGGTGTCATGTCTGCTTAGTGATTCTGAAATGTATCGGTAAACTAAACGGATAATGAAAATCCAGTCAACTTTTCTCTGCAGTGTAGTAGTGTAATGCCTGCGGTGGTACTATAATACAGTTTCTTATCAAATTCATAGTGAATGCAGTGAATTTGTATTCACTGTGGCATTGCTGTAATTTAGGCATTGCTGTAATTTATTACACGTTGAAAGTAAATCAAATTTTGAAGTGTTCCAAGCATGAAACGCGTTTTGGCATTTCTGAAGCACACAGTTTGTGTCTGACTGACCTGCTGCTGTCCCGTATCCAGACCCAGCGCTTTGACAAGCCCCGACGGGTCGATGTACTTCCTGTTGCTGTTTTGCAGGAGTGCAAAGAGGTACTGCAGATGCTCACATATGGACTGGGGCTCATAATCTGAGAGAGTTAAACAGAGAAAAGACAGATAATGAAATCTGCCAATTCAGCTTTTTTTCCCCCAAATGTACTTAAAGATAAGAACATTAAAGAGAACAAGCTTTTAGATTTACCGGAATCAATGTTGTGTTCCTGCGCGCGTGAGTTTTGGCACTGATACAGGCTCCTGCGAAGCTCCAGGTTATGGAACCACACTTGCAGGAATGTGTTGACGTAGCATGTTGCACCAAGGTTGGTCAGGCCAACAAATATGTTCTGGAAAGGAGCAGAGAGACAACAGAGTACACAAAGGGTTAATTAGAGCATCTTCTAAAATGATCCCAGGAGTGGCACAATGACACCCTGCTGGAGAACAGCTGAGTAAATAGCAACAAAAGGGCATGTGACTTTAAATAAAGTACCTTTTCTCTGCGTTCTGAATTTGGGTCGTCAATATTATGGAAAGTGTTTTCATCAATCTCACCGAGCCACACCTGCTCCCCAATACCAACAAGGCAGTTGGGATTCCCTTTACAATTCCTCCTACAAAGAAAAATCAAGACCATTATCATCCTTTTGTTGATTTCACAGTAAAAAATTTATTGATTCTCTCACAAGTGGAAACTGTAGCATAACTGAACTAAGATGCTCTTCAGATTCAATAATCTCAACAGACTTTGTGATGAACTTTACCATGCCATCAGACGCCATACTTCAAGATCACACAAAGGCAAATTCAGAGCAGATTGTGAAAGTAGAGCAAACAGTAGCAAACTAACAGAATAAAGCTTTACTGAAGCTGGGAGACCTGAATCACAAAGATTCCGTGGAAAAGCGATGCGACAATAAAAACGCACACACACGTTGCAATCTAATAAAAATATGCAGTATTCCTGTATAAAGGTTCCCAAAAACAACTGATAGGAGTTTACAAAGAAATATGTAAAAAGAACAGAAACCAAAACTTTGACACATCAATATGAGAAGCATCAAGTCGAAGAGAGAAAGCGCTGCTTTTCTTCAAGCTACACAAAACAGGCTCATTGAGATGTCCATTTTAAAATTAAGTTTGCTTCTCCACACACACACGAATAACTTAACATGTTCATACTGTACCTGCAGATTCCTCTTTTGCAGGCTGGGATATTGATCCGATATGCTAGCTCTATGTGTTCCTGCTTAATGTCTTCTGGTTTTACTGTTTCCACCCAAAGCCAAGCGGCTTTTTCCAGTTTCACTCGAGGTGCCATTATCTTAAGATATAATTCCTATAGCAGAATCGGAAAAGTTCAAAAATACTAAACGAACAAGCAAGTAGAAAGAGAAACGATTTAAAAATAGCCTAACTGTTCCCAGGATGCTAACACAGTCAGTTAGCTGAAGCTAAATTATAGCATGCAGCTCAATAAGAAGTCCTTCTATCAGTATGCTACTTATTTTTAGCCAACTAATACAGGCCAGTTTTTAGTGTCACAACCAAGTTACAGTTAACAAACCGGACATACATCACAACGCAACAATACAATACACATTAAAATAAGACAACTACCAACAAATAGTTAAAGGAAGCGTCTCCGCTGAACACTAAACTCGTGAAGTTAGCTTGCTAGCTAAAACGTAGCTAGCCCGACTGTTTGTGCTAGCAACAAGACATTCAGTTTATCGCAGTCTGACGCAGATGTAAATAATTTATTGTGTTAAGGATACATATTATCGAACCTCTCATGCGTGTAGCTGCTTCATCAGTGCATACATAATGGGATATTACATTTTATTTGCGGTTTATTTTAGATTTAGCGCCCTTGCGTCAGTTTATAAATAAATAATTCCTCCGCTCAAAATCAACGCGACGTCAACAAGTGACGCAGGCGACGTAGGATAAAGAAGGGAGCAGAATTGCACACGTAAGTCAATGTTGCAAAACATTAACTTGTTGGCTTGCAAATTTGCTTTGATTTCCATTTCCATGTCAGTTTTAATATAACGCATACAAAATTACCAGCAAAAAGAAATAAGCAGCAGCAAATTCTAGAACCCTCCTATGCTTTGACTGTAGGGGGCGCAATTACTTCTGTAAGCATCAATGGTCTTACTTTATCCATCCATCCATTTTCTAACATCCTTTGTCCTTAATGGGGTCAGGAGGGTTGCTAACTCCCGGGAAGAGGCGTAGTCATCCTGGACAGCACAGAGACACACAGGAAAAACAACCATGCACACACACACTCACACTCACACCAAGGGAGAATTTAGAGAGACCAATTAACCTGACAGTGATGTTTTTGGACTGTGGGAGGAAGCCGGAGTACCCGAGTACCCATGCAGAAAGATCCCGGACCGGGAATCGAACCCAGAACCTTCTTGCTACAAGGCAACAGCTCTACCAACTGTGCCACTGTGCAGCCAAGTCTTACTTTATAGTTAAGCCAAATCAAACACAAGGTAAAACAAACTAACATATATCCAAAATGTGGGTGAGTTTTAGACATTTTGTTGCGTCTTTATTTGCATTGTGAACTGGATTTCAAAAGCAATCAGCCACATTTGAGTGGCTGAATTTTATGCATCTCAAAATTCATTGTAAAAAGTTCAATATTTTTTGTCACTCAGAAAGTGACACTCAAATATCATATAGATTCATTTCTCATAAAGTGAAAGATTGTAATCCTTAATTTTTTGCAAGTTTGATTATTATTACTTATTAAATGACTCAGAAAATTAGGACATTGTCAAAAAGTTAAGCATTGAAAACTCATGGTATCACACCTTCATTTGATTGTCAGTCCTAAGCATTCAGAATCTCCTTTCAGTGCAAACATGCTTTGTTTTACCAGGGAGACCACTGGTCTGTAGGAAATACAGTTTTGAAGAGAAACCCTCTAAGTGAAACATGTTTGAACCTGCAATAGCTGCAAACACTCAGCGGTACTCTGATGGTCTAGAACAGCATTAAGCAGAGCTTGTTGTTGCAGAGATCCCATTGGTTGTGTGATGAAGTCAACAGGATAGTTATGCTGACTCGCTGTGTCATAATCACATGGTACGTTTTTGCCGAGCTGCAGCTGTTCAATCCTGAACAGCTTATGTGTGCATGTGAAAAAGTTGGGGGTGCATTCTAGAGAGTACTGAGATAATCTTGCCCACCATCTCCGGAGCATAACATTTGTAATGGATTTATTTTGCATGTATGAATATATATCTCTCTTTTCAGAGAGGATATGTCACAGAGGCCACATTCCATCATAATCCACATTACATAAATTTAAGTAAGTGTGATATTTGAATATGAAATATATATAAATATATATATATATATATATATACAACTCTGGAAAAAATTAAGAGACCACTTAAAATGATCAGTTTCTCTGGTTTTACTTTTTATAGGTATATGTCTCAGTAAAATGAACATTGTTATATTATTCGTTGAACTACTGACAGCATGTCTCCGAGATTCCAAACAAAAAAAAGCAATATTTATTTGCAGAAAATGAGAAATGGTCAGAATAACAAAAAAGATGCAGCACTTCCAGACCTCAAATAACGCAAAGAGAACAAGTCCATATTCATTTAGAAATAACAATCCTAATGTTTTCACCGAGGAAGAGTTCAGAAATACCAGGAGGTTTTCAGTGGGATTCAGTGCAGTGGGCTCATTCTATCCCAGACCTGTACATAAAACGTGGCTTCCAAATGAATCACATAAAAAAAGTGTCTGAATAATATTTTTAAACCAGCTGAGAAGAAATCTTGAACGAAGCACATGGAAGCAAATGGATATATGGTAGCAATTTTTTTTTTCCAAACAAAAGCGCCCTCATAATAAAAACATGACGCGATGTCCAGCCTGTACACGTTTTCATGCAGCGCGCGATGTGAATGAACCAGACTCCGCCCCTCCCGGCCATAAAGAGCCGCGGCAGCGCGAGGCATTGGGCACACGCGCGGATACCTCAAGTCACCGCATCTGCCACGCTCCACAGGTAAGAGACACGGTTACAAAGCCTCCAACTTAGGGGTTTTTAATAACATATTGAACAATAATGAAAAATATATATATGTTCAATATTGTTCAGCGTTCGCATCTGTGTGTTGTTTTGTCTGAAAGTGTCTTAAGGCTCTGATAGGTTATAATCTGTAGTCAGTAACTCGGGGGACCATAGTCGCTTCTCCATATCAAGGCAAAATAAAGACCAAGTCTGTTTTTTTAAAAGTCGTATTTATTTCGTAGTTACTTGCCTTGCCTTGCCTGCTCAGACGTTATGATTTAAATTTCGGTGTAAAATGTGTGGCACCGTTGAACAGGACAGGATTTAGGCAGCAATTAGTTGTTGAAACTTGTTTGGTGGGGCACCCTTATTTGGTAATATAGAAATAAAACGACTTTAGTTGTGTTGTTTTGTTATTAATTGAACTGAAATCTACTCATAATAATTTATACAGAAAAGATTTAGAGCTACAAAGTGGAATTGTTCATTTTTTTAAAATCACATCTTTTCGAGACTAGATTGTAAATAAAAAAAAATATAGAAAATGAAGCAACACTAGCTTGAACAATTTATTCCTTGTACACTATGTACAAGGAATAAATTTCTAATATTTTCAGGACAGAACGGAAGAACTCTGATCTGGGGCAGTGGACAGTGCTGGAGGAGGGCTGAGGGAATGAATGGGAGGATTAGTTAACCAGCTATTTATCTCTCTAATCCTGTGCTTTTTTGGATCTGGTGTAAATGATAGGTACAAATGAGCTTTACTGAATAGGAACTGACCTGTCTGCAGCTGGTTATATAAACAGAGATGGGGTTTCAGGTACTGATTAATAATTCTGCTGAAATTTAACTTGAAACCAACATTTGTAAAATAAATAAATGGATAAGTAAGTAAATTGACAATTATTTCACTTTATTTCTCAGCTTTTCTTTGACTCTTCAACTGTAAAAAATTGAGCTCAACGCTGATTTGAATACAATTATGGATGTCAAACAATTTATGGAGCTACGTACTTGCCCAAATTTTTATCCCAGATCATTCGGGTGTTTCCATGTGATAAGGGACATATTGTCCACGCAGTACGCTCTAGGTCTGACCCGGTGTCTACCCCTGGTGAGGCATGCTGGGGGAAACCTCCAGAGGTCCCCAAGAGAGACATCCTGATCAGATCCACAAACCATGTCAGCTCCAAAACACAAATATTATATTTAGGTGCCACAGTTTCAGTACTTCCTTGATGACCATACTGTCAGAATAAAATACAGTTTTATGGGTGTAGCTTATGACAGAGTGGAGTGGAGCTGTCTCTGTGCAGCGTAAGAACTGCTGGTTTTGCTATGCGTCCTGCAGGAGTCTACGGCAACGTCAGAGCCAAGATGGGGCGGAAGGAGATCATCTGCAGCTGGAAGAAAAATGTCGGCAACATCAAGGATGTATTCGATTTCAAAGGAAAAATGGGATCGTGAGTACTTCTGTACTTCTGTATTTCAGTGACTTAACACCTGACGTTGGCCATTTACATTGAATATAAACAAACAAACTAAACAAATTAAGCACAATCTTCATGCAAATACGTTTTGTTTCCCCCTTTTTACATGTCTGTTCTGGTAGCGTGGCTCTCAGAATAGTTTTGTTTACTTACTCAAGTGATTTACTTTCACAAGTGGAGCAGTACAGCTTTCACTATTATGCTCCACTTAAAAAAAACATATTGTTTGGGGTTCGCATCAAATGTAATGGACACTTGGACAGAAAACAAAGGGAGATAGGAGATGGAGGAAAGAAGGATGAAAGGAAGACAAGGTAACATCTCAGATGTTATCTTCCACATCTGCAGAAAGAGAGAAAAGCAACCCTTGAGAAACCACAGCGACAAACAACATATAATGATGTTATAACAAAAATTGTTATCTGTACTAATTAGTACAAGATGAATTTAATAGCAATCGCAGCCCAATTCAGACATACTTAGCAGCGTGCAATGCAAAAACAGAACTGACTGTTCAGATATGGTGATTATAAATGAATCAGTAGCTAGGAGGGTGTTTTTCTCCTAGCTACTTTGCACTGAAGTCAGCATTTGTTCTGCAAAAGTGAAGTCCATGTATCTGGAGCTTTTATGCAGAGCTCTTTTTAGTTGTTAATTCTGTAAATCAAGACCCAAAACAGAGGCTATTACAGGGTGTGAGATATGCTACCTTTGAAATGTTCAATGTATGTCCCTCATACATGGTTTTAAATACTTATAGTAAGATTCTTCTGAAAGAGGTGGGCCGTCAGAACTTTGTGTGGCTCTAAGGGTTGAAGGTAATGATCCTCTGCCCCATCCTCACCTTTTATTGCACACTTATGGTCAGCTGGCTGAAATAAGGCTCCCATGCTTTTAAGCTTGGTTGTATAAAAACCAAACGGTGATAATGAGGAAACTCTTACTAAGGTAAAGCAGTTTTAAAATGTCATTTGGTAACCTACAACTGGCATGTAGGCATGTGTACCTGCAGACCGTACCACAGGTTAGCAGATATCATCTTGTTATCCCTGTGTTACCCTATAAAGAGCAGAACAATGAAAAAGTAGAGTATTCTGTGCAACAAGCCGATTTACATAAAAATACTACATTTACCACATGTTACTTCTGTAAGTCATGACCCAAATGGGCACAACAACTGGAAGAAATATATATAAGATGAGAATATAATTTCCATCCATCCACTTTCTAACATTTTTTTTTAGCTTTAAATCATGTTATAATGTAAAGCTTCATCATAACATACCTGGAGTGTTGCCTTGATTCTTTCAGGCATGTTTGAGAAAACCTTATATCTCCATGGCAACCACTCAGCTGTGCAAAAGCTTCGGTCCTGACTGGGAAGAAGCTCCGAATGAAGCTTCTCATCAGAGCTGCAATTTCCAAGCTTCTGAGCTTCAGAGCTCCCGTCCTTTCCCCCCTCCCCTTCCCACTCCTGTTCCTTCAGACTAGCTAGCAGCAATTAGCAAACACCTGGTGAAACTCCGCATCTGCTGAGCTCATTGTAGGAACTTTTTCGCAGTTCAACATTGGTAAAAACGTTGTTAAATGGTTAATAGAGGAGCCATGTCCAATAACCTACTTAGACAGTTTATCAGCAAAAAAGAGTTACTTGTTTATGCTATAAGCAGACAAACTAAACTAAAATAAGCTAAATGTTTTTTATTATTGAGGCTTCTTTTGTGTGTTCAAGCTTCACGAGACTTCTTGTACTGTCACCTTAAATTTCCACAAAATGTGAATATCTTAACTAAATGCTACAAAGTATTATATCGTGATCCAATTCCCACATCATCATGTATTGAGATTAATCAAAAACATACTGCAGCTTTTGTTGTTACGATTAAGCGTATTGTATTGTATTTAAGGCACTCAGTTGAACACTGAGGCAATCAGCACAGCGAATCAAACCCACTGTAAAAAACCCCAAAAAAACAAACAACTGCCTTCTCTTGTAATTTGCATCCAGTGTTTCATTAGCCCAGATTGAGTCCGTCACCTGCAACAGTCGCCTGGAACACACAGTTGACAGGTGTAAGGATGAAATCACTGCTGTTGTTGCAAGCTGCTTTATTGCACATTTCTCACCTGGCTCTGAATGTGTCCTGTGTGCATGGGTGTGTGTGTGTGTGTGTGTTGTGCGTGTCCTGGAGCTTACGTCAGTGAACTGAGCTGGAACATCCTAGCACGACTTCATTAGAGGATTAGGATACTGTCTGAGTGTATGAGTCCGTGCTGAATGAGTGTGAAGTGAGGTAGTCGGAGCAGAAGCAGGTGTGTGTTTACGCAAGCAGCCCATTTCGGCTCAGGATGCACTTCACTGGCCTCTGTTTATGTGTGTGAATGAAGCTGTGCAAATGAACGTTCCTCAAAGCCTAAAGTCGTAGACGTTGCTTGGAAAAGTTCGCTGCAAACTTGCAGAATAATTATATTTGTTCTTTTAGTCACACTTAAATGTTTCAGATCACAAAGTGACGTTCAATATTGGCAGAATGCAAAGACAAAATGCAGCGTTCAGTGATGATATGTCAGGAAAAAAACTTTCCAAGCCAACCTGGCTCAGTGTGAAAAAGTAAATAATCTGCATACTTCAGACGGATACATTCATACATGTAAAAAAAATCAGTAAAACAATTTTTACGTCACTTTATAAAATAAGTAAATGAGGCTGATGTTGTGTTTGGTAATTGTGTGTTCCATGTAGGGGTCTTGCAAAATGGTGAGAAATAGACTGTTGGGTAATTAGAGGTGCGGATGAGGCATTGACCTGCTGTTAAACAATGACCAACACTCTGAAAACCTCTACCTCCGACCATCTACACTGACGATAAAACTAAAACAAACCGAACAAACAAGATAAGAGTGTTATGCATGTCATTTAAGTAAATGCCACTGGTAGAAACGGATCCTGTTTTCACGTGGCCTCTCTGTGATGTGTCCATGCAGGGGGTCGTTCTCTGAGGTTTACATGGTGAGAGAGAAGAAAACGGGTCAGCTTTACGCCCTGAAGTGTCTGAAGAAGAAGCACCTCACTCACAGCAATCTGGAAAATGAAATCAACGTGCTGAAGAGGTAAAATTCACACATTTTCAGAGTAATTCATGGATCCATGGATTTATTTTAGTAAACAGAAAGTCTGAAAAAGCTGAGTGTTCCTTTTCTTCACTGTTTTTTTAACTAATCTTTTTTAGTAAGCTCTTGTAAATAAAAGTTTAACAGCTAAAATGCATCTTTGTCTTTGTCTCTCTCCCAGGATAAAACATGATAACGTCGTAGGATTGGAGGACTTTTACGAAAGCCAAACACATTACTACCTTGTCATGCAACTGTAAGTGGACTCTTTCCTTTTGTCACATCGCTAAATTGAACAATAGCAAAAAAAAGAGAAAAAAAATCACATATTAAACCGTATGTCTTTTATTAATTTTTTTAGCAAAATTTTCAGTATGCGACTACCAATAAAGGCATTACCTAAAAGATGATGTTCATTATAATTAGCCAAAGCTTCTGATAACAATACATTTAAAATGTAATTGTTAAAAAATAAATAAATAAAAATCAGTTAATGACAAATTTGTTGGAACAAAGCAAAAAAAAAAAAAAAAAATCAACACTTTTAAACATGTCACCACAACAGACAACAGAATATTATTCCTAACATTTTGGGGATCTTGCAGGTCATTTTACCCCATCAGCTTTGAGCAGAAAGTAAAGACAGAAATCATAGCAGATTTCTAGAAAGGTTGAAAATCTGATCTTCCTCTTTTTTGTGTTCGTGTGCATGAACAGGGTGTCCGGCGGTGAACTGTTTGATCGCATTTTGGACAAAGGGGTTTACACTGAGAAGGATGCCAGCAAAGTGATCAAACAGGTGCTGGAGGCTGTCAGCTATCTTCATAAAAACGGCATAGTGCACAGAGATCTGAAGGTTAGCACACACATACACACACACGCATGCACCCCCCCCCTCCCACACACACACACACAGCCTGTGCAGGTATAACCTTCACAAGTTGAAAGATGATATTTGTGTCTGGTCATTTCTTCACACTTTTCACTACAAAGATCATGGTCAGTGACTCACTGAAAAGTCACAGTCGCATTTTCTTTTAGCAAAAAAAGAAAATAATAATAGTAATAATGAAAAGCTGTTTAAATCAGTATTGTAAATGCTCACTATTTATGGTAGATAAAACTAAAGCAAATAAATTAGGCTAGTGATTTCCAGATACACAAGTGAGTAAAAGTTTGGTATGAAAGTAAATATGTGTCACAAGGATTTGAATAAATAAAATGCCACAAAAATTTTAATGATGTATATTTGTACTTACTCTGTCAGTGTTAAAATATATTCAGAATACATTTTTGATCTAAAGAAATTGTCATTGTTATGACAAGCTAAAAAAAAATCACATTACTTTTCAAATCGATCACATTTTCAGTTGCTGGGTTCTCAGTTTAACTTTTCAGTGTTAAAAAATTCTGCATATCAAAATTTCAAGTTTTTAAAATTCAAATGCAATGTTGTCAATCCGTTCATGCAGAGGCACAGACTTACTCCCATAGTTGTATGTTCTCCTTTAATCTCGTTCCTGTGGTTGCAGGTTAGTATGAAGTTAGTAAAGTTCTCATCTTTTACGTATCTTCGTCTGTTTGCACAGCCTGAGAACCTGCTGTACTACAACATGGATGAGAACGCTAAGATCATGGTCAGTGACTTTGGTCTGTCTAAGACACTTGAGCATGGAATCATGTCTACCGCCTGTGGCACCCCAGGTTATGTTGGTAAGTGAATTGTAACTTTATAAACCTTGTGTGAATACTGTCTTCATGTAATTTATTTGCTGATTTTCAGTAGTGAAACTCCAAATGAAATTAGAATCTGCTCATTTGTAAAGTACTTAGCACACCACCAATGAAGGCAACTTGTTTCCACCCAAATCACCATCTTTGAGTTTAATGTTTTATCTGTCAACGTTTAGAAGTTTATTTCAGAGGCAAAAAAGGATGCAGACTCCAGTAACGTAAAAATAAATTACATTAACAGAATAGAATATGAAATGAAGTCACAAATTTTGATCCTCTTGACATAAAAATAAATACTAAATGTTATAGTGAATTCTAGATTACTGAAGATGTAGAAAAGCCCAAACAGGTCTGACAAAAAATTATCTTTTTTGTCAGTAAAATCACAGAGTAGTGAGATGCAAACTTTAAAAAGACCCATTGTTAGGGGTGAAAGCTGAGTTTGTAAATTTTTTTATTTTGCGAAAATTAACTCAAAATCCACCTGTGCATCACTTGTTTAGTTGCATTCACATAGGACCTTTATAATACATTTCATTTTGCATAACACAAAGTCTTAAGCTGTTTTTGGGGCCTGCCCATAGCAACGCCTGGCAGGCACCTATTGTTCTACACCCTGTAGAATGTCTCTTTATTTTTATTATAAATATAGTTTATTTTTCTTCCATGACCGTTAATGCGGCTCATACCAACAGTTTTCTTTGTGTAACATGGTGGCTTGACATTCTTAATGGGAAGTGTTTTTAACCCGAATGTTTTTCATTTAAGCTCCTGAAGTTTTGGTTCAGAAGCCCTACAGCAAAGCAGTGGACTGCTGGTCCATTGGAGTTATCACATACATCCTGTAAGTATGTTTCACCTCAGTAACTTTAACTCTGGTCATAACCGGGTTGTAAGCAGAGCTTCAAGATACAAAAAGAACAAACACGAATAAGAGAGGGGAAAAAATATAGTACAGACGAATGATTAATAACATAACCCGTTCAACTTTTTTTTTGCAAACAAACTATAAATTGGACCTTTAAGTTTCTGTGCAAATTTGTACATTTTTGTGTACATCTGTTTAATTCTGCAATATTATATTATATAGGTTCATAGCTCAGCTGGGGGAGACTGTCAACAGGGCACCTGTTGGGGCGCACTTTTCAAGTTTTACAAATCACAGAACTTTCATCTGATCAATTCCACTTTCAAACAACCAGATTCAATACAACTTTTTTCATTCAGATCCATTGGTTACATCACCTGTTTGGATGGTAAATTACATGAGGCACAGAAAACTGCAGAGACACAGAGTGACGTAGCTAATTTTGCTCTATGTTCTGCAGACTCTGTGGCTATCCTCCGTTCTTTGAAGAGAACGAGACTCGTCTGTTTTCAAAGATCATGAGGGCCGAGTATGCCTTCCATTCACCTTTCTGGGATGACATCTCTGAGTCAGGTAAGAACAGATCGCAACATGTCTGTGTTACCAATGAAAACAGCAATACTGTGGTAGACTGTCTGACAAACCCCGCACCACTTGGCCCTTCTGAACTCCGACCCAACAAGTCTTTTCAGATTACTTTCAGAATAAAATTCTTTCCTTTCTTGATCAGTGAAGCACTTTGGATTGCCTTATGTGGCAGCGATGCTATATAAATAAACTTGCCTCTCTTTGGCTTGCATAGGGCAGGATTTGTTCACATAATCCTTAGGATTAGCATATTTAATCAAGCATACCGTGACATCAGCCTCTGGAGACATTTATAGTGGTTTGACCTGCTGGATTATGCCAAATATAGTTGCTACACGCACTGAATAGCACCTACCTACCATACACTTGTGGGCCCCTTACTGCAGTTCTACCAGAGCAGATCCTGTCACGGACCCAGAGATCGGAGACTTAAGGGTCTCAAGGGCATGCTACCCTCCAGTAAAGGCTCGAAAAACCCAGAGGCCTCGACTTCATCAAGAAGCCACCAGGAGTGAGCCAACATAACCGAGCACCCAACCCAAACACTGAGAACCACCAACATGCCGGTGGGTGCCTCTACCCACCGGCATGGGTCCCTGCCACTGGCAGGGAGTGTGTCAGGCCTACTCCTCCTCCCGGTCCCCAACCTCACATGTGGAACATAAGACGGGGGTGTGGAAAGATCCCAAGCCTCTTTCTGATCTTTCTAGAATGATGTTTCTAGAATCTACCATGTATGATAAGCCTGAGATGCTTTTCTCAGGCTAAATGTGTCACCAAGCAAATCATAGCGCACTCTCCGCCACCACTGTACTGAATTCACTCACTTCATGCCTTTCACATGCCTTTTGTGCTGCTTGCTGATTTCAGTGTCTCGGCCGATATCTACAACATGGATTTAAACATTCAGCTTATGCTACCTGCTTGGCTGTCTGATCAGAATATACAGATACAATAAATATTTCTGTGCATTTTGTTTTCTTGTTCTAATTACCATCGCAGGATCAGTTTGCACAATATTTTGCAATTACAGTGGACCATTTGGAATGTTAGTATGCTCCATGAACATTTCAGTGACTCTTAGCAGTCTAAATGAGTGACTCTAAAAAGCACTTAAATAACACCAGATGTTTAAACATCTTCAGATTTAGCCTCAAGCATAAAGTTTCTGCCTCGTGTGTCAACAGCCAAAGACTTCATTAGGAACATGATGGAAAAAAACCCCATGAAACGCTTCACTACTGAGCAGGCACTCCGGCATCCCTGGTGAGTTCTCCCTCTTAACCACAAACAGGCTTTTAATCTGTTTTTCAAAGTGGTCCTGCTAACATGTTCTACTGATGTCCTTTCAGGATTGCTGAAAACACAGCCAACGACCTGGACATCTATCAGTCTGTCTGCGAACAGATGGGGAGAAACTTTGCCAAATCCAAATGGAAGGTTAGTGATCCCATTGCATGCTGCTATTATACCATAATTAGATTTAAGATGATTGATAGATAATAATACTTTATTGATCCCTGAAGAAGGTGTTTGGTTGGGAGGGTTAAGGGGACACAGCACACAACAACAATAAAAAAAGTATAGTAATAAACATAAACGAGTGTGAAGACACAAACACTTACCATGAAAAAGGGACTGATAAAAAAGAAATGTTTGCTACTTCCCCCAGAGATTTCTATTTGTCGCTTTAAAATTGTTTATTTTAACTTTAATGAATTAAACTTTTATTGTGACGGATGAGAAACGGTTTTCATAAGGAGTTAGATTAAGCAATTAGTAATCGTCCTTTTCTCCACTCTCTCTCATGAAGTCCTTTCTCTCTATGCGTTGTCCCACAGCAAGCTTTCAATGCAGCTTCAGTAATCCACCACATGATGAAACTGCAGCTGTCCCACAGTGAGCCCTTCCCCTCGGCCCTCTCTCTGCCCAACATCGTAGTGGAGTCTGCCTCTGAGGCCAACTCTGAGCTGCCGCATCCCTGCTGCGACGAGGGGGACCCCCTCGATCCCAACGGGATCCCCATTGTGACGGCGAACCATTCAAGGAGCGCTAACGCAGAGTCAGGCAGAGAGGCCTGTCCGCCCTTCAGATCCAGTCACAGCGAGCCTGGCAGCACGCCTGCCGTCACAGCAGATCCAAGAGACGCTGCCCGTAGCTTCCATTCAGAAGGGGACACTCATTTCAGACCGTCTCCCAGGTGAGAGCTGCTGCCCTTCCCTGTCATGTTTTCCCCCCAAAAAAACAGCAACACAAAAAACTGTTTTTTTTTTTAGATATACCATGTGAAATACTGTGAAAAGAAGTATGGAACATGTTCCCAGTTTAAATATTTCTCCTGGACTTACTGAGACAGGATTTACAGCAGATGCCCACAATAGTAAGGAAGTCACAGCAAATTAGTCTACAAATGAAGTTAGGAATGAAAATTGGATCGACACATGAGTATTTATTCAGAAATGTGTTAAGTATTTTTCACTCAAATCATCAGTGGTTTCCACAGACTTTTTGCTTTTTTTAAGAATCAATGAAAGGTTTTCATGTGTTTGGGAATATCATCTTTCTTGGATATTGTACAGTGTCGTTCTTCTTCCAAACATGGTGTGCCCGTCGCCTCCAACTAATCTGGTGTTGGCCTCCTTTGTACAGTCTATACTGTCCTAATATTTCACTGGCTTGTCCAAATTTTTAGCAGCAAACTTTAAACAAGATTCAACATTCTTTACTTCAGCAGTGGAGTCTTGCGCATTGGGTGCTCCTTTGTGGATGAGCGGATTACTTGTTGTACTTACAGGGGAAATGCTTGATATTTCTAGCTTCTTTTCTCTATTGTTTTTACTCAGAAATTTTACAAAGGCCACCTGACCATTGCTAACGTGTGGTGAAAAGTTCACCTCTGGATTATGGCTGAGTAGAACATCCCAGAGTTTAGAAACGCAGCTGTAGTTGTTGCCATTAGCAACATTAAGACGTTTTGTGAGGATTTCCTTTGATCTACCAGCTGTACGCCTCGTCACAATAATTTGGTCTCAAGGATTCTTTTTATAGACTATCAGTTTATATTATAAAATCTGATAGTGATTTCCACATAAAAGCTGGGAAGCTTTCAGAATAATGACAGATTATTGATATCAGTACTTGTTTCCCGATTCTCAAAGGTTTGACGTAACGTTTTTGGACTAATTTGGTTTGACACCTTGTGAATGTATCAAACCAATGCTTGTGAATGTGTGAATTTACTTGAGTAGATGTGAATTTTATCAATGCCCTCATTAGACAGAAAAAAAAGCGTCACCATACCTTTCTTCAGATTGAACACCACATTCCCAGGACTGAGCTCTCACAATGCCCTTGTTTTGAGCTGCGCTGTTCATTTTTAAAAAATCTTTATTCAAATGGATTCTTGTTGTGTGTTGCGGTGCAGCGTGGATGTTGTGGGTCCGAGGAAGGTCCAGCCGCTTCAGTCTGGAGTCTGCACAGTCATGTGATGAAAGGAGTCTCCTCTGAAGGTAAAATATCATCCCTCCTGTTGTAGCATTCAGATTATTATCTTTTTTTTTTTTACCCCTTTTCTGATTCTTGATTTGTGTTTTTTTTTTTTTGCAGTTAGCTTGAGTGCGTGATCCTCACCAGCATGCTGCTGAACGCCATCACTCTGTATGCTGCAGATAACAACAAGCCCATTGGAGTTTGTTCTACGACTTCAGATTCAGACTCAGAGACAGTATGCACACAGTAAATGTTTAAAATTTAAATGAATATGTTCAAAGATAGACACAGATTGAAAATGATTATTCATTGATAATGAAGCCCAATGCGTAACATTAAGACAACTCTGTGCTTGTCTTATATAGACATAGATAATTGAAATAACGTGCTATATTTATATACCACAATTTGGTTGGAATTGGAATGGCATTAAGACGTATTAACTTCAAAGTCCTGTCATTTGTGATCCATTTGTGTCTATTGTGTCTTTGCGTATTTGCTCTGTTTGTCTACTGTATTTCTGGCATTGCCAGGAACCCAATGAAGGCCACCGAAGAGTTCAAACCTGTTTTTGAACTCTTCAAAAACACGATTGCAGTATGATATGCAAATGACTGGCTCTATTCTGAGTCAGTCATTTGCCATTTCACACATGATCCCACTGTATTAAGTGATCTCATTTGTCCCACTGCCTATGTCAGTGCATAAAAATGCAGCTATAAGCGACAGTTTGAATGAGCTTATGGTAAATCACCAAAGTTCATGCAATCTTTGAAAATGCTTAGGCATTTCAAAAATATGGACATGAACATTTTGGACATTGACAGTGTTTTGGGCCTGCTCTGTGTGCTGAATCACGCTGACGCGAATGTTAGTAAAACCTTGTCACAGCATCACTGAATGACATCAGAAGGCTGGTTGCTGTGCTTTTCTCTCACACTCCTGTAAGCTGCTCTCTTAACTAAAGTGATAAAGTGCCACAAGCTGGTGAAAAGATTCTGTTAACCCTAGAGATGCACCGATAACAGAATCTGTGGTCAATCTCAGTCCTGTTTTTCCTTTTTTTTTTTCTAAAGCTTCGATCTGCCAATAAAGACTTAAACACACCAGGATCTTTTAGAATCCATAACTAAATGTTAAATATTTTAGTCCAGCCTTTGTGCCACAAGTACAAAGACTGGTATATTCAAGTTACCTTTCAAGACCTGACTGTAGTATCCTACATCAGACATATGCTGCTTCTTGGCCTAGTCCACCTTGAAATTCTTTAATCTCAATGTTTTTTTTATTTATCCTCCTGGTAAAATAAACGTTAAATAAAAACTACAATTAAAAGTATATTTGACCTGTTAGTGCTTCAAACATAAATCTCGGTGTGTTTCTCCTGGATAGTCCGGATCATTATCCGGTCTAACTAAGTTGTACCGAACAGTGGTCAACATTTCCAAATCCAGAATGTTCTCATTCCAGGATAAAGGCTCAAAAGGCTTGAACAGAGCAAGGTGGCTGTAATGTGGTCAGCCTTTCTAGTAGCTCGACTTGCAACTTCCAAGTTCAAAAATAAGTTCTCATGGGAGGGTGTGACTTTCACACCAGAAACAAAGATTAAGCAGCAGGATGATATGCAAAGCCAGGCGTTTTCAAAACGTCTCATTGATACTGAAAATGGCTGACTACTTTGAATTTTCTTCTTCGTCAGAACTTCTGCATCACAGAGTGTTGAGTGGTGGCGCTTTCTGATCAGAAACAGATCTGATCTTATTGTCGCTAAACGGCTTTTCAACGTTCAGCGATTGGTAACAAATCGTCCTCTCCGACCAGCCGCCCATTTCTCGGTGCATCTCTAGTCAACACTAGTGATGCCATGTAAGACTGTATTTCCGTATAGAGTACAGTGCATTTTTGTATTGTTTTCACATTAAACATATTGTAACTATTGCTCCTGTTTCTCTTTGAATCGGGGTTATAATAGTTTGGGGTTTTACAGGATAGTTTAGCTTTATTATGTTTGTCTACTTCAGCTAGTTTTAATTCATTTTTAGAGTGTGTTTGCTAGTTTTTATTAGGTATTTAAATATTGCATAGTTTTAGTTTAGTTTTTATTAGTTGGAGTAGTACTTTTAGTTTTTCATACTTTGGCTAATTTTTAGGCACAAAATTCAAAAAGATCAAAGTATTGTAACAACCGACTTCGAAAGGCTAAGAAAATAGATTCATAACACAAAACCAAAGATATTCTATCTATAATTTCAGTTTTACAAACACAATATCGTTCCAGTTAATTATAGTTTTTCTGCCTTAATTTCTGATTTTATTTATTTCATTTAATGAAAACGTTTTCTCAATTTTAGTTTTGTTATTTGGTTAGTTTTAATTTAACTTTAATTAATTAATTAATTATTAACTTTAAAAACCTTTGAATAATTAAAAAACAACCAAGAAAATCAAACTCTAAACAACTCTCACACACTTAACAATAGACAAGAATTTATTTTAGAAGTGCACAAAGAGCAGATGCAAACCAATAAAAAAATAAATATTGTACAGTATCAGTGACCCTATTGTTCATTTTTGAAAAGTAGAACAGTTGTACCACATGCTAACAGTGGAGGAGAGCGTAGAGTGATACACAGATTGCTATATCCCTGAATAAAGAATGATTTTGTTGAAAAAGTGCTATGCAAAGAGTGCAAATATATAAAAAAATATGTTAGGTTAGGGTTTTAATGATGACCGAGCAATAAGAGGTGCAACAGTGCCACATTGCGTAGGCGATTTAGGCTGAACAGCTGCGGAGTTCTTCGGCTCGTTTTCGGATCGCTTGTAAGATGTCCTTCAGCTTGGTGTCAAGTCCTTCCAGCTTGGCAGACTTCTGTGTGATCTCGTCCTGCAGTCCTTTCAGGGAATCTGCTTTTCCTGGAGAGTGGATGAGAAAACCAGCGTCCGTCAGAAAAACTCCAAATGTCTCAGAAACCATCATATAGACCGCTTCCTCCTGGAAACGAATAACTAAAACACTCTCTGTTATTAAGCAACTGAATTTTCTAATTCCTATTTTTTACATTATGATGGAAGAATTGCACAGGAACAAAAAACAACATTTGGACGGTCAATCAGCATCTTAAAACAAGCATGGAACTGGCAACCAAAAGCATCCAATAGTTGCGTTCAATGAAAAAAAGGTCAAAAGTTTGCCATGATTCAAGACAATCTATCGGTGAAGTAGCATTCCTGCGTTACCTTCGAGAGCATCTGTCATGTCGCGTGTGGTGTTAGTCAGAGTTTTAGCTTTCTCCTTCAGCTTCTCCACTCTCTCTGTCATAGGCGTCGTCTCTCCTGGAGTTCCAGGCCCCGCTTGGTCTTTAAGACGGTCGACCTGCTCCTCCAAATTCTTTAAAATCTGAAAATACACACACCGCTGTCAGCGTGAGCATATGCACAAATATACGCAGAACATTGAGCTTCGTTTAGCCTGGTGTTAGCGGATATAACAGAACATTATGCTGCTGAGACTCAAACGCCCTGAACACACTTGTTCTATATAATTAGATATTGACAGCATCAGAATCTAGACTTAATATGTCTAATGTTTACTTGGTCTATGTTTCGTCTCTCATTTTAAGGCCCACCCTCACACTTATACTCTCAGGGACCTTCCTGTGCCAAATGGTAGCATGCAATGAAAAGTAGATAGAATTATATTGGTATATTTTAGAATAGAAATTTTATATTAGCTCTGTCTAACCTTTCTGGATTTCACACCACTGTTCTGCCTTGTCAGCTGCCAGCTGGTGACTATTCTCAGCTACTCAAATAAAGACTGATTCTGTTTTTCCTGTTAAAGGGACGTCTTTTCTTTCCACTGTTACCACCTGCTTGCTCAGGAGGAAAAAAGATAACTAGCTGTTGCTTCTTAGATAACTTAGCATTTAGCATTAGATTAGCAACGGACTTTGGTTTTTCTGTATCCTAATTAGGACGGAGTTTAACCCAGAGCAGCTGGATCTGGAGACAGCATATTGCCTGAATATGGTTGGGATGAATTAAGACTTATATGAAAGATATTTGGACAATATCAGATTATAATTTTTTTAGGAGCGCCGGGGGGGGGGGGGGGCTTAAATCCTTGCTAGCGCTGAAATGTGAACAGCAGATGTATTCATAGGCACTCTCTTGGGGAGGAGATCTAGTTTTTAAAGGACTAGTACAGACAGAACGATGTAGCCTTAGCGACGTCAGAAACAAGGCACCCTGTAGGGGGTGATGTTTTCCCCGTAGAGTCCTAATGTCAGATGGACATCATTTTTATTTCCAGGTTTGGAAACCTGTTTGTGCACTTTTTCATTCTCTGTGTGAGATAAAAGAAATGCAGCAGAGCTGAGGAAACAAGGAGGACCAGAACAGTCACACGGGAATAACCGGCTTCAGTTTGAAGTCGAGTTAACCAGATCTCACCGGTTGAGCTGCGGCTGCCTCCTCCTCAGCCTTCCCTGCGGTCTCCAGAGCTTCAGGAGCCTTCTGCTTTGCGTCCTCCAGCAGCTTCTTCAGCTCCTCCAGCTGGTCTTTCATCGGTGCTGTCAGTGCTTCTGTGTCGTTCAGCGCCTTCTCTGCTGGCTTCAGCGCCTCGTCGGCCTTCGTCCACAACAGAAGGGTTAACAAATCTCAGCGGGTTTCATTGACTTTACTGAAATAACTGGGTTATTGAGAAACGTTAGAACACTTCCTACTTGTTCCAGGTCGTCAGTGACGTTTTTGATGAGGTCCAAGCTGTCCTGCAGTTTTTTTTCCAAGTCAGAGAGGGTGTTGTTCCCTGAGTCTAAGTCTCCCAGGAGTTCGTCCAATTTGTCATTGGGTTCCAGCGCCTTGACCCTGTTAATGTGTCACATAAACAGATTTTCTCTCATTCACACATTGATGACATGTTGATTTGGACCGAGTTATAATGTTTGTTTGTTTTTTTTCCCCGGATAATTCAAATTTCCTCCGGTGTTAAATGTTCGCCCTGACCTGGCCTCCTCCGCCTCCTTCAGCAGCTTCCTGGCTGTGTCCAGCTGGGGCTTGGCCTCCTTCAGAACGTTCTCGGTGCTCGGCAGTTTTGCAGCCAACTTTTTCAGCTCCTCCAGCTTCTTCTCCAAGTCAGGCAGGTTGACCGGCAGGCTGGTATTCAGAATCGACTCGCTTATCTGCTGAACCTGGGTCAGGTTGGTAGATGGATCTAGACGCACAGAAAAGTTGAAACGCTCGAGTGAATTTCTACGCAACGACGCTAATCACAGCGATCACCGCGACCTAGAAGGATTTGTACCCGTCAGAAAGTCTTTGATGTCTTGAACAACGTCTTGCATCTCCTTCAGGTCCATGTCCAGCCTGTCTCTGGATGTGTTGGTTTTGTCTGACAGGTCTTTCGCTACTTGCCTCACCTCGTCTGCTTTGTCCTCTGCTTTCTGAAGCTGCAGAGAAAAGTACAATAAAATAAATTGAAGAGAAAATCTAAAAAAAAAAAAAAACGAATCCGTAAATCAATGAACAGTAAAAATCTGTGGTGATGAGGATGGAGTGGGTACCATCTTTTCAGCCTCCGTGATCTTCTGACTGATGTTGGCCAGACGGTCCTTCACATCCGTAACGTCGGCGTCGGCCTTTTTGCTTAGCGGCAGCGCACCGACGCACTGCGTCCCATTCTGGCAAAGCGGGCTTCCCTCTGGAGGACACAGAGCGTCCCCCTCACACTGCAGAGGGGTGCAGGGCTCGGTCCGAGCACTGCCACACACCTGGAGAGAGGAAGTCACAAATCTGATAAGACGCACATCAGATTTTTTTGCCGCACGTCTCATTAACCACTTTCCTGTCAATTCACTTTCAAATAAAGAGTCAACAAGATCTTTTTTTGTAAAAAAGATCAGAATGTAAACAACAATTAATTTCTTTTTGAAACAAGAATTTTTTTCTTGTTTCTAGCTGCTGCAGCTAGCGGTTATTTACTAGTCGATTATTCTTACGATTAATCGGATAAAAAATTGTCATATTTTCCAAATTTGTTTTTTTTAATGCAATATTAAAAGTACATTAAAAGAACCCAAATATAAACAATACTTAATAGTTAATTCCATTTTGAAACCAAGAATATTTTTCTTTGTTGCCTAAAATGCAATAAGAGAGGAGTAAGAACAATCTTCGTTTGATCGGCCGTGACGGTTACCTGCTTAGCAACAGGCGTGAGGTCTGGCTGGGAGGACATGTTGTTTTTCAGCTGGGTCAGGTCTCTGGTGTTGTTTGGCTGCACTTGATTCTGAATGTCCTCCGTCTCCTTTCGGATGTCTTTCGCCTCCTTCACCGTGTTCTCAGTCGAATTCACTTTCTTAGCCGCATCTGTCGAGTCATCATATGCATTCTTGACGGTATTAAGATCTCCTGTGTACAAAGGTTGGAAAACAAGTTCAGAATTTGACCCAACACCGGCAAAGTAAAACATTGTTTTAGATGATATCCTCTTCCGGTTGCTTTTATTAAAACTGAACCACCAAGGTTGAGCCAACCTGCATCGTCGGGGTCGACGATGGTCCCTGTGGAATCTTTCTTGGCTTTATACATTGCAGAGATGCTATCCAGCAGATTCTGCAGTTTATCCAGCTCCACTTCCAAACCAGGATCTCTGAGTGGAGGAGGAAGAGCATCATCGACCTTGTCCAAGTCACCCCTGAAACAAAACAGAAAATGATCCATTAGTGGAAGGAAAAGGTTTTGAGCTGAAGCATGCATTGGACCTCAATGCCAGTCTTTGAAACTCACATACAGAGATGTGCGAGAGTATTTGTCCTTTAAAAGGTTTCTTCTGCTTTTTCTTTTTATTTTGTCACACAGGAATATTTAAGATTGCTAAACAAAATGTTCATATCAGACAGACTTAACCTGACTAAATAGGTAAGCGCCGTTTTCTAACATTTGCTCTTTTATTAAGACCTAATGTTATCTAAACCAACCAAGTTATCTCCACCAACTAGTTGAGTCAGTTTAGTGCTGCTCATACGATGTCATTTTTCTGAAGTACCGTATTCATTTACAAAGACTTTGGAAATATGTTGCTATTATCAAACTATTAATGTTGGCTGTGAAATGCCTCTTTCTTATTGTTGGACTTTGAACAATAAAAGCTGATCAAGGCAAGAGAGGCCTGCTACCGTTTGCTTTCACATCTCTTAGCCTACTTCCTGTGGTAAAATGTTCCATACAACTATATTTTTTTTTAGTTTCCCAAATCTGGTAGTAACCTGCCTGGCACGATTCTTCACTTCTCATGCCGATACAGTAGAAAGTATTTGCTGGTATCGATCCAATACAGAAAAAAGTGCAGAATTGACTTTAAAGGTTTCTTTAAAAAAAAAGCACAGGCATGAATGCACAAAATTACATTTCTTTTTAGGACTCTGCACCAGTAAAGTGCACATAAACATACCAACAGCTTCACAAGCTTGGTCAAACATGCAAAACCAGCTTTCATTTGTTCAGTCGGAGCAGTTCGGAGTCGAACAGCCAATGGAAAATAAACTGACTAAAACTATAGGTTGACATCTTGGTCAAAGACGAAAACATAAATTGCAACAAACCTTCTTTCAAATGGTTCAGAAAGTGAAATTAGAATTTCTAAATGTAATGTAAAAAATAAATAATAGAGCATGATGCCATTCAGAACACAAAGCACAGAATTAGACTGAACAGATCTGCCTTTATGGATTGGGTACATTTTCTCCGTGTATCGTCCCGATATTGAAAATCGGGATGATACAGATATGAATATCAGATTGGTACGTCTTTAAGTTCCTCCCTTTACTGTACATAACTGGAACATATAGTCAACACATACTATTTCAGCCGCTCCTCACCTCAGCTTGTTGAGCAGGAACTGAGCATCTTCCAGCTGCGTGACAGTCTTGGGAGGTCGGGATATGGACACCCTGACCAGTTCTAGGCCGGCCTCGAGCTCCCGGAAGCGCGGCCCAAAGCTGCCGAGATCCCCGCCGCCTCCGGGAAAAGACGGCAGTCTGAGGGAAAGCTTGTCCAGAGCCAGGCTGACGTTCCTTCGCTGGGAGTCCATGATGAAGAAGCAGCCCGGACAAGGTTCACAGCTGGGGAACGAGTCGCAGTACTCGCGACCGCAGGAGTCGCAGCGGGGCCCGGTGACATCTGGTCGGCACAAACACTGTCCTGTTTTCCTGTTGCACACTTCTGGAAGGGTTCCCGCTCTGTCACACTGACAAGCTGTAGACAGACACATACAAGGTTTTGATTATGGAAGCAAAAATAGGGTGAAATATCATAAAAAACGAAGCAGGTGACTCACATCGGCAGCCAGACAGAGGGGACCCATATGAGCCGTCTGCGCACTGACTGCAGGTCCTTCCTCCAAAGTCTCGCTTGCACTGACACTGACCTGTCCGCTGCAATGAAACACACTCACAGTGTCAAATATCCCGGCTCAGAACATGTTCTATATTTCTTCCTCTATCTGCAAAAAGACTTTTTCAGCACTTTTCATATTCTGTGCGCTCATTTGGGGGCACAAGCTTAAGATGTTTTCATCTTATTTCACATTTTGTGTGTATATCTATTGGTGTTTTTGTTTTGGAGGCTTTTAACATTTAAAGTTGCTTCCTGAAGAGGCCCTCCAATATCAAAGACTTTGATTTGGTGACCAAAGACAGGTTGTTAAAAAAATACTAGAGGAAATGCGCAGAAAGCCAGTTATCAGTTTGACTGTTGTAGTCGACTAATCATTGAGTGGGGAATAAAATACATCTCCTGTCTTGGAAAGAAATCAAATTCACTTTTTGCATGTTTCTGTAATTCCATTTTAGTATCTCCTGCTTCTAGAAACACACCAAGAGCAAAAAATATATATAATAATAATAATTATTATTATTACTAAAAATAGCCTGTGTCACAATTTGTCACCTAGCAACCCCAAGCCAAGTCCAGCCCCTCACCTGACAACCAACAGTAAGTGAAGCTCAACCCACTTTATTCTTCTCTAACCTCGCAAATATATATATACAAAAAAATATATTTTTGTGTGCTGAATTATTGTGCTTCTGCTTCCGGGTCAAAGATGTACGGTTGTACCACTGTGCGTCTGCTAGTGGCCATTTTCACGTGTCTGAGGTCCTACTGTAAACTCTGAGTTTGGAGGGTTCACTCCTCTATGAGCTCAAGACAGGAAAAACTGTTCAGGTGAAATCATTTTGTGTATTAAATGGAACATATTTTTTATCGCCCACAGACCCATCCTAGCTAATTAAAGGAAGCTAGGATGGATCCGCACTGAATGTTGTCAGTGCGGATCAAGCACTGAAGCATTTAGAGGGCAGAGAAGAGCTTATTCCACTTCAAAAACTCAAACGGAGTCTGGAAAAAAGTGAAAGATGGATAAATACCTCTGTCTGAATCCTGCAGTCTAGAACCAACATTCACCTCTTAATAGTAATTTTGTGAAATAAACTCTTGTGTGGATGTTGTTGCCTTAGGGAAAAAGAAACGTGCGTTTCCAAAAGTGTTTTGACAAAGGTCAGACGGATGGAGTTTGCGTCCCAGGGCTGTGTTGAAGCGGCGGACCTGAACGGGTTTTCTTACCTCGTCACAGGTGTCACTGGTTGACCAGGTCGGGTCACAGCCACACGGTTCGCAGACCTGTGACTGGGCCGGCTTCCAGTAGCCTTTCAAACACACGTCGCAGGTCAAGCCGTGGAAATTTGGGCGACAGGGACATTGACCGCTCACAGGGTCACACAGCACCGACAGGGAGCCGACCGGAGAACAGGAACATTCTGCAGAGTGGGACAAACCAGCGTTAGACAGAGAGCCGGCTGACCGCCAACACGACACCGCCGGACAAGAAACAAGAGCTGACAGGAGGGAGAGAGGCAGGCAGCTGCTCTTCAGCAAAGCAAACCTCAGAAAGGTTGACCATAGGTCTGGGAGGAGCATTTAAGAACATTTCAAAGCCATGATCAGGGCCTGACCAAGCCTTTTTGGGGCCCTAAGCAGTTGTTTCTTTCCTGGGAAAATATCAACAGCAGATGATTTATCACTCCTAAACTACTATCACATTATTAGTATAATTTCTAAGTAGCATAAATTATACCTTTTCTATTATGACTAAGAGTTTAGTATTAGAGGTAAAAACAAAACAAAAAAATCATTTGGATTCTGAAATGCAGATGGATGCTTGAGTTTTTGTTCAGTGGTGTTTAGTTATGATTTAGTTTCTAGATGAGTGGCTTCAAATCTTTTTCTCAACAGGAATAAAAAGCACGACATGCAGCTGCCTTCCTTTGTTCTGCTTCTCGCCGTCTGCGCGTCAGATGACTCACTTTTGCAGCCCATGGGGTCGGACGAGCTCAGGCTGTGGAAACCTTTTTTGCAGCGGTCGCAGTAAGGGCCCTCCACATTAGCTTTGCACTGACAGGAGCCGGTGGTTTCCTCACACTGGCCCCCGTTCACCGTCCCCTCCGCATTGCAGACGCAGCCTGGAGCCAACAGAACCCGGATTGTCTCAAACACGGCTTTGTCTTTTAACACTCTGCGCTGGGAAAATTTTTTTAAATCGGCCTCTTCACTTACGTATACACGCATCAGGACGATCCATCTGGCTCCGGGGGTTTGGCTGGTAGCCCGGGGCACACCGGTCACACTTTGACCCTGTGGTGTGGTGCATGCAACCATCACATACTCCACCACTCCTCCGCCCACTGGCCTCGTACACTGCTGGGTCGAAGAAACAGCGCTGGGCGTGGTTGTTGCACTCACAGCCTGAGGACAAAGATGGACAGAACTATGGTTACACAAATTCATTAGATTAGTAAGGGTGTGACGCTTATTTCTTTGAAATAGTAACCCTGTGAGGAAAACCTTTATTGAGGTTTGCAGACAGCGTCTGTTACTGAAGGCGCTTTCTACCCTTTGGTGTAGAAAAGGTCATGAGGTCAAGTACAGCTGGTCTAGACTGATCTATTCTAGGTCAGGGGTTCTCTAACTTTCCACACCGTAGACCCCTGGCAGCATTAGCTTCTGGTGGGAACCCCTTTTATAAACAAACAAGATATGCAAAAAAGACAAATATTCATACTTCCATATTTATTACATGCATATAGCATAAGTACTGCTTCATAACTTCTGATTGTCAGGCATCCAGCAGCAGTGTCCGCCACAGCTGGACGGTTCTTGACAGAAACTTCTCCATTTGCTGCAAACTCACCTTATAAATTTAACTGGCAGCCAATCAGAGATGAGCACAGCAAAAAGCATTTCACACTTGACTCAGATCTTATAATAATAATAGAAATAGTTAATTAAATTTGATGCTAACAAATTCTCATTTAAAATTTGTGATTTAATAACTTATTTTCTGTTTTTATCATTTCTTTTCCTCATCTTCACTCCAGCTTTCTAAACGCTCGTCAGCGCCCTCTGGCGGCCACCACTTTAATAGACACTTTACTAGACAGTAACTAGAAACAGGTAACAGTAGTGAGATTTCAGCTGTGGTTAAAGTGATTCTTCAAAGAGGTCAGAACTTTGGCTAATGGGGTTCCATAGCGTTATTTGACAGGGAGCTTCTCACTATATATTTAAATTTTCCTCTCAGTTTATTTGTCACAATTCTGACTGAGGGGTGCAGAAACTGCTTGAAATAATATTCAGATGGTGTGTAAAGATGTGGGAGCAACTTTACGTTGGCAGGTGTGTGTGTTCCCTTTCTCCGCGGGTCTCCAAGGCAGGTCGTTGTAGAAGTCAGCGCAGCGCTCGCAGTTCTCACCGGCGGTGTTATGTCTGCACTCACACACATGACTGACCTGCCAAGACAGCACAGATAAACACTTGGAGTCAGCCGTTCATTCTTCACTCATTGGTTCGGACAAGACCAAAACGTTCATGTTCTTCTATGTGATAAGCTTTTGGGTACAAAACGTAGGACTGCCCTCTAAAAGGCAAGATCAGTAGAATAGAATATAGTTTATTGATCCTCAATGGGAATTTGATTATTAGCTGACAAGCTACTCCATCCAAGGTGTTAATCATTAATAATATAAATATAACCAGATACGACAACAATAAAAAAATATTTATATATATATGTTTATCACTGAGTGTGATGTAAAGATTTAACATTTAAGTGATTCAGAGTTGGACATTTTAAAGGCCGATGGCTGCAGGACCATCAAGTTAAGAATCGGAGAGACAGATAAATGTTTGACCTAGTAACACACAAGAGTCAGATCAATGTAACACACTTGCATCTCTCTAACACAGGATACAAAAACATGCCGCTAAGCATTCTGGGAAATAGTTCCCACCCCTGTCTTTTTTTTTTTTTAGTTTTTTTTAAGTGCTAGCCTAAAATCTCTCATTTATTTAGCTTGTGGAGGTTTGACTAAATTAATCAAAAGTTAACACGACTTACTGCTGGAAGTTGATCTTTCATAAACTCACACATTGACTTAAAGAGTGGAAGATAGTCGACTCAGCTAAATGTAGCTCAAATGTTTTACAGTTTGATGAGAAATTCATCTTAGAATATCACACATCTTTATGAAATGCACACGACACTGAAGCAGAGTTCTAATTTGCTCTCCGCTCCTACCTGTATGGTGTCGGTACCGGGAGAGTTGTATTCCTGTGCCTGGCAGCGGTCAGCATGTCCGTGGCACATGCAGGTTCCCATCACTCTCATCTCCTTCAGGGCAAAAAACTTGCTGAAGGATCTGCCCGGGTATTGGGGCACGTCGCCCAGCTGAGTCAGGGTCACCCGCAGGCCAGTCAGACCGGCCTTATCTGGGGGCAGAAGAATCAGTCAGCAGGCAGCACACACACATCAGCCGGGGGCGTTTAACAGCAGCATGACTCACACACACACATACATACCTTCAATCTTCTGGCTGTCAGAAACCGGAGCATAAAGGTACTGACGCAGCGGGCTGAACTCCATCTGGGAATGACAGGGAGGATTAGTTTGATGTTCACAAGGTGTCTTGAACACAGAGACATTCTGTGTCATTCAGATGTGGATGTCATTCTGCTGAAAAATGACAGAATTCTTAGCCTGGAATCAATTCAATTCTAGCATTGTGCCGATCCCTCCATGCTGGAGTAGATTAGTTGCACAGCTTCTGAAGTTTTTGCAGACTTCAAAATTTTTTTGTTTGGACAAACATACCTGCTGGTTCTGAATGCTGTACAGCTGGAAGGACTTTTGCTCTTGCTTTTTTTTGTTGGTTTTTTTCTTACTTTCAGACAGTTGTTCTGATGCATAGCCTCTGTATCGTTGGGAGCAGCTGATCAGCTTCTCAAATGCTAAATGTAATACCTGAACTATGAGCCCAAATACTCATGATGCAAAACAGGACCAAAAAGAAGGGAAGAGGGCAAGAATCATATCCCGGACTCCATAGTTCTAGAGTAGCACATTACTGTGGAATATTGTCTCTGCTGCCCAAAATTTGAGCCATTAGCATGTCAGGGCGGTCATGAGGCTGACTGACAGCAACAGTCTTCACTCAGAGGTCTTTTGATTCTTTTCAAGACTGACCTCTACTGGAGATCGTTCCTGCCCACAGCATCGTCACCCACCAAGACTCTTTGAAGACACTTGGATGATCTGAGTTATGACAACTCTTTGAGAGTAGATTATGTAAAACGGCAGGTTGTCCTTACCATTTCCTCCTGGTATGGATTGGCATGGGGTTGCAGTGGGTGGCAGTATATCTGCTCCAGACTCATGGGGCTTCTGGTTTGGACCCCAGGGAAAGCTTCCTCACAGTTTTTGGCCAAGTAGAGCAAGGGCTGCCATGTCCGTCCATTGTCCAGAGTTCTCTCTATGAGCAGGGAGTTGGGACGAGGACCCTGCAGGGAAACACGTCAAAAGTTCTTCTTTCCATATATTAAAACAAAACAAAACAAAAAAATAACCCCAGCTTCTGTCTTTTGTCTGGGAAACTTCAGGGTGGATCTTTGTACCTTGAAGTTAAGCAACAGGCTGTCGAGCTGGAACAGATTGTTGAGGTCAAACTGGAGAATGACTGGATCTACCCCTATGGGAAGAAGACAAGGGCTTTGTGTTCTTCATGAAAAATGGTTTTATGAACGTTAGCACTGAGTACTTCCACAGCTCCAGCAATCAGTAGGGAGTATGATCTCAGGCTGTTTCTCTTATTTTCTACCTTTACTGGACTGCCACCACCGGTTTGACCCAGACGTCGAGAGGATGTCTTTCACTGTGTGAGCCAGCTGACTGTCTGGGTTCCTGGAGTCACAAGGGCAGCATTTCATTCTCCGCTGTGAGAAAAGAAAATCAAATAAATGCTTCTGTTGGGTTCACCGACTAACACGGTGGGGGCCACTGGTTTCTCACACCCACAGCATAGTGAGACGTCATCAATTAAGAGAAACACAAATAGATCAACTCTGAGCCATCTTGGCAATATCACCCATTAGCCTCAGACGCACTGCTGATGATGTTTCAAGTTTTAGTTAAATTGCAATTAAAGGCTTTTGAGTTTATGATGTTCATGATCAATGACACTTTGTTCAATGGAGGACGTCTAGAAGCACTGCTGAGAGTCCTACCAAAAGGGTCAGGGAGGCTAATCTGGAAAACTTCAACAGTCTCTTGTGGACCAGCTAGGTTTACACACACAGACTGATGTAAAGTCAAGCCATTTACCAGGTTCAAACACACAAGGCAACCACACTTGCTCTAGCGACGTATACAGGCAATGATCACTGCACACAACGGTTTCATGTGTCAGCTACTGCAGTAGCATTTAGCTACGCTATGCCTCCCTCAGTTAGCACGTATATGTCACAGAGCCATATCATCTAGACCTTTTTTTTGTTGTTTTATTCTTTCTTTTTTGGGATTCCGTACAATCCACTCTTGATCTCAGGTCGCACAAATGTTGTGTAGAGATGTTGGAATATTTCTTATACTTTATGCATATATTATCCTTGTTAGATTTGAACCGAAGTGAATGAAGGAGAGACCAGACCTGTCAGAATTAGAGTTTCATGTTTAAAGTATCATGCAGAAGAAATAAGAACTGGTCGAACAGGGCTCGGGTTTGTCACGCTCATAACCCTCCTTAACATGAGGATGCACTGTTTGTCCAGCAGGTGGCAGTGTATGTACTGGAATCCAATGAAGTGGCTCTAAATAACTGCCTATTATACTGACACATACGCATATAAAGGTTAAATGAGTGTGTCTTTAAATGCTATATTTTTGATTTATTACTACTTTGCAATAGGTTTTAAAATAAAATCAAAAACTAATTTTAAAAAAATATTCTTTTGGATTTAAATAACATCTACATTAGAAAGAGCCAATGAAGGATGGTTTTGTTTTTCATCATTATCACAGACACATTGTCATGCTCAGTCTCACGTACGGTGTTCCTTTTTGAAGATACTAATAAACAGACCATTATCTTATCCTTTGATAAAGTCATTCCATTTCAAACACTCAGAGTTGTACAGATGTCACTTTCACCACCTCAGATGCCTCCAGAGCAGGACTGGGACTTTAAACTTGACTTTGAACTGCATGCAGGTGAGAAGTGATTCAACGTGGAATCTTTTCTGCTGAGAATTGTGCAAATACAGAATATTTACAATGACTTTGTGCCAGCTGCCTGTGCAGAATAAATGTGCCTTCTGCTCTACATTTAGGCTGCAAAGTCCACAGTGGACTCTGAGGTAATTTTAGCTGCAGAATATAAATAAAAAAAGGTGAGGTGACATTTTGACTGATTTTAACAGAAGGGCATTTTAACAAGTAAAGATGCTAAATATAAACTATATGAGGATTCAACCAAAATGTTGCATCTATTGTGCATGTTTGGTCTTACACACTGATGCTATCATCAAAACTTACTTTAAAAGACTTGCAAAATCTCCTTTTTTCTTTATGATCATTACAGCAATACTGTTCTACGATAATTACTTGCAGTTTAAAATATATTTTGCAAAAGTTGGTGCAGATCCTACGAAATACAACCGACTCAGCATTTTTATTGCATAATGCTGTGACAAAAAATAAATAAAATCATGTTGACAAATTGTTACTTAAACTACATCTGAAAAAAAATACTTAATGATATAAGATTAGCAAACGTACACCAGTAAAATGCAAAATTGTTTCTCTGGTCTAAAAAAACAACCAAAACAAAACAACAAATCACACCTGCACACGCCTCTGCACACATACGTGAGCATGTGTCAGTTGTTTATAGGTAACTGTTTAGTTACACACATTTTTCCTAAAATAAGCAAAACCCAAGTAGGAATTGTTGTCTGTTATCCCCCAGAAACACATTAAGTCTATGCACACATTTCAATTTAGCCTACATATTTACTTTATCAAATAAATACGCTAAAGAACTGACTGTTTCTCCAAAACGATTTAGAGGTTTGAATAATGATGGATTTTCCTCTTTGCAAATTTATTTCCAATTTTTCAAACCAAATCACTTTGATACTTTTACCATCGTGGTTCAGGAAGTTCAGCCTCATTTTAATGACTGAAGCAGTTAACCAGCGGTTTGAGGGGATTATTACTGTAAAATTTAATTGGTTGTTATAGTGGCAGAATCTGTACAAAAATAACTAGAGAGGATATTACATTTCATATAAATTTACCCAGAAGTTTGGATGTACAAAAATGACAAGATGCCCAACAGCAGAGGACGACAGATGGAACCGTAAGGAATCTCACATGTGAAAGGTGCTGCAGTTGAAGTTTCTGAAAAGTTTCTGCTCTTCGGGTCTGATCAAAACCAGTTCAGGAAACTTAAAAATCGAACCCATATTCAAATCCATGACAGAAAACAACAGTCCTGTCAAAGGTTGCAGGACCAAAAGCACTAAAACAATAGAATTTACAGAGTCAACAATAGAAGGATGAAAACTTCAAATGTTTAAAAGGGAGCCGCCGTTAAGTACCGACTTAAAATCCTCTGGGAGTTTTTACAAATTCTGCTGCTGTTAAAAAAATCAGGAAGATGATAAAAGTAATGTTTTATAACCATTAATAGGTAAATAAATAATAATAATAATAAAAACTAGCTCTCAAGCAAACAATGACCTCAAGGGTTCATCTGCTGAAGATAACTTTACCTACAACTCTCACATGTGGCGTCCCTCAGGGGTTCATCTGGAGTCCTCTGATGTTTTGCGATATTTTGAATTTCGTGCATCCGGACTTGAGGGTCAGCCTTTATAAAATGTAATACAGAATTTCTTTGCAAAGGAGAGATTGAGTGCGGTCTGAAGTCTGGTGGAAACTTTAACATTTAACGAGTAAAAATGATTTCACAACAGAACGTGTGAGCAGTCCATAACGCTCAAAGACAACTGATTCTAGGAATGCGAAAATTAAGGGGCAAATTGAAAGGAGTGTTATTTCTCATGATTGTGTTAAAGAAACCATCAAATGTTGATGTTCAAACTGCCCAGAAACACCTGAAGAACAGTCTATCGAAACAATCACAGCGATATAAAAAGTTTCCTTCTAAGCCACTAATCCTGATTCAAAGTCTGTCTCAGATAAAGACTTCACAATGTGCCTTGTTTTCTATGCTTTCTATGCATTCATAACATGTCAGCTTGTAAATGTTTACAAGTTTCACATCAGTAAAGTTTCAAAAATGTTATTTTTATAATTATTATAGGGGCTCTGTTGCATCTGGAACACTTTCATATTGACGTAAACGAACTTCCGTCTGCTTACTCAAACAAAACATTTTAAAAGTGCAGCTTGAGTAATGAACTATTAAGTAACTTAATAAAAAAAATCTTCTGTGTAATAAAAGCAACACTTAAACTCAACACTTCCTTGTTATACTGACACAGTTTGGCCTGCTTTATTCAAACTTGGGATCATTATGACTCCACAACTCCCATAATGCTAAAATACAACACAGTGCAGAGCATCTATTTTAAAAGATTATCACCAGAAGAAATTCAACACAACACAATGCAAACTTAACACATAGCACTACAATTAAGCTACATAAGGCATAAACTCCAGACGGTTTAACTTGTTTGCAAAGAAAGAACAAAGCTTCACAACGCGACACTGCAGAAACATTAAATCTCACCAAGTATTTTTTGTCTAGTTTTTAGTGCAAATATCTTAGTACATCTTAGAAATAAGACAAATCTAATTCAAAAGTGATTTTTCAACAGAAGCATTAAAGCATTAAGTAAATAATCCCTTAATATTGATGGAAAAAATACCAGCTCCACTGTAGATTATTTGACTTGTAACATTGAATATTGTCTTGTTACAAGTAAATTCATCTGCGAATGGAAAAAGAAGGTTTTCGTCAATATTAAGGAATTATTGACTTAAAATGATCTCCTCTATCTTGCTAAAAAGTTAGTTTTAAGTTACTTTAGTCTTATTTAAAGTGTAACAAGATATTTGCACCAGAAATTGTTTAGTCTGTTTGCAGAGTAATCAAAATCTAGAAAGTGAAAGATTTTATTCCGTCTATTTTGAGGAGAAATCTAAGTTGCAAAATCTTTCTCTGGAGTCTTGCACACTGCATGCCCTCTGCTCTGGACACTAACCCTTATTTCAAAACCGGTCCTTGGATGCAGCTATGGATTGATTCTGCTGAGCCAGCAGTTTCATCACGATTCTCTGGCACAAAAATGAGACAGCCTCACAAACCGTGGGCAGGTAATGTGGCTAAAACCACGTCCTCATCTCTGTCCACCATGACCTCTGCCTGAACTGAACCCTGAGCACTGCTGGCTACTTAAACAGCATTTTCTCATGAAGAACTGTTCAGATTCTTTTTCCTTCTGCTTCCTGCTCTTTACTGTAAATCCCAAATGTTTTGTGTCACAATTTCTAACGTGCTAAGAAGTTGCGTCAGAGAAAGATTGGGGGAAGGAAGACGACGGCTCTGGAGCGCCTGGTCACCTGGTGCGGGGTGCAGAAGATCTCTGAGTCGGTGAGGCCGCAGGTGGAGGAGCTCCGGAGCTGCTGAGACCGGCCCAGCAGCAGGTCTGTGATCGGCGGGTAACATGCTCCCTGAGAGCAGTCGTTCTGGGCTGCAGCCAGCGCCGCCACCGCTGCTGTCAAGAAACAGGCAGAACAATCAGGAATTCCTTAGAACATCAACAAGGACGTCTGCTTCACTTCTTTTCACAATATATTCATTGAGTTTTTGCACATATGAGACATGCACAATCAAATACACAGGGCATAAAGTAAAACAAATCAAGATTCAGCTAGGAAAGAAAAACTAAAAAAATAACAGCAATGGTAAAAATAATAATAAGAGACACATTAAAATAAAGGAATGAATAAGTAAATACATGTATAAGGATAAATATGAATGTAATAAAGTTTCAATAATCCAGCTTTATAGTGCCCAGATAAATTATCACTCTTTTGTTAATAAGTATGTATTAATATGAATATTATTAGGTGCCGTTCTTTTATTTTGATCCACACTAGCCATTCATTTCAGTTTGGTTACTTTCCAAAACTTGCATGATTTTTTTTATTTACTGGTCTTTCCTTTAACCATGCATGTTAATTTCTCCAAAAACAAAGCAGGAAGTCACTTCATGTCTCCAGACTGCAGCTGCAGGCTTCACTTTACTGTTCCCTCACATTTGCATGGATAATTGTCTCGTGGGAGAAATGTCTTGTTATAAGTGAAATAATCTGCGAATAGGAGCTGCCACTTTTTAAAATCAATAATAAGAAACGACTAACTTAAAACAAGCTCTTACATCTTGCTAAAAAAAAATTCCCGGAAAGTTAGTTTCGTCTTACTTCAAGTGCACTAAGATATTTGCACGAGAAGCTAGATATGAAAAACGATTAAAGAAAGATCTTGACAAAATCCTTTTGTATTTTTTGCGGTGGCGCCGGCCAGGAGCCCAACGCACAGGGGTGCAGACAGGGGCCACAAAACCTGACCCCCAAAGAGTCACATATGACAGCGTGAAACCGTCAGCAGACATATCATTACCACCACCTCACCTTTCACACTGATTCGCAACTACAGCAGGATGAACACATCCATCCGTTCAGGGTGGATAGGAGGCGTCTGCCAACTGTGAATCTCCCCAGGAGCCCACAGGTCTATACCTGTCCCACCATGCCAAACAGATGAGCCAGTCTGCAGCAGCAACTTGCTTTTATGTACAGATCAACAATTCTCCACTTATTCAAAATCTATTTATTTTAGTCAATCAGAGCATCACAAACTTCCATTATTAACTTGTTTGCAACAGACACTTAAGAAGCTGAAATTGTTCAATAATGACTAATTAGGACAATTCCTAATGTCACTTTCATAACCACTTTCATGTCATCTCCAAGTTGAGCTCAGATGTGTTAAGCTTGGTGCTTTGTTTAATCCTTGCTGTAGGAGCTAAAGTCCTGCGGTTCATCAGAGGTAAATGAAAAACAAAAGGAAAAGCAGCAACCAAAGAGCTCTCACCCGCTAGAAGGAAAAGGATCCTCATTCTGGATTCCTGTGGCAGAGGAAGTCTGGGACAGACGAGAAAGCCGAGCATCAGCAAACGTCAACGGCTCAGTAAACTCCGGCTGTTGGGGATGAAGCGAAACTGACCTGGGAGCCGGATCCGTTAGAGGTCAGATCCTGTCCGTATTAAAGAAACCGCTGCAGTCCGACTGCTGTTTTATACAGCGGCTCACCTGGACAGGGTGATACAGAGTGTGTCAGAGTCCCAACCTTCACAACCACTCCCTTCATCGTGAATCAACACACACACACACGCGCGCCCCCCACCCCCACACACACACCTACATGCATACATACAGACTCAGGAAGCAAAAAAAAAAACCCACTTAGTAGAACCAAAACATGTCTGAACTGGGCTTCATACATCACTGTTGGTAACTGTGAGCAAAACGAACCTCGCCCAACATACCTGAGGAAAGAACAAACGCTAAACCCTTAGATGTGCTTGTTTATAAAGACATTGCTTCAGAGATCGATTTTGACATCTAAATTTCTTCTTGACTTTCACACGGATCCACAGCTTTTTGGGTTGTAACACTTGTTCAGATTTTTTTAGATAACTTATTCTGACTTATTTTCAAATGCATACAAGCGTCTACTCAGACTTGCTTGCTGTCACGCAAGCAAGTCTGTAATATCTGATTCATTTAAAGTGAATGAAATCCACTTCTTGCTCAGTTGCTGTAGATTCTATCACAAAAAAAAAATGTTGCTGAGAGCAGACAGGCCGAATGGGAGATGTAGACGTTGGATTAACATAAAACCTCTAAGTATATACTATTTTACACTTAATACTTTATATTATCAGAATATGGTAATATGAAGCAAAGGTAGAGAAAGAATGTCTGGGATTCTTTTTTTGCTCAGTGGAAAAATAAAAATTCCTTCCACGCCCAGCATGCCTGAACAACATCCAGTGATGTGTCAGAATATTGATCTGCAGTGTTTTTAGATGCTTTCACGGATTAAGATTTCTTTTTTAAATAACAGTATTACAAAACAAATGCTGCAATTGTACTGTGACATTTTGCCACAGTACAAAATGTGGCAAAACACTCCGTAGTCCGTTTTATTCCGTCAGGAAAGGACAAAGCTGGGTGAAAACGAAGCGGCGTTTCAAAGACACATTAGTGGCGCTGCGGGCGATGCTTCCTCATCCAGTCAGGCTGTCAGGTTATGTATCAATGATCGTCACCTGGGCAGAGAAAAACCATAGCTCCAGGGCTGGAGCAACACACACAGGTTCTCTACCCTCTGCAGACACCCTGACTAAGGCAAAGTACAGGGTGTGACTTCTGACTCAACATAGACAGACACACACAGTGTTTTTCTATCTTCATAAGGACTTTACATTGACTTCCATTCATTGTTCATTCATCTCTATAGCCTAGCCATTAGCAGTACTAATCCTAACCTAACCTAAACTCAACCCACACCTTTGTCCTAAACCTCAGCCATAACCCCAAAGCACCACTTCTTCTAATCTTCCTCATATTCATGAGGCTAACAAGGTGAGAAATGCTACAACACACAGACACAAACACACACCTTCAGACAGGAGCTGGCATGCCTTCAGCCGATCTACACTGTCTCAGACTCAATTCTTAGCACCGGTCTGGTTCTTCATCTCTGAAGCCAACCTGTGGCCGTTTTTGAGTTACTGAAACATTTTGGAGCCCCAGACTTTCCTCTTTCCGCTACATGTCTGGTTCCACCAAGCCAAACCTTCCTTATGTAACTTTCCTCAAGTACCTGCAACTCCAATCCAAATAAACTCTCGCTGCAGTGGTTAAGATGAAACTAAAGACACGATAAACATCTAGAAACACCTCATTTAAAGGGAGTGTAGCTAAGAAGATGAAGGAGATGTAGGGTCACCACCATGTAGGGCTCATGAATGAAACCATGGACAAACCCATGTGGGACCCATATTATCTGCCCTCCTTTTCCCCATATGGGGCCCACCTATGTATGCTGGCTGGGAATGCACAAGGTTTTGGGAAAAGCATGTGAAGTTAAAGTGTTGCCTTTACACGCACAATAAAACTGAGTAATATTCAACTCTTGAACCATAAGTTTAAATATAATGTCTACCCAGTTGCTTTCAGCCATTCCAGCCTCAACTCTCCTGGAAAAGGTTTTCTTTACTTTACTACGTCAGTCGGTTCCACTGTTTCTTTTTCTTGTGGGATAAAATCTAAGACAATTCGCTCCAAAACAGACAAACAAATGTCAATAAGCAGAACGAATAATAATTTTAAAAAAATAAGAAATCTACATTTTTGATTGTCCCAGACAGCTCAGACCTGGTGCTGATTAGTTCTGGAAAGAACTAAGAACGTCTTTCGCAATAGACCTTATAAATCTGTCTCAGCTGAAGCAGATCTGCAGGAGGAGCAGGCCAAAATTCAGCCACAGGAAACACGATGTTTGAGGATTTTCACATTGCGACATTTATGAATTGCCAAAACCGGAAAGTAGAGAAAAAGACATGTTTTGAACGACACCTAATACATGACTGGCAGAAAACAGAAGACCTTTTCCCAACAGATTATTTGCACATTGGAATTAAAACGGTATAATTTTTACTGCCCCTGCCCCACTATAATGTTGGTTTGAGTTTTTCACAGAAGTTCAAAATTATAAAAAAAAAAAAAAGTAATGTATTAGTAAAATATATCTTTCCTATTTTGCTTTATTAGGGGATGTTTCATGCAATGATTTCAAAAAGAAGGGGTTTTTATTATCCCTCACTAGTACCGTCAGGGATAATAGCTTGCTGTGTGTGCAAGCTATTGGAAGGAAGAACGTCTAAGAAGCTGTAAAGACGACGTAGCTGCTGGTGACATTTTCATCGGCATGAATAAAGACATTGTGGAGATTCTAGGAAAGCCTCTTGTTGCTTGTTGCTGAGTGACCTGTGGCGTAAGGTCACTCAGTAAGGCTGTGCTGACTCACGTGCTCAGCCTCAGACTTAAGGTCGAACATTTTCTGCTCACAAAGGCCAGAATCCTTCCCAAGCAGATTCCAGTCATCTAGATCAACGTCAAGCAGATCAATAAACCATTTCCCACTTCTTCCTGAAAAGCTTTTATTTTTTTCAACAATAAGAAGTCAACAGAATGCGAGCAGTCTAATAGCTTTACTGAAAGCCAACAAGACAACTGAACTTCATCTCTTGCTTTGTGAAGATGGCCCGTCTCTCTTTCTAAGTGTGTTTAAAAGTTTCAAATGCATTAGGATTTGAAACTTGGGAAAATATCGTCTCGGATTCTTGAAAGTCGGCTGTTGTTGATGTGTTCCAACAATCAGGCCTTCTCGGTAAAGCGGCCAAACAGATCAGCTTGTTCCTCAGAGACAGTAAGATGGGGAAAAACTACATTTGAGCCAAAATAGCATTTTTTAGCCTAACCTTGGAGCAGCATGTCAAGAAAAAACCCCAAAAAGGAACTCCTGGAGGAAGCACCGTCCCAACTGGAGGTCCAAAAATCTTCCCAAAATCTTGGCTGATTGTTTTTCATTTTTCCATAATGCGACACAAGGACAAAATTAAATGAAGGCGTAGGTTTAACTAATTCATTTATCTGATGGTTATAAAAACACCATGATTGGCAATTCCCCAAATTATCTACAGAGATAATCGCATATTAATAATAATACTCCAAACTGACCTGAAATGTTTAGTATGAGTTAAACATACTAAACATTTCAGATAGTGAGAAAAATAATAACTGTGTTATAATTTCCCTCAGGCGTTGCTGACTGACGACAGGAAATCATGAAAACAGAACAATCACTGTTGCTACGCGTTACAAACCTTTTATCTGTCTGAGTGGTGACGCATCGGCGAAGAGCACTGGCAAATTCTGAAATAAATTTAACAATGAACAAAACCAACTATTGATTTAAAATGATTTGTTTCTTTTCTCATCAGATGTCCAGTATGACCAGCTTGATCCGTATCGACTTGGATGTATAGTCGAAACCGGTTCTAGTCATTTTCCTACACATTTTATTCTGCCCTAATGATGAGGAAAAGGAGAAACTATTTACTTTGTCTAAAAAAAACCCCTGGAAAATAAATGTTCCTACAAAGCTACAGAAGCAACAGTTGGTACGACCCGTAGAAGTCAAAGGTAACTGGTATTAAAGGGTCTCGTGAGTAGTGAGTGTGAAGGCTATGATTCAGAACAAACACTTCCCCGCTTCCTACTTCGTCTCACATGAGTCAGCAGTGTGTGTGTGCGTGCGGTACGTGTGGCATGCTCATATTAGCAAAGTGTGCCTGTCTACTATGTTACAGCGCCGCTCTGAGCAGAGTTCACAGACGGGTTTACGACTGCAAGGCAACAGGGTTTACACAGCCTTTGCCCTGACTGAGCACGGCCATGTGGAGGACTCCCATGCAGACTTTAGCAGGTGGAAAGGCCCTGATCACCTGTTTGTATACAAACAAGGTCCCATAAAACTGAAGGACAATATGTTTGTTTGGCTGTCTTAGAAATCCCATTGAATCATTGACCATTTCCTCGTCTGACTACTGACACGAGAAGATGGCACAGCTATCAGTATTTTTACTATTTAACTGTGTAACTCAACTGTTTTCACTATTTTTCTTTTCTTATGTTCGTATAAATATTTGTGAGGTCACCAAGCAGAGATGTGGATGCCAAAGTCTAGGCATGCAGACAGATGTTTACATATTCTCAGCCAAAAGTCATGGACAGAGTGCATGTAGATATCAGCTCCCATGCAGCATGGACATATTAGCTTAGACATGTTAGCTTGACAAAAGCCCGTTTGTAAAATCCTTTGCCCTGTGTACAATGTGCCATGGGGGATTTTAGTTTGTGTAAGCTGTAACTGTTATATGAATGTCAGCAAATGTTAGTTTGGTTCATCACTGAATTTCACTCCATTTATTGGGCACAATTTTTATTCTTCTTTTTAACTGAATTTTAGCGTTAATAGAGATCCTGAGTTTAATCCTGCTATATAGACATCTTTTTGTTTACAGCATTCGCTGTAGTGTTTTACTGAAAATAATAGTTTCAAACACAGTGACTCTAAGCTTTATTATTTCTTATTTGCGCTGAAAGAAGAAAACAGGTGATCCATCTTGGAGAAAAAAATACCGAGTTAAATCATTACAAGTAATCAAATTAAATGTATACAAGTAAATACTTTAAGCTTAGTAAGTTGTCAAGTAAAATAAACGTAAATAAAGTAAGTTTGACAAACTTAATTAGTTTGTAACAAATGAACTCAGTGTTTTAAAGATGGAGCTCCATCCTCTTTTTTCAGTGTGGTGGTTGTGTAGGTTGGAACCCTGCTTGCTACTAACTGGGTCAAAGGTTCTGGTTAAGAGCCAAGTTTGACCTCATGCATATTCAGCAGGCCGTGCCGTAGGGGAGGGGATGGAGAGTACATCTGGGTTATAAATGAACACCAAGTCCACAAGTTTCCACAGACTGGAACTCACCGACGGGATAAACGTGGGACTCAGCAAAAACAAGAACGTCATTTACTGTAAGTATGTCTTTTTTTTTCTCCCCCAAAGATTCTGTTCTAAGATGGTCGATAATGTTTGAACCTGTAGTTAGAAGACATTGAATGACTGTAGTGAAAATGTAATATTTAAAAATTATAGTAATAGCCATCCAAAATGTGACTCACTATTTCCTGCTTAAATCCATGAGAAGTGGTCATAATTTAAAGCTACAATACTTTACACAGCAGTACACTTAAAGCAGCAGTACGTATAACTTTTGAGCTAAAAGTTTATTTAAAGGGATGTGCATAATACTGACATGAACATGGAGTCTTCATGTTCTCATGAAGTGTTGTTTGGTAAATAATGGCACGTTTTGTACTAAAAGTTGCACTAAACGTATCAATTTTGCACTAAGTGTCTTTATTTACCGATTAACACTTTATGACAGCAGTCGTAAACATTCATGAAGACTCCTACATGTTTGTGAAAGGGGTTATGTCATGTTTAGGACAGCGTCACCCCCTTTCAAATAAAGTGTCACCACTTTTGAGGATTTAATACAAAAGGTACATTTATTTCAATGTATTTGTAGTAACTGATGGGTCACTGAGTGTTTGGAACCCTGAGGTTTTATTTGTCTCGACCCCATAGCACAATCATCTCTGTCTTAACTGACAGGCAGCTGCCGGAAATGGAAACCATGCAGGAGTTGATTCCATTTGCAAAGGAGATGCTCCGTCAGAGAGCCAACCGGAAGCTGCTGAAGGTTTACCTGCTGGGCTCGGTGCTGGCAGTGCTGGGCACGGCCATCCGGCTGGTTGAGACTCTCTGCCACCCCTTCTCCTCAGGTGAGCCGCTGGACGCAGAAATGCTCCTCATGTTGGCCTCGGAGCAGAGAGAAGTTGAAGCTGATGCACAGGCCACCCTGAAAGCCAGGGAGGAGGAGGAGGAAGAGGACGAAGAGCTTGTTGCAGAGAGCCAAGCAGACACCCAGAACCTGACCCCGGCTAAGATCCATAGACTCAGCCAGCGAAACCTGGCCAATCGCCTGCATGCTTCCTAAATGCACTGCGGCAAAAGCAAAGTGGCTGGAAATATTTATTGGAGACTACTATTGTCACACCGTTTTTGGTGTGCAACTCGTGCAAAAGACTGAAGTTTTTCAGAGTAATGGTGTCTGAACCGCCTTTACACGCTGCCAGCTGATGGCCGTGGCTTTGATGGACTGTGAGCTGAGTGAAAGATAAGTTCTCCATCAGGCACTGTGACGCTCAGAGGTTTCTGAAGTAACAGAGAGAAAGTGGGATTATTAAACTGTACCTGTAACCTGCAACGTGACGAGTAAGTCTGTGAGGAATGTACTCTGCAGTGCCACCTACTGGCAGCTGGTTGTGGGGAGGAGAAGGAAGAAGTTTGCTGTAGATGTTATCTAACTGTAAATATTAATGTATTTTGTTACTTTCTATTAAAGTTTATTTTATTCATGGTTTGTCTTTACAAAAACACTGCTGCGTGTTTCTGCTCGGTTATGCAGGAATAGCCGACCGTTGTCACAAATCATGTGGTCAAGGTCATTAGAAATGTACCAAATCTGAGAAGTTGGCAACATCTGAGAACTACACAGAGGTAGAACAACAGTTTTCATCGCCAGCACTGCTGCATACTTGACGGTTCAGAGACATTGTGTCACTTAAAAATGAAACAAATGAAAATAAGTGACCTATTGTCTACATCTTTCTCTGGGAACACTTTTCTCAGTATTGGCTGTTAGGACCTTATTTAGTAGAAGGACACCACTTGGTCTCATTTGATAATTATAATTCTGGATGAACAAAAGTGAATTGTGGGGTTCCTCAGGGTTCCATTCATCAGCCTCTCTCATTTAACATCTATGTGATTCCCCCCCTAGCTCAGATAACAACAGATAACACACAAATAAATCAACACAAATTATTCTACATGTAAATTATTTTAAAAAATGGAATAACATTTAAAACTTTTAAAACACAAAGAAGCTAACCTGTAGCAATAAGGCACAGAAAACCAAGACATTTGTCAAGATAGGGAACAAAACAGTTCTATTCCCCATTAATGCAATTTAATATCAGTTTGTTTAGTTCTAAATAATGGCCTATTCAGATGTTTGGACTGTGAATCGGGAGCCAAAGTACCTGGACAGAACCCGTACCTGCTGCACTACTAGCAATGATGCTGCAGGTACGATACCATTCTCAATTGTATTGGTGCAAAACATACAGATGGCTTCTTAAAGTCCACTAGGCAATATTTGGGTCATAATTCAGAAATTCAATTCAATTCAATTCAAATTCAAAATTACTGTATTCATCCCAAAAGGAAATTAAATGGAAAGAGAAAGTTTGGAGGCAGAAAAATCAAGGAATCTATAGAAACAATCGTTATTCAGACATCATTAGAGATGCATTGTTCTGAGATCAGGCTTTGGGATCACCAGCAGGAGGACAGGAAGGAGAGAGCCTCTAGTGACCTCTAGTGGGAACTGGAGTAAGTTCAAGGACACAACAGACGGAAATCTGAATCAAACTATGATTCATTCCAGGCTAGAAACTGATGCAAGAGAACACTGACCATGTGAAATACTTGTTTAACACAGTAACACAGTAAATAAAGAACTTTTTTGACCTTTTACATCAAAACATATTGCACTACTTGCATGTTATTGTAGGTAAGGCGAATCACAACAAAAATGTCTTAGAAAGCACAATCTATACACAAGACAATCCAAAGTAAGTTGCTTCACAGAAAATCAGAAGGCAGACATTTAAATATCTGATGCAAATATCATATATGATCTGCAAATCTGATGCAAATATGTTTTCATCAGATTTGCAAACATATATATATACCGATTGTTTTTAAATATTTGTCAAATGTATGTTATGAGACTAGAAAAGAAAAGAAGATTTCCTCCACCTCCTCCCTGAGTGACTATTTCTGTCTGAAGAAACGCTCACAATCAAAAACAACCAATCAGAGTCAGGAGGAGGGTCTTAGTGCTGTCAATCAAACTCGTGTACTCTCTGCTCATCGAGCTAATGGAAAACTGTAAAACGGTTTATTCACCATCATCGGTGGACATTATTACTGGTCTCAGCATCCATAGCTGCAGCGTAGCAGAGAGCAAGAGGAGCTGGAGGAGGGGTATGAGCAGCGCCATAAGAGGAGTGATTGACAGCTCCAAGACCCTCTTGTGACTGTGACCGGTTGGTTCTAGTTAGCACTGGGAGAAAGTAGAGGAGTTACATGTTTCGGATTATTTGACAGTTTCAACAAATATGTAAAATATTTATTTTTTAAAAAGTTACATACTGTAGCTTATACATTTTTTTTAGCAACATATAGGAACTTATCTGAAGTCAATAACTAATGAAAAGGTACCATTTCTACTTGCAGATTGATTCACTTACAGACACAAACACTGTCGTCAGCTAAAAAGGCAAAAATTAAACTTTAGATGAAAACTGTCCAACACCAGAATGCTTTATATCTAGGATTTAGCAGTTTGTGGGATTCCACTGTGTATGATTTATATCTGCTAAAAAAATGTTTCAGCCATTTCCCCCCCAAATATTCCATTAGTGAATTCCAGTCGAAACCCAGTTTGAGTGGTAAGAAATGTGTTTTTGCCTGAGCGACTCTGCAGGGATGATTGTTTGCCCTGCGCTCAGCTGCTCTGATTGGCTGACAGTAAGCTTTGTTGGGTCACAGCTGAATCAGCAACAGGCCCAGACGCATGGCGCACTGAGATAGAGCAGAAACAATGAAACACACATAAATACAGAATGAGTGGTGGGAAAAAAAAGGCTGTTTTTTTTGTTCCTGACTGTTCTCTGGCTGCCCGCCTTCCCACTGCAGACCAGGACAGAGTTGTAGACCGGCTTCAACTGCAACCTGCACTTCACACTCTCCAGTGTAATCAATACCTAAACTGTTGGCTTGCAGCCAAACATTCGTTTTTGAATGTAATTGACCCTTTTTTAAAATAATAAAGGCCAGAAAGAACAAAAATATATATATAAACACACACACACACACATATATATATATATATGCACATATACTAACTATAACTATATATACTATATGTAGATATAGTTAGGGCCAACTAATTTCTTGCACAACTAATCAACGGAGGTCAGTGACAATGACAATAATTTCATGATTACAAAAGTTTAGGAAAAAAGAAACATACTTTAAACAGCTTAGCAAATTTTGAACTAAAACGACCAAGGAATTCAACATGAGCAGATTATATATATGTCACATTTCCTTTTATTTCATCGCCTAAAATTGATGAAATCAGGCCAGATCCACTGGTGGCTGCCTAAATTGTTTTCCCACAAGCTGCTTTTTTTCTTTGCTTTATAGAAAGAAATTGACTGTACACAGATTTATTTATCTAATTTATGACTTTCAGGACAAAGCTCAAAGAAAGGGCGCCATCTATGGCCGTAAATGATCACTGTTTGTCCTATTAAAGGACTGGAATGTTTTGGAGGGCTTGCAGCACAGCTACAGCCAGCAGGTGGCGCCCTAGCAGACTCCTTTCCATGTATAGGATGTTTTGCTTTGAGCTGCAGAAGCAGAACAATGTAAAGCTCTAAGCATGAAGCTAAGGAGTAAAAAGATTTCTGCTAAAAAAGGATTTGATCATCAACAGTAGAACATTTACATAACTGGAGCAGGTTCACTGTTTAAGACGGATCCTTTCTGACTCAGTAGAAAACTACTTATTGGATGATCAAGAACAACATTGTCTTTTCTGTGTTAAAATGTTTAACATGTTTTTTTTTGCCAGTTAAATCCTTCACATAAAGGTTGCCATCACATCCGTCCTGCACCCCTATAGATCTCCCCCAACTGCCCAGCTCTGCACTTTAGCAAGAGCTTAGAGCACCAACCCAAAAAATAAAAAAAAAGTCAAATTAACATGACTGAGTTGATGAGAAGGATTTTGTTGCCTCTGTTTTTAAGGATTAGGCAGGATTAGAAAAGGTTGCTATTAGTTACCAGAGCTGACACACACTCTTTGCCAGACTCAGTCTGACTCATCTAAGCAATCTGAGATTGAAAAGCAGAACAACAGAGGCGGATTTTTTATGTGGACAAGAATGTAAATAGATCCTGGTTTGAGATTGGGGATAAGAAGTTGCCTTAATTACTTTTAGCTGTGTGAATTGCTGAGCCCAGAGATTTACTCTCATTCACCAAGTTCTCATGCTCCAAGGAGGAGCCGACCCATTGGCTCAAGATCTAACAGGGATGAATGATAATTACTTCAGGTCTGTGCACCACTTTACAATCGCATTGTAAAGACTGAGGACAAGGATTTCTATACTGTAGCATAATAGGAATTGGATTTTCAAAACAGCTTCCTGATCAACTTATAGGATTGTTTTCCTGGTAAGCTTTTACATGAAGTTCTTTTCAGAAGTAGTTTCCTTCCCTGTTGGAAGCGTCAAATTTCAACCCTGAAATTGTTTGGAACAAGTTTGTTCAGCTTCTGCTAAGAAACAGCAGGTTTGGTTTTGTCATCTGTTTAGAGCTCATAAGAAAACATGATTTATGGCCTTGTTACTGTTGCAGGTAGTTTTGGTGGTGAGTCAGTCAAACTTTACCACATTGCAAGGAGCTGACAGCGGTGCCAGCCTGGCTGCTTCATGGCTGAGCAAATGGATAAATCAGGTGCAGGTCCGGCCCCAGGCATAAGCAAACTAAGCACCTGCTTGGGAGGCTTGGGTCCTGATCAGGTGTCTGGAGAAGGAACTTATCCTTCAGTGTTGTTTCATAGGGAGAGGCTATTTAAAGAAAAAAAAAACAAAAAACGAATCACATCCTATTAAAACAGGGGCTGCACAGTGGTGCAGCTGGTAGAGCTGTTCCCTTGCAGCAAGAAGGTTCTGAGTTCGATTCCCGCCCCAGTCTTTCTGCATGGAGTTTGCATGTTCTCCCTGTGCATGCGTGGGTTCTCTCCGGGTACTCCGGCTTCCTCCCACAGTACAAAAACATGACTGTCAGGTTAATTGGTCTCTAAATTCTCCCTAAGTGTGTGTGTGTGTGTATGGTTGTTTGTCTTGTGTGTCTCTGTGTTGCCCTGTGACAGACTGGTGACCTGTCCAGGGTGACCCCGCCTCTCACCCAGAACGATAGCTGGAGATAGACACCAGCACCTCCTGACCCCAGTAAGGGACAAGGGTGCAGGAAAATGGGTGGATGGATGGATTCCATTAAAACATCGACAACAAATTGGAACAAATATCCAAATGTACAGTTACGGAAATGCTAGGAAAAGTTCAGAGAAAAAGCAGACAGAGAACATTAAATGTGATCTCCAGGCACATAGAACCATTTTAAAGCATAATCAAGTAACTTATATTCAATTATAAAAATATTGTATAAATCAAACTTGACTTTAATTTAATGTCTTGAAATTGGGCCTCTGTGTCTGTCAAAGTAAGCCTAGCGGTCATGAGGTTTGTGTGGATGTTTCCACAGTGGATTCATCATTAGTACTTCAGATCCGTGGCATTCGGCAGTGTGCACAGACCTAGGTTGGTCTACTTCCTCTACAGCTCTGGTCTACAAAGCCGTATATCAAAGACCAAATCATTGCTTGACTGCTTTGTGACTTCAGAAACGGAGTAAAAGATCAAATGTTTTGTTCTGAGTTTCCTTCTCCACAGTCATTTTGCTGAATGGGCGATGTTTGTAAACTACACTGAGGATAAATATGGTTTTATGCTGTTCAACAAAACAGTTCACATTCAAACTCTACAGGTAGACCAGACCCTGCTTTAGAGCTCAGCCATATTGCTTGAGCAAAGTGGTAGAGTAGCGCTGGACAAATAAACACATCAGACTAAGCAGTTTTACTGAGCGTGATCAGGCAATAAAAAGTCGGCCTTGTTATCACTTTGACATATTCTTGTTGCTAACAGGTGAACAGCGAGAGTTTAGATAATATATTAGCTGATTCTGCAGAGTGGAATAACGTGTGGCTCAAGAGAACAACTGAAACACATTTAATCACAGATTGAAACAAGCCCAGAGTTTCTGATGCAAGGCAGGACAGGCTACCGAAACTAAACCGTTCTTCTCCAGCTCCCTTCTGCTATCCGCTAATGTCGCGGTCGCAAAATCGACTGCATCGGATCAACCTCTATGAAGAAACGTTTTGCTGGCATCACCGCTGGTCAGAGCGTCGCCGCGTCCGTGAACGCCAAACCAGGAAGGTGCACACGGAAAGTGGTCCGCACGGTCACCACGGATTGTCGCCGGCGCCGGCCTCCAGGTCCGCGGGGCTCCTGCTGACCGGCGTGTGAGGGCTGACCTTTGCCACTCGCTGTTCCTTGGTGTTTGCACAGTTGCAGGGAAAGAAAGTGCAGGAGGCACAGGTCGACTTGCAGCACGGCAAGAAGCGGCAGATGCTGAGCCGCCACAGGAACCAACCGGGCGACCAGCAGCACCAGCAGAGAACCAGGCCCCCCGCCGCTACACCCAGGACGATGTATAACACCAGCAGGGACGAGGAGGAGGAGAGGGAGGCTGCAGTCAGGAGAGGAAACAAAAAACCATGGAAAGATACAGTGTTGTCCAAACATTTAGTAGAAATGTCAAGTTGAAAGTTCCTACAGGAGGGACTCTCTTTTAAACAGCAACGTATCAAAGTTCAATCTGAACTAAACCTTTAAGTTTAGGTCACTTGGAATTTTCTTTGCAACTGTTTTGTTTTAATTACCATGTCAAGTAGCTATAAAAAGCATAATTTACATCATACATCACTCATGTTTGTATAGAAAGTAGAGCTCCTCCAACAGAGCCAGTACATTGTTATTCAGTCCATGTGTTGTCCTGTCTTGTTGCCGGAGCAATGTGGCCTGAAATTGACAATGTTTCAGTTGGTAAACCTGCCACTTTTCACAGCTGACGATGCCGGCCTCTTTTCCACTTTCACATAGAAAAATAGGTGCAACTTTGACAACTTCAAACACTTCCAGGAACTCACAGGCCAGTCAAAACAGGAAATGGGATTGGAGTAGACCTACTAAGGGTACTTACCAGTTACTGACTCCCGCCTCGGACTGCTGCCTGTTACACTGCAGTTCATACACGACCCACCAAAATGGGTTGGCAGAGTCACCAAGGACAGAGCTGGTGTAGAAATCTGGGGCGAGCGATCAGTGGGTGAAAGCTGACCTGACGACCAGCCACAATTTTATTAAAATGATCAAATGGTGGAAATGTATTTTGGCACTCTGTTTTTTTTATTGCACAAACTCACCTTTGCAGCCTGTGGTTAGATTTTCCTCCAAGTCACTTCCATCTCCACAGTTGTCAATGTCTTTATCGTCACACACAAGACTGACGGGGATGCACTTTCCATTTCTGCAAGGGAAGTAGGGCTCACCTCTACACTCCGATTGGTTGAACCCTGAAAAGGTCAAGAAGTTTGCATTAAAAGGGAAACTGCCACCATAATGACATATTTTACATCTCACAGTGCTCTCCTCATTGAGAGCCCCACTAACAGGGAAAGACACCACTGACAATGATTAGAGTGTATTTGTTTGAAGAAAAACAGCAGAAAGACGTTTTTAACTTGCTTAAGTGTTACGATAACCAGCAATAACTTCTTCTCTATGCCAGGTTGTGAGTTTCTGGGTTAAGAATTAAAAACCTTCTAATGAAATTAACTTCTTACACAGCGTGTTAAATTTTCCACTGAAGAGCAGATGTACAAGAATTGCAGCAAAGTGACATAACTGCATGACTTCCTCCTACCTTTACACTTCAGTTTGTTTGAACATGAGTTGAATCTCTATTCAAAACGTCCTACCCAGTCTGAAGGAGGTGAAGTCTCCAACAAAGTCAACCCTGGGCTGAGTCCCCCGCGTCACCAGCCTCAGGGTCAAGTAGTTTCCTGTGGACAGCACTGGCCGGGGCGTAGTCTTCCCACACAGAGGAGGCCCGAGAGCTGGGGAGCTCCGGTCCCTTCCGTCATAGAACTGAAGGTAGGAGCCGGCATAGCACGGGTCCTCTGGGCTTTCCCCGGACGCGGGATCAAGTCTTGAGTTGAGAAAGGCGGAGCTACGTGAGGACTCTTGGACGAGAGGGGCGGGGCTTAAAGGAGCCACTCTGAGCAAACTGTAGACTAGGAAGAAGCGAAAGTAGAACTGGACCTTGTCTTTAGGCGAGCTGGCCTGCATAGTGAGGTGACAGTCGGTCCCCATGGTTACAAAGTAGTACTTTTTGGATTCCTGGTGTGACTTGACGATCATTCCGTCTCTGCGGATTGTTTGGCCACAGAAATCCACCAGATTCACTAACAGAGAAGAAAAAAATTTACTGAATTATTCCAGTGTATGGTAAAAACATGGTATGAGATTTTACTAATCTATAAGTATGATTCGAAGTCTGGGAGCCCTGGTTCATGTGAAATAGCTCAAAAATATAATCTATCAAAGGCAGCATAGTCCACACACCAAAAACCGTTCTTATCCTGGTTGACTCACACTAGCTATGATGTCATTTGCACATTGTCATAATGGGATGTGACCAATCAAACGATTGGTTTGATTGGTCACAAACTGACCAGTAAACTAGGTCATAAACTGACCTAGTTCATACTAGGTCAGTTAAACATATCACTCCAAAACCTCTGAACATTTTAAACATTTTTGAATTCTGTCTTTTAGACTGAAAAATAAAGGCCTGCCTCACCAGATTCCATGTTATTTGAATAACAGCAAAAACTTTTAACAATTAACAGCCACCTTAAATATTTCGATAATGTTACAGATAATCATACTGGTTGTGTAAATAAATAAGCAAAGTGATCAGAGTGGTGACAATCTGAGGAGCAACTCAACATTCGTCTATTGGCAAAAGCAGGACAGACGGACGGTGAAACGCAGCTCCTCCAGCCCCACATCCAGTCACTGGTCTACCAGCTACTGGCTCTGGGCCGCAGGCCAAATAATGAAGAAATTTATGACCACTACAGGGTTTATTAGCTCCGTTTCCCTTGGCAATAACTAAATCTTCCTGGACCAACCTCTAGGAATGTCCCAACAGGAGCCCCTGTTGATGGGAAATGGCCCAAAACAAATACGAAACATCAAAGGTAGTGTCTGCTTACGAAAACCGTATAGTACTCGGTTGACTCACCGAAATGCTGATGTCACTGAAACATTACTGAGTGGAAAGGGGCAGCACTGCGAGTTGGGACAAGCTTTCTTATTGGTGACTCATCTCACACTTTGTGTCCATTGTGTAAAAAAACAAAACAATCAACTAATTCAGTTTTTACAAGTAGAATAGACATGGATCTCAAATGATGTTATGAAATGGGCTAGCAAATTTACCCAAAATTTTATTTTGACCCCACAATCCTCCCTACTGCTCTCTGAGTAAATTAGGAACCTTCTGTCGTTTTCAAATTTTGTGCCATTTCTGTGACGGGGAAGTTGTGTGTCCAAATATGCCTCCTGTGCGAATATATCACCCATCGTCATTTGTTGGACTGCAACAAATGACAATTTGTCATTTGCGATAAATTTTCCAAAAATTTATCGGTTTTTGGAAAACCGATAAATTTTTCCAACATTTATCGGAAAAATGTTGTACATCACCCAACTTTAATTCTCACTTCGGCTTTGCTCGTGTGAACATGTCGCTGCTCTTAAGTCTTAAATTGTTGTGGTGTCTCAAAAACTCCAATAATAGCTGAGCTACATCCCCAACGCCCAGAGCAGCAGAAAAGGAGGCTGAGGACCAAAGAGCAGAGAGAGAATGAGGAAGTTCAAACTTTCTCTTCCATCTATCATTATAAGTGTTCCCCTACTGTCTGGAAATAATTAAGATTTTAACTCTCAGGGGATTTTCCTAGTAAAAATAAATTAAAGCTGAAAAGATCAATATTTAACATTATATTATTGCGGCAATAATATGTTAATTTGATGAAGTTACAAAGTCACTCATAAAAGTTTATTCTTTAAGAATAGTTGGAAATTATTCCAAAGTAATTAGAAAAATTGCTGCTCCTAGCGAAACAGCCGTGAGAATGCAAATCTGCAGAACGATCGCTGACGCGTATGCAAGAAAGAGCAAAACAAAGCAATAGAAGTAGGAAAAAAAGCAGAAGAAAGCCACACCCATAAATGGTAGAAATTGTTTGCAATATGGTCAGTTTAGCAAAAGATATAGCATAATTGAGCAGAAGAAGCAGAACATTTTGATATACAAGTTGCAAAAGACAGTAAGACCAGTAAAAGCAAAAGGTAGACAAGAAGAATCCTGATTCAAATACAACGCAAGAAAGAAACACATTGAAGAAAAAGAAACAATAATAATAAAGAAAAACAGAAACACGTGCAGCTGTGTGCATGTGAGCAGATAAAACAGACAAAACGGATAAAGAAAAGACAAAACTTCCTTTTATCCATAACAGAGTTCCTTATAAATTTCTTGCAACATTTTTGGTTCATAAAGTCACAAGATTCATAGTTTATTTTATGAAGGACATTTTAGTTGGATTATGTTTATTTTTCACAATGTAGAATCAGGGCTTTTTTCTATTTTTTATATATATGCTGTATGTTTGTCCTTAACTTGATCTTTGTTAGCACATTAGCTCCACTTTCTACCAAACGAACTTTTAGCCACATAATGGATTTTTTTTTGAGTAACAGCTGAATATGCCATCATGTTTCTAATTAGTCACATCGCAGACTGTTAAATTGAACATTTATACATTTTAATGTCTATTTTCTGCCATTCTGAAAGCTGTGTCTGTTGCAAATAATAATAATTAAAAAAATAATAATAATCAATTTTCAAAAGTATTGAAATGTTTTTTGTTTCACTCTACTGAACATTGTGTTAAATATCTCCAGCGATTACTTTGGAAAGCAAAAATACCTTTACTGTATATTTAAAATATATATTTTTGTTGTCGCTTAGCAGCACAAGTGCCTAAGCTGTGACCAGTCCCACCATTTTGGATGTCAGAGTTACAACAAGGGGCATATTGTCTCAATTCACAAATTTTTGAACACTTGTAATCTGTTCACTCTAACCTTTATGTGCACTTCAACTGAGTCCACACTTCATCGAGGGGCAAAGTGTGCATCCTGAGTATTGGGACCGGGCCATGGAAACATGTATGCACACGCATGTATATAGACACGCAAGTTTAAGGAAATGACACATCAGGACACATCCTCTTTAGGGGCGGAGCTTAAATAGAGGCCTAGAAACTCAGAGTCCGTCCTGCGATTGGTGGCTTCCTGTCCAGCAGGAAGTTGTGAACAGAGTTTAAAAGCTGCTGCAGGACAAGCAGACAATCACAGGAAGCTGGACCAGCAATGGCTCTGCTGAAGGTTCTGCTGTTGCTGCTGGGGCTGGGTGTGTTGGACACACTAAAGACACTGGACACACTTCCACTGGCACTCAATGCTATGAATTATGTTGATCTGTGCTTTATTTATTTACTTTTGTTTTTCTTGTGTTTCAGCGGCACCAGTGTTCAGATTGCAGGATACGGAGACGCAAGAGTTGCGTTTTTTAACAAAAGAAGTGAGATGAATGTTCCTGTTTCTTGTTGTTTTTGTCGTTACCTCAAAATGATTCAGACGATTCAAATCATTTAAAGACTCTGCTGAAGCTGAACTTAGTGATCTTGCTGAAGTTCAGATGATCAAAAACTCAATTTGAACAAGTACACATGACAGGTCCCTCCCTAAAGTGAGCAAGGTGTGCATGAGCATTGATTGACAGCGCTAAGACCCTCCTCTTCGCTTTGATTGGTTGTTTCTTACCTGGAGTTTTGCATTTCTGCAGATAGCAGTAAAAAAGGGAGGAGCTGGAGGAGACCAAGCTTTTCATACAATATCTGTCTCAAATTAACGATGAGGACACAAGTAACATCCTGCAGTTTAATAACCACAGACCACAAGGTGATATCCTGAGTCAACACTTCAACAGACCTCACATGTTTATGCTGCTTTTCTTCTGCAGTCAATCATCGTCCAAATGACCTTCAGTGTGCAGAGTTTAAGATCGGTAAACACGAAAAGTTGGAAAAGGTGCTGGCAAAAAATGAGGACTTTGAGTACAGCTACCAGAAGTGGTACAGCGTGAGCAGCTCGAAGAAAGACACGTCTTTTGTACGTCAGTCTTAAAACAACTTTCGCCGCTAAATTTAGACATTGTTTCTATTTTACTGGATGAATCCCAGCAGCAAAACAATGAAAAGCTTTGTGTTTGTGACAGGGTGACTCTGGTGGAGGATTTGTGTTCAAGAACAGGCTGTATGGTGTTTGTGTCTACACCGGAGACCCACTGTATGCACTCAGTAAACCAAGTGCTTTCCTGGACGTCTGTGCCTACAAGAAGTGGATAGATGACACAATTAACCAAAAACCCTAGGTTGCTAGGCGTCTGTGTGGCTAAATGTTCCCAGCATCATAAAATCACAAAAGTCAAGTTAATCTTTAAATTTCCCTTTTCAGTTGATTCATTTTCTGATTTACAGCTGAATTATTTGGGGATTTAAGTTGCTGTGTACAAGGTAATCTGTGATCACATCTTATTTCTCAATAAGTAAAGCTACTGTTTGTAATAATTAGTAATAATATCCACTGTCACGTGACTAGGAAATAAATGGCTGTCACCTGATCAGATTGTCTCTCTCATGCTTATTTCTGGTTGTTAGTGAGGAAATCTCAAGCAGAAAGTTTTGATATATGAATTAGCACAATTGGTTAAAGTTAGCAGAAGTAGTTAAACGCAGTAAAACGCATGGAACATCATACAATAATAAAGAAAAACATAAACTTAGTGCAGTAATGCATGTTGCTCTAGCTAAGACAATAGTCAGTGTTAGATCTTTGTAGCTGAGGGTGATGAAAATTAAGCGGAATCGCCATTAAAAACGTTTGTGGAACTGGAAGCTACAATCGGAAGCTAACTTCCCCAAAATGATGAAAAACACAGATGACAGTCGACATCTGTGTCGAACGTCAAACCTCCACATGGAGAACAACATCCCGAGTCAATGTGTTCATATAAAGTCGCTCCATTTCTCAGCTTGTAGGTCGCCATTTTTGTTGTGACTAGGGCCCGCAGCAGGTTCTGGCGCCAATGACGTCTAATGCTGACTAACCAATAGGCAGAAGCTAAAGTCTGACGTCACCGCCCCCCTCATTTGCATAATGAGGCAGAAATGCATACAAAAAATGTAGGAACAGAAATAAACAGCATTAAAGAAATAAAGATGGTTTTAAAAAAAAGCAAAGAAAGAATAAACAATAAATATTCAAATACATAAATATATAAAAATACGCACTTAATAAAGCTGAAACTGATAAGGTACTTATTACAAAGCTAATTAAAATTACATAGAAATTTATGCCTCCGTGTGTAATTTAACTTCTGCCAACATTTATTTACCTACTGTAGTTTTTTGTGAATTGAGTCTCATTCACTTATATACCGTATTAAGTGTCTCTGTGTCATGTCGGGCATCTATTTTGTAGCTTAAAAAAAGAAAATAGCAGAAAAAAAGGCGACATAAACAGCGGCCAGAGTTTCACTGACTCCCCGCTGTCTACACAACTCTACGCTGCTCTACGCCGCAGCTGTTCATTCACCTTGTCGCTTTTAACAGGGATCAGAAGTCTTACCCGATTCGATGGCCGAACAACACAGAGAGTTGAAGCAGAGCAGGAGCAGCAGGTCGCGATTCGGAGGCTTCAGCTCCATCATTCCGGAGGAGGAGGAGGAGGAGGAGGAGGAGGAGGAGGAGGAGGAGGAGGAGGAGGAGGAGGAGGAGGAGGAGGAGGCATTTATCCAACCGATGAAGACGATCAGAACTATTAGGGAGCGACAGGAAATGATGCATAGCGCCCTCCTCTGGCCATTCTCACTACTTCAAGTGTGGACAATAAACAGTCGTTGCTTTCTACTAGTAAAATGCCCTTTTTTAAAATCATTTGCTACTTTTCAATGTTCTGCGCCTCGATTATTGAAATAACCATCAACCAGGTCAAAGCTGTACAACAAAACATAAATGTATAAACATAAACATGTTAATACATTCTACTCAGAACTCCTCAAGTGGCATAGTTTTACCTACAACTGGTTCATATTCTGTCAAAAAAAGGAAATCTTTGTCACATTTATTGATTGATCAGTTAATAAATTAAAATAATAAACGAAAAAAAAATCACTATATTGATTCTATTTTAGAATGATGACCGAAAGAGTTCTATGTTTGGATTCTATACCCATAATTTCTTTTTTGAGTCTTTCATGTTGGTGCTCTTAATTATAATGTAGGGAAACATTATTAAAAGCTACCAGTTTTTTTTTAAATTATTCATTTTGCTGCAGTGCTCAAGGACTACATGACACTCTTAAAGTATGGCTCCATGTTGCTTGATCCCATATCTGAGCTCACCTGCTGATAGGACTGCTATCTGCCATAAACCTGCTGTGACAACAGCTTCTACATCTGTAATCCTGCTAAGAGACGGGATTCCTGCCGAGGCAGAGAAATGCACTCAGACTGGAGGAGACGGTTTATTCTTACAAAAAAAAAAAAAAAAAAAAAATAGGTCACCTTTGGACACAAAACATCAAATTACAGACATGTAATGATATGAAAAGAAAAGCAAGTCTTCAGTGTATTGACCTACTAACATATGTATAGTCATTGCTGCTTGTGGGGTGTGATGGACTGGTGACCTGTTCCACCCCGTCACCCTGCAAGGACAGGCGGGTTTAAATGAATGGATGGACGAATTTTGAGGAAAAAAAATCCTCCTAAATCTTTCCAGAACTTTCTGTAATTAGGAATTATCTTTACAATGTTCCTTCTTCTTAAAGTTTTTCTCCAAAACAATTTCCTTAATGAGCATAAACACTTCCTTACAGAACAGCAGTCTAAAATCTTAACGACTGTTAAAAAGATGGACAATAAAATGAAGAGTATTGAATATCAAAGTTCCTGTAAAGAAGGGAACTGAACCAAAGCAAAGAGAGATCCAGTTGCCTGATATTTCTCTAATATTTTACTTCCAAAACCATAGTTCTGCAAATTAAGCATTTCATAATCGAACTATGGAAATATGTGAAAAGTTTTTAGAGATTCTTTTTCCTCTACCTACTTCAGCCTTGCAGGATCGTGGGGAGGTGGATTCCTGTGTCCAGGGGTCAAAGGTTGAGAGGCAGAGGACACCCTGGACAGCTCAGGAGTTCAGACCGTAGCGTTTTCTTTAAGAGTTTTGAATCTGCTAAAACAGTTGACATGTTGATGCAGGGGTTTAAAAATCATCTATGAAAAATGTTTTCAGCTGTAAAAAAAAAAAATAAAATCATAATAATAAAAATAGATCTTTGGCAGTGGCTCCTAAAAAGGCATTCTGTGTAAATAAATTAAGTAAGAGCTTGCACAATTTGAGCAGGACAGGTTGAGGAAACGCTAATACAGAAATGTTAATCATGTACCTACCTAATAAAATCCTGCATAGATGTGGACACAACAGATTGGTTTGTTCATTTACCATTCATGAACCAAACGTTCGCTTATGTTTCTATAAATGCATCAGTTAGCTAGATATGCTCTGTGGACGCCAAATGCAAACCTACAATTCACTCAATAATTAATGTTCAGTATTAAATCAAACTTTTCAAGCAATATGTAGCAAAACAACCTGGCTGTTGTTCTCAGATCAACACAGCAAACAGGAAGGGGCTAAACAAATAATCATAAAAATAATAATAATAAAGTTTCCAATCAGCTTCAAGTTAAAGATTAAATGCCCAAATGAAACACTAACCTCAAACAAAACATCACATACTGGTAATCAAAACTATTTCAGTCCTACTAAATATTGAATCAGAATGTGGAATAAATGACAAACTGTTAACATTATGGGGGGTGAAAACATGAGACGATATGTTGAACACAGGTTTGTTGTATAGATATGAGTCAGATGTTTTTAATCAGAGAACCAGATGAGCTCTACACCTTTCAAAAATACCTGGCAAATAAATATAATTTGATACAATTTAAAAAGCACAGCCATGATACTGAGCAGTGCAGGATGAATAAAAGCACCTGTGTAATGTCCCAGGTTGTCATTAAAAAACATGCTTTAGTCTAACTGAATGTGACTTTTTAAGTTTCCTTCCACGACAGCAGCGATGTCCGAGTCCAGACCCCGAAGCTAACATGTTAGCGTGTTAGCACTGTAAGCCAGCAAGAGCAAGATCAAAGTAAATGCGAGTCAGCCTGGTCTGCTGTGGTCATGGTTAAACAGAAACAGTCGTAACCACGGTGACATAGGACCATGGCTGGAAAATAGGAAATTTTATCTAAAGGCAATAAAATCTCTGCTTGGTCTATAATCTAAACAGTTTGCAGTAGCATGGCTTTCTAATCAAGCTCAATGTTAAGAATGATGGAAGTATCAGTGTTATTTATTTTACACAGATTTCAGTTTTTCCCCTGATAAGCTGCTGGCTACCTTTTTTGGTACAAAACGTAACGATTGCAATGGGGTTCTGCGCAGTAAAGCGCTGTTCCTTTAAGAGCCAGCAGGGGGAAAGAGGGCTGTCTGAAAACACCTGAAATGGACCAATGGACCAGGACTGAACTCCCATGAAAGCATTTAGTGAGAATTACTCAAATGACATTTCCAAAACATTTCACTCCGCATAAAAAAAATAAAAATGTCATATTCCTATGACAACTTAAATGTTGTGGAATAATAAAAAGTTGATACTTTGGGGTTCTGGACGGAGCAACGTTACAAAGTACCTGCCTTCCTAATGGTATGAACATAAACCGCTGTTATGATCTAACTGTTTTATTACTTCACAGTTATTTTCTGCACTTAAAAAAAAAAATACTTGAAACCTCCTTACTTCACATGAACACTAAAATAAGCAGACTGAAGTTCAGTTGGTAAAGCGAGACGCATGTTGACGCTAAAAAGCAGCTTTAAGAATCACAGTTATGTTCCAGAGCTGAATTGTGACGGGAGGCGTTTGCTTTCAAAGGTTGATGAAGATATGGAAATGTTACGACACGATGCTGCAACACTGCTGCTGGCCAGGAGGAAGGCCAGATATTATTTTTTATGGCTCTTCGTCGTTCACAAAGTCCCTGCTCTCTAAATGTCCACCAGAGAGTGACGGGATCGGACTTCACTGCAACATCGGCTGATGCACAGCAATTGCAAATAGTTCCTGTGTCCGGCTGATACATCGGCCTACCTCTGACGTAGAACTCAACAGGAGCACAAGACGTTTTTGGAAATGAGTAACTTAGCTTATATCTGAACCTGAGCTTTAATTGGTCACATGTAGTGTCAAGATAGCGCTGCTGTGTTCGCTGCTGCAGCGTAATGGAACACCGGGTGATTGTGCAAGAGGTGAGGGGAGTGAGGGAAGCAGCCGAACGTGAACACGAACATGTTGTGGCTCTCCGATGTGAAGGTTGCAGTGGTGGGTTGTCGGTGGCTCTCTTCAGTGACTAATCAACAGTTTCATCATGTAGTTGGTGCTTCTTTAAAAAAAATAATTGCTGGTCTGTGCGCCGCCACTCCCCGTTGTGCCCAGAGTACCGTGATTCCTGCGAGTCGACAGGGTGTTCTAATGGATGCTGCTGATGATGTGGTTGTGCAGCAGCTCCCGTTTGTGGTTGTACAGGTTTGGGTTGGGCTCGTCGTCCTGAAGCAGAGCGTTTTTCCTGATCTCGTCCAGAGAGTAGTCTTGCAGCAGGCTGCCATTCTCAAAAACAGTCACCAGGAGGTCCTGAAGAGCACAGAGCAAATGTTAGCCCACACTCAGAAAAGCACCACGTTTCCAGTCTAACGGGAAAAGACGTGACCGTAAACACGCCACGCACTCACTCCAGTTTCAGAACTCTTACAGATTCTGGATGCTAGAGAATGGATCTGTTGGTAGCTGTGTGGTGTCAACATGACTCACATGAAACCACCTGTCAATCACTCCAGTGGGCTTGTCAGCAACTGACCAATCAGCGGTCCTGGAGGAACTGAACCTCCGACAGCGTTTGTTGGAGTTTATCATTACAACACAATGCAACGCAGTCTGAGAGGTTTGGTATACAGTAATGTAAAAAAAAAAAAAAAAAAAAAGAGGGTGCAATAAAGTTTATTCCATTTCCAAAACCTAAACGGAGTCTGAAAAAAAAAGTAAGAAATCTTTGGCTTTAGCATCAATTTCTCCTCGGGTTTCCCACAAATAACTTTCCAGACCTGATCTATGACACGTTCACAATTTTTTTTGCCCATCTTAATTAAAATGCCTGACTTCTCTTTAACAGGAAGAATCCTGCAGCAGATCTTCCTGTTGAAGATCTGCTTCTTTAACAGAAGCAGATCTGTTAAAGATCCAGGGGGTTTGTGACGACAGAGCCGACACAAAAAGATGCAAAAAACGCAACAAAATAAAAGTCTGGCCGGTCCAGGAGTGGCTTCAATTTTAAAGAAAAAGCAAAGAGTTGATTATAGATGCGTCACCATCTATGGATGAAGCATAGCTGAACAGATTAGCGCTGAGCCAGCAGGAATGTCTTAAGCAATTAAAATCTGGGGAGTTAATTGCATATGTAGCTCCTTAAATTGCAGGGTCTAGTAGAGAGAAACACACATCATCTGGCTGCAAAAGCTCAGCGATCTGAATAAATCAGAGTTCCTGCTGCATTTTAATAGTTCAGGTGATGTTTTTTTTCCAACCACCTAAAGAAGCAGCATTGCTCTATAAAACGAATATCTGGAGATGGTTCCTAATGGCTTAATTAGCTTTATTAAGTCAGGGTTGCATCTGACATCAAAGTCGGTTGCCGTGGGTGATCTGAAATGATCACATCATGCATTTGTGATTAGCTTGTCAACAGAACCTTTCAGATTGTGAAATCAAATTATATGTCTGCTCAGGGCGAGGAATTCCTGCAAATCCAAGTGCTTGATGCAATCAGCCGGGCTTCCTTAGAAAAACAACTTCTTGACCTGAATTACAGTAACTAACATTGCGCTAACTGGTAAAGTTAAGTTATTTATAAACACTGGGTTTAAAGTTATCTTTTAATATCACCAGCATTTTTTCTTCTGACTGGAGGCAACAATATTATACATAATATACTAGAGGTATAATACAGTATTATTAATACAGATTATTATTAATCTTTTTAGCAATAACAAAAGATTAATGGCTGAATGCCAATGAAAATGTTTCCCACTCACTGAGAAAGGGTCACATTTTTTTTTACACTTTTTAAGAATAAAATATCAATAAAGCAGTTTTTTTCTCTCGAGAAGCTGACGCTCATTTCACATTGGTTTATAATGTCAGAGATGCTGATCTCATTTACCATCAGAAATAAACTTCCTGGTGGAATTAAAATGATTTCAAGCTTAAATCTAACAGCAGTTTGCACTTCAGCTGCATGTAATTACACTTGAATTAATATTAACTTGATGTTGTTAAATATTTAAGGGTATGAATTGGACAATGTTTGCATTTTAATGTGTCTTGAGATAAAAAAAATTTTTGTTTGTTTTTTAAATGACTGGTCTTTCATAAAAAACTGATCTGAACTGAACTGAGCTAGATATACTGACATCCAACTTAGGTTTGGATCAGATTGGGTGATTTTTCATGCACTCTCCAAGGGTCTCAGTAAACAAAAAACTGTTTTAATTACACGTATAATTTAATTTTGTGTCATCAGAAAGATGATGTCGCTATAAAACTAGAGACAATAAACACACAACTACTTTGTTGACCGTCAACAACTACTCCGTCTTATTTGGCCGAGTTATGAAAGAGGTAAACAAAATATTTGAGCAAAAAAATAATTTAAACTATTAGCAATTTAAAAAAACAAACAAAAGAAAAAAAAACAGGAAGTTAGATTGTAATTGCTACTTTAAGCTTAGTTAAGTGACTCAATATGTGATTAGACAAAAAAGGAAAAGTTGTGAAAGACCTCCTCGGGTTTTCCTGCTCCTCTCTCTATCGTCTCCAGGAAGCCGTCAGAGTTTCTCCTCAGCGATAACCGGCCCCGCTTCGATCCCTTGGACGGGTCGGTCACTGGCTGCTTGTACACATCCATCTACAGCACACACAAGATCATAGAGCAGCATATCAGCTCGCAGTGGGACAGAGGGAAACTGAGACTTATTTAAAGTGCCACATTATTAAAAAAAATAATAGAGTTACCTCTGCATTTTTCAATAATCAGTGCGAAATGTAACAGCATAATTACATATGCGGTGGAAAGTATTGAAGAATACGTTTAAGGATTTTCTGACACTTTGTGTCGATCGTTATAAAATGTGGCCTCGCTGATGTTTTATTAGTCTGAAGCGCAATTTTTCTACACGCCATCATACGCCTGCTACAACAAACCCAGGCTCATCTGGACAAAGCAGGCATCGCTGTGCTGCCTGACTTAAACGAGTCAGGATGCATTTATCACAATTCGCGCTGACTGCTGTCAGAGGCAGTGGACAACCTGACAGACAGACCACAGTCAGAGAGTCTTGAGAGTCGTGCTTCTGACCACGGGGGTCAGCAGCTCCAAAGCGGGGCTGTACCCTTAGCATTCGTCTTCCCTCCGTGCCTTTCAGACCTCCAGCATAAGTCGGAGTCCGGTCGCATCTGCAGAAATACTCAGATGACTCTGCAGCTGTCAGGGTCATCAGAGCTGGACAAGAAAGAAAAGGTCAACCGCGGTTTCCATCATGGGAAAGGAAGTGGAGGAGGAGTAGAAAGACTTGGTTGTTCGACTAGAAAACAGTCAGGGCTGGAGACGCAGCAGTGAGGCTGCATACGAGACGGGACAGAGTAGAGTGTGCTTTATGAGGGAGCTCAAGTCCTTTAGTGTTTTCAGTAAGATACTGCATGTCTTCTGTAAGTATGTTGGAGAGAGAGCAATGTCTTCTGTCACCTAGTACTGGAGGAGCAGGATGAGAGCCAGTGACATAGAAAAACTGAATAAGCTGATATGAAAGCCTGTCTCTGTTCTGAAGGCTGCTCTGGTCCAGGCTGAGGGGATCATGCTGGTGACAAAACGATGCTTCATAAAAGGAACATCATAATTGACAATCCTGAGAGTTCATGGGACTTTTTCAGATTCGCTGTAATAAAAATCGGTAAAGTTGGTCTCCCCTTTGCCTGTGGGGGCAAATTACTCAAGAGAACAGCACTGAAATCTCCAAAGAAGACACTGAGCACAACTTCCTTCTTCACAAAATGTCAACAAAGATAGAGAGGCGTCAGATTTTAGCGTTTAAAACTCCTTCCTAGCATGATATTTTACGCGGTCATGGTATTACAGGTGGCAGGAGAGAATCAAAACATTGTAATGTGTGCTCTGAAATGCAGCATGGTTGAGTGTCTGGCCTAAGTTGCAGCACTTACCCCTTTGCCATTGGTCTCTACATAGCTGCACTTGAATGCACAGCTAAGTGTATCTCTGTTTAGCTTCTGAAGCAAGGAGCTGCCACAGCCAAAGAGCACATTCTCAGCACTCCACCCTTCATCACTCAGCTTAGCAAGAATCTAGAGAAATCAGAAGCAAAATAGAAACAAAAAAAAAGGTAAAAACCAAAATTACAGACAATAATAATTTTGTCTGAAGCTAAAGGCACATTTCTGATGCTAAGCTCGTTGTTGTTCACAACTACTTCTGTTTGCTGATTGGCCCACATTGAAATTCAATCAGAGAAATTGAGGTCAATGGGAGAAATCCCAAACGGAGCTGTGAGAGGAATTGAGAATCAAGTGGAATTTCACAGTAAGGTGATGACCAGGCCAGGGATGAAAGGATACACAGGAGAAAAAAAAAGCTAACTTTATTCTTATAATTCTGAGGTTAAAGTTTATTCAGGTCAGTTTGTTCATATACTGCCAATTCACATCAAATATCGTCTAAGTGTTCAGAATTCTCTTTTGCTCCCGTGGCTCTAATCCTCTTCTCTTACGGAAGAGGATCATCTGACTGACCAATAAGGCCTCACTGTACCAATCTTTTCAAAACAGTCATGGCAGATTAAACCGACGTCAGATCCCTGTTGTCGGTTGAGCAAATGCTTCAAATTTAAAACTCTACATCTCACTTCCTTGCTCTTCTCGTTGAAGATGATTTGAGTCTTTTTTTATACTTTTAAATTCTGCTGCTGGTGGTGGTGCGTCGCTTTTGCATCACCAACTCGCCCCTGTACAAGTCAGCTGATGCAGGCCCGTCGTTATCTTGCTTCGAGACGTGGACGCATGTCTGACTCCCACTTCGCCACATCGGCCCTTTGCGTAACCTTTCCGATCTTCAGATTGTTCTTACCTGATCTACTGAGCTGAGGTCAATGCCATCCCCTTGGATGATCCGCAGGCACGATGGAAGAACCTTGTATCCCATCGAGTTCAGGCTGTAGCCAAAACACTCTCCTAAAATCTTGATGACCTGAAGGGGAAATCATTAAGACTTTTTTAGAGGGAAATGCGTCATATAATAGTTCTCCAGTTGCCACTTGGACTAATTTGGTGCTAATTTGGAAGAGTAAAATACAAGTCATATGCTGAACTGGGAACGCCAAATTACATTCAAGATGCAGTTCGACGCTTTCTCTAAACACCATCTGACTTTAGCAGCTAGAGATTGAACTCTGTACCGTGCTGAGCTACTGCGGTCCGAAAGGGATTAGGATCAGGAACGATGGTGCAATTGCCACTGCTGCGTATTCGTTAACACTCAAGCGGCGTGGCAATCTTACAGTTTTACAGCAGTTGAAGGTTTTTTGCACGTGTCAACAAATTATGTGAAGCCAAAGGTATGCGGACAAGTACCAAGACGGCTCAGTAGGGGCCATCCTGAAGTTCAGACCCACTGAAAATGCCTGGTGTGTAATTAAGTCAAAGATAACAGAGGAAGGTTGGACGCCCACTTGAGCCCCAAAAAGGCATTTCAATTAAAATGTTGCCCCTGCAAATGTTAATGTCTTTTTTTAAATTAAAGAATCAGAAAATGAAGCCTGACACCTGATCTCTGATTTACCTCAATTAGAGTCTCTGCTGGGTCTCCAGAATCGGGCCTGATCACCAGACAGGAGTCCTCACTGCGCTCCATCACGCGCTCCTTCAGCTTGTCCCCCCAGATGTGCTTGCAGGCATTGAAGATGTCGTAGCTGTCACTGACCACCGCCACCGGCCCCGACAAAAACTGGTCGAGGATCCTCTCGAAGGCCTCCTTCTCCTTGTTCTTCCCCCAGGATATGATCGTACTGCACAGGAAGCAGGAAGGAAGTGATGAGCCGTACGCCACGGGGGGCAGAAACAGTCATTCCTGAAGTGCTCATTCAGCTTGAACACAACGTTTAGATCACCTGTGTTCGGCCGCTGGAATGGAGAAGCCAGCCATTGGACAGCTGTAGTACCGCTGAGCCATTAATACTCCGGCTATCGTGTCTGTACTGCAGAAGTTAACCAGGTGAGCGGCTCCACCCAATGCTGCAGACTGCAAATTCAAAATACAAACAATTAAAAGAATGAAACAGATCAAATTCTCTACAAGTTTATTTAGGAAGTTTATCTGCAAGCAAACGTCAGCCATCGTCGTAGACCCGTCAGTGAGATTACTGTGAACCCATGTCTTAATACCGTTATACACACACTTTCAAAGGGTTTCATTTTAGCTACTTATAGCTAGGTGTGAAATAATAGTGTTTACATGAAAAGGTGGGAAAAGTATAAAATCCTTAATATTTCGTTGCCACGGAAACAAAAACACGATGCTCGTTTCCCCCTCTCTGATCAGATCTTTGCCCAGGACTCCAAAAATACTTACAAAAGGTTTTAATGCAAAAACATTTACAAAGAAGCAAAGTTATTCATAAAAAGTTAAATTTACTCTATAATCCTGGCAAAAGGGTCACAAATAGTGACTTCTTTTCAGTTTTGCATACAAATTTTGTCCAAGTTTAGAAACACTTTTGATTAATGATGTTTGTCAAACTCTATTTTAACTTAAGTAATAGTAATAATAATAATTTTGATATCCTTTATTATTATTGCCCATGTGTCATATTTTCTAAATAAAGATTTCTTGCAGAATAAAAAATATAATGTGACACCAACATATAAGCAGAGAGAAGCAGTGGGAGCTTCCTGACCTCTTGGGATGAGACTCCTCTGTAGCCGAAGTCATGCAGCTTCAGCTCCAGGCCCTCCACGCTGCCTGATGTGGCCTTCAGGTGTTTGGCTAGGATCTTCTTAAACTCTCTGGACACGGTAGCTACTGTGATGGGATACCACATCTGCACCAGCATCGTCTGTGGGCCGAAAAGAAGCAGATAAAAAAACAAAAAAACACAGCAAGGATCAAAGAGAGCCCCAAACGGGTCCGACTCTGTTTTCAATGAGCTTTTAAATGAGCGATTGGCCCTTCATTCTGGATGCAAAAGGTTCTGGAGCGGGTGGAACGCTTGGACATGACGATAAGTTGAAGCGGTGATGTTAAAGACGTAAAGTCCACATGCACTGTAGTGAATAAAGTCGGGTGGACATTTAAAACAATTCCTAAAGGCAAGATCTGCTGATGTTCTCAGAGTTTAAGCTGATTATCCTCTTCTTGATTTGCAGGCCTGCAGGAGCCTGGCCACGTCCTTCCTGTCCAATTCCGCTAAAATAAAATCTGGCTTCCAGCACAGTCTGGGCTTCCTCCCCTCCACTCCGATTCCTTCCGGTAGATTTTCTACCAATCGGCAAACGGAAGAATATGTAATCTCTGATGTTGATGTTCTGCTGCTTTGGAATTGTAGTCCATCTATAGCGGAGGAAGTGAAGGAAGCCGTTCAGTCTATGTTGGTCACACCATTAAATATTGAATTGTTATTGAACCGAGCCTCGTATGGCTCAGCTCTTCTCTGTTCGTAGCGGAGAACTGGTGTATTACGTATGCTGCAGGCAATTGAGCAATAATCTCTATACGGTCCCCATCTCCAGGAAGAAAACATTTCTCGACAGCAGAGAGCCCAGACGCTCTGCATGAAGCTAAGTGTTGCAGCTAATGGTGGCCACAGTTCCACCATTAGCCGCCGTGACGTAAAGATCACATTACAATAAAATCGATTCACAGTGCTGGGCGTTACAGTGATATTGCATCAATAGGTTTTTCAAAATTTTGATTTTGACAATTCTTAATAACAACAAAGACATGATGCAACATGTTTTTTTTTTTTAGAACAAAAATCCTGCGTTTTTGTGTGGAAGCCTGAAATCTGAATTATCATGAAATCAGACACCAAGTATCAGTATAACTCACAAGTGAGTAAAAACACAATTCAAATGAAAATGTTGCAACTCCTATTAAGGCGAGATCCGTCAGAATTACTGCAGACGCTGATGGATCTCCTGTAGCAGTCTGTATAACAGCGAATGTGAGGAGCCTCTGATTGAACACTCTGTTTTTCTATGACAGTCATGAAGAGAATAACAAGGGCTGTCCATCATTTTCATGATTTTATGGAAACTCCTACTTTACACCGTCCTCTCCACGAGGTTCCTTACTGGTGCCCAGAACATCACCAACCTTCCTCATCTAGAGACTTTTATTCCAAAAAAGGTTTTTAAAGTTTTAATCTGTGTGAGCAGGTTTTTGCTACTCTGCATTATTAATTTGACATATTTCAACAAAAACAAACACTTCAAGTTATTTTTTATACATTTACCTCAATGTAGTTTGTGAGCCAATAGAAATCCTGATCTGTGTTTTCCACAGTAAACAGAACGTTGCCTCTTGGTATGACCTTCCCCTCTGGAACTGCTTTGATGCGAATAGGGAGACGGCCATTGTGTTTCTGACGCAGAAAAAAACCCAAAGCAACAACTTTGTTCTTTGATCGTCTTTCACATAGTTAAGTGATTAAAAAGCAGGTGCAGGTGAACCCATCTCTGAATACCTCTAGGACTTTTCTCCAGCCCTCTTCATCAAACACAGCCTGTTTGAAATGCATCTGGTAGAACAGCTTGGCCTCCTGAATCTTGTCCTCGGTCACAACTGGGCCTGTAAGCAACATCAAGTGTTAGCAAAATGTCCCTTTGAGTAGATCAAAGCTGATGTGAATGAAGACGGAAAAAATACAAAACTGTGGCAGGCATTTCTACACTATGAACTGTTACTAGGGCGAGGGGGGGACTGTTTCTCATGGGGAAACAGCTTGTAGTATAATTGTTTGCGTTTTAGTCTTATTTCTATTCTCATGTCTTTACCAAGATTTTCTGGTGGAAGGACGACACATAACTATTTACTGTCAGGCGGAGGAAAGATGTGTGTTTATGTTTGATTTAGTTGTTTTTTTTTCTCCTCAGGGAATTTTTGAGTTGAGGCACAAAAACGATTTTTGCTGGACAATAAATTGTCCCAGAAGTTATTGTGATACACAAAAGTGTTGTTTTGAGACGGTTTTCAAGTAATCTAATGGCACAACAATGCAAAAACGCATTCTCAAAGATAAACTGGCGAACATTTAACAGCGTTTGTGTTCCACGGTGATGTGTTAAGGTCGATAGACATGGCGAATGCTGCAGTTCCTGAGGAATTTGGATACAAACCAGACTCTGGGGATGGATGTAGGTCAGTAGGCAGAAAGGCACCAAGTTCAGACTGTTTCACACCACTGGGACCAAGACCCAACCATGTCCAAAACTATTTACAACAAAGGTCAGGGTGGGAGTTGTTTTTTCATTTATTGATGCTTTTCTTTGTGTGTGTCTATGTTCATGACATCTTAATCAGTTCTGGAGTTTCAAATTTCTCTTTAGATAGCCTTTTTTTATTATTTTTTTGCTCCAAATGTGTGGACACACAAGTCTTTTTCCTAAGCATTGGACATTTTAAAATGCCATTTTCTTGATTTTTTAAATTTTTTTATTGTGAATCTTTTACACAATATTCTAAAACCCACTGCGTTAAATTAATGATCTGCAGAATTAACATTTCTCTAATGAAAGTTTTACTGACGTCATTTATGCACATGCGGATACAGGAAGAAAGTGTGATTCTTCTTTTACCATTACATTTGTCTTGGAAGTCCAATACTTTAATTTAATTAGTTCTTTGCCAAGTGTTATTTTTATTTTTTGTATTTATCGTTTTTATTGAGAAAGCCTTTTACATTACAATGATAATTATATTAATTTTGTTATCATTTTACATTCTTTCTCAGTTTTCTCACTTTTTTCTTTAACAGAAAAAAACAAAACAATAACACACAAACAAAAATCGAACAACAACAAAAAAGGCAAAGCAAAACCAACCAAAACTTAAATGGGAGTGGCGGGGGAGCTTGAGTACCAACCAATCATTGATATCGCATATCAAATTCAAACATCAATCTAAATGAAAATAAGGTTTACAAAAAATCAGACATAACAGGTTTGACATATTCTGTCCACTTTGACCATATCTTGTAGAAGGTGTCCCTCTGCACATTAATGGAAAAAGACAGTTTCTCCAATACATAAATCTCCTTCACTACATTAATCCAGTCTTCAATTGTTGGAGGTTCCCGTTTCAGCCATTTTCTTGTGAGGGCCTTTTTGCTCCCTGCCAGCAAAATGAACAGGAGTTTTCGATCTTTGTAGTTCAGTTTGTCGACCGCTACGTTGCATAGAAATATGCATTCAAAAGTTAACGGAAAGTCAAATGTGAAAATGTTCTGTAAATGTTCATGGATTTGAGACCAATATTGCTGAATGGTTTGGCAGTCCCAGAAGATATGGAAATGATTGGCACCATTCCTGCCACATCTCCAGCAGGCATCTCCTCTGCCCTGATATCGTTTCTGTTCTGGGGTTATGAAAATCTTATAATGCTTTTCCAGCTAAATTCACGCCAAACCTTTGATCTTGTTATTGTCCATGGTATCTTACAGATTTGGTCCCAATCTTCCTCTGGAATCGTTAGGTTACCTTCCTTTTCCCACTTCACTTTAACATAAACAGTGCTGTCCTTCTTACACCGCAGGATGGCGTTGTACAACCTGGAAACAATTTTGCCTGTTTTTGATTTGGTTAGTAATATAAATGTTTCCACCAATCTCAAATTGTGTAAATGCACTTTTATCTCTTGATTAAAATAATTTCTGACCTGTAGATATCTGAAAAAGTCATCGGCACATAAGTTGTATTTTCTTTTCAAGTTCTCAAAACTTTGGAACGCCCCCTTATGGACAAAAGAATAATAACTAGTTAGGCCTTTTGACATCCACTTCTTGAATCTATCATCATGTTGATTTGGGATGAAATCTGAATCGTAAGCACACCATCGTAGAACTTTAGAGGGTTTTTCTAATCCACATATTCTAATTGTTTCATTCCAGGCAGATATCATTACTTGCGATATTGGATCATATCGCAAGTAATTACTTTTGCTCTGCAGTTTTGTGTCGGCTATTATGGCTTTAATGGGTATTGTTTTGATTGTTTCCCCTTCCACATCTTTCCATCCTGCAGCGTAATCCGGACAGCACAAACATATCAATGGTCTCAACTGAGCCGCACAAAAATATTCTCTCAAACAAGGAAGCCCGCGACCTCCTTTTTCTTTTTTTAATTGTAAAGTTTTGTATTTGACTCTGGCTTTTTTCCCTTTCCAAATATATTTTGATAGCATCTTATCCCATTCTACAAATTGTTTTGAGGGTATAGGAACCGGCAGAGATTGAAACAAATACAGCATTCGGGGAAGGATATTTAATCTGACTGACTCAATCCTGGAGTGTAGGTCGAAAAAGGGTATGGCATTCCATCTTTGGATATCTGACTTTATTGCTATATTCAGGGGAGCATAGTTGGCCTCAAACATTTTAGCAGGGTCACGATGTATCACCACCCCCAGATACCTAATACCATCCGCATCCCATTTCCATTTATAGCAATTCTTAATTTCAACTGGTGGGTCATAATTTACCGTTAGTACCTGCGTTTTGTTCATATTAACCCTATACCCTGAGAACAAACCGAATTCAGATAAGATTTTCATTACTTTGGGTAGAACCTGCGTAGGATGAGATATAACAAGCAACAAGTCATCAGCAAATAGTGCCAATTTTTGTTCCCCTCCTGCTGGCCCTGCTCCAGTTATATCCCGTCTCTGCCTGATCCATTGGCTCAATGGTTCTATGAACAAGGCGAAGAGGAGCGGCGACATGCAGCAACCCTGCCGAGTCCCTCGCTCGAGTATGAATGACTCAGTAAGGTCTCCATTAATTTTGATTTTAGCTGTTGGTTTATTATACAACCCCGAAATAGTATTTATTATAGAATTATCAAATCCAAATCTCTCAAGTACCTGATATAAAAAGGACCACCTCACCGAATCAAATGCCTTTTCGGCGTCTAAACTTAACAACAAAGCCTCTATTTTTTGTCTATGAACCTGGCTCATTATATGCAAAACTTTCCTAATGTTGTCCTGAGTTTGACGATGTTTGATAAAGCCTGTTTGATCATTATGTATCAGTCCTGGTAAAATTGTTTCTAGTCTCTTTGAGATGATGGAGGTGAACAACTTATAATCAATATTTAATACACTGATTGGGCGGTAATTATTACAATCTAGGTTATCTTTTCCTTCTTTCGGAATTATAGAGATTATTGCTTCTCTCCATGAGGGAGGTATGATTTTTTTCTCCATTACCCAATTAAATGTTTTCTGCAAGGTGGGAATTAAACGGTCCTGCATTATTTTGTACCATTCTGGACCAAATCCATCCGCCCCAGCCATTTTTCCCCCTTTTAGTCTTTTAATTGCGGAGTGAATTTCCTCTATGGTTATTGTGGATACTAACATTTTATTTTGTTCCTCTGTCACTGTTGGTAACTCTAGTTCAGACAGAAAAGTATTGACATCTTGATTATTATCTACATGGGTTTGGGAATAAAGTTTTTTGTAATAGTTCTGAAAACATTTTTGAATTTTCTCCTCCTCCGTTTCTATTTGACCGTTTAAAGGATTTCTTATTTTATGTATAGTCCTCTCCGCCTGCTGCTTTCTGAGTTTATATGAAAGAAGTTTTAGTGATTTTCCCCCTACATCACTGTATTGCTGCTTGTTAAAAATTATTTTTTTCTGTACATCTATCATGTTTAGGTCATCTAATTCTTTTTTAAGCTTTATCATTTCAGATTTAATGTCGTCATTCATAGTCTTGGAGTGTTGGTGTTGCAGCTTTAACAATTTATCTTCCAGGTATTTACGTCTTTGCATATTTTCTCTTTTTAAGTGGGAGGATATACTAATTATTTTCCCTCTAATCACCACCTTTAGTGCATCCCATAATATTCCTGGTGACACCTCTTCATTATCATTTTGAGCTAAATAATTATCTATTTCTTTTTTTAAATTTTCTTTAATGTTTGGGTAGTTTAAAATATTTGTGTTCAGCCTCCATAATGTAGATCTATTGTTCAAACAAATGTCAGCATAAACTGGATTATGATCAGAAATTGTACAGGGACCAATTTCACAGGTTCTGATTTTAAACAAATCATTCTTGAATATGAGAATGTAATCTAACCTAGAATATATGTTATGCGGGTATGAGAAGTGGGTGTATTCTCTATTAATTGGGTGATGTTCTCTCCATACATCAACTAGTCCTAAGTCACCCATGAGGTGTCCCATCCTCTTACCAATATTTCGTACATCGCCTTTCCCATTAGAAGAGTCAAATTTGGCATTTAATAGGATATTAAAGTCACCGCCGCATATTAAAGTTCCCTGACTCTTAGTTGTTGCAATTTTGAGAATCTGTTTATACAGTGACCAGTCGCTGCCAGGAGGAATGTATACATTCAGGAGGGTAGTTATGGCACCATTAATCTTGCCCGTTATCATTATGTATCGACCTTCCTTATCTTTGTATTCTGATATATGTTCATAGTTTAGAGTTCCTGATAGTAAAATCGCCACTCCTCTCCGCCTCCCAGAACTGTGGGAGGAATAAAACACGTTTAAATCCCATCCTGTTCAATTTAGCATGTTCGTTATCCGTTAGATGCGTTTCCTGCAGTAAAACAATTTGGGCTTTGTCTCTTTTAAATTTAGATAAAACTTTCCACCTTTTTACTGGACTATGCAAACCATTAATATTGTTTGACACCAATCTTATCGACCTGCTACTCATCTAAATTATATTTCTTAATTACAACACATAGATTAATGGGCTCCCCGCTCACTCTTGAAAACACTAAACATAAAGCACATAAAAAAATCAACATCCAGAACAAACAAGGCTCAAACTGAGCTCTTGACTTCCTAGGTGGGGGTCTCAGAAGTAGACCCTGCTTCACCTCCAAAGGCAACTTCCTCATCGGTTAATGAAGGGGGCCCTTGGTGGCTATGGCCTCCGTGTAGACAGCACCGCGAGAAACCTAGCTTATTTACTTGATGTACATCATAAACCAAATGCAAGCCTTAATTATTAATAACAGAGTGGATAAACCTCAATTTTCCGTGTGCGTGGGAGCCGTCCTCTTGAAGGCTCTGAGTTTTTCTTTGTATCCGGCTGCGGGGTCCCGCCTCCTGCTGGCCGCACCGCTCCCCGGTCCCCCGCGCACTCTGCTCCAGGACAGCTGCTTCAGCTGCTCCAGGACCGTTTCTGGTGACTTGACGACCCGCACAGCGTATCCTCTGCTGGACATATCTTCAGTAGCTTCCACCACCGTGTTGTAGATCTTCGTTTCATCGGCATATTTCACCCTCAGTCGGGCTGGGAAGAGGGTCTGGAAGGGGATCTGCTGCTCCTTTAGGATCTTGCGCACTTCGGCGTATTCTTTTCGTTTTTTCAGAATCAGAGGGGGATAGTCATGATCCAAATTCACTTGCTTGCCGTTCCAGGTAAATCCTCTTTTCTGCCATGCCTTGCGGAGGAGGATTTCTTTGGTTTTAAAACTGAGGAACTTCACAATAATAGACCGCGGTGGCGCGTCGCTTGGGGGTGGAGGGCCCAGAGAGCGGTGCGCCCGCTCAATGTGCAGGTCCAGCTCGTCTTGGGACAACGTCAAGCCCTCACGGAGCAACTTCTCCACAAAGTCAGCCATGGACGCCGAGTCCCGTTCTGCCGCCTCGGGTACGCCATAGATGCGGATGTTCTCTCTTCGTGTGCGGCTCTCTAGGTCCATTAGCTTATCCTCAAGCTTTATTTGTAGCTTTATTATTTCAGTGACGGCGTCTTCCGTGGTTAAAATCCTCTCCTCCGCTTTTTCAATCCGACCCTCCGCCTCGTCTAGTCTGGCGTTCATCTTTCGCATTTCTTCTTTGATTTCCCCCAAATGCGCATTATTTTCCTGTCGGAAGCCTCTTAATTCCTGCAGTACCGTCTCCCATTCAGCCATAGTGCCGCTGTTGATCGCTTAGCTCAGGTCGAAAAGTGCAGCCGTAGTTATTCAGCGCCGAGATGGGTAGCGGTTAGCAATAGCCGAAATGCTAGCAGTATTTTCTCTGTTTTAAAAGTCCGCTTTTTGACGCTACCAAGCATCGGTTTAGAAGTATTTCGCTCACCCCAGTTCTTTTTCGCCTTTATGGATATGCTTTCGTTGTTTTAGTGGGGGTGGGTTTTCCAATTTCTTAGGTTCTCTCGGGAGCTCGTTCACAGCACGGCCATCACTGTGACGTTCAAACCGGAAGTCCAGTCCCCAAGTGTTATTTTTAAGTACATTTTCTCATTTTTGTTTCAAGTGTGGAATATTCCCATCAGGACATGGGGGACAACAGGAGAACCTTACAGTTCAGTGAACGTTGCTGCCATATTAGCATCATTTTGGTATCTGGTAAACTTTTACAGAACATTTATGGCGACGTATTAGGCGTGTCTGAATGTTGAATGCTGGATTGCTACTTTTCTAAAATGTCATTTGCAGTTAAACCCTTTGGATGTACCAGTAAGTTGTCGAAAGATTATGCCGCCTCCTCAAAGCATTGAAGATGGAGAAGTTTAAAGACAAGTCCATGAAAATCACCGTGTTCATGTCTCAACCTTTTAACATTGAACAGTTGTTCAGAGTTGTTTTTGTTTAATGGGAGAACATACCTGTGAGGTACTTCTTAAGCAAATACTGCAGACCAAAGAACACCACCTCATTGAGCTGAGAGCCTTTCTTCTGCCTGCATTCAAAGTAGGAGTAAATTTTGCTGACGTTTGGAGGATACTGTTTGTAGTGTGTGATCTGGAAGAGGAAAAATGCAAAGAGTCAATTGAGGTTCAATTAACTGGTGAGAGCAGGGTACGCATGTAGGCATACATTATGAACAAAACGTTCCCCATCTTTGCTTCATTCACTGCAGTTCTTCTCCCGAACAGTAGGAGTCACCAGTGAGAAAAACAAAGTGCTCCGGAGCAGCGACACTGCACAGGTGCAACCAAGGGAATCAATAGCTGGCACTTCACATGTGCCAGCTATTACGACTGCACTTCAGAGCCCTGATGGTGTTGTAATACCATCAGGTAATCAATTCAGTTTCATTCATGCGAGAATGAATCTGAAATGAATTCTTTATGGAGGACATTTTCAGGCAGCCGACAATATTTTCTGGGTTTGCGGCCCCCTGTCCAGAGGTGGAAGTGTGCTTTCCTGCATGTGCAAAACAAATATTTACTTTTGTTTAGAAGTTCAAGGGACAGGCCATATTTAAAGGTAAACTTAAATGATCTGGTGTTTCATTGGCAGGGCACAGCGGAAGGGTTGTGGCTGTGGGCCCCCGGTCTGATATGATTTGGCAGCTTTAAGGTTCCACTAAAACCAAAACCAACCGCAAATCCCCCGTTTTAGTTTCATATCGTTCCGTGCGGCGAGAGTGAGTCTCATGTGTTTCCCAATCCTGATTCTCCAGGCACACCGCCCTGCAGGGGGCAATCTGAAGCTAAGTGCCTTACCCAGGGGCACCTTGACACGTAGGGCGGGAGGATGGAGCCAAACCCACAGCTTTTAGGGTGTGAGATCACAATACTGAGTTGTCTTCTAGCATACAGTTTTATGTCAACAGAAAATGTCCTGTTTAATCTGGCTGACCCAATGTGACCTTTGGCCAGAAGAAAGGAATTGTAGCAAATTCAGTAGCTTAGCTGTTCTCACCACAAAGAGAACAAGTATTTATATTTTCTAAAGGAAATTATGCAGCTTTTTCCGGCTGTCTCAAGCCAATGGGATCTCTTGGAGAGAGAGGATAATTTGAATCTGCTTATAAACAAAGTCACAGTTTTCCAGATGACATATGGCCCTCTCTAGCAGCTCCACTTGGAAAATAAAATGTATTTATTTTTTTTATTTAAAAAAATCATAGCACACGACAAAAAAAAAAAAATCAGATTATTTCATTCTTTTTCATCAGTCAATATTTTTTAGTATGTGCTTGTAATATTGTCCTCACAAAACATAACTAATTAAAAAAAAATAATAATAATTGTTGTTGACTAAAAGGAAAAAAAAGCATCTCTAAGCAGGAAATGAACTTGTTCACCAGTTTTCACATCCGGTAAACAACTGAAAGGAGAAAATAATGTGAAAATGTGGCTTTCTGCGACCCAAATGTCCAAGGATTGAATCAATGGCTCAATTTCCTGTTTTATACACAGGAAATTGTGTATAAAACAGTTATGTCACCAGCTTGGCAGTATTTCAGATATTTGAAACACAAAATGAATCAATAATTATCTCTATCGATTGATCGGAACACTTTTATTGTAACATGTTTTTCAGTCAAGCGCTCCAGCTCTGCATATGTTTTAATTAAATAGCAAAATACCAGATATTCTCCATCCACTTGTTTGGCGACTGTTGTATTTGACTGAGTTCACCTCTGTTTGTGTTGAGAACAAATTATCCTGCACAGCAGCCTCAGTTAATTGCTTAGGGCCCCCCTGGCATTGCAGAACTTTCCTTTAAATTCGTTTGTGCGCACAATCTTGGCCAACAAAGCTCATCCTCACAAAACTCTTCTGAAAATCTTGCCAAACATGCACAAAACAGAGTCAAACCAAAACATGTTATGTTTAACGCTTTAGTATTTAATCTGATTTATATACAAAATCAGATTAAATGTAGTATTTAGTTTATCAAACGACAAAATGCCAGAATAGCTTCTTAGCAGAAGTAGTTTTTGGTACCATATCCAAAGCCTGACCATGTGCAACACTCCCGTTTTTATAACCCAGGCTCTTCTGAAGCCTGGGTTATAAAATGTCCTGTTTTATCTGGCTGACCCAATGTCAGCCAGATCATAAATTCTATTGACACAGAATTTATGAAAATGTCAATTTAAGCTTAGTGCTTTTTTTAATCACGTTATTTACAAATTCCTTCATTTCATTCCCAAACGCATTTGCGATTCAGTGAAACAAAGACTTAACAGAGCTAAAAATGGGAGTTTAGTTTTAACCTGTGAAGGCTGAATGCCTGATCGTGAGCCAAACATGCGGATTTCTATCCGGGCTCTGCTCCAGGTGATCAGCTGCCATTTCCAGCACCCAAGGCTCACATCAGGCTTAACTTTCGATTCTTGCTCTCACCGTCATCTGCTACACGCCGTCTCTGTCACAACGGAGGTGAGCGAACAGCACCGCTGAGCTGGGGCACAGCACAGCCAGCAGCACACGGAATAAATGCTTACAACCAACCGGAAACACTTACGAAGAGCAGAACCACCGGGGGGGCTACCAAACAGACCCGCTCACCTTGTACGAGTCCGTAGCGAGCAAGAAATTAAAGTCCTGCGCTGCCATTGTTGCTGTTTGTGAATGAATTAGTAGAAACGCCCTCCAGTCTCTGTCCCCACCACGCAAGCCAAGACCACACAGCGAAAACGAAAACAGGCGAGGACAGACAGCAGACAAGCCGCCTAAAACCTAAATGTTCGTGTCGTCAGCCAGGCCAGGGGGCTGCACGAGCTCAAACAACAGTAAGCGCAGCCGCTTCTCTGGCTGGAAGGGGGCGGGTCAGGCTACGCGCACGTCCACTCCTCTCCTATTTGACCTGGTGCGTCAGCTGCATTCAAATGCAGTAGGACATTACCAACACATTTCTTAGAGCTGCTTCTCACTTGCTAGCTCAGTTGAGGGTCTGGAACTTGATTCTACGGGGTCGCAACTTGCTATTTGGACCTTCGGCTATTAAAACGATAAAGAACTAACTCATATTTTAAAACAGATTTTATAACAAAAGCGTGATTTTATAATTAATCCATCTTTTGTCACAGAATAATTGTGTTGAACTTACACAACAGAAGGCAACTGTTAATTTATTTATTTTTTACTTTAAGAATTTTTAAATTTTCAACAAATAACATCCTACAGAAGACTTTATTTGCTGTAAAGTTTTTCTTAATTTCAAAACCTAAAAATAGAAAGAAGACAGTGAATCTTCACAAATGACAACAAAATCTCTAGAGAAGATATTCATCTTTTTCCCAAAGGCCATGTGACATTTGTGACAATTTCATTAGACTGAGCATGAAAATGTCTCTTTGGACTGTATAGGCTGCAGACCCACGACTGAGATAATTGCAATGGGACTTTGTTAGCTCGTGAATCCTGGAAATGTAGAAGTAGAAGAGTAGTACAAATAAACAGTTTGAACCATAAAGGTCAGAATTAAAATGCGAAAACCACTGCAACATGACACCGAAAGTGTAGGTGAATTTTGTGGAGTGTAAGGTGTCAGCGGGTGTACTTAACAAAATACAGACTGCATATTTATGCACCTCAAATTTACATTTAGGTCCATATATGTTTGAAAACTGACACAAGTTTGCTTCTTTTATCTGTCTACTGAAATCTATTCCAATTATAGTTAGATCTGTAAAAGGTGATAAGGTGCAGACTCTCAGCTTTCATTTGGGAGGGTATCCACATTCAAATCGGAGGAAGGCTTTATAAATTTCATCTCATGAACACGTGCCACCATCGTTTTAAAGAGACCAAAAGTTATTGGATAATTGACTCATAGGCTAGTTCATGGGCAGATGTCAGCATTTCCTTTGTTGTCATTATCAGTTAAACAGATGAGAGTGAAGCACACTACATCATCTAAAAAAAACAACAAAAAAAACTGCAGTCAATATGGTGACTTGGCTGTGGATGGCTTCCCATTAATGTATAAGTTAAAATTAGCCAAAATGCTCTCAGTGGCATGTGGGGTATCACTAGCATGATGTTCTACCTTCGACTTCCTCCATACTAACCATGGCTAATTAGTAAGAAAAATAGACAAAAGCTTTTTTATGGAAAAGGCTAATGCTAATGCACTGCCCAGCTGTGCAAGGCGGTGCACTAACCTGAGATTAGTATTCAGGCTTTTATTTTGACATTTTCAGTAAGCTTTATTTTAAAGGGCTATAGTAAGCCTATGAGTAAAATCACAAAATCTTTTTGTACTGTGGGAGGAAGCCGGAGCACCCGTAGAGAACCCACTCATGCACATGGAGAGCATGCAAACCCCATGCATGAAGAACCCAGGCCCGGATTCAAACTATCTATCTATTTATTGATTATTCTTAAGATTATTCGAGTAATTGGATAAAAAAATTATAAAATAAAATATTGATAACTCTGGCATAACACCAGTGATCAGATATCAATATCAGTCCAATTTTTCATATTTGAGGATCCCCAACAATTAAGTTTTTGTAGTTTAGAAAATTAACCTGTATCTTGTATATATGGCGGACATCAGAAGTCGGAAGTGAAGGACGGGAGTATCGAACAGAGTGACTTAAGTTATTTTCCCAAGTTATTTTTACCAATTTATTCATGGCTTCTTGTTCGAGTGGAGATAACTTGTCTGTGAACGCAACAAACCTGATTGGGGCTCATAGACGGTGGTATTTACAAAAGTTGGAAACAGCTAGCTTCCAAACCGACCCATACTTCTCCCTCCTAATGTGTTAATCACATTACTGACTTTGCCTGAATTCACACCAAATGATTTATATCACGATATCATAAAAAGAGTTTCCCATTACACCAGAGCAACATTAAAAACGTACAAAAAATGAGATGCTAATCAGTTTTTTTCCATACATGCGAGGCTACATGATGGTGGGGCATTGTCTCCATGGTTACTAATGCTTACATACTCACCTTCTCCATGAAGCAATATGTGATATCTTTCAATATTTTATCTCTTATAAAGTATATGATTGTTAATCTTCTTACCTTGTAAAAAGCGTTTGCTGAAAATGAAAATCCACAATGACTCATAGGGCTGACAGTCATTTTGACTGATGGCTGATATCCATTGCCTGTATCTTTCCTCATTAAAAGTAGCAATAAAATTACAAGTTTGGTTTATATCCTTGTTTGTTTATGCAGCCAAACACACAGCATCCCATGACCATTTTTAAATTGAAATCAACTAAATAGAAGCGATTTTAGACAGGCTGTGTTTTGGCAATGGATGGATGGATGGATGGATTGCTGCCTTGTTTCCATTTCCACTTCAGTTCTTTCTTACTAAGTCCAGTTTATTTCTTGTCTCTAGCTATTCCTTGTCACTGGTTTGATTATTTCTTTGTTTTAATTTTAGATTCATTTCCTGGCCCCCTTGCCACCTTCTCTCTCCCTCTCCCCTGTCTGCCTCTTAGTTCTTTCACTCACACCTGCAACCCATCAGCAATGAGTCCAGGTCTTTGCTCAACCTCCCAATATTTAAGCACCCTATGTTCCTGTGTTGCATTTAAGTGTCTCCCTACTGCTCTGCCCTGCAGGTTTCAGACATCTCCCTGATTCAGCACACATGATTTCAATTGATGGCTGATTAACAGACAATCATCTGAATGGGGAAACATCTAAAACATGCAGGTTAATGTGCCTTGAGGACCAGAGCTGACTTCACATAAAACAAAAAAATAAATGTAATTTAAAAAAATAAACATTTTGTCCCACTTCTTAAACATTCCCTGAAGCCATAAGAATGACATACAGCTATATGCAACTTTTTTTTTGTTTGTTGGTTTTGTGAAGGTTACATTTGCAGCTTGCCGTATGCAGCTAAGTGCTTCCACAAGCTTCAACCCTATAAAACATCCCTCCGTCGAAAGGAAGCAGAAAGCCTTTACTGCGAAAATAAACCGGTTTGATTCCGGTCTGCTGCTGCTGCTGTCTGAGAGAGAGACCGGTCCTTCTTTTGACTCAGCTGGATCATCAGGTGGTCGCTGGCCGAACTGATCCCAGAACGGGCGGGCTGTTCAGCACCGCGGTCAGCTCCGAGCCCTGCCTCTTCCTCCTGCAGGCAGCGGAGCATCAACACATCAGCGCTTCCTCCTCCCCTCCACTACCCCCCCATCTGCGACCCCTCCCCTTTTAAACGCGCTCTCCTGATAAATCCTTCTGATCTGTCACACACTGCCGGAGTTACAAGGCTTTGAACATCACGGAACCGAGAAGACTCCACAGTATTTCCGCTTTTTCTTCTTTTTTCTAGCTGAGATCGGCTGCAGATCAACCCCACAGCCCCCATCTACTACCCCCCCCACCTCAACCTTAACCAGGCACGGTTTGTGTCTCCTTCCCTCTGTGGCTCCAATTAATGCCGTTTTAGCCTCACGGTAGTCCATTTAGATTTAGACTCCAGCGGCATGTTGGATCCGTCTTCCAGTGAAGAAGAAGGGGACGAGGTGGTCGAGGTGGAGCGCAAAGAGGTGACCGCCTCGAAGAGCCTCGGAGGAGCCCGACGGCCGCCGGGCCGAACCGCCGACGATCATGGCGGCGGAGGGCTGCAGCCCCGTGGCCGACCCTCCAGCCCCAGCCCCTCTGTGGGCAGCGACAAGGAAAAGGAGGACCTGGAGAAGATGCAGAGAGAGGAGGAGGAGAAGAAAAAGCGGCTCCAGCTGTACGTGTTTGTGATGCGCTGCATTGCTTATCCGTTCAACGCAAAGCAGCCCACCGACATGGCCAGGAGGCAGCAAAAGGTAAGGCAGGACATGAGGAGAGGGAATAAAGCTGCTTTTAGTTGTGTGATTGAGATGGAAGCTGTAACGCAGACGTCACGTGACACCAACTGTTGCTTCCTAAGGCGCACCATGTTGCGTTTTACATCAAAGGGAGGGAAGGGGAAAGGAAAAAAAAAATGATCTACTTCCGTCAGGAAAATGTTCCAGTCACTAATGAATCCTTTAATACTCCTCAGTTGCAACCGATGAAAACCAGAAGCTTTACTGATTCTGTTTTTTTTTTGTTGCTGAGTGAATAGAGACAATATAAGGCATGGCTTTTATTGGTAAAGCCAAATTGTATCCAGGAGCAATGCTTTCTGTTAAAGGGAAAGACCTGACTGAAAAGCAAAAAGGACAAGCAGCAAAGGGAGAGAGGAAGTGAGGGAGACAGAGGATTTGCATTCATTATTTATTTATTTATTTTGACTATACACTCTAAACTGTCTCTGCTTGTAGCAGCAGCAGCAACATTTCCTCGAGCTTTCAGTGGCAACTGATGAAAGACAAGAGAAAGTTCAAACAAATAAACACTAAAATATAGGACTAGTACCGTTAGAAGGTAAATGTCACAAAGTGCTTTGGAACAAAAGAAAATTCAAACGTAATGTTGAAAAAAAAATAGTCTCTCATTAAAAGAGTCAATTCATCCACACATTTTAAGCTTGGTGTGAAAGTTCCAGAGTCTGGGTGGAACCGTGGTGAATAGCCTATTAGCATTCAGCATTCAAATCAAATTTACCAGTTGGGCCTTTTTTTATATGGGCAAAAGAATAAAATATAAAACAAAGTAATGTTTCATTGTTTAAAATATTGATCGAGCCATTCAGCCACTTGGTGCTCCAGAGCTAAAGTTTGCAGATGCAAACCTACGCCACCTCAGCACAACTAAAGGTCAAAGTGCAACACTTTGATTTTGAATTCATGGGTAAATGAAAACTGTGAAGGTAAAACAAGACTTTTAGCGTCACCTCTTCTTCAGTATCAGGACCATTGTAGGGAACAGAACCAGTTAGCAAAGGACATTGGCCCCAGTTGGCCACTCAGGAAATGGCTGATGAAAATAAAGGGGAAAAGTGAGCAGAATATGAATATAAAGATGAAATTTAAGTGTGTCTACAGGAAATCTGATTCAACAGTGAAAGAGCCTGGGCGATTTTGCATCATTTCTAGTCAGCAGCATCCTGAGGTGAGGCAAAATAGCCAATCACATGTGGTTGCTAGAGAAAAATAATAGCTATTTGACAAATCAGCATAGCTGAATTTAATGTACTTGGAGCACTGAAAATGTCACATTTTGGATTGCTATAGTGATAAAGTTGAGGATGGCAAGCACAGCAGCCTGAGCTGAAACCAAAATTTCCGTCGTGCATGACAAAGAGGAGGCATCCAGAGACCAGGATGGATGCTTGGTCATGTGAATTTCATGTCCTTGCTGACGTAGAGGACAGTGAATCTGGAAGGCTCTTCATCTGTTAGAACCAGACAAGAAACCGAACGCAGAAAGTTGGTAGACCATTAGTGCATGATGTGGGAACAATCATCCCATCTTAAACGCGAACAAAACAAAGGAATCAAAGCACGTCAGGTTCCACCTGAACAACAGCCTGGACCAGAAGCCTCTAAACAAAACTCAGAACTTAATATCTACAGTCTTTGCCAGCAAGTAAAGCAGACTCGTGTTCAAGTATTGGCGCTCGTGTTGGTACCTAGACACCTTCTGACTGGTTTAGTTATGCTTTAGCAACAAATAGATGCATTTTTTTTACTAATAATAAGGAGTAACATTTTAGACAAAAATATGCAATTCTGTGAATACTGAATACTTCTACTGCATACATTTTTTCCCCCGAAACAAATCTTCTCCTGGGATGGTTTAAAACGTTTGATAAAAATCTTTCTGACTTAAAAACACCTGCTTGCTCTCATCATGTCTGAGAAGGTCACTAGGAAAGAGTGCAATTACAAACGTTCATTAAACATTTTAGTAACCATAAAACCCCATTATGTTACATTGAACAGAGTGATTTTAATCTGCTCTTCTTGTTGATTACAAAACATCAAAGTCCAATCATATTGTTGTTATTTCTAATGTTTGGTGATGTCTAGGGTTTAGTGCTGTTGATTTTCTTTCTTAACAGCAGTTGCGAGCATAAAAAATAACTATGTATTCATTGATCTTAGGTTTTTTTTTAAGTTACTTTGTTATTGATTGATTGCCTGTATCTTTTCTGAAGCTGTGGATCGAAATCTGAATAATTCCACAACCACTTGAAACTGGGCTGTGCAGCTCTTAAGCTTGGATCAACTCAGAGAGAGAGAGTTAGCCTGTCAAAAGACAATAAGAGGGCCAGGAACAACAAGCTAAACGATTTATTTCTCTAAATGAATAAATAAATAGTCCCTTTGTTTCTATTTCTGCAGGGGGTGGGTGAGACTAAATCAGTTTTTCCGTGAGCTATGCAGAATCATCTCTAGGCACACGCAGCCAATAGGTTCACAGCTTAAAGAAGAACAATCTGACATATACTGTCACATGTTTATATTGTAGTTGTTTGCTGATCTCATATTCAGCCGCAAAAGACCAGTCTGTTAATTGGCACCACATTAGGAAGACTTTCACGGTGCGCTGAAGCACGGAGCAAGGTGTCAACACTTTGTGTAATCAGAGCACATTGTGCGTCTGGGTAAGACGGCTCACAGACACACTTCATTAATAACAGACACTTCAACTGAACTGAAAAAGTGTTAGTTTTTTTTGATTAGCCTTGTTCATGACTGAGAGCCAATGTTGCACTTGTAGATTCCAGCGTAAGCCACAAAACGTTATCCGCATACTGCCAGCCTCGGACTACAGGTCGCTCAGAGAAACTGGACACTCATGAGGACGATAAATAAGGCCTTACTGCAAACAGCACAAGCTTCACCTGAACTAAGTTCAATATCTGTAAAACAATGTGTTTTGGAGAGGCACTGATTGATTATTTTGCTCTGAAGTAGTTTTGCTCCACATAGTTTTTGCTTTTACTTGCGTAATATTGTGAATCTTGCTGCTCTTACAGTTTGATTTTGTATTGAAAGAAATGGACATGGTTTTTCTGATAGAAGGCACCACTGCAGTGGCAATAAATACCACAATTTTTAATGATTAAAAAAAAACCTAAGCTGTTGAAAGGTCCATTTCCAGACCCTGGCTACATTATTCTGTTATTGTGATGATATACCATTTAAGTTTTTATTTAATATGGATATATAGATATATATCTATATTTTGCTTTAGTAGGGGGAAGAGAGATGGAGGCACCAGGGTTTCCATATGCAACCAACAGTGGGAAAAATCCAGTATAATTGGGAATTTTATTGTATGTTTGCATAAATCTTCCCATAGAATTTATTGTTGTGATAATAAATCAGAATTCTCATTACAGTAAACATTTTTTGTTCATATCGCCATTACAAAATGTTTGCCAGCTATTTTAACGAGTGCTTGATCATTTAATCTTCTGTTGGAAGTGGCCTGTCTCACTGCCAGTGAGAATCAAGCTTTCTTTTTAGGAAGAAAATCTAATTCTGCCAAGGAGTTCATGGCATACAAATAGATTTTAAAACTATTTCAAACTGTATATGACGGATGAATGAGAGAACTATGTGCTGTCGGCGTTATGAACTTACAGAAGTTCAGCAGGTTAAGAGAGCGAATTCTGAATATGAAGCCATCATTTCAATGAGGCCAGACAGCATTTCAAATGATTATTATTGAGGATGAACAGGCTGAACCGGAGGCAGGTGTTGTGATGCGTAAATACATTAAATTACAAATCTGAAACTAACCTTCATTTAAGGCAGCATTTGAGTTTTTCACCAGAACATTATATTGGGAAGAGATTAATACAGTTAGTCACTTAACCTGCCAGTGATCATAATGTGTGTGTGTGTGCATGTGTGTGAACCAGGTTTTTATATCCTTATGGGGACCTATTCATGTCTACAATGTGGGGTTATGGGGACCATTGCTTTTGTGGGGACATTTTCTTGATCACCATGAGGGAAATTGTTGTTTTGGGGTTAGTGGTTACGTCTGTGATGGTTAAGGTTAGGGTAAAAGGGTTAGGCTATAGAAATTAATGGAAGTCAATGTGAAGTCCCCACATGTGATGAAAACACGACTGTGTGTGTGTGTATGTTAGGGGGATGCTGGTCCTTGTTTGCACTTGTTGCAAGCAGCAGTTTAATAGTATGTGCATAATTCATGAGAACAGCATGTCGGTTGCTAATAATGATGAAAGCCTTTCTAGTTGGCCTGTTGTGTTCGTATGCAAACACACTCCCACACAGCGACACACACTCGCAGCACACATGAACGGGCACCGCATGGTTTTCATGAATGTTGATTCTTACACATATTCACTAACACAATGCCGTGAGAGCGAGCGCTCTGCAATCACGGCCGGGGTGAGTCGATGTGCCGATTGAACCTATTTAGGCTCTAATTTGTGAGAGACGTCCGTCTTTGCAGCATCACAAAGCTTTCATCAAGAGAGGCATTTTCAAAAACCTCGATCACCTCTGATGTAACTTTTTGTGACGTAGAACTTGTCCTACAATTCTGCTGCTGAATGAGGAACGAAGACTAATTTAACGCACAACAATAAAAACGCATCGGCTGGTGTGACATACATCCTGTCGTATTGGGATACAGAAGCATTGCTGCCAGGTCATATTGATCCCACCCTTAGAACCATTTAGCATGAGAGCGTTTAAACTGCCGTCTCGATTGCCTTTTCCTGGGGGTCTTTGCTGCGTCTGACATGGCTGCAGGAGATCTTTCCCCTGTTCTTGTTCTCTTTTTTTTTTTTATGTTGCGTACCTAAAATCAACCAAGCTGGTTTTTCCCCATTTGGGGAAAAGGTGGGCAGACAATATGGGTCCCACATGGGTTTGTCCGCCGTTTCCATGGTGGCTTCCCATGGGTTTGCCCATTTTGGGCCACTGCCTACGTGGGTCCTATATGGGCCCTACATGGCAGTGGCCCTACCTGGGCAAACCCGTGTGGGACCCATATTGTCTGCTGCCCACCTTTTCCCCATATGGGGCCCACCAAAGGATGCTGGCTGGGGTGCAGTCTGACCCAAAGAGACGGGCCAGGCTCACTGCCCTGCGCAATCGGGGCAGAGTTCCTTTATTTCAGTTTTGTTTATAAAGATCATTAGAGATGAAATTGTGGGTTTAAAAAAAAAACTGCAACAAAATAATTTTACAGACTAGTAAAAGTCGCTGAGCAGCTGAATAAGGGGATCATTATTGACGCGCTAGCTGACCAAAACTGAAATCAAAGCTGCAGTTAAGATCATTTTATTTTCATCAGTATTGTCATTATCCAATGCAGAACAGCGTCCGAAGCAGCATAAAATGGACGAAAAAACATACAAGCTTAAAGAGGTCAGCAGAAAGTAGACCTCCCCCATCAAACCCCCACTAAAGTCACCAGGTGAGCAACAGGTGATCTACAATCAGTACCAACACCATGTCATCCAGTGCTACGCCTATCCATAACACGGACAATGAAAATGGACACGAAGTTTCTTTAACGTGATCCAGGAACTTTGTAGCGACACATCGGATAAATCTTGAAGCTACAGGACACTACAGGACAGAGATCAACTAATATTTCACTTTTAGACCAAACTCGCTAGATGTTTCTGAACAATGTGAACATTGTTTTATCTTTTTCTGAAAGTACACAGTGAACCATCTCAAACCACAGGTTTCCTCCTGTTTACAAAAAAACCGAGAATACTTAGTGAGAACCCTGTCTGTTCATATCTGACTTTTAAAAGCAAGGCTGACTCTGGTGAGCAGAGGAATTAAGAGAGACAGATTTAAAAGATTTCTGGATTAATCCCATCTCTGTCACTGTTAAGTAAACTCTGTCTGGATCTCAAGCTCTACTCAGTTGATTACATCTGTAAGGATCCTGAGATGTTTAGAGCTTCGTTTGTTCTCTATTACTTAGTTTCTTTTTTCTGTTGGATCAGTCCCGTCTCGATTCGTGCAAATAATAATTCAAGCCTAATGATGACGATAAAAGTGTTTTCAGTTGCTTTTTTTTAGAAATCTCCAGAGTCAGCAAAGTGACGCTGCAGGAGAAAACTGTTCCACAGCTTTTGGGGCTTCTGACTGAAATGTTTGAATCAGTCGAACACTAGCTTCAACCAGGCCAACTCACGTAAAGTAACCCATGTTTTTGAAGTAGAAGTAACCAATGCTTGCAAATATGAGAAACTTCATACTCACATCTGAGTGGAATCTTATCCATGGTGAAGTTCTGCCTGCAAACGTCTTCACCTCACAACAAGATGAGCAGAACAACTGAATGTAGCACCAAGACATAGAGTTTCCAGGAAACAGAGGATTTCATGATTCTGTGAAATGTCCTTGTGATGATCGTCCAACACATTTGACTGTAACCTTTGTGCCCCTGAAGAAAGACACCAAGACCGACAAATAGGTGAAATGGCAGAAAGGTTTGGGCTTGTCTGGGCTTTTGCAGCGGTTGAGAAGCCTTAATGTTTCTGGACTGATCAAATTCCACTGTTTAACCTTTCCAATTATGAGGCACTTTTGTTCGAGCTGCATCTTTAAAATTATGTTCAAGATAGCAGGCATACAAAATAAAATTCACATAAAAAAACAATACAAAAATAATTTGTGTGTTTAAAAGAAATTATGTGAAATAATAAAAAAACCAAACATTATAAACATCCTTCAAGGCAGTCAGGCATGATCAGTTTGGTGCTGAGTGGAGACACTCAGATGGTGGCTGATGAGGCTTTTACTTAATTCCTATGTTTTGGTCACGATCTGTTTTGTACTTCCTAAAACGTGAAATGTTTTCTGCGTCCCTCAGATCAGCAAGCTGCAGCTTCAGAGCGTCAAAGATCGCTTTCAGGCATTCCTCAGTGGAGACACTCAGATTGTGGCTGATGAGGCTTTTATCAACGCTGTTCAGAGCTACTACGAGGTGAGTTTTACCGCAAGCTCGCTTTCTCATCCCTCCAATCTAACATGGTTACGTTTCAGACTGGATGCCACATTTGTAGGTGTTGAGAATAAATAATTCTGTTTTCCTTCTATCTCTTTTAGCTAGCTGCTAACCTATAGCTCAGCTAAACCTAAAGGAAATGAGATGTCAGGAAATGCAAATGCTCTGCTTCGAGGAAATGACACGCCCTCTTTGGGGCGTGGCTTAGACAGAAGCTAACAAAGGGAATGGATAGCTTTTGATTTTGGCAATTTGTCTGTTAGCTCTTAGCAGTAGCAGGTCGTAATGGACCAGCTGTATTTTGGTATTAAATAAATGGAATTCATGAATTATATTAGATTAAATATATATATAAAAAATGCAAATAACAAATAATTAAATTCCCGTTTTAGATAGGAAAACAGACATTTTATTGCCTAAAATGCAGTAACAGCACTTCTTTAATGAACGCTTGATTATTTGTAGCAAAGAAAGCAGCCAAGAAATGCTTCTGCCATAAACATGTGAAAAGACACTCAATCAGGCTGAATCCGCGCCCGACACCGGATCAGTTTTTGGTAGATCGTCACCTTTTTGGCACACCTGTATGGGGTTCCATTTGTGTCAAAAATAAGTATAAGTCATAGGTGTAGATGCCGTTGGTCTATGTCATTGCAATGTGTCTTTGGTTGAAGTATGGTCTTAGTGCAACATCAACATATCCATAAAGCACTAAGACCATAGACATCAACCGAAGACACATAGCAACTACATAGACCAATGACATCTAGAAATATGACTTCTACTTATTTTTGACACAAATGGAACCCCATGCACCTGGTCTGTTCCCGCTGTCCGCACCTCCAGCTGCCTCTGCGGCAGGTCTCGAGACTTGATGGGTAAGAACTTACTTGAAATCTGAAACGTACAGTTTTAGCTTGTTGTAATATTGAGAGGTATGAAATGATAGTAACAGCTGTAGGAAGACAGAGATAAACTAAGGCTAAGAAAGAGGCTTGAAGTGCCACAGCCAGTGACGCCTAGCTTAATGTTAGCATCTCATAATTAAGAACATAATAACGAAGCGGTATTTAGTTTCTTCAACTTGCTTTCAGATCTTCCTGAAAAGTGACCGCGTGTCCCGGATGGTGCAGAGCGGCGGCTTCTCAGCCAGCGACTCGCGCGAGGTTTTTAAGAAGCACATCGAAAAGCGCGTGCGCAGTCTGCCGGAGATCGATGGCCTGAGCAAAGAGACCGTGCTGAGCTCCTGGATAGCCAAGTTCGACACCATCTACCGAGGGGAAGAAGACCCCCGGAAACACCAGCAGAGGTTGACGGCAAGCGCTGCCTCCGAGCTCATCCTCAGCAAGGACCAGCTGTACGAAATGTTCCAGGGGATCCTGGGGATCAAGAAGTTTGAGCACCAGCTGCTCTACAATGCCTGTCAGGTTAGTGCATCAACACGCATGTTTGTTTCTCACTCTACTGGTCCATGTAAAAAAAAATAAATAAATAAACAAAGGGGGAATATTTGTTCCATATCACTATCATTTCATATCCCTACCAAAATAAAAATACTAACTACTTGTGTAATTGCCATTATATAAAATCAGTGCTATTATTTTTAGGTTTATTGTTTTTTCCAACAAATCGAATTACAAACTAATCTTTGTGAGATAGAGCAAATTTCGCTCCAATTCCATCTGAAATGGTCAGGAATTGATGAGGACAGCTGTTTGCCTGAACTTTCACGGTTGCATTTTGAGGAGAATCCCACATTTAATGTATCTCTAAAGATGGGTTGATCACATTGGCTGCATTACTTAAATGAAAAAAGAACAAAACACATTCATAAATAAATTGGTTGGTGTGTAACTGGCATGTTGAAGGTTTTGAGGAAGCCAACATTTTTTTACAATTTAAAAGCTCAACCGGCTCAAAGCACGCAACACATATTCATGTTCTACAATTATTTCTAATGTAATTTCACTAAGTGAAGAATCTAAGCACATTTAATGGTTTGATTCACACACATACACACAAGCAGCAATAAGCATAGAAAAAGAGGAAACAGTGGTTGGAACAGTAGATAATAGTAATAATTCATAATGAGAGCAAGTTTCTGCATGTTTATTTCTCCTACAATCAAGCGTTGTTTATGGTAAGCCTATGCACTCCTAGTGGATTTTGTCATGCCTCTGTTGGTTGCTGTCTGAAGAAACGTACCGACGAAAACACCCAATCAGAGCCAGGCAGTCAGTCAACTTTGTTAAATACGTCGGTAGATGTGCCAGTGGCCATAGAAACAACTTGAAGTCATAGAAAAACTGTTTATCTGCCGTCATCGGTTGTCATGCTAACTAGCTTTAGCATTCACGACAGGCTCTGCTGACGGGGAGACGATGTAGCTAAGTGTACGCCTGGGCATGATAGACAGCATTAAGACCCGCCCCCTTGCTCTCATTGGTTGTTTCTAGGTAGCAGAGTGAACACTGGGAGAAGGCATACTGCTGCTTTAAAGACATGGGGACGTTGACGGCTGTCATGAACGAGTGGAAACTTTTTTCTCTTAACTGATATCTTAACAATTGCCAAGATCGGTAGCTGATGAAACCTGTGAAAACAAATGTGGATAACACATTGTTCCTCTTTTTTTTATTATTATTATTATAGCAAGTATGACTCGACTGAAGCAAGCGTGCCGCTGAATTCACCCCGTCTCGTTTGCCGAGGCCGTTCTGTTTCGGTTCCCAGCACAAAATAACAGGGTGGATGACGAGTCGGCTGTCCTGTTTAAAGCTGGGGTGGTGATTTCCAGAGGGCTGGCAGGAAGGAAACTGCAGCAATTATAGGAAACAATAAAATTCCCAGTACATTAATGAGATGTTTGCTCTCCAGTCATTAGTGCACATAGAAAAAATAAAAAGGACTGGCATTTAAAGTGCAAGAACTTGATTCTGCCTATAAATATCCAGTCGTATATAAAACGACTGGCTTCTTAAAAGAAGAATTTTACCGCAAATAGAGACTGAAACTCTTGTGGGTTTGAGAAATAACCGTGATATAATGTTGACATACTTTCTCACAGCATTTTTGAAAAATCAACTAGCTTATAGAGCTGACAGTGTTCTCTATAGATTCTCATTTGTAAGACCTGGTTTCAAATCCAAATCTGATGCATAATGTGCAAGTTAAATAAAAAAAGTGGTTTTAGAAATGATTCCATTAAGCAATAAAAAAATCCTTTGTGGTAAAAGCTTATGGTCAGTCTTTGTTCTTTGGCGACATGCATTCTGCTAAATTGGTGCAGTTATAGCGTGGCTTTATGGCCGTGGCTGCAGCGTGTTCAGAGCTCAGGCAGGTAGAAGCCACTGAGGTCGTATTCGTGTCCCTCTGTCCGTTTCCAAACGTGATTTGGTTTGGATGTGTTTGAAGAAGAGCCGGTTAAGCTTCCTCCCCTCCGAGGCCTTCCCCAGCATGCCCCTGCTCTCATTAGAGGAGCGACTGCTGTCTTGCCTCTGTACTATACGGCAGATGGCGAATGTCTTCGCAGTCGAGCCCCAGAGGGAGGAAGAATCTGCTAAGGCGTCTACGCCGGCTTTTCCCCCCGTTTTCTCTTTATCGCTGAACAGAACAAGGTTGCACAGCAGGATCTGTTTTACGCAGACTATTCCATCGACTGCAGGCTGGTATCGGAGGAAACGTTTTTACTGTTCCAGTGTTTTGCGCGTTCGCTCTTAGCGACTTCTCATTTTAATCGCTCAGGTCAAAACTGAATAAGTACATGCTCCCTGTTGACCACCTTGATGTTTCTAAACTAAACTGAGCTCCAACTGCTAATGACTTGTTTGCTTGTTCATCTCTCTTCTGTGAAATAAAGATTTTAAACTAGAGGTTATGACTGATGTTGTGCATTCGATGGTGTTTTGGTGTTTTTATATAGCATTTCGCCACCTTCCTAAATAACGGATTATGTAATTTTTTGCCAAAAGTGATTTTGGGGTAGGGAAAAAAAATTTTTTTTGGCAACAATTGACATCGGCCATTATTTTAGAAGTGTGACAATTTGCCTTTGTCACACTTAAATAAGTAAATAAGTTGGCCTTTGACAACTTATTTACATCTGATCCAATCAAAACATTAATATTGGGTCCAATTACCAATATTGGAGTGGACTGGGCCCATCTCTTTAAAAACAACACTTTGTTAACTGGTGCTGTTATTGGAGTGTTTTCACTGTGTTTCACTTTAAAAGGCTTCATGACGAGGCGATTTCATGTTGAAACTGCACGCAGTGCCTACATGGGCCCTACATGGCGGTGGTCCTACATGAGCAAACCATGTGGGACCCATATTGTCTGCCCTGCTTTTCCCCATATAGGGCCCACCTAGGTATGCTGGCTGGGATGAATGTCTTTTTTAACTTGGTTGCTGAAATCACCGTTGTCTTTTGACAAGACTGCTCTCTCTTATTGATTTTGCATTCAATTAATGCTTTTAAGTCGACTGAAGATTTGAACTGGCCTAATGGCAAAAATGCATCTGTCAAAAAAGAAAACTACGACCTCACTGTTCTCTCAGAGCATATTAACTGAGTTATTCTCTAATTTAATTTGCATGTCAGCTTTTGTTACCGTCGTTTACGAAGGCGAGGCTTGTGGAAAGATACATGTGCTCGTCCAACTGCTGCTTTTTCAATCAGAGTTCAGTCTTTAAAATCACAGTCATTTAAGGTATTCTCTGGTCTTCTGTCACAGCGGTAGCACCAACATGGCTGCAACATGGTTCACTTATAAGGCGTAAAGCAGTACATTTGTCAAAACTGGCTGGGAATGTTGCTGGCACGCTGTTACCCACCAGGGGCCTCGTGTGAAATACTGTCACAGTGCAACATTTCATGCACATGTCAGCATGTACAACATGAAACCTGAATATATGCACAGCTGTTGCCTTCTGTGAAATGCGCCAACCATGAGAACCCTTTTAGTGGACAATAAACTACAAAACTCACCTAAATGCACTGAAATCTGACTCAGTGTTGGGAGCATTGAAAATGTTTTAATGTTGTTTAAGCAATAAAATAACATTATCCACATACAGTAAGTTAACACACACAGACACAAAGTAAGAAAATAACATAGCGTGAAAACGTTCATCGGATGTAAATGGTAAATTTCCTCAGACTTTGACGCGGAGATGTAAATGTGGATCGGTCTGCGCAGAAAACGCATGCAGACATAAGGGTCACTTTTGTTCTCACCCAAAAAGGAAACATGGTCAGATCAGTCGTCCTTTTCTCCAAAAGGTTTAGATTCGGTGATTCTTAAGCCAATCACAAGACAATCGCACATGTCCATAAGTACCTGACACTGTAGATCTTATCTTCTTGATGAATCGACTTTATGAGATTAGTTTATCTCTCCAGGCTGTGAACTGGTTGTCTGGTTGTTTATCTGGTGGAACTCAGCGAGTCAAAGCTTCTGGGTCTTTGCCTTAAAAAAATATGTCTTTCCATCAAGCTTGTTGGTAGTGAAATCCACTTAACTTAGCATGACAGCTACAGCTACATCACCAATTCAACTCCAGACTCCACCCTTCAGTCAGCGCTTCATTCCCGTCACTACTGTTTATTTGCTTAGACGTCGACCGAAACGCTATCTATTTTTCATGTTTTCTTTCGTCCTTGATAGTGCAGACCATGTGCATGTGTCCAGAGCATGCGGTCGCCATTGCTCTGACCGTGTGCATATTTGCTCTGATAACACATGAAAAGACTGCTTCATTAAAGAACAGATGGTGTCCTGGTCAAACAGAGACCTTGAACATTTTGAAGTCGGTCTTTCTGCTTCCGTTCAGCTGTGCGCATATGGATGTGGGTTTCCAGTGACTGCAATGCCTGGAGTCATGTCTGAAATGTAGCTTCTTGTGAGGGCCACACGTATGTGAACGCCTAGAAGAGACTCATAACTTGAAAACTGCTGTACCTACTCCCCACACTTGTTACCATGGCAACTGTATCCTAAGGCTAGTGTATCCTTTTACTTGGCTAATCGAGGAACTAATAGATATTTTTGTTTGTTTTTTAAAATAATTTTCAGTGTAGCCTGGTAATAAATGACATTTGCTGTTGTTTAGTCTAATTTATTTTTAGCAGATTAAACCGTGTTTTTTTTATTTTTTTTTTATTCATGGGCATGAATGTGATTTTTAGTGGATGTCTAAACAAACTGCTGCTGCATGTCTGTGTTTTCCCAGCTGGACAATCCTGATGAGCAGGCGGCTCAGATCAGGAGGGAACTGGACGGACGGCTGCAGATGGCGGATCAGATCGCTCGGGTAAAAGGAAAAGACGGATGAGCGTTATTAAGGAAGATTAGCCGGTAGAATGATGTTGTTTGACTGTAAGAGAAGTGAACCTCAGCTTTAGATGTACGATAAAGTTATTGGAATTCATTTGTATGCTAAAACGTAATTTGGATTTGAAAAAATGTTCTCCGGTTGCTTAACGTAGCAGTGTAAGCACGACTAATTTGCTTTATTATTACTCAAAGACATTAATTCGTCCTTTGTGTAAAAAAAAAAGTCAAAATATTTGACCGAGATGTTTTTAAAGGGAAACTATTATATCAAATTCACTTAAAAACATTTTTTTTTTTGTATTATATTGTGTCACAATGTTATTCCCTCATCAGAAACCCACCCGGAGTGTTAGCTTGATTCTTTATTAGATGTTTTAGAAATCATTTAATTTTCACAGCAACCATTCAGCTGTGCAAAACGCCTCAGAGGACCCTGCGCCGCCTTCACGGACGAAGCTCCAGTTTCCAAGCTTCCACGCTTCACCCTCACAGAGCTCCCTTCCCCCTTGACTCCACCGCGCTGCTCCTTCAGACTAGCCAGCAGCAATTAGCAAACACCTGGTGGACCTGGCCATCTGTTGAGCGCGTTTTACGAGCGCTATACTTCTCAGTGTAGAAATACTATTAAAGGGTTAATACAGAAGCTACATTGCGATGATTTCATGAGGCTGGAGTTTTAAGATTGAGCAGGAGTATTTTTCAAGAGACAGTGTGGCAAATTCAAGACGTTAAATTACGGAGTCTTTTTGAGTCATATTTGAAATATAGCATTTGTATTGCAACTGAAGGAGAACTCATAATGCGGCCCGTTTAAGAAGCCGACGCTACAAAGCCAAAATGGGCAGAACAAGGTGGACATAGAGACAGGAAGATCCCTGAAACAAATGCAGACTTGGATCATTTTACAAGAATCAATACAGGATGCAGCTTGGTGATGAAATTCTCCTGTCTTGCTAAGCTCGGCGCACGGTTCCCAAGGTTCGTTTCCAGAGAGATGGAGGCCATGTACATCGAGGAGCTGCGCTCGTCTGTCAACCTGCTGATGGCAAACCTGGAGAGCATGCCGGTCTCCAAGGGCGGCGAGTTCAAGCTGCAGAAGCTGAAACGAGGACACAACACCTCCATTATGGACATGGGTCAGGAGGACGAAAATCTGCTTTCCAAGTCAGACGTGGTTCTCTCATTCACTCTGGAGGTAAAGCATCCGCAGCAGAAAACGCTTCGTTCTTCAGCCTGTTATGTTCAAGCTGGGTAAAATGAAAAAAAAAAAAAAAAAACACCAAATTCTACAAACCAACTTGCAGATGACGTCCAGTTAAAGAACCTGGTCTTTTAAAAACCATGTTGGCTATGAATGACTGCTAATAATTGGTTATATTAATGCAAATGAAACTGTAAGCGTGGCAGCACTCGACTATCAGGAAACGATAGCCAAGCGGCTACCGTTTCTCTCTGCCATTGTTTCATGAACGCCTGGCTAGAAGTGGCGCGCACACAGATTTTTTGGGTCAGGTGCTCAAGTGGACGAAAGGGCACCTTGTGGTGAACATGTGGTTGCCTTGGCAGTGTGAGACTTATTATAGGCACAGTTTGAACATCATGCATATGTACATGTTTCAAATCAGTAGCCGTATATGCCGTCTGATGCAGATGTTCAATGACGTCCAACGCGCTACAGGTTAGTTTCTCTGAATTGGAAACCACAGAAAAAAATAAAGCAATGCCACTTTAGTTATAATTATTATATAAGTTCAGAGGCGAGAGACTGTTTTTTTTTTTTTTGCTTAAAGTCTTACGTGAGCTTTATCATTCCCTTCCTCCTGCGTTAGAGAAAAGCGAGTCGTTCTTCTCCACACAGACTTCTTAATTTGTTCTTCAAAAGCTTTCAGCTTTTAAAATGATCCCTCTGCAGAAGCTGCAGGTGCCACTAAACAAGTTATTTACACAAACCTGAGCAGCCAGCTTTCTATAGCTCAAGTCAATTATTTCCAGAAAAAGAAAATGTTTAGAAATCCTTTACATTACTAAGTACTCGTTGAGTGCAGTGCAAGTATATATATGCACTCGGTACGAGAAACTTATGTAGCTAAATCAGAAAGTAGTGACTTGTATTTTGTCATGTGATGTAATACTATTCCATCTATTTGGATGATCGTCATTATGTTTCAGGTGGTGATAATGGAGGTTCAGGGTCTGAAGTCCTTGGCTTCAAACAGAATAGTTTACTGCACCATGGAGGTGGAGGGAGGACACAAGCTGCAGACGGACCAAGCCGAAGCCTCCAAACCGATGTATGTGCAACACGCAGCACGGAGCGAGGCAACTAAAGAAGCACGACAGTCACAGCTGGAGGAACACTTAGTTCATTAAGATTGTGTCTACAGTCATGTCGGGATTTATCAGAGCCATCAAAAGGATAAAGCACTTTCTATGGGGACAGCACCTCATCACACCAACACTGGACAGAATTCAATCATTTGACTCTTATTCAGACACATAAGATGTTGCCTGTCATGGAGGAAAATCTAACTGAGACAGCAGTGGGATTACAACAAGGAGATAAAGCATAATCTATAAAATGGGCAGCGTGACACAGAGCTAGGGCTCATTGTATGAAGTGTTGCTGGAATAAGAATGAGACTTACCTTCATAAACCTGTGCTCTTGTTCACAGTTGGGGAACCCAGGGTGACTTCACCACCACCCAGCCTCTGCCCGCCGTGAAGGTGAAGCTGTTCACCGAGAGCACAGGAGTGCTGGCGTTGGAGGACAAGGAGCTCGGAAGGGTGGGAGAACGTTTCAATGCGCCGCACTCACTTTTTACTTTCTCGTCTCACTCACGGCGTTCGCATGTGGCCGTTTCCAGGTTGTGCTTCACCCGACTCCCAACAGCCCCAAACAGTGTGAGCTCCATAAGATGGCAGTGTCTAAAGGCTGCCCGGACGAGCTCAAGATAAAACTGGCCATCCGCATGGATAAGCCGCAGAACATGAAGCATTGTGGGTAAGTGGCAGTCGGGTCCTTCGTGTCGACGCCCTTCGTCGGTGCGATCAATTTAAGGCATTTGTCGTATCTGTCGGATTTCCATCTAAATGCTTGAAATAGCCGTTCTGTGATCTGAGTGCTGGGCTTTCTGTCCCTTTCATTTGGTGAAGTAGCTTTTGGACACCAGTTCTGATGTCTGTGTGAGTTCAGACTTTTTATGCTCCGTTTCATTTATTCATTTATGTGATTTATGTCATTCAAGAGAAGAGATCAGCATTGACAAAAATAGATCAGGGTATTTTTCCCCCACGATAATCTTTGAAAACATCTAGCTCTGAGCTCACATCACAAAAACCTCATTTTATTGCAACAAAGGTTATAGTAAAATACCTTTGATTAATTATTTACCTGCCACATGGATAATACTTAATATCAATTTGTTGACATAAGAAGTTATATTTATTACTATATTTTATCATGTGCATTTTTTTTTTAACAATTTAAAGCAATAAACAGAATATTGTCTTGAATCAGCACAGAAACTCCCCTCTGCCCCCCCACAACCATAAGCAGATTTTGATAAGTGGTAAATTATATTTGGACCCCAAAAAGATGAGTAAGATCGGACCAGATCTTAAATGAAATGAGTTTCTGATAGGAACTGACGAACAATGTTAAAGAAAGGACCAGTTTTGCAAAACGATGTTTATTAAATATGATCCATGACCTTCTCAATAAATCATAGACAACCTTACACTGATGTAACTGCAATCAAACATTTTTTGTACTTGCTGATCGGCTTCTGCGTGTTTCCAAAAGATGATGTTTGCTTCCCTCTTGTGGTCACAGGTTGCTATGCGGACGATTGTTGGTACATTAAAAAAGTGAACTCGGTGTTATACAACGTGGATAGAACTATACACATAGATGTAACGTTTGCCAGAGTTGCTATGTATTTATTTTGGGACGCTTTTGTGGTTCTTGTGAGATTTACAGCCATTCTCCAAACTGTGTGTTTGGGAACCAGGACACAAAGATACAAGGCAGTCATCATGTTCACCAGCCTTTCTTCAGATTTATTTTCTTGGTCATTCCTACTTGTTTCATCAAACAAACAGGAAGTGAGTGTCAGCATCATCTTCTTGGCCTGAGCGGACTGGTGTCTCGTAATCTATAGATTGAATCTGTTGGAACCTTTTTTCTTCCTGTTCTTTGTTTTTGGACGTAAACCCAGTTTCATTCGATTGACCTCTCACAGTTTGATCCTAAACACAGAGTTGTGTTGTTTCAATTTGCTTTAGTCTATATAACTATTAAAAAAATTGCTTTGAATTTGCTCCATTTTAATCTCTCATGTTGATGAGTCTAACATGTTTTTTTGAATAGGATCATTATTCCTCTCCAATCACTACTTTAAATTAACTTGTAGTTTTACGAGGTGTCAGAAAAATGAAAAGAGGCCCTGCACCTCCTTGCAGTGCTACTATTTCGCCAGAAGAGGTCAGTGTTTGCACTAGTATTTCTACCTTAGTACATTGAATCTTTGTCATGTTCAGAGCGGCATAAACTCACGCCAAAAAAAGCATCACAAAAAATCACTGTAAAATTGTTAAATTCCTTCTTTGTTAAAAAAAACCCCCCAACAAAACATACTTTTTTTCCTGCAGGTATCTTTGGGCCATTGGCAAAAATGTGTGGAAAAGATGGAAGAAGAGATTCTTTGTCTTGGTGCAGGTAGGCATATTTATTTTTTTGGAAAATAAAATACAAAAAATATTTATTATTGTTGTTATACTTAAAATGTTGGAAAGATGATTTTGAAAGGTACGTATCCAAATCATGAACATCGTCAAGGACTTGATAAAAATGGTATTTGATACTGATAAAAACTGACGACATATGGAGATTTCTTCTGCTTGTTGTCTCCGGGGCCATTGAGGCAATTTGCTGCTTCCTGATTGCAACCGACTAATGAGCACAGAAGTTTTTGCTCAATTTAAATTGCATTTAAATTGTAGTCTGATCATTATGCACGACAGTTTATTCCCCTTCAATCGGCTTCGGCGGACAAAACGTTTGACTGAGGAAAAACTGGAAGCAAATGTTTCTTTTAATGGGTGATGGGTTTTATTTTGTGTCTTTTCACAGCTGAAGAAAATAACCAAAATTCGCCCTCTAACAATATCTTTAAAAAGAAAAAAAGAATCGACAAAGAAGCAGGCATGCCTTTGACACGAGTGCCGCTTTATGCAGAGGAAATTTTTTGCCAACCACATGTTGTGGCGCACTGTGAGAAAGAGAGAAGCAGCCAAGCTGTCTTCTTTTGCTTGTCAGATGAATGATGGAGGTCAAGCAGGCTTTTGTCAGGAGATAGTTGTGGGGAGGGTGGGAGGGCTGTGGGAGACGAGGTGGTGGAGGCCATTTCCTGGTGGCTCCGCATTGGGAGGTGGGCAGCAGGCAGCAGAGAAGGGGGTGGGCGGCAGTAGGCCTGTCTCCTATGCGTTAGGAAGGATATGTCTCAGAGCTACAAGTTGACAGGGGATTGACAAAGTCGAGTGAACACTAGCTGGTCTAACACTTGGAGCTACAAAAGCCTGAGCACCGCCAACTTGAAGCCTCTCACTCGCTCGCAGCTAAATATATAGCAAGTGACAAATACTGGTCAATAGACTGCACACTCATGTGTGTGTGTTTGTTTTTATGCCTGTCTTTCGATGTGCATGAAGTTTGAATGGCGGCACAAAGACTGCCGTGTGTTTGCTGGGCTGCTGTGTTACAGAGCTAACGACTCAGCGGATATTCTTTTGGCCACCAAAAATTCAGAGCGTTATTGACTGCACAATTTGCTTGATACAAATATTATTAAAACGTTCAACTCTGACAAAGGTATTCTTTGTTAAAATGTCACAGGTAATTTTCACATTTTTTTTTCTCTTTTTAGCTATTTCTAACAGTAGTAAGGTTCATGATGTCATGAGTTGCAAGCTATTTTAATTTTTTTTTTACATATTCACGGTAAAAAAAAAAACCCAAGTTGTAGCCAAACTGATTTGCTTTCACAAGTGGAGCATTACGACATTCGTTATGGTGCTCTTTCTTCGAAATTGTATTGGGTTTATTTCAAATGAAATGGACAAGGAGACAGAAAAAGAAAGGGGTGAAAAATAAAATGGAGAAAATGTTTTAATGAAAAAGAGGAGATTAGAGCAGAAGAGAGAAAAGACGGAAGGATGTAAAGAATAGAAAATAACACTGTAGAAGTCTGCTTCTGCTCCTGCAGAAAGAGAGGGATTAAAAACCGAGAACTGAGAAACCACATATGCATATTTAACAATACCAACAACATCACTGAAAACTACATGCGACTAATTCATAGAAGATGCATTTAGAGGCAAACACTGCCCAACAAAGTGTCTCTGTAAACCTTTGAATCTAGACAACTCTGCGTTAGTGTACGTGTGTGTGAGCACGCTGGTGTAGATAATATTTCTCCATGACAACGTTCTATAGTGGGTGTGAAGAACCACAGACCGGGCCCCTAGGACTCAAGGTATCCTGGTAAAAACCAGCTCACTTTCTACACTTTGCTTTGTACAGAAAGCTTGGACTCTTGGCTGCTGAGACACAGTTGCTTCCTGGAGTCGTGGACTGTGTTTAAGTTTTACATTTGTCCCAATTGCTAACGTTTCCCCCTGACGTATGTAATGCCTCAGTTCAACAATTTGAATCTTACTAGAAGTCGCCTGCTCTGTAAGCAATCATCCTCCACCGTGAAGAGAGAAGTGCCGATCTATTAATGTTAATTCAACATTTGGAAGAATGACCAACTCGGACTGAACGTCTTCGTTCACTTCCTCCTCTGCCACTGCTAAAACTACAGTCAGTCTACGATTGTAGACAGTAGAAAATCAACGTCATCGTTCACAACTTCTGTTAACCGATTAGCCCGGTTGTGCTGTCAGCGAGATTTGAATCGAGTGGAATAGGGCAGAAAGACAATGTCAGGCTGGACCCACGGAAGGCATTGGGGAAACTGGAGTCAGAGACATCCAGAGGTCCCCTGGATCCAGGACTCCCTGGAGGATCACTGCAGGGACGACTGCCCAGCCCACACAGAAGAGAGCAAAGGAGAACTCCTGGGGAGCCACACAGCAGCCGTAGCCTTTACTGCTCTTACACAGCTTACACTACACTGTCACAAGGTGCTCTATACACCGTACCCGATTGTGACCACAGATGGCTGCAGGCTGGGGGCCAGAGCAACAGGAGAAGCAGTGAAGGAACGCCAGCGTAGCCAACCAAACACCTGGTACCCCACCAATCCCAGAGGCACCCAAACGCACCAGCCAGGCTCCAAATCCAAACCGAGAACCTAAGAACCAGGCCCAGCCCCTGCTGACCCACTGGACCCAATGTCCAACCCTAGTCCAGCCCCCCATCACATGGCCTGCTTCTCATCCCAGCCTAACATCTGGTGAGGCTTGGATGACTTTTTGGCTGTGTTGTGCTGCGATTAAAAATGTTTCTTCAAATTTGATTTAGTATTTTGGAGCGAGGTCGTTTGCAATGTTGGTTGGTTTGCTAGATTAGTGCAGTACTAAAATATTCTATTCAGCATTATCGTTTACCACAATAACTTCTGGGACAATTTGTCATCCGTCGAAATTTGTTATTGTGACAGATCTATCTATGAACATTCATCTCTGTCATATTTTGCTGAGTACCTGATTGTTAGAGAAACCCAGAGTGCTTGGTGTTGTGGTTTCAACAGAACCTTGTTATCCCTTTGGATTTCTGGGTTACTTTAATGTCTGTAGCTGCGATTACTTCATCCTCTGCCAGTTTGGTTTAGTTCTCATTATTTGATCCTCACAAATTCAGTTTTAATAGAAATTTAGCCGATTTGTTCAGATTTAAACTTCTAGGTAATCTTATATTTGACATTTTTTTACTGTTTGAGTCTGATTCAGAGTTAGTCGACACCTATTTAGTGAATAAATATGTTTTACAAGTTAGTGAACAGACTTTTTTCTTTTATGTAATGTCGTCATGTTATTTTGGAGTAGGAAGGGAAATCTACTGGCCCCACCAAGACTTTTTTATCACCAGAAGCCACTGACACACACCCATGCACACACACACGCACACCCTGGCAAATCCATGATTTGAGTTTTATATATTCAGGGACCTTTATAATCCTACTGAAAGTACAACAAACACAACAGAAGAGAAAACTGTCCAAAGAACAACATGCTTAAAAAATATCTTCAGCATACCTGCAAGGTAGTTTATTCATGTGCAAGACCTCAATCTATTCTTTTCAGATACATAAGACGAGATGATGATGTGATAAATTTCCTAAAACAAAAGACATTGCTTGCATACGTGGAGGTCCTTATTTGATGGGATGGTGTTTCGTAGCAGATTCAGAGAGTAAACACAGGTGTTTTTGTCGCTCACCTGTTGATTGACGTAAAGTCTTTTAGTGAGTAAAAATGCATTCTTATCATTATGGGCACAATAGATTTGACTTGAACATTTTGGAACCTTCATAAACTCCCCAAGTGTAGCAGCATTAGTGATGTTATACCTTTGTTTTAGATGGGAACATTTTGCCTGAAATGTCTCACAATAAAATTAGACGTTGCTAAAAAGGAAAAGCTCTTCTTTTTTCTCTAAGCTTCACAGCAAGACAACAACGGATAGTTTATAAAAACAATTATCTTGGCATCACAATGCCCTTAAATGTAGCAGAGGAACTACTCCTCCTTATGTTCTAATTCTTCATCTTCATTTTAGCCGACTGACAGCTGAGCGAGTGTGAGTGGGAAAAGCAGACTGACAGGAAGCTGTGTGTTTTAGGGGATGTGTGTGTGTGTGTGTGGGTGGTGGGGGCTGGCAGAGTACTTTAGATTTGCCTCTGTGGGGTCCTGGAGGCCAGGGAGCTGCTGCAGAGTTAGTCCAGCTCCTTCCATGATGGCCTTAGGTGTCATCAGTACTGTCTTAGGGAATCTCAGTTGTCACCAGCACAAGGGAAACCCAACTTATAACCACCCCCCCGACCCCCACCTAACTTTGCACACACACTCGCTACTACACAAACACACAAACAGAGCGTGGCAGGACCAAGAGTGAGAGCTGCCACTCGTGGCAGCAGTCGCGGCTACAGCAGCCGACTGGCCACACTCGCTGGGTCTTGACGATAGTCTGGCGTGACTGGCAAACTACACTGATGTCAACTGGTTCAATAAAAAAAACAAAACATCATCTTTGTATTTAGAGCCATTGCAGAGATTTTGTGTAGCGTTGCATCTAGTTTGAGCCAATTAAAATGCAGTTCAAGTGTCAAATATTGGCTCATGAACAGAGCTGCTTCTCAGTGCAACACTGGTAAAAACGTTGTTAAAGGGTTCATAAAGGAGCGCTGCTTTGATTACTTCCTGAAGGCGGAGTTTCACAAAGAGCAGGAGGTTTTAAAGCAACAATTTTCAAGGTTTTAAATTGAGAAGTCTATCCTCTTCTATGTCTTATTAGATATATGGTGATTTGGGTTTCTTTTTGTGGTTCTATGTTGTAATTTAAAGTGGTTTGTAGATACAGATGGTTTGAATTTTACATCAGTCTTTGCCTAAACTGGTTGTAGACTCTACAGAACAACTTGGTCAACTTGGTAGAAAACCCCCCACTTCTTAATGTGTTACATCTCCTGTTTCTTTTCATTCCCTGCAGAAGTCACCAGAGATATTAACTCTCCGTTTCAAATAAGTAGTAGCATTGTGTTTTAACATTTCAACTTGTTTTTGGAGTATTTGTCTTCGTATAAAATGCATGTCTGCATGGATGGATGGATTTAACAGAGCTATTTATTTCCACACGTCTACATTTATAAGTTGGTAAGTGAACTCATTCTGTTGGCGAAACCAGCTTTGCAAAGTTTCCACCGCTTTTGTTAAAAATAAACAAAGACGCTCGGGCTGCTGATGTTCCACTTTCAAGCCTCCAAAGCTTTCATTCACACCGCTACATGGTTAGCCTTACCCCGTATCTGTCACCTTCAGGCAATGCCTAATTTAAAAAAAAAAAAAAAAAAAAGCAAAAAAACTGTAATAACCTCATACACAAGTGCCAACCTGTTAGCACCACCGCCACACCCTGTAGGAACACATTCACACATGTATTATTTCTCACACTGCAAGAAACACACGTTTTCATATCTGTGTCATTCAGACATGCAGGCGCTACCCTAAAAACAAATGTGGAACGGCGTTGCAAAATAACGTCGTACTAATTGACTACATTGTGAGGCAGTTTTAGAAATACTTAGAATCTGCCACTCCAATAAAATCATAGATCGAAGGTTATAATGGGAAACATGTGTTGTTATAAATGAAATAATCTGCCAGTGGAACCAGCACCTTTTCATCAATTTTATTAAGGAACTATTGACTTAAAACAAGCTCTGATGTCTTGCTGAAAAGTTACTTGTAAGGTAGTTTTGTCTTCTTTCAAGTATTCTGAGATATTTGTATGAGGAGCTAGAGAAAAAATACATAAGACTTTGCATCTTGCCCATAAGATTTACCGTGAGTACGTTACGATCACTGCTGCGATTTTTGTGAATTTAGCTACTAAGAGGCCATGTTCTGTGTGTGTTTAACCGGCGCAGGTGAGCCAGTACACCTTTGCGATGTGCAGCTACAGAGAGAAGAAGGCCGAGCCAGTGGAGCTTCTGCAGCTGGACGGTTACACTGTGGACTACACCGACCCTCAGCCAGGTGAGACAAGCCGAGACCAACCAGCAGCTAGGCGAGGCCCTGCTGTAACAACAATAATAATAAGACATACGTGTAGCTAAAATAGAAATGGAAAGATTAAAGGAAACATGCAGCAAGAAGGTTCTGGGCTTGATTTCTGGCCCAGGTCTTTCTGCATGGAGTTTGCATGTTGCTACGTTGCCTCTTTGTTTCCCCACAGCGATGAAGTAACTGTGATGAGAAGATCATTCTGTCTTGTTTCATGTTTTCTGTTGAAGTATACTAAAGTAGGGTGGAAAAATTCCTCAAAGAGAATTCCTGGAGGAAAGTTGATGTGCCTCGAAGCTTCTTGATTTATGTTTTATGATTTAACGCGCCGCGTTCCCCCCGGGTCTTTATTTGTGGTGGGCAGCGCTGTCACTTCTGCCTATTAGTTATGCTAAGTGCTAGCAGCATGACGCTGAATTGTCCAGCATTTTCTGAGGTTTTGGGGGACAAATAAGCATTGTTGAATTGTGTGGGGCGATGGTTGGAGTAAGGCATCTTTTCAGTTCTCGGAACCTCGTCGTCGGTAGGAAGAGCGCTGCGGGTGGAGAGGGAGGGAGAGAGAGAGAGAGAACCGATTGCTCAATTAACCGTAAAAATATTCTACAGAGTCCTCGATTACTGAAATATTCTTTTGCAAAAGCCCTATACTAAAGTAGAATTGGTGTTTGAGCTATTAAAATTGGCAGGTGGAATTATGAAAATTATGAGATAGTCTCAAGTATTCATGGATATTAGCTAATAGCTGATAGCGGGTCGCTGTTTTCTCTGACCTCCACCGTTCACCATATGCAGCTGAATGAAACCGAACAGCTGGAACGACGAGCATTTCCAATCAGATTTCTGTTTAATATGACGAGGCCTGTAGCAGGAACAATTACAAACATGACAAATTAAACCGAGCTCAATAACTTACATTTGCTTGATTTTGCCTCTTTTCTCTCCTTCTATCAGAAACTGCATGACAAAAATCTTCATTCTGGTGTTTTGGTCTCAACTCGTCACTTATTTTGAAGAACAATTTTAATAACTCATAATTCCTTTAATTTGTCATTTCTGTTGTTTTGTTTAATTATTTTGGGTGTTTAAAATGTCTTCCAGTTCCGGTTGCTAAATGTTCATTTGAATTGAAAGTTTATTGATCTCTTGAGAACGTGCTCCTGCATTACCACCATGTAACTCTCATGTCACTTGACAACGGCCTCAAAACAACAACATTATCATGATCTTCTGGAACAATTTATCGTCTTTTTGTGACCTAAATGATGACCTTTGCAGGTGTTATTCCAGGTTTGTGTTGCACACAACCACGCCAGCTGTTGCATGAATAACGTCGGTGCCTCCTGAGTCCTTTTGGCCATTTTCCAGGTCTGGAAGGCGGCCGGACGTTCTTCAACGCTGTGAAAGAGGGCGAGACTGTGATATTTGCCAGTGACGACGAGCAGGACCGCATCTTATGGGTGCAGGCCATGTACCGAGCCACCGGTCAGTCCCACAAGCCGGTGCCCCCCACCCAGGTCCAGAAGCTGAACTCCAGGGGCGGCACCGCCCCGCAACTCGACGCGCCCATATCCCAGTTCTGTAAGTTTGTTCTTTATTTTGCTTTTTTTTTGGCTGCTAATCATTCATGTCCATTATGTGTATAATACCCAAACGCACAGCAATCAGTGACCAAGTTTATGCTGAAGCACTAGAAAACTTTTGTTGTTGTTGAGGTTTTCAGTCCATCCTGACATGCTGTCAGTTTTCAGCACTTTCAATTGTTTTTTCCTTGTTTGCCGCTGCCGTCTTATTAGCCAGTGGCTTTGCTTCTCTCTCCATTTCTTCCTCTGTCTCCTCTTCTTGTACACTGTAACTCTGCTGTCTGGCAGCAGGATTTTACCGTCTCTCTCTTGACGCCCAACACTCAACCTTCAACCCTGTTGAAGCATTGTGTTACATACAGTAAAAAAAACTTTCGGCGTCGAGTCAGAGCAAATATGGCTTTATTTGACCCAGTTCTCTTCTTTTGATTGGTACTCGTTTTGTGCTCTCTGGTAGATGCTTCATCAAAGTCAAACAGGAAATAGCATTCAGCAAATGTTAAAAATGGAACAGCGATAATGGGGAGGCAGAGGGGATTTTTTTCTTTTTTCTTTGTATGGAAATGGTCCGAAGTACAGAGCCCCTAAGGGGACATGGAGAAAAAAGAAAAAAGAAATCCCAACTTAGCTTCTCGAGATCCCGCGACATGAAAAAAAAAAGTCGGGATCTCGAGAAAATAAGTTGGGATCTCGAGATCTCCAGAAAGTAATTAGGGATTTCTTTTTTTTTTTTTCTCCACGTCCCCTTCAGGACTCCATACCAAAGAGTTTACACATGAAAGAGAAATAAAAGCAGGTCGTCTCATGAAGAAACACTCCTGCGTTTGCGTAAGTGAATTTCTTGAGAGAGCTGTTTTTGACACAACCCCTGGAGTCCCACTGAGACCCAGCAGCTGGTAATTACTAAGTTAAAAGTGCCAGGTCATGAATAATGCAGTGTGGTTGCCACACAATTAAATTGGGCAGCAATCGCTCAATGTTACCAAATAACTGCATGTCAGTTCGCACATGTATCGGTGCAGGAATATGAGATTGCGTCGCCTCTGACACCCGGCCGCCAGCTTCCACACCGACACTAAAACATCGCAACAATAAAGACGCAACTGAAATTTTTGCTGTGTAAATTGAGCTTTACGGTTTCCGTTTCCTACGTTGAGCAGTTTTGCTTTGACATGATTACAGCTGTACTGGAGCTTTTGTAAAAATAAGGAAAGTAGTATTTCTGCTGCTGTGTTTTCTTGATTCTGTGGAAAGAATCACATTTTGTTGGCTTTTGAAATGTTGAGTGATAAAAATCCAACATTTGCTTTCAGAATGTATAGATAGATATCACTCAAAATGAACACATTTGCATAACAAGAATAAAATCTGAGTATTGTGTCAGCGCTGTTGTTGCAGACACAGACACTGTATGATTAGCCAGGGAATATTGTCAAGGCAGACAGTTGATACTCCACATTTCAAAAACAAAGCAGATCAAAATGCTTCACATGACATAAATATAACGGAGTAAACAAACAAAAACGTTACTTTGAAGTGGCAAAGAGAAGTAATGGAATTACAATCCGGACCAGAATCAATCTACATCAGTCAAAGACAGCTCTGTACAAGGTGGGTTTTTGTCCTTGATTTAAAGGAACTCAGTGTTTCAGCGTCTCTGCAGTTTTCTGGAAGGCTGTTCCAGATTAGAGGAGCATAGAAGCTGAAAGGTGATTCTCCTATCTTTGGTTCTGGTTCTAAGGATGCAGAGCGGAACCAGAACCAAAAGACTTGAGAGGTCCGGATGGTTGATACAACAAAAGCAGATCTTTAAAGTATTGTGGTGCTAAGCTGTTGAGTGATTTATACACCAACAGTATTTTAAAGTCTGTTCTCTCAGTGGAAGAACATTAGAACTGGGTGATGTGCTCTATCTTCCTGGTTTTAGTCAAAACACCAGCAGCGACATTCTGCATCGGCTGGATTGAGTTTTTTGGCAAACCTGTGAAGACACTGTTGCAATTGTTGTTACTTTTCTGAATCTTGCTCGGACATTAGGCCATAAACCCCAGCAATGTTCTTCAGGTGAAGGACAGACTAGAAGGCCGGCTTCGCAACCTCCTTTCTGTGTCTCTGAATGTTCAGGTCTGAGTTTATTGCAGTGAGCACAGAAACCGAACTGAACGACACCAAAGCCATTCAGGTTTAAAGGCCCACTGATGAGGATTCACCGGTCAGACGGTGAAGCTTTCAGACTCAGTGAACGTCTGCTAGACCTTTGACCTCTTTTGAAGGAATCTAAGTGGAAAGCAAAACGCCTGTTCATACTTACCGCTAACCACGAAGTCATTGGCGGTTTTGTGAGAAGCTTGTGGAATGTGAACCAGATTCAATCTGACCATTAAACTGGACCTTTTCTACCATCATAACTGAACAACCTGGAGTTTATTTTACTTTTCCGTGAAATGAGTGGTCCATTAAAAAACAAAAAAAAGCAAAAAAAAAAAAAAAAGAAAGCCAGACTTTAAATAGCGCAGAATGTTTGTGATGTACCAAAGCCGGGTCCGGGACTCATCCCCTCAGTTTGCCTTCATCGGATCTATAAATGAATATCATCCATCAATCATTGCCAGGGCCATCCTTCTCCAGCCCAGACGGACGGGGGTGACTAATGTCACTGCATGTTACTGTCCAGCCCTCCCGCCTCCACTCCCGCTCACTCACATCAAATAGACCTGACAGCCCACCAGCTACAAACCAAAGGGGCACCACAATGTCACCTTTTTTGATTTTTCAGGGGGCGGCGAGGACAGCGGGGTGGGGTGCAGCGACTTGTTTAGGGGACAAAATCAGCTTCCAGCTCATTGTTTTTGCTTGTTGACTGACAGCTGGGGTGTTTTCGATAGGCAGTGAAGAGGACGTCAGAATGTCCTGATCGTTGTGTAGCTAAGTATAACCTCGGCTCACATCGGCCCTCAGTGTGCGCCGACCGACGGGGGCAGAGCCTGTGTCCGCTGTCCGCTCAGGAGCAAAATTAAACAGGATCCACCAACTAAAACTTTCTGACTGTTGTCTCTGTCGCTTTGGACAAACAGGGAAGAATCAACAGAGCCCTGATGACGATAAAACAGATGCTTCATCGGTTCTAAGGGATTTGAATAATGAGCAGAGCTCGACTTTTTTGTTTGGTAATAAGGATCAATTGGATAAAAAAAAAATATGTATTTGACTGTATCTATGGGATGAGAAGGAATTGACTTTTCTGTTTTTGTTTTGACCCAGTGAAACGGAGTTTTGTGGATTGGCTCTATGTAAATAAATGCAATTGAATTGAATTGGGGTAAATGCAGCTATATTATATTCAATGTTATCAACTTGATCCTTTGGGTGTTCTTCTCATTACAGTGTGTCTTTGATGACAAGCTTGGATATTTTAATTAGGGTTCTGTTAAGAAATTATGTGCCGTTAGCATCCTGCTAAAGCTAACATGAAGCCATCAGCTTTATTTTAAAGAAGGAAAAGGAAAAATAGGGTGAGCCCAGTTGCGAAATCCCTCTGTTCCTGAATGAAAAGTCCAGTTGGGAGTTCTACTGAGCCGTTGTTGCACAGACAGCTGTCAGTGCCTGTAACCCTTCAGGTTCTCACGGGTCCAGTCTTCTTGGTTTTGCGGACTTGTGAGTTGTTGACATCAGCCGTGCAGTGAAGCAGCAGCAGCAACAGCAGCAGCTGTGGTCGCCTCCTGCCCGCCGCCGCCGCCTGCGTCCAGCACTTGGGACGTTCCGCTGTCGGATGCAGAGCCGGAACCATCGTTTTGCATTGAAACTGAAAACGTGGGGATTTCAAAACGACAGTTTCCCCCTGAAATCCTGAATGTCCTTCTGCCTGATTAGGCCAAACTAGTGATACTCGTAAGAAACCTGCAGTAGAATCAATGATTGACACATAAAGACTTCGTCCTCTGAGTGATCCAGATTAATACTGAATCTGTGTTTGTAAAGTAAAGATCTAAAAATCAACCTTTGTCCTCCTTTGTTCTCCTGTAGGAGAGGTTTGTCTGCTAGTTCTTCAGGTCAGGTCTGCACATCTGTAGTTAACAACAGTCACTTCGCTGTTGCCAACTCAGCAACTTTCTTGCTACATTTAGCGACATTTCAGACAAGAAGAAATTGGTATCGATCAGAACTGGAATCAGCAGGTTGGGCTTCTTTTAAAGATCAGTAATCGGCTGGAAAACTGCAATTTTTGAAGTTTTGCAAAAATTGCAGTAATCTTCTTTACTGATTTTGCAGATCAGTAAAGAAGATTACTGATCTTCTTTTAAAGATCAGTAATCGGCTGGAAAACTGCAAATGGTGCACTTCTATTTTCCCAGTGTAATAAAGCACAGTCTTTACAATAAATGCACGAACCCAACAGCTTTTATTCATAAACTCTGGTTCCTGACGTCATTGATGTTTGAATTGAAGCATAATAATCTGAGGCGATGGCGCTTGCTTTGTTTTGACGTTTGTCTTTCTGTTTCTTTCTTCCTGCCAATCTGCCCGTCGGACGGTTTTATTGTGAAATTGCACTCAGACGCTGACCGAGCCCAAAAGCACGGCATGGATGAGTTCATCTCGGCCAACCCGTGCAACTTTGACCACGCCTCCCTGTTTGAGTTAGTGCAGCGCCTCACTTTGGACCACAGATTAAATGACTCCTATTCCTGCCTGGTAAGGAAGAAAACTGGTTTTCAGGTTTTTTTTAAACAGCAGCTTAGCTCTTCCCAGTTTATCATCATAATTTTTTTTCTTAAAGTGCAAACATGTTTTCTTCAATTTGTAAAATTTTTTTACATTTCAATGGAATATCATCACATGTAGTGAGTAGTTCCTAAAAGCAGCAGCTTATCCTGGACGTTTGCAGGTCCGCTGGCCCCTCCAGAGGTCATAAAGGAGTGCTGTGTGTGTGTGCGCGGATGTGTGTGTGTTTCCCACAGGGTTGGTTCAGTCCCGGCCAGGTGTTTGTCTTGGATGAATACTGTGCGCGCTACGGCGTCAGAGGCTGCCATCGGCACTTATGTTACCTTAGTGATCTGCTGGAGAGGGCCGAGAATGGAGCCATGATTGACCCCACGCTGCTTCACTACAGCTATGCTTTCTGTGCCTCCCACGTACATGGAAACAGGTAAAGATCATGCCTGCAGGTAGGCTCTTTTTTCCCCCTTAGTGCTACAAATTGATTCTGGAGAAATGAATTATCCTCATGGTATCTTAAAAAAAACAAAAAACGAGTGCTTGACCACATCCCAAAAAATCTGGAGTAAAAAGTGGGACTTAAAAACTTCCACAGCAGCAGAGCTGTGATTGTTGCTTTAACGGCTGAATGCTTTATTAAATATACGTTTGTGTTCAAAATCATGAGATTTGTTTTTTATTAGGAAAAATTGCTAGCATTGCTTGTTGATTGCAGTGAAAGTTAACGAGGGTTTTGAGTTTTGGTCCTTTTTAAAACACACCGGTCCTATTTTGAACACAACTTTATATGCATGTTATCCCATTTTTCCTGCATCCGCTTTCATATTTCTGTTTTTAAGTCTGTTTTTTTACAGTTTGGTTTTCTGTTGTGCCTTGCATGCTCACCTCTCTGCCTTCTTTTGTCTCTTCTCTCTCCCCACATAACCTCTTACCACATTTACAACATAACTTCCCTTCGCTTCCTCTTAACCGCACTTAGTGAACGCTCATCTGAATTAATAAACAGGCTGACATGTCAGGCCGAACTCGAACGCGCTCCGATCCCCTCCCGCCCCCACCCCCCCCCTCAAACCATAAAAAGAGAGCTCAAAATCATGGAGTTCATAAAGAAAAAGGACCTCCGAGCCGCGGTTCTCTCAGGACCTGGAAGGTAAGCCGCTTCATCATCCAGAGGCTGCTTTACACAGCCGTAGTGACGTCCCCAATGTTATTTTGTTTCTGTAGATCAACACAGATAACATATGAGGCAAACAGACAAACTCAATTTGGAGAGGAATAAATATTAACAGGTTCAAGCTCAAGCAAATGGGAAGAGGTGGACATTTCTGCCAGAAGTATTCACACCGCTAGAACCTCTTTCAGATTCAGCCGCCTTATAGTCGAAACTTTAATGTATTTTGTTTTTGATTAGAAGATAGAAAAGCACATATTATGAAGTGGAACTATACAGTTTTTTCTTTTCTTTCTTCTCTCTGTGTGTCTCTCTCTCTCTTTCTCTTTTTTTTAAACAAATATCTGAAAAGTGCGGCTTGCATTTGTGTTCAGCTCCCCTAAGTCGTTTCCGTATCGCTACTCCACCTTCATATAGTCAGAAACTTATTTTTGTTCTTTCCAAGCCAGCTGACGCTCAGTCTAACTGGATGGAGAGCATTTGGGTACATCAGTTTTTAACAAGTGTCATAGGTTCCCAGTTGGATTTAGGTTTGGACTTTGACTGAACCATTTTAGCAAACTACTAACCTTCAAGCGAACTCATTAGATTTTACTGAATAGGCTGTTTATTCGCCCTCGCATCCCTGATGAAGACAGGTTTTTGGAGAGCAGGCTCTGAACAGTCCGTAAGTTTCTTCTGACAGTAATCACTTCCACAAGGTTTCATTTTGGGGGGAAAGGGTTAATGTGACACTTCAGTTTAATTTTTTTTCTTTTGGAAAAAACATCGACAACCATACTAGTACGTATTTTTTTTTTCTTTTTTCTGCCTCACAGTTGCCACATTGCAAACCGATGTTTCGACACTGAAGACAAAAATAATCTTCAACGTCTAACTTTATTCATTTGTCTTTAATTAACAAAGATAAATAAATGGAAACATAAACACAGGGACGTTTTCAACTCAAACCCAATTTCTCTGCTGCGCTCCGTTTGGTGAAAGCATCCAAGCTAAGCGGCGTATCTAAATAGAATCAATATTCAGCTGGACAAAAGTCAAATCCTGACACTTTGCCGGGGCTGAGGGTCCGGCAGAGTTCATCTCGGAGTGTGCGAGCACCTCCAGGCTCGGGCGAATGAGTAGCGGTAGTGAAATGGATGAGGTGTGTGCACAGTAACACACATGGCAGCGCTGGCAGCTGGGACACTGGACCCGTCACACATGACAGCTTGTCAGCCCGTCACGTCCCGACCTCCAGGCACCGACGCTGGACTTGGCAGAGCAGGTCTCTGCTTGACGGGTGGAGAAGTAGACCGTAGTATGTTTGCACTCAACAATTATGGAGATAATGTCATAATATTCACATAGATTACGTTATCCATAGGTATGAATGGGTAGTCAATCATCAATCAAACAGGTTTATTTGTAAAGTACACAATGTGTCAAACTATGTTCAGTTTGGGCTAAAAGAAGATCACGAATGTCCTTAAACATATCAATATAACATATTTCACAGTGAAAATGCGAATAAATTCTTAAAATTAAATATTACTGAACATTTTTTCAATCACTCCAGGATTTCACAATTGTTTTTGTTTTTTTTGCAGTAAAAAAGTGATTGTGGTAGAAATCTTTGGTTTAAATGTACCATCCCCTTCAGCTCAACCTTATAAGTGGAGACTCATTGTTGATGTTACTATTATAAAATAGCTTATAATTAAGTTCTGGAAAAGCCCAATATAATTTTCACAGGTGGCACAGCGTTGTTGTTGGCAGCAGTTAAAGGTAACTAAAAAAGTTACTTTTAATGTAACTTAGTTACTTTCCAAATCAAGTAATCAGTAATCTAGCTAAGTTACCTTTTCAAGGAGAAATCAGTAATCCCAATAATCCCAATAATTTGCTGTCACTGGTCCCTTTAGAGTCTAGAGAGCCACATAAAAAACAGAAGTGTGCCGGATTTGGCCCCTGGGCCTTGAGTTTGACACATGTGCTTTACATCATAAATATACTAAAATACAAAGTCATACAACACACAGTCAACAATTGAAACATTGCAGCTGTGTCCGAATTCAGGGGCTGCATTTTTCACAGGCCACGACTAGAAAAGATTTGAATTCAGACAGGTTTAGCCTTCAGCTAGCTGTCTAGCGTCCACCTTAGCGTAACTTATATTGCTCAGTGTTTCGGCTGTTTTCCAGTTTTCCAGAAGTCTGTTCCAGATTTGTGTTGCGTAGAAGCCGAATGCTGCTTCTCCATGTTTGGTTTTTGGTTCTGGGGATGCAGAACCAGAACCAGAAGACCTGAGAGATCTGGAAGGTTGCTACGACAACCATGTGATGATAAAACATGGCGTTGTCTACAGAGCAGTAAAAAGCCAGCTTTATCTTTACCACTCACGGCTCACTTTCTCGCTGTCATCGTTTGAGCAGAGAGGTCAACAGGTCAGACAAAACACAGAGGGGGGAAAAAAAACAAGAGCCCTGCAGGGGTTTAATTAGTGTGAAATCTCCTTCTCTTTTGTTTTATAGTGACAAGAAAGATGATTTTCTGTTTTTTTTTTAATTTTTTTTGATTTTCCTGATCCTGGAGACACTTTTATTCTGCTAATAACGTTTGACTCTCATTCATATTGAACTAACATTATTGCCAGACTCTAAAGAAAGCCTGGCGTTGAAAACGAGCAGACCTAACGATGCGAAAGATTTTTAAGGAGCGCACCAAAAAGTGGCACCTCTCCGAGTCTCAACGCAGCTCCCTCGCAGCAGATACTTCCTCGTTGTCCGCCGAAATGACATGTGAGGGAAGGGGGGTGTCATGTCCTCTGCTTCTCATCATACTGTCATTGCCAACAGTCCGACGCCTGCTCTGTCACATGCGCTCTGCTCACAGCCCACTCAGACACAACCGTGTCACAAACGATAAACATGCTGGAAGACCCGTGGAAACTTTAGATTACGTTGCGCCGACTGATCTGATGTGAAGAAATTAAAAAAGGAGAAGAACGCCATTCGAAACACAAGGTTTCACAGATGTGTGTGCACTGCAAAAACACTAAATCCTACCAAGTACTTTCTAACACAAGTATTTTGGTGCGAAAAACCAAGTTACAAGTAACTTTTCAGTAAGCTATAGGAGCTTGTTTTAAGTCGATTATTTCTTAGTATTGACATTTTAAAAAAATTTGAGTTCCACTGTCAGATTACATCACTTAAAACACTGGAAAAATGTCTTATTGTGAGTGAAACAATCTGCCGATGGAACTATCACTTTAAAAAAAATCAATATTAATAAATTATTGACTTAAAGCAAGCTGCCATATCTTGCTGAAAATTGACTTTAAGTAAGTTTTTCTCATTTTAAGTGTACTAAGTAAGGTATTTGCACTAAAAACTCGATAAAAACTACTTGCTAGGACATTGTGCATACCCTCACATCGGTTTTAATAGTCTAGAAGCTTTAAAAAGAAAACCACCTTTATAAAGATGGTTTTCTGCAGCCACTCATAAGCAGAGAAGAATAAGGCAAACTCAGCAAGCAGGTGAGCTGTTATGAAATCCAAACTTTATGTCCTTTATCATAGAAAAAGTGTTTGGTATTCAATCTCAGCTGAAGTCCAGTTAGGAAAGAAGCTTAGCATACACCAGCAATTAATGGAAGACTTAAAACTAAACAATCAGATTGCCACAGACGTTTCACCTCTTGGAATTTCCTTTTTATTGTTAACGTCGCAGAAAGCCATCAGCCCTCCCTCACACACCTCCCTTTGCAGTACTGCATTTGTACAGACCAACTAAGACAGACAAACACAACATAACCCATCACCTAACATAATGTGTCGGAACCCCTTGCATGCTGCTCTACATTTCTGAAGCAGCTCAGCATGAGCCTCGCCCTCTGGTCTCACGCCATCCGCATGCTAGTAGGAGTCAGACCGAATTACCGCTGATACTGTGACACTTCGCTTTTTCCTGTCACTCTGAAATGTTCTCACCTTTCCTCAGCTTTGACTGTCAAGTTAGAAAAGGAAATCAATTCAAACGTTTCATTTCTTTTTTAGCTGAGCTTGTTTGGTAGATTGTCCTGTTTATCTGGTCTTTAGAGTCTCTACATGCTGTTAGTGGCGCGTGAAGCCTGTGCCGTCATATTTATGCTTCCTTCATTTTGCGGTGTGTGAGCTGTAAGCCTTGTCGGTACTCTCTGTGGTCTACTCATCGCCACTCTTGTCATAAATGTTTTTTTCAGACCCGACGGCATTGGCACAGTGACGGTGGAGGAGAAGGAGCGCTTTGAAGAAATCAAAGAGAGACTACGAGTGCTTCTGGAGAACCAGATTACACATTTCAGGTAGAAGTCGGATCGAAGACAACATGTCAAGACTGAAAACGTTGAGAGTGGTTGAGATTTTGAAAATAAATAAAAAGTAATTCCTTCCTTTGTTAGATACTGTTTTCCATTTGGACGACCAGAGGGAGCACTAAAAGCAACTCTGTCCTTGCTTGAAAGGGTACGTCATATTTTACAAACACTAACATTTTTGGTATGTTGTCCTGACCTGGAGAATTTGCTTTTGGTCCTCATATGTAAGTTCTCTGTTCTCTAATCGTTTGCATATTTTGGACACATTGCTCTAATAGTTTTATTGTGCTTATTTCTGACTTCTTCTTGAAATTCCAGCTTTTTCCTTAGTTTTCCAATTCTATAGTGTTTTTGGTTATATATACAGAGTTCTGGCACATTTTCATCCACTTTATGACAATTAATGATGGATAGAGTTGAGCTGCTACAAACTGAAAGAATGTTAAGAGTAAAATATTGTTTTTCTTTCTGGAAGACTTGAGCTAGTCAGAAACTACAGACAAAGCAAGTGTAAAAGAGCATCCGTTGAATCCTTTTATATTTTTATCAGAACATATTTTTCTGTGTTCAGAATTTTCCAATTCTACGTCTCAAGAGAACATAAGATGTTAGATGTAAATGCCATTACTTTCAAAATTTTATTTTTATTATTCAACTTTGTATTTATGAGGGCGAAAAAAAATGAACATATGTAACTATGTTGCAATCTTTGTTATTTTGGGAAGGTTCTGATGAAAGATGTCGTGACACCGGTCCCGCAAGAAGATGTCAAGTCGGTGATCAGGAAATGTCTGGAGCAAGCCGCCATAGTCAACTACCAGCGCCTGTCAGAGTACGCTAAACTGGAAGGTACGTCGAGGCTCCGCCGCCGGTTCTCTGTTTGTGTTGAAGTGACAATAAACACCAAAATGTTCTGGCTGCTGTTGTAACAGTTTAAAATAAGAGTTCAGAGTACAAATCCTTTCTTGACCGCAGAGGACGAGTTGGCTGAACTCCAGTGATGATGTGGGAAGCCGTGTCGTCTACTGGTTCTGGTCCACTGGGTCGGTGCACTGATCCACCACGATGTTCTAGAGCTGTCCGTGCTTCTTTAGTCGGTTTCAATATAAGTTAGCAGACAAACCCCATCTTTTTGAGGCCAAGAAATCGAAATATGTTTAATTACTATTTAATGCAAAAGTTCTGCATTTAAGTAAAAATGCACTCAATACCGCTTCTTTGCTAACGGTATTTCTGCCTCTTTCAGCTTCTCTTTCAGCAGAACTGCATTCTGCCTTCATATCCCAGCTTCTTCTTTCTTGTATCTAAAGTCGTACTCCGTCTGCCAATTTTCTCTACCTCCTCTTTCCTTCTTTGTATCCCTTTCAAACCGTTTCTTTTTAGTCTTTTTAGACCTAACCAGCAAAAAAGCTGCTAAAACCTGTATTCCAACTTAACTGCTTATTTTATTTTTTATTTGATTTAAAAAAGTGAATAGGCCATTTGGTACAATAAATACAATGATAAATAATAACTTTCATTGATTTATTTATTTATTTTTTTATTTTTTTATACCAAAAACTGAACAGTGAAAGTTTTCAGTCTGGTGTTTTGGTCTCAACTAGTCCCCTTTTTTTTAAAGATAATTTTATTTACAGACTTCATAATTAATTTTATTTGTTGTTTCTGTTGTTTTCTTTATCTTGGATATTTCAAATGACCTCCAGCTCCAGTGTTTATAATATTACAATTTAAAGTTCATTGATCCATTAGAATGTGTTCTTGCATTTTTATGCCATTACTACTATTATATCACTTCAGAATGTTTTCAAAACAGCAACGTCATCGTTTATTGCTATAGGTTCTGGGACAACTTATCATCCATCAAAATTATCGCAACTGACCTGGGAGGCCTCAGCAAAACTTCATCAAACTTCACGTAACCGAAGCGACATCATGGACCCAGAGCTGAACTTTTAAAACCATATAAAGTCTATTAATAAACCAACCCGATGTCACCGGAATAAAGGGCTTCATATCAAAAAGCATGATAGAATAGCTGTTGGTTGCATTTATATTCACTATTTTAGATGATTGTAAGGGCAAATACTGAAATCTCAATCCTGAGGTCTTTCTTTTTGATTTAGTTGCTCTTGCCATGTTTAGACCAATATTCAGTCACTTCTTAAAATGAAATCACATCTTCAAAAAACAAAAGTGTCTAATCACAGTATGAGCATGTTTCATGATGAATTTTGAGGAAAGGAAGAAATTTTATACATTTCAGAATGAGGCTGTAACACAACAAAATGTGGGGAAAGAGAAGCTGAGTGCAGTGTGTGTTACTCAGCAGGTCTGCCTGGTTGCAGTACATTTACAGCCAAATTAAAGAAATAAAAGTTTGATATTCTGAGACTAGACCCTCTGAATTACGAGGTGAGTTTTTTTTGTCCCCAACTTGACAGTTTTGTGCAAGATTAATTTTGCATTGTTAAACAGATACGCGTTTATAGCTAGGTATTCTCATACTCAAATAGAAGGACGTTATCTAAACAACCTTACTAACTACATTACCTAATAAGACAAACAGTATTCCTCCGCTGTCATTCTGGTATTTTAACATCTCACAGTATTCCCCTGAGCCACCGATCTTTCCTATGCTCTTCCTCTCTGACCTTGGCCTCTTGCATGCCTTGGTATCCTTCCTCTGTTTGTAGGGAAAAAAAGAGAGATGTATGAGCATCCTGTCTTCTGCTTGGCGTCTCAAGTGATGGATTTAACTATTCGTGAGTATCTTTCGCTTCTTCCCTGCTTCGTTTCGCCTCCCTATGGATTCTTGTATCGTTAGTGTGTGCCAACCATCTCAGATGTTTCTTTTGGTTTGATTGTACTCTGTTTATTAAGACTAACTTGTGATATTCTCTGGATTGTGTTCCAAGTGTCCAACAGCAGTTTTTCCACAACTGTCAAAAAGTGCTTTATAGATTTCTTTACTTACTTGCTTTATCTGTGCTGCCTGTCCTGCTTTTGCCTCCCATGTTCTGTCTGTGTCTGCGACTTGAATGCATTTTTACTTTGCTTTCGTGTAAATTGTTTCAAGGGTTAAAGCCGTAGCAACAACACATCTAAGCAACGGTTTTGCACATTTCTAGGTCTCACTTTTGTCGACACAAACAACTGTGTTTATGCGTAGAATTTCAGCTAGACCTTAGATCCGGATAATAGTTGGCACATACCTGAAATAAAATAATCTTGTATTTAATTTTCTTGTGGTTAATTTAGAATGACGCTTTAAGAATAAACCTGCGGGTCGTAGGTCAAACATTTTTTAAAAGTCTGTGTAAAATTGGCATGTATGTCTTCCTCTGTATTTTGCCAATGTTATATGTACTTGATGTTTATGTCTTCTCTCTTACCCTGATCCTGATAAGCACCCCATTCTCATTCCTCCTCTTCTCCATCCTTGCGACCTGCTCTTTTTAATCTACCTCACACCTAGTAGATGAATCTCAGAAAAAAAGCAAAGGATCAAGGTGATGTCTTAAACATAACTTTATCTGGTGCATCACTCAGAAAAACCTTGATTTCACAAACCTGTTATATTCTCAGTGTGGAGAGAAAAGTCAAGATAAAGATGCTGATCAGGTTTTTGAAACTACAGTTTCAGTAGAAGTCTTACTGATGTCACGGTGAAGCTCCACAATAATAAGTACTGTGACGAAAAGGAGACTAAAGGATCAAATTCATTCGTTTCAAACTGAAAGGGAAACTTTTAACAACAAGTCTGACTGCCAAACAGCAGCAGTGGCGCAAGGTATTATTTCCAAGCATTTTAGCTTTTCCTGGCAGAACCTGATAAAGACTACAGCTCGCTTCAGCTAAGGGTGCTAGCTTTGTAATTTAAAATAATTTGTGATTTCATTAATTATATCAGTTATTAGCAAACAGGTCAACAAACAATCCTTACACACCTGAACAACTGAATAAGCTATCTTTGCAGCCAGCTTCCTGTCTGTTCCTGGACTTCCTCAGCAATAGACGGCCCAAATGGCAGAATGCATTCTGACTGGCGTACCACAAGGGTGTGTCTTTAGTCACCTGCTATTCTCATTTTTCATACATAACTTTTTATAACAGCAAGGTCACTGATGGTGGTCCTGCCACCACATGTTTGTCTTTTTTAAGAAAACTTGTGAATCAGCCTCAAAATTGTAGTTCAGTGGGTTAATTAATATGAAATGACTTTGGAACTCAAAGGTAAATGGATGAAACCCATTGTAATCTCCCATTAAATGTTTCTTTATGCACTCTTCGTCTGAAAGTAGGCTGAGCAGCCTGGTCATTGTGTATTCTTCCTCTGAATGATCATCCAACCAAATTACTCCAGTCTCAAATAATTCAATTTTTACTTTTAGAGTCCTGGCCTGCCTTTTATGCCTGCTAACTTCACAGTCCCATTGTAAGTGATAAAGCTTAACTTGCTCTTCTGATATATGAGCATAATGGATGAAGTGGAAGCACTTTGATTTGTATTATGGTGTTTCTGCCTCAAATTCCATTATCTGCCTTATATACCTTATCAAAACCATCTGCATTCTAACACTTTTGAACTCATTCTCATCCTTATACCATGGCCTTTTACTTACAGATCTGTACTACTCTTACTTACAAACACCGGTTAGTGGAACTTATCATAAGTTGATTGCAGAAGGCTGTGCCAAACAAGAAGTTAGATTATTTTCTGGCCATAGTATAAATACACCTCTCACTGAACACAATGAAGGTGTGGAGGTCAAGCTTTCATTTAGTGTAGCCTGCAGTGATGAGCCAATATATTATGACCATTGCAGAGCAACACACTTGTTTGTCAAGATTTTTGGAGACGTGTCAACATGAAACTACCAGCAAGCTGATTTAGAAAATAAATTATAAGTAACCAGACTTTTACCAGTGTTATGAGATGGTCATCATCATCTTTCTCTGAATGGTCACAATGTTTTGGCTCATGTATTTATACATTTATTGTGAAACGTAAGTTCAACAGACACATTGTAACTTAGAACCTCTGGATAAAATCAAAAGATGACGACATTACTGCATGATAAGTGTTCAGTGTTGCTGCTTATGTCCCTCGTTATGTCCATGCTTTTATTAGACTATGTCATCACTGTTCTGTAAAGGAACAACTCCTCATATATGTCTATTTATATACAGAGAGATTGATGTAGAAGAATACATAGATACACAGCTAGCTAGATAGCTATTTAGCTAGATAGCTATACAAATAACCAGCTAGATAGATAGACAGCTATTTAGCTAGCTAGCTAATGGCTGTATAGATAGACAGTATTTAGTAGCTAGCTGGTTTGCTGTATAGTTAGCCAGCTCAGCTAGATAACTACATAGGCAGATATTTAGGTAGCTAGCTAGATGGCAGTAAAGATAGACTGCTGATAGACAGCTTTCTTTTATATCCAAAACTAACACAGTTTTGGTGGTGTTAAACATGCATTGTGTGTGATTTTTGCACAATGACCTTTAACCGAGGCAAATATGAATCAGTTTTAAATTCCAATTTTTCAAATCTGTACTTAAATGCCTAATCTCTGAGGTAGTCAATGTTCAGTGTTGTGCTTTGATTCCAGTTTTAGTATGAGAATATTTTATTCTTTCTTTTAATCAGCCTGTTGTAAAACATGTATATATACTAAAAGTTTTTTAGAGTATATACATGCTTTGTACAAATTTAAGGCCTAATATGAGAGGCAACAGTTAAATTCTAATTCTTGAGTGACTGAAACCTATAGATATAATGTGTAATCAATTTAACAACATGCATGATACTTCCTTTTGTTCATTGGGACACTTAGGTTGCATGCAAACATTATCCAAAAACCTATGCCTCAGAGGGAAAAAAAGTGACTGTTGATTTTCAACTCTTGTGCTTCAGAAAATGTAGGCCGTTTAGTCACCCCTGCCAAAAAGCTGGAGGACACTATCCGTTTGTCTGAGCTGGTTATCGAGGTGCTTCAGCAGAATGAGGAACACCATGCTGAGGTCAGTGTGCTGTTAAGCATCTACACCTACTCACACACACACACACACACACACACACACACACACACACACACTCCCAGCTCCATAAAATATGTCTTTTAGCTACTGATTTGTGTAATGCACACAATATTTTAAGGATGATTATTATTAATAAGGAAGATGTCTAAGCAAAAGAGATATTCAAAACAAAAAAATTTTCACACTACAACAATGGAGTTTTAATAGTATAAGATCAATAATAACTGTAGTGACTATTTGTCCAAAAACAGACAATATGGGTCCCACATGGGTTTGTCCGTGGTTTCCATGGTGGCCCCACATGGGTTTGCCCATGTAGGTCAACATGGGCCGTACATGGCAGTGGCCCTACATGGGCAAATCCGTGTGGGGCCACCAGGGAAACTGTGGACAAACACATGTGGGACCCATATTGTCTGCCCTCCTTTTCCCCATATGGGGCCCACCTAGGTATGCTGGCTGAGTATCTAGCCAAAAACCTATTCTAAACAACTAAAATTAAACAAAAATTCTAATTATAAATCAACTAGAAAATAAGCAAATACAAATGAACAAAATAATCAAAATTCTAAGATTTAACTAAAAATAGAGAATGAGCTCCTACAATAACTACATTTGCAGTAAATGACCTTAGAACAGATTACACTGAGAGGAGCTGCGTGTTAGCGTGTTAGCGTCACAGACCTATCATTTCATATGCCTGTCCCTTTAATGATTTTTTGGCTTTATTGTGTGCTATGAAAGAAAATGTATTTACTTCCTTTCTGCTTTTTACTTCAATTGTTGATTTGCACATTGCGTATATTGAGCAGGGAAAAGAGGTATGTAATCCAGCGTATCATCTTTGACCCTCTGTCCTGCCCCCTCCAGGCCCTCCGCATGCACATAATGATACACTTGTTGTTGCAGAGGATCCTTTATGCTTACCGCACATCCACTGCTAGCCAAGTGCTTGTACCGGTACTTTGTATGACAAATGCGTAAATCTGCATACAGCAGGACTGACAAGCACTTCAGCAGTGTTGAAAACAGACCTTTTTTCAACACCTTTTTTTTGCCCTGAGAAAACAAAACAAAAAAAATTATAGAGTTGTCTGTTGCTGTTTCTTTTTCAACTCTGCACCTGTTTTCAAGAATTTACCCTGAAACATTCCTCAATTATCTGTTTCCTACTGACTGTAGCAAGCTAACTATTAAGAAAAAGGCACAGGAAGAAAGTTCCTGTTGTTGAACGAGACAAGAAATGTGAGGCCTGCTTTCTATTGCCTGACACCACACCTCCAATTTCGCTCATTTTTTTTTTTTTTTATCCGTCTTCAATTTTACTCATGTTTACAACCCCCCCTCCTCCTTGCCGCTTATGTAACCATTTGTTCAATTACTATTACCAGATTGAAATAAACTGATCTGACAAACAATGTCTAGTAAAACTTGACATTGTTAGGCTTCTGTTTGCTACATTTTTTGGTAAACGTTTTGGTAAAAGTGGATAAAAAAAAAAAAAGGAAGGCTTTTCAGTTAGAAAATCTGTGGACAAACAAAGGTGGCGTCAAGAGTTAGTCCAAATCAAAAAGCAGTGCCATGTAATAGTTCGTCAATCCAAGGTATCTCAAATTAGTATTTACATATTTTTGGATATTTTGTAAAAGTATTTAGGCACTAAACCAATATTCAGCAAGTTGTTACAATTTTGAAACCAAAACCTTCTAACGGCCTCAAAACTGATATTTAATCACCATAAAGAAGTTTTCAGGTTCTCTATTTTTAAAAATCCTTTTTGGTAAGTCCAATTCATCTCCATCTCACTTATCTATTATGTTTCATATGACGCTTTATTAATTAAGACTACTGTGTTGTGGATTCAATGGTTGCTATGTTTGTTGCAGGAAGCTACATAGACTACTCACCTGGTGGTTTGGACACAAACTTGTTTTCAAAGAAAACTTTATGTTGACAAGAAAAAATGATCAGCATAGAATATTTGCAATCAGCATGGCCTAGACCAGTGTTTCCCAACCATGGCCCTCAAGGCTCACTGGCCTGCATGTTTTAGATATTTCCTTTGCTTCAGCCCAGTTGATTTCAATCGATGACTGATTAACAGGCATTTGCTGAACTGAATCAGTTGAATCGGGAACATTAAATCAGGGAAACCTCTAAAACATGTAGGACTGTGTGCCTACATCTAGATCTAGATCATCTGTACTGTTTTTATCTCTGTTAAGATCAGCTGAATATTTACATGTATAACCTAAAGGTAAAGGCAAACTGTCCTCTTTTTTTTATACATTTCTATTCATTCGGCAAAAACAGAACATTGATTAGAGAAATAACAGATTTCCATGCTAATAGGATCCTTCTTCGAGCAACTAGAATTTTGGCCATGATGTTTTACCTTCATAGCGAATACAGCCAAAGCTCTACTGCTAGACATTCATGCAACAATGCGTGTTCAGAATTTCCATGAATACAAAATATGCGTAGAAAACATCGTTTTTAACAGCTGCATTTCTCATAGCCCTTCTGAACATTTCATCCAGATGTTTTTTTTTTTTTTTTTTACTTATTCCCACCTTTGTATGTTTGAACATGCTGCACATGAAACTCCTTCAAGTCAGAGCAAGTCGTCATCAGACGCTGTTACATGAGTGGCAACGACTTGTCCCCCTCTCTTCCCAACTTTTCCCACATCAAGTAGTTGCTGCTAAGAGCTGCTATGGCAACTGCATGAGCCCTCATTACCCCCCCTTTGCCTCTCCAACCACAATGAGTGCCATAGAAACTAGTGGGTACATTCACATTACAGTGCTAACAGCTTGATGTGAACGCCACGGATCCTCAGAAGTCTGGCCTAAGAGGCTCAGCAAGAGCAGCGGTGCATGGAGAATATTGTATTTTCGATGTGCATGAGAGTAGCGGGGTTGCCAACACCTGCTCCACTGCATCTATTTGATGAAGAGATGTGTGTGCGGCACACCTCGCTGGCTCCTTTCTTCCAGCCGACTCAGTGAAGGAGCTGTGGGTAAGTGTTTAAGTAGCTCCCTACCATGCTTGTCAAGGAGCTTCTGCTGTTCCCTCAGCGGGCCTTGAGGAAAGCATGTCGATCTCTGAGCCAAAAAAGCTGTTGTTTGTGCCCCAAGTTGTGAAGAAGCCTCCTCTTGAGATCCCACAATGAATTCTTCACTTTCAGCAACTTAATTCCACGTGGTAATGAGTAAAAGAGAGAGAGAGCCAAGAGTCATTCCAGCAGATCAGAGGTTACATTTTATCATTAGTTTTTTTTTGTACGATTTTAGCAAACACATTAATAGAGATTCACCTTCACTCACTGTAGTTGTACATGTTTTCCTCATTCTCAACATTTTGATTTCCCTTTGCTCTCTGGACTCCTGTCTGTCCCTGTGCGCTGCGTGCGAAGGCCTTTGCGTGGTGGTCGGACCTGATGGTGGAGCATGCCGAGACCTTCCTGTGTCTTTACTCGGCCGACATGGATGCAGCCCTTGAAATCCAGCCGCCTGACAGCTGGGACAGTTTCCCGCTTTTCCAGCTGCTCAACGACTTCCTGCGAGTGGATTGTGAGTGACTTCGAAAGGAATCGCAGTCCTACGCAGACACAATGAAATGTATTTGTAATGAAGGTCGAACTGTGAGATGAACTCGCGTAGTTACACACTTGTTTTTCCAACCTGGACATAGCTTGGCGGGGGTAGACAGCACGTTGAGCCCATAAGTGAGCTACTTCATTCAAGCAATTAACTTGTTTGCGTATAGAGGGAGCGACTGCACAGATGCCACTTGAATCATATTTTGCGCTACCAGATTGCAGAGACAGATGGGTCAGAGTTTTAGTAAACTCTGAACTCTGTGTGCGCACTGCACGGAATGTGGAAGCTGGGGGTTGTAACGCTAAATCCTTCCCAGTTAAGTCAGCGCATATAAGAATCAGACTGACATTTTGTTTTACTACATGTAGAGCCACTTTGATTCTCTGAGCATCATATTTAATTGAGCTTTTATAAATGCAAAATATGACATCATCTATGTTACTTATGAAATGATTTTTCCAGCCTCGTTGTGATTGTAAACTTATATAAGCTTCAACGACAAAACAGTTGATTCTACGTCAAATCATAGTTATTTTACTTCCTGGTTTCGTCGAATAGGACACATAATAATGTTAGGCTATGTTCACACTGCAGGCCTTAATGCTCAATTCTGATTTTTTTGTGATCTTATCTTTTTTTTGGTCGTTCACACTTCCAAATATATGCAACTTCTATGCAACGTCTGTGTGAACCGCAAGTTATCTGAAACTGTTCTGCATGCGCAGTAGGGGGCGCAATAACGTCACACAAAGAGAGCGTGTTCATTGTTTCGCCCACCGCCACAAAAAAGTAGAAGTACGAAAGTTAACGTGACTACGTGGTTATGATGGAGCGTATCTTCCCATTTGAAGGTTGTCCGACCGGAGGCAGCACGTTAGCAACTTAATCTCCATTATTGTTTGCCGTGATTGTTGTTTTTCTATCCGCATATCAGGAGGCGGAATGCTGACGTTTGTCGAGTATCAATGACGCTCAGCTCAGACGAATGCAACCCAGGTCACATTTGAAAAGATCAGATACTTACATATCCAAGTGGCCTGGGTCACAGTGGAAAAAATCCAATTTGTGTTGTTCAGACTGTCATACAGGCTGCATTAAGGCAAAAAAAAATTAATAAATAAGAATCAGGTCACTTCAGGCTGCAGTGTGAATGTAACCTTTAATAAACTAGTTAGAATGCTGAGACCTCTAACACTCTCAATATTGCTCATGCATTGGATTTCAATATTGATTTATTGATTACATTTTTCACTAAAGTTCCACCAGGTGTTTGCTAATCGGTGCTGCCACTAGTTTGGAGGAACTGAGTGGAGAAGGTGGGGACGGGGCGGGGCCGAGAGGGAAATGCTAGGCTGGAGACTTTAACTCCAAGCTTTGGGTAAATATTCAGGACTTTGTATGAGCAAACGCTTACGCACCCCTAAATGGTTGCCACGGGAGATTGAAGGATTTCTTAAACATGGATGAAAGAATCAAAGCAACACTCTAGATATGTTTTTGATAAGGGGAATAACATATTAACAATTCACGTAATACCTCCGCTTTAATAGCCTGGATTTTGTGGGGCTGTGTTGGTTGACGTGTCGGCAATGTTGGGTGGATATTAGAGGCAATCACCATGGATGGGCAGACGGGGCCGGTGGTACTCCTATGTAAAGATCGGTGTTCTAATTACAGGGGAAGTCACACTCTTAAAGAATGAATTCAAGGCTACAAGCTAGCAGCCACACTTCATACAGAGACTGGAACAATCACAAACACTTAGATTTTATTAACAAAATAGCTCAACCGTACACTTATAGTATTCAGCCAAAAAGCCTCTACAACTAAGCCACCAAACTCTAGTTGTGCTGTTGTTTAATAGAAAAATAACAGTGATGCTGATCTTTCTTACCTTGAGGTTCAATTGCAGAACCTATAGAGCATGAATTTCTTTTCAATGTAAACATATTTAAAGGTCTTTAAAATGAACTAATGTTTTCATAGATTGCACAAAAACTCTACACACTAAGCCCAGAATCTTGGGTTGCCATATTTCTTAAACGTTAACTTTAGTTATAGCAGCCTGCTTGTCTCTGTGTTGTTGTTGGGTTTTTTTTATTCAGTGCTCTAACCAGCACCCAGCAATGTCCTTGTTTTATGCCGCCTTGTGTAACCACGTCCATTGCTATGCACTTCAGTTGTTGCTTTCACACAGCCGAAAATGTGAAGGAAAATCAGGAGGAGGCCAATTTGATAACACTAACAAGTGAGCATAACAAGCTATTTGCAGTCTTTTCAGTTACGCCAAATAAGTGGATGATGCTTCGCCTTCTCCTTGACTCCCGACTGGCAAACTAAAAAGGGGACACATTCCCGAGGGACAATTAGCACCTTCTAGATTGAGTCCACATTGTGAACACTGAAGTGTATCCTTTACAGGGCTGCAGACTGCTCCTCAGTGTTCCTGCAGGCAAGAGCATGCAGTTCATTAAAGAGATGGCTGACCTGCAGCAACCAGAATCGAGTTTTGACCACATCCCCAGACCCCCCTGTCTCCCAACAAACACACTATAGACATACAACATAGCTAGTAGGTTAAAAAGCAAGAAGTAAGCCTGGTTAATCCTCTGATTATTACTCAGAGTAACTAAGAAAATTTCTTCCAACCAAACACCGTTTTGTCAGAAACCCCATGGCCAAGTGGAAGGAAGTTCTTCCACTTGGAAGAAGACTGAAGCGGAGCTTTTTGGCCATCAGCTAGACGGTATTGTTGCCACAAAGGCCACAAACACATCATCTTGCCTGTGAAGCACGGTGGTGGAAGCATCATGCTTTTTGGTGATTCTTCTCTGCAGAAGGTCCAGGAAGGTTTGTGAACATGGGGAGCAAAATCTAGTGAAATCCTAGTGGGCAATTTGTTTCCGTCTACCAGAGAACTACGACTTGAGAGGACATTTATTTTCTAGCGAGATGACAACCCGAAGCATCCAGCTGAAGCTGCACAGAGATAACTTCAAGACGAGAAGGCAGATGTTCTGGAGTGATGTACTCAAAGCCCAGACCTCAGTCCAGGAAAGAACTTGAAGCAGGACTTAAAGACTGCTGTTCACAGCCAATCCCCACCAACCTGACAGAGCTGGAGCAGTTTTTCAAGGAAAATTGGAGCAAAATTACAGCATTCAGAGATGCAAGCCTGGCTGAGATCGAGCCACACATACACTCTTTGCTGGGGCTGCAGCCTAAGGTGCGTCTGCTGAATCATGAAGAAAGGACGTTATGTGGAAATATTGAAGCAACATCCAAACTCTCATCCGGGAAGTTAAAGCTTGGGCACAAATGAGTCTTCCCAAAGGACAATAGCCCTAAGCATAAAATCAAAGTGGTTACAAAACGGCTTAAAGAAAACAAGACAATGTTTTACATCTCACCTCCATGGAGAACTGAGTTTCAGACCTGCAGACAAACGGACAGTTCTGAAACAGGTGTGTGTGAGTGAAGCAGCATCCCAACCTGACTTAGTCAGATTGTGAGAAGCTTGTGGAAGAAAATCCAAAGCGTTTGACCCAAGTCATCCAGTTCAAAGGTGACGGCATGAAATACTGAGGAAAGACGCAGAAACTTCTGATTTTGATCACAATAATAAACCCATCTTTGATATATCTTCTCTATAAATATTGTGGCGTTTATCAAATAGAAATAATTTTGATAATTCCAACTGACTTGAAACAAGAGAAGTTTGGTCTGATTCAGCATCAGACAGTAAGGATAAAAAGGTTTCCGCGTCTTTTTATTGGCTGCATATGAACGTCTGATGTCACCGGCATTGATAAAGGATTTAGGTTGTTGCTGAATCAGTAAAGTAATACCTGGTTACACCATTGACAGGTAATCATTATTGGATTTATAATATTTAAAATGCTAGAATGATTACGTTATTGGTGATTACTTCATTATGTGTTATAGACCCTTAAACAGGATGTTCATCGTCAGTAAATGTACACCCAGAGCACTGTATCGGTGTAAATCCAATCAGAACCTCTAACTGCATGAGTAAAATGTATTATAGCAGGGACATCTTTACCGCAGAAGGTCATCCGTTCTGTTGCCCCACAGTGGTGCACTTATGCAGTAGTAAATAGCCATAGAACTAGACAGGCGCCAAAGTCGGGCTGCCATTCGAGGAGTTAATGAGGTCTAAAGCAGTGGTAGCTTCGCCGTGGCGAACCCTGCAAGCACACTCCTGGATACAACACATCAAAGTGGACAGCAGCCGCTCAAGTGGCTAATTTGGAGTGTGGCAATCAGGGAACACAACAAACATTGCACCTACTGTGTATCATCGACCTTGACTCAAATGCCAACACACAAACGCACAAACACATGCTCAGAGGGAGAGAGAAAAACAAAGAGGGAGAAGGAGAGAAAAAGCAGACACGCTGCATGGAGCCGTGAGGCATCACATTAGCACACACTGGCCTCCATTTTATCTCCTGTGGTCTTTGTCAGTGTTGCCTTTTTACCAGTTGGGAGTCAGCTGAGACTGGGGGAAATGTTTGTGATGTGTTGGATTTAGAAACACCCTAAGACTCTGACCTTTTGTTTGTCAAGGAAGGGGGAGGAGGGGGGGGGGAATGTTTCATTTGTAGGAATAGAATAAAAAAACTAAATCAGTTTTCCCAAAAAATGTACCTGTAAATGACATGAGATGAAACTTGTTTCTTTTGATCGATGTATCTAAAATAAATAACTGAAAATTTTGACTGAATAACTCTTCCCTTACTTTTACTCCAAAAGAAAACGTCTGTAGTGTATAATAATAATGATAATATTAATACATTTTATTTGAATTTGCCTTTCCCATCACTCAAGGTTACCGAACATCAAATACAGAAGAACTAGTGATGGAAAGAAATGACATTAAGCAGAATAAGCAAGTTTGAAGACGTGAAGTTTAAGCTTAGATTTAAATGAAGACAGAGAGTCAGTATTACGGTAAAAGAGGCTCAGAAGTAGCGAGGTACATTGGTGCCAAGTTACGGAGAGCTTTGAAGGTGAGAAGCAGAACATTGAAGTCAGTGCGGTACTTATGGGTAACCAGTGAAGATGTTTTCCTTCAAAGTAGTTCTGGTGATTATATTGTGCTTGGTGTAATTTGCACACAAAGAACCGTGTTTGACGCATTATTTCTCTTCCCCTGTTGGATCTTTCAGACAACCTGTGCAATGGAAAGTTCCATAAACACCTCCAGGATCTGTACGCCCCTCTGGTGGTGCGATATGTGGACCTGATGGAGTCGTCCATCGCTCAGTCCATCCACAGAGGCTTTGAGAGAGAGTCCTGGGAACCAGTAAAGTAAGCATTTACATTTCTTTTAATCTTCTCTTATACTGAGGAGGCTCTTTGCAGAATTACCTATAAGTGGGTTATTTCAGACTGCTGAGTTCAAAATAATACCAGCACGTTGAGGTCAGTTTTACAGCTTTTATTTACTACGCGTGTTAAAATTAACATGTTAACTCAAATTCCTTGTAACAACCTTCCTGTACGTTTTGGATTATTTCCTTCACTTGTTTAATCTTGTCCTTTTTCGCACTGCACTGTGCACCCCCACAGAGAGGGACAGAGACAGGAACCCCCAAATTATTTTACTGTTGTAGACAATAAAAAATAAACGCGCCAAAGTAATTATTTTGTGTGTGGTCAATGCTAAACTATGAACTGAGAGTCATGAAAAATAAGAAAATCAAAAACTCTAATAAAAATGTTGCATTTCTAATAAAAATCTCTAGTGTATGTTTGCATGCTCTCTCTCAAAGGAGAAGCAGCTTCTCATGGTTTCTCACCTCAGTTTTTGTTTTTGATGGTTTTTTGTCTTCTGAAAATTATTCATTGGAACCAACTTTTGTAGTTACTTTTATATTTTCTACCCTCATTACTGGATTCCTTCAGTGGTTTTTTTTTTTTTTTTTTTTTCTGCATTTTCTCACTCGCAAGCCTTTGTAGGCATGATTCCCTGGGGTAGGGTGGCGAGCGTCTTCCCAGGGGTGACCCTGACACCCCCCTGGGGGCGCCACTGCCCCAGAGAAACACTGGACAATAATGGGGTGCCTGTGGCTCGCTATCATTAGCAGAACTGACTGTCAGAACTTGACTGCATTCTGCTGAGGTCATTCAGTCGTGTTTGCCAACTTTGGCCAAGAAATGTTATATCAACTCTTGGTGAGAGTTTTTCAAAAGGCATGTGTGAGACCGCATGGTCAAGTGGAAGACCTCTCAACTAATGACTGACGAGAGAAAACATGGAGCTTTTTGACCATCAGACAAGATGTGATGACAGCATCATGATCTGGGGATGTTTCTTTGCAGCAATACCCTGGAAGGCTTGTAAAGGTAGAAGGTAAAATGGGCAATAACATATTGGGCAGTTCCCAGTGTTAAATGTTCATTAGAATCGAAGGTTTGTTGGTCTTTGAAAATGCGTTCTTGCATTATTATGACATTCCCATTACGTCACTTGAAAATGGTCTCAAGCAGAACCTGGAGGAGAGCTCCATCCACTGGCATCTCTGAAACCTCCATCAGGTCCAGCCGGGTTGAAATCCACTGCCTGAGCTTCAAGGTAGCCTATGCTTTTGTCGATTTGAACGAATAATTAAATGGAAGTTACTTTATAAAATTCCACAAACAGCTGGTTGTGTTGTTTGTCAGATATATTTATTATAAAACGTCTATTGAGAATTAATGATCAGATACTTAATATTGGCTAAATAAATCCGCAACTGAGAATACAGTATGGATATATTGACTTTCTGGAACACAGTGAATGAATCACAACCAGTGAACTGATAGTGTTTGGTAGCCTGGTTTCACTCTAACATTGAGAAATTAATGGCGTTTCTATGGTGTAACGATACATTACATATTACAGCATAATTTACCAGCCCATTTCTTCATGGCTCCTAGTGCGTTTCTAAAAATTTTTGAATTGTATCTTTAAGTAGGCCTTCACCATTTTCTTGGTCCCACTGCTTTGTGTTCCTCTGTTGCTCCAGGCTTGACTGCAGATCCACGTCTTCTGTTATTCTCTCTGCAGGAGCATAGCAAGCACTCTGCTGAGTGTCAACACCCAAATGCCCAAACTACCAAATGTCACAGGACCAAGTGTTAGCCTCCCACAAATACCCAACTTTTCTCCACCCGGTTGGATAACATCTAATTGTGATTCGGAGTGTGTGTTGCTATTGCAGTGTCTTAGCATGCACACATGTTCTTCTCTACGGAGGGAGAAGCATGCCAAATTAATAAATTATTTAAATGTGTCTTTTTTTCTGTTTTTTTTTTTACAACTGTTTCAGTTTGATTGGATTACCAAAAATATTTATTTTCTAAATTCCAAATTACAATCTACAGTCTCAGAAACTTGTGGAAGAAAGATATCCAGTGTAAGGTCATACAGTGTAAGGTAATTCTACAATAACCTAGGAAATTCTGTGTAAACTTTTGAATCTGAAAAAAGATTTGGAAAAAAAAACAAACTATCTTCAAGATTATTTCAGTAATTATGCTGACATTTAGGAAGTTGAAATTATTTTGGTGATCCCAGTTCACCTAAAATAGGAAGAACTTAGTCTGATTCACTATCAGTGAAAAGGTATTGGTCTTCTTATACAGTGAGTAAATATTTATCTGTATCTGCTCTCCTCTAGCTCATCTTTGTGTGGGTGTGTGTGTGTGTGTGTGTGTGTGTGTATATATATACATATATATATATATATGTGTAATTTTTTTTTTCTCTCATCAGTCATAAGATAAGAGGTCCCTTACCTTACCTGAACGAAAAAGGTTTTTCTTTTAACATCAAAACCTGATTTTAAAAGAAAGATTAAAACCTGGGACATGTGTGGTTATCTATGTTATCATGTACATGAGTCTTTCCGTCAGGTCTTTCCTGAGAAGTCCATATCTTCTGTAAATAAAAAATGTTTCACTTCTTTTTTCCATCAGCTTCTTTTATGCGAAAAGTTACCGAAAAAATTCATTGTCACACATTTCTTAAATGTATCTTCCATATACGGTGGCTGATGAACCACTACAATTTAGCTCTAGTTCCTGTTTAATGTGTATGCCAATTTTAATTTGTCATATTGTCGATGTGTCAATGCTTCATCATGGAGATATCTTATTCAGATAATACTGTTGACTGAATTTTTAATGTATTTTTGACACTTAAAATTGCAGTTACACAGCCTTGATGATTTCATTTCACTTACTTTGTTTTCTTGCACTTACTATGAATATTAGCACAAATATTACCGTACAAATAGAACAATTGGATAAGCGTTATTTCGCTGTACCTCAGTTATCAGTTCGGGTTTACATGACTCTGACCTTTGGTCCTGTAGCAACGGCTCAGCAACCTCAGAGGACCTGTTCTGGAAGCTGGACGCTCTGCAGACGTTCATCAGAGATCTCCACTGGCCGGAGGAAGAGTTCGGCAAGCACCTAGAAACCAGGCTGAAGCTGATGTCCAGTGACATGATAGAGTCTTGTATAAAACGGTAACCACTTTTTGGGCATCAGTGTTCACATTGCTAAAAAAGTAAAAAATAACTGAGATTTTTTCTTAAGAGTGTGACATTACATGAGATTAATGTTTTAGGTCAAAGTTTCCTTCCTTAGCCTACTGGAGAATTGCTAATGCACCACCTGGCCAAAAAAAAAGGGTCCCACACTCTAATATTTTGTCGGATCACCTTCAGCTTTGATTACAGCACACCACACATTTGTATACATATCTATGTAGGCATACTCCCCAGCCAGCATACCTAGATGGGCCCCATATGGGGAAAAGGAGGGCAGACAATATGGGTCCCACATGTGTTTGTCCACGGTTTCCATGGTAGCCCCACACGGGTTTTGCCCATGTAGGGCCCATGTAGTCGGTGGTCCCTACATGAGCAAACCCTTGTGTGTTGTTTGCCCTCCTTTTCCCCATACGGGGCCCACCTAGCTATGCTGGCTGCGATATAGTCACATATATCTTTGCATTTGTTTTATTGAACAATCATACCGCTTCTTAAAGGACACGGGCCGCGTTTGAGGCCAAGCTGCAGAGAAGCAGCCGGACCACAGATTTCCGCGTGCCTCAGTCCATCTGCACCATGTTTAATGTCATGGTGGATGCCAAGTCCCAATCAGCCAAACTGTGTGCCGTGGACCTAGGTCAGGAGGTAAGGTTTCCCTTTCCTTTCTCTGTCATCTTCTCCCTTAACCCCAGTTTAAAACTCTTGCTGTAGAGGCCGGAGCACTTTTAAAAGCAGACGCATAAGAACGTCTGAATGCATTCTTTTTTTATGCGAGATGAACATTTGACTACTTCTACATATCTGCTTTTTGTGTAATTTTGCACGTGCCATGCCATTTTCCTTTGCGACTTTGTCTGTTTACCGTCCCTCTCTACCGTGTGGAGTTTGTCAGACAATGGGTAAGTGTGACCAAAATCTAAATGAAACTCCCGAGTCACACCAACCCTCCTCCCCCTGCAGCCAGGCCCCCCCCCCCATTAATTCCCAAATGAATAATTAGTCATCAGTTTTCATTGTCTTGTCTTCCTTCACTTGAATTGTTTGGATTTCATTACCATATGTGTAGATAGCATTGAATATACATGGGATGAATGTGAGAGATCTCATGTTTTGCACAGTCTCCAGACTGATGCTAATTACTGACGATGAATTCATTATTCCCAAGTCCTTCACGGTTTTGTCAGAAGACAAGAAGTCCTCTTACAGTGTCTCTACCACTCTCCATCAAAGCAGATTATTTTTGCTGAATGAATGTCTCTTAAGTTCTTTTCTGTTCTCTTCTCCTATGTGTGAAATAAATATCCGCAGAGCACTTCATTCATTTACATATTTTACCAAAATGTGTATATTTTATTTCTATAAGGACTCTTTAAAAAAAGTACCAAGTGATGTGAGTAATTTACTTTACCCCTTCCTCATTTGTATAACTTAAAACACAACGTGTTTGAAGTTAGAGGAATTCATAAAGGTCTCCTACTGTCCTTTTGTTTTGCTACGATGATTGTGGTGGATTCATCAATGGTTATCTAGAGATTGAGTTTATACCTATTTAGTTTATTTACAATTATTTCGTTAAAACCACAAGCGCTTCTTTATTAGACACTCAAATATAGCAAAAAAAATGTTGATATGAAAACATAAAATCAGCAATTGCTGGATAGATGGAGATCTAAAAAAATTACAGATGGACAGATGTCATTTTTCTTTCAGAAATGTTTATAATTGTAGATAAAATGCCTAATCCTGTGTTGTCTTCATCCGTAGAGACAATACCACTCCCAAATCGACCATCTGATTGAGGAGACGGTGAAGGAGATGATTACTCTTTTGGTTGCAAAGGTACACAACCGCTGAGCGTGCGTTTTAGACCAAAACATAACATGAGAAAATGACAGGAAAGACAAATTTGTTGAGATTCAAAGCAGACCCACAGATGTTTCCCGCTGGTGACAAGAGGTTTGAGTACCCTTATCGCTGTCGGGGCTCCGTTGTCTGGGGCATCACTTTGTGGCAGCATCTTCAACGGTAAATTGTCCTCAACGGAGGAGGGGGTCACACAAAGCTTGATTCGGTGACTTCGATTGAATTGCAGAACACAAAAAAGACAAACTTGTAAATTTGGATAAGAGAGACCAGGGCTGGGGAGTTCACCGATGAGAACCTGGTGGTCAGGCTTCAGCTTGAGTGGACTCTCTTCCCCTGAGCCCATCAAGTGCAGGTGTTACAAGTTCGGTGGCAGACAATCGTGGTGGAATAAGAGCCCTGTTGTGAAAGGCGCCTGGTCTCACCTCCATGCACAGCTAGGGCTCAGGAATACCATCTTGTTCTCCAAAGATGGCCACAGTGAAAACACTCACCAGACAGAATGCCTCTGTGTTGGGCTTCTCTTTCTGATGGAGAGCAATTATCCACTGACATTTTTGTTGATTTAAAGTCCAAATCAATTAACATTTAACATTTTTCTTTTGTGTATCATGGTTTAACATTTCTCCTGTTTTTCTTTCAGTTTGTGGTCATTCTAGAGAGCGTGTTATCTAAACTCTCTAGATATGATGAAGGAACCCTCTTCTCTTCCTTCTTATCTTTCACAGTAAGTAGAACATCCTTTATTCATTCCTTCTGACGGTAATCACCATCTAAATTTCCACTACTAACAGCTCCGTTTATAACTCTCGCAAGCTTATTGGTTGCAGTGAATTTAAAAATCGGACTCCTGATCGTGTATCATCTTCCTGATCAAGTGAAACATTGTAATTTGATAATCAGCCATTTTGGAGTCAGAGTTGTTTGGTGTTTCTTGTAATACAGTTTGACCTTTTACGAAGGCACTCTCACCATGTAATAGCTTAACATCTCAGCTGGATATCTGCAGTATTGTGTGGAAAAAAAAATATTGAATTAGTGAGTGCACTTTTGTTGCTATAAATGCAACAAAAGTGCTGCTAGTTCAGCAGGTGCTAACCACTGTGGCATGTTCAGTCTCACCATAGCAGCCCTTGCTCTTAAAAGTGGTTTCACAGTCAGAGTAATGATTCTAACCTCATTCTGCGCCTTTCTTTTAAAGGTAAAAGCTGCCTCAAAGTATGTGGACGTACCTGTAAGTATTAATACTTGCCTCTGCTTTTTGTGGTAGCCTGCCATGTTGTCTTCTAACAAGCAACTGAACATATGCAACGTGAAGAAAACTTAAGCTATTTGTGAAGCCTTCATAAATTGGTTTCGGGACAAGAGTCATAACAGTGGCTTTGATTGCTATGCATATGCTGGCAACCGTGGCTTTAGAGGTCGGAGGGCAGGTTGCCGATTCGAACCCCTGCTGTGTTGTTGTGCCCTTGGGCAAGATGCTTCACCTGCCTTATCTTTGATGGGAGTTGCTGTCTAACAGTTCTTGTATCTTAGCTACAGTTTTTCTGTCTCTGACCAAAGAACTGGTCTTTCTGAGACTGCTGCGCCTTTCAGTGAGCAGTGAGCGGAGGTCAACTCTCCTTGATGTTTGCAGCGACATTCAGCAATGGAGAACCTTCAGGTTCTCATCCTGATGGACTCAAATAAACCCAAATATTTCATTCTGTCTAACAGAACTTCATTGCTGGCCCAAACATAATGATAAAGACTAAGATCAGCTGATTATTTCACGATACATATGAATATAATTACATTCTGGCACTTAGATTTGTTAAAATATGTAACCTTTCGGATGTCAACGGTCCACAGCTAAACTAACATGTTGTTTGGAGTTTTCAGTCATGTAAATCACAAGCCAGTCAATGAATGGGGTTGTCAATCAAATCATTTTGGTGCCGTAGCTGCCTCGGTCCAGCTGGTTCTACCCCTCAAGTAGGAACAAAACACTGAGAACAGACGGACAGAGCCACTCTGGATCTGCTAATGGAAAATGAGTCGGACTGGGGCGAACCGGGATGGAACCGGTGGAGGCGGTCTAATGGAAGAGAGCATGAAGGGAAAACTTCTTTAGATAATTTGGCTGGATTTGGGTCCAGCATCGAGGTTGAAGCGAATATTTTTTGATAACTCAGAATCAAAACATTCCAAAGAGATCGAGATCAGGTTCTAGGATAACGCCCAAAGCTTCTATTTTTAGTAGAATCACCTTTACTTATGAAGAATTGTTATATTGTACTACATCAGTGTTTCTCAACCTTTTTTGGGCCAGCGCCCCCCGATCCATATCCAGGTCCCTCACCGCCCCCCATCAAAGACGATGCAGAAAACCTGCACTGAATATTAGTTTATTATTTATTAATATTACTATCATTATTAGAGATGTTTTAATTTTTATGGTTGTTTCTGTATTTATCATGAAAAATAATTTCCCAGAGAACAAAAAAGTCATGTGAATAGACAGACGTCTACAAAAAATGAAATGAATATTCAAGTTAAAATATTTAGGCCTAACAGCAGCCAATCAGAGTGGATACAAATATTCTTATTCTGTGTAATTTTATGATGTTGTTAAATCTTGCACAAAATTACCAGATAAAAGATGTTCAACAAAACCAGTTTAAACTTTTAACTATTTGCAAAGGACTGAGCTCTGCAACATTAAAACATGGATAGAACTGCAGCTATATTAATCATAACTCTTCTTCTCTTCCAGTGTTTCTGTGGTGCAGCTCTGTGCTGCCTTCAGGAGAATGGGACATCAGAGTATAAGCTGTAAAATTTCACCCACATGGTATTTAGTGTGCAAACCAGATCTGGAAGAAACAAAACTTCCAGATCCTTTTAATCCCATACAGATATGAGACAGAAACATGATTACATTTTTATATAGACCCATCTATTGATTTATAGATTAATAGTTTTACTGAATATAAATTACAAAGAACAAATCTGGTTCTTAATCAAATCCTAATGAATCAAATTAAAAGTGTCATGGCGTCGGGAAGGACATCGATGAAGAGACTGACGTAAACCTTTTAAAACAATAGAAAAAATGGAAAAATCCCGGTATTCTTACGGTATTCTTAAAATTCAAAGGTGCTGTGGTTCTACCGTTTCATAGCGAATCACTTTCAGCACCGATGTTAACTCTATAAAACAACCTGACAAGTGAATCTCATAGCCACGTCATCACCTGGTGTATCGCTGAACTGATGCTAAGCTACCATTAGCAGGAGCGGAGCTAACAAGTAGCTAACAAACACTGAAGAGAAGAAGAGCTGCCATCGATACGGCTGCAGCCAAGCATGTTTTAATGTTACACAATACAGTTTATAGCAAGTAGCTCAACGTTTAAACTGGTATTGTTGTGCATTTAAGGTGTAAAGTTTACCTTGGAGCAAAGGAATCCCAGCGCCCCCCTTTTGTAAGAATGTCCGCCAGCGCCCCCTACCGCCCTCTGAACGTCCCCTGGAGGGCGGTACCGCCCGTTGAGAAACGCTGTACTAGATGAAAATATTCTCCACATAAATTTTAGCACAATTTTTTTTATATTTCTGTATTTTCTTATGAAGTAATATTACAAAAAGTTACAAAACAATTTATTTTGTTTTTTTCTTTGAAATGTTTCAACATATTTTACTGCAGAACTTGTTTATGATAATTAGTTGTTTATGCAATCTAAATCTCAAAATGAATGTTTTTAGTTGCGCTATATTACATTTTAATTACACAAGTGTAATTTTCATAGCTTCTCGGATGAGAACTATAAAAATATAGAGAAAATATAAATATATAGAGAAAATATAAAAATATAGAGCAATCAAATGAATCACTTTGTGTTTTGTTGTATTTTTTAAGGGAATTCACGTGACTCTCCTTAAGAACGCTGCAGTTCAGTAAATCCAGTTTTAGTGATGTCTTGAAAATGTCTGTAAAACTGGGAATTTCAGTGAGCTCAGTGAGCTCCTGAGCAGTTCTCATTGCATGTTTGTGTTTTTTTCCCATTGTGCATGCGTAAATATTTGACCATGATTTCACATGGAAAACCAGAATCCAGATGGTAGCTTTTGTCATATTTCTTTTTTTTGTCAAACGTCCCCATGTTTCCTCCCCAAATGACAATTCATTTGCATGTGGCCAGACACTGGCTGGCAGCCATGCCTCGTGCTTCGCTCTTTCAGTGCAACATACATCACGAGTCAGTGTTGGACAACACATGCCACTTCTGCTGTCAGGTTGGCGCTGAGGATTTGTGCATTTGACTGTGTTCACATCAGATTTCCATTCGCTGCCAACACTTCGGCCATTGCAACAAATTTTAAATTGATGCCTTGCAAATAGGCACTGTGTATGCTAGCAGGGGCTCACAGCTTCTGGCCTTGCATACAAATCGTGTCACAGTTATAACCCTGATGCATGAAAAGAGAGTTTCGCTGACAAAATGACTTCTTTTGATGTGTCTGCACAGGTTTGATTAGCAAAGGCTTTTCATGAGAGAAATCCCAGATTTAAATGGAGCCATATGGTCTATCGTACTGAGGTGCTCAGAGATGAATTCGTCCTTGATGTTCTAGGGCAGTGGTGTCCAAAGTCGGTCCTGGAGGTCTGGCATCCTGCATGTTTCAGTTCTCTCCCTGGGTTAACGCGCCTGGATCAAATTATGGCTCCTTAGGAGGCCTAAGAAGAATATTGACCTGCTGAAAAGGTTGTTTCTACCACTAGGTGGGGAACTAAAACAGGGTGCCGGCCCTTGAAGACCAACTATGAACACCACTGTTCCAGAGAAAACCAATCCCAGTTTAGATATCATTTTTTGTCAGGATTTAGGGTTCCAGGTTTTGGGCAAATTGGATTTAGGTTCATGCGTAGTTTTAGTCACGTACGGGAAACGGCTAAAGCTTAAGTTATGCTAGACAAAGAGCAGTCGATACAGTATCCTGAACTTGCATGGTCTGCAAAAGCAAATAATAAATTCTGTGCAGATTTCTTGACTTGTTGTTGAAGGTCTGTTTGGTACGGCAGTTACAGAGCTAAATGTTGGGGAAACGTCCAGCAGTCTGAGTGAACACTACCCAGCCTACACAGGGTAGTGTTCACCCTGTGTAGGCTGAACACGACACAGGATTCAGCCTGTGTAGTGTAATTTTGTTTTACACTGGGACTGAGCAGAACAAGAATGGAAACAAGTCTATTTTTGCTGCAATAATATTTTTAGGAAATTTTACAGCTTTTTCGGTGTAATGATGATGATAGCATGAATTAAACACTTCACATGACTTTGGTTCACTTAACTAATTGGCTAGAATTTCTGTTTTATGATCTGTTTTTTTTTTAAATAGCATTTTTACTAAACCACCTTTGAAAGCATGAGGTACATGTCCACTTCCCTAAGGATAAATTAATTAGATCCAAAAAAGGACGTGTTAATCAAATATCAGATGTGTGTTTATTTTAAAGAACATTGAGCTTTAAGTGCATCTTATTCTCCGTCCGTGTTTGTCTTTATTTGCCGTCTTGCAGAAGCCTGGGATGGATGTTGCAGACTGCTACGTGACGTTTGTCCGTCACTCCCAGGACATGCTGCGCGAGAAGGTCAGCGAGGAGATTTACGTCGAGAGACTTTTTGACGTATGTAATCTGTAACGCCTGCTTTCTCCACAAATCCACACTTTACTCAGCAATCGAGTTACAAATGATAGAAATATCTAAATACTTTTGTGAAGCTTTTTTTGTCTTAATACCTTTCTTTTCTGAAAACAGACAAATTTCTGTTGAGCTTTTCTTTTTACTTTCACTAAATTTTATCATTTTTAAAAAATGAAAATTACAGCGCAGGCAATTACCAGCAAGGATCATAGTGTAGAAGTGGCTCATTAAATGTCAAATGTTAGCAATTGGGTAACATTTTAAACTTTGCAACATTCCTACTGAAAAGGGCCAGCAGCTTTAAATGTCCTTTTAAGTCGACTGAATATGTAAAGTTGTTTCATTTAATAAATGGATTGCAAATATCAAACAGTGGGTCTGTTGCAAGGACTTGCAGGTTGAGGTTGAAAAGATAGAAACTCTATGAGAGCCAAGCACCTGAATCAAGCAACACCTTGGTGTATTGATCTCTTCAGATTTCCGGAAATAATGTTGCATCTGACAGTTCTTCTGTAAAATGTTCATGTCGGAACTTTAACTCTATATAGAGAACCGTGCACAAAACATAATTCGACTTTAGTTTGTGTGTGCCAGCGTTGGAACTAGTTCCTGTGAAGGCTGGGCTTCCCTGCAGCTATTCTCGAACTGAATGTTCATTGGCCTGCCTCCTTCCATGCAGTGGTGAATTGAGGCCGTAGGTTTGTGCCTTTCTCATTTTGTCTCGGTTGTTGTTTGTGTGACCGTTGTTGATGGAGAGGTGTCTGACACTTGACCGCTGTCTTGCCATGTAGTCTTTTTTCCCCTCACCTAGAGGACTGCTGCTGAAATTTGTGTTAGCTTTAGTTTCTTTGTTGTCATTCCCGATCAGTTCTTCCCTCAGTACCGTGTGAAGGTGTCAGCAGCCGCCCTCTGCGGCCCTGTTGTGCTTTTTTACATTCCATTCCTTTTTCAGAGGTTTTTGCCTTTTTTCTTCCCTTTTTCCTTCAGTTTGGTTCAACGTGGCAGGAACAATACGAGATTAACATTTGAGTCAAGTCATGTAGGCGTTCATAAGCCTGTTAAATCACCGCTAGAAGCGTTTCTCGTACAGGTAAAAGCATTTCTGGTTTGGATACTGGAACTGAATTTCATCGCTTTTCTATACCTGCACACATGTAGGTATAGAAAGTCGAATCAAAACTAAATGCCAGAATAATATATATAATCTTTCATATAATGGGGGTTATGCTATATCTACATATTACACAAAAGTCAAGTTGCTCACTAAAATATCAATATTAAAATAAATCTTTACTTTTAAATGTAAACATACTTTTATTCAGTGTTTTGTGAACAACATCTTCAAAATATTTAATGTTTGTCAAAAGATTACCAAAATTCACTGAGGTTGGTCAGTTTTTAAATTCAGCAATGTAGCAAAAACCAAGTTGGGATCAGAAAGAGTCGACCCAGTCTTAATCTAAACATTTATGGGAGCAATATATGATATATGTGGTAAGGCTTTTACTGTCACTATGATTATAATGATCATTTTCATTTGCAACTAACTATCCATTCTTAAATATGGAGTGATTGAATGGGCCATTTGGTTGTTCACGTACAATCAGACTTGGAGAATTGCACCAAGTCTTAGTTCATTGTTGGGACACTGAGAATCTGGGCCTTTCCAATCTATTCCCACAGCTGGGGACAGTGTGGCAGCTTCATATGCAGTAAAACACTGTTTCTGAACAGCAACAATGTGTAAATGGTTGCTCAGGTTTTCCACATGGGTAAATGTCCAGTTGAAAGTGGCTGTGGTCTAAATACTCCACTCCTTTACAGGATGTATTAAAGAGATATTTAGTTTATTCGAGAGAAATACAGAATAAGAGACACAACTTCTCAATATCTCGGATCTCAAATATGGATAAGTTCCAACAAATGAGCATTTACATCTCCCATCACATGGCATCACTTTCAGCAGTTCTCTGTTTGTCTCTGGGTATCCTTAAAATAGGGTCAACATGGGCTCCCACTAATCCTTCCTTTATAAGGGGACTCGTTCCCTCCCTCTGTATTTTATTTATTTTTTTACTAACCAAACGAACACCGACCTCCTGAGCCGTCGTTGCTGAAGGTTAAAAAAACAACATGCTCACAAAACAGTTTTTCTATTCTGACTTTCCAAGACTGGATCGGTTTTCACGAAGCAGAACACCCGTCTTGTCACCGACTGACAAGATTAGAGTTTTTAAAGCCGTGGTGCAGAATAAGAGAGCGCCGCACAAAAGAGATTATATTTCTAATCAAATCAAGACAGTAAGTCCTCGAAGAGCCGTTTACTTCACTCATTCCTACTAAATCGGACTTGTTTTTTTGTGTGTCGTCGCACTCGGCTCTGGAAAACTGGAAAGAAGGTATCAACTTGAGCATCCATGTTTCCATAAAACTCAAGAATGGAGCTCAGACATTGAGGATCAGCGATGCCGGCAACGCATTGCTCCAACATGACCGCTTCTTTCAGCAACAAGCTGAAAGTTTGGACCATTACTGTTTCCAAACCAGTAATCAAATTACAGTTAGTTAAACAGGTCACTCTGCTTTACTGTTTCTGTCATCTTTCCTTGTAAACTGATATATTTGCAGTCTACTCGCGTCGTGTTGAGTGGCATCACAAATGGGTCTGATCATACTATCTGCATAACTGTTATGCTGTCAGTTATAATGCATCATACTTCCTTCGTATAAAATTTGTACGAGGCATCGAGCAACTTAACCACACACAACAACGGAGGGAGGAAAGAGATGTGGGCTTTTAGCTGGACAGACCATCACTGTTTTGAGTTTGTCAGCTAAAGATTACGGTATCATATTCTGTGTTGGTGACAAAGTCCTACCTAACTTCAAAAACAGTCAAATTTGAGAGAAAAAAAAACATTTGGCGTGGCAGCATGGCAAGCATAGAAAGATCCATCAGGTACTGCGTGGAAGAGAGCTTGACTAATGCCGGATGTCCCCCCCCAACCAAACGACACAAACTGGATTTTGGTGCAAAATCAATACAAGTTTTTTGTATTGAAAAAAAACGAGCATTTATCTTAGATTGAGTCAAGAAATGTGGTCTTCACTTAATTTTTATCTGAATACATTTTCTCCAGGAAACATTTTTTAAGATAAACTAGGACTGTTGTAAAAAAATATTTTAGCAATCGAGTACTCTAGAATATTTTTACGATTATCTGAGGAATCTGATCTCTCTGTGTGGGTGTGTGTGTGGGTGTGTGTGTGCGTGTGGGTGTGTGTGTGTGTGTGTGTGTGTGTGTGTGTGTGTGTGCGTGCTCCATTACTACCGACACAACAAAAGCTGTCGTAATCCACCCACCGCAACAATCCTTATTTCTCCCCAAAACGCCTCGCAGTCCCACACCATGCTGCTACCACTTCACAACAACTCATAGGCAGAAGTAAGAGCGCTGCCCACCACAAATAATCATCCGGGCGGAACACGGTGCGCTACTTAATAAAACATAATTTATCAAAGCTTTGAGTCAGATAAATTTTCCTCAAGGGATTTTAATAATCGAGGTACTTGAATCATTCGAGGAATTGTTTCAGCCTTAAGATAAACATGAGATCTCATTATTAATGCGCTTCCAATAAAGTGAGTATTGGTAAGACCTTACTGGTGGGAATGGGGGGGGGTGGATTTAAGACTAAGTAAATTAAATTAACTCTAATTTGACAATGGTATTGCTGCCATTGTCTATACTGTGTGTCACTTTATTTAGGCTTTTGTCACACATTTAGTGTCAACCACAGTAAGGCAATTATTTTAAAAGAGCCTATTAGTATCAATTTATGTGTCAGTGCTCACATTAGGCTGACAGGTGTAAGACTGAGTCTTTTCAAAGCAGGATGTGCAGCAATGCAGGATATTGACTAAGGCCTTAAATATTGTCTCAAAGATTTCAGAGTGAAGGAGGGGCACATCAGAGAAGATTTTTTTAAAACAAGATTTTGAGGGGGTGGGTGTGTGTGTGTGTCGGATTGTGTCTTATTTGTTCATGAGGGGGTGTGTGTGTAGATGTGTTTTGAAAGAGATGGAAAGAGTGATAGAAAGAGAGAGATGTCCAATGATGACTCATTCTTTCATTGGCAGCTTAGAAATGTGTTAATCCAATCATTCCGCTATATATTGTGCAGTTTTGTGAGATTGCTCTGAAAGCAGGTGTGTAAGGCACAATGATTAAACTTTAAATGGGCCTCTGAAATCCCCTTATCTGCTATGCAGTTGTTTTCTTTTGCGATCTATCATATCCCAAGGTCATATTTATTTTTTTTATGTTTTTTGAAGAATTTTGTCTCTGAACTGAACAGCTTTCGTCCATTGATTAACAAAAAGAAAGGAAAATAAACTGGTGACATTTTAAAATGATTCTTTGCACTCTTCTGTCCTAAGGTAGTGATCTCTTTTTCAAAGGATTTTGAAGTTGAAACCTGCTTAGCTTCACATGTCAAATCTGTAAGAGCATGCTAACTTGATTTTGTCAGGGAAAGAAAGCCACTTTACAACGACACCACGTTATCAGTGACAGGGTATGGAGCTCATTCAGCAGCGGAGCAGGAAGTAGGGATTTGTCCTGTAACTGGTGGGTTGCTGGTCCGAAACAGCTGCAGTCAGTTTGCCCTGGGGCAGCTGTGGCTACAATGTAGCTTAACACCATCAGCGTGTGAAAGAATTGGTGAATAACTGAATGTAGTGTGAAGCGCGTTGGAGTCTTCGGATTTGATAAAGCGCTAAACAATTTGTGTGACATTCTAGATGTCTTAATATTGAATCAGTTACCAGAAACATGTACAATCCGCAACCTTTCTGCATTTGTTTTACTGCAGTTTTTCATTGTAGAGAATAAGAATGTTAGTCAGACTTTGGAAGACTTTTGGTTTCTTTCTTACAGTAATTTATTTCTTTGACCTAATTGTCAGTCTTTTTAGCTACTATTTAAAGGTATGGTAATGATGACTTGCAATGCGTCTATGAGAACTCATTTACATGTGTCAAAAGAATAGGCAAAAAATTGATTTTGTTTTTGTCCGCTGCACCCTCACTTGCTCTCAAAACCATCGCCAGAGAGGCTCAGATTAAAGCAGATGTACTTAAATTGATGGGGGGGGATGGAGGGGAATTTAACATTGCACAGACTGGGGATCGCTGATTAAAAAAAAAAAGAAAAAGCTCTGCATTTAGTCTGAGCCAAATCCAGCCTCACACTGATACACCACAGCTGTAAAACTGATACCCCTCCCTCCTCCACCCCGTGCAATCATCTCAGTGTGCAGGCCAAGCAGGTAGGGGAAATGCAGAGGGGGGTTGGGGGTGAAGCAAGTTAAGAATGAGGAATACACAGATGAGGCTGTTGGCCAGTAAATCTTTGAGCCACCTTCTCCCCCCTGCCTCCCATCACTCCCCTCTGCCTCCCGCCCCCTGGAGTTGCAAATACTGGGATTACATCGGTCAATTATACACTTAATCTGTCTTTGCCCAGAGAGGATTAGGAGTGCGGCTCATTGATTGATTTGAAGTATTTCCGTTGACCTTGGATAGTTATCAGACTCGCAAGTGTGGCAAAATTGCACTTGTGCGTTAAATCACTTTCGGTTGCTGATGGTCCCGCTTGTCTCGCTGCGCTCACAGACTCGATGCGTGCCGCGCAGCAGAAGGGGTCAGGTCAAGTTTCAGACGGGACAATTAAAGGTTGTTGTTTCTGCCGCTGCTCTGGTTGCGCCGGGGTCGGGGTGGGGGGGGGTTGATAATTACTGGGTGGTGTGGCACAGAATGCCAGCAGACAGTCGACCGCCGTCACTTGGCTGTCCGGAGACACTTCACCGCTTTACAATCTTCTGAACTGCCGGCTCCCAGCAAAGAGAACAATTTTATAAAACTGACGTCAGGTCACATCACTTGACTTGACTCGTATTTGCAAATAAAAAGCACATCATTGGACACCCTTATCGCAGTGATAATGCAAAGTTGCACTAAGTGTTGTCATAAAAGTCCATTAAAAGTGTCAACTTTAAATTAAAAGTGTCATTATTTACAGAATGCTTCATGACAACAGTCATAAACATTCATGAAGAGTCCTTCATGTTCAGAACATGTGTTATGTCATGTTTATGACCGTGTCATGTCAGTCTTATGCACACTCCTTCAAATAAAGTGTTGTCACAGAATTATAATTCTTAATCTTAAAAGTTATATATTTCCTTTTATTTCATTTTGTTCATGATGAACACAAAAAGGACGTATGTTGTTTTCTGTACTTTAACTTTCTCGCAGGGAGTCAGTCCTTCCACAGGCTCCCTGTAGCTCAGAGAATAGACTTTAAATACTGTCTATTAGTTTATAAATCACTGAATGCCTTACCACCAAAATATATCAACAATAGGTTTTTGTTGTAACAACCTTCTAGACCAATCAGGTCTTCTGGTTCCAGTCTACTCTCCATCCCCAAAACCAGAACCAAACATGGAGAGGAAAAATGTAGTCTTCATCCTCCTCTACTCTGCAACAAACTTCCAAAAAAATGCCAAAATGCTGAAACGCTGACTTGCTTTAAATGAAGGCTAAGAACTCATTTGCTTAGAATTGCCTTTGACTAATGACAGGTGGAACATCATGAATTTTAATCTGGATTATGGCTTTTTATAAGGTCTCTTTGTTGTGCTTCTGCAATGTACCGTTTTTTGTTTGTTTATTGTGTTATGATTTTGACTTTAATTGGCATGTTGCTGAAATGATGATGATGTTTTTGAATGTCGCAGATGCAAGCTAGTTTAAAGGCCTACATTTTGCTACAAAACTGTTTTCTCTTTTAGATTAATACCCCAGTTTAAAAAAGCTACCATAAACCCCAGAGGTTAGGGACAACAACTACCTGCAAATACTTAAAATCTGTGAATACTTGAGACTCCTCAAAAACTCCAATAGCATGTAGAATTTCACCTTTTCCAGCTGCATTAACCTTACCATGAATAATTTGGAGTTACATCTTACGTAAAACTCTGTGAATGAGTGAATCCGCAAAATACTGAACAACTGCATATGGAAACAAACTTGTCTCCATTTCAATAACTGTGTATAACTTAAGATTTAACCATTTAGCTTTGTGAAATGCAGCAATGATGCAAAGTGTTCTTAAACTTTAGCCCTGAACAAAATGACTCCTTTTATTTTGTTTTTCTTGCCTGCGATGAATTGTTTCCTATTAAAATTATGACTGTAACGAGATTACATCACCACACAGCAGAAAAAAATTTGTTATAGGCTGAGTTTACAACAAAGAAAACATATCCAGCTGTTAGACTGTATGTGACTATTCAAAACAATCACAAAAGGTTTCACTTCCATTTAATGAAGTCTCTAAGCAGCTTAGTGTGTTTTGTAATTACTGAGAGAATGCATTTTGTTTTCTGCCGTCGTTTTTCTTTAGGGGCGGGGGGTGCAGCTAAATCCTCTGTTAGTATTCCCAGATCTGCGCTGCTGTGAGGAAGCGGCTAAGAACACTAAAACCTTGATCATCCCAAGAGGAGGAAAATACAAGTTTAATGGCAACTTATCCTTTGTCGCGCTCCCACTCGTTTATTGATGCGGGCAAGCGGGATGAATTGATCGAAGACACACATGTCATCTCTCTGGTCTCTATCACCCTTTCACAGTTCTCCTCCATTCCTCTTCCCTCTGCCTTATTAAAAAGGGTGGTACGGTGGCATTTGTTTGATTAACTTGTCTGACAAAAGTGACAGCTGCTCACGGGTGTATGTGGATGAGTGGCCCAGCGCCGCTCCTTCTTTGTACATCTGTCAGAGCCGGAGCGGGGCGAGTGGGGTGAAAAGAGACAAATTGGACCCAAAAAGAAGGCCATTCACCTTCCCCAGACCCCCCTCAGTCACTACACCCCTCTATCCCATTCAGGTTCTCGGCGGGGCCCTCAAGTGCTTGCTGGCTTATTCCATTTTCACTCCCCCTATAGAGTTCCCTGAGCCCACAAGTGTTTTAGCCTTCTTTTTTCTTTCCTCAATCCACCCCTAAGCGGCTTTTTGTAAGTAGAATGGCTCACTTTTCTCAGGGCCTGAAGCTGGCAGCTTTTTTTCCCTTTTATTGTCAACCACAGAGCTTTTCTGTAGCTCATTGTATATTTACTCAATGACTGGTTGCTGACCGTAATTCCAACTGTTTAGTTCCTCACAACATGGCCCCTCAACCCAACCACCCATTGCCCCGATATACAGCCATTCATTCTTCAAGGCACCGTGTTTTTATAAAGTTGTTCTTTATTGAGTCTCACTTGCCCGTTGAACTGACACTTGCAGGTAGAGTTCTGAAAGAGACCCAGATTGCTAGTCTGAAATGAAACTCGGATCTGAGATAAACATTTACTTTTCTCCTATGACGCCGTTCCTGAGGTGGCCGGCCATCTTTTTTCCCCGCAGCACTCCTCAAACCAGCCGCATGGACGCGATACCCACAAAGCCCATTTTGTTGCCATTCAGCTGGGCTCAAACAGTAATAATCAGTTTTGATTGTGCTTTTGATATAAAGGGCAAGAGCTGACAAAGAACTTTGAGTACACTGATATTTTTAACACTGTTCAGCCAAGGAAGATGAATATTTTAAGTATTTAATGAAAAAGCCAACATTTTTATACCTATAATGTCCAACAGGAATATATGCAAGACTATTTTGCAACTTAAATTTTTACAATGAGAGCATTTGGATCAAATAAACTTGTGGAACAATGTAATTTGGATAGATAAAACCAAATGAGTCGTTTGTCCACAAACTTTAACAATCAAAAACACGTCATGCCAACCGTGTAACATAGTAAAGAAGTAAATCTGAGTTAGGCAGCTTCAGCCCTGTTAGAGCACATGCTGCGTTTGTATGTTTTATTCAACTTAATGACTCAGCTTTAAATCTAACAGCCATAACTGAATGTTAAGCGTAACAGACATTTTAATAGTAGATGTTAAAATGTCTGTTAGCTTTACAATATATTCATTGACTCTAATGCAAAAAGTCTCACATAGATTCAGAGAAATACTCTGCCATTCCAAAGAAAACCTACAGAATATTGTTTAAGACCTGTCCTCTGAAGTTAGTTTGGGTTTCTGGAGTTGAAGTTCAACTGAGGTGAATTGCAGCAGAGACTGCCATGCTCTAATCTATAAAGATGGTTCAGACTCCTCCCCGATTCAGGAGGTTTTTGCTCAACGCAAGATTATTGTTCGTAGAACCAACATCTGCATCTTAAATGCTTCAGCAGTGCTGGTAACAGCATCACTCTGGCTTACAGAGTAGGGTTGCTCCTTTCCTCATGTGTTCAACCGATGGTGCAATGCTAAACTCCATGAAGGTTTGCATTTGATTCTGTTGAAGATGTCAGAGGGAACTAGAGTTTTGATTTCTTGCTCCCACTGAGGATGATGCAAGCAAACACAGAGTTGGAGATACAAAGGACATATAATGGCAATAAAAACTGCAGCATTTTTTGCTAATGAACTCAGAGGGCTTGATGAAGAAGATGATAAGAATGACAGCTTCCCTAAAGAAAATCAGAGAACTGACCTTTTTTTAAGTCTATGTTCCAGTGGAGGGATCAAAGAAGGAAGAGCAATCTGTAGAAAATATTTTATACTTCCCAGACAATGTGTGGTTGTGCTGCTCGACTAGCATTTTGGACTAAGCGCAAAGTCCAAAATGCTAGTCGTTTAATGTGTCAACGTTAGAAAGGTGTAGAATAAGAATATCACCCAGTGCCCAATCCAGAGTCCTTTTCACCTCCTATGAAGAGCTCTATTGTCCGCGGGTCAAGCTTGGTCCTGCTGAACAGACCTGGAGAGACGAGAGCCTGTTGGGGTTGTTAAGGTGAGAGGGGGCGCTGGCTGCTGGCTCTGAGCTCATTGTAAAAGGCTATGGTCGATGTACATCATCAATGAACTCTTACTAGTGAGCCAGTGCTTTGGACTAGAAAGTGATAGAGCAATATAGTCCGTAAGGCAGCACAGGTAGCATTACACAATGTCTTTGTCCAGATTTAAAGAGTCTCCTCAGTGTTAGTGAGAGTCTCCTCACTAACCTTAATAACTATTATTTTTTTTCTTTTATTTGTGTGTGACTCTACATGGGGTTGTGTGCGTATACTGGTGTTAGCATGTGTGTAGTAAAAGTGTCAAAGAAAAAAAACAGTGTTGCTTTGTGGGACTCAGCAGCCTTCCCCTCTTCTTCACAAGGAAGCCTGTCACTTGGCATTAGCATTGCCGCACCAGCAATCATCATTCCATGCCTCCTGCTAATTGCAGACACAGCTGGGTCTCAGCAGGACATGCTCTCTCTCTCGCTAGCTCACTCTCCCATAGACACTGAAACACACAGCTGGGTCTCAGTAGGACATGCTCTCTCTCTCTCTCTTCCTCTCCGTCTTCCTCTTGCTGTACTCTCTCATAGAGACTGAAACACAAACACACCCGAAACATATTCTGCTTCAGTTTATCAATGACACATTAACTTACCCGGAAAAGGAACTTGATGCTAACTTGCTAACTTCAAAACATTTGACATTGGCGCAGTTAAATTAAGAGAAAAACAAAAATGGTAACCATTTTTTAAGCTCTGTTCATAGATAGATCTCTATATTAAAATGCATTGATTAAAATCTACAGAATAACTTTTTTAAAAAGAATACAATATGGCTGTGTTGGTGAAACAATGTTGATGTACACATTTTGAAGTGCAAAGGTCGAAAAACATGAGCAACATAGACTACTGTAGAATCGTAACGCACTTCTATCAGTACTCTGTTGAATGTTGTCAGTTTATGAAGCCATTATGTATAATCATTGTCTTATTTATTGACATATTGATCTATCTATTGCATGTTTTAAGGTCCGTGACATGACACAATTTCCTTCCTGAAACTCCTTTTCCTGCTGCTGGGACCAAAGTGGGTTCTCTATTGCAGCCATTCGATGGCTCATACAATGTGCAGCCTGTCTCCCCCACACTGTTCCATCAGACTAGTGGCAGCAGCAGTTGACAAACACCTGGTGGAGCTGCGGGTCCACTGACCTCCGAAGGAAGGTAGAAAACAGGAACAGCATGGAGAAGAATTGTTGTGATGGCGTGCTGAAGGGGAAATGTTGGAAAGATGTCAAACAAGGCTATGATGCAAAGTCAAACTTCCTTTGACTTTGATATTCACAGCATTTTCATATCAACTGAAGGTAACATAATTACTTTATCGTGCTATAAAATGGCTCTATGTTCCTTTTGCATTGAACACATCGGCCCAGCTGCATTTCCAAGTATCCACACACTGATTTGGGGTTAATGTCTTTGCTCAGGGGCACATCAACAGATGGGAAGCGAACCCACAACTATTTGATTCCAAGACTTTGTGTCTTAAGGTACTTTAAATTATTTGTCTTTATATGGAAACTATTTACTGGTTATTCGTGTCCTCTATCCCTCAAAGGTGAATGATTTTGCCAGAATTATTCAGCCTTGAGTCTAGACATCGTCAGCTGGACTCCAGGCTACATGACCATGAACTGCAAACACACACAGTCACTCTTAAAGTAAATTGTTAAGGCCTGAAATTGCCGTTTTTGATCAATAAAAGGAAGTGGAATTACTTAAACAAAAAAAGAACAAGAAGTTTTAAATTATTTATGTTTGTATTTAAACAGAAGCATACATAATTAGCTGATTGTGGCCGAATAAAGAGAAGACATTGGATCTTGTGTAATTAATTAAAGCTTACCCCTCAGCCAACTCCCTTCATAAGAATACTGCTTTGGCCTTAATTTACACTTAATAATATTTGCTCATTTTGGAGCTAGTCCTTTATCCTTATGTATAACTGTGCTCTCCATATATTCGGTGATTTTTTTTTTTTTTTTACTTAGGAAAGTTTCAAATGAGGTCCTAAAATAACTAAACACATAAACAGACACACATGATTAGCAGAGGCAGAAAGAGGTAGAGTCCCAGGTTGGTTGTAATCCCTCTGTGCTCCCTGCAGTGAGGCCCCTCCTTACCTCTAACATTCCTGGCTTTCACAACACAAAAGCTCCATAGTAGCCCCACAAAGGAGAGCCTCTGACCAAACAAATCACTTGCCTTTTATGAGATTCTTTAAGTGTGTGTGCATGTCTTTAAAGGCCATTTCATGGTCTGTTTTAACACATTTAAGAGCAATCTGAGTTAGAAGCATTTGCGGTGGATGGCAGAATGAGATGCCAGCCCTATTTGGCATTCATTTTATTTAGAAAAGGAAAGTATTTTATTTTTTTTATCATACTAGCTTTTAAACCATTTTAGGTCATTTTTGTGTTCAACAAGAGATTAAATGTTTGTTTCTTCTTGCCTGTCATCCATTCATATTTATCAGCATATATGGGCAGTATTTATCTGTAGATTGAAATATTATTGAAAAGGTTATTTCAGTAATTCACTAAGTGGAATGGATCACATACATTAATCACGCTGAGGCTGATAATGTCATCGCTTTTTTCTGTTAATTTCCATGATTGTTTTGTTTACAGCCAATGAAGACACAACATTTCAAATCAGAACATAGAAATGTGGGTTGGTCGTCAGTACCTGCTCAAAGGTTATCGTTTTCAGCAGTTGCGTTTAATCTGACCAATGAGCCTCATGCTAATGCATATTTTAATTAACTGAATACAACTGTATCATTGGACATAGGGGGTATAGTGTACCACCGAATCAATATCCTGCACAGTTTTAATTGAGTTTTAAAAGCTGCCGGCATCCTTCTATCTGTTTCAGTCAGCGCTCTGCTTTAAAGGGAAAAAGACATTGGTGTCTCTGTATCTGTATTTCTTAATGATAGTATTATTTGCTTTCTTTTTACAACTGCCCGTTTCTGCTGTCTACAAAACATTCTTATAACCAGAGAGAAACATTTCTGGACTTCTGTTTATTACAGTGAACTGCATGGTAGGGAATAAATAAATAAATCCATTGGTTTGCACGACCAGTAGCATGTCGTATTGCTATAGTAAATTTATTCCTTTTTTTACATTTCGTCTGTGTAAATGCTACAAGTCTGAGGTCAAGAGTGATCTGGAGCAGGTTCTCATCCAGGATGTCTGCATTCGTCTTTCCCTCTGTCCCGACCAGTTTGCCAATTCCTGCCGCTGCAAATCATCCCAGTAGCATGATGCTGCCACCACCTTTCTCAACTGTAGAGATGGTGGAGTTTCCTCTAAACATGTCTCGCATTCACACTAAAGAGTTCAATCTTTGTCTCATCAGACCAGAGAGTCCTTCATTTGCTTTTTAGCAAACTCCAGATGGCTGCCATGTGACTTTTAAGGACTGGATTTTGTCTGACCACTCCACCAAACATGCAGAGATGGTTGACCTTCTGGAAGGTTCTCCTCTCTTCAGGGAGAACGCTGGAGCTCTGACAGAGTGACCATCGGGTTCTTGGTCACCTCTCTAAGGCTCTTCCCTGCCGATCGCTCAGATCAGATGGCCAGTCATCCTCTGGGAAGAGTCATGCTGGTTTTTAACTTCTTCCATTGACCAATGATGTAGGCCACTGAGCTCTGTAGACCTGTCTCAGAGGTCTACAGACAATCCTTTGACTTCATGCTTGGGTGTTTGACGGTGCTGTCAATGGTGGGACCTCATATAGATGGCTGTGCGCCTTTCAGTCCAAGCCACTGAATTTACCACAAGTGGACAACATTTCAGCTATAGAAACTTCTCAAGGCTGATTAGCGACAACGTCTCAATTTTGAGCTTCTTGGCACCAGCTGTTAATGCTTACAATTTAATGATTTTCCTTTTTTTTTTAAATAAAGTTGCAAACATCAAAATACATTTTCCACAACAACATTTGGGGTATCTATGCAAAAGAAATTTTGAGGAGACAGATTGATTTAAAACTATTTGAAATAAAGCTGTGAGATAAAGTGAAAATGTTCCAGATGCACTGGATTTTAACTCAAGATGCCACTGCTTATGCTGCAAACTATATTTACCCCTGACTGAAGCCGTCAGCAGAGTACTTGAAAGCACACTTGGAGCACTAAAGTGCGTGTGCCCATCAAACACATAGGCGCTTTGGATCTCTGATTGACTTTGGTTGTTGTATTGATCTAATAATCTGAACACTTCCTGTTAGATTTAAAACAGATTAGAGGGATGTGGGGAGGAAGATGGAGAGGTGTACCTTCTTTTTATTTATTTTTTGCATCATGCCTCCCTCCCTTCCCCAAGACTGAAGTGCTGTGTGAAGATTTGGGTGTGAAAACAAGTGAGGTTTTGGTGTGTGGCTGCATCTTGGGGTTTCAGTAGGAGCTATGAGCTGGTGTCAGATGGGGGCAGGAGGTCGCTCTCCCAGCTCTCACTCAAAGGGGGATGGACTAGCAGATGTAGATTTGTGTATGTGAGAATGTGTGTGTGTGTGTGCTATGTCATTTCTCACCTTGTAAGGCCCATTTATCATGCTAATACAACATTGTGAGGACCAACTGCTCCTTACGGGACCCAAGTCCCAGTCATCATAAAAACAGAAGTGCTGTTTTTGGGGTTAGGGGTTATGTTTAGGACTAAGGTGTGAATTGAACTTAGGTTGGGTTTAGGGTTAGGCATTTACTGGTAATGGTTAGATTTAGGATAAAGATCAGGGTTAGGCTATAGAAATGATTAAAAAAATGAATGGATGTCAATGCAAAGTCTTTGTGAAAATAGACATACTCCGTGTGTGTATGTGTGTGTGCGTGCATGCGTGTTGCAACGGCATGTATCTCGCCTGTGTATAGGTAGGGTTTCATCACAACGTTGTGAAGTGTCAAAGCACACAAATGCACACACAGATAATGCGGCTGAAGACGCACGGAAGCTCCCCTCAGATGGAGCTTGTTAGAATGTCACAGATTTGATCCCTGTCGGGTTATGGCATTATTTATTCAGAGCCATATTACGCTTGTTTTGGCTGACAGGAAGTGCTAGCCCCCCGCTGATCTTCATGAGGCCTATTTAATACAACATCAGATAATTCTTTATAAATCTTTATTTCTTAATGTCATCCTATTCCTATTGTTCATGTTTATTTTATTTATTGTGTGCACATGAATACAAATGTATGCAGTTGTGGGTAGCTTGGCTGTCTATTAAGGATAGGTTAGGAAAGTCGAGCTTCCACACGTGAAGAAAGTTGACTTTAGATCATCATGTAAAACAAACAGATTAATATAAAAAAGTATCAAATAATCTTTAGTGTGAAATGTAAAATAACAACCTAAGCCACTCCTTAAATCCATCAAACTATTACAATTGTGCAAACCAGCTAAACTGTGGCAAAAATCGAAATCATAAATGAAGGTATGACATCATAGCAAATGAATCCAGAAATCAAATTAATGTCTCTAAAGAATCATTCATGTGTTTCTGTGTCAGTTTTTTCTCTCTGTGTTTGGCAGTTTTGGTTATGGAGACAATTGTTTTGAACTTTCTACCTGACAGCAAAATGTTAACTTATATTAAATCCAAGAAAAAAGTTGCTACACTTAAAAGGGATGGTAATTCCATCAGTGAAAGACCTAAGAGATACGTATGTATGCATGGTTGTGTGTGGGGGTGTGTGTGTGGGGGGGGGGGGGGGTGTGTGTGTGTGAAAACGACATAATTCTACAAATATGAAATATTTCTTCTGAAACACACACATTTGAGATGTGATTACTGCACTGATTAATTAGCCTGTTTGTACTTTCATTCTAAGAGAAGCTACTCATAGAAAAGGAAAAGGAAAGTACATCTATGGCCAATGTCTAGGTCATCTTCCATTATGCAGTCTTTCTCTTGATAGAACTGATTGAAAAGTGACGCATAAAATGTGTTAACATTTGCTTGAGATTGTTTGAAAAAAAGAGGCCCACTTCCATGTAAAACACAAAACGCTGAAAACCACGAGCACAAAATGGCTGCAGATGGGAGCTGCGTGGCAAGGTGCAAAAATCTACAGAAAAAGCAGGGAAGGAGGAGTGGGTAACGGAAGGAGGGAGAGCAGCCAGTCAGTGGATCAGTCACTCCAGGCCTGGCCTCTCAGCGGGGGGTTGTGCTCGGGGCGCGATCACAGGCCTGCTGCCACGCTGAAGCCTTCACAGGCACACAGTGACAGATAGGAGGCTGCTGGCACCAGGTCACTTCACTGATTCACCCCAGCACTGCTTCATCTTAGCAATTCTCTCTGGCATATATGGTCCTCTAAGCAAGCTTGACCTCCATGTTGGCATTACCAACATGAAGGTTGGTACCAGGTAAAAAGTAGGATGCTAAAAATGTTTCTGCCATAGATTGCTGAAGACCAACTATGAAGGGCCGTACCGCATCTCTTCAACTTTAGCGATTCGTTTTTCTCTTAGTTTTTGGCATGTGTAGTAGTACTCACTCATTGGTTCACTGTCTCTTTATTAGGACAAAGTCTTTGACACATGTCTTGCCAGAAGAGTTGTCCCACTTAGGCTTTATTGTCCTGATACTGAATCCCCAGCACAGTATGTCAGTAAAATCAATGACACTTTCATGTTTGAAAACTCAGTGAGCAGAAAAATAACACGGTACATTTATTTAGACATTGTTTAATCCATGACTGTTGTAAACACTGCAGTATCTTATTTTCAGAGGTGGGCAGAATACCCCAACATTTTACTGGAGTGAGAGTAGCACTACTTCAACAGAAATTTACTCAAGTAAAAGGGAAAACTAACCGTCCATGAAATTACTCAAGAAAGAGGGAGAAAAAGTTTTTGGTGAAAAGGCAACGTGAGTACTCAGTAACTGATCAAATTATCAAGCATTTAATATTTAAAAATTGCACAATCAATTGGACTAAAATATAAATTGTAGTGGAAATTTTGATATTTTAAAATCCAAAATGCACTAGCATGTTTACTCTGTTTCAATATGACTTGTGTACATGTAAGCTCATGACATGCTGAGCTTAAAGTGGTTTGTTTTGGAAGTGATTTGTGAACAAACCCCTCATAAAGGCCTGTTGTCGTAAATGTAGCTTTTCCCTTTAAGCTACAAAAAATCTTTACTTCATCTGTGCACTCCACAGGTTTCTTTTACAGCAAATTTAAATGTCCCTCATAACTTATTGATATTCTGTCTAAGTCTACACAGGATTTGTGTTTGGCATTTGATTCCCAAAATCATAACTAAGTCAAAGAAGGGATCTGGATTGATTAGCAATAGTACATATTTGAAGATGCAGCAGGTCTAATTTGAAACTTTGTTTCTGCTTGACATTGTTAAATAGTCATTAATTTCCAAGAATGTTTTACTCTACAATATTAAACAAATCGTTTACTTAATTAATAATAATGAGCAGATAGAACAGACCTTAGAAGCACCTTCAGTGCTTGGGTTTAACTACGTCAGGCTTAACACAGAAACATCAATACTGCTTTGCCTTGTTTTGCATTTTGTTGTGTACATCATGTGTAGATTCCGTTCTGCTCTCTGTTTTTCTGTGTCTGTGCTACAGCAATGGTACACCAGCAGTATGAATCTTATCGGAACATGGCTGACTGACCGCATGGACCTGCAGCTACATGTCTACCAACTGAAGATACTCATCAGGATCGTCAAAGTGAGAGCAATACACCAATGTCTGAATGCATTCAGACATTGGTGTATTGTCTGAATACACGCCAATTTTGTACACTAATCGCACGATCATGTGAATACTCATGTGAATATTCAGATGTGAACGGATATAAAAGTGCAAATTAATATTCACTTTTTTCTAAAGTTAAGCCTAACTTATCGTACAATCCCATAATAAAAGCAACATTTTAAGTCGTTCTACAATTAAGGGCCTATATAACACACCAAATGTCTCCTGCATCCAACTGCTGTTGGAAACTTCCCAAATTTCACCCCCACACAAGTCAGCTCTTGTCAAAGTAAGAATGTCCTGTTTGTGACGAAGGAAAAAGTTTTAAAAATGACTTCCTCAGTGACTTTACTGTCTGTTGTTCTTTGTGACAGAAAAAGTACCGGGATTTCCGTCTCCAAGGAGTTCTGGACTCAACATTGAACTGTAAGATGTATGAGACCGTAAGAAACCGACTGACCTTAGAAGAAGCTACCGCTTCGGTGAGGGAAGGAGGGATGCAAGGCATTACGATGAGAGACAGCGATGAAGACGATAACGATAACTAGATCAAAGATCTGGTTACTACCAGAATGTCAAAATGGTATGGAGCATTCCAATAACTCCAGGTTGTCTTTTCTTGAGTTCAGAACAGATTTATCCAATCTATCTGCCTTTTTTTTTTATGTCACATTCTAATGGTCAATTAATAAACGTTTCTGTAAAAATTATTACAAAATGAGAACGCTTTATGGTGATCAAAAACTGGTATCAAAATATAAACATGACCCCTCGCTATGCTGGCCGTCTTTTCGTCAGTCTCTGAAACACAAGCAGCTGAAGAAATATGAAGTCCGTCTCACCTGTTTTTGCTACAGAAATTTAAAAAGCCCTAAATAACAACCCACAAAAAAGTGATTGGTGTCTTTAAAAAAGAAAAGTACTGATAATTGATATTCATCCTTGAAGTAAATGGCTCGGCAGTTGTCATGGCACCGATTATCAGTAATGGAAAGCATGACGCAGTGCTAAAAAGGTTGATTTAGACGTCGTAAAGACTCGTTGCTTTCACTGGTAACTCACCTGATTGACTCTCAGACCCGAACCTCTGCTATATTTGCTTCATTTGATTTGAACATTTGCCTTCTCAGATGAGGCCCCCAAACCATAGAAGCTATCAGCACTAAGTGCAACAGCTTGTAAACAACAGCTAGTTCACTCCAGAAAATGTTATATTGGTTAACTTGACCATTGGTCTAACACACACATTCAGATCTTTCCCAACTTTGAAAGCAACAAATATTGAAACATTATTAAGATGAACTGTTGGTGGCATTTAGACTGTTTGCTTTTCCACACAATCCTGGATAAGGTGATGTGACATATGGTATCCATATGAACATTGGTTGGAGAAGTGACACCCAATACCCATGTTTGTTATTTTGCAGTAAATTTTTTTTGGGAGGTGGATTTGGTTCTTACATCAAATTATGACAAAAACACCCGGAGGTGAAAGAAAACTCTACTTTTGCTATAACTTATGTTTAACAGACATCTGTCCCCTTAGCAGGATTTTGAAAAAACGTCAACAAAGTGAGCGATACCAAGTTTTGCTTCTTCGACAAAGAAATGTTGCCTCTTAATATCCTTTTCTTTAACATTTGTGTACATTTTTGTGACACTGTCGTACGACCAAAAATGTAGATTGTGATCTTGACTTTTTAAGAGCCTCACTTGAATCTATCCGTACTTAAAGTTCTTTCAGCCAAATTTTCCAAACATGTTCATTTAGTGACAGTTGAAACCAGAAATGTACAAACAGCAAATAAAAAACACTTTGTTTCTCACTGTCTACAGTTAGAAAGTCAATTATCTCTGATGTCACCTTTGATAAATATGCAGCATTTTTACAACAAGTGAAGATTCTATAAAACGGCACGATGTGTCTGGGAAATATATAATAGCCTTTACATTATCAAGCATAAGTACACAAATTGTCTTCTTTGAGTCTTTTAAAAAAAGTTTATATTTAAAATTTGGTCCCAATTACAAATACAAAACTTCAACTTCACAGTTACAAGACACAAATACTTTTGTGCCAGATATATCTCCGTATCGAAGCTGTGAAATACTAAGTTCGGTCAGCAGGTTTTGAAATTTTTTTTGTGTAAGAACATGTGACAACCTCTTCGGAAACTCACATCTAACACTGGGTTTGTTCCAGGCACTGATCCATGGCTTAATTGCTTTTTCCTCAATTAGTATTTTAAGTCTAAACTCTCCTCTTGTAATGTTGATGGCACCACTGCAAACAGGCTGGAAATATAACAAATCTCCCAATAAATTTCCAGGTTCATTGATTAAAAATAAGCTGCCTTTAGTCAGAAATCTTTAAACATTTGAGATTACTGCAACTGTGTTCTCTGTTTCCCTCCGTTTCCTGTCTTTCTTTTTATAAAATGGATATTTTAGCAAGGTAATATAACTGGAATCGTGTTTTTACTACATTAATGTGTTAAATTTTTCACATTTATCATTTGAAAACAAATGTCTTATTTCATATAAATACCTTTTAGATGACTGAAGTATTTCCCATTTCTGATGTACATTTTTCTACGTGCCCTTTGCTTCGTTCCAGGGTGTACGATGTGGTTCCACGCCTTGTATTGGATTATTGTAAGTGAAGTTTTGCCAGTAGTTTCCTTTTATCAGCTGTTTTCTAACGATGTTCTTCTTGAGCTTCTGTGTCATCCTGTGTAAAAGTACTGCATGTAGCTGGTGTCCACTCCTCAAAGTGCTTCTGCTTCATGTGTGAAATCACTGGAAACTTGGGTCTTGCCTTCTCGAAGTGCCCATTATTTCCGAGAACATTTAAATAAAAGGTAAATAAAATGTGGAATCGGATGTCAACTTAATTACTTTACTGTTATGAAAGGAAAAGAGCAATGAGTGCATCGTCTATGACGGAGTATTAGGGCCATGCTAGGGAAAAATAAAAAATAAAATTACAAGAATAAAGTTAGAACATCCCTCCATCCATTTTCGAGAGAAAGGGTCACCAGTCCATCACAGAAGTTAGAATATTATGAAAATAAATTAGTTTACTATAAAGTCACATTATGAGAATAAATATGTATGGAAGAATCAAAACAACACGCCACATATGTTTTTGATATGGAAATAACATCATGACATGATGTGAAGCTCAAAAAAGTCGATTTTTACATAAAACGACCCCTTTAAGAAGAGAAAACTTGCTGAATGATTTGTGAAATGGTTCTTTGTATTGGCTGCAAAAAAAAACTTGTAAGAATCAAGATTTCAGAAGGAGCAGACACTGAAAGTGCACAGGGATTTCACCCTGTGAGGCTGCAAAAAAATACATATTTGTTAATCTGTGAGCATGATCTCCTTCCTTCATCCATAGCAGCATTTTCTTAAAACGGACTCGGAGATTAATCCTGCGGATTAAAGCGTCACTCGTGTCACATCCAGAAGAAGATTGAAAGAATTGTCACAGATCAAATCTTCAGTGACTAAATTAAAATCCAGAGATCTCAGTCTCAAAATTAAAATAATACAGAGACCCAGACAAAAGTCAAGAGGATTATGCATATTATAGTCTCAAAAGAAGGGCAGATATGTCTTAATTATTTGTAGAACTGGGGAAACAAATCCTTCTGAGAAGAAAGAAACAAGGTTTTAGATGAAGATGGATGAAATGAGTTTATTATTATTGCCAGTGCTGTTTTATTTTCCCCCTTGGGTTTAGGGTTAGCTGTGACACTCATTTGGCTGTTTGCTTTGGGTTGAATAGATTTCATATTTACATTAAATTAAATAAGTCTAACAAATTATTTAAAAAAAAAAACAAGGTAATAAAAGCAGAGAAAAGGACCATGATGCAGTAATCATAGAGTAATTTTTTATTGTATATGTTACCTTTTTTTTTTGTACAGTGTAGAGATGTCTTTACATTTTGTTTGTCTAGAACACTACAGTATTGAGGAAAAGCGAGAAACTTAACCACACAAATCCACATTTGCGTATACATCACCATAACTGATACATGCTGATCCATCTATCTAATTGGAAGGTATTACCAAAACCTTATATTTATATATATATTTTACAGCTCGTATCTCAAGCAAATGCAGCCTGTTTTGGTTTACAGATGCTGCTCATACTTTTTCTTGTTATGATCTTTGAAGATTGACTCCACACTTGATCCGGTGTCCGGCAAACATGGGATTGGTTCTAATTTTTGCTCTGCGGAAGTGCAGTAAATGCTCTTTCAAAATACCTTCCAATTATGAAATGACAATCAGCGGGCACAGCTCCTCGACTTAGCAACTCCAGCAGAGCTTCGTCCAGTTGGTTATTGGAAGAGGAGTACATTTGGTCTGCTGAATTTACCGCTGTATGAGTTGTGCAATGGCTGCTGGAAAAGATAAGTGCTTTGCTGTTGACTTAAGAGTTAAAAACCTTTTGCTGTGTCCTTGATGATAGTGCAGGAGGCTCCACTTCAGCTTCTGAGTCTGACTCTGAGTTAAAGATGTACAGTTTACAATTGGCCATCTGTTTCCAACCATTTTCATGTGGATAAAGATGATGTAATGATGCGTAAACATCGAGTTGGGAGGGAGTGGCCAGCATCAGCTCATTTGGATAAAAGTGACAGCCCAGCAGCCCAAAATAAGCAGGACTGAGCAGGTGAAATCTCATCATCTGAAAATGAATAAAATAATAAATAAATAATGAACATGTTTGGTGTAGGCCATAGACCAATTCTACCTTTACAGCTGCAGAATATAACTTTTATTCTATTTTATTTTTAAATCTGTTTTTAACATCTCTGTTAAAATTGTAATTATGTTATGACAGTATAATGAGACAATTGATCTGTGAAAAAAATCGAGCTCCTCTCCGTTCTCCCAGTAATAATTTTAGAAATGCACCACTCAGTGAGAAACAACCAATCAGAGCCAGGAGGAGGTTCTTAGTGTTGTCAATCACTCTTGTGCGCACTCCCTGACCCCTTTCTCTCTTCTAGTCTACAGCTGGTTCACCACAACATAGCCTGCCGAGAATGCTAAGTCTAGTTAGCGTCGTCTTTAGTCAATGAAGAAGAAGGATAAACAGTTTTGCTGTAATAGTTAGTTGGTTCACAGTGCTAAGCCCCTCCTACTGGCTCTGATTGGTTGTTTCTGAGCAGGGCGGAGCATTTCTGCAGACAGCAGTAACAGCTCAGCGAGGAAGTAGAGGAGATCAATCTTTTCATATTGTCTAAATATTACACTGTCATGACATGGTGGCAGTTTTAACAAATATGGAAAAACATATTTTTGTAAAAGTCACATAGTGCATCTTTAAGTTAACATCATGGGGAAAAAACTTAAAAACTTTTATGTTGTAAAGTAAAACAATAAAAAAGTATAAACATTTTGTAACACTATACTGAAACAAAACTGGTTTTTTTTGTATTTTCTGTGATGAGATGAGACACAATAAATCCACAAATATTACATTACAAATGGTGAGCACTTCTCACCAGGCAAGGTTCCAAGTTTGGTCATTAAACACTTTGGCCTTGATGTTTCTGATCAGTGGAGAGTTTTAATTGGATTCTGGACGTACATCTGCTGGTTCTGGTTCATACTGGTACAATTCTATATTATTTATTTACTACCATAAAGTACTTTGGCGTTTCTTCATGTACAAAAAAAATCTTTCCACTCATAAACAACCGCACAGTATCATTGTTTCACTGATAGTGGACAGTAACTACGGCCCCCAAAATTGCCCCTATTTATTGTCATAAACGCTAAAAACAAGTTATTTAAGTTTAAGCTCAGAGAAATGGGTCCCTGGAATGTTTTGTGGAAGTGTTTCACAAAATGATATTCATGCAACATCAATACTTTGAGGTATGATTTCAATTCTCCTTTAAAAAAATAATAAAATATATCAGAAACAGAACTTCATTTAAAGAGTTACTGAGGTGTATTTGAGTAATATTAGACTGGCAATTTATCATCAGAAATAAAGATATCAGCTTTATTGAAGGGGGGTTTGTGTGAAGCAATAGAGAAATGTCAAAGAACCATTTGATAGGAAACAAAACAAAACATGATCTTGACCTTAACTGTCTCTGCAGAGACCATGGATTCCTTCATATCCAATACACAGAGAAAAAGAAATAATCAACACAGCTTCCAAAGCAGCATACCTATTTCACCATCCAATCTGCTCTGGGGGTGAGCTCGTTCTGAATGTCATTCATTTAATTTCCCCATGAATATCCAGGCACGATTGGGCAGTTCTGTGCAAGAGATGACACCAGGGCGGATTAATGGGCCTGGAGATTTATGCTGGCACGATCTGAGCTGCTTTGGCTTTTAAGCTTCAATCAAGCGCGGAAATGGGAAATGATAACGGTATCAAAATAAAAAAGAGTCTCCAACTGACCATCACAGTGAGAGCTGGCCTTTAGTCTGAGGAGCTGGCAGACCGCCGCTGTGCTCTGCAGAATCCCGCTGTATGTTTTGCCCATCAAAACGTTTCTTTTATGATGTGGGCGCATAATGGCGGAAGGGGAAAAATAACAAAAACTAAAATGAGATCTGAAATCAGATAGCAGCACAGACAAGCAGGCCGACAAAAATAAATTGTTTTGTGATTTGTATTTTATTCACAGTGTCCTTCAGGATGCCAATGTCAGCAGAACAAAGGAGGAGTTAGGCAAGGCGGTGTGTGTGGGTGCGTGTTTGTTTTTAATACCTTGTGGGGACCATTTTCCTGACACATACTATATTGTGGGGACCCTTTGCTCCTTGTGGGGACCGAAGCCTGTTCCTCACAATGGGAAATGTTGTTTTTGGATCCGGGGTCAGATTTAGGACTAAGGTGTGAATTGAGTTTTGGTTTTGGTTAGGATGAGGGTAAGGCTGTAGAAATGAATGGAAGTGAATGGAAAGTCCCCACAAAGATAGCCACACTAACGTGTGTGTGTGGGGGGGGGTTGTATTTATGGACAATTAGTTTCCGAGGCGACATTATGGAAATTGCCTGTCATTTGGGATCACAGGTAGATGTCAGATCCTTTTAATAAATCCGGACTTTAAAGCCTCTTATAGTTCCCCTCTCCACGCACAAACCTTCTTATCATGGCTTAACAACAGGACAACCAGCCTACTGATTACTTTTAGATTTTTTTTTTCCATGAAAACAGTATCTTACTATTTAAAGCAATCTTACACAATGTTCAGGCAAGACGATAAGCAGATTGTGTGTTATCTCAGGGAGCAAAATTTCACCAGATGGTTTCTCCTGTTTCACCACTGGGTACAGTGGAATCGCTCCGCCAGAGCTCATAGTGGCCATGTTAATAGGCAATATATTTAAATAAAACGTGAGATGAAATATGAAAGTAACAAAACTATTACTGTCCTTTCATCTCAGGTTAGGCAAACACCTGTGTTTGAAGAGAAAAAGAGAAGGAGAGACAGTGGGATGACCGCCTGCTCAACGCAGTTCTGCATGAAAGTGACTTTTACAAATTTGTTAAAATTCTCATTTTGTTGGGAAAATATATTCATCAGTATATTAGACTGTCACGAAATATTGTAATTTCCACCTAAAAGGCATAAACTCTAAAACCAAAAGGCTCTTTTCAAAATCAATAGCAGTTCAAATGAAAATTCCCAAAAATTGTTGAGACCTGCTGAATTTGTGTTCCTGTTATGAACTCTGCTGTCTGTCTTAATTAATTGATTATTTTCTCGCACAAGAACGTTAACACGATTAAAAATATGTTTTAAAATTTTAAGAGGTGTGGGACTATCAAAAACCCTTAGAGATTGTAGCTTTTCTTGCTGAAAATGTATTAAATATTGTTTCAGTTCAAAAGAAACAGCACATCTAATGTTGGACATGGCTGATCAACTTTTAGATTTATACAGTAAATGTGGTGCAGTAGTTGGAAAAACAGTGATGCAGAGTGACTGTGGGTGGACAGAACACTTCCACTGAAATAACCACACCTTCAGGGGGCCAGTCAATAGTCTGGGAGTAATAAAACCCTAGAATTTCTGTTTTGGGTGTTCAAGGCCACCTGCAGGCCTTTATAAGAAAGTACTTCCAAAATGAGATATCTTCAGTTCAATTTAAATTCAAAAATACAATAGTCATCCCAAAGGGAAATTAAATGTTGTTGTGACTCACATTCAGATTCTTCAAAGAGTTATTGTAGATTGTGATCACTTTTGGCAGGAAAGATCTTCTGTAGCAGTCTGTATTAGTTCATTTGAAGAAGCCTCTGACTGAAGGTATGCTGCATTTCTAAGACATTCATGAAGAGGATGATCAGGGTTGTCCATAACTTTCTTGATTTTGTGAAGCGTTCTTTGCATCGTCATCTCCAGAGGTCCCACAGTCGTCCCCAGAACAGAACCAGGACATTTAGTTTGTTGAGCCTTTTTAGGTCCCTGGCTCTGATGCTGCTGCCCCAACATAACGGCAAAAGAAAAGACGCTCTCGGCAACAGTCTTATGGAAGATATGCATCTAGCTAGCTTTCTCCAGACTCATCTGTCCCTTCTTATAGATGCTTCTCTGTTGCGTTTCCAGTCCAGTCTGTGTTCAGATGAACACTGAGGTAGTTATAATCCTGAGCCACCTCCACTTCTTCTCCCATGATGGAAATAGGGTTTGATCAAACTCTGTTCCTCCTGAAATCAACAATCATCTGCTTTGTTTTGTTTACATTTTAGATGAGACGATTGTTCCCTGCATGACACAAAGCGCTCCACCAGATCTCTGTACCGACGACTGAGTATTTCTGGAAGTGACAGAAGTCAGACTTGTGCTGTAAGGCAGAAGTGTAGAGATTGAAAAGGAACGGAGAGAGTACAGAGCCCTGTGGTGCTCCTGTGTTACTGACCACCTGGTTAGACACACAGTCCTTCAGTCTCACAAGCTGTTTGTGAGGTAGGCATAGATCCAGGCAATTGTTGAGACCTCCACCTGTGTCTTCTGGTAGTTTCTGAAAAAACAGATCAGGCTGAATTGTGTTGAATGGAGAAATTAAAGAACATGATTCTCACAGTGCTGCCTTGAGAATCAAGGCCTGCTTTGTCCAGAAATAAAATATGAACAAAGGTTTTGCTGAAGAAGGGGCATGATGTCATCTTCAGCTCCACAGCGATAAGAAAACTCCTGATGCATGCTTGTCTGCTTGTTCATGTGGGCCAACAGGAGTCGCTAGAGGACGTGGGACTTCAGATGTCAACAGGTTTTTAATCAATGCTTACCGATGTTTGAGTTTCCTTCAGTACCGAAACCAGGCAGGACGTCTTGGGTCAGGCTAAGGTTGAAGAGACCTCTGCAGAGCCAGAGGCTCCAAACATGGACATCCATTAGAATTGTTTATGAAATCATGTAGAGCTTGTATAAACCTCCACTGATGCAGAAATGAAAAAAGAAAAGGGTCACAGCCTTGAACATTCACCACAATGCCCCGTGGAGCAGAATTCTCAAACATCCCACTTTTTTTCTTTTTTTTTTTACTTCCTCTGATCGAAGCCTGAGATTCACACTGCTGATTGAGTAAATGTGAGTGTAATGTGGCGGAGGTATTCAAAGGTGACAAACACCTTGCAGTCATTAGAATGCCACAAAAGTGGCTACAAACCTAAAATACTTGTAAGCGTTTGACATCTTATTCTGTGTGCCTCCTCGTGAGGTTGCCGGGGCAGTTTAGGATGTTCAGTTGTTTGTCTCTCTGGGCTACATTCAACGCGACACTTGCATTCAAGGAGACGTGGGCATCAGAAGCTGGTTTGCCGCTCTCCTTTTGCTCTAACTCAGCCCTGGGCCTGTCTGATTGGCAACCCGGAGGGAAAAAAACTGGGTCAAAAATTAGAGGACCGTTCCCCTGGGTAACAGAAAGGAGTGGTAAACATGCAGAGAGGGTGAAAGGAGCTGCAGGAGATTGTTTTGGGGAAAAGATACAAAAAAATAAAACATCTGCTGACAATCTATTGGTGAGCCGAAAAGCAGGTTGTTTTGCAAGCTGCTTCTTTCTTATCTGTCTGTCCGCTCACATTTCACACAAAAGCGAAATTACCAACACAAAGTCAGTTTGGGGCATTTACGCAGTGTCGTTAGGAGACTGTTTAATAAAAGCAAATGCGACGGTGAGTCATTTTGGCAGATTGAAATGGATTCGGCAACTGTTGCAGAGATGGTAATGAGGAAATCTGGAAATAAACGTTCGCGGTGGAACAAATGTGTGCAGAGATTTGTGCGCTGACGGAGGTGAGGCGATGTGACAGGTAACGCCGCGGGGCGAGAGGTTGGAAGCGCTCGGCCGGCCAGGTAGAGACGTGACAGTCCTCCCTCTGCACAGCGTCGGGATGGAAATGCTTCTTGACAAAAAGACTCACGTTGGAATCCAGTCAAGCGGTCACTTCTGCTGTTCCCAGCATAAACCCGCAGTCCTGAGGCGACACACTAAGACACGTCGCATCCACAGCCGCAAACTTTCAGCTCTTTATTTTTATTTTTTATTTTTTGCAGCGCTGGGCCATGAAGTGAGATGTCCTGTCGTCCAATCGGCACACACACCGACACCCCCCCCCCCCCCACACACACACACACACACACACACACACAAACGTTGTTCCTTTTTTGAGACTCTTTCAAGTTTAAGTCAAAGTTTGACTTGAAAAACATTTCAATCATTTATTGTTTGGTCTGTGAGAAATTTTTGCAATGAAAAAATAATAATTATTAGATGTTATGATTCTGTGCAGTTTAGAGTGCAAAAGAAGGATTTTATGTAAAATCAAGAAAGTTATGGACAACCCTGACCCTCCTCTTTGTGAGGCTGGTTTGGGAAAACAGAGTATCTTCAGTCAGAGGCTTCTTCAGATTCACTGTAATACAGACTGCTACAGGAGATGCTACAATACACACATGTAACTAATAAGAAATATTTTTCAAACCAAACAATTAACAAGTTCATGTTTCAAACTTTAAAAATGCATGAAAGCAATTGTTGAAATGTAATTTCTTTCTCTGTATTCAATGAGGACGTCTTGAAATTAAATAATATTGAACATCTTTTCACAGTGATAAAAATAAAAACTAACTTCATTTGACTGATAAAATAATATTTAAGCACACAGCTGTTATCTTGAAGTTCTACTTATGTGACCCTCTGAAATCCTGAGGGCCACATGAACGGCTACGGCAGATATTACTGTATTACTCTGGGATTTTCTTTGTGAAATAATTGTTTAAAGGGAATCAAAACGCTTCCCACCAAATTCCATCTGCGTTGACTCGGTGGATAATGAACTTCCAATGAAGAATTAAAATCCACAACTACTTGAAACCCTTATAATAATGTTTATTTTCCTTATTTTAATACTTAAGCCATCAAATATTCCTTCATATGCATTAATACCCACAGTGGAAACCATCTTAGCACAACCACACATTGTAAGTTTACCAGGTCTCTGCTCTCAGGTGTTCAACCAATCAGCACCAAAGGAAATGAGTGATTTTCCTGGATTGGCTGCTTTGCAAACCCCAGCCAATAGTGTGTCGGTTAACATTACATTGAACCAGTTCAGTTTTCCAGCTGGAATTTCTTTTGAATTTTTTTAACATGCTCTACAAAAAAATAATAATAATAATTTGGAGCAACAGTCCAGAGAAAAATCTCCAAATTCTGAACGATGAGGAGGAGAGCCACTGCAATATAAGAGAGTTTAATTTAACCAGAGTTATTATTTACAGTCAAAAATCAGTTTCTTTTTCTGATGATGAAAACAAGACAGTATGTGACCAGGTGACTAGTAGCGGCTGCTGTGAGAATTCAGCCATTACGAAATGCAGTTCATAGAAGCAGAGAATGCTTATTTTGTCATGACACATACATACTTTTATCTTTAATTTATAATCAAATTTATTAAATGAATAAGAATGACTTTAAGTTGAGGCTGTGAGCTTAGTTCAGCATATTTAGGTGGTGAACTACAATCAGTTCAGTTTAACCTGAAATGATTGTTCAGGTTAAACAATCAGTTCAGGTGTAGTGTGATGCAGCTACTTTTCAAATCTAGTTCTTGTTATTCATAAACTGGGACATTTTATATTACTTAATGTAAAGTAATCCATTAAGCCGAGAAATTCTACTTCATTAACTCAGGTCAGATGTGCAGATGCTTGGTGATCACTCTGGTCTGTTGTCACAAACGGCCGTGTCTAATTTAGGGTTGGCTGGTGAGGGGGACAGACTTCAGGTTCTAAGTGCCACAGATGATCAGGATCAAGCAGAGATTTTTTCCCAAAGGGTCCGTATTCATTTCAGTACACCAGAGCCAGAACTCATTTTGCACAACATGCATACAGACCGCACTGCGTAGAAAAGGTTTCCCGGACTGACAATGCAAGGATTAGAAAAACATTTTTAAAAATGTAAAAAAAAAAAAAAAAAAAAATTATCAATAAGTAGCATACACATTTTTTATTGACATTTTCTTTTTATTAAAAAGTGTCGACTTTTCTTTTTTCTTTTTTTTTTACAAAACCTCTCTTTAGTTTCTAAAGGTTGCAACAGTGTTTATAGTCAGCATTGTTCAGCACAAGTTTACATTTACTCAAGTAAAATGGCGTGTGAAACAGTGGCTCTTCAATTGTTTAAATTTGAATCAGTCCCTCTCCAGGATAGAGGTAGAGATTTGGTATTTTAATGACCAAAATGACAATAATTGATATCCGTCCATTTTCTAACACCCTTGTCCCTTACTGGGGTCAGGAGGTGCTGGTGTCTATCTCCAGCTAACATTCCGGGCAAGAGGCGGGGTCACCCTGGACAGGTCACCAGTCTGTCGCAGGGCAACACAGAGACAAACAACCATGCTCACACACACTCACACCCAGGGAGAATTTAGAGAGACCAATTAACCTAACAGCCTGTTTTTGGACTGTGGGAGGAAGCCGGAGTACCCGGAGAGAACCCACGCATGCATACGGAGAACATGCAAGCTCCATGCAGAAAGACCGGGGCCGGGAATCGAACCCAGAACCTTCTTGCTGCAAGGCAACAGCTCTACCCTGTTATTGTAATTATAAGTATAGATATAAGTAACAAAAAATAACAAAATCGGGCAGATTTTCTTTTCTAAATCAGTTTCCTTCCATATAGAACTTATGAAACTTCAACAAAAACATCAGCTGTGTGTGTGTCTGGTGAATTTTTGGAAAACATGTTTGTTCTTCATCCAGTGAGTAGAAAATCCAGACATTTTACTCAAATAAAAGCAGAAATACTTCCTAATAAAATGACTCAAGTAAAAGTAAAAAGTACAGCGTAGTAAAAAGATTCCAAACGTATAAGTTTTTCAAAAACGTTACTCAAGTCATCAAGTCAGGTTAATTGAGGAAATGGAACTAGTTACTACCCAACTCTTGTAACAGTGCAGCTTCACAGACTGTGCTTTTGCTAGTGAGGCTGTGACCAGTCCAATCGGTCCGAACTGGTTTACTGGTGTAGTGGGATGCAGCTACTTTTCCAGCCTCAGCAGTTCTGCACAACTCAGCATTTGATTTTACAAACCAGTTTGACTTGGATGACAGAAGACGTGACCAGTCTCCTCCTCACCACAACTACAACACATAGAAAACCTTTACTCCAGTTCTCCCACATCGCACTCTACAGATTACCATGCAACCTCTTCAGTTATTTGTTTTTGTCAGCGAGACGTCTAATGAGTGACACTACGATTGGGAACTCAAGGAAGCAAACATGTATTTATCGATATATAGCAGATTAAAGCAGAGAAGTTGGCAAGACTAAAGTGAGCTCTGTCTGTAGGAGAATCCCTCCCCAGTGTCACAGTCTCATCTCATTTTCTCAGGTTTAACGTCAGTGAAAGTTGTCACCACAGTCAGAAAGTGTGACGACAACTGTCTGTGATTTCCTGTACGGAAATGTGTGATGCTGAAGTCGGGCCCGTTGCCAGCATGTTATTTCATTAACAGTCAACTGACGTTAAGGCTGCTGTGCGTACTCTGTAGTGTCAACATTTGTTTGAAATTTGCATTACTGAGTGAAATATGCGCAGTTGAAACTGGACAGAAATGACAGTGTTTGATAATGACTCGCTGTTTTATTTCCATAGAATTTGTTTCAGGCCTTTCCAGTTGTAATTGTGTTTAAACCCATAAAACTCACAATAAAAAAAGATATTACATGTTAAAAAAAAAACAAAAAAAAACACCTTGCTTTGTAAATCCATTCAATTAGTCTTTTCACAGCATCATATAATAAAGTGCAGAAATGTTTTAGGAATTTTATTTTATTTTTTAAATGTACTTTTTCGTATTACTCTAAATGGTCTAGGAGTCCAGGGCCTTCAGGATCACTTTTCATATATGAATAACTTTGTTGATCAAAATCCCGTGTAGATATATTTCTGTAGGATTTTGTGTCCTTTTATTTTTTAGACTGACAGAATTAAATTAAAACACTGACTACGGGTCTGCAAACTCACCTGCAAAAACACAGTCAGAACATAAGGTAGTTTTCTACATATTGCAGGTGTTTGTTTTTTTTACCAGAGCTGGGTAGCAACGAGTTGCATCACTTGGGAAACCTTTTTGAAAACAAGTGCACTTTTTGGAGTATTTTTACTACTCTCTACTTTTTACTTTTTCTTGAGTAATTTTACTATAAAGTTTCGCTACTTGAACAAAAATTCTCAATCTCAAGTGTGTAATGGATGAAGAACAAACAAGTTTTAACCAAAGATTTACCAGATGCAGACACACAGCTGCAGTTTTTGTTAAAACTTAAGATTTTTATTTTTTTTAAAAGTGATTCAGGAAAAAAATATGTTTTTATTGGTTTTGTTATTTTTTGTTACTTATAGAATTTATTGTAATTGTGGTACTTTAAATTCCAAAATTTCCATGTACTTAACTTTATATTTTGGTGCGTCTGATGTAGTGTTTAAAAATGAAACGATTGATCATTTGATCTGTTACTTACTCAGTACTTTAATAAACTTTTTACCAAATACATTTTGACTTGAGTAATGTCTTGAATGTCTACTTTTCACTTTCACTTACTTAAGTAAAAATGTGTTGAAGTAGTGCTGCTCTTACTTGGGGCAATTTCTGGGTACTCTGCCCTCTTGGTCGCTTATCTAAGTTAAGAAGCATACCGTGCCCTGAACTGAATAGAAAGTTCACAGCTGAAATTACAAACATAAATTGCTTTATCTTTTGGTTTACGGAAAATTACGAACAAAGCTCTGTGTTTGTTATCCAACATGAAAATAAAAGACTTTTACTAGGTTTTTTGTGAACGACTGGACAAATTTTTGTCATAAAAATAAGATACCGAATCAAAAAACTAACAAAAGTTCGGACAGCAGAGGCTGAAGAGGCTTTTAGTACATGCTGTCTGTTTCTTTGGATTACCTCAGATTGAGTCTGGTGTATCAGATCCAGGATTTAAACCTTAGTTTTATTTTTAAATCCTGTGCCAACATATCACTTCCTAATATTAACTAAATAGTTTTATCCCATTAGTCAAGTTGAGGTGAAACTGCTCCAATAAATGCTCTGGTAGTTTTACAAACACGCTCTAAGATTCACTTCAATTGCACACAGGAACTTTGTCTTGAACTCCCTCGTCGCCTTAACCCATGAATGAATGCAGACGCTCCCTTAATTATTCATTTGCATGTAAAAACGGTGTTTGCACCACAAGTTATTAGACATGGCAATGAAAACAACAGCAAAGTAGAAGTGCTATTACGCTGAAAGTGAAAATGAGATACTCGTGAAGCGAAGACAAGCAAATGTGTTTTATTCGTATCGTTTCTGGAATAACAGACTGATGGAAAACTATTAAATGGAAGTAAAAAACCGTTGGCGGCCGTCAGTTCTGTGAGCTCGAGGAAAAAAAAGACATGAAAAAATGAAAACAATAACTCAGACATCCCGAGTGTCTGGAAGGTCGAGAGTTACTGCAGCTCTAACAAAGGACCCAGATTATAACAAACCAAACAGGATGTTTAACATAATATTTCTTCTGTTGATTCTATTTGTACACACTGCATGTACTGTGTACAAGAATGTGTTGTTAAAAATGAGGATATATATGTATATATTCTCATGTGTGTGTGCGTGGGGGTAGGGGTGTGTGTGAGTGTGTATGGCTTGTTTTCAATGAGTTTTATGGAATATTATTTTGCTTTTAAAATGCTCACCCTGCCACCAACTAGTCTGAGCATTACGCATTATGAGCCTGTGACTCAGGCATCTCATATCAGGTGTTATTCTGAGTGTTGCTGAGTACAGCTAATGTTCTCTAAGTACGAAAAATTAGGCTTTTATTGCTGTTTCCAAATTACATTTTGATCTACTTGTATTTTGTGCAGCTGCAGTAAAAAAAAACAAAAAACATTTGTTAAGAACCGCACAGTGTTTTGGGGAAACTCAACAGGAAAAACCCCTGGAAGTGGAAGAGAGAAAGTGGGAGGTAAAGCTGTCAGACATTCTATTCAGCCAAATGTTTATCATCAATTAATCAGAAATTTGTACTAATAAGACACAAAATATCAAAATCCATCTTGGCTTTTTGAGGGCATCATTTTAAAGTGGGCCATAAACAAAAAAACCACTGTAAGATTGACATGACTCTGTCATAAACATGACATAACACTTGTTATGAACATGAAGGAGTCTTTATTAATGTCTATGACTGTTGTCATGAAGTGTCATTCAGTAAATAATGACACTTTTAATTCAAAGTCGCTTTAAAAGTTGCATTAAAAGTCCATCAGAAACGTCAGCATTGCATTTAAGTGTCATTATTTACAAAATAAAACTAAGTTGGCACTTAAAATGGACTTTTAATTGAACCTTTAAAGCAACTTTGAATTAAAAGTGTCATTATTTACCGAATGTCGCTTTATGACAACAGTCATAGACATTACTAAAGACTCCTCCATGTCCATGACAGGTGTTATATCATGTTTATGACAGTGTTGTGTCAGTCTTATGCACGTCCCGTCAAAAAAGTGTTACCATTTATTTTAACTTGTTTTTTTATCTACCAGTAACAGTGAAGACGGATTAGGCTAGGTTCATATTTGACACATTGAACTGGGCCTGAGTTTCCAAATTATGATGCCAGCTTTTACGCGCCTCTGAATCGTTGTAACTTTTAACGGACCCCCTATGACCCCTTACCACCGAGTTTAGCAGGTTGTCTGAGGGAAAACCTGTTCATTCATGTTTATTGTATTGCTTAAGTGTAGGTTATAACTACTTCTTCAGCCAAAGAAGTGCTTATTTAATCATTTTCATAATTTGATGTTATTGACTTTGTTTCAGTTCATTCAATGTGGGCCATATCCAAGCAGAAATATCACAATTAGGTAATTGTTGGGTAATCACAGTATAGAATTTCCTATGTTTCCTAAGAGCCTTGCGGTGTCGTTTCCAGGATATATAAATAATTTTTTTTTAAATACCGTTAATTTCATGGGACTGTGTCACATTTTGAAGACAAACATTAGCCTGGTTCACTCTCACAACCCGCAGAGGAATACCAGAGTGACAAGCACTGTTGTTTTTATCCATCTTATCTCAATGACATGTCCATAAGGAGCACATGTAGGAAAAAAAGATTCTTCCTGACAAGCTGTAATATTTTCCTTTATGCATTAAATATTTCTGTGCCTCGGCTTTCATCCTCGCTCCGCACGAGGAAACACTCCCAACATTTTCATCAGCTTATCAGCAAAATGAAAAGATGCAGGGTTCTGTACAAACGCATGGCCTTGCGCAAATTAATTTGAACCCCCTGCCGTGCTTTGCATCCACGTCTTGGCAGGTTCAGGCAGAAAGAATCGTGAATTGTAAATCTGAGGTAAGTGTGTTTTTGCACCGAGTACTTTAGCCTGATCACAGCAACAGTCCGAATCCTTACATTGTTTTTCTGTGAGTCGTTGTACATTCAAAACTGCGTTTAAAAACCCCGGAGCTGCTGCTCCTCGCTTTCATTCTCCTCCCTCATCGTCGCTATTTACACTGCAAGCTTGATAGACAAATACAGTTAAATTTTGAGCAGCCATGTTTAAAATTAAAGTCAGGACCCGACTCTATCTCACAGCAGCTACATCCACGATGCGGAGGCGTAAATTCTGCTGGAAGTCGTATCCACGGAGATCATGGATTGGTTATCCCGCTTGGAGGGCTACGTCGGGACAGAGGTGTGTCAAGTTGCTTACATAATCTACAAGACTCTCTTATGTGGCACCCAAAAAACAGATGGCACTGCATCTCCAGACTGAGTATGGACCCATCAAAAGCTGAATAAATGCTGTCCTTCCTGACCAGACGAGGACAAAAACCCAATGATCTACAAGGCCTGTGCTTTTTGTTTTAATAACGGATAAGAAGAAGACTGAATGTGACACTACAAGTGAAATCAGGTTGGAGACCAGAGAATGTGATCCAACTACTGCACTTTTTCCTTCCGCTTAACCTTCTACGAGGATATAGCACTCTGTGAACAACAAGCAGGAACTGTCTTCTGGACAACTGTCCAGTCAGGATGAGACACCTGGAGCCTATTGACCCAGACTGGGAGACCAATTAGAGGCTTAAAAGATGTTTGCAGGTGTTGTGAGTTAATTAGGTGATTAACCAATCATGCACTGTAAAAAACAACAAAAATATGTGTCTTAACGTTTTGTTTTTTTCTACCAGACTTACACGGTAAAGTTCTGGCAACTGCAGCTGCTGTTAATTTACCGTAAATTAGAGACTTTTTTGTTTTGTTTTTTACAGTATGGGTTTTTTAATATTATTGAACTTTTTCATCACATTCCATTTATCTCTCGTTCACTTTGGGGGGCATCCCGACGTATCAACCATTCCTGGAGTCGCACACAGTGTTTTCAGTTCATTCTAATTCTCCCCTGATGTCTCCTGCAAGAGTTAAAAGTCCCAAGAGTTGTCCAAAGGGAGGACCCCTTGTGGACCTGGTCCACCTTGGTCAGCCTGCTTTTGGTGTGGAAGCTGTTATTCCAAGCCACCCTGGATGACAGAACCTCTAATCCTTTCTCCGAGGCCTCTCCCAACAGGAAGTGGGGCCGCATGAAGCCGGTGTCTTTAGTGTTTTTGGGAGCTAATCCTGGCTGAGCCTCAGGAGCCAAGGCACAACCGCCTGGTGCTAACTTCCCCAGGTCTGGCTCCAGAAATGTTGCTCTGGTCCCCAGGTTCTTTAAGGCTGCCCCGGTGGAGGCCGTTTGCTTTAGACGATCCTGCAAACAGCAAACACCCATGAACAACACCGCCTCCACGATCGTGGGGGGAACTCAGCGACCCACCCACATCCCACTGGCAAAGCCTTCCTTCACTTTGACTGTTTTCTCCACTTTGCACATGGAAATGAATCCACACTGTCGTGAACTTAATGACTGCCAAAATCAATAGGTTATATGAAAGCGTCACATAATCCTTGCAATGAAATCTCTGAGAATGACGACCTGACATTTCTCAGTCGTGGGACACGGCTGATGCATGTTGCGTGGTCCTTCACTCCGAAATGTAATGGTTGTGAATAAACGTCAGCTGGAGAACGGCACGCAATTGTGATTCATTTTAGTGGCTGCACTCACCTGCCCAAGAAAAACGGAAACTATTCAAAATGTTTGTCTGTGAACAGACTGATACAGATTGATGGGCCTGGATGCCAAACTAACTTCAGGGATGACTAGTTACGTTCTCTCTCCTGCATTTTCTTTATAGGAGCCTGAATGGTCCAAGAAAAACAGCAACAAAAAAAGAAATAAAAGAAAAAAAAGCTGTCCAAACATTTGCTTGCCCTCTTAACTGCCTCAAAATGTAAGGGAGTGGCTCCATGACGACCCCGGTGTCACCTGCTCAGGGTTTTACAGAGAGGCTCATAGATACCAATGAACTTTTTGGACAGGATTTTCCATCCATCCATTTTCTACACACGTTTACCCCCAGAGGGGTTGGGTGGGGTGCTGGTGTCTATCTCCAGCTAACGTTCTGGGCGAGAGGCGGGGTCACCCTGGACAGGTCGCCAGTCTGTCGCAGGGCAACACAGAGACAAACAACCATGCTCACACACACTCACACCCAGGGTGAATTTAGAGAGACCAATTAATCTGACAGTCATGTTTTTGGACTGTGGGAGGAAGCCGGAGTACCCGGAGAGAACCCACGCATGCACAGGGAGAACATGCAAACTCCATGCAGAAAGACCAGGAATCAAACCCAGAACCTTCTTGCTGCAAGGAAACAGCTCTACCAGCTGCTCCACTGAGCAGCCCCGGACAGGATTTTGCTTTTTTCCAAATGTTTCTGCATCCTGGTTTGTCTTTGATTAAATAAAACGTGAGATTGTTGCCAAGGCATTATACCTTTCTAATTTTGTGCTTGTTTAATTTGCTTGACTGGCTGTATTTGAATTTTTTTTTTTTTTTTTTTTTACACAAATGTTTAGGAACAGAAAGAAAAAAAAGGGGGATCTCTTTACTTAAAATGTTTTCCACATGTGTTTTGCATATGCATTGTCCCTCTGTGACGGTGGGTCGTGACCTCTCCTCTCTCTCAGACTCAGACGCCCTCAGGTAAAAAATAAAAAAGACCCTACAAGCTCAAGACTTTTCCTGGATTCCAGCAAATTCCTTCTAAACAACTATTACCTCTTACTATTTTCTCTTTTTTACATGTCACTAACTTAAGTCTTTTCTCTCTCTCTCTCTTTAATCTCTCTCTTCTATTTCAACAACAAACAAAAAACCACGCTCGCGCGGTGGTTTAGTAGCGAAAAGTAAATGAGCTTCTGTTTTTTCTTTTTCTTTTTCTTGTTTCTTTCTCTGTGAATCGCGCTGGAAAATTGCTTCCTTACAATGGAGTGGAGGAGCAGCGTTTATGGGATCCAACGGGCGCCTGCGCTCCTTAACAGGTGGAAATTGGAGGTCCGTAGTGTAAAACTCGGCTTGTTTAAGTAAAGGATGTGGAAAAAAAAACTGAGGAATCTCATCTCAGAGGATTAGTAACTTTCTCTTGGAAAAAAAAAAACTGGGGCACAAAAACAGAGATTACTCTGTTGTTAACCAAATGAAAGCAGATCCTCTGCTGTTTCTTAATGAGCATAGTCAAAACGTGTTTACACATTTTCCTCCTCAGGTAAGAGAGAAGAAAAAAAAAAAGAAAGAAAGAGAGTCGTTTGTGTCTGGGCTCCAGCCCCTCAACTTTCCTGATTTGACAGCGCGGCGCGCAGGTTGATGAGGGCGTTTCCTGGCGGCCCCGCCGAGGCTGATGTCAGGGTCCGCGCTGAGGAGGGGGCGGGCCCTGCCAGAGAGCCGGGCCCTGCCAGCCAGCCGCTCTGCAGTCATCTGAGCATTAAAGCGGTAACCTCTAACTCACACTTAACTCCGCGCTCCTGCATCCTCCCGGAGCTCCGAGATTATTATTCATTTTTTTTTTCTTCTTCTTCAGATTCGTCTGTCCTGGCTCTTTTGCTTTCTTTTTCTTTTCTTTTCTTTTTTCAGTTCTTGACTCGAAAATGTCCCCCTAATTTTCCGCGTAAAACCAGTTAATGAGGATTAACCGATCACCCCTGGACGCCGCTGTTTCATGGGGGGTTTCGGGGGAGGCGGTGGTGGTGGTGGGGGGGGTGACACTCTGACAGCAAGGTGCACATTAAACTGATGGTTCCTGTATCTGCTGCTGGGAACTCAGAGGAGTGACGGAACAGGGACGCTCGGACTTTCCAACAAGTTCTGCTGCGAACCACAAGAAAAAATAGATATAATAAAAACAACAATAACAAAAATGGCAAGTTCTGCCTCTCTGGAGACGGTGATGTCCTGCGGTAGGACCGGGCCCTCCGGGGCTCCCAAGAGTCTGGCCTTCTCCATCGACCGGATCATGTCCAAGAGCTCGGAGCCCAGAAGCGGCGCGGAGGAGCGCTCGGAGCTTCTCCACTGCTCCCCCATCCCTGCTCGGCCTCTGCTCCCCCATCCCCTGCATGATCCCGCTGCAGCCGTTCAGCTACGACCTGCAGGCCAAGGCGCTGATGAACTACTCGGAGCTCTGGAGAGCCAGCCTCAGGGGAACGTTCTGCGGCTCGGCGGCCGCGCCGTGCAAAGGCAACTGCGGCGTGTGCGCCAGAGCGGACTCCACGTTGAAGCAACCGCTGCCGACGACGGGGAGCAGGGTGGTGAAGCCGCAGGTCATTCACCAAGCCGTGGCCGTGCCCAGCGTGGGCTCACTGTACTACCTGAACTACCTGGACTCTGCGTACCAGCAGTCAGAGCTCCTGGCCGGACACTGGCTTTCCACCCCTCAGGCCCAGGCGTCCCTGTCGGCGCACCACAGACTCTTGCTGCTGGAAAACGCCAAGCTCGCCGGCGCTGGCTCCGAGAAGCTCCCCACTCCCCAATACCCACACAAGGAGCATCTGCCGGGCCAGCTGGACCAGATAGTGAAGGAGAACCACGCTTTGATTGGCGAGAAGAGCGGCGTCAAGACGCACAGCAAGCTGAGCTCCGGTGGCTGCAGCGCGGACGGCAAGCACAAAAACTTCACGTGTGAAGTTTGCGGGAAGGTAAACTTGAAGGAACAGCAGCTGTCCGCTCGAAGACAAACCAGAAGGTTTATGACTGAAACACACATTTTAACAGGATCGTGTGTGTGTGTGTGTGTGTGTTGTTTTGTTGTTGTTTTTTTCTCGTAGGTTTTTAACGCGCATTATAACCTGACCAGACACATGCCGGTGCACACCGGGGCCCGGCCGTTTGTGTGCAAAGTGTGCGGCAAAGGCTTCCGACAGGCCAGTACGCTCTGCAGGCACAAGATCATCCACACTCAGGTGAGACGCGGGGCGCACACCTGCAGGCTGGCCTCGCCGCCTCTAACACACACACACACACACACCCCCACCAACACACACGCATAAACACACACTTCATTTGCTTTAAACTGTTCCGTAAACCTGTTTTCTTCAAATATCCTCCACCCAGGAGAAGCCGCACAAATGCAACCAGTGCGGCAAGGCGTTCAACAGGAGCTCCACGCTCAACACGCACGTCCGCATCCACGCCGGATACAAGCCGTTTGTGTGTGAATTCTGCGGGAAAGGTTTCCACCAGAAAGGTGCGTGTTTCATGAAGCTTCACACCGTCACTTACGAATCGAATGTATTCATTCATTTTCTTTTCTTTTTCTTTATTTTTTTTTAGGCATTAGTTTTAATACGTGTAATCTACATAAACTGTATATATAAAAAAAAAACACGTGACGCGCATCTGAACCAAAACGCTTAATGTTTAAACGTAATTTAAAAAAAAAACAGAGAATTGTCTTCGATTGTCGCTTTATTATTATTATTATTATTATTATTTGGTATTATTATTTTGTATTATTATTATTATTATTTTATATTATTTTATTTTATGTATATTTTTATTTCTTTTTATACATGAGCTAGTTGTATTTCGGTCTGGCGCTTGGATTAAGTCAATCTCAGTAAATAAAGCAGAAAGTGTTTGGTAAGTTAGCGCTCGGTGTTCAGTTCTGTCCTTGAATTGATATTTTTACCTGGAAGTGACGGCAGTAAGTCGAAAAGGACAGAAAAGCTCAGTAAGAGCGATAACTTATTTGCATTCCGTCATGTCAGTACGGGCCGATTTGATTTGATTTTTTTCCCTCAACTTGCGTTCGTGTTGCGCGCACCTGTCAGGCTCCCGCATGTTGGGTCGGGGATGCGGGAAGCGGAGCCGCCGCGTTGCGGTAAATATCTGCAGCCTCACGGAGAGCCGTCAGCGCAAATAGGACGTGGCACTTTCCACGGACTAATTCCTTCCCGAAGACGGCAGCATTTGCTCTGGGTCAGCTGCTTGAACTCCAGCAAAGTTGGCCTTTTTTTTTTCCTCTTTTCTTTTCTTTTCTGTTTTTTTATTTTTGCCAAAGCGCTTGATTCTGACAAAGTTTGACAACTTCTCGACCTTAACACGCCAAAAAAAAAAAAAGAAGAAGAAGAGAAAAGAATGTAATTAAGGGACGGAAACTCCGCGAAGGGCCCAGTGGATCTCTGCGCAGAGACTTTTTTTAATCCTCACTTTGCTCACTGTTTTTCTTTTGAAATGATAAAATATGTAAAATATGTGCCTAAAATTACTCTACTACTAAACTAAAACAAACTATTAAAGTAAATGAAAGGCTTAATTGACAAATTGTTTAATATATTTTTGAGTTCGTGTAGCATAAAAACCTCCCACATTTAGATTTATAATAATAATAATAATAATAATAATAATAATTTACAATATGGAGTCAATTTATGTTTTCACTGAAAAAAGACATTATGCTTACCTTCAAATAAAACCAGATTGATGATTTCTAAATTCTGATTTTTGTTCACTCAAATGCACAAACCTGATTTAAAGACAGAAACTAATTCTACCTCCTTGTTTTATATTTAAAGGAAATTGTTTTATTTAAAACCACCAGAGAATAGATTGTGTATTTTATTGCTGGTTTGAACTGGATTTTTTTTTTTTTTTACCTGAATGTAGTTTCACACATATATGGAAGCTACGTCATTTCTTTCTGGATGTCACAGGAAGTGGCAGCAGGTTGATGTGATGTGAATAAGTCACATAACATTTAGTGCTGAAGTGTTTATCTGTAGTCAGGAGAAATACTGACACACACAAAAAATGACAGCCATCTGTATTAGCTTTACCTGTCTGCCACTTTATTCTTTTTTTTTTTCTTGTTGCTCTGGACACTTTTTGTTGTCTTTTGACTTCAGGATTGCTCTGCTCATTCGATTTTCTTTTTGCTTGTTTGTTTTTCAGGGAACTACAAGAACCACAAGCTGACGCACAGCGGGGAGAAGCAGTACAAATGCTCCATCTGCAACAAGGCCTTCCATCAGATCTACAACCTGACGTTTCACATGCACACGCACAACGACAAGAAGCCGTTCACCTGCGCCACCTGCGGCAAGGGCTTCTGCCGCAACTTTGACTTGAAGAAGCACATCAGAAAGCTCCACGAGGGCGGCTTCTCTGCTGTCTCAGAGGCCCTGAGAGAGCCGCAGAGCTGAGATCTGCTGATTCTCCGTCTGCAGGACTGACTGATAGTTGGGCTCCTGGGGGGGGGGGGGGGGTCACTATGACTGGTGTTCTTGGAAAAAAAGGAAGAAAAAAAAAATCCAGGCCTGAGGTGAGAAAGCCCACTGAGAATGGACTCAAATGGGTGTGGCGAGTCTTAGGGGCCCTTGCACTCACACAGAGGGTGACGAATGAGCCGACCCAGACCCAAGAGGACCGAGCCAAGAGGAACGTTCTAGGGATTTCTTTTCTTTGTCATCTAGCATTCTTCCTCATACATGTGGAACACAGGACCGACCCACACGACCGATGTACATAGCAGGTCAAAAAGTTGCTATTTAAATATGAGTTGCCATGTTATGTATTTTACTGAAAAGTGTTAATGTGAATAAATAACTTATAACTTATAATGAAAGCTTACCGTCTCAGCCATGTTATTTCAATTCATATATATATATATACATACAATATTACCATATTACCTCAAGGTTTGACATATTTCAGGCGGCAGAAAATGTTCAGAATTAACAACAGGAGTCATTATAATAATATGCACTAAATTAAACAACAGCCAGTTCATATACAAACACCCAGATTTATGCTGCACGACCACTTTCACTTATTTTTGCCTGTCTGTCCTGTCGTTCCAGCTGCATTGTGGCAGCTGGATGAATATTGCTGAGCTTAGAGCAATACCCAGGTGAGGGGCACTTTAAAAAAAAGAAAAGTATTCTGTGCAGGTGAGCCGTTTCCATGTGCACGGGAGAAAACGACAAGAGAAAGCGACAGACCAGACCAGCATGTTCTGCGTCCACTTTACTTCGACATTTATTGACAGACACGATTTTAATAATGCCACATTTACACTTGACTCGGGGAATAATGGCGCAAATGATGGGAGATAACACAGCCCTTGAAAGCAAATTACATTAAGCAGCTAAACGGCCCCGGGGGTCCGACAGCATGGGAGGGGAGGGGGAAGAGAGCGGGGCGGTGCGCGTCTCATCCGGAGCCACTCATCAGAACTGGAGATAATGGAGCACTCAGGCCGCAGCTCGTCATCTGGGCCCCGGTGTTAATAAAGTCTGGGTCATTCTGCGCACGTCTCCTGGAACAATATTATCCCGGCGCACATTCTGCGGAGAGTCGCAACGTGCTCCCAAATGGCTCCGTTTCTATTAACAGCTAATTAACGCGCCCGGCCGGCCCTGGAATAACCCGGCAAGGCCAATATTGGCAGATGACGCCCTGCTCACCTTCACCCAGTCAGCGCCTCTCTACGAACGCACGAAGTTTGCAGTTGAGATGTCTTGGAGTATTTAACTTCCAGAGACAGATTGTACGCAGCGCTGGTGACGTAGAATCTGCTCCTATAGACGGAGTTAGAGAAGATAGCTGTTGTGATCACAGAAAAGTTCGACTTTTGGACTCGGAGGGACGAGGATCCGAAGTGACACTCTGTCTTCTTTTCTTGGATCATCTCTCTGCATGCAGAGACGCATTCATCTGTTTCCTCTGTAGGAGACGGAATGTGGAATGGAACAGGATTCTCTTGATAAAGTTTACGAAGCAAAGTATTTTTGTCAAAATAGGGAACACTAGAGGAATGAGTATTTTAAACCAACCCTGAACTACGAATGATGGTGATGCTTGTGTGTGAATGTGTTGGTGAGTGACGCCATAGTACATCATGATAAAATATGCCCATCCTATTTTTAAACTGCAAAATTAAATCTCAAAGGCGTTTCTGTGAAACCCGAAACACAACCGTTTCGTTTGATTGGTATTACTGAAAAACAAATGACGATTTCGGGAGGGTTGCTGGTGTCTATCTCCAGCTATCGTTTCGGGCGAGAGGCAGGGTGCACCCTGGACAGGTCGCCAGTCTGTCGCAGGGCACCCACACACCTAGAGAAACAAATTGACCTGACAGTCATGTTTTTGGACTGTGGGAGGAAGCCGGAATACCCGGAGAGAACCCACGCATGCACAGGGAGAACATGCAGGCTCCATGCAGAGAGACCCGGGCCGGGAATCGAACCCAGAACCTTCTTGCTGCAAGGCAACAGCTCTACCAGCTGCGCCACTGAGCAGCCCTTGTATTACCCTAACAAAAGTTGGACACTGTTTTTCTCAAGAAATCTTTCTCATTATTCTTATTTGCTTAGATTGCATGGTCAGTCCAAAATATCCGACTGGTGAATGTGTCTTCTCTCTGTCGATTATGACTCTGAAAACTCGGATTTGTGATGAGTCTTTGAATTCCACTGTTCTTGCCATCAAACCGCTCAGGTTAAGCTATCCTGAATTAACTCCCGGGGAACAACGCGCTCCATTTGCGGACGTTCTGCGGGACAGAACAAGTCTTGTTGCTGCCTTTATTTGCACATTTACCAAAAGCAAAATTCCCTCTTTTCATTCAAATAAAACATCGACTTGCGAGCAGCGCGCGCACGTCGCTCACAGAGCAACCGCGGCCGACCTGCGCCGGCGCAGGCCGCGGGACATGAACATCAGTAAACAACCTTAAGCGGGCAAGTTGGCCTTTTCTCTGCACTCTTTCTCTGGATTTGCCTCACATCTGAGCGGCGGCTTCAGCGTCCACAAACACCAGAGTGGGAGCTTTACTTAAGGCGCGCGCCCACGCCGCGAAGATTATGGGCGGCGGGAGCGCGCGCTAATCAGCTGTCAGCAACACGAGGACGTCTTCATACCGCTCCCCCCGCCCCCCCCCCCCCGCCGACGGGGGTCCGCCGAAAGTGGGATTTAGACAATTTGCGGGCCACAAAGGAGCTCGTTTGGGACAGGAAGAGAAGAAAAGCGCGAGGCGGACTCTTTGTCTGTCTCATTGAATTGATTTTAAAATGGGAGATTAACGGGAAGCTTCGTCTGCGGCCCGCAAGAGCCTCACTGAGGTGAAAAGAGAGAAAAGGACCAATTAATTCGACCAAATGTTAACTTACATGAGCTTCCCCTGTGTTTAGCCCGCATGAAATTCCAATTAAAGCGTCCCGGCGGTAGCGGCGAGGAGTTTTCTTCTTAAGAGGATGAAGAGGGAACAGTTTGTGTCAGCGCAGCCAGTAGGTAAAGTTCCCACAACATCTGCAAAATGGCAAAGAGCAGTGGCATGCACAGATATTTTGGTGGGCAGGTGCTCAAGTGGGAAAAAGGCGCACCTTTTTTCGCAAGCAACTTAGCCTTTGAGTTTATTGCATGGAAAACTGCAACGCCATCAACTTAGCAAATTGGCAACAAGAGAAAAAAAATATAGCAATGCAACGGCACAGGACATGGCGATGAGAAAAATCATTTATACTCAGCAGGGGGCAGAGTACCTAAAAATTGTACTCAAGTAAGCATAGTGAACTTAGTTTTACTAAAGTAAAAGTAGTAAACAGTAGCCGTGCAAAAAAATTACTCTACTAAGAATAAAAAAGTATTTGGTAAAAAGTCTACTCAAGTACTGAGTAACTTATCAAATTATCAATAATTTTATATTTAATCATTACATCATCAAACGGACCAAAATATAAAGTTAAATGGAAATTCTTTGAATTCGAAGGACCAAAATGGCAATAATTTATATAAGTAACAAAAAAAATTTTACAAAAACAGGCAAAATATATATTTTTTCCAAATCAGTTTTTATCAATGGAAAACTTATGAAACTTGGACAAAAATGCAGGTGTGTGTCTGTGTCAGGGGCATTTTGGGTTAAAACATGTTTGTTTTTCATTCAATGGGTAGAAAATCCAGAAATTTTACTCAAGAGAAACGATGCTTCATAATGAAATTAAGTAAAAGTAGAGGATTAGGGTTACTCAAATAAATGTAACTGAGTAAATGTAACTATACTGTCTATACTTCTGTGTGATATCTGACAGAAATCATTCTTGGAATTAATATTAAGCCCTAAATATCGATAACAAGATGTCTTCTGGTTGAATTTACATATTAAAATACTATTAATCTACATGTGCCATTTTTACTGCACATGTAGTAAAAATGGCTACCTTTTTACTTTTGAAATCCAGAATTTACACAGTAAAAAAAATTCAGGAGACCTCTTATTGGTCCAGAACAGAAACAGCAGGTGTCTATCACCTCCTAGTGTCTATTTCTGCACATCCCTGCTAGAAAGGAAATAAGTTTGAAATAAACATCCCTCCATAACTGCCAAAAGCTGGTTAGCTGATTAAAATGTGTTAAGTGGTAAAAGGAAATAGATGACAAATAACGATTCATTATTGTCCCTTTTTGCTTCAGTGAGGATAGTGATGATAAACTGAAAATGTGGACAGAAAGGCAACATACATGTTAATCAATCAAGTTTATTTGTGTAGCATATTTCAGCAACAACGCAGCTCAAAGTGCTTTACATCACAAAAACAACAACAAATAAAACAAACTGTTTGGAACATTTTTCTAACAAAATAATCAAATAGATTTGCATTGTAGCACAGTAACATTTCAGTAATTCAACTGCTGCACATTTTGACCTGCCAGCAGGATCTAATGTCATCAGAGAACTCTGATGAATATTAATGCGAAAAATGAAATCCGTAGGTAGTGATGAACACTACCTACCGTAACACACTCCTTTACAAAACGTGCAGTGGCGAAGAGGTTTTCTACTGGCCTGCACTGGGCTCACTGGAAATAGAGAGTTTTGTTTTATATCAAATGGTGGGTGAATGGTCTGAAATGCCATGCACCAAATTCTTTGGTCCTTCCTCAGTTAAAAAAGTTCAGATAAGATTGTTTCTGTATTTACCTGTCACCATTTCTTTCACGTGTTGCTTGTAGGATTATAGCTTAAGCACAAAAGTAAAATTCATGCAATTTCATCCTGCAGCTTTTGAGAGAAATATTGGGTTTTAGCATTGTACTGGAAAATTGAATCCCTCCCAACACACAGACACCCCCCCCCCCCCACACACACACACCCGCGTACGCACACACCACCCCCACCCAGATACCAAGTTAGAGGAGTGCTGGCTCTTTGGCACAGTGCGCCTCTAGGTCTCATTATAAAGTACGGAGGGGTTAATGAGCAGAGCCTTCTCATCACTCCTTGGCTTTTTTTCTCCTTCTAAAGGAGAAGCAGTTGAAAAGACACAGAGTGGATTTAGCCACAATGGGTTTTTGGAACTGCTGACGTGCTGTGTTTAAAAAACACATTTATGTCGAGTTTCTCATAATTATCGAATTTGGCATCGTGTTTGGAAAGAAATATGCTCCTATTGACCCTAAATCACTGGGAAGACCGAGACTATGGAAGCACTTTGCTAATCCAGGGATTAATGCATATCAAATTAGACGTTCGGGAATTAAGCCCAGTCAACCCGCTAAACATAGAACTACTTCAGCTTTGACTCACATCTTACTTGTGCTGTTTTGAAACGTCTCTTGGGAACTTTTCTCCATCAAAACTAGTCAAAGTATGAGGCATAAGGAACCCACTGCAGACTGAATCTGTCAGTGGACACATCGGTCAAAGATATGGTGGTTGGCTTGAAAGGTGTAGTATTGGGAACTCAACCGGGTAGGGGGCTCTCATCACTGATCTCCTGTCAGACGATACTCACTGACTTCCATGTGGCTGTCCATGCAATCCTCCAGAAGTCTGCAGACATCAACGTGCTCACAGGCTAGGGTGAGTGTGCTGCATGGAGAGATGCTTTGAGCAGTCAGTGTGGCTCAAAAGGTGATGCATCGATTCAATTCAGTTGCTGAGGTCGCAGCCAAAGCTTAATGCTGTTGAGGAAAAACTTGCTATAATTTCGAAGAGAGTGTCAGTGTGGGCAAGTGCCTTGTCCGGATGCGTATTCGATCTATTCCGTCTTTATATTCGTTCTTTGCACAAAACATGAAAATGCTCTGATTTTATCTAGAAAGCACAACAAAAATAAGTTACAGTTTAGCTCTCTTAACCAAGTACTGCAATAATAACATTTTATTTGTTTATTTCAAGACCGTTTGCACTACAATCCTTTAACAGAAAGTGACACGGTTTTCTTCCAAACGTTTTAGTCTTTAACTTAACATTGTCTATGACATGACTTTATTTGTACTGATAAACACAAATGAAGAAAACAGTCACCACTGCAACTTGAAGGTGATGCAAAGTTGGCAACTGTTTCACCACTAATAAGCTGTATGCAGCTCCACCCTGTCCCGCCTAAGATTAATGTCTCTATTAAAATAACTTATTTTATGCTGCAAGCGCTGGTTTCGAAAAACACATTTACACACTTCACCTACGATAACTTCCCTCTGCCTCTGTGATTTTATTCCCAGTTGTTTTACTTTCTAATTGATGCAATGTTTCAATATTCAAGGAAAAACATAACAAACAAGATAATTAGTTACAAATACGCTCATTAGCCACCGTGTGAAACATTTTCTTGGACCAGTGACAGGGATCCCTCATTAGCTCCTCAAAAAAGACACCACAGCAAATCTGGCAGTTTTTCAAAAGACACTTACAGCTTGACCACATGTAAAGACAACAAGATTCCTTTTGAAGTAGAGAATTTGCGGCCATTTTGCTTTTACATATTTTTAAATATTGGAAATAAACGCAGTAGAAATATCGCCAAGGTAACAGTGTTTATTGTTCTTCTCCTGCTATTTTTTATTCTTAAAGGAAAACAGGTAAATAAATATGCTGCATGTCTTCCATGTGATTGCCAAATGCTGAATATGGCTGAATAAAAGACATTAGCAGAGGCAAATATATTTACTCTGACAGCAGAAACACTGAGGAAGTGATTTTTCAAATCTTTTCGATTACAGTAAATAAGTCCAAAAACTTGAAGCTGGTATGTTAACTATTAGATTGCATTTATAATGCAACAGATGAAACTCTTGGAAAATATGTCAGAATGTGTGAACACAGGAAGTCGATGGCTGTCAGAGCACTTTTCGTTTTATTGTGCAGTTTGACAATCACAATCAATTCAGGCATTTGTGAGATGGTTCATTTATAAATGGCATAAAAAGAAGCAAAAATAAAGAAGAAATTGCTTGCAAGACACTATATACACACACACGCACACAGCACAACCTATTTAAATATCTCACGTCATTGTTGGAGCAAATTACTCTGATCTTCTGCTGCTCCAAATCAGCGAGTTATTTTCTCCGCCTCGCTCTGCCTGTGCTCGGCTCTTTGTCGTCATGTTAAGGAGACCGTCATTGTTGAGGGGGATCAGTTGATTTGGGGATGTCCGGTGCCTCGGCTAATCCTTGTGACCTGACCTGTGTTTGGTGGGAAACGTTTGCTCGCCCTCCACTTTGGGCAGCCATGTTGACAACACAACACCCTGCTGCCTCAGACAAACAGCCAAAAACTCCACAGAGTTCAGCGTTGAACTTTTCAGGCTTCAAAAAAAAAGCCTGAAAAGTATGATTTTACTTTTGCCTTTTCTAAAACCTGTGGGTAATAATCCAAGTTTTTATCACACTGCTAGTAGGATTATTATAACTCACTTTGTGCTTGGTTCAGTCAGGCCTCCTTTCAGCTCATTCAGGATGCTGGTACCAGTTTTTTGATCATTACATCCAGACACAAATATGTTTTCAATGACTTTTGACGCTAAAAGTTGGTTTGTTTTAGTTTCTGTTTCATTTTACTTCCATACAGTTTAATAAGCGTTTATATTTTGTTTTCATTTGTGTCTTGTTTTCATCTGTTTCATGATGTAGTACAGTAGTTTGGCTAGACATTGTTTTTTTTTTTTAAAGTTTATATTAATAAAATGGATTTGATCTACTGAGTATATTTTATTAATGATTTTCCTCGTTGGATGCGTGGGTGCACGGTGAGCTCTCCGACAACATCACTTCCTGTGACATGGCAATGGGGAACATTGAGGTTGTGGTTCTGACGTATTCTAATAAAACCAAACATTTAATTTTGTGTTAAAAACAAACAGCCAAAAGTGTCAAGTTAAAATAAAGGTCGAAAATTAAGATTTATCTGGGTGTTATTGGGGCTGACTCAAATAAACCCAATTGCTTCTATTGCTTCTCATAGTTACGCTCCTCTACACAAGCAGCTCTCTGACGGCAGATGTCACGTCGGCCAGTGGTTGAGATGTGTTTGCGGCTACGAAAACAGGAAAGAACTGCAGAGGCAAGTCTAGCCAGGTGGAAAGAGGCAAACCCAGTTGAAGCCACGCTGGTTAGCTAACAGATGAGTTACATTAGTGGACACCCTGACCTTTTAATTTAATATAATATCTATATTTTCAGTAAGTGACCAGTTATGATGTGAAACATACTATTTCTTCAAACCAGTTAGTCTAATAGCAGGTAAAGTAAGCAGTTTAGTCATGATAATGGGCTTCATTAACAATGAAACACAACACAGTAATGCCACATGAATCCACTCAGAGCACAAATCAATATCAACAAATGGCATTTGCACACAAAACATCAAGTTGCTCCATCCTTTCGGCAGGACACCGGTCAATGTGAATAGCACCACAAGCTCAGACTTAACCAATCACAGACAGAAGGATGTTACTGGAGGAACCGATCAATACAGTTAGCAACCCCACTTCCCTTCCAAACTCTCCTTCTCTAACTGATCTTAAACTAAGCTAAAGCTCAGACCAGGTACAAATAAAATACAGTTTTGTGTGGAATCTTATAAAACCAAAATACATTTTGCATTTATAAGGACTTACACAGCAGCTGCGAGTTTGTTTTTTTAAATCCCTGAAACACATGAAGACACTTTTTTATTGCTGTTTAACATGAAAAGCTTCAGCGTGCCACTTTTGACCCTACATTTAACAACAGTTGTTATTAGAGGCGCACTGATTGCCGTTTTTGGCCGATCCCTGACTACCAATCTTTAAAGAGCCTGACCTGCTGATTCCAGTTTTGGCCAAAACCCATTTTCCCTTAGTCTAAAATGTCGCTAAATATAGCAAGAAAGTCACTGAACTGGCAACAGTGGGGTGAGTATTGCTAACTGTAAACATGCAGGCATGACCTGGTGGGCGGGGCCAACAGTCAAACCTCTCTCACCGGTCAGCAGAAGAGGACAGCGGATGATTTTTAGACTTTTAGCGAGGTAAATAAGATCGGAGACTAAAATCGGTTTCAGGTGGAAATATTGACCAATCATTGCTGTTCCAAAATTAAGGAAATCAGCTGGCCGATAAATCGGTGCACCCCTAGTTGCTATGTGAACAACAGTCAGGGCCCAAAGCATTGACATTCCATGCTTTGTAACACAGGATCAGGGGGAACCCAGCTGCTGTGCAAAGCAGCACAAACCACAGTCAGGTTCTCAATCAAAATGTTGCTAAAAAAATCTTCCAAAAAAAAAAAAAACTGTTAAATTGTGATTTGTAACATTTGACAGAGAAACTCTTGGTTCAGGAGTCAACTGTGTGCCAAAACTTTAAAGTGGCTGCAAACATGTACCATGCCATTCTGTTTTTTTCCTTTAGTACTCTCACACCCACACACTTGCCCCCACTACATCAGGAGCATATCGCCGAATGAAATGGAGCTTGCAATTGTCCATTATTCAATTGACTGGAGTCCACACTTAACCATTTGCACGACTGCGGTTCAGCTAATTGTCTGTTGAAGCTCCCAATAGGCTTTCACCGGCTGAACAATGTAATCTAATAGCTTCGGATTCGTGGCACGTCACCAGGGATGGAGGGCAAAGGGAGAGCAAGGCTGCTGGGCTGGTAGGATGGATCTCAGTCCGATGGTTGAGAAAATTGGCAGATTCAACCTCAGCACCCTTTGGGCCCATGCCATTAGAACACATTATACTACGATAGTTACTTGGAAAGGCTCCAGATTGTTCTCTTTAGAACCCTTAAGAAATTGTCATACACTTCTCATCCATATTTATCTTTCTCAATCTCACCCTCCCTCTTCTTAATCCCTTCAGCCACCATTGAACCGGCCCCCGTAATACCTCCCCTTCCTTTCTTTTAAATCCTGTCCTTGACCTCGCAGCACTCCGCAGTCCACCTCCTCTTCCTCCTCCCCCATCTTTCCACCCAGCTCCTTCACCCAACAGTACCCCCAACACCCAGCTCAAATCCACCCAGACTGGTCCAGTCAGTCAGTAGTGGCCTATGGCAGTGATGACCCCCCTTGGGGCCTAAAACATAGGGGCCCCAGCTGAGGAGTCGGGGCAGCTGCCAACCACCGGCCACTCAACCCCAGGCTGTCCGGATGATTGCGTTTGTCAAGCCGCCACTCTGAGTCAGCCTGTCGCAGATCTGATCTTGACAATTAGGGATACAGTGAGGGAGGGGTACGGACAAGTGGTAAAAAAAAAAGTGAGGGGCTCGTGGCAGGGTAGGTTTTCACCACACCAGGACGGGGTAGGAAGTTTGCATCCTTACATATTCATAAATTCAAAAAATGTTGCAGCTTTCCTAGTGGAGGTTTATATCTTAACTCTGAACACAAACAGAGTGGCAGATAAATGAGACAAACTAATGTCACTATGAGTTGTTGTGACCCCTGGAGCCTCATCTTACACACAGTCCTGATGTGTATAGGACAAGAGCAACTGATTTTACCACAAATGACACTCCTCCATGTCAAAATGGTTGAAAAACCAGAAGTAAATTACAATAAAATGTCATATTTTTTAATGATTTTCACCAAACTGCTTATTTGCTATGGACAGATTTGATGCCTGATGTCTTGTTTTCTGCTGGTAATTAAAACCTGCATGACTTTAAATGCAGGTCTAAGTGTCTAACGTCACACATAGATATCAAAAGTGTGACGTCTAAATCAGATTTGACATTAAAACATTTCTATCAAAAGAACTGACGTGAGGACGACAGAACATCCAGAAACATTCAAAGAAAAAAATTCCAAAAGCCTCGAGAACTGTTCAACTGAAGCATTAATATCAATGCACAGTACTGAAATTAAACAAAATGACAATCACTGGATTTTGCTCACTCTAAATTATGTGTCAATCATATGTGATTCATATGAAAACCTTAACATTCATAAATAGGTCACTTATTCCAGTCTTAGATGTGTACTCTTAAAGTGTATGATGATTGCGCCCTCTAGTGGTGTTTGCGCGGCACTGGGATCATTTTGACTGCTGAAATTGTACTGATAGAAGTAGATGAGCTGCAGGACACTGCATACCGTTATCTCTAGCCCGCTCTGTGGTACTCATTGCTCATATGTAAAGATTACCTTTTCTTTTTTCAGTTCAATTCAATTCAATTCAAAAATACTTTATTGATCCCAAAGTGGGGGAAAAAAACATTCTGTTCCTGACAGAAGCTGAAAATTGTTCATTTCTTAAAACTTCATCCTGTCAATGTTCAAGTTTATTTTCTGTCTGAACACATGTAGGAAATCTGAAAAACGAAGTTTGTAGTTGGTTTCATCATTTACAAGAGTGCTGAGATGGAGTTGAAACAAAATGGGAAAAGTAAACGTTTTCTCCCTGAGAGCAGCTTAACATGGTCATTTCTTAAAGTCAGATGCCTGGTTTGAATGTTCAAATTGATCTGAGCACACCATGAAGCTTAAAATGGAAGTTTATAGTTATTTTTGAACAGCTACATGTTTGTATGGCATTAGTGCCAGTGGACATCTTCTTTCCATCTATATCTGCCTCTTCCAAACCAATTAAAAATGAAAGTAATTATTTTATTTATTTTTTTTTTTTCCAGCAGAAATCAGGCATCCCAGAACTCGCCAGAAAGCATCAGAAACTTACTTCACTTCAAACTTGTTCAAGGCACAACAAACACATAAGATACACATTTTTTTTCTAGTTCTTGGGTGACTCGCCCTTCCTAATGCTGCCCCGGGCCACCACCCGTATCTCCCATATTAAGAACCGTCACTGCTGCCAACTCATTCAGAAATTGTATGACAACAATTTTATGCAATTTCTGAAAGTTCACACAAACCAGGACATGGCTAAATATTATGGCAATAAAATCACCTAACTAGTACCGCTGAAATATTACTGACTGACGACATAACCCTGCATGTTAGCGCCTGGCACTATGGGGTTCCATATAGACCTACAACATCTACACATATGACTTATACTAATTTTGATACAAATGGAACCCCATACAGCACAACTGTCTAAATGGGTGAATGTTGACTGTGTGAAAGCAGGTATCCATGTGAACCGCAGCTGCAGCGAGACGTTTGGTCGGTGCGGACAGTGCTTCCGGGACAGATCGTGCAGTGACGTCACTGCCGACATAGAAATGAAGACGTAGATGTCGCCTGCAACCCTGAAAGCTTACGTTAGTATCCGCCCCTTTGTGTCGAGTGGACACAACTCCCGGCGATCCGGAACAATGCAGCTAAGCGCCGACAATTTTGGGATTTTGCTACCTTCAAGGTAGATCAACATTTACATATTATTTACGGAAATAATATGTGAAATATGTTTATTTATGCGTAATATAAAAAGTTCACATTTCAGAATAAATGTATTTTTCATTAACATTCTAATGTATAAAATGCACCTGTGTTTCTTCTTTTAATAAAAAAAAAAATCTATATCTTTTTTATGATTTTGAGGTTTACGTAGTTTAATTTCTATATTGTGCAACCGAATTTAAAGTCTTTGTGCACAGCCAATCAAGCTGATTCTGGAAGGTATATACATATAACATAGATATAACTGACTACATATTGTTTTCTTTTTTTTCTTCTTTTTTCAACCCTTATTGAAGTTGTAACAAATCAAACTGCTTAAAGCCGGTTGAAAACGGAGTTGTTGGAAGGTGCGGCTGTTTCCATTAAAAAAACGGCAGCAGTCGAGGCAACGTCTATGTGTCTATATCTATGTTTTTGCTGCTAACGACAGAAGCTAAACCCTCAGTTCTTTGCGAGGCGGTCAGAGGCAGCAGCCGGTCGCCGGCGTTTGGCTGGAGGAAGGGAGGCAAGTGGAAAACAGCGCAGCTCAAAACGAGAGAAGAGAGAATGGACAGGGCAGTCAGTCTCCCCAGCCAACCAGAAAAGGTCACCACAGGTAACACCTTTATTCGCTTAGAGCGAAACACGAAGAAAAATTCTGCGCCGAATCTTAAAAAAAAAACCAAACAAACAATAAAACACATGAGACTAGATATCTGTCTGCGTCGTCATATTGTTACTGTGTTATATTTGGAGATAGTTGCTGATATTATTTTTGGTGAAGCGAAACTGTCAGTACAGTAGGTACACATTACATGAGCGTGACAGAGCGGTTACACAAGCCTGGATCACCATTGACTACCAGCTATCAGGAGCTGGAGGAGCTCTGACTCCACATTACGTCCACATTACGTCCACATTACGTCCACATTACGTCCACATTACGTCCACATTACGTCCACATTACGTCCACATTACGTTCACACGGAGCCCGAATATGATGACGTTATTAGGGTTCCGAGCCCGCGGAAGCTGGCAGGCGGCCGCTGCAAGGACCCCATAATTGACCATATTGCACCACAAGAATGTAATTTTATTGCTAAATCCTGTTTAATTAATAGTTATTGATCCCAGTATTAAACTGTGTTATCTAAGAAATAAGAATACATTGCTTAATGATCTGAGTTAAGAAATAATTCATTATTCTCTGTGTAAAATCTTATTTTGTAATTTTTGCATTATGTTGCTTGTTGTTGACATTCAGTCAAATTGCATTATGTCAAATTCAAACATATTTTTTCTATGTGAACTGTACTGATTACTGTTTAATTGCACTTGCAAAAAAATAAATCATAAAACCGGGGATTACCAAGACGCTGTGACAGTCGTGATGTAACCGTGCTGGGTGTGTTGCAGTGCACCTGGTTGAGAGCAACACGGCCCCCAGTGGGATGGAACTGGTCAGCTCCTATCAGACCAACAGAGTGGGAGACCCCATGGACCTGGTGGCCCTCGCCGAGCAAGTACAGAAGGTGAGCTGTTTTGTCAAGTTGTCGAGCTCACAATAACATTTCCACTCCTGACGTAATGTGGACATTTCTCAGGGGGACGACTTTGTCAAAGCCAACGCTTGCAACAAACTGACAGTGATCGCCGACCAGATCAGGTACCTGCAGGAGCAGGCCAAAAAGGTAGGAGCATCAATTCACAAAATAGTTGTGTTTTACGTTCAGATGGGTCACATTCACCCAATGGATGGTGCTTGGCGTTGATTGGTGATTGACGATTGCAGGTTTTAGAAGAAGCAAAGAGAGACGGTGACCTCCACCATGCTGCCTGTAATATTGTGAAAAAGCCAGGCAACATGTACTACTTGTACCAGCGGCCATCCGGACAGAAATACTTCTCCATCATCTCCCCTAAGGTTGGTTCCATGAAACATAAGCTTTGGTACCTGTCCATCCATTTTCTATACACCCTTGTCCCTTACTGGGGTCGGGAGGTGCTGGTGCCTATCTCCAGCTAACGTTCCGGGCGAGAGGCGGGGTCACCCTGGACAGGTCGCCAGTCTGTCGTAGGGCAACACAGAGACACAGAGACAAACAACCATGCACACACACACTCACACCTAGGGAGAATTTAGAGAGACCAATTAACCTGACAGTCATGTTTTTGGACTGTGGGAGGAAGCTGGAGTACCCAGAGAGAACCCACGCATGCACAGGGAGAACATGCAAACTCCATGCAGAAAGACCGGGGCCGGGAATTGAACCCGGAACCTTCTTGCTGCAAGGTAACAGTTCTCCTGTGCCACTTGCAGCCTGTAAGCTTCGGTAACTGCTTCGAGTTATGTCACCTCTATGTGTATTATCTAAAACACCCGGAGGGGGAGTCTCTGTAGGGAGCTCATCTGAATACCTAACATGACTCAGCAGGTCTGTATGTGATGTTGCAACAGTTAGAGTCCAAAATTTGAACTCTTGGCAGTGAGTTTCTGTCCTTGTTATTTACCCGGAAAGTTCGGTATTGTTTCAGCAGCCACTTACATTTCACCCCCAGCTGTTGCCGACAGAGGATGTGAAGTCATCGGGTCAGTTGTTGCTAAGCTACGGATGCGACACCCCCGATGCATTTCCTTTAGAAGGAATTAGTAAATGCATGAGACATTGTGCGGGACTAAGTGGGATAAAACTCATCGCATCAAGAGTGACAACCCCTTGGGGTGCTTTGGTGGCGCAGGAGGCCTTAGTCCTCGACACGGCTGTCCCAGGTTCGAATCCCGGCCTGGCGACCTTTGCCGCATGTCTTCCCCCTCTCTCATTTCCCTCATTCCTGTCCACTAACTATTAAATAAAGGCCACTAAAGCCAATAAAAAAGAAATATATATTTAAAAAAAAAAAAAGACTGACAACCCTTGAGTAAAATTAGTCAGTGGACAGAATCTCGCGTCCCATTGGCAGCCGCATTTTTATTCAGTTAGCGTAACAGTATTTCGATATTGTTTCATCTCTATCTGGCTTACCTTTCTTTTCCCGTTTTCCTTTTGAAGGAGTGGGGACCGAGCTGCCCTCATCCGTTTCTTGGTGCATTCAAGCTTCAGCATGACATGTCCTGGACTCCTGTGGACGAGGTGGAAAAGAGGGACGCAGAGCTCGCCGTCATGGGCAAACTGCTCAGCCACCAAACAGCCTTACCTCCATACACAGGACCCAACTTCAGAGGTCTAGATGAATAAAGTCCCGATTAAACTGGACCAAAAATATGATCAGTGTATACTGACACGTCCCACACAGTGACTAAAAACCGCCATCAGCGAGTCACCGTTTTGTCTTAAGCTGCCGTAAATGCATAATGGCTTATTTTTAAAGAATGTTCTTCATTTTCTGGAAAATATCAAACCGGGTCTCGTGAGAGTGTGTGTGTGTGCTTAATTTAAACTGTTTGGAAGGTTTTTACTGTGCTTATATTTGACCAATCATTACCACAAGCTAATGGCTAACATCAGTCATGCCTCTACAGCAGCCAGACATCAACACATTTGGAGACAGAAAAACTTCATTCAATAGAAAAGTGTTTACATTTTCTTTTCACCATCAACAGGTGCAGTTTGTAAGTCGCATTTCTTTCTGGGATTCTGTATGAAACAAAAAAGAAATACGTGTATATTCGTCATACACAGAGAAATGCATTTCAAGGATTTATTTTTCTTAATTGAAATTCTAGTATCAAGTTGACAAAAACCCCAAATGGAGTTTTTCAAAACATTGAAATGTTGCATCAGGCTAATGAAACCAGATTTTATTACAGAAATGTTCTGTACAGACCTGGATCAGTCCCTGGTCAGGGCTCCTTTTGAATGAAACGCTGCAGCAATGTGCCATGACGTGGAGGCGCTCAGCCTGTGGTTCTGCTGAAGTGTAATGGAACAGTGACCTTCATCTCTGTTAGTTCTGGTTTGTCTTACTTACTCTTCCCAAAAGTTTTTCTTTCAATGGGTTCAAGTCAGGCCAGTTTGTTGGTGTTAAAATGGTGAGTAAACCAGCATTTGGTACCTCTAGTAGTTTGGGGAGACATCAAGTCCTGCTAGAAAATAAAATCAGCATCTTCATAAAGGTCATCAGCCAAAGGAACTGGCTGTGTGTTCAGCTTTGGCTTCAGAAAACCCAGTGAACCAACACCGGCACAGGACATGGCAACCCAAATCCCCTGTGGAAACTTAACGCTGGACAAAAGCAGGATGGAGTCTGTGCCTCTCCACTCTTCCTCCAGACTCTGGATCTTGATGTGCAAAAGAAATGCTAACTTTACTTTCTTTTGTTTTGTGCCCTGTGGCTGAAATGTGCTGTGCAAATAAACTTGATTGATCCGAAAGGAAAACGTTGGACTACCAAACCAAAGTATAGTTCTTTTTCTGACCCCGCAGGCCTCCAGTGTGACACTTGCTCCCCGACTTTTTTTCAATGAGCTTTGCTTGGCAGTTCTCTTACAGCTGCAGTATGTAAATGTTATACAAAGTATATATACATATATATATTTTTAGGGCTGTCGATGTTAATACGTTAATGCAATCTGAAGATTAATCAAAGTTGATTTACATAAATTTTAAATTCCACCCCCACTTTTAAATTTGCATTTACAAAAAAAAAGGCAGAGACATCACTTGTACGTACAAAACCAAACGGAAATTAGCCGACTGACACTTCCTCCAAAATGAACCAACTCTTTACTACCACTTCCTGTCGATCATCCAATATTCTTGCATGTTGAGTTCAACATCAGGTTCCCTGTTTGGACCACAGGATTGTAAACTTGTTCATATCTAAATGGTCTGAGAATGTTCATCTTTCCATCTCGTAGACGTCATTAACACATTCTGTCCATATCCATCTTCTTTTAACAATGACGTGTTGCGGTTTGACTGTCGGCTCGACCATCTCTGAGCTAAAAATACTTTTGATTGATTTAATGTCATTCATTTGGCACCAGTGGAGTTTGACAGTAAAGTGACAGGAAGGAGGCAGAGAGAAGGGAGGGGAAGCAAAGGAACCGAGGACGGTGAGTCGTACTCGCGGCGCCCCCCCCGATGTAACTTCTTTCAAACTTTTTACCTTGGAGAACGAATCTAAATTTGACTTTCTGAATCAGTGAAGTAAAGAAACTTTTCAAACGCAGTCAAAAGAAGATAACATATCTAACTTCATATATTTATTAAAAGATCATCAAAGTGCAGTAGTCTAATTTCAAATCAATCATCTGCTTTTTTTACGCAACACTGAAAAATATCCACGTTAAAAGGATTATTTTCAGTATAATAAAAGTCATGTGATCATGAGACAGAACTCTCTAGTGACGAAGTGACTTTCAGCAGGTATGAGTTCATGTGAGGCAGCAGCTGAAGGTCATCGGTGGCCATGCTGAAGTGCGCGGCGTCCTCCGTAGAGCTGATCTTAAGCAGCATGTGAGACTGCGGCGGGAGAAACAAGAGCGCCTTGAACTCGGCTGACTCCTCCGACGGGTCTGACACCAGGAAGGAACGGAAGCGTTCCTCCACCAGAGCTTTCAGAGCGGCCTCCCCCAGCTGGCAGCAGAACAGACTGATGCAAGACTCTCCCGTCTCTCGGCTCATTTCATCCCACAGGCCCTCAAAGACGTCTCGTGTGCTGGCGCTGCCCCAGGTTGGGGGTGCAGGCAGCGGCAGGAAGACCTGCTGGAATGCCACGTGGATGTCCGGCATAGCGGTGTGCCAGGTGAGCCCGTCCTTAGAGGTGAAGATGGCGCTCGCGTGGATGGTGGTCGGGTACGGCCGCCTGGGCTTCAGTGTCAGCTGCACCACGGGCGGCGGTCTCTGTGTGAAGAGACCGGGGACGCTGATGTCCTGCAGCTCTTCGTAGTGATCGTCTGTGAGGCTGAAGTGGAGCTGGATGCTGAAAAGCTGCTCGAAGCGAGGGTCGTGGGGCTCCGTGTGGGTCAGGTGGTACTTTAACACGATAAGCGAAGCAAAGCCGGATTTGCTGAGCTGAGCCCTGTAACATTCCAGCGTTTTGTACTCATCCTCCTGACTGGGCTGAGGGTTTTCTGCCTCCTGATGTGGCCCAGGTAAAGCCTCGGTCAGCTGAAATATGGGTTTCTCGGTCTGGTGGACGGTCAGGGTGTTTGTCAGCCCCTCGCTCTCCGTCATGACGCAGGACAGCGTTCGCTTCTTGACTTGACCGCCGCCCTCTGCGGCACTCTGCACCAGCACTGCGGACAGCTTCTCCCGGGACAGCATCGTGAGGAGCATGTAGTAGAGACGGGCGTGGTCCCTGATGTCCGTGTCGCCGTAGTTGAAGGCAAGATGGTGCAGAATGTCCGCCAAAGGAATAAGCAGAGAGTCCAGACTGGGATGGAGGAGCACACGGCGGCAAACGCCCAGCAGGCCATTTCCCAACCGCCAGTCGCCGCTGCTACACAGTGAGGAGGAAGTTTGGGTGACAATAGCGGACAGAAAGCTAAGGGAGCTGCGCTGACAGATTTCTTCTTCCTCTGCCACCCGAGCCAGCACCTTGAGGTGGCTGCGAAGGTCTTGTAGGGAGAGCTGGCCAAATGGGACCCTGGTTATCGCTCTCTGGAGACCCTGCAGGAGCCCCACAAACCACTTGCACTCCGGTAACCTCTCTTGAGTCTGGTTGACCAGGTTGAGGATGTGTGGGGCCAGCCGGGTGTGCTGGAGGTAGAGATGACACAGCTGCTCGCTAAGGCAAGTTGCGTACCGCTCCACATGGTGGAAGTAAAACAGGAAGAGGAAGGCAGCTCTGAAAAAGGTCACAACGATATCTCTGCTGCCTCCACTGTCCACGATGTGCAACAGCGCGGCAAGATGGTCATAGACGTAGGCCAGGCCCCGGCTCTCCTCGTCCCCCTCTTCCAGGAAGACCAGAGCCTGCAGGTTGAGCCGACTCAGCAGGGTGGCGCTGTCATTAAACACCGAAGGCAGCAGGACTGAGGCCAGCTGCGGGGTCAGCAGCACAGGAGGGGCCTCGTCGCTGCCGCCACAGCTGATTGGACGGTTCTCTGGAAAGTGCAGGATGCAGTCCATGTAGAAGAGCTTCTCCTGCGAGCTCAGGAGCGGGTGCTGGGAGAGGACCACCAGCCGCTTCAGGAGGAAGGCTTCGTCTTCGGCGCTGAAGAGGCTGTCGGTGAAGCCGCACTTCATCAGCAGGGTGACATGGAGGAGGCAAACCTGACGGTGTCGACAACGGGGAGAAAAAGTCATTTTAGGAACTCTAACTCAAAGTCATGCCATGTCAGAAATAACCAAAAATGGTGCAAGTAGCTAAAAACATTCCAGCACTGGGCTCTAAGAGAATGTTAACGCACGGTTTAAATTGAAGCTAATTTACGGTGCCTGGCAAACATGCTAACAACTCAGCCTATCTTATATGACATGCCAACACAAGGTAGTATGTAGAAAATAGTAGTCTGAGAAAAAGCAGCATCCCACTTTACTTTCAAAGTAATCCCTGAACACAAACCTCGTTGGTTCCCAGCAGTCGCAGGAGCTGAGCTCGGAATATGGTTGGAGGGATCCCGGGCACCATGGCAACCAGCTCGGTGAGTCTGTGGAAAAGTGCGGCCTGACACAAAGGCGTGAGGAGGTAGGACTCTTCCAACAGGGAGGAGAGGACAGACCGTAGCTCCTTACAGTCGGGTCCGGTGTGAAGGGTCGGCACTCTGCCCATTGGTCCTAGGATGAGGGACAACAGCATGGCCACGTCCCTGGTGTCCATTTGGACGGCGTCCTGGTCTGCCTCCCACGCAACGGAGTCATTTCCTCCCAACAGAGCTTTAAGATGCGCAGCGCCTGCTCCCGCTTGCTTGGTGAGCTGGTAGACGGCATTTCTCAACACCAGGATCTGCAGCAGCCCAAAAGCCTGATGCAGCCTGGAGGTCTCCAGCTGCCGCAGCCCGGCCAGGAGCTCGAGCCGCTGGGCGAGGAGTCCGGGACAACTGGCCTCCATCTCGCGCAGGCAGTCGCAGGCCGTCGCTCTGAGAAGGCGCTGCATGCCATCGCTAGGAGGGTCGCCGGGGTCCTGAGCTATCCGAAGGAGCAAGTCGAGAAAGTCCAGCGACGCTCGGGAGCGGCCGTTCACGCAGGAGGAGCAGACGAGGACGCTGGTGAGGGCCACGAGGAGATGGCTGCGAAACTGGCTGAACCTGGACGGACACTGGGTGAACACGGACATGAGATCCAGGGCTGTCTCCTCGCCGACAGATTCTGAGGAGCATAGCCGGGTTGGATATTCACAGAGGGGGGTCAACAGGAGGACCTGGGCGGGATAAAGAACACAAGAGATTAGAAACTCCTTTGAAAAACAACAATATAGGAGCAAGTACAGGATAAGTGGAGACGGAACAAAGCACAATTTTATTCCCAGACGTTTCCCCATGGTCATTTTGAACCTTTGCAGAGCATACAGTGAATCTCAAAGTGTCAAGCCTGATAATGCAGCTTGTAAAAGCACAATAAATGACCCGAGTCAATGGATTTCACAGGATCAGCGTTAGTCCCGCCCACTGACTTCCTGCTGGGTTCGCCTGGTTAAGTTATTTCATGACACTTGCACAGGAGTCATTCAATAAATAAATAAGCAGTAAAATAATCACATATATTTTTAACAAATGTTTTCTTTAAAAGAACATTTTATTATTTAAATTTGCTATTTAAAAAGAAATGTTATTCATTTTGACATTTCATTATTTAATTGCTAATTTCATAATTTCATGATATATTGACCTACTTGATGTACTTAATTATTTGATGATACGTTTAATTATTTAGTGGCAAATTTAATTATTTAATGTTTTTAAATAATTTTATAATTGAGTAATTATTGGGAGATTTACATATTTTTATGGTGTAAAATCTTGATCATCTGAAATCTTAACTTCTTCTTTGTTGATTACGTAAAACGTATTGAAACTAAATAAATCGAACACTGACACAACATGCAGTCTCACTATTCATTTTACATTTGTCATCAACATCAACATGACTGCATGTTATCAATTATAGCAGATGTTTTACTTTTTTTAAGTTTGATTTCATACACACTGATTTTGTTGTCCTTAAGCCACTTTACATTTTTGGCGATAGACACGGTCAATTATCTTTGGTTATTGCTCCAAAAATCTGCAGTAAAATTATTAAATATTAATTCAGGTTAAAGTATAGGTGATTCTTTAACACACATGCCAAATCCAGCCCACCAAAGCAGAACTTTTAGACAACAGCTGTGTGCTGAAATATTATTCAACAGTTTGCTAATGAATAGTTTTTTCTGCCAAAGCTACAGACACTTTGAGGACATTCATGATCTTCATGTGACCCAAAATAAAAAGGAGTTAGATACATCTGCTTTAACATAATATAAATATTAAATATATTTGTGATCATCTTTCAGAATTTTAAAGTATATATTTTTTAGAAATATATACTTTTTTTTTAGCTGCTTATTCTGGATAAGCATTAAGTAGGTTGGCTGAGCTGATCTCCAGAAATCTACAATAAAACTGAGAAATATGTCTTGTGGTTATACCTTTGGTGACATTATATTAAAAATGTTAGTTTGTTGTCACCTCTTAGTAATTGGGAAAAATAATTTCCTGAAAATAACAGAAAAGCAACCTGGATAAGTATATGAGTTACTGTGTGTTTCTCCAAACATCCACATTAAAATACTAAACATTTATTCTGGACACAAATATTATGTGTATGTAAAAGAAAAAGCTTTGTCAAACATATTTTTATGATGATGATGCTTCTCTTTTCCTTTTCATTCCTGTTTTCTCGCCTGACAGGGAACTTCTAGTATAAGAATACGGCTGGCTTGACCGCAAAAACTCAGATCCATGTAATTGGCCTTTTCATTTCTGAAGCCAAATTGTCCAGCCATGCAGTTTGTGCTGTTCTAACCTTGACTCCGTAGCTCGCTCTGTCATCTCGCAGCTCTCGCAGCAGCTCTGACAGGAAGGTATCCGGGCTTGTTTCTGACAGGAAGCCACTGGGGCTGCCGCAGAAAGCACTGATTCTCTCCGTCCAGTTTGTTGCCATTCTTGTTCAAATAAGACTCTAACGCCTCCGTGTGTTTTCGCCAGAAAATCCCTTCAAAGTCATCGCACCCGGGAATTTCTTTACATTAAAGACAAACCCCAACAAAAGCGCTTAAGTTTACACTCTACGCTTACTCCTGTGTTTGGTCACGTGCCTATTAAATATCCACAGCGCCCTCTGCAGTGTCGGATGAGGAACTTTTTAGTAGCGTACTCGTCTTTTATTAAATAGAAAATGTTTCCTTTAAAATGTTACCGAATAAATCAATACATCATGAAATATTTTAAACCAACATACTTTCTACTGTATTTTTTTTAAAGAAACACCTAGAAACAGTAATTTAGTTTGTAATTATAATACCACAAGGGAATTTTGGAAGGAATGTATCAATTTAGACCATGTCATTGTAATACAGAAAGCAAAGCATAAAAAAACTAAAGTAGCAATAGCGACATACGATAAAATCCAGTGCAACTTGTATAACAGGATCTATTTTTTTCGTCTGTCATGCGGTTCACACTCCTTAGCAGTTGGTGGCGGTAATGCGTCCTTCACTTGTTTGCCAACCGCCAATAGAACAAAGAAGAAGAAAGAGGAGGGATATGAAAAAGAAGGCGCCAATATTGTGTTGCCAGCGGAGTGACAGTTGATTTTGAATTTTTCAGCGATGACTGAAAACACCTTTCCGCTCCACAATGCGGACGCTATTGTTAATTTCTACCGCAATGAGGTTCTCACCGGCCAGGAGGCCAAACAGTTCACTAAAGGAGACCTGACCCCGGTTCCCAAGGTAAACTGAAAGCTTCATCATTAACATTGCTGTGTTTGACTCTGAGCCGAGACGGAGCAGTGAATGAGTTAATGAGCCGCGGACAAGTTAGTTAGGGTTTCAATATTTGAAACAAGCGTTTACCCCGACTCTAAAAACTGTGGTTGGGTGGGGCCACTGGACACATTTCGACTCGTTTGAAACATGTACACAAAACAATAGCTTCCTTTTGGGTCCTTGGGTCATGTGACTCGCATCAAAGCCGACTCGTGTTACGATGTTAGCTTGACCGTTACCTTCCTGCACAATTTCGTTCGATTCAAATGTCCATTTACAGCTCAGTCTGGAGATTTCTTCCATTGACTCGGATTCCTCCGTTAGAATTTCAAGGCATTAATACAGAGCGCTCCTGGAGATCTTCCCTGCCCACAGCCATCACCATCTACAATAACTTTTTAATTAAATGAGTTATAACATTTAATTTCCCCTTTGGGATCAATAAAGTATTTTTAAATTGGATTGTACATGAAGGCATCTACTATGTGTTGTGGAGAAACAAATTTGGCCAATTTCAAGTTTAGTTGGAGTTTCTTCAAACTTCCGTCTCTCTTCTTAATAAACTGTTACTACTTTTGGGAGGATCGGAGAGAATGTCTTTAGTGCATTTCAAGGTTTTCTTATTGTTTAGTGACTATTTGTTCAAAAAACAAAAATCCAAATACTTATGACTTAAAGGAGATCAAAGTAAATCTTATTTCAACTCAAATAGCCACTTGAGTGGATTTCAGGTTTATACAGTTCTTTGTTGGTTTCTTCCATAGTTGTAGGTAAAAAAAACCTCCCTAAAACCTGCATATTTATACGTGAAACACCTGTCTCCCAAACTGAAATTAAATGACTAATTAAACAAATGACTAACACAAAAATGCATTCTAAACAACTTAAATTAAACAAATATCATAATTATAAATCAACCAGGAACTAAACAAATTAATAAAATAAAAATAATCTAAATTCCAAGATTTAACTGACAGCAGAGAAATGGCTCAAACTTATCTTAATTGTTTATTTTGTTTTCTTGTATTCAGATGCCAGGGTGGTACTGCCGTTTTGAAATCGCTGAGCTCTGCCCAAACTGTGATGTGACGTGTGCTCTATGTTTTTGTCTTTATCTTATTGTGTTGCTGCACTTCTGCCCTCAAAGAATTCACTTTAGGGGGACAATAAGTATAACTTACCAATTGTATTCAAAGACAGTTGATAATGGTATCTGAGAGGTTTTTTTTTTGTGGTTTTTTTAATCCCACTAAAATAAATTTTATAGAGTCGGTTGACAATAGTCACTCCATTGTTGCCAACTTGGCGACTTTCTTGGTATATTTTCAGTGACATCACAGACAAGAAAAAATTGGTATTGGCTAAAGTCGGAATTGGTAGGTCGGGCTTTTTAGTGATTGGTAATGGACGATCATAATTGGCACAATCCTGCTTATAAGCTTATCGAATCACACATCTGTATTGTGCAGTTCTTCTGTCTCATTCTGGACAACAGAGACCAAATGAAACAGAATTCTGTTCCCTAAAATCAGGATGAGCAGAGGACAAAACCGCAGATCTCGGTCTTTGTTACTGATTCATGTTTCAGCTCCTCAGAATCCAGTGTTTTTCTGCTTCTTCGTCTTTACAGCCAGAAGCAGTTCAGACGCTCTACATGAGAATCCTGCATCTCCTGTACCGCTTCAGGCCTGAGTGCCACTCCATGGTGAGATCTCCATTTTACCCGTAAACATTTTGTTACGTTCTGCTTCAACTTTCTATGTAGCGTAAGTCTGAATATTTCACCCCGAGTCACAGCTACGTATTTGCTTTGTTTTCCCACAGGTTCCCCTTTTGGAGAACATCCAGTACCCGGTCTACCATGAGGGTGCTACTGCCATAATGAGTGTTTACACACGCATGTGGGATTTATTTTCTTTAGAATTGTCTTTGTCAAATCTAAAATGTGTCAGTGCAGAAACTAACACTAACATGCTTAAAGTGTAAATTTATGAGACAGCTGAGCTGAACACAATGTTAAGCTCGACTTGTCTGTAAGATCTCACACATATGATTCTTAAAATATGACTTTTTTTTTATCTGCTTTTTTTAATTTTGTTTTGTTTTTTAGGAGGCAGTTTCTGCCGATGTGCCTGGTGTACGACTTTTCATTGAATGACCTTCTGGCTCCAAGTAAGCATATCTTTCTGCAGGCTGCAGCCAATACATTCCAATTCTCTTCCATAACTACAAATTACAAATTAGGAAAACATACATTATATTTTAATATTGATGAATGTTGTGTCAATGATGTAACTTGTGATAAATGACCAAATAAGTTCAAGGCTTCCCCCAAAAAACTTGCCAAGTGGTACAGCAGTCCATCTTATTTTGTGTTAGAAAATGTTGTCAGTTGATAGGAAATATGAAAATATGATTACGTATTGTCAATAATGTCTTCCAATAACTTAGGCTGCGTTCACAATGCAGCCTGAACGTCTTGGGTATCCGATTCATAATGTTCAGGTCGCATTCATCCGACCTGAACGTCACTGATACTTGGCAAATGTCACTATTTGGTGTCTTGATACATGCAAGTGCTAAGAAAAACAACCATGACGGACTGTAATGAGGATTAAGTTGTTAATATGCTGCTCTGGTTGGAAAACGACTTCAAAATCGTAAGGTGCTCCACCGATAGCATCCATGTTTACTTACACAAACACTGAGTTATTCTTCTCAGTGTTCTGTTAACCTTCTTATGGCGGTTAGCAGAACATTGAGAACGCTGACGTTATTCCGCCCTCTACTGCGCATGCGGGACACTTTCAGGTCGTTTGTCTTTTGACAATGAAGAACACATAACAGTTCGCATATGTCTGGAAGTGTGAATGGTCACTGCAAAAAAATAAAATAAATCGTAATTGGGTCACTTCAAGCTGCAGTGAGAACACAGCCTTAATACGAATTGTATTAAAAAATACAATAAAAAATTCTAAGGAATTATTTGCACTTTAGTTTCATCCTAATGAAGTAATCAGCCAGTGTATGTTAAAACAAAGTGTGGTCAAATTGAAGTATACGATTAATTAAAATAAATATTACTTATTATTGACAATGATAAATATTTCTATGCTATATTCTTGGGGTACAAAATTCAGTTTCCTGTGAAGAGAGCAGCGTCTTCTTTTGGATGGCAGCTAAACTACAAAAATGAAAAAGTTCTAAGCTGACATTATTAGTTAATTAATTGGAACTAATTTTAATCTAATTAACAATTAATTAACTTCACAACTTGACTCATTGTTTGCATCCCTCATTTACAAAAAATAAAATAAAAATCTCCACAGAAAATGACATTGGGATTCACTGTAGCTGTAACAACAAAATGGGGAAAATTTCTAAAAGGTGATGTATTGTTTTTCGGGGGACTGTTTTCATGATTAATCTGGTGATAATATTAGTCTTGACCCAAGGTGACCAAGTTTATTATTATTTTTCCAGAAAAACAGAAGACTCTGGTCATTCTGAGTGCCATCATGAACTTTCTCCACTTCAGGAAGGAGAGGATGGTGTTGATGCTGGAAAAACAGGCCAAGTTTGTATGTTCCATCTGATCCATAGTAACACAAATAATCCATTTCATCCATACAGAAATAATTAGTAATGCACTATATTGATAATTGATGTGACAGATGGACATAAAGTAGTGCAGAAAGGTGATATTATGAAGCAGATGTATGGGTTTCAGGTTGTTTCGTAGAAGAGCTAATCTGAAAAGTGTGGCTTTCAGTTTTTTGCTTCAGATCTGTCAGGTGAGTATTAGGGATGGGCAGCATGAGAAGTATATCACAATATTGTGTTCTATTACAGTAATAGTAATGATAGAATATATTAAAATATTTTTTGGTCTTTGGCAAAAAAAGAAAGTTTAAAAGTTTGAAAAGCTGTGCTCATTTTCCATTCACTTTACAATTATATAATACTTTGTGTTGCTCTGTCACATTCTAATCCAGGCTTTTAATAGCAACGTTCGCCAGGTTAATTCAGATTCCTAATAATACTGAATCAACCCAAAAAGCTTTAAGTTTCTTTAAGTAGTAAGTTGAAAGTTTATGTTCGTTTCCCCTGTTGTTAGAGGGCAGACATGGACAAACTGCAGACATACACCAGAGACAACCGGGAAGCAGAGAAGAAGATTGAGCTGCTAACGTAAGTTTTCTGCTGAACATGTTCAGATCTGTTGGGGGGTGCCGTCCAATCGTTGTCTTCAGTGTAAAAGGCAAAAACGTTCCAACACAAACATAAGATGCTCGTCGTCATGTTTGAAACTGTATTGAAAAACGTTTGTCATAAAACCCAAACGGGATCAGTGTGACGTGTTCTGATCCGTCTCATCCTGACCCAGAACCATCCCACCAGAGCAGCAGGCCGAGGCAGACGAGCTGGCTACCGCTCTCTCTGAGCTGCAGGCCACCACCGTGCATGAATACCAGGAAGTGGTAGGCACTGACACGGACACACGGTTAAAGTTGTGGTGTGTGAGTGTGTGTTCAGTTAAAGTCTTACACTGTCGTTTTCCTTTCAGAACGTCAAAAACGCTAACATTGCAGAGTGGAAAACCAAAATAGCAGAGAAGACGCAGAAGCTGGTATGTGATCCGGACTCGTATGTCTAAGCTCGTCAAGTCCTTGCCATGTCACTAAACGTGTACGTGTGTGTGTGTGTGTTTCAGTCCCAAATGAAGGTGGACGTCAGTAACCTGAAAGAAGACATCACCAAACTCAAGTCTCAGATCGTGGAGTCTCCAGAGGAGCTGAAGAGCCAGAAGGAGAAAATGAAGGAAGCTGCGAAGAAAATTAAGAACTCCATAGTAAGTAGGAAAGTGTTTGGTCTGCAAATGTAACTCGATCTTTCCTGCGTTGCGCTGGTTGAAGGATTAACCCATCATGGAGGACGTGTCTCCATTTATTCTGACGAACGACAAACAGAAAACCACGTCATCGGCCTACTACACCAAATTGTGCACAAAATTAAAGTATATAACAATCTAAGCTCAACTCTATAAATCTGTAAGCTGGATTTATTTGGGTGAAAAATAACCAACTTTTTCTGTAGGAGAACATCACAAAAGGTTGGGACCTAAGAGCCCAAATAACTGAACTAAACAATACCACAGAAGAAGAAATAAAGATGAGGGGCGCCTTAACTTAATGTCACATCACAGCGGTTTCTGAAGTGTTTAGTCAAGTATAAGAGCAATCTCGGTAACAAAAGACATAGAAATACAACTCTGGTACAAAATCAGAGCCAATATGTTGGGATTTTTCGCACACCTGTTTTATCTTTTATTTCATTTATTTTTATCTTTCAGGCAGAAACAGACGAGTATGTGGTGGAGATGCAGAACAGGGTGCAGAGTGTGGCCCACACTGAGGCTGAGCTCCAGCAGATGAACAGCCTGCTGCAGGACCTGGAGAGCAGCATGAACAACACCAGGCTGCGTCAGGAAGAGGTACTCATCTCTGACATCTACCAGCGTATCGGGTTTCAAATCCCTTAGCTTCCATCTCTCTTGGAGATGATCTATCTGACTGAGCTGTGTGAAAACATTCGAAGCTAGAAGAGACACGCCTGCAGCCAGAAAACGCCACACTTTCCATATTTTTATTTTCAAGTATTTTTTTTTTTGTCTGTAAAGACATTCTTCCGTTCACATGACAATTCTTGAGTCACTTGTGTTGCTCTGCTGGATGAAACCCTGACAAAACAGTTTGTGGTTGTGGCATAATAAAGTATGAACAGAACAGCTGTCAGAGTGTGGAAATGTGACTTAATGTTCACTGTAGAACACACACAATAGCAATTGGTAAAAGGGAAAGAGTATTTAAAGTTTCTTTTCTTTTCTTATGTTGCATGTTAACAGTACCAGGAGCTGCTGGTTCAAAGTGAGAAGATGCAAAAGGAGCTGAAAAGTCTGTGCAGCGAGGAGGGCCAGCTGAAGCGGGCTCTGGGCATGAAGCTGGATAAGGAGTGCAAACAGAACATCCGCAGGCAGAAGAAGAGAGAGACGAAGGAACAGCACGTCCAGGAAGTGTTGGGGTACCGACTCAAACGTCACGACCCGTAGAATTAGCCTGAGCAACGCGTTCGTTTGACAACCTAACACCAGCTGTTCTCCAGGCAGTGCAACCAAATCCACCAGAAACGCGAGGAGATGGCGGATAAGATCCAAGCGATCACCGGAGAGACCCGTCAGCTGAAGGCCAAGATCAAGAGCCTGAGAGACGTCTGCAGCAAAGAGACGGAGAAGGCCCAGGTACGTTGACGACAGGAGTACCTCCAGTGGTTTAAAGGGGAATCCTTTGCGGGGCTCCAGAGAGCAACCAAATTTCTCATTGGTACTGCGACAAAAATTTTAAATAAAAGTCTGAGATGGCACCGTTACAACCAGTCATTCCAGGAAATAATAACCTGCAGACCAATGACACTCATTCGGCCCACACCTACTGATTCCTCTAAGCGAGTGGTTCTCAAACTCACAGACCGCCTGTCTCGAAATTGGCCCCACAAAAATGCATTGTAACGTATACAATCTGAAATGAAAATATTGTCCTCTTAACTCACTTATTTTGGTCTTCTTTGTTCATTCATGCTATTTGGTAAGTACAACAGGCCACAACAAAATCATCGTCTCCTCCCGGCATTTTGAGTTATTTACAGATTCTCTAAGTGTGGGTTTTAATCTTTCTAATAACGTAAAATACATAAAAATTAAAAGAATAAGTTGTTTTTTCTACAAAGTGTTGTGTGTATTGATAACATTTTTATCAACAACTTCTACTAATTGTATCTATTCTATTTATCTGCTGACACCATAATTTTTAATTGAATAAAAATAACAATAGCTGTTGATGTACGAGCAGAGCATTGAAAGCAGGCAAAATCGTAAACAACAAAGAACAGTTCTCACCAGCTGGGACTTTAGTCCTACCGATCTCGGCACAGAATCCTGTACAGTAGTGCTTCAAGCTTAACTTAGTTAGACAGATTAATCATTTACAAGTCATGCTTCTTTTTTTGGACAGGGATTTTTTTTTTTTCCAAAGTGAACTTGCAAAGTTATCTTGTTGAATGTGATGCAGTTGAAAATTTGGATGTGCCCAGCTTCGCTACATAAAAATGAAAAAAGTTCTGTGCACCAGAGCCCTGCTTCACGGTGGAACATGTTCCTGTTTCCAGGCGCTGTATGACACCCTGTCAACATCAATGGATGGTCTTCACAAGAGGATCGAGATGCACATTACAGACCTGAAACTTCACCAAGATGTCTAACTGTTCCAAATGTCCAACTTGCGTTTTTTCTCTCCTTCTGTCTGTATAGTTTTTTATTTAATAATCTTTCTAAATCAACTTGACTGTCTGCTTGGCTGCTGAGTGAAATAACTTCTAATGCCAACATTTTTTCTTGTCTTTACCCTCTCTCTTTTTGCTAGAATTGTATTTTACGAGAAACGAATAAACAAAATGAATATTAGAAAAGGTTTAATGTGTTTTTGACAAATGTTCAGGTTAAGTTAGGATCAGTTTCCACTCATTAACTGAATACAGAATCACAAGAAGCAATCTGAGGTGAGCCCTCTGGCCCTGCAGTAAAGTCACTTTTCTACATCCTCACTGCTTGGAAAATTACTGACAACTGGTTTTGCTTCTGACCTTCATTTAACCCATGAAGAGTCAACTCATTGAGATTTTAAAACATAATCTCATTTACAAGTGTGTTCTGGTTTGTTTACTATAGTTTGTACATCAACTCATTTGCACACATTTTGGTAACATCAGTTGAAGACTGACAAGACATAATATCTGTCAGAACATGATGGCGTCTTCATGAATGTTTGCCTTGTCATTAAGTGTCAGGCGGTAAATAAAAAGTTACATTAAAACTTGAATTAAAAGTGTCATTATTTACACCCTGACACTTCATGACAACAGTCGTAAACATTTATGAAGACTCCTTCCTGACGATGTCATCAGTCTTGTGCACAGCCCTTCATATAAAGTTGACGTTCTCCGTAAACAACATAGACTTTACTTATAAAAATCCTCGTTTTTTTATTTTTCTATGTAAATGTTAATATCCTCTGGACCAGGAGGGGCTCAGTTGACTCCACCATGCACAAGGTCCTCTTCTGCTCCTTCCTTTGGAAGTGGGATGTGACCTGGACTCCTGTGGGAGGCCTTGCTGACTTTGCCGACTTTCCCCTTGTTCCGCTCATCATGCAGCTCCTTACGTAGACCGTTGATTTCTGTAATAAGAGCCGCATTGTCCTGCAGAAAACAAAGACATTATTAGCAGTTGATTAATATGCGGAAGGTCAGTCTCCTCCACTTTGTGTTCATCTATATATGTTGTGTCTTAAAGGGCTTGGGATGTGATTTTACTACTAAGTAATGTACTTTTATTTCTAATTGAGTAAAAATATATTCAAGTCGTTCTATTCTTACAATTCTTGGGAACTCCACCTTCCTCTCAATCAAACCCACCAAGAATTTCTTTCACCAGCTGCTACTGAGATCAGACCTTCCTATAACGCCCAGTGCAATAAACATGGGGGAAACACTGATCTTTACCGTCATCATCTTGGTGTAGACATCCTCGTGCTCCTTAGCAGATCTGACCAGCTTTATCTGAAGACTGTTAACAATCATGTCCAGGTGGCTACATTGGGAGCACAGCCTCTTCTGAGCATCATCAACTGCACTGCTCCTCTTTGCCTTGAAATAAAAAACACCTGATTGGCTCACGCAGGGTCATCCGGTCTCGCTGATGTTGTCAACAACGTGCAGCAAACCAACACTCGACAAGCGGCTCTTACACTCTCTGTGCCTAAGGCGTATCGGCTGTATATCATCAAAATGTTGTCTTTCAGTTTCTTGGGATCCTGGATGAGGGAGACACAAACCTCGAGGTCTGACCTGACCCGCTCAAGAAGCGTAGTCAAATTCTTCACCTGTACATAGGAAGTTGTCAGATGTAGAAACATCCTCGACCATTTTCAGCTTCAGCAACATCAGTCAGAGAAAAAAATAAATAAAGCCATTTTCCACTGTCATGTTAATATCTTGAATTTAGACCGCTTTTGAGCATTAGCTACATTCTGGATTGGATGCCTGTCTTTTTAAAACAAACTATTTTGGATTTGAAGTAAAAACAAAATGAATTCTGTGTGTGTGTGTAAAACAGGTTTTTATATCCTCGTGGGGACCTATGTCTGTCAACAATGTGGGGTTGTGGGGACCACTGCTTTTTGTGGGGACATTTTCTTGGTCCCCCTGGAGGGGAAATGTTGATTTGGGTTAGGGGTGGTTTGTGATGCTTAGGGGTAGGGTAAGAGTTAAGCTGTAGAAAATGAATAGAAGTCAACGTAGAGTCCCCTCAAGACATGAAATCACGACTGTGTGTGTGTTCTGACCTTTAGCACCTCCTTTTGGATTTCTTTGTCTTTGGTCGTCAGTCTGAGCCTCAGTTCAGATATGGTGACCTTCAGACGAGTGCTGCTCTTGGTCATCAGCATAAGCTCCTCCTCAAGCTGTTGAACAGGGATTATCAATCGTCTGTGACGCAACATGGTTTGTTCATACACGGATGGAGAGAGGCCTGCACAGCTGATTTTGATCACATCGTTTATGGACAACAACTCAATAAATGAAATCAGGTAAATGTTTGGACAGCAATAACACACGGCAGTTATGGTGACTCTACAACGAGTGTGGAGGTGCCAATGTTATCAATATATGTCAGTAACACCAAACAACAAAACCCGGGATTGCAAAGTGTTAGTTAGTTAAAAATGAGTAGTTCCGATTTTTTTTTTGTAAAACTAAAACAGACAAATAAAGCCAAAAAAAATCATCCCTTAAATCTATTGTGTGTCTTTTTTTTAAAGTCAACTAAAATCAATGAGTTAAAACAGCAGCGTGTCTTTTGTAGATGCATGCAGGCAAAACAGAAAATGGTAGATCATGCTGAGGGTTACTTTAATCATGTTGGTGTTAACTACTTCCATCCCATTGAAATATAAAAAGAAAATTAAATAGCTTTACCAGAAAGAAGACTCAATTCTAACAAATAAAAAGAACAAATTCAGGATGAAACTTCACCATGCTGCCCCCTTGCCTGGAGCCAATCTAGAATTGTCTGAGCCCTCTCACGTACCTTTTGTATCCTTTCTGCTTTCCTGTTTATGTCTTCCTGCTGTGGCCTGATCTGCTTCTTCACGTCCTTCAGTTTCAATTCCAAGATGACCTTCAGCGTTTGCAGATCCTGGTTCATAGAGTCCAGGTTGGTTATAATTTTGTCCTGCGTGAGAATGGGCAGAGGTGGACTGTTTACTCTGTGATCCCACTACTGTTAGTTCCCCGTTTACCCAAGTTTATTTAATTCTGTCTTCTTTTGGTGTGCAAAGCTAAACGCCTAATTTGAAATGAAAAGCACGGCGAGACGCTGCTCCTCTGTCACCTTTTCCTGGCTGGACTTTCTATATTTGGAAATCTGTCTCTTCAGAACACAAATATCGGTGTCCAGAGTCTGGATGAACCCCATCAGAGTCTGGTGCTCCTTCTTCATGGAGGTCATGTCGTTGAAGTGGTTATCGATCTGCCTCTGGAGACTGTGGATCTGCCATTAAAAAGACACTGTCATCTTTCCGGGTAACTGACACCAGCAAAAATAAACAAAATTTAAAAACAGCTTGAAAATCTTTGGTCACCTTTTGTTTCATCATGCCGCTGTTTCCCCTCAGCTTGGCGAAGGCCTCTTTCTCTGACTGGAGTTGCTTCTCGTAGTTGTCTTTCACGGTGTGGATCTTCTGGCACTCTTTCTCCGCTGCCTGTCTCATGGTTTCTTCATACTCTCGGATCCGTCGCTCAGCCTCCTCCTGACACTGTAAATGAGACAAAATGGGCAAAAATTCAGAGGTGCGTCGACGAAGCGAGCGGTCCCGGACCTCTGCCGCTTTCCTTCTCATTCTTTCGGACCTCATTAATTTGTTGGGTCTTCACTTGCAGCTTGGCCTCGAACATCTGCGTGACCTCGGCCAGACTCTGAGTCCGGCCCTCCTCTGCAAGCGACAGCCGCGTCTCATACTCCTCCTGCATTGCTTTGTGCTTCTGGAGGAGGTCTTCATACTTTTTGTGCTCCGCAGTCAGCTTGGAGGTGTAGAATTGCTCTGTGTGGGATTGAAAATATTCATCAACTTCTCTTTGAGCTCATGCAGAAAGCATTGGATCGGTGGTGATGTCGCCCCCCGTTGTCCTACCTAGATCCTTCAGGTCTTCGCAGTGTTTCACTTCAAGTTCTGTAGAATTCTGCTGTGTCTCTTGCTCACACAGCTCTATTTCCGTGCTCAGGATCTATGAATGTAAGAGTTTCAAAAAAGTATTTTTTTTAAGCAAGAAATTTTGTAATCTATTTATTACGGTATCGTACTATTATTTATTTATTTATTTTTTACCACAATCAGAGATGATGTTGGATACTTTTCAGTGAATGTTTTTACCATTATGAACTTGCAAAAGTGCTCATACCTCTTGAGCATTTTCACATTTTTGTCACATTACAACCAGAAAACCCAAAGGCTTTTTACAAGGCTAGAGCAACACCAAACACAGAATAATTGTAAATATTATTCGTTTTTCTATGATCACGTTTTGGTTCAGAAAGGACTCGGTGTACAGGAAGTTTGGCAGGGCCGAATTCAGAGCAACCCTGGGAGAAATCTTAAGACTTGAGACTTTGGTTTAGATCCGCTAGTGATCTCTAGCGGATCACTAGCGGAGCTGCACTGACATTTTGTAGGAGGACTTCGACGGCAATGGAAATGATCAATTCCCATTGATAATTTCCATCTAATCTGAGCTTGAGCTGACTATCTATAATAGAGTATCTTTCAAAGATACTCTATTATATCTATTGCAAATGATATAACTATCATTTGCCGTTAACGACAATCGCCCCACTGTTGCTAACTCAACACCTTTCTTTCTATATTTAGCGACATTTCAGATTAAAAAAATGGTATCGGCCAAAATCGGAATTGCCAGCTCAGGCTTTTTAAAGATCGGTAATCGGGGATCAGCTAGAGAACTACAATTGGTGCATTGCTACTCGTAAATGTAACTAATGTTACACCAAACACTATTCAAAAATGCTCTACAAATGAAATTGAGTGGCTTGACATTATGTGCTGCTTTAAGCAAAACAACAATCAGCCTAAAATTAAGTTTTTCCATACAGTGGCTTATTTATATATATATGTATGTACAGTATATATGTAGAAATAGATGCACACGTGTCTGACCGACAGCAGCAGACCTGCTGTGTTGTTTTCAGAGACTTGATTTCCTCAATGAACTTGTTTGAGAGTTGTTGGAGCTCCTCTTTCTTGTTCATCTCTTTCAGGCAGAGTTGGTACTCGTTCTCCAGGTGCAGTTGCTCCAGCTGCATCTTCAGCTCCAACATGTTGCGAGCCTGAAACAAACACGAGATTTTTCAAAATATTTCAGCTGCACCTCCAGCAAAATTTGTATTACCTTCTGCTCTCCTATGACTCAGGATGTTTTGTTTTCCATCTAGATATTATGTTTTAGGGTTTCTGATGTTCGGTAGTACTTGACCATTTTAGCCAATGTTTGGCTTTTTGGCAGTTTTCCAGATTGATGAGCCATGTACCTGTTTGAACTCCAAACACACATCTAAGCTGGTATGTGATGAGGCTGATATTGAGCTTCTGGGATGGATCCGACTTTAAGCATAAGCACTAGATTTAAAAGTCGGATCAGTGCCAAGAAACCAACCAATTCCACAAATATTTGGCCAAAAACGTATCTGGTTAGAATAATGCTCTAGACACTAGTTCACCATTGCAAAAATGTGCATAATAGAGGTCAACTTCCCAACAGACCCTTTCCTCCAGATCAGCCTTTGTAACAAGAATCTCTTCGGTGTGGACAATCTGCCTGCTGCTCCTCAGACTTTGACCCTTTTCATCAACGATTTTGGATATCAACAGGCAGCCATCTTCGGACGCCGTCAGCAGGAACTGATCGTCGTACGTTGTCACCATCTGCAGACATTCGTCGGCGGCATTTGTAACACATTACATGACGGTTGAAATGGTCAATTACTTCCGTTTAGAAATTGATTAATTTTTAACTAACTGACATTAATTTACCTTTTAATTGACACAAATGTAGTTTTTTTACATTAAGATTTCAATTAAAGTCGTTTTTGCCCAAAAGCTGAATTACACTGACCGTGATTCTATTTATAAAAGCACTGAAGAGGATGGAGCAGGGGGTGCATACCATTTACAACCTGAATGAAGTTTAAATGGTATTCACCCCCATTTATAACTTGTGTGTGTGTGGTTATTCTACCACCCCTGCCCACACAAACCCACACACACACACACACATGCACACGCCCACACACCCCTTCTTCAAGTCAGACAAAATTGGTGTCAAACGTTTGTGCTACATTGATGCAGCAAAAATTTCGGTTTGTGCCGGTATCATATTAAAGATACTAAGAAATGTTTCCACAGGTCAGGAAAGGTCAATCAGACCCCACACTTTCTTCAAATTAGAAAAAATTGGTGTCAATCAACTTGACTACGTTTGTGCAGCAAAACATTTTGGTTTGTGCTGCTTTGGCTTTGAAGATATTTATGAAAGTTTAAACGTCATTTTGATTTTTTAAGAGTGGGGAGGCTGGTTGACCTTTTGACCTTTAAATTCTCACTAATATATCCAAAGCCAAAGCAGCACAAACAATTTGCTGCACAAACATAGTCGGTTGACACCAATTTTGCTAGATTTGAGGAAGGTGGGGGAGAGGTCTGGTTGACCTTTAGTGAGTTCTGGATTTCTTTCTTCTTGATATCTTTAAAATGATACTGGCACAAATGAAAAGTTTTTCTGCACAAACGGATCACAAACCAATTTTGTCTGATTTGAGGAAGGGGGGTGGGGGAAACTTCTCCCAGGGTGTGTTTGGACTCACCCTGGTGACGGGGCCGCAGTGAGCCTCCTGTGTGATCCACTCCTTCTGATCAGGTAAGGGGTATTTCACGGCTCTAACGGTTCCGCTGGTGGTACCGGTGAAGACGACCCTGCCGGACCGAGACACGGCAAGAGCGGTGTGAGCCACCGCATCAGCGGGAACCTCCCTCAGCACCTGTGGAGTCAATTTCCAGTTTCAAATCACTTTCACTTCACACTCTCCAAAGTTTGCGGAAAACAAATGTTGCTGTCGCCGTTCTCCTCCCTGCCTGGCAGTCCTGAATCTCCTTGAGGATGAGGTCCGTTCCTACAGCCAGGACCGTCTTGAAGTTCCAGGAGAAAGCCGCGGCGGAGTAGCTGCAGGCCTTGAGCACACTCTCAAACTCCAGCTTCCCGTTGTGGGTGTTCCACTCGTACACGGCTCCATCCGTCCCACAAGACACCAAGCGGCTGTCGTCCAAGCTCCACTCGACGGTCCGCACCTGATCAGCGAGAAAAACCGGCAACTGGATCAGTCCCACGTTTTGGCTTTGGATCCGACAGCCGGGTCAGCCGTCTGTTCGTCGACATTGACTCACCATCCCAAAGTGGCCGTTCAGATTGAGAATGTTCTCAAACGAGGTGAAAGAGTAGATGCGAATAAGGCTTCCGTCGACAGTCGCAAACATGTGGCCACCGTGGCTGAAGGCGCACTGGAAGAACGAGGAGGACGCAGGTTGAGACAGGATGTGCGCTGGAAGACGCGGGTTCCAAGGTTGCTGCTCGCAGAGCGAGTACAATCACCTCTCTGCAGCCGGGCAGCGCGAACTCTTTGAAGGTACAGATGTCGTCGATGAACAGGTTCATCAGCCGGAGTTTGTCTGAAAAGCCCACCAGCACAAAGAGGCCCGTGGGGTGCAGAGCCACGCTGAACGCCTTCTCTTGAAACTCTTTGTACAACTCCAACTCTCTTTAGGAGGGGAAAAAAAAGACAATGTGAACTGTCATCTGAAGAGCTAAGGTTCAACCGGTTAAGGTGAACTTTAGTGGGGGGTTTTTACAAATGTTTCCCTGTCAGGTTCATCTCTATGATGTAAATCTGTGGTGTGTTTTCACTTAACATTACAGGAAAAACAATTTACAGTCATTATGAGAACTTGCTTTTCACGTTTTGTTATAACCATAAACTTCTGTGTGTCTTCTTGGGATTTTCTGGGTCAAATCGTATATTTGCAAACATGTACATGAGAAAATAAATATATGTTGCAGGACATCATGATGTGTGGCTTGCCGTCTGAAGTCAAGATGGCTTAATATAACACGACAATGGGCACAGCTACCTGAAGAAGGACGACATCTCCCAGTGTGTGTTTCAGCGATGGGGATTTTGCTGACATCACTGATTCAAATGAAGTGTATGGAGCTAAATTGAGGCCATAAAGTTTGTTCAGAGGGTGATGGTGGTGGTGGTGGGGGGGGGATGAAATTCAAAGAAAACAATTTGAAACTGAAAATAAAAAAAGTTTGAAACAGAATTTTTTTTCAGATTCAAACTTTTTGCTCAAAAGTTTGAATTTGAAAAGGTGTTTTTGACTTTCTTTTCAATTTCAATTTTTTTTTCAGCAAAAATCTTTTTTCCCAACGCTTATTGTCATTCATTAAGTCGTTTGATTTTATCAGATTTCTTATTCCTTTTCCCCCCTTTTCCTGTTTTATTTTTTCTTTTTTTGCACATTGCATAGCTTAGAGACTCAGTATTCTGACTGCAAGTTAAAGTTAAGTTGTAAGAGAATGTTAATAAATGGTTTTGAGATAAGTTGTTTATGCATATATTCTGTGTTTGGGAACATCAGTGCATCCTTCAACTATTATTCTTTAATGGCACTTTAATAACCAACTACAAATATTATTATTATAATAGACCAATTGTATTAAATGCTATATAAAAATATAAAGAATAAACCTTTTATCCACTTCACCATGCTCCATGTTTTCATGTTATATTAGTTAATCGGCAGAAGACACTGTGATTTTTACTGTTTCGTAGTAAAATACATTAAATTTGTGATTGGAAAATAACATAATGTAGAAAAGCTTAAAGAATGTGAACAATTTTAGAAACCCCCACTAGGTTTATTTACTTTTTTTTTTTTTTTACCATGAACTGCAGGAATTTACTGCCGTTCTTCTTGAAACACTGAGGTCACAAGAAGAAAAGGGAACAAACAAGGAACCTGCAGGAAAACCTACTTTGTCTCGTAATTCCAAATCCGTACGGAGCAATCCAAAGAGCTGGTGGCCATGAAGGGCTTACGGAGGCAGACGGACAAACCGGTGATGGAGTCAGAGTGGAAGGGCTGGGACAAAAAGTCAAAATGTAGTTGTTCCTCCTGATGGACAGAAAACAGCTTACATCAACTTCAAAAAGGTTTAAATCGACACCTTAGATAAGTAAAAAAGATAGTAAGACATCTAAGTTTAGAGGACGTGCTCCACGCAAAAGCAGGTCGAAAACATAAAGTTGCAAAGTGTGAACTGTTAATCTGTTAGGCTGTGCTAATAGCAGCACCCTCTTCATTTCAGCAGATGAAAGATTAATGCTGTACAGTTGGCCTCGGTCTGTGCTGACAGCCAGCGTCTCCTCTGCAGGACTCATGCACATGGTGTCTATCTCCTGACACTGGGCTGGAGCTGAGTCATTCCTGGCTGGAGTTGGAAGAATCTGGCACAAAAAAAAACAAACTCATGAAAATGTGATATCCATAGCCTTGTGAATATTATCCTATATACATAGTCCTACTTACATTCACTCAGTTACTTGAGTAACTTTTTTGAAAGAATTTTTTTATTTTTTACTGCCCTGTACGTTTTACTTTAACTTGAGTAGTTTTATTATGAAGTATCTCTGCTATGAGTAAAATTTCTGGATTCTCAACCCCCTGAATGAAGAACAAACATGTTTTAACCCTCCTGTTATGTTTTAAAGTTAAAAAATGTTTCAAAAATAGTTGGAAGTATTTTTTTTTTTTTTTTTTGCATGAAGCTTTTTCTATTTGCCTTAATAGGTACACTCTACATATACGTTTTTGTTTTTGTTAAAGTTTCATGAGTTTTTCATTGAAAGAAATAAATAAACTGACTTGGAAATATTTTATTTTGCCTGACTGTTATTTTTGTTGCTGATATGAACTGTTGTCAAAACATCAACATTTCAACATCATGTCATATTTAAGTTTGTCTGATGATGCAGTTTTTAAGTATTAAGTAACTGATATTTTGATCAGTTACTCTGTACTTGAGTAGACTTTTTTTTTACCAAATCTCTCGGTATCATTTTTGGCTTCTCTGCCCGCCTCTGGCTATCAGTCATATTAAAATTCATAACTGGGACATTTACCCGTATCTCTCTGCTTTTCCTGTAGATGTCCTCATCTACCCTTTTCAAACAGGCAGACGGTGCCGGGACCGGTGGAGCACACAAAACCCTTGGAGTAGGACAGGATGGCGGTGATGGAACTCTTGGTCACGCCTTCCGTCACATTCCCTGCTTTGATTCGTCTTACTTCCAGGTTCCTGCGCAGCAAAAGTGGGAGCATTATGGGCAAGTCGGGCGAAAGGTACAATCAAAAGTATGGAAATGATCTGTATGATGAAGGCTTTCATAGAGGACATGCTGACTGACTGCCCCATTCAGCTTTTTTGAAAGTTTTCTTTCATAAAAGGATAAACTGTTGGATGTTTTTATATTTCTCTATTGATCTCTGGATGATTTGGTCCTGTTCTAATGCTTGATCAGATGCTGCTGCCCAGCCAGCATACTTAGGTGGGCCCCATATGGGGAAAAGGAGAGCAGACAATATGGGTCCCACATGGATTTGTCCGCAGTTTCTATGGTGGCCCCACACGGGTTTGCCCATGTAGGGGCACCAGCCTACACGGGCCTTACATGGCAGTGGCCCTATATAGGCAAACCCGTATGGCGCCACCATGGAAACCGCTGACAAACCCATGTGGGGCTCATGGCTTTCCCCATATGGGGCCCACCCACGTATGCTGGCTGAGTGGATTCCAGTTTTCTTTGTTCTGTCCACAACAGGCTTGCCTCAAAACTGTCAAATGATACTGGCTGTCTCTAAGCAACATCCGTTTTAGAGGAATAACAGATTCAATGGCCAAAACCAGAAACAGTGCTTCAAAAAATATGCAATTTGTTTCAATACGTTAAAGTGTCTAAATAAAAACACAGTAAACCGATTGCAGGCTGCCCAGTGGCGCAGTTGGTAGAGCTGTTTCCTTGCAGCAAGAAGCTTCTGGGTTCGATTCCCGGCCCGGGTCTTTCTGCATGGAGTTTGCATGTTTTCCCTGTGGGTTCTCTCCGGGTACTCCGGCTTCCTTCCACAGTCCAAAAACATGACTGTCAGGTTAATTTGCCTCTCTAAATTGTCCCTAGGTGTGAGTGTGTGTGTGCATGTTTGTTTGTCCTGTGTGTCTCTGTGTTGCCCTGTGACAGACTGGCGACCTGTCCAGGGTGACCCCGCCTCTCGCCCGGAACGTTAGCTGGAGACACCAGCAACCTCCCGACCCCAGTAAGGAAAAAAGGCCGTCTAGAAAATGGATGGATAAACCGATTGCTACACTAACATTGAGGAGGAATGGCGTCTTCCACATAACTAGAAAGAAGCAATGTCCGTTTCTTTAAGGACACCTTTGAATCCATCCGTGTAATCTAAAAAGTCACATGCCAATAAATCTGAGCAGGTTGAAAACGGTAATGTATGTTACGATTGACACAACATAGATGAAGGTGTAGTTATCTCATCTTGAATGTCAACAAAACAACAGTTCGGGTCCCGTCCTCGGTTCTGGTCTTTCCACCGCAGTGATTAAAAAAAATGACAGTCAGATCACAGAGGGTTTTATTTCAGATATGGATTTCTGCATGAGCTGTTTCACGGCCTTATTGCTTAGAGTGTTTTGGGGGGAAAACGTCTGATTTCATTTGTTATCAGTTAACGCAGGTTATTAACATGTACAGATTAATGCCCACCAATAGTTGTTTGCCAGCCGCAAAAAAAAAAACTAAAGATGAAGACGTGTTTTATATGCCACAGAGTGGTGACAAGTGCTGCTCACGGCGAGACAGAGTATCCAATCGGTTCACAGGCTTTTCTGAATTAATATTTCATTGGAAAAATGAGCTGCAAAGCCTTGATGAATCAATATTTTCACCTACACCGATTGCAGAGCGGGAACCAGGCAAAGTAGGCCTTGATAACTTTAGTGCTAGTGAGCGCTAACTACCACAAATATCAAAGAGGGGGAAAAAAGAAGGAAAATAAAAAGGCTAAAAAAAAAAAAGATATATTTTTTTCCCTGATAATATTTACAAAATAAACTTTATTAATTGAAAATTCCACATCACAAATTAAAAAGTATCATTCAATTTTCCGATCTGACCTGTGGTTCTGGCACTGCGCGGCTTCAGGGGCCATCTTGATCTCCCTCCTCACGTCTCCAGACTGAGACACCAGCAGCCTTCCCGTGTCCGTCCCTGCTATGACCCGGTCTTCCGACACCCAGGTGTGACACAGGACGTTGATTGTCTGCACCTTAGCAATGCTGTTCTGTTTCAGGTGGCCTTCTGAGTACCGAAACAGCTTGAATATGCCTTTGCCACTCACACAGACCTGCATGTTGTTGTGAGAACTGAAGCTGATCTGGCGAGACCAAAAAATAAAAAAAATAAAAAATACCATCCCGGCACTCCATGTATGAATAATGAAGGTGTGACTGACTCACCTGTGAAATGGGATTGTTAGAATTGGTTGTCATCTGAGTTGCCAAGACTTTGTTTTTCTTCCAAATCCAGAAGACCAACAGCCACTCCGGGGCCCCGCTTTGGCCGATAAGGTACTTGGAATCAAGAGAGAAAGCCAAGCACAAGAACTCCTGAACCAGAAAATCTCCTGTGGTTAGAACGTTTCTCTTCATGCCATTTTCCTGGTGAAGGTCGAACACGGTGATGGAGGCCTTCTCCGACACGGCCAAGTAGCGCTGGTTTGGACTTAGAGCCAAAGCACGTACGCCAGGACTTCCCTCTAAACCTGAATGGGCACACAGACAACGGAAACCAGTAGAAGAGCATTTATTGCAGGTGAAGCATAGAGGTTACTGCACGCTTCTCTGATTTTATGTAATGTGTGTGCAACTACACACACATATCCACATAATGTATGTCCACTTGCCTACAGCCAGGCCACTTTAGCAAACGAAACACGATCAGAATGGGCCGATTTTGTGTATGATTTTTATTACGTAAAAAAAAGTACGTATTTATTAAATAAAAAGTAGCCATCCAAGAAATGACTCAAGTAAGAATAAAAAAGTATCCAATTATTAATAATTAAATTTTTGAAAATTACATCATCAGACTTACCAAAATATAAACTTATGTGGGAATATGTCGGAAGAGACAATTCAAGCAACATGCACTTGTCAGGCCAAGTTCAAGGAATCTGAACTAGCATTTATTGAAGTACAAAATTATTTCATGAAGCAGCTTGACGAGATGTTTGATGTAAGTAATCAACTAAATTGTAAACTTAAACAACAGCAAGCTCTGATTAGAAAATTACGCTCAGAAAAAAGGAAACACAAAAAGTCCATGGCTTCTGCTCAAATTCAGAAAAGAGCTGTTTCAACACAGACCGAGATGGATGTGCCAGAAAAGAGTTGTCACTTGAAACCAGTTTCTAAAACGAGTTCTACACAAACAGAGATGTTTTTATTGCTAAGACCCTCTGAAACACCACTGAATTGTCGTCATGATCTGCAGACCAAACTATTCAACAGATCTACGGGTGAGAAAGGGAGAGAGGCAGCAACGACAGCTGCCTCTGAATTGGAAAACGTCAACGAGGATAAAGTTTCTATACCAGAAACAGTTCCGGATGAGACAAATACCATCAGAAATAAGATTAATATGACTGAATCAATGGTCTCTAGCCACAAGACTCAAACAAAAGAAGTATTGATCGCCAAAGACGAAGCAGAGTATGAGAAACAAGAGAACGGGGACCAGCAAGATTAAAAAAAACATTGAAGAAACGTAAACATAAGAAGAAAATAAAGTCGACAAAGAAAGCTCCACTGGAAACTGTGGTAAAAAAACAGGAGGCAGGTCAAAACTTGATCAAAAACACTACGACGTCAAAAACGGATTTAGGACAAATACAAGAGCTGCCCGAGACAGTTTCAGAAGATGTAATGGGTGAGATTGATGCCGTTTCCAGAGAAGGGGAGAGTGGTGTAATAGAAAAACAGGGAGCATCCCTTCCACACATCAAGGTGACAGTGAAGGAAAATATAATTCAACCAACACCCCAACAATCACAAACACAAGCAGCTGGACAGCCAGCTGAGCAGGAGAATATCAATATAGAGAGCCCCATGAAAAAGATGACTCTATGGCGACGATTGAAAAAGGCTTTTGACTCCGTCATGCATGAGGCAGTTCAAAGAGAGAGCTAAACACCATCCAGCATAGAAATCAATTTGTCTCCAGCATATTACAAAAAACAAGTATTAGATTTAAAAGGGGGGTGGGGCCACGTATATTTTGGGTGATTGGCGGGAATTGGAAAAAGAGCTACGATTGTTGTTCATTGGACATTTGAGACAATATTAAAAAGTCAGGACTGCACGGTGGGAAATGTCTCCCCGTGTAGGTGTGGGTTCACTCTGGGTGCTCCAGCTTCCCCCATGTTCAACAACATCAGCACTCATGTTCATCCATTGTAAGATTTTTATTTCTAATTCTAAACAGAAACTAAAACAACCACATTTATTTAGTAAAGGGAGATTTAGAGAAAGAAACTGTAAAACAACGTGGAACAAAAAGAGCCAATTTGAAATCTAAACCGATATAAATTGGGAAAAATTATGAAAACTATAAATACACAATTTTCATAAATTATATATATTATATATATATATATATTCATATATATAAATTTATCTATCTATCAAAATAAATATATATATACATATATACCTGTATGTATGTATGTATGTATGTATCAAACTAAGTATATACTATAGTATACAGTATACTGTGGTATACTGTGGTGAACTATAATATACTATGATGTACTATAGTATACTATGTTACACTATATACTACAGGGGGGATTATATTAATCCCCCCCTCCCTTATTGATATAAGGAGGGATTGATATCTATATCTATATACATAACAATATCTCTCTCTTGCTCTCTCTTTCTCTCTCTTTCTATAATCCAATCTCTTTTATATGATGAAGTGAAGTCTGCCATAGGATTAGTTTTCATCTGGAGTGGTATATTACTTTTCTTCAGCTGTATCATTATTAACCCTGATAATAACAACGAGTTAAATGTGTTTACAATGTTTTACAATAACACATTGTAAACATAATTAACTAATAATATTTTCATGCTTCCTTTCAACTTCAGACATTTTTTTTAAAACTCCAAAACACGGTAGACTACAGGATGATGCCCCAGCATCCCAAACACCAGACTTAGCAGGTTTTCTGGGAGAAATCCTTCGTCAAGTAAAATATGTGTGAAATAATTTAAATATAGTAAAGATTTATTTTTTAAATTCATTTATTTGAGGTAAAAGTACATGTATTTGATGGCTACATCTCCAGTTTTGTAAAAGAAATTCTTCTGTTTGAGTTCAAGGACTTTTAAAATGTATCAAGTTTTGGCATGTTTGGCTTTCCCAACGTGCCATTCAGCTCCAAATGTTGCAGGTCAGACCTTTACTTTTACACTCTACTGTAGCAGTTTAAATGAACTCAGTCAGAAGTTGTCAATGGCCAATACAAACATATTGCAAGGACAATAAGATAAAAAAGTTATGTAAGTTTTAGGAATGCATTTTTCTTTTTGAACAGACCTAATTTAAGAGGCAAAAGTGTTAATCATTCCCTGCTGTTTTAGTCAGCAGGGGGTGCCATATTTTTCTTCTCTTTCTTTTTTTTTTGTCTCCACTGCATCTTGTAACTATAGCTACTACCCAACTCTGCATATTTGCCAACAACCATGTGTAGTGGTAACATTTCATCTGGCTCATAATCATACTAACATACTCTTAGTATGGCATTTTCACCGCCATAAATGTGCTGTGAAAATGAAGAAAGTACAGGTTTTGTGGCGACCCAATGGCGAAGATGAAGTGAATTATTTACATGGATTTATTGAGGACTGATTCATTTTTCCATTTGATCAGATTGGCCTGGATTGTATTTTTTTTTCCCACATTAAAATACAAAATTTTGTATTTACTGAGGCTAGTTTTGAATATACAGAAATGTGACTGTTCAATCAAACGTGACTGCTTGACCCCAGCATGGTGAAATGATGCCCTGGATGTTCAAATGCAGAGGAACATGAGGAAAGCAATCCCCCCTCGGTCATAGCGTACCTGGAATGAAGCGCTGCCGTCTTTTCACGGTGTCGTGGATCACACAGCTGTTCCCGCTGGGGAACACCACCGTTTGCTCGTCAATAAAACACAAATTGTTCTTCACGCCTTTCCGGAGGCCGAAAATACAATGGGGCTGACATAACACGGTCGACATCGCGTTGAAAGCTGCGGACAAGGTTTAGAAAGCGTAAAGCTAGCAAACGAGGGAGGCGAACGAGCACAACCTACAACCTGCAGGTGTCCTCGTGCAGTTTGTCATGTTGCTAGGCGACGTGTCAGATCCCACAATCACCCGAAAACAACTTCTCATCATCTGTATTTATTATTCCTGTATGTTCAGATATGTCACAACTCAGGAACGCAGCTATTTCTTTTTCATTATTGTTATTGCCTCCATATTTTTTTTTAAACTACTGGATTTTTTTGCAATTGCCAAGAACTAAATACTTAAAATGTGCGCATTATGGAGCGCGTGAAGCGCAGGCAGTTGAATCAATGATATATATTTTTTTGTTTTCTTTTTTGATAGGAAAACATTTTATATCAAATAATAACATATATTTTTTTTATTTTATAGGCACCTCTAGACAATCTTAAGGTCACTCTGCATTATGAACAACAAAAAACAAACTTAATACATGTTCTCTTCCAAAGGTTTATCTGAGAAGTTTGGGTCTTTGATGTTGTGATGTTCTTGCCATGTCTTGCACCATTAAAACTGACCTGGATCTGTTTGTTTTAAAGCCTATTGTGACTCTTGAGGTGCAAGAGTGAACAGCACTTTGTCTACATAAGGAAAATTACATATAATACATTATCTCTGCAACAAACTGTGCAAAGATTCTGAAAGAGGGGAAATCCTTGATTCCATAAGTATGACTGCGGTCTGGTGATTCCGACGGCTTACAACCAATCTGGAACTTTCTGTAACAACTTTTGATTCTCCTTTAACACGTGACATGGCTTGAAGACATGCGTTCAAGAAATCTAAAAATGTCCGTAAACCGTCAGCATCATCTGAGCCTATTAGTAGACCTTTCAGACAATTTGCCTCTGAAAGCTCTTTGGACAATAAAGACTTGACCATAACATCAACGTCAAGTCTTTGCCATTCTTCATTACTGCTATAAAATCCATTCCTCCATCCATTTTCTAACACCCTTGACCCTTAGTGGGGTCAGGAGGTGCTGGTGCCTCTCCACCCAACGTTTCGGGCGAGAGGCTCGGTCACCCTGGACAGGTCACCAGTCTGTCGCAGACTGCTATAAAATGTTCAAGACAATTTTTTTTTTGCTGGACCTGCGTCCTCTTCACCTTTTCATTGGGTGAAGCTTGTCAGCAGACATGCCTTTGCAGTGAAAGACGTCCTCCATTCATTACAGGTAACTGGGTCTCTGCTGAAGACGGTTGGCATTGGTACTTGGATTCTGTTTATGGCTGTACTATTGTTGAATAGCGTGACTAACTGGGAAATCTCTGTAAGACGTGCTGGAGAGACTTGAGGGTTTCAATAATTTGTTAGGGTTTGGGGGGTTTGCCTCATTCCTTTGTGGCGACAATGTCATGGACAAGCCAGTAGGGGGCGCTGAGTGTCAACTTCATATTTCTAGTTTTCTTCAAAGGACATTTAAGATCAAAACCCACACCGGAAAGAGGACACAAATACAAAAGCAAAAAAATAACTAGAATTTAGAAAATTAAAGATTAAATGAAAATAAAACTGTACTAAATCAAAGTAAGTCCAACCTCAGACACATACAGCTATTTAAAAATCAAGACTTCAAATAAAGAACCTAAAACTCCAAGGATGCTAATAGGAGCGAGACATGAGGCTGCGCTGAAAAAAACCTGCAAACCAAACCAAAGGAGAAGAAAATCCAAGGCAAGAAAACAAAAATGGGAAAAACAAATTTGGAACAGAAGGTGAGGAGTGGAGAAGCAAAACAGCAGAGTCTGACTTCATGACGACGGCTCCATTACATTGGACACGTCACTGCTTCGTTTTAACGTGTCGGATTTCAAAATAAAAGCGCCATGAGCCGTGAGCTGCTGCGGGTAGTTTGGTCACGCTTCAGTAGAGATAACAGCGTCTAAGGGGAGAGTTTTTTCTCCATCAGCGGTAGCTGGATTGAAGCCAACAAAAGAAGAAAAAAGAAAAACAAAGAATCCTTTGAAATGAAACGCTCACACGGTTCTGTAAATAAAACGAACCACCACTTTTTGTTGATCAAACAAAATTTCTAAGATTTGTTGGGCATGCACATCCTTAAGGACCTCCATGAACTTAAGTCAACTTTAAAATCTTTTCCATAAGAAAAAAGAAAAGCAAACAATGAATAAGTGTGTAGAAACATCAACATTTAATCAACAATTTATCCAATAAATCGGAAAATTTAGCTTTTAAAGCTAAAAGATCGTTAATAAGGTTGGTTTACAATATATATATACATATATATACTGGAGACCAACTTCGTTCAGGTCTCGTTGGTCCGTGAACCCAGAGGCTGGTGGTCCTGTTCAGCAGGAGACAATGAGGTTATGGAGTGACTGCTGACTCTGGGCTCTCTGCAGACGTCCATGAGATGAAAGGATCTTGCAGGCAGCCAGTTCGTGGTAAAGAGCGCTGAGCACCTCTAGGATGTGCGCTTTGCCTGTGAAGAAGATGGGAGCAGGCGCACATTTACAAGCAGACCGACAGAAACTTGACACAGGTCCCTCGCTCTGTCTAACACTAAATGTCGCTGTCTCATTTTGCAGAACTCGTAGCGTGTTTCGGCCGCGCGCGTTCCACTCACCGTGCTGTGGGTCACTGCCAGACTCCAAAGTGCTGAGCAGCATTTTCCCCAGGGACCTTCGGGAGACATTCTGCAATAAGACGGCGACTAGTTTCAGCAGGATGTCGGGTCATTAAAAGACACTTTAAAAGAGAGAGAAACATGACCACACACACACCCACACATGTGCAACAAGTGCTATAAATGTTCTCATTTTCACACTGTTGGGATTACGAGGCGCAGGCCTAATCAGAAACGTCGGAGGACAGAAAAAAAGGAATTACAAGCACAGAGGAAAAAAACCCCCCAGCAATTTTCACATTTATGTCACTAAATGTGGTATTATTTACAAGTCGTCTCATCTTGCAGATATTTTTGGAAGGTGTTTTTGATTATTGATCAATAATCCTATTTTATGTTCTCGGTTTTCATTAGTGAGGCAGACAGAATGGCTGACCTTCCCTTTGGATAAAACTCATAGTTTCAGTGGATTCCATTATCCTGGGTTAAGCCTAAAAGTTTTCACACCTCTGGCCATTTTAATGACAATGTCGATTTATTTATAAGGCACTTTAAAAACAGCTATGTTTGAAGTTCTCTTTCATTTTGACTGCAATGTTTGACAGTTTTTAGTTTCATAAGGTTTATTGTTTTTTTTTTAATTGTAAGAAACTGATTTGGAAAATTGTTCTGGTTTTGTTTTGTTATTTTTATGAATTATTGTCATCTCAGATTTACATTTAACTTAATATTCTCGACTCATTTTTTAAAAATATTAAATGATTCATGATTTGATCAGTTACACAGTACTTGAATAGACTTTTTACCAAATACTTTTTTAATCTTTCTTGGACGGATACTCTTTACTTTTTCTTGTGTAAAAATAGGTTGAAGTATCACTACTCTTACTTGAGTACAATTTTTAGACAGTACCAGGAACATTGATTAGATTAGAGCCATATGTGTGCACTTTTCCTACAATATACATTTTTGAGGCTTATCCAAAAATGTATATTTCTTGATTAAAAACTACTCCATCTTTAAAAGTTTAAAAATCAGAGCACATTTGATATATAAATAATGAAAACTGTATTTATTTGCGACAGTAATATGTCTTAAATGTCCTAACCCTCCTATTTCAGTGTGTTTTACCTGCCTAAAACTAGAATTAGAATTAGAATATCAGAGTGAACCATTTTTTATTTTATTTTTTTTAAGGAACTTCCTAACGGTTCTTAAATGTGTGAGTATGCTTAAGCGAAACGCAGACGTTCACTTGAGGAATTGATCAGAATTTTCCCGCCGCCGTACAGAACAGCTGCACTGAAACTCACCAAGTCTCTGAGCTGCTGCAGAAGCTGCAGGATGTCCTCGAGCTTCTCCTCCACCAGCGAAAGACGGACCTTCTCTCTTTCCAGCGACTGCAGCTCCAGGGTCAGCAGCTCCGAGTCCTCGGCCCTCTGCTGCAGCTCCTGCACCAGGGAGTCCTTCATCTGGAAGGAGAGCAAAGCTTACAGCTGACGCACCGCAACATAAGGATCCTTACTTCATTTTAAAAACACTATTTTATGCGAACAAGTTAGAAAAATATTCGTCAAGTCAGTGTGTTAAAACCACAACTTCTCCTCATGTTGGAAAAGTGTCATAAAAATAACGGAGTGAAGATCCGTCTTATCCAGTGGCTCTTTGGAGGAGGTCTTGTGTTAATGTTACGCTTTATACAAAAAAAAAATCTTTCTCAACGATCTCAGAAACAAACAAACAAAAAAACAACAACAACTCTAAACAGTCAAACATTGAAGACATAATTTGTTTCTGTGAAAGCAGATCAGAAATGATTTCGGACTCCAGGCTCCAACCCACCATCTAGGCAAAATATGTTAAAGGGGAAAGCGACAATCGCAGAGCATGTGAGTGTGTGTGTATGCGTGGGTGGATGTGTGTTGTTGATGCTGCTGCAGCTGTGTGTGTGTTACCAGAAGAGCTCTGCAGCCGTTGGCCTTGGAGGTGAAACAAACATCTATCATGTGCATCGCAGCTGCATTCATTCTGTGTGTCGCTATTTTCACCCCCTGGATAAACACCACAACCTCTGGGTTAACCACTAACCACTAATCAATCACCACAACGGGGTGATTGATTTCTTTTTTCTGTTGCAAAAGTCCATCCATCCATCCATCGTTTCGGGCGAGAGGCGGGGTCACCCTGGACAGGTCGCCAGTCTGTCGCAGGGCAACACAGAGACACACAGGACAAACAACCATGCACACACACACTCACACCTAGGGACAATTTAGAGAGACCAATTAACCTGACAGTCATGTTTTTGGACTGTGGGAGGAAGCCGGAGTACCCAGAGAGAACCCACGCATGCACAGGGAGAACATGCAAACTCCATGCAGAAAGACCGGGGCCGGGAATTGAACCCGGAACCTTCTTGCTGCAAGGCAACAGCTCTACCAGCTGCGCCACTGGGCAGCCCCCGTTGCAAAAGTCACTTTAGGCAAAAAAAAAAAAAAAAGCCTTAACCCAGATAAGGAAGTAGATGTGGCACAGATTGCAGTTTTCTGGCCAATCTCCAATTACCAGCAGAAACCTGCTGGTTCCGATTTTGTCCGATACCAATTTCTTTTTGTCTGAAATATCACTAAATATAGCAAGAAAGTTGCTGAGTTGGCAACAGTGGGGCGATTGTTGTTAACTGCAAATGTGCAGATCTGACCTGGTGGGCGGGGCCAACGGTCAAACCTCTCACTGCAGGGCAGCAGAGGACAGCGGTTGATTTGTAGATCTTTGCTTAGGCAGATAAGATCGGAAGATGAGATCAGCTTCACGTGTGAGGATCGGCCGATAAAAGAGCTCCCAAAATTAAGGAAATGTGTTGATAGGTCAGTGCCCACATATTAGGAAGGTGATGATATGTGAATTTATTGGGTGACCAAACACTGCAAATCTTTTTGAAAACTGGAGTCGTTTTTATTTCGTCATCGGTGGACATTCCAGTTAGCCTGAGCGTTCACAACAGGCTCCGATATCAGAGAGAAGCTGCAGTGTAACAGAGAGCAAAGGGGAGGGGGAGGGATAAGCAGCGCCACACGGAGGATGATTGACAGCGCTAAGACCCTTCTCCTGGCTCTGATTGGTTTTTCTAATTAACACCGGGGTAAGGTAGAGGAGCTAAATCTGACCTAACTGTCCTGGTTGGGGTCAGAGGTCATGGTTGGCGGCGCGTACCTGGTCCATGCTCATCTCTGCTCGGCTCTCCTTTAGCTTCAGCTCTTTGTGCAGCCTGGTGACTCTCTCCAACAGCTCCACCACCGCGCCGTGACACTCTTCGCTCCTGCAGCTCCCGAAACGAAACATCAGCTTCTCCGACGCCTCGTCGCCACATCTGGTGAAGAAAACGGACGAACAGTACGATCATTCTGTCAGCAGCCCCGCAGTCCAAAAGTATTCATTCCTCTTCTGCTTTTACAAACACAAACTTCACTGGTTTTTGTGTGACGGGCCACCAGAGAGACCTGAAGAGCTGAAGTGGAAGGTATAGAGTGCATCATTGGTGTAATATTTCCACCAATGTTTCTTTTGTCCATGTTGAAACAATTCCAAAGAATTTGCATGGTTGTGACAATTGAAAGGGACGAATTGACAAATAAGAAATTCATAAAAACAAAAGCAAGAAACAAAAAGAAGAAAACTACAGAGGCCTTCTGAAAAACTGGATCCCATAAGGACAATGTAAGAAGGGAGAGTGTGGAGTGATAGTGTAGATCTGATGGGTTTTTTACCGTAGAAATCCCAGCCAGCATACCTAGGTGGGCCCCATATGGGGAAAAGGAGGGCAGACAATACGGATCCCACATGGGTTTGTCGACGGTTTCGATGGTGGCCCCACACTGCCATGTAGGGCCCATGTAGGGCAGTGGCCCTACATGGACAAACCCATGTGGGACCCATATTGTCTGCCCTCCTTTTCCCCATATGGGGCACACCTAGGCATGCTGGCTGGGAAGAAAGACGGAAAATTAACGACAATGCCTGTCAGCCTTTTCACTTCACTTCTACTTTTACGATACGACACCCAGGTAACACAGTAGCACATTTCAAAGGAACCTTTCACCCCAAAATCATTTTCTATGTGTCTGTGACACGTCCATACGGATGACTCCCTGACCCCCCAGGTGAGTTTACCTTCCGCCACAGCAGGACAGTCTGGTCAGGATCCTCTTCACCTCCTCCACCTGCCTCTGTTGGTCTCCGGCCCGTTTGTCCTCTTCTTCGTCCGAGGCGGCCTGGCCTTCCACCGAGCGGAACAGCTGCTCCTCGACCGGCACTGCAGCACGTGGACAACGTTACTGCTGCAGCACCGTTTCCTGACAACACCTAAAGCTGCAGCACCGTTTTATTCTGAACCGAAGGACTAAGAGCTCGACAGTCGTTCCACGTTTTTGCAAAAAGCTTTTACGATTTTTAGTTTTTCCTTCACATGTTTTTGTGAGAATGCTAAGAAGCATTTCATCGGACCAAAGGCTTTGATTGGTTCTAGTCGATCCAGCTACTTTTTGAGGACTGACCACAGTTTATCAGTGGGGGTTAAAATCTACCTAGCAAGAGGGAAGATGGTCAGAATAAAGGGTGAAGATGGATGGAGTTCAGTCCAGGAGAATCCCAGAAGAAAACCTGCAGAAGACTTTAGACAGGGGTGAAGGTCACGTTCCAGAAGGACAATCGATCTGCATGCTGTATACAATCAGGGCTACAATCCAATTGTTTAAATCACGGACTAGTCAAAGTCATGACCTAATTTATTTTTCCTGTCACAACACTATTTTCGGTTACTTTGTGCTGTTCAATAAAAATAAAAAAATTATTTTTAAAATTCCAAAAAAGACACTGACGGTCTGTTGTGTGTTGTGGGACATTCAAAGGGTTTGAAAACTTTTGTGAGATGCGGTAAGTATCCAGATAAAAGTCAAATGTGCAGCTACTGGGTAGGCCTGTCCAGAATAAGCAACAGATTAATTAATTGTACGATAAATTAAAATGAGCTCAATAATTTCCACTTGCATGATTTATCGCGTCTCTCTGTTGTCTCTATCAAAAACTGGACGATAAAAATCTTCAGTCTGGTGTTTTGGACTCTACTAGGACGATTTTGTTTACAGCGGCTTCAGAATTAATTTTATTTATAGTTCTTATATTTTTTTTGAAATATTTAAAATGTCTTCCAGTTCCAGTTGTTAGAAGTTAATTGAATTTCAAAGTTTATTGCTCTCTGAGAATGTGTTCCCGCACTATATTACTTGAAAACGGTCTCAAAAACAACGATATTATTGTTTATCGCGATAACATCTGGGACAATTTATCGCACAGCAGAAGCTGTTCTCACGACGGGGCCTATAAGATAAAGGTGCCTCACTCCTGTCGGGGGTGGTCACAGCGCGGCCTGTTGGTGAACGGCGGTCATGTCGGAGGTCCTGGCAGCACGGCCTCTGCTCTGCACCGGCGCTGCTCGCTGGCTGAAGTCTGGACATCTCAGACCTGAAAGACATAGGGTTCAGAACAGGCGTTCATTCTTCTACAGACGACCATCAGGACCCGAGTCTTTTGTTTGCAGTATTTATTGCGATGATGATGCTGAGTGCTAAGTAACATAATGGTAGAAATGATGGAATTTAATATATAACTTCTTGCATATATTCTGATGGAGCTCGTTTGTCGGATTAAGAGTAGCTTTTGAGCTTTCAGCGGGTAGGCAGGTATTAAGCATACTTTTCTATTATTAGGCCCATATTTCTGTTTTTTTTATTGGTCTGTTGTATTATCCCAATCTTGAATATTGTATTTTAATTAGCTGTAAGCAAATCATCATAAAATCATCATAATTTACAGGAATTAACCATCAATCTGTCTAGATTGATGTTCTGCTAACAGCGCACAGTTATATTTAACACATATTTTAATGACTGTTGATGTCAACTGATTACTTAAATAAACAGTGGAAAAATGTGAATATCTGGGTAGGTTTGAATTCTAATGACGCACGATGAGAGGTCGTCTCTACGTTCTCAGAGCACACTGCACTAAAACCGCACTTTGCATGTGCACACCGTCGGCAGTTCGGTTGGAACCGATTTGCAAACATGAAAGAGAACATACAACAAAAAGAAGTGCGCGTTACTGCGCTGCCACGATAATTTTATAGAGGCCGTGTGATGCCGTTCGCCAGATCTGGGTGGGGTAATTGAAGCCAGACTCTGGGTCTTTGAGACATTTTTACAGCAAAGTGGGTCAGTGGTAGAACAGTGCTGTTAGTGTGCAGCATGAACAAGGAAAACACGGATTCGTACATGCAGGTAGATGTAAACATATTCAGCCGTTCCTGTGCATATTAAACAACTTTCTTGGTGTCATAATCAGTTTAATATCTTTGGCCTTGATATATACATATAAAAAAAGCCTGATGATGCAGTTTGGGTGGATCAGTGCTTCTGTAATGCTTCAACATTTTCAAACTTTCTTTTGCTGGCTGCCCTTTTTGTTGGGGGGAAATCCAATAAGGGGCCTTCATAAATCACTGTGTAAGTGTTTCCAGATGATGATATCTTGGAGGAGGAACGCTAAAAGGTGAGGAAAGAAAAAGAAAAAGAGAGAGCAGATTTTCAGCAGTCTGCCTCGAAAATCACCGGGCACTCGCGCTTACGTCCCGCTTTCACGAGTCGGGCGATACTGTGAGACATTTCTTTTGGGCGCTCTTTGTTCAGTAGTAAGCGTAACGGACTTCCAGGCAATCAATCGGAGAGTTGTGTTTAAGTCACTGTGGGGGAGGAGGCCGGCAGCTGTAGTGAAACAAACACAAGGCTTCCTGGTTGCTCTGGTTACACTCACATTCAAGAGCTAACCCTGCTGAAGGTTGTCACACGCAGGCTAAACCGGCGAAACAGCCACTGAATGCTCTTCAATTGACGTTGGTCAGAGCAAGGCTGCCGCTCCAAGACCGTACGTCTCAAGCATTCCTGGTGATACGATGACGTTTTAAATGTCACATGAAACTCTTTGTTTTGCCCGTTAGAAACACTAACACCTGGATCATCCTCTGACATGCTTTGGTGGAAAGTCTGGGAACTGGCAAAGCAAATACTGATTCTGATTTGATAGCTGCAACGGCATAGCGTCTGACATCGACACCAGCAGAAACTCCTTTTGCTTTGAAGCAAATGAGACCAACCTGTCATATGTGATATGATACAAGATTATGTTGATTAGGTCAAGAGATTGGAGTGTCACAAGAAAGGAAAAAAAAGTGACTTCCTGTTCTGATGGTGTGGGGCTTTGATGATGTGACTATTTGACCACATCAGTATCACTGAGCATCCAGCATGGATGACTCATGATAAATTTGATGCATTCAGTCCTTCTGTGCGAAGGTTATAGGGAATTGCTGGCTTTGGCGAGAACACCATAGTCACCGCTTGGCAACATCCAAGATTTTGATAACTTTTAATCCCCCCTACCCTTAACTGAAGCCGATAGCTTAAAATCCCCAGGAGGAGATCTTTAAATTTGAATAATAGTTTCTGAGGGCTTCAACTAACTGGGTTTTTAAGACTTTTTTAAGACATCCTGAAGTCTTCTTCAAAGTGACCTTTGGCAGCTGGATTCACTAGAGGTCCAAGAGCTCAACTAGCATTTTTTTTTCTATAATCAAGTCATATTCTACAGAGTTTATCAACACAATGACTGATGTAAAAAGATTGTATCTGCCTTGTCTGGAAATGGCAGATATGACGTCCAAAACTAGTTGCAAAAAGGCTGCAAAAGCCTAAATAGAAATGAAACACCTGTTATAAATGCTGGGAAAAAAATAAAAAAAATTAAAAGAATTATGTATTTGAATTTAATTCAAATTTTGAATTGATGAACATGAGTGTGTTAGCTTTTAACCTGAACTTTGAACCAATGTTTGTGAAATGTGAATCAGAAGAATGCTGATAGTCAGAGGTGAACATTGACTGTAATAACTAAAAAAATAACAGGATCAATAATCTATTTCATATTTCTAATTACACCACTTGACGTTGTACCTTCTATAGTAGTATTTGGGTGAGCTGAGACCGAGGAAGTGTCAGGGCCTCCGGTTCAAACGGTCATGGGGAATCGGTTGCTAAGATCTCTCTATAGGGGAGCCTCTGTGCTATTGTTCATTCGGAGGCAGAATGAAAGAAGTGAGCAGAGATTGATGAGGGACCGTCAACTGTCCAGGTTCTCACTCAATAGGCCTCCCTCTCTGTTGCTTTTGTGGTGTTGAATTATTTGCCATGCCAGCATCTATGGAAGAGCACTGAGAAGACTTTAGAGCCCTGTTTGCGTAGATTAGCAGCATGTGGGTCATAGGACAACACCTAGACTTATTTCAAATTTGTCATTTGAAATAACCCAAAAGCAGGCTGAAGCATGAGCTTTAATCACATGTCTGCTCATGCCAGACTGTGTCTTAGCAGCATAAAGTGAACATTACAAGTATTTAGAGACATCTGCAAAGCCAACAGGCCACAGTTGCGGACACTGATTATACGGTTGAAGCAGGAGCAACCAAATGAGAGATAAACATTGAACCGAAATGCTTTGTACTTCAAAAGTTCAATTACACCTCGACTCCCACCGAAACGGACAGTTCCAAAACAAGAGCCTGAGCCAGACCGGCCGGCCGAGCGGCTGCACACGAAGCCCGCTCTGCAAACGTTCAACAAATCGGGGCTGAAAATGGAAAAAGTTACCCACGTCAGCCCTTCGAACAGCCAGGCACGAGCATCTCAGGCACTAAGCCCAAGGTAAACAGAGTCATTTTGTTCTGCTTTAGGAGGATCTACAACTCATCGGCGCGGGATTTCTCGTCACTAAGGATCTTCTCGTGCAACAATCTGCCAAAAAGCGGCCCCTTGATTTCAACAAGGCTGACAAATGAGCGTTTTTCAAGCCTCGACTTAAAACTGGGCTCGGTACACGGGAGGTGACGCTAAACAGCTCATACACAGTACAGCAGACGGAACATCTGTTCTGTCTGTTATACCTCCCAGAGCCAGAACGGCCCACACACCTGGCCGGACTCTTCACGAGCTATTTTCTTGGGATGTTTTGGCATTTTTGTTTTTGTTGAATCACAATGTACAATTTTCAACAAAAAACAAAACACACATGTCCTCGCCTTTATTTCTGTTCATCCAGTTTCATATATTAAAGATTAGTTGCTGTTGTTGTATCAACCTTCCACACCACTCAGGTTTTCTGGTTCTGGGGACGCACAGCAGAACCAGAACCAGAACCAAACATGGGACGAATCTGGAACGAACTTCCAGAAATCTGAAAAACAGCCGAAACGCTGAGTTCCTCTAAATCCAGACTAAACATCCAGCTGTTTTAGAGTTGCCTTTGAACCATAATAAATGAAACATTGACCAACATATTTGATGTTTAACGATTTTGGTCATGTTTGTTACAACGTGTTCAATTGTGGTCTGCATGGTGTTTTCTTCATAAATTTGTCATTTTTGTTTTATTATGTAAAGCATGTTTCTGCTAAAATGTGCTACGCAAAAAAACGTAATATAAAAAAACGTAATAATGAAAATGCATAAGCAGATTATTTCACTTACAACAAGACATTTTTCCGTGATATGTTAAATCATCTACCAACAGAACGACGTTTTCATCAATATTAAGAGATTATTTACTTAAGACAAGCTCCTGTAACTTGCTGAGCAGCTACTTGTAAGTCAGTTTTGTCTTTTCTCCAAGTGAAAGGAAGAAGAGATTTGCACTAGAAAAGAGACCAAAATTACTCGGTAAGATTTTGTGTAAACGTCACAAACCTGGCACTTCATGCAGGAAAAACTAATCCTGAACACAAGTTGTGCTACACAGATTCAATCGCTACATTACTCTGACCAGGACTGCTGTCGTATGCACACCAGAAGGCATGATTAGATTCACCTGAAACATATATATACAGTATGTACAGTATATATACACAGTGGGGGAAAAAATATTTAGTCAGTCACCAATTGTGCAAGTTCTCCCAGTTAAAAAGATGAGAGGCCTGTGATTGACATCATAGGTAGACTTCAACTATGAGAGACAAAATGAGAAAAAAAAATTTGGAAAATCACATTTTCTGAATTTTAAAGAATTTATTTGCAAATAAGGCTGGAAAAGAAGTATTTGGTCAATAAGGAAAGGTCATCTCAATACTTTGTAATATATCCTTTGTCGGCAATGATGGAGGTCAAACCGTATATATATATTCCACTGACTGTGCTTCTAAACACACATGGAGTTGCTCTGATAAACAGTTTCATGCTACGTAAAGTGAAGCGTCTCTGTACCTGCAGTAAAGCAGCTCAGACTCCATCTGGACAACGTGCCTCTGCAGCGCCGGAACATGGCTGGCCTTCGCTTCCAGGTCCTTCACCTTCTCCAGTCCGCTCAGCAGAGCCTGCCTGGCCTCCTCCACCTTCCTCCTCATGCTCACCTGCTCCTTCTTCAGAAGCCTGTTGTTGTCTTCCAACGCAGCGACGGCCTCCTTACAGCTCCACAGCTCCCGCTCCAGTCTCTGGTTGCGCGACACCGTCTCCTCCACCTGCCATTCTCTGGAGCTGTGCAGGTACTCGATCTCGTGGATGAGGTTCTGTAAGCTCTGGAGGTTGCTGTTGGAGCTCTTGGCCATGTTGTTCTGGGAGGCCAGCGTCCGCGGGGAAACCAAACGTCCTTGTTTTGGTTTATGCTTGGAGTGGCTTTTCCAGAGGCCCACCTGCGATGCGAAGAGAGGAGATTAAGATAAATAATCCCACAAACCGAATAAACGTTTTGTTGTTTGATTGGTTTACGAAGTTCGTCTGCAAACATGCAAAACAGTCCTGGGTGTGTAAATGCAAGCAACTGGAGCGTCATGAGCTTTAAAGAGCTTAAACGGTGCCAACAAGTGGATCTCCCCTAAAATATACATATTTAGATAAAGTTCAAATGTGCTTTCACATGTCAACCATCAACTTTAAAATCTTTCACTGGATGTAAGCAACATTAAGAAAGAATCGCTCTTCTGTATGAAAACTTAACCTGTAACAATGACAGCTGACTTTGGAAGTCACACTGCAAAAAGATTACAGCGAGAAACCCTAAAATTATAATCTGAAAAAAAAATAAATAAATAAAAATAACTATTATATTCTCAATGTAATCATAAAAATAAAAAAGCAACAGTCTGAGAAATACACTTTAAAAAAATGTGTGGTTTGACATAAAGCGATACTTGTGCTTTTCAAACTGTCAATGGATAAGAACGTTTAAGTATAATGATAATAATAATACATTTTATTTAAAACTTGCCTTTCAAAGCACCCAAGGTCACATTGCAAAAAAATTAAAGTAATTATAACTTTAACAGACTCAACAGTATGCCTGGTCATGAAAAATTGACATATTTGTGAAAACCAGGACCTTTGACCCCAGTGTTGCTACAGGTAGTCGCCTGAGCATCCAACAGTCAGCTGGATGTTCGGGTGGTGTGAGCAGGAGCCGCCTGTGTTTCTACAACCGTCTGGTGTTTCCTATTGTAGCAACTCCTCCAGGCCGCAGGCCTCTGTAGAACCTGTGACTGGAAATTAAAATACACAAACTCAACTATTCAGTTAACGCGTCTTTTTGCTGACTGGCTGCAAAAAAAAAATTTGCGGCAACAGAATATTCACATAGCATCCAGAGTGGACCTCTAGTGCGTGTTGTGAACATGCCAGCTCCTCCTCACCGGTCAAGTCGTTTCAACGCTCACCAGCGCTCTGCATGTGTGAAATTCTGCTCTCAGTAAAACTACACTGTGTGCACGATTATTAGCCGAGTTGAGTATTTTGGCCATGCCATCATTAAAGGCATGCTGTCCAACTCCAAACTGGGTTAACTTGAATGCTTAATGGATTTAAGCAAGAGCAGGTGACGTGTAATGAGGGACGTTATAAGGTCAAGGCCGAATAAGGTCAACACCAGAGTTGGGTAGTAACTGTTTACATTTGCTCAGTTACATTTACTCGTTCCAGGAGATTTGGAAAAACGTTCTTTTAACTTGTTTTCTTACATTATTGTCACTTTTGTCCTTAAAATATCCAAAATTTCCAGTCAACTTTAAATTTCGTTCTGCCTGATGATGCATCTCTGTCGAAAACGACCAATCTGATGCAGGATGGAGATCTTAGCGCTGCCAATCAATATTGTGTATGCGTTGCTCAATGTGCTGACTGTTCTGGGAAGCTGTTTATCCGGTGTCATCAGTGGCTATGCTAACAGAGCATTCATGGCAGGCTCTGTTGTGGAGAGGAAGGAAGAAAATCTGAGCAGAGTACATGAGGATGATTGACAGCGCTAAGACCCCCCTCCTGTCTCTAACTGGTTGTTTCCAGTTGTGTATTTCTGCAGAAGACAGCTGGAGAAAGCAGAGGAGCTCGATGTTTTAGTTTCACATACTGTGGCGACAGTTTTAACAGACATGAAAAAGAAAAACTAATTTTTATTTTTTTTTAAATAAAGTTTTGTTCGAGCCTTTCTCACCTGCAGAGCCAAACAACGCGCATCACTGCTCTGCAGCGCGGCTCTCATGTCCTCAACCAGCTCCCTGAGACTCGCATTCTCGTCCTCCAGTTTCCCTATCCTGTCCTCCGCCTCCTCCAGAGCCACGATCTCCTCGTAGCACTCCCTGCTGCAGGAGCCCGGGGAGCCGAGCCTGCAGCCGAAAGCGCGCCGCTGCGCCGGGGAGGGAGAGGGAGAGCAGCCGCCACTCGCCCCGACCGACAGCAGCGTCTCCCGCCGCTTCAGGGGGCTCCTCAGGCGGATCTGAGTTTCTATGTGTTCGCTGTCGGTCCCGACCAGCAGCCGGTCGTTCTCATACTGGCAACCCGCCTTCGTGGTGAAGTAACCGCACAGCTTGGCGTGGAAGTGCCTGAAGGTGAGCGCGCTGGGGAGGTTGTCCAGCACTCCGGCAGACTCTTCCGATTCCGAGTCCTGGCTCAGCCCCAGAACCTCGCAAAGGACGTTGAAGTCCTCCTCGGGGATTTTGCCGAGTCCTCGGTGGTCCAGGTGGTGGAAGATCTCCTGCAGATACTGATCCAGTCCGGTGGCCAGGACGATGATTTCGTTTTCCACTCCCCGGTCCAGTCCGTAATGGTAAGCCAGGGTGCTCACGATCCACTGCGTCCTGCGCGCCGGGCGGCTGTACGGGTCAGGGGAGTCGGCGGCATCCATCATTTGGACCGGACAACATTTCCACGAAACGCGGGCCGCTCGCCACTGCTCTGACTCCTTCTGCTGAATGTGTCCTCCTGCTCTGCGAAGGGGGACAGCATCTGAGTGAAGCACTGCCCCCAACGTCCACAAGTACACTGAAAAAACAGAGAGAGCAACATTTAGTTAAAAAAAGAGAAAAGGTTGGAAGCAAAATGAATAAAGGTTTATAGATTTAAAATGCATGCTTGATAGAATGTAATCCACTCCGGACGCAATGTATTTAATTTTTATTCACAGTAATTAAATAATGATTATAAAAATAAAACTTAAAAAAAAGTTGCTCAAATATATATATATATATTTATATATATATTTTTATATATTATATTATATTATATTATATATATTATATATATTTTTACTATATATATTATATTTTATGTTATTTTATATATAAATAAAATTATTTTATATGTAACCAGGTGAAAAATTGGTACATGTCAAATGTATTTTGTAAACCATGTTTTGTTTTTATTTCACCGACTGGTTGTAATTCTTGTTTTTGTCAGCATGTGGTGCTGTTGTTACAGAGAGGGCTAAAATGACCGGAAGTAAAAGAAACCTCTCGTTTATGTGCGATGGCTCTCTAACTGGTAAATCGGAAGAGACGGACATTTCGTGTCGGAGAAGACACTTTATGGCCACATGAGCGAAGAATCCGGATGTTCGAGGTGCCACTGCCGTTTGTTATATGCTGATGTTAGATTTCAGCTTTTATGTGAAGCCGCGTTGCTACTCTGCTGAGTGCTAACGGCGTTGTTAGCCCGCCATGACACTGAAGCTAAGGCTTTCTATTGATAACATACAGATCATTCATTTCTCCATATATTGAACCTCGTTCTTTTTATTTTTCGCAACTCAGAGGGAAATTATATATTTAAAAAAATAAAGAACCCTTTTTATTTGAAGCTCAGTGTACTATATTAATCCCGGCTTCATATAAAAATGATTTACCATACATTTATAATTAATTAATTGTAAATAGTAATGATTAATTATAAATGATAAATAATTTAGTAAAATAATATGGTAGAATATACTTTAATGATCTCCAAGGGAAATTGGTTATTTGTTGAAAGCCACTCCATCTCAGATAATAAATACAAAGTTTGTAAAATATATACATACCTAAGCGCGATAAATTCAAAATGACTATATATGCATGCCACACTTTTCAGATTTTCTACACAAAAGAAATGTGTAAACCACAAGACGTGCATCCTCAGCTCTGAGTTGCTTGGTAACATAAAACAACAAAATACTCTGCAGTTTGTGGTTACAAAATAGTAAAGAAAAAAAAGTTCAAAGCATGTATGTATATATTTTTATTTACTGCAACTAATTGGTTGGTTTTCATTTTTTATTTGGGCCCGACATGGACTAGATGAAGCACTCCACCGGGGGAAGGTTTTACACACATGACAAGAGCTTTATTGCAATTTCAGATTCACTCATTACTCTGCCGGAGCAGAAGAAAAGGGCACATATGCTTCAGATAGCAAGCCCTAAAACTTATTTTAGACTTTTCATTAAGGGAGTTGCTTGTAAAGTGTCTTATGAAGGTCTCCTAATTAAATCCACACAGGTAGAGCAACGTGTCATCATGATGGAGTTCTGATAGAAAACCCTTTAAAATAATCCTGTATCTTTACCGCATTAGCAGATTGTTATAGTTCATCTCTAGCAGCTGAACTGGGAACTCTGCCATGGTTCCTCTTGCTTTCTTTCCGTTCAACTGGTTCTTAAACACAGGATAAAATTAAAAGCTAAAAGATCTAAAGTTCTCGGTCTATTCTGAACTTGGAATAGACCGAGTTCAGAGCTATCTGTCCAAGCAGTGAATATTTCCCCATGGGTGTGTGGGAGGGAGCTGCCGGCCCTTATTGACATGTTTTTGATGGAAGCTCCAGATGGTGGAATTTCAGCCAGTTTTGCACAAAACAGCCCATTATTCCCACACAACACCGGAAAAGAACTTTCCTCACAGAAGAACTTAATCAAAATGAGCAATTCCCTCGTTCCATCTGTTACTTTTACTCCTGTAAGCTTTTAGTCTGTGTTCATTTCGAGATGAGCTCTTCTGTAAACAGGACGGAGAACTAAGTGCTTGAAGCCAAGTGTGTGCACGCTTGATTCCCAGGTTGCACTCTGCAGGAGGAACCACTCTGAAAAGCCAGAGCTCAGTCCAGACACCGGATCTGTCATTTGGTTATGAGAGCAGGTCACGCTGTACTGCGTGGAGACGAGACCAACTCGCCACCTATCAACAGGTGTTCTTCTGCTTTCACCATCGTTACTTCAGAACAGCATGTTTGACGTAATTCCACAAGTTTCCTGTTTGATGAAAAGTGATGGGGTCCTTTTGGATGTAGGTCCAGGGATTGAGCTGCAGTCATTTTTAGGGTTTACGCATTTTGATGGGCCAAATTTCTTTAATTTTTGAGTGATTGACAATCAGTCGATAATTATGCATAAAGCAGATCTTTTCTCTCTCTGAGAGACGGCTGCGTTTCACAAGAGTCAGACTACTGCTGAAGACTTTGTGACGTTTATGCTGCATTTAGTACAGAAACAAATTGACGTAAGCCAAAATCACTCAGGCTTTTTTCAATATTGGTGATCAGATAGGAAAACTGCAAGTGGTGCCCGATTGATATTTGCAGGAGATCAAGCTGCCGCCATTAAAACATTTGTTTAAAAGCCCTTGTTGAGACTTAAGTGTCTCAAGACTCTTACAGACTTAAGACACTTGGTCGTCTACACCCCACAACTTTTATACTCTTTTTACAAGTTTTTTTTTTTTTTGGCCTGAGGTTTTGGAAACTGACGGGACTGACCGTGACATCTGCCACGCTCCTCCTGAGCGTTGCGCTACAGTAAGACGCCGAACGATAAAAAACAGATAATCTCACCTGTCTTAGCAGGTTTTTGCAACTGTTTTTCTGTGCGCTGTCTGCTGGCGGAAGCGCCTGTTCACCCGTCCAGCTATCGTTAACTTTGGTGTTGGCACTATTCAAAAATTCGGGATGAGCTCGTGTAAGCCGAGAAAGCGGTGTGACCAAGTTGGGTAGGGAAGTAGCTACCTTTACTTAATTATATTTACTTGAGTATCTTTTATGATAAAAAAGGACAGTTAGGAATATTTTTTACTTCGCTGTACTTTTAACTTTTACTTAAGTAATTCGAGTATGAAGTATTTACTGGAGTAAAATTTCTGGATTCTGTACTCATTAAATGAAGAACAAACATGTTTTAACCAAAAAAAAAATCACCATAGAAACACACCTAAAATTGTTGTTAAAGTTTCACAAGTTTATAATGAAAGAACCTGATTTGGAACATTTTGTTCTGAATGACATCAGATGGATAACATGACATCCATCTGATGTCATTTTTAAATACTAAGTGATTGATAATTTCATCTGTGACTCAGTACCTGAGCAGACTTTTTACCAAACATTTTTTGACTCTTACTTGAGTAATTTCTTGGGCGACTAATTTTTTTATTTGAAAAAAAATCTGCTGACGTAGCGATTTCTTACTCTTACTAGAGAATAATGAATGGGTTCTGTACTAACCTCTCTGTGCAGTTCAGTGACTATAGGGACATAAATCGCTCGCTACGTGATCTAACGCTAATCTTAAGTGAACACGATTATGATATATCGTGATCTTCTTCGAGGGTGGCCGGTCTCGTTGGTGCGTTTGGGCGCCCTCATCTGGATAATGGTAGTTCTGCAGTCGTGACTACGCTTTACGGCTGGTGAAGTTGAGACGTTTTGGCGTATTTTCAAACTACAACATGTCAGGGTTACAGTTATTTCCTGCTGGCGCCAAAGACAGGTCAGATTTCAGAGCAAAGATTGTTCTCGTCTTGTGTTCCAGCCGTTTCCTCAGTCGGTGGCGAAGCTGTGGAAAGATAAAGGAGAGAAGCCACCAGCTTGCAATGCAACATCAGCGGCAGAAACAACGCAGTTCCCAAGTACAACTTTCTGATTAAAGTTACTCATTTTATTGCGAAAGGCTCAAAACCTGACTGATCCAACCTTTAAACATGTTACACACGGCAATTTACAAGAAATCTGGACTTTCTGTTAAAAAAAAAAAACTGGCTTATTTTGAACATTTTCTTCACGGACAGTTTGCCAAAGAGCACTTGTGGTAGTTTTCTCCCCAGCAGGACGGCTTTGTCCATCGACCTCACAGGTTAGCTCAACGACCACAGCTGATGAAACACAGTAATGACGCTCCGCTTCTCCTACGAACACAGAAACGGAGACAGACCTAACGATAGAGCAGAGAAATCAGAATGTTCTTTCTAGAGGGTGGGAGCAAATATAAGATCTGTTCTCCAAAACCGCCTGGGCGATCTTCTTGATGCTGGCGTCGTTGTTTTCTGGAGAATCTGTGGGGGGGGAAAAGCAGATGGGGAGGAGAAATAAATGTATTTATTTATCATCTGTTTGGACTGTGGCACAGATTAACAAGCCTTGTAAAAATCTCTGTATCCTTTCAATGTTTTGTCACATTCATTTATTTAAGAGCGTCACTGCAAAGTGAAATGAATCTTTGGTTTTTGAGGAAAACAACCAGGGAAGGAACCAAGAGGACGGTGCCAACTCAGGTGAGAGTTCCCAAGACAAATATTAGCTCAGCGCACAAAGCTAACCTCTGGCTAACAGAAAGCCCTTGTTGAAGCAAGTTCAGAAAAAAAACTCTGTTTGCACCAAAACTAAACATTTTGGGAAAGTTTAGTTATGCTTTGTTCTGCACCAGACACGGGGATTAAATGTTTTAGTGTTGAGTAAAAAAAGTAAAGCTGGAGTAAAATATTACACAGAGGTTAAAATTGCCTGCTATTTTCCACAAACAGAAAAAAGCCTAATCTTGTGTCCATCAGACTTTTCCTAAAATGACTATATGGACAAGGATTTATTAACATACGAAACATTTAGATTTGCAAAGTCGAGCAAAAAATACGAGGCTACAGACGATAATAAATTAAGAGCCGAACTTCACGTTGCCGCTGCGCTGCAGCTTCTACTTACGTTTCTGCAGCTGGACCATCGAGTAATTATTCTTGAAGAAGGCGTCGTTGCAGAACGTGTTTGCAAGCAGCACCTGACGATGTCACAGCAGGATTTATAAAAAAAAAAAAAAAACCCTGTCAGCTCTGCAGGGCATCCAGAAGGTTTTTCAGTGTTTTACAAATTTATTAAAAATGAAAATAAATAAATAAGAAAAAGACACATTTACACCAGAAATACACCTTTGCTTCACACTCAAGTCTTCCTGAATATGACACCCCAAGCGCAGCACACGTGTCTGTCGGCAGTTCTTCTCCAGCTGACTCAGGTTGGGCAGCCGGTTTCCAATCGCTCCAGAACGGAGCAAAATGTGGGAAATCCTTTAAATGTTTTTCTGCCACTGAACAAGACAAATCCAACTTTGAAAGGAGGAAAATGAACTCTCCTGTCTGTACTGTGTGCAGCAGGTCAGATCTTAGTTTTTTGGGGTTTTTTTATTCCTTTGGCAGATTAAATTTTCCTGCTGAACAAATAAGACTTAAATTAAAGGCAGGCTTTTTCTGGGGGATGAGAGCCGTCAGCCGCTGGTCAGACGTCCACTGCTCGTACGGTCTGTACCTACGGCTGTGACACACACACACACACACCCCCACACACCTCGTGGTCGTGATTCCTGAGGCCGATGCTGATGGAGCGGCTGGCCCTGGACAGGACAGCCGTCATGGCGTAGAGGTTGATCAGGACGTCCGCCACCCTCTTCAGGACGAGCTGTTCGTCCACGATGCTCTGGAATCGGTTGCAAAAGAGACAGAACAACACGAAGGATTGTTTCTGCGTACTTTAAAACTGACAAGTACAGAGGAAGCAAAAAAAATCTGGAGGAGATGAGTGAGATGGAGTTGTTGGGAGTTCAATCTTGACTCAAAGGGCGTCGCATTAAATCTGGACGTTCTCACTCCGGGTCTGTATCCCAAAAATACTTTGTTTGCCACATCTGACCGCTTTCTTATTGATATTCAAAATTCAAAGATACTTTATTGATCCCAAAGGGAAATTAAATAAACGGAAAAGAATATTGCCAGAAATCAGCCCAACTATGCAAAATCCAAAGCAAGAAGTAACAGTTGTCCAAAAACAGAAAAAATTAATTAAATAAAATCCCACAGAAAACACAACATGCTGCCACCCTGCACAGCTCAGTCCTACAATAAATGCATCTGCTACCAAACATTGGTTGGATTTTCTGCAAGCGAACAACGGGACCAAATATCAAGCGTCCATCTGTTCATCCATTTAAAGAAATCAGAAAATGAAAATACCTTTCCGTATCTGTACAGGAGGCTCTCCACCGTCGTCCCGAAAAGGCTCACGTTCTGCTCCAGTTTCTTAGCGCTTTCCTTTTAGACGGGAACAGAAAGTCACAGAGGCGCCGGGAAAACCGCCTGGACCGAGACGTCGGAGAAGGGAAAAGGAAATCCTGCGGAGGTCAGAGAAGCTCCTCACCTCCAGGCTGGGATGAACCACCCCGTCCTTCCCCGTCAGGCCGAGGTCCACCGACGCTCCCAGAGACGACCTCAGCTTCTTCCCTGCCATGCTCACGGCCATGAATACATTTCCTTTCTTCAGCTCCCTGAGAGGGGCAAAAAGAAACAACGGCTCTAAGATACAGTTCCTGGGAAAAAGTGTTCACCAACTTGGGTGTTTAACTCCTTTTATTGCCGTCACAGGTCGCCTTGTTGGAGAAACAAATCGACAACAAAAGATCAGCGAGGAAAGTCGAGTGAAGACAGGTCCACTCGACAGGTTCTTCCACTAAAGAAGAACTTGTCTTCTTTAGTGGAAGACAGGTTTCCACTAAATGATGACCTTATTTTTTTATGTAGCGCCATAAAAAAACGTGTGGCGCTGGATTCCATACACAATCCAGCGCCACACTGGCGCCGAGTGAGCCTGGCGTGAAAGTTTACAGAAAAACGTTTTACTTGCCGTGAAATTGTGGCAAACATTTTCAGAGGACAATAAACTAGAAATGGACAAAACTCACCTGTTTCCTCTGATATAGGAGTTCATTTCATTTTATGATTTTAATATGTCGTTTAAAAAAATATGAGCAAAAGGAATTAATTACAAGAGTGCCGCATTCCTACTTTACAAGTCAGCCCAAAATTAACAATATCACTGGCAGAGAGGAAGATGAAAATGTATTTTTTGTCTTGTTTGTGACAAGAAATGAGACACATATATATATATACATATATATATATATAAAACATTTTGGGCAAGAGGGTTAATTGGGCATGATAATTTGCTATAATTAGATTTTTTATTCTTTTTTATTTTTTGTCTGTTCAAAATAAATAAATATATTCATTAACAGATCTCTGTTCAGATATCCGTCTCAATTCAGGGCATTTGAAAAATGTGAATTACATCTGAAGACAAAATGGCGTGTTAAAAAAAAAATTATATTCCCGTCAGTAACAAGTGGGAAAACTCAAAGCAACATAAAAAAAAAACGACTTCAATCGGATGAGGGGTATGAATAATTTTGACCCAACCCGTGGCGTACTTGATTTTCCCGGTCAGCTCCTTGCCCGCGTACTGCATCCCGGTCAGCGCCACGTACATCCTCAGGATTTCGTTCGTCCCCTGGACACAAGCGGCAGGTTTACCGTCCTGACGTCATTCACAGCTAAAAACGCTCAATCTATAAAAACAGCAGCGCGTGGAAGCTTGTTGACATTGGCAGATTTTTCTGGAACTCTTCTAATATTTAATTAAAATTTGATGAAGAAAGAAACACATCCCCGCGAGAGCTTCAAGTTACAAAGTCACCTGCCACCTGCTGGCCACTTACAGCAATTACATGTTGTCCTCCTATGGATAATACACCTGGCACTTCCTTTCTGTGTCACCTTGTCTCTCTCCTAGATCTAGTGATTGGCTAACTGTGGACTAAAGGCTCGACATACTTTATCTGAACTGCTTCTCGTTGATGTGTTGACGAACATTTGGTTCATTTCTGTTCATGTTCTAAGCCAAATGTTACAAAGTCAAGAAGGACGATATTTTCATAAGAAGAAGAAATGACCGTCTCATTAGCCAATGTACCTCAAAGATGGGCAGGATGCGACAGTCCCTGACATAGCGCTCAAACGGGTAGTTCTTGGTGTAGCCCAGACCTCCAAGAACCTGCAGAGCCTCACTGCAACAAATCCAGCCTCCCTCTGAGCTGAAGACCTGCACGCAGCATTCACGCTGTGACGTATTTGGTTATCATTGGTTTTAACACAAACAACGTTCGGCTGTCCGACCTTAACCATGGCGGCCTCTAACGAACAATCTGGGAGTCCTGGTCGATCCATCATCCCTGCAGTCAGGTACGCCATGCTCTCCATCACAAAGGCATTGATGGCCATCAGGGCAAACTTCTCCTGCAAAAACAAACAAGTCAAAGCACATCATGTATGCAAAGGTGGGTAGAGTAGCCAAAGACTGTAGCTCAAGTAACAGTAGCACTGCTTCAACATATTTGTTTTACTCCAGTAAAAGAATTCACTCAAATAAGAATAAAAATATATCTTGGAAAAAGTACTGAGTGACTGATGAAATTAACATTTAACATTTACATCATCCGATGGACCGAAATACAAAGTCGAGTGGAAATTTTGGTATTTTAAAGACCAAAATGACAATAATTCACATAAGTAACAAAAAAACTAAACTGTGAAATTTTACAAAAACATCAGGTGTGTCTTTATTTGGTGAATTGTTGGTTAAAACATGTTTGTTCTTCATTCAGTGGGTAGAGAATGCAAGTAAGAGTACTCAAGTAAGAGTATTGATACTTCATAATGACTCAAGTAAAGCAAAAGGTACAGTAGAAATACTCTTAAAAGTAAGTAAATTAAAAAAAACGAGTCAAGTAAATGTACTTAAGCAAATGTAGCTAGTTACTGCAGTACTCTGCACCAGGAGCAGCTAAAGGAGATCTGCATATGCCCTACCTGGATCATCCCAAATTCACTCAGGCTTCTGTTAAACTGCTTCCTGCTGATGGCGTACTCTGAGGTCAACTCTAAAGAAAGACAGGAGTGAAAAAATACATAAATAAAACCATTAACCACTTCTGTTTCTGGGAGTAGACATATTCTTTTTTACCCATCAGCTTTTTGATCATTCCAGCACAAGAGCTGCCCATACTGAACCGCCCAGAGTTCAGGATGTTCATGGCAACCTGTTGAACAAAGACAGAACGTCATTAAAACTGGGAAAAAACCCCCAAAAACAACAAATACAAGTTAGCCTGAAAACAGAGTTTACCTTGAATCCGCCTCCTACTTCTCCAATCACGTTTTCCACAGGAACAGGAACGTTGTCAAAGGACACTTCGCACGCTTCAAAACAAAGAAGAGTCATGCTGACATCAACATTTAGCATCAGGGGCCTCGTTTATAGAGAACTGCAGGACTCGTGCTAAAAGTGGATTGTTTGGCCAAGAAGTCAAGATGATGTACACCCAAAAAAAATATCAGGTTTATAAATACATACATACGGACAACAGCAGACAGTTTTCCTGATAAACCACAGCTGTTCCTAAATATTTTTACACAGGGTTCCGCTTAAGGTTCTGCACTCAACACACCCACATTAAGCCATAAATTTCCAATATTAGTTTCGCGTCGAGTTTGTTTTCTTTATCAATCACAATCTTTGCGTGGAAATCGGCGTACGCAACTTCCAGGACCCATTTTGCGCAAATGCAAGCTTTCTGAATGAGACTCCGGGAGATGTAGCCCATTTCTTTTCTCCTAAATGGCAGCAGAGAAATCAGAAGCATTGGGAAGAAGAAAGAAACCAATGTGTGGTTTGACCTTTTTAGCAAATAAAATATGTTTGCATGAAAATAGAGCACATATGGAAGTAAATACCTTAAAGTGTGTTTCAGCTTTAAACGTCTACGGACAAGTTTTGCTCATTCTTCTTTGAAAATAAGTCAAGCTCAGTTTGACTGGGTGAACAACCGAAATTCTTTACCTTCCAATAGGAAGGGCTGGATTAGGAGCTTAGGGTCAAGAAGCAAAGTACCTTCTTAACCCTGATGTTTGTGGTTATAGCTTGACAAAATGTACAACTTTTCCATGAGTCTGAACACTGTTGGAGAGCAGAAGTAATGTGCCCTAAACGCCACATAGCCCATTGCCGGGTACGAATGAACGGCTTACTGTAGGAACCCCTGATGCCGAGTTTGTCTTCAGGTTTGCCACTGCTGATGCCCCCAAAAGCCTTCTCGACGATGAAGGCAGTAATCTTGTCTTTCTTCACACCGTCTACTTCCACTTCGGTCCGAGCGAACACCGTCATGATGTCTGCGAAGCCTCCGTTTGAAATCCAAAACTGAAAACAAGAAAACGAGCGAGGCAGTCAAGAGTTGGTCCACAGAAATAGGGACATCCTGGGAGAGTTTTTTTTTGTTTTTGTAAACTTGATATGCGTCACCTTGGAACCGTTGATCAGAAAATGTTTTCCATCTTCAGACAGAGTCGCTCGAGTCTGAATGGAAGCTGCATCACTTCCACTGAAGGGAAAAGAAAACAATAAGAAAATCAAACTGGTTAGCAAAGTGAAGCTGCTATCCTAGGAAGACGAGATGGGGGTGCGCCACTAATATGCATATTGTTTTTAGATGATTTGCTCTGTTCTTAGTTCTTGCACATGACTAAAGTAAATTCATACAAGAGAACAAAAAAAATATACATTAACTGTTTCTAATGCGGGCTGCCCAGTGGCGCAGTTGGTAGAGCTGTTGCCTTGCAGCAAGAAGGTTCTGGGTTCAATTCCCGGTCTTTCTGCATGGAGTTTGCATGTTCTCCCTGTGCATGTGTGGGTTCTCTCCGGGTACTCCGGCTTCCTCCCACAGTCCAAAAACATGACTGTCAGGTTAATTGGTCTCTCTAAATTGTCCCTAGGTGTGAGTGTGTGTGTGCATGGTTGTTTGTCCTGTGTGTCTCTGTGTTGCCCTGCGACAGACTGGCGACCTGTCCAGGGTGACCCCGCCTCTCGCCCGCAACGTTAGCTGGAGATAGACACCAGCACCTCCTGACCCCAGTAAGGGAAAAAGGGAGTATGGAAAATGGATGGATGTTTCTAATGCAACATTTGATGTACCAAACTACCTTACGCATAAAATAATAATTTAAAAAAATCTTCAGAGGAAAACTTTGGACCCGGTCATGAAGGAGCTGCCAGGATCCGTACCTGCCCGGTTCCGTAAGGCAGAAAGCGGCGATGTGTTCTCCTGAAGCCAGCTTGGGCAGATATTTTTTCTTCTGTGCTTCATTCCCAGCAATCAGAATCCCCTGAAACCACACGACTCTTAGCACGCACACATCCCATATGTCCAACTACATTAGCAGACCTAAAATCAATGCAAATAAAAAGGTATTCAACAGCGACCTTCAGGCCGATGGCCTGATGTGCAGCCAGAGTGACGGCAATGGAGCCGTCCAGCGCGATGATCTCGTTCAGCCGGGCATACATGGTGTTGGAGAGTCCGAGACCACCTGCGGGTAAAAAGGACGGAGATGTTTCTAAATGCATAAGAACACGTCCGGTGCGTTTTCTGTACAACTTCACTTTAGGAAAATTGTGGTTATTTTTGCTTTCTTCTTGCACACAGTAATCACGAGAATCTTTGGTTAAAACATGTTTTTTCTTCATTCAGTGGGTGGAAAATCCAGAAGTTCCACTCAAGTGAGAGCAGAGATACTTTATAATACGATCACTCAAGTAAAAGTAAAAAGTACAGCGTAAGAAAAATACTTCAAAAAGTACTTTTTTTTTTTTCTTTAGAATTAGTTGAAGAATCGAGGTGGAAAGTGTGTATTGCTGTAATCCCACCATCTCACCATATTCCTCAGGGATCATGATTCCAAACAGGCCCAGCTCCTTCAGGCCATTCAGAGTCTCTGCTGGGATTTTGGCTTCTCGATCTATTTTTGCTGAATCAACTGGAAGAGTGGGAGGGGGGGGGAGAAAACGAGACCATAGAAAATTATTTAATCACCAAATGACTCCAAACACTACAGAACCTTTTCTCTCACCTTCCTCGTTGAAGAACTTCTCCACTGGTGCAACAAACTGCTTGACCTCCTCCAGCTCATCGTTTCCGATCTCTGGATAAGGGAAGACCTCAGCCTGAAGGAGGAGACAAATACAACGACTCCAGACGCTGTCTCACAAATAAAAACCGTGAATTTCACTTGTATTGTTGTCATTTTTTTTAATACTGATTTCCAGAGGAGGGCACAGAGCCCAAAGATTGTACTCAAGTAAAGAGCAGCACTACTTCAGCGTATTTTTACTCAAGTAAAAGTAAAAAGTATCCATCCAAGAAATGACTTAAGCAAGAGTAGAAAAGTGTTTGATAGAAAGTCTACTCCATTACTGAGCAGAGTTGGGTAGTAACTGGTTACATTTACTCAGTTTCATTTACTTTTTTAGGAATAATGTACTATTTTTACTACGCTGTACTTTTTACTTTCACTTGAGTAGTTTTATTATGAAGTATTTCTGCTCTTACTTGAGTAAAATTTCTGGAACAAACATGATTTAACCAAAAAAGTTCACCAGACACACAACTGATGTTTTTGTTAAAGTTTCAGGAGTTTTTTTATTGAAGGAAACTGATTTGGAAAACATTTCATTTTGCCCGATTTTGTTATTTTGCGTTACTTACTTATATGAATTATTGTAATTAAAGTCCTTAAAAAAAGTTCCCTCTTAACTTTACATTTTGGTCAGTCTGATGACATAATTTACTAAATGATTGATAATTTGATCCCAGTACTTGAGGAGACTTTTTACCTCAGATCAACTTTTTTGCTCTTATTTGAGTCATTACTTTTTATTTTTACTCAAGTACAATTTTGTCTTCTCTGGACAAAGATGCTAAAGATCCTGTTGTTCACATGGACAAAAAAAAACTATAAAGGACTGTGCAAGGTCAGAGTTCATCTATTAAATTCCCTGAAGAAACTAAAAAACTGGACTATAGGCATGTCTAATGTGTTTTCGTGAGCCTGCTGCTGTTTTATTCTTTAGTTGAATAAAATTACTGTTACAGGTTAACTTTCTACAGAAACACAGCCACAGAAACACTGCTTAGTGTTTAAGTGGCTCCTGAAAGCGTCAGAGGACTGAATATAAAAGCTCACACTAGTAAACATCATGTATTTGTGTTGGTCAGTCCTATAAAGTCATATCGACACCAGTGAAGTTTGAACTAAGTAACGTTTCGCCTTATCACAAGTAACACGGCTCACGATCAGCTGTCACGCGTCTAATGGCAACTCCCTCCCGTACCTTGTTGATCCGACCCAGGAACAGATCCTTGGCATAGGCCAGACTCCTTGAATGAGTTCTGATCGTCCTCCGCTGCTGAGGACGCAGCGCCTGTTTCCCCAGGTGCCACGCGTGACAGACGAGTTTGTTCTTTCCGCGTGGAAAAGCTCTGGATAAAGCGAGGAAGCTGTTCACGTTCATTATACTGTGACGCTCGTAAACCTTAAACCAACCTCCGCGTACTTGCTTTATGAAACACTGGCGGAATACCCTTTTACCCGTCTCGGTCGCATGTTGATGACGTTGGTATTTTCATCGGAGATGCTTTCAGTGTCCCTCGTAAAGTACATGTCTAAGATAAAAAATAATAGACCATCTTAGACCGTTGCCAGGTTTCTTCTTCTTCATTTAAAAACAAAAACTTTTTTCTTAAAACGTAAAACTATTTCTAAAGATGCCTACCAAGTTTTATTGTTAGTTTTGTTTTTATGTTCTACACTAGAACACGATCTCAATAGAGTGCAATATACTTCCAACAAATTACTAAACACAACCATAGGAGTAGGAACCTGGGGAGGATAGGGGGGACGTGACCCCCAATAATTTAGCAAAATTCTTGCGAAGAATTTTGAAATCTTCCACTTGTGTGCTTTTATTTTGAAGGCGCAACACAGCGCTTAATAATGTGGAACCTCCTTCTTTAAGTAGATTTCCTGTAATTGAGCTCACATGACTAACTAATCAACCCAGCTCTCTGAAATTAATAAATGATTCAAAAAGCCCTGAGACACAATACCATCTATGAATTTAATAGCACAACAAAATATTTCATCTTTATGACACTTAAATCCAATTTGCAGAATAATTTGGAACATGGTGTAGTCACACACATCAACCATAAGTAAAATCAAGAGACACTTCAGCTCTTATAATGCATCATTTTATTGTGTGTCACAGTACTCGTTTTACATTAACAGGGAATTTGTCTACTTAAAAACAGAAAGCCTTCCCTTCCGACTCCTGCGCTCGACTGAAAGAGTTGGAGAATGGAAGTAAAGGTCAGACCGTGTCACGTTCCTGGATGATTCAGTCCTATTGGAGGCAAACAGCAGCAGCTCTATGATTATGTGGCAGTCAGGGGGAGCAGGGGTGTATTTTCAGTTCACCTGTAGACATTGATAATAATTATACCTAATTAAAAGTATAATTTACAGAGTATGTACAAGTATTTATCATTCTTTGCTACCACAAAAAAACATCCCATCCATTTCCAAACTGCTCCACATAGTACATTTAAATCACAGTACTTTTTCACACTCAGCGATGTGTTGCAATGTGCAAAGAGTGAACAGGAGTGACGAGACTGGATAACATGTAAACAAGCAACAGAGACGAACCAGATCGTTTTAGTCACACTGATGATAGAAAACAGTTTTTAAAAAAATGGACAGGTCAAAGAAAACGTAGGCATCAATGGCGCGCAGCAAAGCATCTCACACTGAATTTGGATGGGCTGTTGAGACTCAGCTCGCTCAGCTCAGCTCAGAAGGTCAGGTTTGTGGTTCGTGAATCCGTTTCATTATTTTTATGCCGAGAACAATGACAGCATATTTCGCCTTCCACAGAACATGAGCATCTTAAAATGTATATTTCAGTGTTTTCTCCTGCAATGTAGATGCGAGGCGCCATCTTTTTATTGCACACAAACATATAAACATGAACATATCAGTTACTTTTTTTTTTTTAATTTCTTGTAGACCACTGAATGGAAATTTTAGGACCAGTGAGGAACGAAGACCATAGACATGCTTGAAAGTGAATTTTCAGACGTGTGCTTTTCAAAAGGCCAATTGGTCTAAAACGCGCTCACTGAAAGGTTTAGAGCAAATTAGTCGGTGTAGTGGAAGGAAAAAAAAAGAATTAGAAAAAAAGAGAGTGAAAATATAAGAGAGTTCCATCTGAACAGCTAAATCAGTGGCATGATTCACAGGTGGGAAAGTACTTGTGAAGTTTTTACAATCTAGAGCATGAATGGAGGTGCACATTTAGCCACACTTCAAAAAAACACAAAATATCACCAAGTTATTCTGGTCTGGTTCCGAGAACAAATATCTCAGATCACTTTAAATAAGACCAAACTAAGTTAGGAGTAATTTCTGAACAAGATGTAGGAGCTTGATTTAAGTCAATCATTTCTTAATATTGATAAAAAAATTAAAATAAAAAGTTCTAGTTCCATTGGCAGATTATTTGGAAAATTTCTTGTCATAACTGAAATAATCAGCTATTGGAACTAGAATGTTTCCATCAATATTAAGGAAATATTGACTTCAAACTAGCTCCTGTATCTTGTAGCACTACAGAAAAAAAAAGATTGGGCTTTTTGCAGTGAAGTAGAAGATTTGAAAACTACTGTTCAGACTCTCTCCTTCCAATCTGACTGAGCTTGTAGTAAAAACGGGCCAAAAATGTCAACCTGCAACTTCAAAGATGGTAGAAAAACATCCAGAAAAAAAAAAAAAAAAAGCGTGCCTCTGGACCTGCAGTGAACGGTGGTAGCGTTTATTCTCCCCTTTGGTTATGCTCTACTTTTTGCGTGCCTATTATAAAATCCAAATAAAACACACCTCTCCTGTGTTTCTGTTCTATTGCTCTTTTATGTTTCTAATTAAGCGACGTCGTTCTGGGAACACAGAGTGTTTCTGTTGCCTGTCTCTGCGTGGACGAGTCTCGCCGCATCCAAATCCACGTGGACGCTCACTGCACTGAAACACCAGAGGACATGACGGAGGACAAACAAAGGAGATGTGACAAAATCGTCAGGATCCACCGAACAAATAAAATCAGACAAAACAAGTAAAACAACAAAAACAAACTCTCACATGAAAACTGTCAGACTTCATGCGCTGATATTCATCACTCCAGCCACTGAAAATGCTACAGAGGCGTCCAGCTGTCCCATAATACGTCTGCTGGGTCGCTGATATAAAGCTGCTTCCTGAAGAGGGAAGCACACAGGTGCTGGCTGCCACAGTCGTAACCGTGACAGCGACTCGGCGTGGCATCTTCGAAACGCAAACTCGTGGAACCCTTCGAGGTAGCGGAGCAACACAGGACTCAGATTTTCACCTTTTTTTCTTTTTTTTTAAACTCATTTGACTTAAAAAAAAAAAAAAAGAAGAGCGGAGCAGCTTGCCAAACCCCAGCGGATTACCAACATCATCAACATGGATGGGCATCCAGTGACCTAATGCCAAAGCCACACCGGCCCCTAACTGTGGCCCCGTCATTTGCAGCTCTAATGAGAGTTTAACTGAAGCCATTTGCTTGGCATTAATTAGAATAGTAACAGCCAATATTATTATAATATTTTTTTTTTTTTTACAAAATATAATGCACAATAGACATTGAGTAAAATTGAGTTACTACCTTGATAAATTCGGTAATTGGCACATGTAGAACTGCTACCAGAGATATATCACAGTGCACTGCGAGCTACTGCTACATTAAACCGCCACCGTGTCTGTGACGCCGTCCGGTCGCGTCGCCGTTTAGCATTTCCCGTTAAATACATGGAGGTTAAGTCCCATCGCTTTTTATGAATTTGAGAGACACAGTGCTACACTGCAAAACCATAAAATCCCACCAAGTCATTTTGATGTAGTTTCTAGTGCAAATGTCTTAGTACACTTGAAGTAAGGCAAAACTAAACTACAAGTGACTTTTCAGCAAGATAAAGAATTTAAGACAATAATTCTTTAATGTTGAGGAAAAAGTTCCAATTCTAAGATATAAGTTAAATAATCAGCCAACAGAATTAGCACTTTTTCCATCAATATTAAGGAGTCATTGACTTAGAGCAAAGCTACTTTATATTGCTGAAAAGTTATGCACCACTTAGTTTTGTCTTATTTGAAATGTACTAGAAATAACTGCACTAGAAACTGGACAAAAAACACCTGGCTAGATCTCTGCATGAGTCTGTCAGTCCTGCAGCAGACAGAACTTGAAATGAAATGCAGGGGATGAAGGTTTGCAGAAACATGACGCCAAGCAAAGTCCACGTTCGAATCGGGGTTCATCTGCAGACACAGTGCGACGATCTCATCCACTGAAAGTCTTCACGAGGTGCGGGTCGCCGTGACCCACTCACACAACTGTGCTGATGCCGCTGTGTTTGGGCTTGGTGCTGCTGCTGCTGCTGGGAACCTGAGACGCCGGCGATGGCGTTGGCGGCGGGCCGTGGAGGTGGGCAGAGTGGCTGCCGTGGCCGTGCTGCGGGTACGGCTGATACGGCGGCTGCTGGCACTGGAGTGGCGCGTGCTGCAGGTGGGGTGGTGGGTGGTAGTGATGGTGGTGGTGGTAAGGCGGCGGATTCTGGGTCACGTGACAGAACGGGATGGGGTGAGGATGGACGGGAACGGACGGGTCCGTCTCCGCTCGAGACGCGTGGTGCAGGTTGGCCGGGTGTGGGGCGTGGGAGACGAGGGCGGGGTGTGGGCTCTGGGGGCCGGGGCTCGGTGACTTCACCCGCCTGGTGCCAAACAGAGACCCGAGCAGGGAGGAGGAGCTGGGCAGGGAGTGTCCGCTTGTGACGGGACGCGCAGTCTCGACCGGACGGGGTTCTCCGCCGCATGCGAGGACTGCTAATGATGGAGCCCTGCAACGGAGAAAACAAAACGTTGTGGAAACATGGGGCAAAAACACATTCATAACACAGATCCCAGCCAGCATAGGTAGGTGGGCCCCATATGGGGAAAAGGAGGGCAGAAAATATGGGTCCCACATGAGTTTGTCCGCAGTTTCCATGGTGGCCCCACATGGGTTTGCCCATGTAGGGGCACCGCCTACATGGGCCCTATATGGAAGTGGCCTACATGGGCCCAAACCCATGTGGGGCCACCATGGAAACAGCGGACAAACTCATGTGGGACCCATATCGTCTGCCCTCTTTTTCCCCATATGGGGCCCACCTACATATGCTGGCTGGGATGCAGGGACATGTTGAACGGACAACTTGCCTAATGCAACCATGGTCTATCTATTATAGCATAAATGTAAGAGTAGAACTACAACAGTCAGCTTCCACATATGGGCTTCAAGGTGAGTCTAAGGTCAGCAGAGCAGCATGACAACATGAGTCTGAACTACAGTTGGTCTAGTCATGCAGTGAACAACCAAGCCTGATACAACAGCCACGGCAGAATGCATGCACAGCGCTGCAAACAAGCAACGGGAGCTGCAAAAACATGAAAAGCACAGCGCACACAGAAACAACAAATCTCAGAGAGTCTGCGCACTAAGAGCGAGCAACGTAAAAAAGAGGCAGCCGGGCGGGGCAGCCGCTGCCTACTTACTTCCAGATTGCTGTCTAGTGATCCTGCACTGCTGCGTCTCCCGCGCTTTCCTGCCCAGGACAACGACACACGACAGATCAGACATCCCTGGTTTAAACATGGAGGTGCACACACCCCGTCTGTCCATAGCGGGGACACGGGGACATGTTCTGAGAGCCACGCGACCGTCTAAGCAGCTGGGTTTAGACCGGGTGTTTGGGAAGACGAGGGTTGGGGACAAACGTATCCAAACTAACGCCGGAACATGGAGCCTGTGTGGGGAAAGTGAGGATTTGTTTGGGTGGCTACATGGCGAGCTAAGGTTCTACTAGCAGGAGACTTTCGTAACAACAACTGAGATCCATTCAGAGAAATGAAGGAAGAGTTTATTCGTTTTCAATAGGAAATAGGAAAATAAAACACTCCAGGTTAACATATTGTTAGTTGCAGCTTTCTCGCAATGGAACTAGCAATACTTATTTAATTTTTCATCTTCATTTCAGCTTATAAATGCCAAAACTAGAAAATGTGTTGTGTGTATTCACCTCCCGGCGTTAATAATACGCTACATGACCACCTCCCCCTTCAGCTCCACATCTTTTGCCTTCACACCGAACATTTCACCAGCTGATCTTCATAAAGCAGGTCAGGCTCAGACACTCTGGAGAACATCTGCTTTTAAATTGTGCTCCGATTCGTAGTTGAAACGAGGTTAAGACTTTGACTTGGCCATTCAAACTTTCAGATATCAATTGACCTAAACCATCCAATTGCATCTCCAGCAGCATTCAGAGAGCTGTTCTCTTGCTAGAAGGATAACCTCCGTCCCCTCCACCTCCTTCAAATCAGACAAAATTGGTGTGAAATGTTTGTGTAGCAAAACTGTTCGTTTGTGCCGCTATCACTTTAAGGATATCAAGAAATGTTTCCAGAGGTCATGAAAGGTCAACCAGTCGTTCCTCCCTTCTTCAGTTCAGATAAAATTGGCGTCGATCAACTCGTCTGCGTTTGTGCAGCGAAAATGTTTTGTTTGTGCTTTTTGGCTTTGAAGATATTAATGAATCTAAAAGGTCAAAAGGTCAACCAGCGCCCTCCCCCCACATTTATTAACCAAAAGGACCCAGGTTGTAGTGGGAAGTAAGGGGACGTATTGGTCAAGGTGATGTGTGATGCTTGTTATGGGCCGCACAAGTCGTGAAAAAGCTGCAAGTTTAACTTTTGTCCACCTGGCGGTTGTCTTGGTTATCGGTTCACCTGATCACCAGGAATAAAAGAGAAAAGGAACGATTTCCTTCCAGTTCAGTTATCCACTGGTTTATGTTGCAATAAAATGCACCGACGGCTGTGGTTAAAAATAAAAATAAAGACAAGTGAGCTTCAGGGAACAGGCAACATGCCTTATCCATTATCCTCAGAAGCAGCTCAGACCAGTTGTGTCATTTTACTGGCATTCTCGCGTTTTGGTGCCGATGCATTTCTGCAGTAAAGCGTCTTCTGCTGCTGCTGCTCGCTTTGCATGAATAAACAGGGAACTTTAATCCCTCCTTCTTGCTAAGAAGCTTGGATTGATCGCAGTGACCTACAAAGCGGCGTTCCTCCCTCCTGCTAGCGACGCAAGCCTATTAGTGGGTGGCTTCAACTACAGAACACTGAGGTGTCTTGGTAATGGCGTCAATTTCCTTCCCTGCTTCCGGACTGGGAGTCTCACTGTCGCTGTAATTATCCGAATCTTCCTTTTCCCAAACGTCTAATGAAACTGGAGTGAAAAGTGCCACATCCAACCGGAGTATTTGTTTTTCTATAACCCAACAGGTAGAACGAGATGGAAGTCAGTCTCTGATGTGACGTTCAGACCGTACCTGCATCTGAGAGATCCCGCAGGGAGCTGCTGAGCGCGCTCCTCTTCAGGCCCTCGCTGATGGCATAGCTGTCGTCCAGGCTGGCTCGGCTCAAGTTTCCGTTCCCAGTTTCCTTCTGCAACCCAGAACACTGGGACATGCTGGGCCTCACCAAACCCTTCTGCTTCTCCAGCTCAGCTGTGCACCAAACAAACACGCAACGTCCGAGTGTCTGTGGCTTTAAAAGGAACGAGGATGTGACAAGAAAAGACAGTAGAGAGGATCTGCTTACATTCTATTCGATACTTCTCCATCTCTTGGACTTCAGCAATTGATTCTCGCAGGTCATCGGTGAATTTCTTGCGGTCCTGAGGATTGGGAGCGTTGAAATTGATGAGGACCTTGATGTCCGCGCCGGGAATGGCCGAGGTCAGGCGCAGGCCGTTGGGGTAATCTAAAAAAAAGAAACAAGAGATCTTCATATCTGGGGGTGTTCCTGTCTGGAGAACTCCTAAATATCACATTTTATATATTTAAACTGATTCATGAAGACGGAGCTCAGATAACTGCAGAGTGCTGTCTTTAAATGTCCACAGTGTGGAACCTTGAGGCAGACGGGCGCCCCGGGCGCCAGCTAAGATCAGGCCTGTTAAATAAAAACTGGCTTGGATCCGATAGATTTTTTCCTAATGTTTAGCGACTTCATCTTGAAACTAATTTTTGTTAGTTGCTGCTAGTAGCCCAATGCATTGTGGGATCCTTCACTGGCCGATTCCTACTGCCACATATGAACCAGTTGCCTCAAAAAACCCCCCAAAAAATTATTGCAACATATAAAAGCAAAGAAAGTTGCGTTTTGCCATTTAAGTATTGCAAACCTAAAATAACTTGAAAAATTTTGCTTAGTTTATAAACTAAATATGGGAATAAGCTCTAGGGTGGAGACTTTTCCAATTTTCTTGAACTGCTCTTTAGTGTCTTTCTCATCAAATTTCTTCAAACATTAGACTCAAACAAGAAAGCAGAGTGTGTTTCAGGTCATGGCCTTAAAAAACTCCAATTCACTCAGATAGTTAAAGTACTAGAGGTGAGTGAAAGGAAGCTTAAAGGTTTAACCAAATATGTACACATATATATAATATAATGTGCCAGGACTCAAACAATTTATCCGATTAATGGCGATTGAAATAATCGTCAACTAATTTGGTAATCAATTGATCGTTAACGCTGGAACACAAACTCAAACGTTTCTGAAAGAGCATCATCCTCAGAGTGGATATTAAGCCAAAACTATGCATGGAAGAACTTGTTTATCTGTAAATATGGTCTTTGCAACTCCTTGAGTTGCAAAGCACAGTAGCTTAAGAAGAAAAAAATAAAATAAAAATATTGTGTTGACTGCCTTCTTTGCAGAAAGTCAGAATAAAACAGACGAGGTGCTGGTCTAGAACTGGAAACACTTTGGTGGAAAACCAAACCTGGAATCTCGGAAGCCTAAATGTCTCCTTATTTTCAGTGTGTTTGCATTGTGGTTAAAGTGAAACTTCATGTGATTACACATGCAACCTATTCAAATAAATAAAGAAAACATACTTACACTGATTCTCAAACAGCAGAACCTGCATGCTGTAGAGCGAGAAGGACTGACGAAAACTGTACGTCACGGAGTTCTTTTTCTTCTGAAAGATTTTGGTGACCTACGAGAAATAAGCAGACACGTCTTGCTGAGACTCCCTGGTGAGCGGTGAAGCCTTCAGTCTTAGTGCAATGGAGGAGTGGTTTGCCGTACCACCAGCAAGTCATTGAAGAGGAAGATCTCCCTCTGGTGCACTCCCAGCTTCTGCAGCTTGTTGGGATCAGGAACCTCAAACAACCTGCAGTAACACACCAGCCTTCGGTGGGGTAGCGACAGCACCTGCGCATGATCCACAACATCTCAGAGTCAAAGAGGTAATAAGATATTTCTCCAGCAGATACATACAGGGCATCTGAGAAGTATAGCTGGCTAACGTTGCCCCGCTGCTGCCAACTCAGCAACTTTCTCGCTATATTTTTAGTGGCGTTTCAGACAAAAAATGAAGAAAGAAAAAATTGGTATCAGCCAAAATCGAAAACTGCAACTGGTGCAACCCTACTAGCAACTACTGCCATAAGAGAAGTATTAATATTGGATAGTGATATTAGCCCTACAGTTCAATTCCCGGCCCCGGTCTTTCTGCATGGAGTTTGCATGTTCTCCCTGTGCATGCGTGGGTTCTCTCTGGGTACTCCAGCTTCCCTCCACAGTCCAAAAACATGACTGTCAGGTTAATTGGTCTCTCTAAATGTCCCTAGGTGTGAGTGTGTGTGCATGGTTGTTTGTCCTTTGTGTCTCTGTGTTGCCCTGCGACAGACTGGCGACCTGTCCAGGGTGACCCCGCCTCTCGCCCGGAACGTTAGCTGGGGACAGACACCAGCACCTCCTGACCCCACTAAGGACAAGGGAGTATAGAAAATGGAAGGATGGATGGATATTAGCCCTAAAGATGATTTTATTGCAGCCCTAGAAACTTACTCTGCAACCTAGAAAAAGTCAACTCGGACAAAAATTACACAAAAATCTGAAATGACATTCAATATAATAATAAAAGTTACTTCTTTAAAAAAATGCTTATACTCCAGTCTTTTGTTTACGTATTCATCTTCAGTCAATTTAATAGATGAACTCTCACTTTGCACAGTTTGTGTTTGTGCGACCAACAGGATATTTGGCACCTTTGAGACTCAGAGACACACACGTCAGCTTTGTCCACAGAGCGCTGCGTGCATCTCTTATGAAGGACATTTCCTTTCCGTTTGGTCTGGAAAACATCTTGTAAATATCAGCTGCAATGCAGCCGGACGTCCCTGTTCCATGCAGCGCATCAGTCAGTTTAAGTAGGACGGCCATTGGTCAGGATGAGTCAAAGTTCAAGGGGCATGGAGGCTAACATGAGAACGCTACATATGGACACACAGCAATAGGAGTAATACTTACACAGCCAAGACCTTGGTGTAAAGACCCAATCTGAAATTGCAACAAAAAATAAATAAATTTTAAGATTATTGAATGTGTGGAAACTTTTGTAATAGATTTAGGAAACGATACAAATTGATGCTCTAGGGGGAAACAGATCAGATTTACAAATCACAGCAAACATCCTGGAATCTTTTCCAGTTTTTCTTCATAATAAAGACATTGTTATGACTTTTTTCCTTCTGTCCCTGACAAATTCTAAAAAAGGAAAATATTCAACCAAACTGGGCCAGGGCGTTTGTCACTGTTCCTATTTACACTTTCCAGTTGAGTTTAAATGCATATTTCAGCATGAAAGGCTCTGCAGAACTGATGTACATGAAGAATGAAAGCAAACTTACCGGTTTTTTCCCAACAATCAGTTTTTCCACTTTCTGAACCTGGGACACGTGATCTTCATTAGTCCTGAGCTCTCGCTTTCGAATCCGCTCATATATCCCCACCAGCATCTCTCGGGGAATGTCCTCCCCGTCGTCAACGCCTTTCAGCAGACGAGGAAGAGAGATTGAGAGAGGAACAGTTTGTTTCATTTTTATGGATTTATGAATGTAAATGAACTGCTGATTTTAGATTAGTGTTGTTTTTTTGCAATTTTAGCTAGCTTATTTGTTTTTAGCAAGCTTATTCATTTTTAGCTAGCTTTACCGCACAGTGACATTTAGCTTACAGAACGAGCGCCAAGTCGCCAAAAAAGCAAAAGTAAACTGACCAATTACATTTAGGTTTAGCTGATTTTGCGTAAAACCCTCAGTTTAATGGGATTTTATGAGATAAGACAACACAAATTAATGCGCAAATTAATTTGTGTTGACTTTTAGAGTGAAGACTTTTAGTTTTGGGCTTTAAAGTGACAAAAGGCACCTGACAAACGTTTATGGTGAGTTGCATGTTAAAGCAGAGTTGTGAGCTGGAAGCTATGAGTGGAAGGAAAACAAAGCACCTCGAAGGTTTTTAATAAAGTCTTCCAGCTTCATCTTCCTCTCAGGCTTCACATTGGGGCTGTACATGTCAGTGTTGAGGAGGATGATGGCGAAAGCGAGGATGAAGATGGTGTCCGGGTTCCTGAACTGTCTCACCACACCGGGGTTGCAAATGCAATAGCGCTGGCTAGACACAAACACACAAACAGAAAGAAAAAAGGTATTCAGATGGCATCATTTGTTGTTCTGCTATCAAGAAATCACAGATACGTCACATGGATCCCAACATATGAATGCATGAATGAAAGAAAAATAGACTGTTTGAAAGAGTGAGACAAAGTCAAACTGACTTAGAATAAGGCATTGCTTTTGAAATGTGGCTCAACAGAATCATTTTAAAGCATAAAATTAGTGAAACAGGCGTCACAAACTAGAACAATAGGACATTGATCAATAGGCAGATTGGTGTGGCATCTGCAGGAATATGGTGCTATGCTGGCCTGTTGTGGTGACGATTTATTGGTTCGTCTCCATTCCCACCGTGACCTATGGCCTCAGGCTCTGGACCTCTCTGCTTGGGCTGCTGACCCCGCAAACCGACGCTGGATTAAATGTACTTAAATAATGAATGGATGCTATTGGTGCAATTTTATAACCATGAAGAATGTGAAGCTACCATGATGCAAGCCATCATGACTTCAACTTTGATTAAATCACACAAACTTCTAATATTTCTATGGACATTACCATAATAAAAGCTGAAAGTCTTACTGCTTCCAAAAGACCAAAGACAAAATCTCCGCAAAGTTTGATTAGTTCATTTTATACGATAAACAGTAACAAGAACGTTCAAAAAGTACCAAGGCCAAAATGACATTTTGTGACATTTGTGATTAAAACTTATTTTTTTGGTTGGTCTAATGTGATATTCTAATTTTATGAGACTCTTAATTTGGGATTTTCTTTACCCGTGAACCATTAAAATTTGCACAAAAATTGAATTATTTCAATTAATCTCTGCAAAATCATTGTTTCACTTTCTTAGATGACTGGCAAGAAATATACAGCTTTTATGCAAGATAAAAATTTTTGAGATGTACCCAACACCCAAAAGCAGCTCTTAGGAATATTTTTCTTTAACAATGACCTGCCACAATTGAAAAAACCTCCAAAAAACTCCTGAAATCTAAAGTATGTTAGCTTTAGAATTAGAATACTAAACTAACCTTCAAGTATGTTTCCCGCACTGCAGAAATGGGGCTGAAAGCCAGTTGGGTTTATTCATAAACACGTCTACTGGAATATCGTTACGAGTTTTTAAACACTGTAGGATTCCTTACCGCAGTCCTGCTGAGCTGATCATGGACAAAATTCTCACCTGTACGCCTCGATCAGCCGCTCGACCTTCTGTGCCTCTCCCTGAACTCTGATGTGTGCCTGGAATTTCCGGAGCCCTTCATCCAGCTCCAGGCCTGAGAAGTCCATTTCATCGACCACACAACTGGAAAAACGACGCACACAGACGAAAGAATCAATAACAGAATCTCAATAATAGAATTACCTTGAAGTTTTTTTTTGTTTTTTTAATGGTAAATGGAGCAGTGTATTTGTGCAGGTAACAGCAGGTTACTGATGAGGGCAGGAACAACCTATTACTAAAACTCAATATGTGCCGCAGTAACCTACAGTGGAGCACTTTAAAGTGCAAAGTGAAAGTTGAAGTCTTAGATGGATGTCGTTTGTCTGTGCTCCTTTTTTAAACTTTACCAATCTCAAAAGACTTCCAAAGTGCCACGATGTATCTGTGTGTAAATGGCAAATAAATTATACTCCACTCCACTCTAAATTGATAATCGTGACACTCTAACTCAGATCTCACAAGTGAAGAGGAGACGATATTCTCTGGACAACTTCTATATGCGTCAAACTGTCACCATAAGGGGTTTCTGTCCTCCGCTGAGTCAGCTGTGGCAGAAGTGCTGTGTGTCGAGGAGGATTCACAGAAAGCACTCTGACGCATCCTGTCCAAGCAGCACCTTGGACTCAGCGGTCCAAGGTGCTAACACAAAAGATCTCCAGCTGAAGATCTGCTACGTACTCATCAGACCATCATACCGATTTCTATAGTACATTCATTAGAACTGATGAGCTGAATTCATGTTCATGGAGGAAAACACACAGTTCTGTTGAGTTAAATCAAAAGGCATCCAGACCAACAGAAGTGGACAAAAGTGAATGACTCACTCAAGAACATCTCGGTTGAATTGTTTCTGTCGGTTGCCAAGGAATTCGCCAATCATCTGCCGACTCAAGCCTTTCCTCTGCAGGAGGAAGTGGGCAACACCCACTGGAGTGTCTGGGACGTAGCTTCGTTCAATCAAATACTGGATCCCCTTTTCTGGCTTCCTAGAGACACCGGAAATGCACACACAAAAAAAGGGAGTGAGAATACAATCCCAATCTGTGGTGATTATCCCAGAGCTCTTTAAAAAAGAAAAGTGTGTCAACAGAGGAAGGGAATTTAGAGAGCTACGGAATGGGATGAGCAGTGATTTTCTGATTGTGGTGCTGCTCCCAACGTGATTACAAGGAACTTAAAAACTGGCTCGGGAAGACACCAAATCCGCAATCATCTGTGATTAAGCAAAATCACCCAGGCCCGAGTGAACCCCTGGACGTGAAGTGGAGCAGAATGAGGACTCGGCGCAAACTGAGCACGGATATAAATGTGGCTTATTCAGCCTCACTGCATATTCAATGGTCTTTTTTTTTTTTTTTTTTACCACAAATGTAACAAACAGGAACAAATCCAGTCGGTCTTGACTTTTTATGCAGACCTCTAGACTCTAGAGACACCTAAACAGAGGCTTTAAGAAAACAAATATAATTTTATCAATCAAATCAAAGCAGTTTTTATTTGTATGCTGCCAAGTTACGTTAATGTGAAATGATGTTCAATATTATCTTTAAGAAGAATTAATCAAAGCAGGCATGGCTCGCTATGACAGGTTATAACGATATGCTAGCACATCCAATACATTTTTAAAAACATTATACTGAAGCATGTAATGCGCTCTATATTCAAAGTACTTGCATTCTACTTCTCACTTTGCTTCAATTAAAGTTGGTTCCGAACGGGGCGTACTGTGAAGACTGGCAACACAGACACTGTTTAGAACATCACACTAACACACCAAGACAGCAGAGGGCGACACACAGCAACGGGGATTCAACGATCAAGCTAGTTCAGGATATTTAGATGGCAAAATGGAGCAATTTATAATAGAACAAAGACAGAAAACAGATATGAAACATAGCGAGATTTGAAGGATTAAACAAAAATCAACATGTTGGAGAGGGGACTAGCACATTAGTGGCAGGCGTTTTGAGAAAGAAAGGACTACATTTCTGCCATAAAGCTCAGATACTGAAATTGTCTAGAAAACACATGGAAATTTCAGAACTCTAAAATGAAAAAAATTAGCTGGAAAAAAACAGAAACGTTTAGGCCTGGTAGGGTTGACCTAGGGTATCTTGGTGCAAAGGGCCTAAATGATGAACACCTTTATTAATATTTCAAATACTGGGAAAATGCCCACATGTATTAAATACTAGCTTTGAACCTCTGCTATGTTTACAAAGTAATTAGTGTTTTTCAATCATATATTCTCACATTACCTATGCAGAACCTTCTTACTTTCCAACACAAACAAATGTAGGTACTGAACAAAATGGAGGTCCTTTTGGCTTGTGAAGGACACTAAAAAGAGGCAAGGGCTGTGATTAAAGTGAGTCACATTCACAATTATTTTAGGAGGAAGCAGCATATATATTTTGCTTGTTTTCTTATTTAGAATACCTTAAAAAACAGGGTACCTTTTGTTGTTTTACTTATGGTTGTATGCACTGAGTGGCTCAAAAGTCTCCCCTTACAAAAAAATCCCATGAAATCACATGTGACTTTCACGTGTGATCACAAGTGGTTCACACCACCTTTTACATGTGTGAATGATGTGATTATGTGACCCACATGTGGAAAATTGGAATCACATGTGATCACATGAATTTCATGGGATTTTTTTGTAAGGGTCATATTTTTGAGTTCTGTTATGCTTAATGGTTTTAGTGCATGTACATACTTGTTGAAGAGGTTTAGGCCAATGCGGTAGTGTCTCTTGCGAATGATGTCGTTACTGAACGCTGGTGAGTCCCAGCTATTCCGCGTCTCCTTGTGGTACGTCTGTTTACTGAGCGTCTGCTCCCTCAGGCTGTCTCTGGATGACGACTCGGAGCTGCAGTTAATGGTCTCATTAGAGTTTGTTGTGCTGTTGATGCTGTCGTTGTCCCCATCGGAGAAATCAGACTCTGACTTGCTCTGGCGGTTGGGTGTACCGTTGATGGCCAGGTGGGCTTCCAGCTGAAGGGCACAGTGATGGGAAGGGTCTTCTTCCCGAGAAGGTCCCCGAGGCGGCAGGCCGTGGCCGATGTGTTTGGGGCTGCTCTGTTGGTTGCTGGGGCTCCTGTCATAAGCGCTCTGTCTCTTTAACGAGCTGCGGTCAGACCGGTCGCTCAGTTCCACCGAGCTGTCGCTGGGGGGCTCTATGGTCAGTAGAGGTAGGTGGTCCATTCGCAGACGCTGTTCTTGGCATTCTAAGGAAGGTGTGCTGCGACAGCTGGTATCCGTGTCCCCCTTTTCGTCCTTGCGACCAAGCGACCAGTAGTCTCGGGAGGAGTTCAGGGAACGCTGGCGCAGATCTGACTCTGTGCTGGAGGGCCGGTCTACAGACTGAGAGAGAGGCAAGGGGGGTGATAGCTCTTCTTCATCAATGTAAAGGGTCACATCACTATAGGATGCTGTCATCTTATCTAGCTTGCGGTGATCTGAAGATTCCAACTGGCGATTGAGCTCTCTGTCTGTATCCGGGTGGCCTCTTCCTTGCTCTAAAGTACTGTCTTCCCCTTGTAGGCTGCGACAGTTCAGCGCGTCATCGATGGACTCGGCCAGCGATTTGACCTGCCTGGAGAAGGCATCTTCCAGTTCTGTGACAGCATACGTGAGGTCACTCTGCGTGCTCGGTATCTTCATTGGTACACCTCTCTCCCTGCCGTGTTCCGACTTCACCAGCGCACCGATTTTGGCGCCTTCGTCAGATAAAGAGACATGCTTTCCCTCGAAGTAGGAGCTGTGGACTTTTTCAGGTCCTTCAAAGGAAAGCTGCATTCTCATATTGGACAGAACAATCCGTCTGGACATACGGTTTTCAGACATAGAACTTCGGAGACGCTCAAAGTTCTTATTCATTTGGTACTGGCGGAAGGCTGTTTGGATGGTACGTGCGGCATGCCGGGTTATGAAACGCCCGCCATACTTGCGCTCTAGCATCTCCACCTGCAAACAGGAAAAGAAGGGTGGTCAGTCAGCTGTAGTAAAGTGGGACTGAGTAACTGTATTGAAAGTCACAAGTAGGTCTTCAAACATTTCCTCAAAAACCTCAAGTAAAGTCCCAAGTAAAGACATAAAAGTCCAAAGTTGAGTCAAGTCAGAGTCCAGTGTTTTTAAAAGTTATGGTATCAGGATTTTTGTGTTGGGGACCTAGGCAGATGTGTCTCTGTTTAGTAAGAGTAAGAAAGGAAGTAGTTCTTGAGTTATCCCGTTGTGTTAACAGAGTAAGCAAATACAAACTTCACATCAAATTGGCTGAAAGCATCAGGTTGTAAAAGTAGCCTTCATTTGAAAACATTCATTTACAGGCGACTTCTGGTGGCTGGTTGTTGCTCTGGACTTTATTTAGGAGGATTACAGGAAGAGGAACCTATGTATCATTTTGCTTCCAGCTCAAAATGATAAGCTACATTGTGCTTGTCTATCACATATAATGCCAATAAAATCCAATGAAGACTGTGGTTGTAATGGGACAAAAATGGGGAAAAGTTTGGGAGAAGTCAACAGTTTCACTCAGTCAGTCTAACAATGCCGGTGATTTTAAAATGTCTAGGAAAGTTTGATCTATTTACATGCTAGACACAAAAGGAAATAGCACAATGAAGAGTCGGTGATGTAATAGTCCTAACTAGAAAAACTGAACATTTAAATCAATAACTTGAGGCAGAGCACAAGAAGGAAATCAAGTATAAGAGGCAGTAGAAAATGACTCAAGTCACAGGAGGTCTGCAGAGTCTTGCTCTGGTCCTTCTACCTTTCCTCACTTAAGGCATTGCCAAGTCAACAGGGCCCACCTTGATGACTTGTTAGCAAACAGAGAGACCTAAGGATAAAATGAAAGGATTGGGAGATGGACATTTAAAGTGGAACTCGGGGTCTTTATTTTCACACAAGAAGAACTAACTTTCAAGCAATCAAGCAAAAACCAAGCATGTCTTCCACCTCTAGACTGCTTTTTGGACAGGCACCTATTTTAGTACATCACCAGCCACAGTAGGTTCTGAGCAGATTGTTCCCTCCCTCCCACCTGTTTGTCCTGGAGGTCTGACGAGAGCTCGTAGCTCTCTGACATTGAACGGGAGCGCTTGATGGCCTCTTCCTCTGCATGCTTGCGGAGGATGGACTGGGAGTGCTGGAGCTTGGGTCGGCGGGGTCGCACGTGGCTCGGCAGGAAGATGTGTCCGTAGAGCTGGCTATCCAGGTAGTCCAGGCCAGGTCTGCCGCCGTGGGTCACCGGCTTGCAACCATAGATGACGCAGGGATCCACAGATACACTCACGTCACTGCCAGGGGCGTCACCTTCCACACTGCAACACACAAACACATTCAGATCAGACAGGCACACGAGACTGCTCAGTGTGCCAATGAGGAACAGAGGACTGATGGAGAGGTGAACTTTGGCACTATAAATTCATAGCCATCTTACTCTCTCTTTGCACTCAGTCCTGAATGACCATGCAGCTGAAGTTCTTCGTTAGAGCAAAACCATAGGTTCTCAAGAGCCAAAGAAATGCAAACAAACACTCAAACTATTGCTGTGTTATCATCAACCAAAACCAAAGTGACTCAAGTGTGTGAAGTCACATCCGGAATGTTAACATCCACACACATCCTGGACTCCCACAGCAGATGAAGAGGTAAGCAGCAGGGATCTAGAGCAGAATGTAAAAAGCTAAATATGAACTGCTTCGTATTTCATTCCTTACGCTGCTGTGATTCACTGAGGCTACAGTATCTCCTGGTAGGTTAGATGTTTCACTATATGGGAAAAAGCAGTGAAAATCAGGAGACCCATCCAACTCAGCCTGTTTAGCTTTTATTCACAACAAACTGTCCCTAACAGAGTCAATACATAGTTCCCACAAGTTTGAACCGGAAGTGATCTGCGCCATATTAGTAGGCAAGGGCATCGCAAAGCATAGGTGAACCATAGCTTCTTCGACACCAACAAAAACAAAACACATGGACATGTCAACGTGAGAGAGAAAAATACATTAACAAAATGGCTGCTGTTGGGATCGACCCGTATGTGACGGAGAATGAAGACGATGTGAACAAGCTGCCTCCGATCTGGCATGACACAGTTCACTACTTAGCAAACATGAAGAGCGCGTACACCATGGAGGAGCTTCGTGGCCTGAAGTCCATGGATGATTGCAATCTGTGTTTCAACAGCTTTGTAAAGGACATACAGACCCGTGTGAGTTACAATGTTCTGGTGACTGGCAGAGTCACCAGAACAGTGCATGTAGCAACATGTAGGTTACAAGCCAAGCCAACTTTATTTATAAGCACTTCTAAAACGGCAAAAACTGACCAAAGTGCTGAACAGTCATAACATGAAAACATCAGAATAAACCAAACAGTCACATGAAATAAGTAATACACAACTTGACAATTAGATGGACCTTCCACACGCTGGGTCAAAAAGAGATGGGAGTTCAAGAACTACAGGAGATCGTTTCCTGCCAGCTGTCATCGCCATCTACAATAACTCTTTGAAGGGTTTAAGTTACAGCAACATTTCATTTCTATATGAGATCAGTAAAGTATTTTTGAATGTGAATTTAATTTGAACAGGTTAGAAGGTTGTCTTTATGATGGCACGTGGGAAAGCAGATGGAACAGAACAGAATGTACGATTTATTTCATCGTCTTCAAAGAACGCGAAACATCAGACGGAGATGAAGGAACAACAACGGGATTAGGAAACACTGCATTCATATTCAGTTCCCTTTTACTCCAATACCCTGAAATAAAAGCTAGTGTCATCAACTGCCTTTAGGAATCACCTGAATAGAAAACAGAGTCTACGTGTCATATGAGCACGAAAGCAGTTTTGTTTCCGTCCTCGGAGGTTCTTCAGAAAACGTTCGCTGTTTGAAATTTCTCTCGTTTATTTACTGAGTGTGGTGATTTGAGTTTTTCTGTGTATTTAGTTTAGGTTTTCGGTGTCTGAGTCTCTGTGTTGTCCTGTTTGCTCCCCGTGATTCATCCCAGCTGTGTCCCGTTCCCTGATTGCCCTCCCTGTGTATTTAAGTCCACCTGTTGTCTTTGTCTAGTGTCGGATCCTTGTTGTTGTCGTCGTGTTACCCCGTCACATAGTGTACCCTGTCATCTCGTCGTGTTCCCTGGTCTCATCGTGTTTTTCTTCATTAAATCCTTTTTCATTCCTCATTCCCGTGTCAGCCTGCGATTTCTCACCATCACCAAACCCACTTCATGACACTGAGGTTCTTCTTCTTTGCTTTCATCTCACCAGACAGTAGGCATGGTAAGCTAGGTATTCATTAGCTAGTGAGCGTATATTCAGTCTCATTCACTCTGAGGAAAAGTGTTGATTTTAAGCCAGTTTGGAGTTACAAATATAAAAGCTACTTTTGCAATTCTAAAATAATGAGCCTAGACTTTTACTCTAAAGGAGTTGAATCCCTGCATCGCTGATCAAATTCTCTCAGACTGCACAGAGGGAAGTGACAGCGAAGGTCAGAGCAGCCGACCACCTCAGAGGTTCATCCAGCCTCATTAAATTAATATCCAAACCAGCAAATCCCAATTAAAGCACAAACAGGAGGAGCAGAAGCAGTTAACGTCCCATATTTAGTGAATATTTCGATCAACACAGCAGCTCATTTTCTCTCAGCCGTCCTTTATTAGTAAGGCAAAAAAAACTGTGTTCCCACTACAGTAAAGGGATGTTCTTGGAAAAATGTAAAACTAGAACTCATAGCTCATTCTCCGTAGTCACTATCGCTTACATGGTAAGACGGAGTATTTACCAACTGGCCTCTGCTGGAACTCTTTGCACTTCATCAAAACTCACGATTAGAATTCATTCAGATTTTATTTTAAACCTCAGGCTCTTCATTTTTCATTTTTGGGTGAGAGTCATTTGGGTTTTTCTGATGCAGTCTCCTCCTCACTGCTGTCCACTGATTGAGGGGACAATGATTCTCCACCTGACTGTCCAGTCTGTCCCCATCTCTGCTCTTTAAATCATGGTATGATCCCATATCTCACATGATTGGGAGAAATGGTGACACTGTGGCCAATCAAAACACAGTGCTGCTTTGAGCAGGGCGGAGCCACTCAGGGTGAGAGCCGAGCAGCAAAAGGAAAAGAAAAATTGCGCTCCAGCAAGCTTAGAATAACTCTAATAACTGGGATTATGGGCTGAGTATGGAACTGGACCGCTGGAAAATCCAGAAGGATCGTCTCCGTGCAGGACCGACGGATGAAGTAACATATTCATCTCTACATCAGATGACAGCAGAGTCAAAGAGCGAGAACACAGCCACTCACCAGGTATCTGAGAACTGGGTCCTGTTCGAGGTAGGACACAAAAACCACCTACTGCCCTCTGAGCTCCTAAACATCTACAGTCCTCCCATGTGTTTGCTAGTTCATCATTGGGCTAAATGGACATTTGCTGGGCTGAGCCTGCTGGGTCCTAAGAAGAAACCTATACCCCTCTTTCCACAACTCTTCACCTCTCTGGTTTCCCTCCACAGACCTTTGAGGACGGGCATTCACAGGGAAAGGGAGGCAACTTCTGCTGGAGTTCTGTTGCCCCACGGATTTGAAGGGTTTCAAATACATCGGAGGCCTTAAGTATAGAAAGAAATAATGCAGAAAGAGAGAGAGAGAGCCATGCTGGGGATGGCAGGTTTTCTGGTGCTTCCTAGGATTTCAAAATGTAGAACAGGAGGCAGATCCTATAGTTACCAAGGTGCTGCCTGTAAAAACAGGCCCATGACTTATAACAGGGAAAGATGACCTTATCTTTGTCCCCTGGGAGTCATTTTGTCCTCATTGTAAACACATCTCTTTCAGATTTGATCTCTGATAGGCTTTTCCATCATGTCTGAGCCTTTCTCTGCATAAGATCTTCTTTTAAGTCTTTAAAAGAAGACCAATTTGAACAGGCATCCAGACGAATGTTCAAACGGGCAAGTCAGACAACTTTAGAACAGCGTAAGCATTCCCAGGGCATAAGGTAGAGAACGCAGAAGATAAAAGCTTTCACTTCGTCTGTTTGATAGTTATGTTAATGGTGACTGAGCTGGTGACCAAGGATTTTCTGTATGTAATTAAACTCTATAAATAAAAAGGTTTTACGCCGCCTCCTCCATGTTTCAGTGTGCCAAGACTCAGCGTGGTTGAAAGGATTAGTCGTGTGTATCCCTGGGATGAACTGTGAAGTTTCTGCAACGTAAAAATGATTCAGTCAGACAAACGGCATCTCTCTGTCATATAGACAGATATGGATATTATGGAAAATAAGATGAGCAAGGATTCAAAACAGGAAAACCTCCATCTTACAATCCTTGCAAGTTGTTCTTTAAACATCAGAAGCAGTAGAGAAGCTCTGATGTTTCATATGACACTCCGCTTCCTTTTTTTCAAAGACGACAACTGGCGCGCCAGACTGTTTTTAACTAGAGGGGTCGACAAAAATAGCCACGTCTCCGGAGGCGATGAGTGCAGCGAGTCATCTGAACGGCTTGACTGGAACTGCTGAGATGAACTTAAGTGTCAATGTTGGAACAGCGCCTCCTGCGGCGTCTGCCTTCCCCCCAGTTCACCTGTCCACATGGGCTTTCTGCCCAAAATTTTGAAATTAATCTCTTGATTTTCTAGAAAAAAGTGGAAATCTGATAAGTCGAAAATTTGCTAGATGGAATTGAAGCTTTTGAGATTAAGAGCAGAGATTTTCTAGAAAACAAGAAACTATGTGAAATTGAAAAAACAAAAGTTTTGCTAGCTGAAACTGAAATTTTGAGATTAATTCAATAAATCATTTAGAAAAATACATTTGTAAATTTCTGAGTTTGTAAAGTCAAACATTTGTTTTTTAAAAAAAAAAAAGATTAGTCTCGAATTTCAGATTTTTTTTATTTTAGCAAATTTTTGACTTTTGTAGTTCAAGAATTTGAACTACAAAATTAATTTGTATAGCAAATTTCAGCAACAAGGCATTTCAAAGTGCTTCACGTCATAACAAACACAAAAACAAATTTACTTAATTTCTTGAGTTTTTTTGGCAGAAATGCAATCCTTTTGAAGGACCTAAAAAGGCACTAATACCCTGTCATACATTTTGACTCGTGTTAAACTGCATTGCCAGTCTTCTTGTTAGCTGCTATAGAGCACTAATAAGAACAATCTCTCTGGGCTTTTCATGTTAGGGGGCCTTGGCAGGACTTGCTGACACTATTCCCAGGATCACACAGAGCCAAAGCTGGGCTCACAATCTGCATGGCACACAGACAGGAGCCTGAACTAAAAAAATAGTCCATTACAGGGCAGTCACATGTAAGGGGAAGTCGGTTAGACGATTCCTTTGTAGACAAAAACCTCCAAAGGTTTCATTTATTAGCCCTTAGATGCATAAGAAGGTCAGGTCAGCAAACCTGGATCCTGGCAGGAGGAGGGGTGCAGAAAATGGGCTTTTTATTTAATGTAAGCTCTGGAAAAGATAACAGAGCACTTGAAATAATCAGTTTCTCTGATTTGACTTTTTATAAGCATATGTCTGAGTGAAATGAACATTGTTCTTTTTATTCTATGAACTGCTGACAACATGGCTCCAAAATTCCAAGCATAAATGTTGGTTTTCATTTGCATAAAAAGAGAAATGGTCGGGGGTACTGTGGTGGCGCAGGGGTTCAGCACACCCACATACGGAGGCCTTAGTCCTCGACGCGGCTGTCCCAGGTTCGAATCCCGGCCTGGCGACCTTTGCTGCATGTCTTCCCCCTCTCTCATTTCCCTCATTCCTGTCCACTAACTGTTAAATAAAGGCCACTAGAGCCAATAAAACCAAAAAAAAAAAAAAATAAAAAAAAAAAAAAAAAGAGAAATGGTCAAAATAACACAAAGGATGCAGCACTTCCAGACCTCATATAACACTGTTACGGCCCTGGGCCTTGTGGGCTGGATTGCAGATGTTTTGGTCTGTCTTTGTGCTCCTCCCCTTTGCAGGTGTTCCTGATCCAGTTCATTTGGAGCACTAAGTATTTAAGCCTGGCTGTCTCAATCTTCCGGGTCGCCTTTGGCGTCCACTCTGCTGCTTGACGCTTATGGTGATTGGTTGCCAGGCCTCAGCTCCCTACCCGGTGCACATTTGAGTTTGTCTTTGTTTTTGCACCTCAACACTTCCATATGCACTCATACAACACATCCAAGCATTGGCATTACACCACTGATACTGACATTCACAATACATTGTTGTTGTTAATAAATATATCTTTTTCCGCACTTTAATCCCTGCATGGTCTCCCGTTTTTGTTATGACCTTGAGCCAGTCGTAACAACACAAAGAAAACACCCAGGAAGAGTTCAGAAATCAACATTTGTTGAAAGAACCAGGAGGTTTTCAGTGGGGTTCAGTGCAGTGGGCTCTTCATTCTTTGCTGAAATGTATGTAAATAAACGTTTATGCGAACTTTAAAATGAAATCATCATGTCTGTCACTACAAAACAAAAATGATGTAAACTTTAGCTCGTGTATGGCAGACAAAACAAATGTTTCTGATCTTTAAAATTCTTTTTTTTTTTAAAGTGTTTTTTCTTCTTTAAAATTTCTGTCAATATTTAAAAAGAGATGAAAAAATGTAGCCACAGTTAGTGGTATAGAAATGAAAGGAACACAATATTGGCATGAAGAGACCAGGATGTAGCAAGCGTGGCTGTGAGCAGCGACTCACAAAGAAAACAAGACAGCATCAAAAAAAAAAAAAGAATCTGATAATTGATTACATTTAATTGGTCGGTGTGAGGCAGAAGGCGGGGCTTGTGGTTTTCTGAAAACACCACAACTGCATGCATATTTATAGTTCAAACTAACAAAGTTAGCTCACTTTTTTTTCTTTCTTTCTTTGTTTTTTTATTACAGCCAACAGCAAAGCGATATTGTCTAAATTTACACCATATGCAATTTGATAAAAAACAAAAAAAAAACTCACAAAATGTGAAATGTTAGCCTTCCTGTGCTTACTCAGTAGATTCCGGTTCACAGCGGACCAAACCGCATCATCAAAAAAATAAATAAATAAATAAAATAAAAAATGCCGACCTTCATGGGTGACAAATAACATTTCTGAAGTAACTCTGGGTTCCTATGCATCACAAACAGCAATTTATAAATGAGTAGGAAAATGACATCATTTCTACGTTCGACCAATCGTGAATCAATACTGAGTCACCGCTCAGCTGTACTGACATCAGCAAAAGTCAAGTCAGGATGCAGCAAATACGACGAGGCGAACCAACGGCAGCATGCGGCCAGCCTCACGCCGGAGACTAAAACAACAACAACAATAGTCTTGTTGTGGTCTCTTCACCCTAAGCTGAGGGCACAAATGGCAGCTGCCATGACACCGCCTGCAGGACAGGACAGGAGGGAGGAGAGCGTGGTGTGGCGAGGGGGGCGGGGGAAAGGCAGACACCAGGCAGCAGTAAACAAGCCGCACTCGCTCTCCACTTCCTACGTGCTCGAGTGCAAAGTTCTCCGGAGACGTGCAGGAATGACACGGCTGAAACGGGATGGAAGCAGAAGCATGAAGGGCGGAAAGAGCAGCCCTACCTTCAGAGGAAGAGGGCGAGGGGAGCAGATTCCTGGAGGGACAGGCGGGATGGGAGGCAGCAGCTACAGAGGAGGCAGCTCCTCTCCCCCCATCAGCAACTCTGTCACTGTCCACCACACCAGGTCTCTCTCTCTCTCTCTCTCAGCTTAACACCCACCCATAACGCTCCATCTCTCTCCCTCCGTCCCTCCCATAGGACGTGTGTGTGTCCAGCCAGATGCAGACTGGAGAGTCCTTGTTGCTTGCTGGCAGAGCTGCAAGGTCACGATTCTGTCTCTGCACCCAGAGATTGACACAGCACCGAAACGGGCCTGCATGCATGCAGGATTTATGACTCAGTCCTTCTCTCCCTGACTGGCGGCTGAATCTGCTGCAATTGAGGAGACGAGCCATGTGTAAAAATTGATTGCAGGAAATTCTTTTGCGCGCCTCTCTCTGGTAAACAAAGAAATGAGACACCTTGTCGTCTGATCAAACAGCAGGTTCCACCGAGGAAACCAAGCAGGTCTGCTAGGAGCTCGTCAGTGAGGGCTGGTAAAATACTTGGGACAGATCAAACCTGAACTGAGTGCTTACACTCAAGAGAGTCTTGAAGACAGTCTGAGAAACTCTTTTTTTACGGTGAAAACACAAAGAGGGAGTATTGACAATGCCATTTGACACCAGCGGCATTCAAGGATAAGACGAGCTTAGAACTTATACAAGGCTGGAATCTTTCTACTGACAGTGTATTCTTTAAAAACACGGATTGTGACATGTGAAGACAGAAAAACGACGGGAATTTCCCCCCCCCAAAAAACATCAATCTTATCTGGTCCCCCTAATCGTCTTAGGAGCAGCTCGTTAGACCTCCGTCAATCTGTCCTCCAACCCAAATGATGTCAGCCTTCATGCAAACAGCAGAAAGGCGTTTTTTTTCTTTCCTGAAAGCTTAGAAACTGCAGCGAGGTAACGAGCGAGTGAGGATCAAACTCAAGAGACAGAAGCGTGAAACCCAGAGCGGCACGCAGGTCAGATGAAGACTTACTGTGTCCCCTGGCTGGCATGGAGTAGCATTTAAATCCGAGTGAGCGCCTCTGTCCAACAGGGAGGAAGTCTGCCAGGGGTCGCGCCCCCTCTAGCACTGGCACTAACAGATCTGTCACCACGGCAACTGTAACAGCAGCAAGTTTGTCTGTCCTAGCACTGCAGATGTACAGTAGAGAGAGAGAGTGAGAGAGAGAGTGGATTCCACTTGTTGGGCTCCTGCCACTGAGCCTATAGGATTACTGATAATGGGATTTCCTCTAATGGCTCCCTCTGACAGGTGGCGTCCCTGTTTAACTTAAGTTGTGTGTTGGCTTATAAAAAATAAAAAATAAAAACACACACACAGCTGAGCTTTAGTGAGTTTTTCTTTTCTGCCTGCTGGAAAATACGTCCATCTTCTCTGATGAGCTCGATTGTCTGACATGCTTCTGCAATCAAAGGGAATGAACTGGAGGAGAAAAAAAATATTGTTTTTATAAAGATAGCTGGTCTTTGGTTGTTACCCAGCCAGCATACCTAGGTGGGCCCCATATGGGGAACATGAGGTAGACAATATGGGTGGTGGTGGTGGTGGTGGCCCCCACACAGGTTCGCCTATGTAGGGCAAACCCGTGTGGGGCCACCATGGAAACTACGGACAAACCCATGTGGGACCCATATTGTTCCCCATATGGGGCCCGCCTAGGTATGCTGGCTGGGTAGTTTTTTAATTTACTCTGAAAATAAAAAATAAAGAATATTTGGGCAAAACAAAAAAATTTTTTTGTTTGTTTTGCCCAAAACAAAACAAAAATAAACACTTGATCCATAACAAAGTGTTATGGATCAAGTCAACATCCTCATGCATCCTCTTACTGGAATTAATTTTTAATGTCCTATTTTTGAAAACTGCTTTTTTTCTGTATCATAATAGAGGTTAATATTCACATACACTTTTAAAATGATTGGTGTATAAGCTCAGCTTCATTTCATTTGAGAACAACAGAGCTGGAAGTTAGTGATGTAACCCGACTGCATGGCTTTGTTAGCTCATCCTCATTCTGAGAATCTACTGACTCTGAGGTTTAAGCTTTCTGGGATGTGCAGAGTTTCTGCATCGCGTGACTACAAAACAAGACGTCTAGGTTACACATCACAGTGTGATGGTCATTGTCACAATGACACGTGACGATCTGACGGCTTCATGTGGTAGAAATCTGCTAATCTTGGAGCTAGCATCATAGATCTGCATCACGATGGCAATCAATACTGAGATTAGGGAGATCAGGAAAAGAAGATTCTTCAAGGCTCAAAGGGCTTTGAGGTAGTTGTTGTAAAGCTGTAGGAAAATCTAAAATGATGATGTTAAAATGTTTCCATGTTGATTATTTCATAAATATATTTTTTTAAACCTTTAGACCAGGGTCTGCAACATGAGGGTCTCATTCGACCCTCCAATGGTTACTTTGGCCACTTTGGCCAAAGGTGTTAAAGAACGTAACACTAATTTCAGACATTCTAGCCTTAACATTATTTCCTAAACGTTGTTAATGGAATACATGTATATTTCCACAAAGACTGACCCTAATGAGGTCTTCATTGGCTCCACTACAGTGGTCTGCAGTACAGGGGCTCAGCAGGGAAATGTGTCTCTACACTAGACACTTCTCCATCAACTCAAGCTGCCATCTTCAGAAGTTCTCTGAGGACATGACCATCATCAGCCTCATCACAAATGAGGACGACTGGAGGACAGACAGTGGTCTCAGGACTTTGTGAACCTAGTGCCAGCTCTTAAGTTGTACGTAGTAACATACTGCGCATGTGTTGGACGTGAGGTAATGGGATGCGGGGAGAGAACAATAGCCGTGCTGTGTGGTTGGAAGTGCCCTCGTTGTTGGTTATGTGAATGGCGACCATGAAAGTGTGGGTGCCAAGGAGCAGAGGATGGCTGCTGCTAGGAATTACAAAGTTCCGCCAACATCCGGTGAGAAGATGTCTTACAAAAGTTGGGAAAATGAGACTGAAATCTGGAGACTCATTACCAACTTGAAGAAAACAGAAGCAGGCCCAGAAGCGGCTGCCGCGTCGCTATCAGGAAGAACAAGCGAAAGGGTGCTGGGAATCACTGTGGAACATCTCAACGCCGATACAAGAATGACTGTTCTTCTGACCAACGTTCAGCGTGTTAAGAAGAAGGAAAAGAATCTACAGTATGACACTTACACAATACTGTAAGTGTCAGATGATGGATTATATTACCGAATTTGAACGACGGTACAACAAGTTAGCTAAGTCCACATCAGAACTGCCAGATGCAGTTTTAGCATTCAAGCTTTTAGACACCGCAAGGCTAAACGTCAAAGACAAACAGCTAACTCTATTTTGTCTATTTTGACTACATTGAATCAGCCTTGAAAAGATTTTTTGGGCGATACGCTCTACCCGCCACAAGAGGGCGACTCCGCCTTCTTCGAAAGACACGGAGGTAAGCTTGATTAGCTTAGCCCTGACTGGTCAGAAACTCACAAAGTACTTTATTTTTCCACTCTACAAACCACCAGCACACTTTGGTCTGTGAACTTTTACTGCTGGAGAAAAATGCTAATTTAACTATTATTGAGAGGATAATGATTAACACCTGTAACTCGTTGTCTCCTCTCTCGTTCCCCGGGTCGAGGGTTTCCCCGTGCGTAAGGGCAGTTCACAACATTCACGGTTCTACTTCAAACATATCCAAAGTTTATTCAGACAAACAAATGCATCAAATCACACCAATAACATACCAGAATAATCAGAAACTCAAAACCACAAGACAGACATCAATCACCTGAAAGAAACAGAAAAATGCACAAATACAGAGACCAATACGGAGAGAGCGCCGGTGCCACCGCACCCCAACGATCTGATTAATTCTTTCAGGTCCGAAACTTTTAAAGGAAGGTGTGTTCTCTTCTCTAATGTATGCAGTCTGGGAGGTTCCCTGTTCCCTAATTAGACTAAGTTCCAAATTTCAAAGGGAAGTTGCTCTAAATGTTTTATGACTGTCGTTGCTGGGCTGGTGAGTCCTGAGAGAAGCAGCAATTCACACCTCTGTGTGAGATCCTATCTCTCTTCAGGTGTCCTCTCCCACAAACACACAACAAAAGGCCCCAACCCTTATATGGGTTCAGGAAACAGCCATCTCCACGCAGACCCCCTCCTGCTGTCCCACCAAGTGGCACATCAAGTAAAACAGACTTTTGCTGCAAACTTAAAGTGGCACAGAGCTGCTGGAGGAAGATAATTCAGAACTCCTTCCAGGGCTGTTAAATTACACCACTGCTTTTGGATCTTAGTATTAGCACATTTATCTTCCAAAACTCTTTTATCATATTCCTGAACAGTTTTAATACTACTACATTAATCTCCTATTATTTTGATTATAATGCATTAACACACTCCCAAGTTAGTATGATTTTGACACTAATTAGTACTATTAAAACGAAACTACAAATTAGACTAATTTTATCAAGTCATGCACATTATGTCTAAGAAAAATGTTCTGCTGTCAATTATGTTATTAAGCCATGACTCTAAATCTAACTTAAAATTAAATCCTACTCAAGGCAATGTTGATCTGTCAAATATTTAAACATGTGCTTAAAGTTAAAACTAGCATAATTGAATTATCATTTCCAACACTATCTTTAGAATCAGTGAGTTGTTTTTTCTTCAAACTCAAGTCAGAGGAAGCATAGAGATGAAAGAGACTACTTAAACATGACTGTGTTTTCTTTGATTGTTCTACATTGTGACACCACCTCTACTTCAAAACCTCGACCCTACAAAAGTGTTTGAAGGATATAAAATTAGCCTTGCAGTTATTTTAGAGTTCCTAAGAAGATAACAGAATTGGCCAACAATGGTGTATTATCACTAAAGCTAAAATGAGCTCCAAAAACCGTGATTGTCACTGATCTAAAAAACACATCATAATAAAAGCAACAAAGTTTTATCAGCTCATGAAAGTACAGGAAACAACACTGCATCCTGTAAGCAGTTCACTGATCTCCAGGTGTAAAAAGGGAACAGCACTGGTCCTCGTGACTGCTATGTCACTTAATCAGGGAAAGGTTTCACTCCAGGCTTCACGACGTCACCGATTGTTCTGGCGCCGCTGCTGGTGCTAAATCCCGCAGAAGCGAAAACAGAGAGGCATGGACTAGTGGATGCAGAGTGAGACAACACCAGACATGTCAATGCGATGATGCTAATGAGGATAAAGCAGCTTGTAACCTTTTCTCTGTAAGCCTCTGAAAGCGGGGAAGCTTGTGACATCACTGCGCAGGATCAGCTGCTGCACCACACAACAGAGGGGGGAGATGATAACGCTGCTTACTACACAAGCAGACCTCGCCGGAGAGCTGAAGTGAAGAACCACAAACCCTTTTGTTTCTGTCCGTGAAGGCTGCATGAAAACGTAAACTTCATGTGCTGTTAGCTTCAATCTTTAGGACAGCTGTTTGCACCAGAAATGTCTTTTTGACATATTTAGCAAGTGAAATGCAAGCTAGGGATTTTCATGTATGGAACACCAAATCATGTACTCAGTAGAATGGCCCATTATGGACGCAACTGTTTTAGCCAGAGACCAACAAGATAGGTGTGATTAAGTGTGTTATTAGTAGCATCAGTGGTAACATCTTGAGTACCAATGTTGTGTATGAATGTGTTCATTAGTTGAGCTCACTTTGATCTGAATAATACAGTTTTTCTTAAGTGTGGAACAACAAATGAAATTACTCAAGATTACAAAAAAGTATTTGGTACTCAAGTACTGAATAACTGATCACATTATCAATAATTTAATATGTAAAAGTTACATAATTAGGTGGATCAAAATATAAAGTTAAGTGGACATTTTGTTATTTTAATGACCAAAATGACAGTAATTTATACAAGCAACCAAAATGAACAAAATCAGGCCAAAGAAATGTTTTCCAAATCAGTTTCTTCCAATAAAAGAACATATTAAACTTTAACAAAAAAAATGCAGGTGTGACTGGTGAAAATTTGGTCAAATATGTTTGTTTTTCATTCAGTGGGTAGAAAACCCACAAATTTTACTCAAGAAAGAGAAACGATTCTTCATATTGAAATGACTCAAGTAAAAGTAAAAAGCGTAGTAAAATATTCCTAAAAGTAAATTTTTTCAAAAAGGTTACTCATGTAAATGTAACTAGTTACTACCCAACTCTGGCAATCACACACCCAGAATGATATGGACTACACAGTAAACTCTGCTGTTCTTGCTGTGTTGCTAACTGGCCACCAGAGGGCATCCTGGTTCCAGTGAACAGGTCCAATGAACTCCAGCTGTCTGATTTAAACAGTACAGGAAGAGTGGCAGGCATTCTGCACTCGTCCATCTTCTGAAAACGACACAGCTCTCCTTCCACATCTTCCATATGCTCCACATGCTCAGCCTGTGATAGTGGTAACAATAAGAATTGTTTTCGGCCCAGGGAGCAAAATATGCCTTTTTGTTCTTGGCCACTTTCATCTAAATCAATTCCTCCTGTAATTTTTTTTCGCCCCCTTTTCGTCTCCCTCCAGTTAAAGTTGGGCTTAGTTAAAGATGTAGATGGAGGATGGTGGGTGGGGAGGTGTGCGTCTCCATCAGCCACTCAGGGGAGCTCATTAAAGCTGCCCACAGCCCAAAGGCTCAGCGTTGAGCTGGCACCACTTCTGACACCAAATCAGTACCATCAGCATTTATCAGAGTGAGAGAGAGAGAAAGTATCCTGACAGCCTGTCACAACAACAAGGTGTCCAGATGGAAAATATTAATAGGCCTACTGCTCTTAGCACACGCTTCTCAGCGTGGCTGCATAGATCCACTGAACAAACCGAGGCTTTGAATTCAAAGAACAAAAAGCCCGAATGACGACAGAGGCAGCAGACACGCTGACATCATCAGTCAAAGAAATCCAGCTGTTCTTCAGAGGAACATCTGGATCTGGACCAGGAGCTCGGCTCGACGGCTGAAGAGCCAACAGAGCGGCGGTTGAGGCAGGGTGTGCGAAAGACGCGTGACTCTGAAGGATGCCCGTCGCGCAGCATCCACGGCGTGTTCGGAGCATCACCACGGCAACAAGCAGCAGATGTTTGTGTACAGAAGCAAAGGCGGGTTTAATGAGTGTTTACTGTCCTGTGCAAAGAAATGTTGGCTCCACGGCGATGTCAGGCGGCGGGGAGCAGACGGTGTGTACAGCTTGGAGGATGAAACCGGCTACGACAAGCAGAAACAGAGTGAGCTGGTTTAAATATCGGCGCGTACCAGATTCCCTTTTATGGATTGTGCCTTGCAAAAATATTCATATCCTCTTTAACACTTTGACGTTTTTGTCACATTTCAACAGCAAACTTCTGGATTTTATTTCTATTTTCTGTGATTAAAGCAAAGAGCATAACAGTGAAGTGGAGAGAAAAAGTGCGGCATGACATGACAATCATTGTTCTCTGATTCGGCACTACTCCTGTCAGCTCAGGTTATCACAAGACATGAGATTTGTTACCATAGTTACGCAGCTGAAGCACAGCAGTGACGCTCTATGTTAGTATGTCACTGGGTGACTATGAACCCAAATGCTGAGTTGCTATAACTTTCTTCAGCTGACCAGAAACAAAACTGAAGTTATTGTTTTTGGACCCAGAGAGAAATGACCAATGGTCACTTCTGCCTCTACAACTTTAAAAACTGACCAGGACCCAAATCTGACCGCAAACGCCCGAATATTCAGAGACACATAAAGACAGTTACAAAGTTGGCCTTCTATAACTGCAATGGTGTCTTCACAGTTCTGCCTAAAAGGTCAATCAGACATCTGAAGCTGCAGCTTGCTAGTGAGAACAGCTTCCTCAATACGGAAGAGCAATTCTGCTTTATATTGTTATTTCACATGCATCCCAGTTCTCTCTCTGACAAATTGTCTTAATGTCTGGAATAGCAAAACCGAAGGCCGATATCAAAAAAGTCGTCACTTGGAGCTCCAGAGGAGAGCGATTGATAGAACACAATGATTGATAGGTTTAATCTCTAGTTAGAAGCAGAACTTGCATCTTTATCAAATCTTATTGACCGAATTAAAGATCTGGAAGATGAAGGTGCCTCCCCCAAAGCCAGGATTCAGGCAAAGGATGAGTGAAAATGATCGATATACAGTTTAATTTAATTTCCCTTTGGGGCCAATAAAGTATTATTAAATTTGAATTGAACAGATCAGCCTGCCAGCAGTTTCCTCTTACATGAGGATAAGCCGATCTACATTTTCCCTGATAACCTGACAGAACTCATAAAGCAGCGCTGGGCTTTTGATGGTATTGAGAACCAGCTGTGAGTTGCTGGAGTGAGGTGTGACTTCTTATGTCCAATATGTCTGCGTGTCACCAACAGTTCCTTTGATGAGACGTTCTCCTCTTGTGGACTGCAAAGGGTTTTGGCAGAAACTTTAAATGTATATAGAACATCTGGAAGTCACTGTTATATGATCTTTGTTTATTATTGTTGGTGTATTTTACCAATTATGTTTGCTGAAGGTTAGTGGGTAGAGGAGCAAAGCTGGTTTGGTGTTTCTAAGGCCCGGGCGACCCGGCGACCTCAGTATGCGGGGTTTTCATTCTCACTGTTTGGGAAAGTGGGATGGAGGGAGGCGGATTATTTCTCGGAGATTCTTCTTGTTGGAATTCGTATTATTTGCTTTATTATGCTTTTCAATGCCTCGTCAGGCCAACACATGTTCACAGGATTCATTAAATCCTAAAACATCATCACAAGGTGGTGGCATAACTTTCATCGCTAGGAATGTTAAGAGTTTGAACCATGTCCTTAAAAGGGGCTAATGTATTTCCCCATTAAAATCTTAAATGTGAACATTATACATCTTCAGGAAACATGTGGAAGACCAGGTGGAGAGGGGTTTTTCCACATACATGTACAAGTCTTATTTGACTTTCTAAATTGATTTAGATTTTTTCTAAATTAATATCAACTGTAAGGTTTTCCAAATTCTGGAAAAAAACAACAAAAAAAAAACTGGAGAGATCTGAAAAGACCCGTTTCAAACAACCTGATGGAGCTTGAGAAGAACTGCCAAAAAGAGTGGGTGAAACTGCCTTAAAGCACGATTAGTTGAACATGTTGGTCTATTCACTTAAAAATAGCTGTTTGTGATATATAAAATCTCATGTTCACTTCAAAATTTTACATCATTATATTTTTCATCTTTGGAAGTCGCCATTTTTTCACCTGCACAACGCATGCTGGGTTGACGGCGCGGTGAGGTCCGCTCTGTACCGGAGAGCGTCCAGGAAGGCTAACTTTACCAGAACGCGCTCCAGTTCAAATTAAAAAGGCGTAACATCATTACTCGTTGCTTTTTGGCAGGAGGGACTTAGTGCAACCGGACCGAGCGAGCGTCATTTACCCAGACTGCTGCCACATTACAGAAACCTGTCACCGACAGCGAGTGAGTGGCTGAAATATGGCTGGTTTTCAGTCCGGAGCACAATGAGAACACATCAGAGGAGATGAGCTGCCGCAGAGTACCATCGACAGCCAGGATGTGCCTGCTTATGATCCGAGTTGTTCAGATAATTTGATATGAATTTCTAAAAGGGCATCTGTCTCTAGAGGCGTTATTACTTCAGCTGAGCAATCTATCAGACAGACACTTTTACAAGTTAAACTTGATCTACACGACATAGAACCCATGGATTCACTGCCACCAACTCCATCCTCATCGATCTATTATTTCTCTCTCTCTCTCTCTCTCTGTCTTATTCTCCCTAAAAAGGCCTTACCTTTCATTCTTAAGGCTTTTTTTTTGCCAAGCTAAATAAAAGTATAATAAAACAATCGTTTACTCAAAGCCACACGCCCATAGCTTGTTTTTTCCCGGTCTCACATACCCAAAGCACAGTCATTTCCATGCAGTGACATTAGAAGCTAATCAGACATTAAAAGGCTTTTTTATTAGGGCCAGAAAACACAGAGCGGTGTGTGGAGACCGCTGACAGCACCGGTACTTCCTGCTAATTAACGAGCGGTCCACCACCTGCCCCTCAGTAATATCGCTATCCCTCTGCTCATAAAACAAGCTTTTAGGCAGCTGCTCCTGGTTTTTAATCACTTTAGATGTGCGCGTTAATCTGCGGCAGAAAAATCACCCGTTCAACTTACGTAGTCCTCAGTTTTGTTCAACTGTTATCAGAAAATTTTAGTTTCAACAACAACTATTGTGCTCTTGCATCTACTTTAGTTTTTTGCAATGTGAGCCCTAGGTATGTGCGCACCCTCACCAATTTGATGGCAAGATAAATAAAAGAACATGCAGTATAACGTCACGTTTGTTTTATTTTTTTAAAATGTGAGTATCTTCTTTGGCTACACTCCCTCGTTTCTGGTTAAACTCAAAATTGTGTATGATCTCCATGCACCTGTTCTTCTCCATGAATATTGTCACTCTGTTAGTAAAAAAACAAAGTCCTAGTTTCTTTTATTTTTTAGTTTATTGTCAATATCAAGACAACTTGCATGGGAAAAAGCATCGTTTTACTTCTCATGTACATATGTACATATTTTACTTTTCAGGTTTACAGGTGAGCCACTGAGCGCCATGTCTGCCCGTCGATGAGCTACCCGGACACTGGAACATTCATAATTTGGAGTTGGGTTGGATTAGCAAGTTTTCTGGGGGAAACGTTGAGCTGGTTGAGCTTGTTGGACTATGGAGTACACATACTATGGTCTCTAGTACACTACGGTATTTTGGGGTCTCACTTTGATCATTTTTTTTTCCAGTTTTAATCAAATAATCTTTACATATTATGAAATGTGTTAGCTTGTGGATAAGATGTTGTGTCTCAAAGTCCCTCCTTTCTGTTGCCTAAAAGTCCAAATCTGGGGTCCATAGCAGAGACATGCTCCTCCCGCATGCATGCAGTTACTATCTACCAATTTCTTTGTCATTTTTCCCCAAATGTGTTAAAAGCCTAACTTTAAAAACTCACATTGTATTACCATAATAGGACACGGCCAAGTCAAATGTTCTCGAGTTCCGTGACGCCTCAAAACAGTACGTATGAGTAATAGCAGGTTTGTCACCATAATGCATAAAGAAACGGGCCTCATCCATCCAAGACAGGGTGTAGGAGTAAAGAGGAAATGGCCCGTTAGTGGAAACAGTGAAACATTGCTCTGTGTAAGTAATCCTCCCTAAAGCATGAGAATGGTGGGGGGATGGGGAGGGTTTACAGATTATTCCTCCTTTCAGATGCTCCAGTCACCATTTGCATAATTCCATCTTGCTCTTGTTTGATTATAAATGTCTGGCAAGAACAAAGAGTCTGCTCTCTTTATCTACTCTCAACAGTAACTGCCTTCTTGTTCACAAGCGACTAGCACAAACTCTTAAAAAACAACATACCACCATTCCTATTTACTCCTACTGAAATAAAAAAAACCTAAATGAGTCCATACATTGAACCAAACCAACATCTACATTGTTATGGTGGAGCTTGTTAAACATCCATTTTGATTCTTATGGTGGAAATGTTTCCATCTACTCGCCGGCAGCGGTTGCAGAAACTAGCTATGCTCTAAATCAGGGGTGTCAAACTCATTTTCATCATGAATGCTCTTAAAGGGCCGTTGTGCCAGAATGTATTGATAAACGTCGTTCACACACTGTTCAAACATGAATGAATTCTTATTTTCAGTGCCTCCAGGATTTCATGATTCTTTTTGTGATTTTTTGCAATAAAAATCAAAACGATATTTACGCTTACTTCTGTCGGTAAATGCGACTTTTGTTACTCTCTGTCTCTAGATCATGGACTACAATCTGAGATCAACTAAAGGTTGAGGCAGCTGTATAGTACAAGTAAGTTTCTGACAATTTTGGAGAAATATTTGCAATAAACTCCCAATCATGTGTTAGTGCAAAACGGTGCAGGTAGTTGTTGATTTTGCGTGAATTTTCACGATAATTCTCAAGAAACTGGAGGGACTGATTTATATAATCTGGCAGTTGATTTTATAACATAATGTTTAAGATCACTTAGTGTTTAGTCTGGAATCCAGAGGGCCACATAAAAAGCTATGGCGGGCCAGATTTGGCCCACGGGTCTTGAGTTTGACAAATGTGCTCTAAATTCACATAAACCATTTCTAGTTTATTACTTTATTTTTTAATAAGCCTTGAGTTTGTAGAGTAAAGGCATATGAGCCTGTTCATATGAGGTGCCAGACAACCTACACTCCTCATTGATTTGTTAATGACCACAGCAGCAAGTCTTACAAGCATGGTGAGTGCCATCGATGTGTGCCACTGAAGTGGACAGCGACTATTAGCTGCAATGGCAAGTGATGTGCACCTTCAGGCGCCATCGCATTGATTTATGTCCACAAAACCCATCCAGGACGAGCATGACTCTGTCACAAATTTGGTCACAATGACCTTATTTTTTATTTTTATATCTGATTTCTATAAAATATGGCTTACTTTAAAGCTGAGTAAAATTGGCAATACTTTGATTCGTAAAATGTGTATTCTCCCTGAACGTAAATCTAGAAACGGTTTGGTTTCCGTCAAGATAACAATGACAACTGAAATTTAGTTTTTATACTGGAGAATTATTTTAAGGTTTTATATTAGTAATTGCTGCTGTAAGAGACATAATTTGTTAAATACTTTATGATATAACTTATCCTATTAACAACCTAGATGTAACAAAGGTTGTTATGTCTACAAAGGATAGAACAACCTTTGTAGAAGGTTGTTATACCTCAACCTTCTACAAACTAAAGAGGCATTTAGTCCAGTTTTTATCGTCTGTTGAACTTTCAGAAATCCCAGCAGCTGCATTGCGTCCCTTTATTAAGAGTATTCGCGTGATTGCGTCATATTCGCGACCACGGATGTTCCTGACTCAGCGCAAAGCAATGTTGATGTGGGACACTACAACATGTCCAGTCCAGTAATAGGCCTATGAATGATGACCACCCACCAGCAGAAACACAAATCGCCACTGCTGCGTACAGGAACATTTGATTCAAACTATTGTCCTCTCGTCCTTAAATCGTCAAAGAATTATGTTTCCTGTGCTTCCCTTCAATGTAAGCAAGCACACAAAAAAAAAAAACATGGTCTGGATGTCAAATAGACCCATGTAGGTATAATGGATGGTATATACCTACTATATGTGACAGCATAATGTCACCTATGCTGAGACCAGTTCCCAAGATCAACTAGTCGATCGCGATCGACGTATTGTGGACCCATGTCGCTGATTTTGCCTGGTTGATCATAGTAAGGCTTCGGTCAGAAAGCAAACAAAGTCGATTTTTAACCGTTTATTTCAGAACTACAGGCTGCTGTTCTACAGAGAAGAGTAAGCATACAGGCAGATATACAATGGAATGGTTTTGATCAAAGTACATGTCTGGTGAAATTATCCCGTCAAAGACCAGATCTAATTTCAGATGAGAAACTGTGGCGTTGAAAACTCGTGTTGAAAGATGTTTTCTATCAAATCTGATTGAGCTGAAGTCGTTTTACAAAGAACGAAGGCCAAAATGCAGAATCTTGGTAGAGACAAATTCCAAAAGCAGCCAAAGATTATGATACAAAGTGCTGGCTCAAAAAGGGGATCAATACTAATGAACACCACACTTCTCAGATTAGTTTTCTATTTTTCTTCAAAAAATACTGACTCCATTAATCATTTGACTTCTGGTGCCACTTTGTGTCGCTTTGGTCCATTCAATTTTGGTTGGAACGTGACGTAAATCTTAAAAAAGTCAAGTGGTATGAGTATTTCTGCAAACCATTTCACTTAGTTTCATATTATTTGCAAGTATTATTCAACTGAAATATGTACGTCAGAGAGGAAATGACTACTCATTGGACACGTAAACCTCAAAAGCAGCGACGTGATCTCTGATCTGATCTGATGAGGCGGAGCGCAGACAGATCCAGATGTAAATGGGCCATCAACGCCTGGGAGCATGTGTCGCCTTGTGTTTGTGAGCCATTTGCTCAGAAATACACACTAATCGCAGACTGAATGCGGTGTGTGTGAAGAGGGCCAACCACAACAATACATGTCCCATTCAGAGCAGCTGACCTCCTTGACACACGGACCTTTGTCCTCACAGGGGGCTAGACCCGGGTTACTATTTATCATTATTCTAAAGTGATCATTTATATTCATGTTTACAGAGAGCAAACTCATAACAGTAACAACTTTGGGATTTTATGGGAAAAAAAACAAACGAGTTTTGCGTCTTACCTTTTATAGAAAGCATGCAGAGGATGAAGACAGAGGAACTGCCAGTAATCCAAACAAAAAGCTTTGAACTTCCACATGGTCTTTGACACTAAGAGACGCCGATCTTCAAAAGGTCCATCCTTCTTCTACAAACACAGCGTGGCCACAAAAAGAATCCCAGGTCAGACGGTCCACATGATGTGGCCCCTCCTCAGCACCATCCTGTGCATCTGAGCCACTTGGAGGCGGGTGGGTGGGGGTTGGGGGGAGTTGAACCGGCATCTCTCCGCTGCCTTTGTTGATGGTGAGCGGTTTTCAGAATCCGGTTTGAACACCGCGTGTTTCTCTCTCTCTGCTGCCTTGAGGGAACATGTGGCTCAACACCTCTGAGGCAGGAACAGAGGAGGTGGTCGTCTCCACCGGCAGCCGCTTACAGCTGCTCCCATTGTCCAAGCGGACGCACGGACAAGATCTGCCTGCGCTGCGCCTACCCGGACCAACAAAGACACAAAGGCCTCTCCCCCTCCACCCCCCGGGCGGCTGTATCAATTAGACTTTATCAGATGCTGCGCAGCCCTCTGCCGGGGCCGACCCACTCTGAGTCAAGCTAATCGGCCGCGGCACCTTGTGCACTGGGGACTAGCCGGCACGCACAAAGCTTTGGCAGGCTGACAGACGAACCGAAAACACGACATGAAAAACTGCAAGAGGCACGAACTGCTTCTGTAGCATTTGCTGACTGGCCTAAGAAAGAGAGAGTAATCCTTTTGTCATGGGGTGTTGATTAAAGAGTACACCTTTTGTCGATGACAATTTGATGGAAAAATAAAGACAAAAAAAAATTATAATAAATAATAATAAAATTTACAAAAAAAAACATGGGAGCCAGAGGAGCACAAAAAAGTCAAAGGGACCAGGAACAACAGGGAGTAAAGGGGATTTAACAGAAAGAGCAAAGGATCTGGGCTGATTGGTTAACTGATTCCAGGTGTGAAGGGAGAGTGAGAGGAAATGACACAGGGGAAATGAATCTAACAGTAAAGCAAAACTAAACATAATGAAACTAGAACCACTAAAATAACTAGACACAAGAAATAAACATAAATATAAGGTGCGTCTGGTATATATTCAAATTCTATGCAGAGGCGCGTCGAGGGCCGTTGCGGTGCATTTTGAGCGTCTAGCACAGCGTGATTTGAAAAGTTTGGAGAGTTTGACACGTCAAGATCGTCCAACGGTCAACGGTCTGGATCTGAAGCGTCTGACGCACCTCCACATTGCCATTGCCATTGAAAGTACACACGTATCGAACTTGAACGCACATTGACGCTTTCGGTGTGAAGGCACCATAAGTTAGTCTTGTCTTATTTCTTACTAAGATATTTGCTCTAAAAACTAGACTAAAATCACTGGGTAAGACTTTGTGTTTTTGCAGTGCAACGATCCTGTTTGTGCAGCTCTACTGCCAGACCGACTTGTGTTTATCCTGGTGGGATTTCTGGTACATTCTCTCCTGTGAATATTCGACCTCGTGAATCCGGTGGTCCACAGTGAGATTGTCGAGTGGGAGCCTGCAGGTCAGAAAAAACAAACCAAAAAACGTATCGGAGCGTGACGAACGTCAGACGCAGGTGGCGTGTGTTGGCCTTTAGAATGCATTACTATTAAGGACGCTCCGGCTGCACATGGATCCCAACGAGGTTTATTGATTGTGCTCCTCCAGCACCCAGCTGTGAGGTGAATGGAATGAGCTGGAGACAAAAAAAAAAAGAAAAACATTTTGCTAATGACTGCAGACTCCCATTGGGCACCTGGGGGAGGATGAGAGCTTCCCTCCAGCTGAGCTTCAGTTTAATTCAAAGGCCTTTTAACAGGCTTGTGCCTGAGCAGCATTCTCACATTAACATGTGAAAGATTTATATATATATAAAATATATATCCATTCTTCTACCATCTACCATCTGCACCTGCTTGTCCATGCAGGATTGCATGGACACGCCGGTCAATGGGCGAGAGGCATAAGACGACGCAGAACAGAGAACGGTGATGGAGACAATCACGCCTCGTGGCAGCTAACTTTAGAGATTTGTTTCTGGACTGCAGGAGAAAGTCAGAGAACCTGCATAGAACACAGGCATGCACAGGGAGAATAGGCAAACTCCATGAAGAAGGGACAGGTTGAACCGTTTACCTGCTTGATTCTGAATCATCACTCACCCTGCAAAGCAATCCGATTTTCTTTTTAATCTGTGAAAGGTACCGTAAGATAAACCCGACTTACATGATCATTCTTGAAATAGAAATTCAGACTAGCCACCTTTCCAGCTTTTGCCATCGAAGTGGAGTCTTTCAATATCAGGCTTTTTACTCCTGTGTACAATCAGAAGTTCTGCAATGACATGCTTTTTAGGGGTGTTTTTCCAGACACGATCAACATTTGATATTCTCTTCCTCCTTCCTGACAGCTTTACATGTGGCTGGATGGAACAGGTTGGTTAATGCGGTATCAAAAACTGGCAAAGGTTTTGAAAAAGAAAACAGATTTAAAAGCATTTCTGAGAGAGCGTAAGATGGACACACATTCACTATCAGAGGTGGGACATCTCAACCCTTCCAGGAGTTTGGGGGAGTTCATGAAAGACCTCACTATTTTCTCTTGACAGTGTCAGATACGTGCTTTGCTTATAGTTCCTGAGAGACAAAAGACAAGGATTTTTTTCTCATTCATCTCGCTGTAGATTCATAACCAATCAGCACTTGTGTTACCAATATGTCAACTTGCTGAGGTCAGTAAATCAGACAAAACAGTATTGGATGTCTGTGCTTGGATCTAAAAGCCCCATGAGTCTCCAGGCCCCCCAAGGGACCCCGACCCATGTATTTATAGCTATTATGAGGCTGAGTGGGGCCAGCTGAGCCTAACATTAATGTTCTCTAAGAGGAGATACTATATGTTCACTAAATACCATGGACGTCTCCTTCAGTCTTATGATATCTGAACCAAAGACCAAACCTGTAAAAAAATCACCTTCTGTCTTGATTTTTTTTAATACAAATTATAGTTTTAACTTGAGAAAAGATGAACTATTCAATCCATGGAGCTTTTTTAATGTCTCACTCAGTATGCATTCCACACAGACTGAAGGCAGTTCTTCCTTTTTGACTGATTGTGACGGATTAGTTCATAACCCTCCTGTAAAAGTACAAAGTGTAGTGCAGTAAAACCTCTCTCATAAGTAACATTTTTTTCCAAAATGTTACTCAAGTAAATGTAACTTGAATAGCCCACCTCTAGATAACAACAAATTAGTAGCCTGTTCTTGTTACCAAGGTTACAGTGATGTATTGGCATGGATTAGCTAGTCATTATTTAGCTAACATTAGCTGCGTCCCACAGCATTACTCGATTTGGTTTGTTTAGAACAGAATAATGTGTATATATACTCTGTGTTAGTTCTAGAGACGGGAAGTGGTCTCAAATGATCCGCTGCCTCGCTCTTTCAAGCCTCCGGCAGGTTGAGGCCCCGGTTCTGTCTTTGAAGAATCACTGGGAGGCTGGGACAGATGACGCTACAAACAAGATGAAAGGTGAAGCAAAATGTCAGGCGAGCCACTTTTCAGCAGATGAGAATCTGCTAACGGCGGAACCGTCCCCAGCAATCATATTTAGGGGTAAGCTGAAATACGGAAAGGAAACGGGAACTAGGTCAGTGTTCTTACATCAACTGCTGAGAGGAGGTACGGTCTTATACACGATGAAAAACCATTTCACCGAGGCAGGTTAAAAATGTCATTTGTCCAAAGTGTTTTCAGAAAGTTGTTGTCAATATATCTGCACATAAGAAATATTGGTGAGAAAAATGGCCTCGGTGAAATTATACAGTTTAGATCGAATCGTTCTTTGCACACAGAGAGGTATGCTTTATGAAAAGGAGGTGGCATGATAAATGATAAGTGATAAAACCCGCCCGCTTTTATCATTTATTACAAGCAAGCAAAAATGATTTGATATACCAAAAGAAGCAAAGAAAAATATACAACAAAAAAACCAACAAGAAAAAACGACAATACAAAACAGTACCACATATAAGACACAATGTCTTTACATTTCACAAGACCCAACTGATCCAAAACATGCAAGATGAAACTACCAATGTAATATGGGGCAGAGTCTGCTTCAATGCAATCCTTGGTTTTTTTTTTTTACCTCCAGCACATGCATACGTCAAAGCCAAAAAAAAAAAAAAAAATTTTAAATCCAGTGAGAATACATCAGTGATCCACTGTTTACCCAAAACTTCGTATTTTCCCACCTTTCTTCACTTTCCTCTCCCTCTCCACATCTATTAGTTTGAACCATACCCAAAGCGATTTCTTATTCAATTTAAAATATATAAATTTGGGCTGTAACAATTTGTTTATGAAAATTCCTCGAGGCAAATGATCTGCCTTGAGGCTTCGTTAAATTATTTTTTACCGTTTGCCGCAATGTCTGTTGCGCAGTGTTCGAGGGACCCAACATACCATTTCAAACTCCTACCCTGCTAAAATAACAAATTCCAGCTCCGTTCTATTGCTTATTGTAACTGCAGGGTGAGTCAAGTGCAAGTCTCCTGGGATGTGTGACTGATGAGAGCGGAGTCGAGTGCACAAGCAGTGGCTGCACTTGTTGCCGTGTGATTAACTTCTTCACCTTTCTTTTCTCACTGGGGTAAACTCACCTCCTCCGCTTGCTAGGCTATAATAAGCAGATTAACGCAAATTTACATTGTGCGCTCTAGTTTCGTTGTCTCTGTGCTTGTTGTAAGCTTATCAAGAACATCCCACAAAAGTCTGGACCAAAGCCCAAAGGTCAACCAGATGATTTCGGGTCGGGTCGGGTTCAGTTCTAAACATCCACTACCTACAGTACGTGTTTCATTAAATGCACCTCAGTGCAGCAGTAATGGTATGCAGAGGTGGGCAGAGTCCCAAAAAACTTTACTCAGTTAAGAGTAGCACTACTTCAACATATTTTTACTCAAGTAAAAATAAAAAGTAGCCGTCCATTGTTACTGGACGGCTACTGGAGTAAAAAAAGTGTTTGGTAAATATAAAATCTACTTAAGTACTGAGTAACTGATCAAATTGTCAATCATTCAATGTTTAAAAATTACATCAAAATATATAAAACATACAAAGTAGACATTTTCCATATTTTAAGGACAAAAATTCTAATTATTCACACAAATAGCAAAAAATAATGTCAGGAAAGAGAAAATTTTTCCCAAATCAGTTTCCTTCAATAAAGAAAAACTTATGAAATTTTAACAAAAATTGCAGCTGTGTTTCTGGTGAATTGTTCATTCAAACATGTTTGTTCTTCATTCAGTGTGTCGAGAATCAAGACATTCCACTCAGGAAAGTGAAATTACTCAAGTAAAAGTAAAAAATGCAGCGTCGTAAAAATTCTCCGAAAGTAAAAAAAAAAAAAAAAGGTAATTCAAGTAAAAGTAACTCAGTACCCAACTCTGACAGTACGCAAGGAAACCTTGATCTCTCCATCCACCGATCTGTGCTGCCCTTAAACAGATTCTGCAATTAGATCAGTTCAATATAAACCTGCAGTGGAGCAACTAAAAGGCCTGATCCATGCCGAGGCGATGCGTCGTAAATTAACTCAACGTTCTCTTTGTTGCATGCTATTTGTAATAACTGACAAATGTGACAAAAGCAGGTTCAGACTGTGGGTTTATCCAGATCAACGACGCGTCGAAGTTTAGACCCGGAGGATAACCTGAGGCGTTCGTACCGCCTCGCACACGGAGGAGAAGCTGGGACCCGGAGAGCAGCGGGGGTTGAGGATTACATTAACATTTGGCTAGTCATTATCTAGTCATTTTTTAAACCCCTGGCACAAAGGCTGTTGACACAAGCACAGACATTCTTTAAGATGTGAAGGTGCACACTGAGCACAGGCATTAAACTTTAACCAGGCAGACTCGCTAAATATTTAAGTGGTCTGTTCATCATAGGCATGATGCCTGACACATGCAGTGGATTTTAGCTTAATGATGGCACTTGATAGAAAACCATGCTGAAGTGAACACATGTGTTGTGTGTTTGCGGTGGATGCTGGGTGAGACTGCTCAGCACAAACAGTTTTTTTTTTCTTCTCCAATTTCATTCAATCTGGAACCCAGTGGTGCACACTGAGCTGCTGTGAGGACCGCTGATGTGTTTCCTTAGGCTGCGGTACATGAATGTGTAGCCTGCACACGGCTCTTCACAACCAATCGCTGCCTGTGTTTGTTTCCAAGTAAGGAGCAGCTGTTTGAACTCAATTGGTGAGATAATAGAAAGGATCCTAAATGCAGATTACTGCAGTGTTTGTTAGCATGTTGGCCACTGTGTGGCAAACACCCGGAGGTGGGCAGAGGACCCAAAAGACTGTGCTAGAGTAAAAGTAGCACTACTTCAACATCTTTTTACTAAAGTAAAAGAAAAAAAGAATTTTGTAAAAAAAAAAATTTTTTTTTAAATCTACTCAAGTCCTGAGTAAGATCAAATTATCAATCATTTAATATTTCAAAAAATTACATCATCAGATGGAGCAGAATATAAAATTAAGTGGAAATTTTGGTATCTTAAGGATAAAAAATGACAATAGTTCATATAAATAACGAGAAAATAAAATCAGGCATTTCTCTCCCCGGCCCCAAATTAGTTTCTTTCCATAAAGAAACTTATACAATTTTTACAAAAACTGCATCTGAATCTGCATCTGCATCTGATGCATTTTTGGTTAAAACGTGTTCAGTGTTCAGAAAATCCACAAATTTTACTCAAGTAAAAGAAGAAACACTTCATAATAAAAATGCTCAAGTAAAAGCAAAAAGTGCAGCGTAGTAAAAATACTCCAAAAAGTTACTTTTTTTTTTGAAAAAACGTTTCAAGTAGCCTGAAACGTTTGGTAGCATTTTATTCGAAGGCATGTTCATAAGACTGTCAGAAACATGAAGGAGTTTTTATGAATGTCTATGACTGATGTCATGAAGTGTCACTTGGTAAATAATGACACTTTTAATGGTTTAAAAATGTCATAATTTACCAGATGACACTTCATGACATCAGTCATAAACCTTCATGAAGCCTCCTGCATGTTCCTGACAGATGTTATGTCATGTTTCTGACAATGACATGTGGGTCTTCAAATAAGGTGCAACCACATAAAAAAAAACACCTTGGTATGAGAAAACTGCAGACTTGTGTTTTAAAGCTTCTGAGCAGCAGGGAGGTTAAGAAAAAAAAAGCCTGTGATGTTCATGCCCAGCTCTAAAAATAGCTTTGCTGGATGGTGTGACATCACCAGCCCTGCGCAAACAAAGTTGATCATTAACTCTGTGGTTTCTGTGTGGAGACCAGGAAGCATCACATGCAGAGAGCATCACTGTCATGGAGACGCGAGAAAGGCTGCGCTGCATGTGACCTCTCCCTGGGAACACGGAGATGATGAAAACACGTTTGGAACGTCTCACGCTGCCAGACAACAAACGGATTTGTATTTTGAATCACGTGTCAAATTTGACCAGCCCTAGCTTTGTAGTATGTGGCCCTCCAGACTCCAAATTACACCAATAAATCTCTCCAGTTCTTTTACAAATATGCAAAATTCACACAAAATCAGCAAACATTTTTTTTTCTTCTGATTTTTACTGCGACAATTTCTCAAAACTTTGGGTCCACGTGACTGCTGCCTCTGCCTTACTTGATGTCATGTTATAGTCCTTGACCGATACAGCAATTAATAAAAAGTCACATTTCACGTCATGCATTAGTGCAAATACAGCAAAAATTTCTTACCAATGTTTCCAAATTAATGTCACAAAATCTGTGATTTTGATTAAAAAAAACACAAAAACAATGCAGAAATCCTGGATGGACTGATCGGTGTGAAAAGATCCATCCATCCATCCTTTTTCCATACACCCTTGTCCCTTACTGGGGTCGGGAGGTGCTGGTTCCTATCTCCAGCTATCGTTCTGGGCGAGAGGAGGGGTCACCCTGGACAGGTCACCAGTCTGTCGCAGGGCAACACGGAGACACACAGGACAAACAACCATGCACACACACACCCAGGGACAATTTAGAGAGACCAATTGACCTGACAGTCATGTTTTTGGACTGTGGGAGGAAGCCGGAGTACCCGGAGAGAACCCACACATGCACAGGGAGAACATGCAAACTCCATGCAGAAAGACCGGGGCGGGAATCAAACCCAGAACCTTGTTGCTACAAGGCTACAGCTTTACCCACTGCACCACTGTGCAGCCCCGTGTGAAAAGATGTTCAGCAATATTTCATTTTAAGAAACACTGAAACAAACAGCTATATATTGATATTTTAACAGTTTAACACGTTTCATCAATACAGTCTGGTACAAAATGAAAATCTGTCCAACACTCCTGCTCTAAATCAATTCAAGCTTTTCGCTGATCTTTGATTTTCTCCGTACATTTTCTCAAAGTTGACCCTGAATCCGTCAATAAGCAACCGTTTTTACAGGTACTCACGAGTGGCGGTGGCGTCTGTGAGACATGGCAGAGGGCTCCTCCAAGTCCGGCCTGGAGAGACACGGGAGCAGAGAGCTTACACACAATCTGACCACATGAGATCAATTTTACTGTCCCTAACATGTCATTTGTTTTGCAGCAATCAAAGAGTAATTGCAAACAGCCTAATAAGAATTAGAGTAATAACCACAATATTCATGATACACACAGTGCAGCGACAGACTACCAAAGTCTCTGCTTGGTCTCATCTCAAATTATTAATGAGAAGACATCAACGGGGACAAATGAACAGTCGTGTCTTTTGGTGCTGCATTTTATCTTCATTTATCAGCAAGCAGAATGCAGTGACCTGTAATGATGGAGAGGAGAAGAGGGAGGTTTAGCTCAGCAAGGTTAGCGCTAGCTTGTGACCAGAGTTGGATAGTAACTATTTACTAAATGTCTAAACCATAAACTCTCCAGACAAAAACACACGACTGCAGTTTTTGAGAAAATTTCATCCATCCATCCATTTTCTATACACCATTGTCCCTTACTGGGGTCAGGAGGTGCTGGTGTCTATCTCCAGCTAACGTTCCGGGCGAGAGGCGGGGTCACCCTGGACAGGTCGCCAGTTTGTCACAGGGCAACACAGAGACACACAGGACAAACAAACATGCACGCACACACTCACACCTAGGGACAATTTGGAAAGGCCAACTAAACAGGACAGTCATGTTTTTGGACTGTGGGAGGAAGCCGGAGTACCCGGAGAGAACCCACACATGCACAGGGAGAACATGCAAACTCCATGCAGAAAGACCGGGAATTGAACCCAGAACCTTCTTGCTGCAAGGCAACAGCTCTACCAACTGCATCACTGAGCAGCCCGAGAAAATTTCAGACGTTTTCTTATTGAAAGAAACTAATTTGTAAAAATGTTTCCTTTCTTTTATTTCTTGTTACTTTTATACATTATTATTATTGTTATTATTTTTGCCCCCTCCACGTTATCTTCATACTATGTTTAACCTGCATCTGACCAGCCCTACACTTTACATTTGTCCAGTAACATGTAATGCTAATAAAACAAAGTGAAGCTTGTTTTCACTGGGAGAGTCTGAATTCAACTGAACTTAACTGAACTGCTATATATCTCATAATGTCAAGAGATCGGGGCGATGGTGGAGACGACGGTGGTTCGTCCCGCTGGTTTGATCCCATTCTCTGCCATTGTGTCCTTGGGCAAGACACTTCATCGCCTTGCCTGCTGGTCAGAAGGCCCAGCAGGTGGCGCTGGTGCATGTCAGCCTGGCTTCTGTCAGTCTGCCCCAGGAGGGCTGCGGCTACTATCCAGAGGCTTGCCACTGGACAGTAAGTGAGTGTGTGGATGACTGTATATAGTGTGAAGCACTTTGGGGTCCCTCTGGACCTCAAAAACTGCTGCGCACGTTTTTTTTAATCAATCTCTATATGTGACGCTTCAAGCATTAGTAAATATTTTCTGGCATCCCAGCTGGATCAAAAATGAGCCCCTTGTAAAGTCCTGGACATGACACGCGCAACAGCAGATCACTATAGTGAGAGAGGAAGAGGAGATTGGTTCACCGGTCTCTATGGAAACACTGGGTGGGATGAAGGAAGAACGGCCACGGAGGAAAACGCTTCAAGGAAATGAGTCATTCTTCGTTTCTCATTCAGAGAGATGAGTTCTCCACAATGAAGTGACTGGAGGTACAGGAGCTGACCAGTGATGTTGCTCCAAAGTTTCTGCTGGTTGCAGTTTCTCTATGACTGAAGTAGGTGTGTTGTGGCAACTGATCATGGATAGAAAAGTGGTGCGGAGCGGCTTGTTTAAACGGGGATTTTGCGCGGGCTACTAGCCATCGTTGTGGGTCACGTACGGGAAGCAGAGAGGCCATGAAAGAAAGACAAAGCTGAGGTTTTCTAACAACAATAATATTAATACATTTCACTTAAATAAGTATCTCAAAGTAGCACAATATAAAAAAAAAAACATTTTTGAAAAATGTAACTACAGCTCTTAACAGTTGTATCCAACTCTGCCAACTCACTTAAAATTACATTTATTACATTTGTGAATAAATACAATACATGCTTACTGCTTATTTGCGTCACGTTTTATTGTGGCAGATTCCTTTAATAGTGTGTGGTGCAGACTACGTGTGTCACTGGTTCTTGGTTTCTTCTTGCTTGTTGCTGCTTGGTTCAAGTGTAAAGTTCTCAGTTACTACAGAACAGATTAAAACAGCGGCCTTTATAGCATTCTGTGAAAAATATTTTTTTTATTAAAAGCTTTTCACAGAATGAAAGCACAATAGTTCACCTTTTTCAATCATGTCAGTGGTTTTATTGCGACACTTTAAGACGTTCTGTAAAACATTTTGAAGACCCAGCAATAAGGCTTTAAAATTAAACAGAAAGAGTTAACCAGAACAAGGTATTTCAATTGTTGATAGTGAAGGGAAATACGTTTATGTCTGTATATTTTCCTGAAGCTTAGGTATTTTTTTGTATATTCATTCCTGAACCCAGCAAACTGAATTAGGCATGCATGACTAATCAGAGTGCTGTGGAGCGTGACAGCAGCAAACACGATGCTGCGTAGAGGGGAGCAGTGATTAGCTGATTACAGCTGCAAAAATAATCTAGCTGATATTTAGTGCCCGTTCTCCGCACCCTATGGCATGATCTAACCTCCACAGAGGTGGCACTGAAAGGTCCGTGAATGTACCCGTCTTTCTCAGAAATGTTAAAAGATGTTTAGTTCTGCTGCTGTTGTACACATATGTGGGGCGTCTATGTACGCAACCCATAGAGGTCAACAACGCAGAGACGCAAGCGCTAGTGAACAGATGAGCGAGTGTCAAACTTGTGCTCAGCAGGCAACTTTCACACTTAAAAAAAAAGTTATGAAAGTTTGGATAAAACCAAGGTAGCATGTACAAAATACGACAACGAATTATTCACTCACACCTGCAATCAGCTAATCTGCCCAGGTCTTTTTTTTCCCAGCATTCAACCTCCCAGTACTTAAGCACCTTATTCTCAGTCACTCCTTGCCTGTTTCTTCCTTCTATCCAGTTATTTTTCCAGTCCGTTTCATTCCTCAAACCATACATCCTTCTGGATGTATGGTTTGCTTCTTCTTTGGATTCATTGTCTTGTGATTTCTGTAAGTCTATTCTTCATTCTACGTGACATGTCAGGCCTGCTGCATATGGATCCAATAAGTTCAGAGGACCCCAAAGTGCTTCACAACAGCAAGGTGGGTGGAATGTCTCACCTAAGGACACAACGACAAAAGTGGACAGAGCAGGAATCGAACTGGCCACCCACCAATTGAGGGACAAACTCTTGCGACTGTCGTCCCATGTTGTAGATAATATTTCTAAATTAAGGGCTTTACTTTTTTTTCCCTCATCAGGACCTTTCACATTATAAAACAACACAAAAATAAAAGGCAATAATTAAAAAAGGGGGTACATACACATATAGAAAAACATTCTGGAGTTAAGCAAGAGATCTTTAAAACCAACAAGAACAAGACCAGGCAGAAGAAGAAGAGTGTTAAACTAATGACATGTTGTTACCTCTTACCATAAGGTGTGTGTCCCGTTTTCCCCAGAAAGCCATCCGCCTTTTCTTCTTGTTAAAGAATTTAAAGGTCAAATGCTCCATGCTCTGAATATTATTAACAATACCCATCAAGTGTTTGATAGTAGGGGGGGTTTCTGTCAAGCCATCGCTTAGTTACTTTAGTTGCAGCTTTCTTACTTGCCATCATCCTGATTTTTAGGATATATCTATCAGCTTTTGATATACTTAAGGTTTAAGTTGTGTTGAAATTAAAAGCCAGGTCTTGTCTTCTCTTCTCTTGTCCTTGTGCTGTTAATAAAATTATCATGGAAACCAAATAAATTTTCACATAACTTTATAAAGAAACTCCCAGCTCACAGAATCATAGGCTTTCATTGCATCCAAACAAGCGATACAGCTGTTTGGTTTCTCCTTTTCTGTCGTGTGGATATTATCTTGGGTTTGCCTACCTGGAATAAAGCCAATAATGAAATAAACCTTGGTTGACCAAGATTTCATTTGAACCTTAGTCAAATGTCAAAGAGGGGCAGTATTTCCTCTATCCTTTTAGCCAAAACAGCAGCATATATTTTATCATCCTGGCTCAAAGTGCCATTTGTCCTGTAAGACCCCCATTTTGTCAAATCCTTCCCCCCACAGAAATAGTCGCCTCCCTCCAAAATGGGGGTAAAACAAAGTAAAGGAATTAGCCATCATTGATATTAGTCAATCCCTACATGACTTGCACCATTCCCCCAGGAACCCATCAGGTCCCGGGGAGTCACTTCGTTTCAAAGAGAGATTGGGATGAGATTGGTTTAATCAGTTTCTCATTACCTACCCAGAGATGGGAGACCCAGCTGGTTTAGGAAGTTATTATCTCCACAAACATCAAGTGGGTGTTTTCTATTCATTTTAAATCAAACGTGACTTTTTTGGTAAGGGGGTATTTTATCTTATAAATCTGACTGGTGTTGTCGCAGCCTCCAGGCCAGGATCCTGAAGGCCTTAGAACCCGCCCCGTAGAACTTCTGTCTTGTAAATCAAAGTTGTTTTCCTCCAGTTCCTCATTGGATCAATTCCCTGTTTTAATTGCCTCCTTTGTAAAAGTAATTGTGAGTTTCCATGTTTTACTATGTTGTTGTCGTAAATGTAAAAGTTTGTTTGGCTGGTCAAAGAGTCCCTGGGCTTTTACCTTAATAGCAAAAGCCGTTTCAGATGTTATACAGCCCCTTACAGTTGCCTCGGCCACATCACATTATATTACTGGGGTTACACTACATCATTATTCTTCAAATATCTTTTCAGCTTCTTGTTTGAAGACAGGATTATTTAGCATACTTATATTCAGTACCCATAATGTTTTTGTATGGCTCATATCCAAATGTAATTTAAAATGAAGAATGGAATGGTCTAAAATCTCTATGGTCTATTTCACATTCTTTTAATCTGTGTCGCTTGTAATTATACATTAATAAGTAATCACTTCTAGAGTATACATTATGTCTGTAGGGGAAAAAAAAGAAAGAAAAAAGAGCCCTCAGTGATGGTGGAGGTAGTTTTCTCCAGGGGGTGCTATAACGCCAAAACACATGTAAATACACCAGTGTGCTTACATAAATGAAAACAGCAAAAGTAACATTATAATGTCATGTAGTGTTCTATTTTTTTCAACATAAATTTTGCCCTCCGATCTTTGTGAGAAGCAAATTTCTGAATGACCGTGACTGAAGTCAGGACTGGTTTTGACAAGATTCCTCTCCACAGAAAGCAGGGCTGATGCACTGAGACGGTTGATTGAATAGCAACAATGCAAATTCACTCAGCACCTATAGAAAAGCAGACCATTATATTATATAGGGTCTGTTCTAATGTATGTTCCCCAATATTTCACAGTATAGCTCTACTATGATTAAAAACATTGTGAAAGACCGATCACGAACCATACAACATCAGTAAAATCTCCTCAATGATTTCACTTTTTGGTCCATCTGATGTCATAATTTTGGCATATTAAATTATTGATCATTTGATCAGTTACTCAGTACTTGAGCAGACTTTTTACCAAGTACTTTTTCACTCTTACCAGAGTCATTTCTTGGGACGGCTACGTTTTACTTGAGTAAAACTATGTTGAAGTATCGCTACTCTTACGTGAGTACAATTTTTGGGTACTCTGCCCGCATCTGGTCAGATCCCGATAAATCAAATCAGTTTTATCTGTAGAGTACAGAATTACATTAATTACTGGTGATTAGATTATTCATAAACTATCCGCCCGTCACCACAGCGATGGATTTATTAGCAAACGAGCCAGGAGAGGCATGGTGGACATTACTGAGGTGGTGCTATGGCAAGGAGAATTGTTCTGAGTTTGTTAATAGGAAGGGATTTCGATCCAATACAGTTCCCTATGAAGGACGAACCTGGTCCAAGTAGAGGAATTAGCCATGAACACACAGGCTACTTCAAGCACCCAAAAGTTAAAAAAAACATTTTCACCCCAAAAAACTTCTTACTAACGTGGGGAAGGTTACTTTGGGTAAGGGTCAGCATAATGTCACATTTTCTACTCAGAGTGCTGTTCATAGCTAGAAATTGAATTTGACTTTAATTCAGATTGTGCTGTGATGTGTTAAATTGCTCCCGTGTCAGGAAACAACAGCGTCTCGCAGTGCAGCACTCGCCCTGATGACCGGGCGCCAGCAGCAGTGGGAGGGAGGTGTCCACTGCTGAGGGACGGGAGCGGAGCCGTTTCAGAAACCTCTCTCACCCTCCCTTCTAAAAACCGATCGCTTTGGACACAGAGCCGACATCCTCAACGACGCTCACATGAGCACGGAGGCCAACGCCCAAAACAGAGTGCAACTTGTTCAGCGAAGCCTATGCGACCCCGCAGCCAGTCAAGCACAAGCTGAGTGTGTAAAAACCTGATCTTTTTTCACCCCTCAGACGGCAGACAGTAAGTAGCGAGAGGCATTAATTATTGAACACATAACCTCTGATTTTATGCTGCCCCAGTGGCACAAATCAGGTCAAAACCGACAGAGCCCGGTTGTTGCTTTGATTTGGGGTTAGGATACTTGGTGACGAGGTAATCCTCTAAAATCCTGTTTGGAGTCGTTTATAAAGGGATGCACCTGCTTCAACAGCATCCATATGTATATTCCTTGATACGCCAATTAGACGCAACATTATCAGAGTTCACAAAAACTGTTAAACTACACCGGCTAAACGAGCAGACGTGTCTCAGGCGGGACATATTTGAGACCTATAAGACTATTTATGTCTGTTTAATTGCAGATAATACGGTGGGCTCTAACATTTGAATATTTTACCCTAATTCAAAATGGCCAATAAGAATTTTATTCATACAATCAATTATAGCTGGTCCTGTTGTGATTAGGAAGAGGACAGTGGTATGCAAGACAAGTGCTGCTAAAATAGTCTGTTGGAATAATAAGAATAAAACTTTTTTTAATACAAAACATTTTTTCCCATGAGGTTGGGACTGTCACTCTAACTCAGACAAATATACTAATAATAATTTAAGAAAGCAGAACTTTTTTTGTTTTATTAATTTTGACCTTCATGTTGTGGCCCCTTAAAGTTAGACATTAACTTTACGCTAATGAGGCATGGGGTGTATTATGTAAAATAAAGCTTTTTGAGCTATGGGTCATGTAATAATGTTATTCCTTCATCAAAAACACACCTGGAGGTTTGCTTTCCTTCTTTCATGCATGTTTCAGAAATCCTTAAATCTCCCATGGCAACCATTCGGGGCTGCTCTCACAAAGTCCCGCCTATTCCCACAAAGCACCTCCACATTTGCCGCTCTCACCTTCTCATCCCCACTACACCAGACTAGCGGCAGCAGCAATTAGCAAACATCTGATAGAGGCGGAACTACTTCTCAATCCAACGCTCCTGAGAACGTCTGGTAACGGCATAATGAGAAACGTTGTTGTGACGACTTCCCTAACTGACAGGAGGAACCAGCAAGGGGTGACTGAGAAAGAGGTGCTCAAGTGCTGGGATGTTGATCGATGGAACAAAGGTGGTGCATTGGAAAGAGCAGGAGCTTCTTAAAGAGGCCAATTTCAACACGTCTAATTACGAATTCACGTTTAAGTCATGTGTGATACATTTTTAAAACAGAAAGTAACAACACTATGTGACACCCATAAAAAGGTCCTGTTTATAACTCTGCTCAGTAGTCTTAAGGAGATTCTCACAGCTGCACTGTTGTTGTCCACGTTTGCTTCTTAATAAAGAGAGCCACCTGCTCTAATCTTCTCTGCAACTTTCTCCTTGGCCTATCTGCTGTGTTCCTTGGTCTTCATGATGCTGTTTGTGCTCTAATAAACCTCTGAGGCCAGAAACGGAACAGCTGCATTTACGCTTAGGTTTTATTACACACAGATGGATGCTATTTAGAAACGAGGTAACTTCTGAAAAGAGTTGCGTAACAGGGCTTAATAAAAATTTTTTTAAAAAGCATGCTGCTGTCTGTTGATTTTTCTTTGAAGGCAAGTTTGATAACCGTTGTTCGTTAGCCTTCCACTTTATGCATCGTTTTATGTTGCTCTATCACATCCTAATTGAATACTTTGAAGTTTGTGGTTTTAATGCGACAAAATAGGATAGTAGGAATACTTTAAAACTGAAATAGTCTAGAACACAGGTGTCAAACTCGAGGCCCGGGTGCCAAAACTGGCCCGGCGTAGATTTTTATGTGGCCCTCTAGATACCAAATTACATAAATAAGCCTTTCTTTCACAAATCTGCAAAATTCACACAAAATCAACAAATTTCCACTTCTTTGTTCTAATTTTACTGCAAATTTTCTCAAAATTGGTCAAAAACTGTGAATCCGTAACTGATATGGCATGTGACAAAGAGTAACATTTAACATCATGATTAGCACAAATATTGTAAAAATTCCTTACAAACATGTTGAAATATTCACCACAAAAACAACAAAAAAAACTAAAATAAACAAAATCCTGGAGGAACAGCTATTTATTGATATTTTAACAGTTTAATTGGTTTTATCAATATATTCTGCTTCTGGCATAACCGGCCTTTTAAGAACATTCATATTTTAGATAAGGTCTAGATAAAATTTAGTTTGACACCGCTGATCAAGAAAGTGAGTAAATAAAAAAAAAATCTTTATATTTACCCAAAGGATGCAGACTTCCATTTCAGGCAGGGGTAACTTGTCCTACACAGGGGGTCAAAGAGGTTCTGGTGGATCTCAAAAACCCGCGCGGGCAATGAGGCGTGTTGACTGCAACAGAAAAAGAGCAAAACACTTTAATGCATATTTATTAAGGCCAAGAAAACAGCAACATATGTCAGAATGTAGCACACGGGTCCAGCATGAGCTACGAGGAGGTCGATCCTGAGGAGGGCGGCGCCCTGACTCCCATTCAGCAGAGAAAGATTACTTCAATCTGCTGCCTGCAGCATTTTAGCAGCTTCAAATCATGAGTGGGAGCTTTCATATGTGCATTATCACAACAGGTTGAGTCAGCCAAGACGGTCAACGCAATGAGGAACCAGCAAGAAGAGAGAGAGAAGTGGAGCAGGGAGATGAGAAACCGTCAGAATGATACGGAGATCTTTCCTGGCCAACAGTCATCACTTTGTACATTAACATTGAAAAATTTTAATTAATTTAAAGTTACAACATTTAATTTCCCCTTGGAATCAATACAGTATTTTTGAATTAGAATGTACCTTATGCTAGGCTGTTCACAGCACAAGTAAGACTGCAATGGTTTTAAAACTACGGTGCTCCCGTCAATGGTCAGAAAAACTTCACCGTAACTCCTTCATGTGAGAAAAGAGAGGACAAAAACTAGCAAAAGGACGAAAGCAGTTCCTCATGTGAGACTGCAGTGAATGTCTTATATCTGTAATCCTGGAGGAGCAACAGGAAGAAACTGCAGTCTGTCCCCTTCCATTACGATCAGTAAATTATCAACACTCATCTATGTTCTCGCTCTTTACCTTTGTATGTTTGCAAGTTGTGTCTTCAGGAAGTCTTCTGACCCACACGCAAAAGCAAGACAGGACACAGTCTTAAAAATGAATTCAGTTTGTTTTACAGAAAATGATAAAAGAGTGGGCAGGACTGCTTGACTGGCGGCAGCGTCTGAACACGGCAGGAGAAGATGATAGCGGTGAGTTTTGAGCTGGTCTGGTGGTTGGATGAATATGGATGGATCTTACGGCTTGGAGTATGGTTACTAATATTGAGTTCTTTGGTCTTGGTAATGTTGCTGAATAAAATGTGAAGCTAAGGGAGACACTGGTCATAGACTCCGCTTCGTGTCAACCACAAGCAGATTGAGGAGTTCCAGATCTGAGACTCGCGCTGGATAAGCAAGTTCTTTTCAAAGATGGCATTCTTTTTAAGGGTTTTGATCAGATAAAGTCACACTTTATTCCAAATTAAAGCAGTGGTTTACACCGTTCTGCTGACAGGATACAACTAACCAATGGTGCTTTATGCAAAGCCACCCATTTGCCTCTGTTATCAGCTGGAAGAACGGAAAATCTTTCATTTGCATCAGTTGTTTAGAATAAGACGTAATTACGTATGGGGGAAAAGCTGCTCATCAGTGAGATGAAGTCAAAGATTCTTGGATCTAATTGCACCTTAGAGCACCGTGTCGTGGAACTGGTGTTGCAGAAAGGCTTTGGGATCAGCTCAGCCGCTCTGCTGTGCACCATTGCTTATCCTCCAGAGGCAGATCAACACAGATAACACACACAAACCTTTCTAACATGCCAGTATGATCTCAGCTTTAGTTTTAGTGTGGCACACAAAACGACAGGCAAAGACAGGAAACTCCAGGACACCAAAGATGACTTGAGTTTTACAGAAATCACAGGGAGCCAAGGCAAAAAATAAAAATAAAATCCATGGGGAAGAAATCAGCAGGGAGACATGAGGAGAAGATAGGGAAGTGACTGAAGAAACCAGCAAGGAGTGACTGAGAAAGAGGTGCTCAAGTACTGGGATGTTGAATGATGAAACAAAGGAGCTGAGCTGATTAGCTAATTGGTTGCAGGTATGAGGGGAGAGAGAGGAAGTGGCACAGGGGGCGAGGAGATGAATCTAATAGTAAGGCTAAATTAACATAATAAAACAAGAGTAGCTAAAACATAACTAGGCACAAGAAATAAATGTAATTAACTGGAATCACTAAGAAAGGAATGAACTACAAAACAAACTAAGATCCTAACATTACTTTATACCAAAGAGCAACAATTAAATGTACAATAATTTATCTTTTTAGTGGAATATCTTGCATCAGATATAGCTGTCATTTCTCTTGGTGCCTCAGCAACAACAGCTCATGGCATTCTTCATAATCTGTTTACTGATTTTCTTCGGGAAAGCCAGATGTAGCCAACAACTGCTGGTGAGGGGTTTTATCAAGTATTGGATTCAAATTAGGTCATCCTCCAGCAGCAGTATAGCTGATGACGACTCAAAACAGTTTGACCCCAGGTATTAAAATCTGATCATGATGAAGAGAATAAAAAAATAAAAAAACTGGGAAAAAAAATCATCCTTTTGGACACCGAAAAAATTTATTTTCCAAATATTTTCCAAGCTGGATTTATTTGACAGTTCGAAATTTATGCCGCTAGCCAAAGTAAACGGTAGAAAAATAAAGCACAAAGTTGAAGAAAATATTGGCTTGTTCTTTTACTGCCCAAAATATTATGATTGTAGCTGCTACCGCACAGGCTATTTTATATTATATATATATATATATATATATATATATATAAAACTGTATAAGTATCTTGAGATTATATTTTTAGTGGTCAAAAATGACACTCAAGTAAACAAGTAAGAGTAGCACTACGTAAAAATATTTATACTCATGTAAAAGCAAAAGGTAGCCTTCCAAGAAATTAAATAAGAGTAAAAAAGGATTTTTAAAAGAATTTTTTTAAAAGGCATTTTGATCAGTTACTCAGACATTTAAACGTCAGTCATTTAAAATAAAAAAAAGTTACATCAGACAAACCAAAATATGAAATTATGTGGAAATTTAGGCATTTCAAAAGAAAGTGAAAATAATTTATATAAATATCACAATTACAAAATTATAATAGTAATATTAGGCAAATTAAATATTTTTCACATTTTGTTTTTACTTTAACAAAAACTGCAGGTGTGTGTCTGGTGAATTTTTGGTTGAAACATGATTTTTATTCAGTGGGTAGAGAGAATTTTACTCAAGTAAGAGCAGAGATGTTTCATAAAATGACTCAAGTGACTAAAAATACTCTTTGTAAAAATACTCTTAAAAGTACATTTTAGTTACCCAAGTAAATGTAACTAGTTACTACCCAATTCTGATTATATTATGTCTTAAGGGTGAAATGTAATAAAATCAGTTTTTAAAGTTAATTAATTTACAGCTATTTCATGTGCTTTGCTTTCCGAGTTGGCTAGAAATCATTGTAGCATTCAATAGTAAACGTCATTTTTAGCAGGATTTGGTTTGATATCAACATAGCTAAAGCCTTATATAACCATAACCTTGTTGCCACCATAATCCCCTCCCTTAGACGGCGAGGGCCTAAATCTAGACCAGTGTCCTGTGCTTATAAGTTCATGGCGGTTCAGGCTGGTCACAGCAGCCGCTCTGTCCTGCGCGGATTAAAAGCACAGCGCAGTACAGCGAGCGCTTCAGCAGCCCGGGCAGCACATCTGTGAGCAGATGTCAACGATTCCAGGAAGTAGATGTTCCAGCTCTTCGTTCTGGTGTTAGTGGAGGCTCCAGTGACGTGCCTCGGTGGTCCTTCATGTCCTTCCTCAATCCGGCTGATGATGGATTATTATGAACATCAGCGGGTCTGCAGTGGCAGCAGGCCAGGAGAATGAAACTGAAAACACTCCTGTTGCACAATCCTGCTGCAATTTATAATCCTACGAACCACTAAGCATGGCGAATAGGAAAAGATTTGGAGCTGCTGTATGCATTTTAAGAGAAGCACAGGATTTGTTACATTACGCTTTTTGAGGGCGGGTGGATTTTAAGCTCCTTGTACTCAACTCTTTCAAATTTCTGACTCTTCAGGAACAAATTTGGTAACACTTTGACGGAGTGTGCATAAGACTGATATATCACTGTCATAAACATGAAGGAGTCTCCATGAACGTTTATGGCTTTTGTCTTGAAGCTTCATTCAGTAAATAATGACACTTTTATTGCAAAGTTGCTCTAAGGTTTTGAATAAAAGTCCATTAAAGGTGCCAAATTTGCATTATTCTATAAATATTGACACTTGCGATGCAAAGTTGGCGTTTTTAATGGGCTTTCTATGCAACCATTAGAGCAACTTTGCATTAAAAGTGCCTTTAATTACCAAATGACGTTTCATGGCAACAGTCACAGACGTTCATAAAGGCTCCTTCATGTTCGTGACAGATGTCAGGTCATGTTTATGACCGTGTCATGTCAGTCTTATTTATTATTGACCCCGTCAAATAAAGTGTTACCACTAATCTTTTGTTCCAGAAAAAAAATTCTGAAATTCAGGTGTATCGCACCAAGTATCACATCGCAGTGACGCAGTGATGCGATACTTGGTGCCACCACAAATGATCACATCACTGTAAAGTACAAATTCTATATGTTTTTATGTTAAAAATAAAAACACATTCTTTATAGCTGCAAACCAGAATCATCAAAACGAACAGAAACATAGTTCGTATAATATGTGTGTATGTAAATATACATAACTGCATAAGCACGTACACAGAATATTAGGTAATCAGAAATAAAGACTGGGATGATACTCTTATTTACACATTAGTTTTAATTGTTTGCCATAGTTGCTTTTCTGCTTGGGGAAAACAAAAATCTGCCAGATAATATTTAATATTTTCTTCTGTGTTTTCTTTTTACTCACTCTCCTCATACTGACATTCCCATCCTGAGTCCTACCTAATTTGCATCCATCTGACATGTGTGTTGTTAAGTCTCTAAGTTTCTCCTTCACAGTTGGGTTATGCGTCACCACCAGCTAAGAATGAATCAACAGAAAGTAAAGTAGCATCCTTTACACAGCAGGAAAGGTACTAACCCGTCCTATCCCACCCAACCCAACCTCAGCATCGTTGCAGCTGAGCAACAGCGACGAAGATGAGTCACAGCGATTTGGTAGCCATAAAAAAAATAAAAAATTAAGGTTTTACTTGTCAGGAGCTTGTCGCCGGTACACAGCTCTCATTATCCGGATAATGAGAATCTCTTCACCTACAAAGGAGCTGGGAGAGAGCTCTGCACTCCAGGTTTCTGGGGGAGATAAAGGCGCAGCTGGGTAAAAACAGCGCGGCGGAAGTGACAAACAGGAGCCGATGAAGCTCCAGATGTTTGACAGAATCGAGGCTTTTTGTCGCTGGCTATTTTAGAAAGCACAAATTATAAATCCTTAGAGGATGAAAGCGAGCGCTCTTCTGACGGTTGCTTCTCAGCTTCTGACGGAGGAATTTTTAGAAAGTCTATAAATCCCTTTCCCTAGGCGACGCGCCGCTGATGGTACCAGAACACGGACCGACACCGGCTGGTAAACTTTGAGCAGATTCAAAAAGGGATAAAAAAAAGGATCTTTAATGCACTTTCATATTGTTCAGGTCAACCTTCTGCATAATTAGTTTGCAGAGGATCATGTTCTATGAGGCTTTCGTGATGCAACCTGGCAGTGACTCAGAGTTCCTCCCAAACAGCAGGAGAAACAGCAGCTGCACGACCTTACACTCAGGCAAATACAGACAAATTAAAGCTTATCAGCCTACCTGCTATTAATGGGTGATTTTGATGGTTGTAACATTTTTTTTGCATTGTAAATTTTAACTGATGGATTTGATGAAGTTAACAGTTAAACTATTTATTGATTAAACTCTAAATAATTTAAACATGGTAAAATAATTGTTGAATAATTGGGTTGTTTATTCTGTATTCCCTAGATCAGTCATGTCTGTTTACTTTAGTTCAGTCCTTCATTACTAATTCTAGTTTACTATGTTTATTTCTTGTGTCTAGTTATTTTTTACAACTCTAGTTTAGATTCTTAGATTCAGATTTTCTTTAATGTTAGATTTGTTTGGTTTTTGGTCGACTTTGGCTCCCTGTGTTCTCTGTGGGTTTTGTCTTTTTTTTCTTTAAAACCTTCTTCATCTACAAGCTGCCTCTACCTCTCTCAATTCAGCCACCACGCAACAAGTTAAAAGTAACTTTAAAATATCTATATTTGTAAAATAAACACTATTCATGATCAGCATCAATAAGTAAATATTTAAAATGCACATATTGATTCGTTTGAAATGTTGCACTGTAAAGTTAAAGTACCCAAGTTAATTATTTTGTTCATTTGACTTTATTAAAGCACCTTTCTGGATTGATTCACAGTGGTTTGCTTAGTATTCATTTCTTTGAAGCCCGAGTAAAAATTATTTATGTAAACTCAAATAATATAGGTTGGTGATATTTGTTTATTTTTCTTCTTATGGATTTATTTAAATGTTTTTACCTGCTTCAAAATAAAAAATTGTAAAAGAAACATTTCTGACACAAAGATGAATAAATGGGAGATAAATGAAGATAACTGCCAACATTTGGAGTATTTGAAATCTGTAATATTTTCATAAAGCGTTTTTTCCCCCCCCCACATCTTCAGGATTTAAGACAAAAAATACATAAGACAATTCTTGATTCCAACCCTAAACAGCAGTTATGAAAGGCTCAGTTTAACACTTTATGGTGACAAATAAAATCTTTCCAATGCAGATGGATCCAGTTTTAATTCCCAGTCAGGAGGACGTTGCTGTTGCTGCTAAAATGAATCTGACTGGACCAAACAGGTGGATATTCAACACTCGGCTACTGATTGGTTGGAGTGATGAAAATGCAGCGAAGGAGTTTTCCTGTTAAATGGAGGGCAACGCCTTTTACTGCCAGTGGGGGAAACAAGCCGTCAAAGCAAAATTGATTTATTACGTCATTAACCTCTGATGATGTAAACAAGGGACAATGAAATATGCAGAAAGTAGCTGGAGAATATAATGAATTCCAGGCAGTGCACTACTCATGCCTGTGGTGCACTGCCTGGAATTCATTATATTCTCCAGCTACTTTCTCCGTTATTTGTAACAATATTACATGCACTTCAACTGGGAGAGACAAAATCCAGATAATCACAAACATGCATGAAAGAATCAAAGCAACACTGAAGGTTTTGAATGAGGGAATAACATTATAATATGATAAAATCTAAAAAAAATAAATACATTTTACACAATACATCCCCTTTAAATTTACTTGCAAAGATTCGATAACATTAGTCCACTCTTACTTACAATATGTGTAGACAGGAGTCTGCACTGGTAACGACTCACTCAACTCGGCATGCCAAATGTTCAAAGTAGCTTCAACTGATGGTAGCGCAACTTACTTTCTATAAAATTCAGATAAAAATAATTTGACTAGTTTACTGGTGGATCTGTATCTGGCACTACACGTTCATTCTCAGATTGTGGAATAAAAACTTAGACAAGATAGAGATGCAATACGTGATACGCTTTTCATCGCCTTACACACAGTATTCAAAACAGCAGCACAGCACAATTTAAAAAGGCAATGTTAAGGATATGCCAACATGAACAGATAAGATGACCAGTTCAACAGCAGCTTAATGTCTTAGCTAGGAGTTGAACCAATGAAACGTGGGATTTATTCTCTCTCACCGTGTGTGTGCGTGTGTGAAAAATGGCTGAATTCTAAATGTGCATTTAATGGGGAATGAGGGCTGGAGGGAAAACAAGTGACAGAGATTTCAGTAAATCCAGCAGGCGCATTTCAAGTCCATCCATCATAGTGTTGTAACCTATATGTAAATTGGCACACAACTTCTGCCCAAACTGTCGAGGCAAGAGGGAGCAAATTACACCTCCGAGGCATCCCATTATGATCCACCACGATAACGGACGAGCAGCAGTCAAGTCTGTGCACAAGTCCCAGAGCTGGCAGAGAGATGGATTCTGCTCGGCGATAGATCGACTTTATTTGTGCACCTGATAAAATTTCAGAGGGAAAACATTATTTGCTCTCAAACTGACAGAGCCAAAAAGAGAAAGAGCGTATCGACAAGACTCGAGTGTACAGCTCTGTACAGTGGAGGCTAAATGCTGCAATCACAAGCAGAGGGGAAATCAGTGGCGAGCCAAAAACGACAAAAATACTGAAATGCAGAATGGTCTGCATTTCTACACAGACCATTCCAGCGTTGTGTCCTTTGAAGAACATTTTTAGGATTGATGGGACTGTGATTGGCTTCCCTACAGTTCTACGTTTATCAAATTACACATATAAAATCTCTCTAGAGATGTGCTCTAGAAATTGATTAGAAATGTTTTTTTAGTAAGGAGCAGTTGTTCATCGGCAACAATGGAACTGATGACATCAAATGATTTATGGCACATGTGTCAAACTCAAGGTTCGGGGGATAAATCTGGGCCATTGTACCTTTTTATTATGTGGCCCTTTGGACTCCAAATCACATCAATAAGTTCCTCCAGTTTTTCCACAAATCTGCAAAATTCACACAAAATCCAACTAATCCCCATTTTTTTTTGTGACTTTCTGTTTTGGCCAAAAACATTGGTTCTGCCTCAACCTTCTTTGACGTCAACTTATAATCCGGGACTGACACAGCAATTAATAAAAAGTCACATTTAACATCATACATTAGTTCAAATATCATAAAAATTCCTTACAAATATTTCTAAATTAGCACCACAAAATCTGATTTTGATTACAAAATAACCACAAGAACAATCATGAAATCCTGAATGAACTGATAAGTGAGAAAAGATGTTCTCACTTAACATTAAATGGTCATTTAATGTTAAGAAACACTTATTGAATGCTGAAACAAACAGCTATTAATTGATATTTTAACAGCTTAATGGGTTTTATAATACAGACTGGCCCTTTAAGAACATTCAGATGAAAATTCGTTCGACAAGCCCATATTATGGGCAAAAAGCTCAGGGTGGAAAGCAACCAGCTGCCAAAATAACACTGGCAAACTCTTTTGGTAAATAATATGGACAGAAACTTACTGCTGAGAGTTCAAGGTCTGGACTGAGACCAAGACAAGACCAAGACCAGAGTGTATCGAGACCGAGACCAAGACTTTTAGGGTCCGAAACCAAGTCAAGTGCCAAGACCGACGGAAGTCGAGACCGAGTCAAGACCAACACCAGCACCTCGCGCTACATGACACAAAAAAATTGGTCTTGAAATAAAATCCTTAGCCCTCAACGCCCAAGACCGAGACCAAAAGCGGTCAAGTCTGAGATGAGACCGAGACTATCAAAAAATAGTCTCGGCTTACTGACGCAGTGAGTACTACATCACTGCGTCACGCGCAAAGGATTAATAGTCAGAGAGCCTGGCATGGAGACATTGGAGTCGGAAATATAATCCTGTCTCAGTAAAACACATTACAATGTATTCCAGTGAGTTCCTGTCATCGCTTGAAGTTCATCCATCTTGTTAGTCAACACCTTCACGTTGCCCATTACGATGGACTGAAGAGAGGGTTTGAACTTCCTCCTTCTCTCGGTCCTCTTTGCTCCGGTTCTGCATCCATGACGCCTCCTTTTCAACTTCTCTATGATTTCTGCCTTCAGTTGTGCTATTATTTCAAGCTTTTCAAATGTTAATCATCCGCTCCCTCACACCACCCTGTTGCTATGGTTACCCATCATAATAAAAAGGAAATCATGAAAAATATATTCCCCCAAAAATTATCAATCCAACTACACAGTATCCAAAAAAAGAGGGGACGGTTGTCCAAAATAAAGCTAATTTTCCCCCAGAAAGGCGGGAATGAAAGTTTGAAAAAGAAAAAGAAAATCTCAATGAAAGTATAGAGCTACTCCAACGTGCTGCCAACCCTGAACGCTGAAAACCATTTGATTGAACTGTCTCACTGGACAATATACTCTGTCACAAACACAACCCGTGACACCGTACTGAAGTACAGCAATAATCCAGGAGGACTTGGACACAATTTTTACCCCGCAGGTGCTCACGGCCACACGTTCCCATCTCTCTCTTGCCTCAATTTATTTTTATCCCCAACAAACGATGAGCAGGCACATATGATAATAATGATGTCACACTCTAAAATAGCCTGGTAAAAACTGAGCACAAACAGTTTACTGCTGCACAGTCACTTTCTTGAAGAAAAGCGACATTTTCGGAGGGCTGAATTTTAAGCAACTGCAACGCTGCTGGTAATGTCAGAGGTAGCGCTGGAATCAGTGAACTGCAACTCATTTGCTACACTTTGGCTTTCAGAGAGGCAGGAGAGGATGGAACGTGCTGATAGGACAGGCATGAGCAAACAAGAGATAATATCAATTTGGAAAATGCCAAAAACGTTGTCATATTTCATAACATCATCCTCAAAGTATGTGGTTGTCCTCAGGTTTGTGGTTATCCTGTAATGTTTTTCAGGAGCTTAGATAGCTCCTGTTTCTGATTTCCGGAGAATTCCATAGGAACGTTAGTTAAGAATTATGAATGTAACTGTGGGAAAAAAAAAATAATCGAGATTTTTCTTAATCAGAAACCCTGAATGACCTGGCTGTCAACATGCTAATGATTGCCTGAGGGCTGGCATTTTTATTTTAGCTATATAGTCAATGTTAATCAACTAGCTTGAGAAAATCCACGCTGTAGTGACATTTTAGCTAAATTAACTAAAAGCTTAATTAAAATTAAGCTTTTAATTTTACTTTGAGTTATTATGTATTTTTGGATTTTAATAAAAATGACATATGAAGCTAAATTTAACACAGTGAACAGGATATTCAATGTTAATCAACTAGCTTTTGAAAACCCTCCACAAGTTAGCTAAAATGCTGTTCTATTGACAGCATTTTAGCTAGCATTAGTTTTGAAAACATATCCGTAGCTGTTACCACACTAGACAGTACTTTAAAGTTATTTTGTTTCATGTACTCCTGGATTTTAATAGAAATGTGTTATAAAGGGATATTATTAGCATATTATTTACAAACACCTTTGCTGATTGTACACTGCTCATTTACTGTTCAAATTCCTCGACCCGAAAGCGTAGCTTTGTAAGCAGATTGCTTCTTTTTTTTTTTTACTATTGAGCAGGGGAAAGCGGGAGATGCCCTGATCTAAAATTAACCATTTTCAGAAAATGTTTTGCTTTGAACATCTTCATTAAAGAGAAGCCTCGATTATGACTGGATGTCAAAGTCCAGTTCTCCAGAGCAACTATCCTGCAACTTTTAGATGCGTCCTTTCTCCAACACACCTGAATCAAATGAACTACTTCCCGGCAGGCCTCTGTGGAGCTGAATGACTGATGGTGATGAAAGTTAGCATCCCTGTGTCAGCAGATTCTTCCCTGATGCTGCCTGACTGACCCAACACCTCACCACAACTCAAGTCACTGGAATTTTACATTTTATTTTGTGACGTGGCAGCAATAGAAACTTGTCGAGTTCTCTCTCCCCGCTTCCATGAAAGAAACAAGGTCACAGTGAGGGGAACAGTGATCTGGTGTACTTTGCTCTCCCACCGTTTAACGCTGTGCTCTGCGCCCATTACGCAATCCGTGGCTCCAGCTTCCATCCACTGGCATAATCCCTCACAATGCGCGAAAGGCACAAATGAGCAGCAGAGCAAAAGAAAAACAGAGTGCCTAAATGCTGCACACGATTAATGCTCCAGAGCCACACGACACAAAGGATGGAGTTAGTACTTTGACAGCGCTCTGCTCGCCAGGACAACACGGCACACAACTTACTTTTCCTGCACGACGTTCTCCTCGATGCCCCCCAGCGTGCAGTGGTTCCCCTGAACGAGTCCGCAGGTGGCCAGGTGCCGCCGGTGCTGATCCTTCAAAAAGGCGTTTTCCTTGCACAGCTCCGTCACCTGGAGCTCCAGCTCCTCAATCCGGATCCTCTGCTTCTCCAGCAGACCCTGCTGGGTCTCGATGATCCTATTCAGCTCCTGCAGGTACTCCGCCGCCTTGCTTGGGTTCTCCGTCGGATTCTCCATCTCGGCTAAGATCCGCTGTCCGTCCATGAAGACGGCTTCCACACGAGCAGAAACACACCCACCTTCCCTATCCACCACCACCACCACCACCCCACCTCTCCAGCTTCCTCTCGGGCTCAGCGGGAGTGAGACGGAGCGAGGTCCAGTCCGCTCATCCCGCTCCGCTCCGACATTGTCTCCCGTGCTGCCGTGGCAGGCAGCAGCGGTTCTGGAGGAACCTGACCGGTTTTGGTGCGCAGGTGTATGGCGAGCTAGGTGCCGCAACCATCCTCCACCAACCCCGCCGCCCCGCGCACCAGAGAGCCGTTTAACCCTTGCGGGTCCGCCGGCTTAGCGCCGCGCCTTCAAGTTCAGTGGCTCTCCCCCTCGCGGGAAGCACGCGCGGGTACACGGCACGTGCACCTGTTCAACAGGTGGACAAAGTTCCCATCGAAACAGCCCGATTCAGCTGCACCGCCCGTAGACAGCGGCGGTTCTGGTTAACGTCAAAGGGCAACATTCAGCTTCTATGCACTGCAAATCTGGAACAAACTTCCGGAAAACTGCAAAACAGCTGAAACACTGAGTTCCTTTAAGTCAATACAAAACCCCCTAATGCATAGAGTTGCTTTTGGATCATAATAAGTGAAATCTTGACCAGCATAATTGATCTGTATGATTTTGGTGACGGCACTCAAAATGTAATGTTCAGTTCTTGACTTTATGGCGCTTTTTTTAATATAAATTTGTGATTTAGTGTTTTTATTATGTAAAGCACCTCAAACCGCCTTGCTGCTTAAATATGCTATGCAAATAAACTTGATTGATTGATTGGTTGGTTGGTTGAACCACACCAATGTGTCCACTTCATTTTGATATTTTGTTGTAAATTAATCTGAATTAGTTCGAGCTAATTAGTGCGCAACAAATTCCTCATGAAAACCAACATTCATTGTTTTACTCTTCGCTGAAGTTGACTTGAAATTATTACATGTGCCTGGTTTCTTACTCAAATAATCTGATTCGTTTTCATAGAAATAATTTTCTCTTACGGAATGAATTAGAAATGTTGATGGCCACTCACTAAAACAACCTAAGAGGGAATCAGACACAGACTGGAAGTGTTCTGGGTTGACTGCCGAAGCAGACGTTAGAGCTGTGGCTGTAGCCATGAGTAAATGTCTGTATACATGTTGGAACAGAACGTCCTTTCAGCTAACATGGCTGGAGGAAAAGAACTAATGATTTAAAAAGCAACATGATTTGAGGAATGAAAGAGGCAATTCAGTCTCGCCAGCAGCAGGAGTTTATACAGAGTCCACAAGACCCAGCGTTTTTGAAAGTCCACTTCTGTTAGCAAACTGATTTTGCATATTAGCTAAATAGCGAGCAAGCTAAACATTTAGCTTGCTAAATATTGGACAATAAATAAAACTCAATATCTGGTTTACAATTTGAAATATTTACATTGTAAATATTTAAATTTCATTTTCAAACTAAATATTAAGCTTCCTATTTAATTTTTTGTATTTTTTTTGTATTTATTAATTTTTTTGTTTTGCAAGCTAAATATTTAGTTGACCAAATATTTTGCTTGTGAATTAAATATTTAGTTTGGGACTGTGACATTTAAAAATGTATGAATAACAAAGTAAAAACATAACTTTGAAAAATGAATACCCGTTTTTTTCTCATATTACAACTGAAATAAACCAAAATATGGTTGTGAATTTTTTTTTTCCACTATGTAATTTTCTAAACAGCATCCCATAAAAAAGAGCTCTCTCTCGAACTGCCGACCTACAAATTGCAGGACGAACTCCAGTTGTCCTCACCGCCATCTCTCACACAAAATGGGAAAACATATTTTGTATCAGAGTCAGTTATTGGTGAGGTAACAGGAGAATCACAAAATCCAAAAGCATGCCTGGTCCCTGTTAGACATTTCCATATAAATTCATTTTTATAACAGATAAAAACAACAGATGTTGACCTAAGTACTGTACAAGTCCATTAAATAAATCAAGATAACTTGTTTTAAAAGTAAGAATACTTTTTTTTTAAACTACAAATTTACTCCTTTAACTGTCATTAAACCCAAACCCTGTTTGATACAAATGCTAAACAATGAAAACGGGACTCGGGCAAAGATTTAAAAGGCAAAGCCATTTCAAAGTCAAGGAGCACAAATTTGCAAAAGCCCCGATCACTTCTGAAAACCCTCAAATCTTTCTTTGAGACCACACAGCTCACATCTGGTCACATGCACCTGCAGCAGCTACCCCTGCACTTTTTCCCCTGGCGCACACACACCTGACATTTAGTGAGTAATTGCTATTCTGGATGCCGCTGCATAGCCTGCACCGCTCTGCAAGCCAAACAGCAGTTTTAGGTGAAGTATTAATGTGGTGGTGTGGTTTGATATTCCACTTTCTGTGCAGCTGCTGCTCACCGTGCAGAAAGCGTTAGAGTTAGAGTAGAAGCATCAATATAATGAAAAGCAGCATTTTAATTCACTGCCAAAGAAGCAATCGAAACATTGGTAGCGTTGTGCAATTGCACACATGCATTTTTCAAAACTTTTTGAAAAATTTCACTAACTTTCAGCTCTTACCCAGCCAGCATATATAGGTAGGTTGCATTGACCATTCAGGAAAATCTGAGAAAATATCACTTGCATAATAATTTGGAAAACGGTGTATAAATGGATTAACATAACGTTGCATTCCCAGTAGTTTTTTCTGGTCTGTAATGGAGACTTGAATCAAACGCGCCATTTCAACCACAGGTTTGGAATGCGCTTCTGAGCCGGACGCTCCAAAGTGTCTGGTTCATAACGCTTCAACACGCTGTCAGCTCCCAGTCAGAAAGACGCATTTAGTTCAGTGTCCATGAGATGATTTTCAGAAAATATTTTTTTTACTAATTAATTTTAGTTGCCTCTGCAATGAAATCTTTGCATAAAGTCTATAATGCCTGTCAAATGTGTTAATTATAACCCGTCAAATGACGGATGGGCTTTAAATTTTCCGGTCATTTAAAAAAATAACCGGTCAAATAAGGAAAATATTCCGTTAGTGCGACCTCTGATATATACACACATTAACTTTTTCTATTTACACATGTTCAGTCCAAATTTCTCCAGCCTCAAGATGGTCACTTATGGGATTTTTTCTTATGGAATTTTTTCTTACGGGATTTCCTAATCTCCCAAATTGAATATTTTTTATCTTCCAAATTAAACATGGCTAGCTCCTCTTCAAAACCAAATGTATTGTCTTGAAGAGGAGGGACTGAAGAAACTGTGACATCCTTGTGTCTCTCTTCAGTTCTTAATTTTTCGTAAAGGTAAATGAATCCCTGTTGGTACATGTCTTCACTGCAGCGGCTGTATGCAGTGAAGACATGTTTGTCGTCTGCCTTGATTGTTTGTCCTCCCTGCATTAAATAAGTGTAGAAATGGGCCCTCTTTGAATCTCCAGATAACGGAGGACAGGTGGTACTGCTCCGTTCCAAACTCTGCAGGCTCATCGATGGTCTGATTTGGAATCACCTGGTATTTCCTGGTCGACCTTTCTAGAAAAAACACCAGCACGTTGTTATCAGTGAGGCAGTGTCTTTTCTTTAAGGTCGACCCGCACCCTGAGCAGCATCGCTTACTCCCCAAAAATACCCACCTGAAAAAAAGGGAAGCAATATCAGTGGGAAATGGTGCCGATGGAAGGGCAACCAGGGGGCCGCTGCTCAGGAGCTGCAGGAAATCGGTTCCACAGCTGGAGCAACAGTTTGCACTGTACAGCTCTCTGGCTGTGTCACCACCAAGTGAGTCCAGCCAGACCAACACAGACTCCAGCAGAACATGGGAAGGGTGAAGCCTCAAGAAAGACCCTTTCCCGAGCGAGACACCGCCTGGTGACGCTCAGGTTCAGGGCACTTTGCAATGCAGTATTCACCCAACTGTTTTGAAGTTCATTGGAGAACCTAAAAAATTCTCCTCCCCGTTTTCCATGTCTACTGGAACGTCCTGCATCGTCCGAGCCAAGTCTGTGTTCAGATGTAACCTGCCTACGTGTGGAACAGTGAACTTCTAAGAAGACGGTAATCCTACCATTGACAGACGTCTTTTTGGTAAAATCAACGTCTTTGTCGACTCCGTCATCCTCTGAGATTCGCTCCGGGTAACTTGGTAGCTGGAAAACTCCTGTAAAGTTGCCTTTAAGAGCATTCCTCTCTGGAAAAGACAGAGCTCGATCCGATGAAGCCAAACTTCTGTCGTCAGTTCAGCAAAAGCTTTGGCTGTGAGGTCAGCCGCAGATACATCTTTCCCAGCCAGGTTACATTTTTCTACGGCTGAACTCTCACTCCCAAGATTGTGTCGTACCATCGACTTTGAACCAACTTCCCCAGCTAGGTCAGTTTGCTCAAAGGAGGTACGAACATCCTCAGGACCATCGGGTCGAGTCTTGTCCACATCAGACGTCCCACAGACATTGGTCGCTGTTTCCAGACAAACCTCCCCAGCCAGGTTGGTTTGTCCAAAGACAGAAGAGCCATCTTGTCTCGTGTCAGCTAGTATAAAGTATAAATTTATTAAAAAACATTAAAGATTAATTTTCAAACAGACTTGCTCACTGATGACTGCTGTCCAACCTAGGATGGTCCGGATGGACGCAGTAGTGGACTGGTCCCTGAAAGTGTGAAAATGACCTCAACAAAGTATATGGACTTTCTGGCTAATCATTTTCTTTCATAGTTCAAAAAGAAGAGCCGTACCTTCTGTAGCAAAATCATCTTCATGCATGACGATGCACCATCTCATGCTGCAAGGAATACCTCTGTGTCATTGGCTGCTATGGGCATGAAAGGGGAGAAACTCATAGCGTGGTCACCATCCTCCTCTGACCTCAACCCTACTGAGAACCTTTGGAGTTTCCTCAAGCAGAAGACCTGAGGGTGGGATGTAGTTCATATCAAAACAGCAGCTCTGGGAAGGTACTCTGACATCCTGCAAAGACATTCAAGCAGAAACTGTCCACAAACTCACAAGTTCAATGGATGCAAGAATTGTGCAGGTGATGTCAAAGAAGGGGTCCTATGTTAACATGTAACTCGGTCTGTTAAAATGTTTTTGATTGAAATAGTTTTTGATTTTAGTACAGGTGACCACTTAATGCTGCACATTCAAAGAATGACCATTTGCAGTTCTTTATAATCCGTCAAATGTTTATAAAATCTGCTGTGCATAATAATTTTTAACAGTGCATTTTGAGTTTTTTACCTTTGAAAAATCATACTGCTCTCATTGGGAGGTTTGTTCAGTAAAAATTATACTGACCATTAATTCATTTGCATTGACCGTTTAGGAAAATATCACTTGCATAATAATTTGGAACACATTGTATGTTACAATTCATCCAAAGAAATATGAGGATCACACAATGTGAGGTATTGATAGAAAATCCTGTGATGCAGAGGGTGACCAGTCCTCATGTACTGTGGGTGACTGGTTACATAGTTCAGTATCCAGTGAAGAAGATAGTGGTCTGCTGTGCACAATGGAGGAAAGGCACTGAACAAGTCAAAAAGCATCCTCAAAGTGTAGTGAAATCCTGTCTCTTCCTCAGTTATTCTGATATTAGAAGTCAATGTGTAAACTGTATAAAATGTTATAAAACTCAGACATGTTGCAGTACAATGCATGTACAGAAGCTGTGAATGTTTATTACCTTTATTAAAGAATTTTTAAAAAATCAACTAAATGTGTTCAAATTAATGATCTCAGTAATTATTTCAATGAGGTGTTGCACAATTTAGTGCATTTCGGTTCCATTAACAAAAAAAAAAAAGACATCTCAAAAATCGACTCTGACTTGCAGAGCAGGAGTTTAAATTAGCTAATCAACCGCTTGTTAACAGCCACTATATAAACATCAAGCCTGAAAACCTAATATGTAACGGACTGAATGCTGCTCGGCAAGCGGGACGCAGGCGGTTGCCACGGCAACGGGTGTGCTAAAAAACGATAAAGAGAGACGGAGATTAAAAAGGTAGGAGTGGTTTTGAGTTGATCAGCTGCTTGGGTTGTTTTACCTTTGCTGTGATGCATCACAGCCGCTGTAGTTTCTGAACGTTCAATAAATGACAAACTTGGACTAATTACCTCGTTCGTCTGCGAGTATATATCACAACCAAGGCCGGATTTTAGCACGGGTTTACCGGGGCTGCAGCCCGGGGCCCCGGCGCTTCGGGGGCCCCGAAAGATGCTTTGCATTTTTGTTAATGATTAAAGTCTGATTGCCTTAGTTTTATCACTGGCTAAGAGGATTTTGGCGGTGTCGTTGAAAAAAAATGTCTGAATTGTTCTGGCAAACGTCCATCGTGAATGCTTGTTTATTATCCGTCCAAGTTGGACGCTTCTTAGACTTTGGGGCGGAGCATCAGGGAGAGATTTCTCACGATGGCGGACAACGACAGCGGAGCGCAGGAACGAAAGAAAGAGAAGAGTGAGAGGTGATGAAGAAAATATTCAAGCTATCAGGGTTTTTTAAAACTCATATTGGACATGGAACAGAACCATCGTTGTCCCTCTCCGCTTCTCAAGACGTTGCTAACAGCGGTTCTATGGTCCCCGGGCACCGGACTGATCCGGTGCCCGGGGAGTCAGAGGCGGCGGCAGGGCGAACTTCTTCTCCAGGTGGAGCGATGACCCCTGATAATCCGTACAGGACTGATCCTGCGCTTTGGGTAAAAACAGTTTACTGTGTTGAGCAAGAAGCAGAAAATATGGATGATAATTTGAAAGTATCGGAACATCTTTACAAACACCGGAAACGATTATTCTCCATTTCGCGCTTTGAAAACTAGCTCCAAGTGGTGAGTCCATCCACACACAGCGGACTTCTCCTCCATCCACCGCGGCTGTTTGTATTTTAAACGATGCTAAAAGTCAGTGAAGCTTTGGGGTTTCCGTAAGTGGAAAAAAGCAACAGAATGATTCAAAGAGAAAGAAAACAGCGAAAGTCACAGAGAAGTAATACGACTGCTCTGCTCGCTCAATGCAAAGTTTAAAAAGCGGGACTAGCTTTAGCTTCCAGCTAGCAGCGGCGGGAGGAACTAGCTTTAGCTTCCAGCTAGCAGCGGCGGGAGGCAGCTTTAGCTTTCTTCCAGCTAGCAGCGGCGGGAGGAACTAGCTTTAGCTTCCAGCTAGCAGCGGCGGGAGGAACTAGCTTTAGCTTCCAGCTAGCAGCGGCGGGAGGAACTAGCTTTAGCTTCCAGCTAGCAGCGGCGGGAGGAACTAGCTTTAGCTTCCAGCTAGCAGCGGCGGGAGGAACTAGCTTTAGCTTCCAGCTAGCAGCGGCGGGAGGAACTGTTCGAATCCTATGGCGAAGGGCCGACTGGACAGATGAGCTCGAGCTTCCCGCCCTGCCCTGACAGCAGTTACAGTCCAGTCATCACTGAATAAAGGTTCTGACCAGGTTTGGCTCTCAGAGGGGAAATAACCTGACTGTCTGAAGTTGGTAAAGACATAAACCAGATAATTACAGAGAAAGATACAGTTGATAAAAATTGAAAGAGGGAAGGAGATAAAAATATAAATGAAGAAGTATAAATAAATATTGTGCATAGAGAATGGATAGAGAACATTGTCAAATGTTCTGTTGAATAGACATATTCGAGATGTTTAAGTATTTCTTTAATAACTACTAAGTATATTTTGTTTGTAGTAATTATCTTTACATTCATTAAAGGTGCACCGATAGCAATTTTCTGGCCGATCACCAATCTATAAAAAATTTGACTTGCTGAAATTTTTTTGTGCGTTTGTGTGCAAAATATAGCAAAAAAGTTGCCAATCATGGAGTGACTGTTGTAAACCTGGCATGGCGAGACGACCTGGTGGTTGGGACAGTCCATCAGCCCTCTCTCATGGTAGACAGTGGCTGATTTTTGTGACCTTGTTGCTAGATAAGGTTTGGATAGGATCAATTCCAGAAGTAAGTCACGGCCAAACGCTGACCACCCAAAGAGAAGGAAATCAGGAATATATCTATATGCAGTTCGATTCCCGCCCCGGTCTTTCTGCATGGAGTTTGCATGTTCTCCCTGTGCATGCGTGGGTTCTCTCTGGGTACTCCAGCTTCCTCCCACAGTCCAAAAACATGACTGTCAGGTTAATTGGTCTCTCTAAATTGTCCCTAGGTGTGAGTGTGTGTGCATGGTTGTTTGTCTTGTGCGTCTCTGTGTTGCCCTGCGACAGACTGGCGACCTGTCCAGGGTGACCCCGCCTCTCGCCCGCAACGTTAGCTGGGGATAGACACCAGCACCTCCCGACCCCAGTAAGGGAAAAAGGGAGTATGGAAAATGGATGGATGGAACTGTATAACGATGATAAAGTAGGGCCCCCACCTTGGCTCAAGCCCACGGTCCCAAACCCTCCTAAATCCGGCACCGGTCACAACAAAAATTAAATAGGATAAATATATTCAATTAAGTAACAAACAAATGGCTTCTACCGTGATAATTATATGAAATTACATTAATTGTCTATTTACAAAAAAAATAGCTTGGTGCTGTCTGGCATTTATTTAGTCTCTTATTTAGTGGAAATATTGATGTTGATGAGATTTTCTCCAAAATGATAACCTTTATCAACTTTTATAGTTCCACTGTTGAAAATGAGGAGCCAACATTCACAAATGACATTTAAATAAAATCCAGAAACCAGTAACCTGCTCCCAGTGTCAGAATCTCACTGAGGAAAAAGCTGCATTAGGTTTTCTAACAGTTTCGTATGTCTGCTATAATTCATGCATTTAAAACAAGTCAATAAAGTTTCATTTATAATTTTAAAATCTTCGTGTCGATGTGGTAGATCTCAGTCGGCTGGTGACAGAAAAAGTAGATCTTGGTCTTTACAAGTTTGGGCACCCCTGTTAATAGGGATTGTCAGACGAAACTGATTTTATGTTAAAAAGGCTTGCCATACTGCGTGGGCGTTCTCCCCTTGACCGGGCCAATCAGCGAACAGAAGCAGAAATCGTGAACGATGACGTTTATCTTCTGTGCTGTTTTGGGATTGTAGTCTTCCTGTAGTTTTAGCAATGGGAGTGGAGGAAGTGAAAAAGTCCGTCGTTAGCCACGCTTCCAAATGTTGAATTAACATTAACCACCGCCTCGTTCGGACCGGTTCTTCTCTCCTCATGGTGCCGGATGGTTGCTTACAGCGCGGGCAACTTATGGTAAGCTTCTCAGCTTCGAACTGGCGCATTCTTAAATACGTCACGGGCAAATGTTAGCAATTGGGCACAATTTAAAACCTCAACACAGTCCACGCCTCCAGGAAGCAGAGAGGCCAGGCCCTCTGTATGAAGGAAGGAGTAGTACATGGGGGCGTTTTATTTACCAGGCTACGGGGACACTGGTTTAAAGACAACATTGGGTCCGGCTTGGTGCTGTGAAACAGCCTCCGTTTAGTTTCCTTGACAGCTCTGCTCAGCTGCACTTTTAGCGTCTCTCTGACGTCGTAGGAGAAGCAGGTGAGTCCGTTCGGCTCGTGCGCAGTGAAATAAATGATAATAAAGCGACTATGACGACGTTTTCTCTTTCAACCACCCGCCCGTATGGAAGTAAATATATGTCACTAGGATTAGAATTTAAAAATACCACTGAAATTTTAGTGTATGTATATGTTTACCTTTTCCATTGTTCAAATATATTCAGGATATATTTTATTGTCATTATTTCTACATGGCTGAAATTCCATTTCTTATTTTCACTTCAAGATACAAAAAAAAAAAAATCACATTACCATTTCAAAGTAATTAAAAATCTACAGCTGCGTAATTATCGCATAGCTGCGTGCAAACCTGATATTTCTGGCTGATATTTCGTTGCTTATTTACATAGGCATACTTCAATGCGGATGCTTACATAGGTGTCAGCTGTTAACTTTATTGTATTTGTGTTTCCTGCCAGGTCAGATTAACTATGACTAAGAAACATGTCTGTTAAAGAAAAGAATGAAGGGAAATTGAGGTAAGAAGCTGCAGCGTTTGCAATAATGCTGATAATGTGAAATAACTTTCATTTGACATTGCATTTGTGTATGGGCTGCCCTTTGTAAAGTTACACATTAAAAAAATTAACAGCAATAATGTAGTTTATTTAGCCTGTCCATAAAGGGAAAAAATGCGGGTGTTCATTTTTCAGTCCTATTTTCATCATTTCAAAATAAATATTTATTTTACAAACTAAATATTGAGCTCAGACGTAAATATTTAACAAGCAGGCTAAAAGCTAAATATTTTGCAATAAGCAAAATGTTTAGGTCCAAGCTAAATATTTAGCTAATTTGTACATCGGTTTGCTGACGAGCGGAAGAGGAATAAATAAAAGCTGGGTTTTGCGGAAATCCATAAACTCCGCATTTTTAAAAAAAGTTATCGATTGTTTTGGTCTCGACATTCCCACTATGATAGTTGAAAACATCCAGAATCTACAGCAACAGTCTCCACATCAGAATCCACCACTGTGGTCAAGCCAGAACACATTTCTGCATTTCATGTTCATTCACTCTTTACTTGCTTTCAACATTTTTATACAAAAATATATTGGTTATAATTTTTTCTCATGTAAATAATATTGCTTTAAGAATGAATAAACGGGAAGTCTTAAACTTCAATAACAAGTTAAGAATAAAGTTGTCTGGGCACAGTCAACTTTACTCGGATGTTGATGCAGAAACCGTCGCTATGGAAACACGAGTGAAGGTAAGAAGCTGTTAAAACGGCACGTCCTATGTTTTCATCTAACATGACATGTCAAAAGGAAAAGAATCAATGATAAAAATACGTAAAACCAAAAAAGAAAAATGTTATGTGACGAATTGTCCCTCCAGCAGTGGAGTTTATAGAGCGATCCACAAAACCCAGCTTTTATTGTGATATATTTAATTGTGAGATAATATTTAGTTTAAAAACCACGTTTTTAACTTCTTAGTTGAATATTTAGCTTTGGATAAATCAAAGTATGAATAACATGATGAAAATATGACTTTGAAAATTGAACACCCACATTGTTTTCCCTAAGACTGGCTACACAAAACCAAATTATTGCTGTTAATTGTCGACTGCGTCGCTTTACAAACGGCTCCCCGTGTTTGGGCTGCTTGCATTACGTGCGATGTTGATCTTTCAGCTTTCACCACACCGAGTTGTACAGCAGCATCCCTCCAGCATGTCTGCCCATCGTGTACCACCCTGACTATAACATCACATTCTTGGGCCTGGAAAAGCTCCACCCATTTGACTCAGGAAAGTGGGGAAAAGTCATCCGCTTCCTGAAAGGTAGGAGAGTTCTGGACAGGTGGTTTGTTGTGGGACATCTCAGGGTGCTGAGCTGCTTAAAGCTGATCTTTGTGGCAAATGGAGAAAGTAAACTTGGAGGTGGTCTTGTGCTCTGGGCTGAACCTCAAGCAGGTTTTCTACATCGATTGTCTTGGGCCTCTTGGCTGCTTTTCTGGCCATTTCTGGGTAGGTTTGTGGTTCCATACTCTCCACAACTTTCTTCCTGACCTGAATTTATACTCAGAATAAAAATTGCACATGGCTGGTTTACTGATTAGGTGACTTCTGAAGGCAGTTGGCTGCACTGGATTTGACTTTGGTAAATGGCTGAATACAAATGTCTACTACATTTTTCAGGGCTTTTTTCTTTTTCTTTTTTTTTTAGATAGAAGTGTTCTGTCCTGGGTGGGTTTGAATTGTTTCTAAGATATATTTGTTCTTTTTTGTTATTTATTGGATCAGTCTTGTTTCTGTTTCACTTTAGTTCAGCCCTTGATTCTAGTTATTCTTTGTTACTCTAGATTTATTACGTTAGGTCTAGTTATTATTTGGTATTAGATTTATTTCCTAGTCCGCTGTGTACTCTCCCTCGCGCCCTGGACCATTTTCTCTCTCTCTCCTCCTCAGCTGGCCTTCTGCTCTCTCCCCTCACACCTGCAACTTGTTTCTAATCATCCTTCTGTTTCATGTTCAGTAATCAACCTCTCCATTTCGCTCATCTACTCCCATTACATCCCTTTGTGTTTCCAATCTGAGGGCATGAAGAGTTTTGCAACCCACTGTGTTCCCTGCAATTATTTTTCTTTGGATTCCTGTTTTTTTGGTTTGGCTCTGGCTCCCTGTGTTCCCCCTGCTTTATTTTGCAAGTTTTTTTGTTGTTTTTTTTTTTTCATTAAAACCTTCTTCACCTACAAGCTGCCTTTGCCTTTCTTTTGAGTCCACCTACATTTGTCCAAGCATTTTTTTGGACAAATGTTTTTCTAATCATTAATCGGTCTCTTGTGTGTCTGGATGTGCTGCAGAGGATCAGTTCATCACTGATGAGAACGTTGTGGAAGCCCGCGAAGCCTCAGAGGAGGATCTGCTGGTGGTTCACACGAAGCGTTACCTCGCTAGTTTAAAGGTAGCTTCTGTCTCTCTGTCGCCATGGTGATGGGTTTTTTTTTTCTTCTGTCCCATATTACTGTCAGCTGCATCTTAATAAATTGTAATGTCCCTAAAAAAGTATGGTTAATCCAGTTGTGCAGTAGACCCAAGTATAGAGTCATACTTCCATTGTTTATTAATGCTTATTTTGAGCTTTCATAACCCAGCTTTTATGGCGGCTGGTAATATAAAACTTAAAAAAAAAAAAGTTTTAAAAGTTGTTTTTAATGACTCCTCCCCTTGCTGGCATATACAGTCGATACCAGAAATATATATACACAGAGTAAAAAGACTTGTACATTATTTTTCGCTCACTGAAGTCTGAAGTTAAATTAAAAGTTAAATTAGACCAAACTTTTCTTGCTTTAGGTCAGTTAGAGTTATATAAATTATTTTTATTCACTAAATGCTACAATGATGGCCATGTGTTTACAGCCTTTAAAATCAAAAGGTCCCACATAGAAGAATTAGTGTCTGAAAACAACAGACAGCCCAGGTGCAGATGTCACGCATGTAAACATTACGGGGCAAAATAACTTTTTGGGAAACGGGTCAGACTCATTGATTCTTAAGGTGGACAGGCGTGTAGTCAGTCACACGTTTCCGTAAATGGAGAACGCTGCTAATGGAACGAGTTCAGGGATCGTATTGATCTGCTGCCACATGAGCAGCAGTGAGCGGTTTATCAGCCTTCAGATTGCCCAGAGTGATAATCCTGAAGCTCTGCGCAAAACGTTAAAGAGAGAAACTAGAAGCTGCTGACACATTTCTTTTTTTTTACTTTTGAAAATTTGTCCGTATGCCAACTTTTAGCGTGAAAGGTGCACACTTTTTTATACACGAGGCCCCTGCTCCCTATGTGAACTAAGACTGAGCTTACTGGCACACAGTTTTTTTTTGTTTTTGTTTTTTTGACGATTGAAATACTCCAGCTAATATTCTGAAAAGTGTTTTTCTTTTTTCTTCATGCTGTTGCATTCTTTTCAGTGTTTTTTCTTTCCCCTGTGTAGTGGTCTTTCGTGGTGGCAACCATCACTGAAATCCCATTCCTGGTGATTTTACCAAACTGTCTGGTTCAGCAGAGGGTGCTGAGACCTTTACGGACCCAAACAGGAGGAACAATAATGGTTGGTATACATTAGCCTTGTTTATCCTATCATATTTTTGACTTGGTAATACAATTTCTCATTTCTTTTTCTCCTTCTCACTCTTATTTGTTGCTGGAATTGACCAAGTTGTGTAACAGTATAATAAAGTGCACGCATGACCATAAAAAGAAGGCCAGGAATCAGCTGTGAAAACCAAAAGTGTGTGTGGGGGTGTGCGCGCGCGTGTGTGTGTGTGCTCCCTCTCCAGATTTTTGTTTGTTGGTACAGCATAGTACAGGAAACAAGTCTGAAGACTCCCTGTTGCTTCTGGCTTTTTCCCTGGACTATCACACGACACAGCCTTATTAACAGTCCAGACATCGTCCTCATTCTCACTAAATGGACATTTTGTGAACTGATATGCCAGAATAAAATCATGAGGTGAGAAGATTTACTCACCTCTGAATGCTTCTACTAAAGTAGACTTGCTTTCTTATAATTCAGCTATTAATTATTTCGCCATGAGCTTATCCAACTATCTCATCAAGATAGTCGGATAAACTTTAGACATGCTTTTACTCAACTCTGAGTAAAATCAGCTAGTTTTCTAACGTGCAAAATCTAGCAGCGGTGTCATTCCTGAATCTAAACTCTGACTCTCCTGAAGTTAAATTGCCGACTGACTCTTGTTAACGTGGGGCCTTAAAATCCAATCGGAGCACTCAAACACGGCAGGGTTTCCAGGCATGACTGAAAGAAGCTAATCCTTAGCGTTCGAATGGATCGGCATCTCAACGTCCTGCACATTAACAGCTGAACTCTTGAAACTGCTGCGCTACTGTAGGGAAATGGTGACAAGAGTTTAGCAAAATTAGTACCAAACCTATGAGCAGTGATGATGTACAGGAGATGATTTATGTTATCATCCTGTTCTGTGCAGCTATGGATGTCAATGGGAGTACATTGTACAGGTGACACCGGTGGGGAACTGCTTCATGAATTAATAATATTTGTATTATTCATATTTAGCATCTTGAATAGAGTAGCTTGCCACTAGTAAGCAGTTTCCCTTTGGGGATCAATAAAGTATATTCTGTTCTATTCTCTGTATGCTAATGTAGCTTCCCCATTAGTAAAAGTAAACTAGATCTGGAATGCATTGCTTGTCATGTTTCTCACAGCCTTTTGCACTTTTTTTTTTTGATTGATTTTAATTTGTTTCATTTAGCTTTTCCCATTCTTGGATGTCAACCTAAAATAAAATGCACCAATCAGGCAGATCTTAATCAGCACAAACATGACTAATTACGGTCTGCTGCCCTCCTGTCTGGCTCCAGAAAAATGGCCGTTGAGAAGATTTAGTTGATTTTTGTTGTTGTGCTCGTACTAGATGCAGAAGCAAATGCAAATGTGATCCGATGCAGGGTCTTGTTTCGTCCGGACCTCTGAGTGTGAGGAGTGGTGGAGATTAATCAGATGGCTATTGTAGTATATTCTTGAAGTGCCTGAGCAATAGCCTGAGTGTGAGCGTACATGCTAATGAGTGTTGGTGCTCGTCCACTAAAGACAATCCCTTCTCATCAGATCTACTACAGCCTTATCTGGTTTGTACATAGAAGGAAAGCACACTTTCATGTTTAGAAAAGAAATTGTGAACTGACTCACAGCCTGTAGTTCTTTGTGTTTTTGCTCAGAAACCGATGTGAGAGAGGTGGAGAGTAAAAAAAACGAAAAAAAAACACAATTTTTTGTAGACACAGTGGCTACATATACATAGCCTATATTTGTGCGCTTATACTAACAATAATCAGCAGAATTCATGTCTGCACGAATATTTTTCAGCTTTTTTGGGGTGAGTTGCAGAACTTTTATTCTTTTAGAACATGATTATGATATGTAGAATATGCCAGCGGCGCACAGATCCAGGTCGGCCCGGCTTGGATCAGCACTGCTGCAGCTGTGCTGGGTGCGATGTGACGGTAAGGAGGCGGCGAGCAGCACTGCGCCCCACGCTGGCTAAACGGCGGAGGGACAGTCTGACTCCTGCACAACTGTGGAAAACAACATCTAACTTTGGGTGTGGAACCTAGAGGTTCATTTGGTGTTGTGTTACGTCACTATGAAGACGTAACGTTATTAATCATAATGCAACACCTGAGAAGAACATTTTGCACAACAGACTTTTTTAATTTGAAAAGTGCTTATGCTATAGTTCAACCGCAAACACATAAAAAACACCGAGGTTTTGAATGATCCCCAGAGTGTGTATGGGTTAGTTTGTGTGGGGGACCAAGTGCTCTGCAATTAAGTTTTTTTTCTTTTGTTTTTATAGGTCATAACCTCTGCATGGAAGGTGTCACATGCCATTTTTGTGTGGCATGTGGCACCATGCCATTTTCATCAATCAAATTTTTGATTGATTGTCATCAATCAAAAATTTCATGCAGATTTTTGATTGATTTGATTTTGATTGATTTTTGGCCTAGTGCAGTCATCCATTTATGCCAGCAGGTGGCATAGTCTATATCACAAGAAACAATAAATTACCAACTACACCAAAGGGAATTTTACAGTATCTGTGCCACAAAACCGCCACTTTGTACAAGATCAAAAATACTAGCTTAGCACTCCCTTTCCACTTCTTCACTTAGATATTTCAGCAGAAATGCCAATCTGGTGAGAAATCGATGGCAAGTCAATATTTTATTGTGCTGCTATGAAGTCCTAGGTTCAAATCCTAACCTGAGGCCTTTCTGTATGGAGTTTGTTCTCTTTCTCTAAATTACCCTCAGGTATGAGTGTATGGGGATTGTTGTCTATCTCTGTGTTGCCATAACGGTCCTGTTTAACGTACACGTGGGATCCCAGCTAATGGAGATGGGCAATAGTCCCTCAGGGTCCTGCCAGGATAACGTGGTATATAGATAATGCAAGGGACAGATGGGTATGTTACGTGGACTGATCGAATCTTCTTCCGCAGGCTGGAAAGCTGGCAGTAGAGCGAGGATGGGCCATAAATGTGGGTGAGTTTTTAACCATTTGTACTTACAGTGGCATCGTACCAACCTTCGAACCGCTGTGGTGTACGCATTAAGCAGTTGTTATCTCATTTGTGATTTTCTTTTCTTTTTTTTTTCACAAGTTCACAGCGAAATATTACCTTGGCCATACACATTTGTGTATACAACAAAATGATAATGAACTTGATTATGTATTATTTATTTTATTTGTTTAGAGAATTGCATCTGTGGTCTAAGATTAAAAAAGTAAGTTTACTACTACAGAGAGAGCGGATGGCAGAGGTTTCTGAGATATTCTGTGTGCTGTTGATTTGTGCAATTTGCTTCCTGGCTGTGCAGCAGCGGAGCAGAACATTGTCCTGCTTTCGTTTGTAGCAATAGATGCATCTTCAGCTAATAATAATGCTTGGATCAATATGTGAAAGACTTGACTTGACATTAGTACAGTGTAGGACTGATCGACTGACTATTTTTTTTTGATGAACAGCTAAATAATTGGACAGGGAGAACATATTTCCAGACAAAGCAGGTTTTTCATTTTAAATGCAAAATGTATATGATGTTTGCAGTGTTGTTCTTTCAAAAAATCACACATTTTATACTCCATTTAATGTTTTTTGTGTTTTTTTTTTTTTTATTAAATCGACTATTATTGATTAAATAAAGTATTTTGTGTCGTCTGTGAAGTTCATCCGCCCCTGACTTTTAGCCTGGTTCTGTTTCATCAGGGGGAGGCTTCCACCATTGCTCCGGTGACAAGGGAGGCGGCTTCTGTGCCTACGCTGACATCACGCTGGCCATCAAGGCAAGGCTCATCCCAGCACCGCTTGTTTCATCACAACAACAATAGAAGTGATTCTCTGTCACATCCAGCTGCGAACCATTTTATCTGAGAAAGTCATTTGAACTTTGAGTCATTGTCACGGAGCCAAACGGACACAGAAGATAAAACGCAATAAAAGAAGTTAGTTAATTGCAGCGGTTTAAGAGCTTCACTTTGATTGATTAAATGTTTTTGCTGTGGTGTTTCACAACGTTTTATACTCATTTAAATGAATTAGTAAAAAACTATTGCTATTATTATTGTACCTCCAGCATAATTACTTTCTACTTCATATTTTATGACCTCTCTGCTCTCTGACTCTCTCCATGATGACAGCCAATGCCACACGCAAAATAAAAAAAAACAAAATTTTTTGCTCATGTAATCAAATGTGCAGACAATCTTTGTAGATTGTGTGCAATACTTACTGTGTATACAACATTTTTTCTTCACTCACTTTAACACCTTATTTGGAATATTTGTTGCTCTGGCCCTAAGTATGATGATTCTATATAACATATGAGTTTCTCTGTCTGAGATGACTGGCAATAAATATTGCCTATTACATATTATTAATAACCAATTAATAATTACTTGTGGTTATTGAAAGCTGATGTCATTTTAACATTTTCTTTGCTCAGTTTCTCTTTGAGAGAGTGGAAGGCATCTCCAGAGCCACCATCATTGACCTGGATGCTCATCAGGTAAGCCAAAGCATTACTCTCACTCTGTCATTATGGTTTTTTTTTCCAGTTTATTAACTGGTTAAATTATTTAGAAATTTCTTAAGCACAAGAGATATGTTTAGGTCACCGTTTAAAAAACAGTGATATGGGATGCCACCAGGGCCATTATTCAGAATTAGCTTCCATACACACATATGAAACCAAACTCCTCCACATCTGTGTAAAAATTACAATAATTGATGAAGGTTTCAAGTGCAAAATTTGCAACTGTTGACTGAATTTGCAATAATAGTTGGTTTTAGGACTGTTACAATAAGCAACATATCAATTAATTGCATGATAAATGAAAAGCTCAATAATCTCTCTCTCTATTTCTACCAAAAATGGGATGAGAAGTCTTAAATCTGGTGTTTTGATGTCCTGTTTTTGAAGAACAATTTTTGTTTACAGAGACTCGACAATCCATTTTATGTGTTTTTTGTTTTTTTATTTTGGATATTTAAAATGTCTTCCATTTCCAGTGTTCAATGTTCTTTAGAATTAAAAGTTTATTGATCTTTCAGAAAGTGTTCTTGCATTATTATTATTATTATTATGCCATTATTAGCATTATGTTACTTGAAAATGGTCTAAAAACAACAATATCATTGTTTATCGCAATAACTTTTGGGACAATTTATTGCTCAGCAAAATGTATTGTGACACGCCTAGTTGGATTCACAATTTCCTGAAGGGACTGTGTAGGTGAGTTCAACAGGATGGGAGAGAAGTCTAGGTTGTAGTTGTCAAAAGGCAAAAGAATAATCAATGATTTTAATGTGTTAAATGAACTGGTTTTGGAACTGGTCTTACAGGGAAATGGACACGAGCGAGACTTTTTGGGCGATACCAGAGTGTTCATAATGGATATGTATAACAACAACATCTATCCCAGGGACAGATATGCCAAACGTAAGTTAAATCATGAGTAACTTTCTTCTCAAATTAGACTTTCCTTTTTCGTAATCTAAATCTTACATATGGCCTTGACTCACTGCTGGGCATTAAACACATCGCTCTGAATCTCCAGCACTGCTTTGGTCGAGCTGGAGGGCTTTTGCCTCTTTTGGCATCACCACGTGTTGTTGTTCTGACTCAAGTCACCATAACTCCTCACCACATTAGCACTTCCAACCAAGGACTCTCTACAACACAAAAATCCCATCTTTTTGCAGATAACTAAAGATACATAAGATTGTATCTTATGTCCATATTCAATTCCTTTGACATCTTCTTTGAAACTAATCTAATCAAAGGCTCTTTCCTGCCTTCGGTCAGGTAAAACGTCAATGCATCCTGGGTTGTTTAAGACAAACTGCAGGGTAACATTCTGTTTATTTTCATCAAAGACAAATCTGATTGAAAGCAGAGCTATTTTACTTTCTAAAAACAAAGAGGAATTGTTTGTTAAAGTATGTTAAAGTATGTTAAAGAACATACTGTTCTTTAATGTGTTTGAAGTTGCATTTATTTGAACATTAAAACAACAAGAACTTATATTGCTTTTGGTAATTTTAGTTTAAAAATAATGAAGATATCCATTAGTTGGCAGACTTTTTTCTATGTATCAAAGAGAGTAATCTACCTGACCTCTGCAGTAGTCCTGCAGCACTAAATGGACAGTAAAAAAGAAGATGCTGGTTTAACTTTTAACTACCCCAGTTATTTCAATTAATTTCCTCACTGTTCTAGTAGCCACAGGTCAACTGTGGGCGAGTGAGTGGATGTAGTGTGAAGCACTCTGGAGTCCTCTGGACTTGATAAAGCTCTATGCAAGTATAGGCCACTTACTATTGTTTGTCTTCAGAAGCCATAAAGAGGAAGGTGGAGCTAGACTGGGGCACTGAAGACTCAGAGTACCTTCAGAAGGTTGAGCTTCACTCTGAGGGATCGCTGAACGAGGTTCGTCCTGATATCATCGTTTATAATGCAGGGACAGACATCCTGGATGGGGATCCCCTTGGAGGCCTCTCTATATCTCCACAGGTACGCCACCTTCTCTGACAGCTTTCTCTTACAGAAGGGGCTGTAGTTTCAGGTTGGGCTCCTGCAGTCGTTTTATTCGTTTATTCTCTGTGGCTCTATGTCTGAAGTTTACCTCTAGGATGGAAAAAGAAATGTCTGCCTGTTTGTCTAACCAAGTTAAAACAGTCAAATGTTCAAAACTCAGGGTAAGGAACAATTTTGAAGTGTTCACTCGAAAAAAATATGTATATATATATATATATTTTTTTTTTTTTTACTTGTGTTATGCACCCGTAGCACTATTCAATTTCTGCTTTGTGATTCAGTTGTACAGTCAGATGAGCTGCCTTTGGTAAAAAAAAAAGATTCCAGCATTGCCTTTCTCCCGATGTTTGGTATTGTAGGCTCCTTGGGGTTTGTTTACAATGTTAGAAGCTTTTGCAGGATGAGAATTGTAAATTAGAAATCCCCTACATATATCATACACATAGAATTGATCCAGATGCAACTCAATTGCCGCAGCAATAGCATCAGATAATATTGAATCTTAATCTTATTTTCGGTTATGCAGATGCTCTGTTTGCACTGACGAAGGTTCATTTCCCAACTTATTACTGAGAGGAGCTCAAACGTATGATTGGTCAAACTTTTTTCTGACTGTTGCAGAAAGTTTGGGGGCATCTTTTTCTTTCCGCTGCAGTGGACAGCCAATCCCTTGTCCCGTCTTTTCTTTTAGTGCAGTGCTGTGAAAAAGGTGTTTGCCCCTTACCTAATTTCCTATTTGTCAAACTTAAGTGTTTCAGAACATCAAACTAATTTGAATATTACTCAAAAGACAAACATATAGGACAGGCACCTGTCTTTGTAGGTAGAAGGTGCCTGAGGCTGCATGCCTGGGAGAGCGCCGCCCTTCAGTTAGATGAGAATAACAACAGTAGGGTAGATAAGGGGGGAAAAAAATCATATCTTACACTGTGTCCTATTAGGAGTTGTTATGTCTTCTAGTGTCTGAAATCTGGATGCTCGCTTATTGTAGTGACTAGATTTACTTGTTTTAATTACACAGTACTTAAACCATAAAAAGCTGCTGCTGTTAGACTGCAGTATGTGGTTCTCCCACCCTGGCAAGACAAAAGTACTTCACGAAAATCAATTTAAAAAAATTTTATGTTACTGAGCGCTGATTCATAGTTCATTTTAGATTTTTTGGATCCTCTGAGCAGACTTCCATTTATGATAATATGATAAAATTGTAGAATATCTTGGTGGCAGTTTTAGCACTGCTCTAAACACATAGCTAATTTTCCAATTAGGCTGGTAAATGGCATCAAAAAAGAAGTGCAGCTCTAATAACCGATGTGTTTCTGCCACACATCATGATGTTTGAAATCCCTCATTGTTGGGTAACATTTGCTCTCAATAAATTAGGTTTAGACTCGAGCCGTTCCCTCCCAGAATCCCCCTGGCGCAGACAGATGCGTTTCCAATCAGCGGCTTCCTGTCGGGGTCAGCCAGGCTATCTCCGCGCTTCCGCTCTTGTCCCCGGGGGCGATGAAGTCTGAGGGCTAGCAGAGATTGACGGCTTTTTCTGCTTTCTTCTCGCCAGGGCATCGTTAAAAGGGACGAGATCGTGTTCAGGGCCGCGAGGCAGCGAGGCATTCCCATCCTGATGGTGACGTCGGGAGGGTACCAGAAGAAAACGGCGCGGATTATCGCCGACTCCATCCTTAACTTACGTCAGCAGGGTCTGATCGGAGCCAAAGCTACGGAGAGGGAGGGATTGTCGCAACTGGTGACCCACTTGACCCAAAGCTCTGGTTCTGCAGGATCGGTACACACCGCTGTGTGAGAGCGGGTGGCCCATAAGCTAACACTCTTCAAAATGCACTGATTTAACTTTGTGGTGCGTGTTTTTTTTATTATTATTATTATTTCTTCAAAGATTAATTATGATATTCTGTATTTTTAGAAGCAATGAAAGCTCAACAATTAGTTTTTGCAGTTTGACAAACTTGCACATATTATGTCTGTTGTTTTATGAAGGTCTATAGGAAAAATAGTCAAACAATAACATTCAATAGATTTTATAAGCATGTGCCATAAAATGTGTTTGTTGTGGCAAATCATCTGTCATCTCAGGAAATCCCCCCCAAAAAACAAACAAAACCCCATATAATAATGTTTGTTGGACTTAGTTAAAAACAGTCATGTTGTTATGAGGGTAGAAAGGTTTTTCCACACTGAGACTACAATAGTTAATATAACTGTAACCAGGGATGGAGTCCAGACTGGTTCTTCTAATACCAAGGTCAGGGCCGAATGTTTAGGACTTTGACAAAATGTTTCAGGACATTGTTTTGTTATACAATGCAATGGGAAATGTTTAATTACAAAAGCAAAACTACCTACTAGAATTAAACTGCTAATTATCATAATATACAAATTCTTACGTTATTTTAAAAATGATTGAGTGTTTGTTTTTTTTTGCGTTTGCGTGTGGCCATCCGAAACCGTAGAGTTAGAGGTCGGCGCATGACGCATGTCTGCAACAAATAATGCGGCGCCGACTTCACATATGTAACTGTTGTCATTGTTTGGCCGTGCAGTGGAGGAAACATGACTGCAATCAGAGAGGTGTTGATTTTTTTACGTTGAACGTTTTGCTTGTTTGTATAAGCCCAACTGCTCCATTATGTGGAGTCTGGAAGCAGAAAGAGCGATTGGAGGTCAGCTGTTTTACATCAGCCGTCCTTCCCCAGTATGGAAACTGGGGAAGGACAACCTCCTCATGTGATTAGCTTCATTCCCGATCATTAACTTTACATTCTAACTCAGTATTTAAAAGTTGTCCAGCCTCTGTTGGGCCACACACAGTGCAGGGCACTGTGTGTGGCACTTACTGTGCCCTACACTGCCCCCTATCGGTTTGGCATGTTTAAAAAACCGCTCAGTAGTGTACTGTAATTCCGTGGGTTTGTGGGGATGAATGAACACTATTCTTATACCAATCAAGTGTGGACGAGATTATTTTGTAAAAAAAAAATAATATCTTTGCTACATTATTTCAGAAAGACCTGGCTGTGTGTGGACAAGGCCTGAGTTTGTGCCTTAATTTAAAGGGTTACTTGTGAAGGTAAAACAGCTTTGCACTGGGGTTGCCATGTCTTTTTGCACTTTTACTAATTTAGTTAGGAAATTAAGGCATTTCTACTTATTTGTCCTTGTGTCACTGCAGGTCTCTGGTGAAACTAGATAAAATTTAGACATGCTTGCTCTTTCCCCCCCCTCCCCTTTTAATTCTTTATGTTTTTGAAAAGCAAATGTAGTAATTTTCTGCATTCAAATTGCAAAAGCTGGACCGCACAGTATGCGAACACACCGACGCGCTGTTTGAAATCAAAGAACCAACGCTGTAGTTGTAGTTGCATGATTTTGCAGCTGTTACCATCTAGAACGGCGTATTTTTTCTGCAGTCTGATCATGTTGCTTTTCTCTCACATTCAGCGTCCGTGGGCGAAGATAAAAGGGAGTGAAGTTTTTGTAATTGTGACAAAAACTAAATGGTCTCGAATCGGCCATGACCCAGTTGGTTGAACAAGACCGAGACTGAGACAAGGACCAGGGGGAAAAACAGGTCGAGACCGGTCTTAACCGTCCATCCCTGATGTTAACTGACTCACTAATGGTTTCATTTCTGAGAATTATTCAAATACTTTTTTTTACTTGGTGTTTAAAATACTGGTGTTTTATTACGAATATTTTGTTTTGTCTTGTTTACTCTTTGTTGTCTAAATCAGCTGCTATATCTATATAAAATATTTAACTCTGGAAAACATTTAATATATTAAAATTTAACATGAGATGAAACAGTTTCACATGTTTGTACCTTTGAGTTTCAGCGGACTGTTCATCAGGAAATTGGTCACGAGAAAAAGAAAAAAAAAGTGAGACACTTAAGATCGTGATTTGGGGTTTTTATCTTATGTATTGTGACATAATTTTCAAATAATGTCTATTAATTGATCACTTTATTGTTTGAGCATAATGTTGAATGGGCTCACAAAATACGATTTTATGCTAATATATGTAATAAAGTAGTCAATAGTTGAAAATAGTATATGCCCCACCTATGTTTGTTTAGTTTTTAGAATAAATATCCAACTCACTTTCAGCATACATCAGAGATCTGATTGGTCCATAATTTGATTTATACAGCACTTTCAAACAAAGCACAGTTTAAAAACAGATAAAATACCAAGAAAAGCTATAAAAACAATCGGTATAAAATTAGGGCACATATGACAAAGTGAACAAGTGGGTCTTTAACTTATCTTTAAAAACCTCTGCCAGAACATGCCTCTGTCCTGAGGCAGATTGTTCCACAGTGAAGGAAAAGAGTCGATCTCCAGTGGGTTTTCTATTGGCTTTAGGTATTTCTAGAAGGCCAGTGCCCTCAGAGCCGAAAGCACAAGGTGAAACACAGAAGATCTGAAGTGTATGAAGGCCATTTAGAGCCTTGTAGAACAAGAGACAGTTGTTTTAGTGATCAAGCTCCTCTCCAGTGGAACCAGCTCCCAGTTTTTGTCCAATCTACTTTGTGATAAAACCTTTAATCAATAAGTTTGCCCACTCGTTGGATGGCTGAGGTGGTAGAATCTACGGCCAATTGAAAATGGCTTTAGCCACAGTCACAACACTGTCACACTCGTGCAAGCATACAAATGCGAACCCGTCCTTACACTGACTGGCAGGCAATCCTTTGATTGCGTGACTTGCCAAAGGGAAGGTCAATGTCAAGGATGCCAGCATCGAACCGACAACATTCGAAAATACAAGACCAATGTTTTTTCCTTTTGGATGCCTGGAAAAACAAAAGAACAATACCTTTAATTATGTTCATATATAACAGAGTGATTCATGTTTCAGAATACGGGAAAATGGGGAAGAGTCCTAAATGTCTGAGTCATTTTAAAATCAAAGCAGTAGGATTCTGATACATAAGCTGCCTGTTGCACCTTCCGTGTACATGACCGGTCGATTGGAGTGCAGCCACTGACCGGACTCCTCACTATCCTATTCAGGGTTTGGGTTTATATGTGGGGAACTGATACAGCAATCCCCCCTCCCCTCGCCCCGCCCAGGCGACACCAGACTTTATGCTTTGCAGCAAATCACTGAAGCAGGATTTCAGAATGTCAAAAACTTCTCCTGAGCCAGGGCCGATTGTTGCAGGACACTTTTGCTGAGAGAAAAGTTTTTGCCTTCTCCCACTTCCTGCTGGATTCTGTCCCACAGCCTGAAGAGGGACACATTGAGGGGATCTGCTGTCCAGATGGGGAGAAATCATTTGAGCTGTTCATTGAGCCATCCCATCACACACACACCCACAAACACACACACACACACACACACACACACACACACACACACACACACACGCATACAGAGCTCCCTACAACAGCAGAGCACAGCTGACATTCAGCATGAAGGGCTGACTGGGATGGCACTGCAAATAGTACAGTCACAGTAAAAACAAAGCACCACCTGCTGAATTTGGGGTTTAAACGCAAAGCAAATGAGCAAAAAGCGCACTGTAATTTCCATCTTGTCGTGATTAAACAAAAGTGAAGGCATGCTAAGTTAGTATTATGACCAGCCAGCATCTTCACTGGGCCTTTGGCTTTTCTTCTGGGGTCAACCTGCACATTTTGGGCCAAAAGACGTTCGTCTCTGGGACACAGAATCTGTCTCCTTCCTGATCTACCTGATGGCTGGACATTCCCATCATGTCTATGCTAGCATGTAATTTTCTGAACAGACGAACGCGACACCTTCAAGCATCTAGAAGTTGATCCCAAGGATGAAGCAGACTGGTGCAGCTGCACAGTTTTCTTCTTGATGTCTTGGCTCACTTCTTTTGAAGTTCCCATGGTATCAAACAAGATGGCAGTAAAATTCATCCACAAGTGTTCCTACAATTAACTCAGATGTCTCAGCTAACCAGAGGTTTGTGAAAGGAAAAGCAAAAGATTTGACCCTTTTTAAGAGACACTTGTCCCTGACACTGACCAAATACACTTTTGAATTCAAGGAAAGTTACAAATAAATAAATAAAATATGTATAAAAATATTTTCTGGCATTTAGGAAATATAAATAATTTGGATAATTCTAACTGACCTAAACCAAGCACTGGTCAGATTTAATTTCAGTGAGGAGAGAAAAAAAAGTGAACATGCCCCTTTTATTTGTTGAACGTAAATATCTGGTTTCAGCTGGTTTCCGTCGTCGATTAAGAGACAAAACGTGAAAACGGAGCCTGAGTGTGCCTGCAGTGCAGCCCGGCGGAGCCTGCTCCTCATTACGGGTCTCCACCGGGACAAGCTTTCCGTCCTTCCCCCTTGCCTGCGTGCCTCCTCGGGTTTCCAGGGGCTGGGAGAGGACGGGCGGCGGCGGCGGCTGTGCGGAAACGCCTCATCACAAGGTAACGACCAGCAGCGTCCCCGCGTCCTCTGAGTTCTCTTGGTCCTCTGCTCTGTTAAAAGACCAAACGCACCCGACTAACAGGAATCCAAGTATATGCGTGTCTTGTGTTTTATGGGCTGAAAGGAGAATTTTATTGAACTTTGTGCCGTGTTTCAATTCTACAACAAACGGTAAGTTGGAAACTCATTAGCTTTGGGAAGGGGGGAAGCAACAGGTTGTAATGTGCGCAGAGTGAGTGAGTATTTTATCCGCGTTTGTTCGACTGAGCCACTATTTGTCATCTAAATCATGTTTAGATATCAGCTGGCGGCGCGTTTGAGTAGAGACGAGCCTTCGTTTAATCCTGCTCACACAAAGATAGGAATATTCCGTTTTTCGCGTGACTTTTCAGGACGAACCAGAAATTTACTTTACAGGTGAACTAAACTCTTCAATCTGTCCCACTGTTAGTGTTTTTGGGACAGTTTGCTGTTCTCTGACAAGTTTCACAGCAGGTGTAGAGGAAAAGTGGTCAGAGTATCCTCCAGCAGCAGCATAAATACAATCTAAGCCAATCTTGGCTGTAAGCAACAATTGAAGTTTTCAGATTAGTGAAATGGCTCAATGAACAGCACTAAAACTAGGAGCTGGTTCCACAGGAGAGAAAGCCTGATAGCTAAATAAAATATCTGCTTTCCATTTTAGTTTTGAGAAACTCTTAAGAACCAGCAGATAGTACCCAGAAGTTGTACTCAAGTAAGAGTAGAACTACTTTAGCATATTTTTACTCAATTAGCCATTCAAGAAATTACTCAACTAAGAGTAAAAAAAAAACATTTGGTAAAAATGCTGAAGTACTGAGTGACAAGAAAATAAAAATATCAATCATTTAATATTTAAAAATTTCATAATCAGATGGAACCAGATCTAAGGTTGTGTGGAATTGTTAGGGCATAAGTACTAACAAGAGTGGACTTGTTAACGCACGTCTCCTCCGTTTTGGATTTTTGACAGATGACCCACTTTAAATTAGCAAATAACTTTCTTTCTTTTACCATTTCCTGCAGAGAAAGGGAAACTCATCACCAAAATGCTCCAGCTTCTCTGAAGGAATCTTAAAAGTCCAGAGAAGGATCCCCCCTCTCTCCGCTGACCGTCCAGCGTTTCCCAGCTGTCATGGCTAAGGCAGAACTAGCATTGATGAGGTGCGCCTTGCTGCTTCTCTTCCTGCCCGTCAGCTTAAGCCAGCGCGACTGCTCCAGTGTGGACTGTCCTCCATTGGAAAACTGCATCAAAGAAGCGCCGGGCAGCGATGGGTGTTGCGCTTCCTGCTTGCAGAAAGGATGTAGGTGTGAGGGTTATCAGAGATACGACTGCAGCCATGCCGGATTTAGGAACGGCATTGTCCCTGAAGGTCAGTCCTACTTTGTCGATTACGGCAGCACTGAGTGCTCCTGCCCTGTCGGAGGCGGCCCCATTAGCTGCCGCTACATAGGTTGTCCGGATTTGCCACCAAACTGCATTGAGACTTTGGTGCCTGAGGACGGTTGCCAGCAGTGTCAACGCATTGGATGTGTTCACAGAGGGGAGACGTATGAGGCAGGACATTCATTCCACGTTGCAGCTTGTAGGGTCTGCCACTGTCCCGCTGAAGGAGGGAAGCTCATGTGCTACCCTGATCCCGATTGTGATCCCCAATTGACATTGATTACAGATGACAATGTGTCCAACGGACGAGATGGCTTCTTCACCAGCTTCAGTCAGCTCTCTGCGTCGTATAACCGTCCTTCCAGTGGGAGTTTTCCTCATTTTATACCGTCACCAAATGACGATGACGAGCCAGAGGAATATGATTACAACCATGCGGACTTCTCAGAGGCGTATGTGGATTTATTTGCTCTCCCCACCCAGCCATCCATCTTTTCCAACAAAGTTGCTTCGTTAGGCTCAGAGAGATCTGAAGGAACTTCTTCCCTCCTGGGTTTAGACGTTCCCAAAAAGATGGAACTGAGAGAGCAATATAGAGTTCATCCCCATCTGGCTGAGAAAGTAGGGACACAGGTTCCGCCTGCTGCTGAGCAGAGTACTGCCAGCCCATCCGTAAATGCTAGTGCTGATTGGCAGGATCTCCAATACACCCAAACTCTTTCAGGTAGAGATGTAGATCCTCACACAGAATTGGAATACCCACTTTATGCACATCCAAGTCTGGGAAGTGTTGCACTTCCAGTGAACAATCTAAATAATGTTGAGGAGAATTCTGAAGGAGATCTTCTTCATCAGAGGAGCACCAAGACGGAGGTTCATTCCCGTAATGCATCAGGTGGTTCAACCCCCAAGAGTTCAGTCAGTCAGATAAACACAAGTCATCTAATGAGGGGCACGGAGAATACTCATGACCAGAAAGCGGTGTTGGACAGAGTAGAGTTCCCCCTCTACACACTGAAAAATATGGACACTCCGGACAACACAAACTCAAGAGTGCAGTTTCCCGAAGAACTCCATGAACCAGATGGCGAGGATTGGTTTAGTCAAGAAGAACGAGAATCTCTTCCAGGAGCTGTAGACTCGTTTACGATGACACGATACGAGAAAAGCCACAACAGGTTCGAGTCTAGCAGTCGGTCGCAGGGTAACCCTGAGTATCTGCAAACGACCACGGCTTATTTGATCCCCACTGCATCCCAACCACCTTCAGTTATCAAACCTCTAGAGCCTCGGCTCGGTGGAGATGTTCCTCGCAGTCCCAGCAGCGTGGACCTGAAGGCTGAGGGGAACAGAGAAGGTAACAAGGGTCACAGACCAGAAGGAGGTGAGTGACGTGCTCAAGTCATCATATTCTGTTCATAAAACGTAACAAGATTTATCTGTTAGCACCCTTTCCTAATCTATGAAAGCGAAAATGCCTATTAACTGGGCTTAACAAAAAGAGTCACCATATTTGGAACATTAGTTTGATGTTTCCCAGCAGCCCTGGGAAACATCAAACTGTTGAGCAAAAGTACCTTTACGCAGAATCAAGAGAGCAACAGAGAGGGTAGTGATGCAGCACAGCAGATTTATTTAAAGAAATCTGGAGTCTTTTATTCAGCTGTCTTGTCTCAGTTGGTCTCTGATATAAACCGATACAGACACGGTAAAAACAAAAAGAGGATACTGACCTGAGAATATCAGGGAACACAACAATAACACAGAAGGCAAAGAACCATGCCAACACCAAGTAGAGCACAGGTGTAAAGTGGAAGTAAAATTCTGCATGGTTCTCAAAATTATTTACAGTGGAAATCTGTGAAATGTAAATGCAGCTGTTAGGCTTTTGGCCTCAGATGTTTTAGAGAATATTGGAGAACAAATAGCCATAGAGACTGTAGTCCACTGGGACCGGTGTTATGAACCAAAAAAAAAACCAACAAAACAAGAATGATTCCGTTTTCTAATGGAAAACTTTTTAACTGTTTTTCCTCATTACTTCCTCCAATCAGCTGGAATCGGTGCCGGTGTTTTGTGCCTGATCTCTTACAGATCAGTCCCAGAGCTGGAAAGGAAGCAGATTTTAGTTTTTTAAAGGATTTATTGGCCTTTATTTGGCAGTGAAGTGACAGGAAAGTGGGTAATGAGAGAAGGGGGAAGACATGTGGCAAAAGTCACCAGGCCAGGAATCGAACCTCCGATGGCCTCATCCAGGTCTAAGGCCTCCATATGTGGGTTGTGCTGAACCCCTGAGTCACCGCAGAACCCCAAGCAGCTGCGTCTGAAACATTTTGTCACTGTTATCAGTCATGGTGAGAAGTAGCTTGTTTGTGTTTTTTTTTCCATCTTGTATGAAACTCCAGTTAGTCCCAGCGCAGCCAAACCCACTTGTTTCACCCACTAATTAGGTGACATTCCAATTGTTACTCTGAGGTCATACTCTAAATTCCTGCAAATGGGAGTTTGTACCTTCTTGCAGAAATGGAAAAAATGACAAAGTTTCTCACCAGGCAGCACAGAGGTTGTTCTTGGCACTGCTATCACTGCTGCTTTTAACTCACAAGTGCTTCTTCCACCACCAGGGCTGATGGGAACTTTGAAATCATTTCTAATTTTTTATACTGACATACTGGCTAACCAGTGTTAGCATTGGGGTTTCTGAAACAAAATGGCCATTTTGAATCACCTGCAACATTTTGCTATACACATCAAGTTTTCTTGATTCTATAACATGCCAGATGAAAAAAAAATAAGCATTAAAAGTAGCTGCAAAGAGGAAGAAAAAACTTTATGGGGTTAAAAAAATAATGTAAAATAGAACATTTGCAATAAATGTGTAACTGGCCATAGCAAAACCACAAACAAGTTATCCATTTAATTGTTTTAGATGTGCATTTTAAGCTTTCCAATGATGTCAAACAAATAAAAATGAAACAAAATGAAGAAGACATGGCCATTTGAACATTGGCACAGTGCAGTCTGAAATTCAGAAAAAAGAGCTCTTACAGTTTCCCCCAAACCTGTTGAGCAAGATCCCACTATTGTGCAAAATTCACTTTATGTATGTTTCTGTCCTTCCATGTGGGTATCTCCCCCTTGTAGAAGCAGTCCAAGAGCAAAACACAAAGAGAAAACTCTGAGCTGCGTTTTTTTAGGAACAAGTAAATGTTCCTGTGGTGTCTGCAAAACAGCCCATTTCAGAAACATTTACTTTTTGCAGTTTTTGCAGTCACAAAATATTGCGTCACAATTTTTTACCCACCAACACTCAGCCAAGCCCAGCCCCTTAGCTGGCGTGTCTTAATTTTAATTTTGCTTACAATGTTTTTCCGTTATTAAAGTTGTAGTTTGCTCAATTAGTTTAGGAGGGACTCCTTTGAAAACTACCATCAGAACACGGCAGGATTTGCCTGTTGGGGTAGTAACGGCTGTGTATGTTCCTCCTTAACGCCAACGTAAGCACAGCGCTCTCTCTCTCTTGCTGAACACCATTAAACGCACATCAGCGGGCCCACCACAACGGTGATCACATAATTGCAGGGGGACTTTAATAAGGCCAGCTTGAAGACTGTACTCGTAAAATTCTACCAGCGTCTGAAATGTTCTACAAGGTGAGAGAACATTTTCAATCGTGTTTACACCAACATCAAGCACTTGTGTAGAGCCGCACCTCAGCCAGTCAGAACACCTTACCTTTCCCCAACCAACTCTCCCTGTACTCCATCGGACGCAGAGCCAGGCCCACCAAAGCGATTGTTGCAAACTCTGAGAATACACTCTGTAAACTGTAGGACTGCTTCAGTCAGACACAGTGGGACTTATTTGAACACCAGGAGCTGGAGACATTCAGAGGACTATATCCATTTCTCCCTCAAGAATGTGACTGTAGGGGAAAAAATAAAAAAAAAAACAGCTGAAATTTTCTTAACCAGAAACTGTGGATGACCAGCCCAGTTTGGACACTTCTCAGGGGCCACGATGGTGCCTTCAGCTCAGGTGACAGAACTCATACAAAGCTGCTCAAGCTGACCTGAAAAGAGGAATGACAAGATCCCAAATGGACCACGGGGTGTGCATAGAGTCCCACCTGTCCAGCAATAACACAAAGTAGGCGAGACGAGGAATACAAGTCGTTATAAACTTTAGAAGCCGTGAAGCATCACCATGCGGCCTGAGTGCACCCATGGCAGAGGAGCTAAGCTGCTTCTTTGCCCACGCTGAAACCCATCAGCAGCACTCCTCTGCTCCAGCCCTGACTCTGTCTCCACTCGGCTCCTCCACCACTCCAGTCACTGTACAGCAGCATGATGTCAGACTGGTGCTCCTGGCAGGGAACCCCAAGAAAGCTGCCAGCCCAGACGGAGTATCTGGCAAGGTGCGCGTGAATTCCAAAAGGAAGTTGCATGTTTTGGCTGCCAGTTGTCTTCTTTTACTCTTTGTTTCACACAGGTGTCTGATGACATCAAAAGACATGATGCAGAAATCTTTTCAACATTGGCTGGTGGCAGAATGGCAAATTTCAGTCCCTCGCTGTTTGCATACAATTGGCTTTAAATCGCACACGCATCATCTGATTTGCACCAAACTAGATAAAATTGACCTTTGTTGACCTCCAAAGAAGCGAATTGGAGTTTGACTGCAGTCCGCCCCCTAGATTATGCCAACATTTATATCTCCACGATAAATCATCCCTCTTGATTTTCACGCTTTCATCAAGGAGCATTGCTGAACACATTGCTGTGTATTTTTTTTATCCATCAGTCTTTTGTGATTTGAATGTGACAACTGCGTGTCTTTGGGGTGCAGATCCAGAGGAATCTTTTGAAGACATGCTGCAGAGCTGCTGTGCTGCCGGGCAGACATGGGCAAGGGAACAAATCCACTGCAAAAACATTCCTGTGCTCAGGGACAAGCACTCTGTTTGCAGGTAAGAAGCACTTCACCTTTTGTGCAATTGTTATTTTCTTTTATTGTTATTATTGAACTCGTGGGGGCTGACGTGCAGGACGGAGAAAGCTAACCATACAAGGGGAATCATCTCTGTTCTTAAAGCCCAATTTTTGACTATTTTTCTACAATTCTCTGCTGCCTTTCCTAATTTAACAAACAGGCTTTCTTAACTCAGCAGCCCATTAGCAGACCTTAATGAGGTGGGAAATGAGTTTAAAACATCAGAACATGTTGTGGCAGAAAATCATGGAAACAAAAGACGGAACCGACTTCAGAGCATGCAGAGCAACCGCACTTGGATTTAGCCTTAAGGGAAGCACAAAGATGCATATTCTATACGTTTTGTTAGCATTTTAATGAATGCAGTGTTTCATTTCTCCATATCTGTGCATGTTGGTTGTTAGGTAGATGTTCAACAAGTTCATCTAAGTTGGAAGCAGCACTTTTACCAAACTTGTTTTCTCTTTTTGTTTAACTGTCTAACTCATGGTTTGCTGTTTTACAAGTTTGCACTTTTTGAGTTATTAGAAATTGAGCTGAAACTCCCTATGCTTTGGACTAATCAAGAAGTCCTACAGCCAAAAAATCTGCAGGTAGCTGCAGATTATACCGCACCCACCTGTGGTTTTAATTTTTTGGCTGATTAGACTTTTTTTTTCTTTATTTCTCTTCCTGTTAATGCCACAATATTCCTTCTTTGAGCATGTTTTAACTGTGCGTGGTCTGTGTCTCAGTGTAGTGGAGCAGCAGTGCTGCCTCAGCCATGTGAAGGAGAGCCGGTGCGATTCAGGAGTGGCGGCCGCCAGAGCGGGACGCACTTGTGAAGCTGACGTCAACGACTCGTGCGCAGACGAATACCAGGTACAGAAAATGGACACAAAGCGAGGAGGAACGTAGCCCAGGGCCGCTGCGTAGAGACAAGTCATGAGTAGATCGGACAAACATCCATCCACCTGGTTCTTTGAAGAACACAAATGATGAAGTCATTCTTTTTTTTTTTACGAGTCGGACTTGGAAACGATTCAATATTTCTGATGTTGCAAATGACAAAAATGAAGAGAGGAAATTGTAGTTTGGAACGGTTTGTTCCAAACGATCACACAACAAAAATTCTTATTTTAAACACACTGAGATTTACTTAAACCTTCAGATCTCAGTGCTAGCAGATGTCTGTTAGCCTAAACAGGTTAATCTGTTAAAAAAAAAAAAAAGAAAAAAACATAATAAGTTTCTCATTTCTGCTTGTATCCATTTGGACTGTAAATGCTTCCATATGGAAATGTTTAGTCTGCTCCGACTGCACGTCTCTGTTTCTTTAAGGAGAAACCTGGTGGTTTGGCCCCTGAGCCAGATGTTCATTTGTTAAGGCAGCAGAGCCAAACCGGCAGGCCAAGTAATCCACTCACCAGGTTTCATAGGAAAGCTTCAGGAAATATGAAAGGCAGAGGGTTTTTTGCAATATGTTTTTATGGCACAATATGTTGTCCAGCATGGAACTGCAGCTGAAATCCTTTGCAGTGGGATGAATTTCTGCATGCTTTTTGCTGTGCAGGTCAGAAAGTACAGAGCTATAAAGAGAGTTTAAAAATGTTACGGGTGTGATGATAAAGTTACGGAAACTATTTAATCAAGACACGCCATCTTCTAATTTTGGTTTGTCTCATCAAACACACGAGTGATTGGTGCCATTACAGATCTTCAATACCTGGGATACGGACAGAAAGCTAAATTGCTCAAGCTGCAACAGTCCAGATGGTCTTTCTTATTTTCTCGGTTTAACTTGGTTATCTCTTACAGACCACGATCCAAAAACACAGAGCCAGACACACACACCCTTCAGATTTCCCTCGATGATTATTCACCCATCAGCACCATTGTCCAGCATGTTTTGTCGGAACCATGTCTTGGTAAATCATGGACCAGTAGGCGGCTGCTCAACAACAGGAACTTGACCCAGGTTCTGGTCCTCCAGAGAAGACCTACATCCCGTCTTGTGTCCAGTCCCGCCTGCTTCACTGGGTTTATATGGGCAAGTTATCTTGCCATCCTGGAATTGGTCAAATGCTTGCCTTAATCAGACAGAGATTTTGGTGGCTCGTCCTGTATAAGGATGTCAAAGGATATGTCTTGGCCTCAGAAATAGTTCCCACCATCAGCTTCCTTGTGGCATCCTTCACTCTCTTCTTATGTGGCTCTCAATTGTGTGACTGCCTTGCCTGTATCCAGGGGCTTTACAACTTTACTCACGATTGTTGACTGTTCTTTCAAAGCCTGTCACTTGATCCTTCTCTGCAAACTCCTGTCATCCTTTGAAATAGCGCAACACTTGGTGAAACACGTCTTTCAACTGCAATGCTTCTCCAGTGACGTCCTTTCTGAAAGAGGCCCACAGTTTACATCCAGACTTTGCAACACCCCGGGTGTGAAGGTGGAGCTCAGATCCAGGTTTCATTCTCAAACCAATGGCGAAACTTAGTGGATGAACTTGAGTCCACCTTACACTGGCTGTTTGCTCCAAACCATACCTCCTGGAGCTCCCAATCGGTACAGGCAGAGTATGCTCCAATGACCATTCCACAGAAGGACTCGGTGGTCACGTCTATCCATCATTACATTCGCAAAGGCAAACACATTTGGAACAATGTCTCAACCACAGTGCCAAACGTCTTCTGTCTGTTTGGCTGACAGAAGACGAGGGCCAGTGCCTGAGTACCAGCTAGGACAGAAGATATGGCTCTCCAAGAGACATTCAACTTGCATCCTCTTCTAAGAAGTTGTCTTCTTGTTTATTGGACCATTTGAGATGCAGGCAGTTCTCAACCCTGATTCTGCCCATCTTCCGTTCAGGCCCCCAGTGTTTCATGTGTCTCTCATTAAACCTGTCTCTACCAGCCCCTTGTCCTTCCTCCTATGGCCTCCACACCGGTCCTGGACATCGACCACCACCCTGCTTACCTGGTCCAGAAAATCTTGGATGTCTGTGGATTGGGCAGATTATTTCAGTATTTGGTAGAGTGGGAGGGATACAGACCTGAAAGCTGGTGACCTCTGCATTTGTTGATGAAGAATGATCTCATCAAAGACTTTGAGGGTTCTTACCGATTCGGTTCTGGTGGCAGCAATTAACGATGGGAGGGTAATGTTAGTTCCTGCTGTGAGTGAGTACTCCTGTTTCCTGCCAGCATCTCTGCTGGAGAGCCCGAGATGCTTCTGTTCAGCTGCTCTCACAGTAAACTGAGATCACTGGACTCACACACTGCTGTCCTCGGTCCAAGCTGACCGACCATCTGATCTCACCCGAGGAACTCAACTATCCTCCCAACGTGTCGTTTCTCCTGGCATCTGAAGCCACCTGTATTGCACACTTCTCTCCTTGTGAATATTGCAAATAAACCATCATTGCCTTTTTTAACTCTGTTTGCTGACTGACTCCACATGTGGGCGAAGAGAGTCCCAAAAACCATCTTAAGCAACGACGTAGGAACTGCTCTGTTTATTTGAAGAATTGTGAAGCAAAATGCAGGGTTCTGCATTTTGCTTGTCCAGATTGACAAACTGCAAATTTAAAAATGTAAACACGTCCTACATTGTAAATAGAAGAAAAGACAAATTCTTGACAAACTGCACAACTTAAAAATATGCCAGGCTGTATAATTTGTTGCAACAACAAGACTGACCGTCAGACTTCTGCAGGGCTCAAAGGTGGGATGAGGAGAAAGAATCTGTTGTGGAAGCGCTCAAGATTGTAAATATTAAGGTGTCTGATACAAGAGCAATCATTCTGCAGAATGCTCACAGAAAATATCAAATACTGCTTGATGTGATTGTAAGCTAAGACCCAGCCAGCATACCAAGGTGGGCCCCATATGGGAAAAAAGAAGGGCAGACAAGATGGGCCCCACATGGATTGGCCCATGTAGGCGGTGGCCCTACATGGGCAAACCCATGTGGGTTGTCTGCGGCTTCCCACATGGACACTTCTCTCCTTGTGATTATTGCAAATATTGCGGCTTCCAACATGGAAGCCGCAGACAAACCCATGTGGGACCCATCTTGTCTGCCCTCCTTTTCCCCATATGGGGCCCATCTAGGTATGCTGGCTGGGCAGTGCCTGTAACACCAAACGACAGACCGTCGACTTACATTTGCGTTCAGTCAGTATTCACTTTTAAAAACTTGGCCCAGACCTAAATCCAATTAGGAGAAATTAATCTTCAGAGATTCTCTTCATCCAGTCAGACTGAGCTTCAACTTTGCTGGAAGAATAATGGCCAAACGTTTTACCCCGTAGATGTGCAAAGCCAAGCGGCATGTACTTCATAGAACCGCTTTTTTGTGACTCAGGTATTTTTGCTTGTAACTGTCACTATAGAGACTTAAGCTCCTAAAATTGGAGGGGGGAGGGGTGACATTTATTTCACTGCAAAAACTTCTTGTCAACTGTTAATGGCAATGTGTGGCTTCCCTGCTCTTTTGTCCGTGGACAGGTGTGCTGCAGCTGCTGTGCTTTTGGCTCGTCGATGCGCACTGAAGGACAAGGCTGCAATGCCCACAAGTACTTGAGCTATCCTTGTGGCCACATCTTCCTTTCCTGCTGTGAGGATGAGGAAGGTCAAAGCCAGTCGCCACTGTGGACTCAGGAGAAATCCAGACCTACTGCCCCTCCCAGACCAGGTAGGAATTACAACCTGTAGAAAACCTTCTGTCCTCATCACTCTGTCGTGTATTTACCTTTTATTCAGTGGTGTTCAAGACCTCATACCATACTCTTGTATACTCACACTATGTAGACATTTCAATCTCTTGGATGCTGTATGCTTAAAAATTAATAGTACATTTTACAGGAACCTTTTGTTTAACAGTTACATGGCCACTTGGGAGCACTAGTAGCCCCTCAAATGTCATTCTCAGCAGTCAGTTTAGTCTTTTTAAAGGTTTTGTTGTCTCTAGTGGCCTTTATTTGAAAGTAGTTCAACAGGAAAGAGGGTAATGAGAAAGGAGGAAGGCACGCGGCAAACGTCACCAGGCCGGGAATAGAACCTGCGACTGCTGCTACGAGGACTAAGGCCTCGATACGTGGGTTGTGCTTTGTCCCTGCGCCACCGCAGCACCCCATGGTCTTTTAAAGATAAGAAATGAGATGGTAACCTCACATCAGCAAAGCTGACTATTAGTCTACCTAAAAGAATCCATTTGTTGTCTGTACCACCTGGTTTTCACAGTGCCTCTGTCACCAGCAGCCATCGGCCAAGATTACATCTTATCAACCTTAGCAAACGTCTAAAAATCAACTGCTGTCCTCTTCCTCTCCGCTCTCTGAAAGACACGCCACCTGGTCACGTCTGCACGTAACCAGAGTGACTGTTAACCCTGGTTAATAGTCACTCTGGTTAATAGACTATCACATTGATGTGATAGTGATCACATCAATGACTATTAACCCTAGTTAATAGTCACCACAGTCAATAGTCTGAATTCAGACTGAATAGTCTTTCAGACTTTCAAAAAGTCGCCAACTCGGCGACTTTCAGACAAAAAAAATTGGTACCGGTCAATTTAAAGATTAGTAATCGGTGAACGGCCAGAAAACTGCAATCGATGCATCCCTAATTTTGACCCAAGATCCTAACGTAGTCAATAACTGCCTATTAAAAATGATTAAAACCAAACCACAACATTTAATTAAATTGTAATGTAGTTACGGTATCTTTTTCTCTGTTGTTGTTGTGCAGTGAGTCCAGCGACACACAGCCAGGTGGAAGATCTGATCAGTTCTACCAACACAGCTACCACCACCACTCGCACTGCTGTGGCCTCCACAAGCCCAGCCCGCCTTCACCCATGTGCAGGTAAGCCAGAAATACGAATGTAATGTCCAAACTGTACCACACCATCCAAAAGCACCTGGACTGAATAAATCAGTCTGACAATTGCACTGTGGGAAACGTATGTTAGGAAAACATTTATTCTTAATGAAATCACCACTGATACAATCTAAGTGCTTCTAAAAAAAATAAACCCAATGAAGTAAAAAGCGTTCTCTCCTAACTGATTTCGGTCCTTGCAATATTTGAAAACACTTCATCAGAATTTTTTTAAAATCAGACAAAAAAAAAGCAACAACCAATATGAAGAAAAAAACTGTAACAGAAATCCACCAAATGTATAAAAAAAGGTTTGAAAATATCAAATCTGGGAGAGCTGCTGTAAGGCTGCCTTCTCGCGCCGTGAATCCGAAGCCGACTGACCAAGCTGCTGTTCTCTTTGAGGTGAGAGTGGCTGCAGTCAGCGTTGTACCGCAGTGGCAGGCCAGGCTCTCTGCTCCTGCTTCCCAGGGTTCTCGCTGATGACCGACGGAAGGACATGTAAAGGTAAGAGGTCCAACTTTCTGCCAGGACCTTTAGTGTAGTATATACATATATAAATGCTTTATATCAAAAGCGTTTCTAATGTTTTTAGAACATTATAAACAAAAAATTGATAAACAATTCTAATGTGTAATACAAGACAAGACGTTATGTTTCAATTGTTAATTGCATTTTTTTGTGTGTTTTTATGATGTAAAGCACTTTCAACTGCCTTGTTGAAATGTACTAAACTTGATCGATTGACAGCTTACGAATCGGTTACCTTGGTGATAACCAAGCATCGGAGGAAAATGGTAAAAGGACTGAACTTGTATAGCACTTTTCCAGTCATTTTGACCATTCAAAGCGCTTTACACTAGAGGTCTTTGACTGCACTCTAGTTTATTCACACACAGTTATAGACCGCAGATCGGTAAATAGGAAGCTGGAATCGAACCTACAACCTTCCGATTGCCGGCTACTCTACCCACACACCCATAGTTGCCCCCGACTGATTAGTGTTGCATTTCTTTCCATTGTCACTTATACACCACTCCAAAATAGCATGCTAATCTTATTTTTTGTGTTTCTGAAAAACGTAAGTCGAACTAACATTAAAGTTGTAAAACACGTGAGATCAGTAGGTCAGCAGTAGTTTCACTTAATAGTCGTTTTAGCTCTTTTTTAACCAAGAATCGTCTCATTTGTCTTAGAGGATTATGTTGTTTTTCTCATATTCCTTTTGCATCATTGTCTCACCACATTATTGCTCTAATTTTTTTAATATTTGGCTAAATGTACGCAGCAAATTCTTATTCAGTGTCTTCAAACTAAACTAGAGTTAAAGATGCTGGAAAAACTACTAACCAGGTGCAAAGGCACATACAAGGGTAAAATCAGTGTAGCAAGAGAAGCAATTACACATTGAAGTTCATAAAACACTTTGAACCTGAATGTTGCAACATTCCCCAGAGAAGAACTTTACTAATGTTTTTTTTTTTAATTCCCAATGGAAGGATTTGGGTAAATACATTGGCTACACGAGTTAGAAAGCTGATATGTGAATTTACAACAAGTGAGGGAGAAAAAAAGAACTTGGCCCCAATGTTGGTGATAAAGGAGGAAAGAGCAAAATTATGCTCGTCTGGAATTCGGCGTCATAGCAGAAATTCCTGACTGCACTAAAAATCCAGTTTGCTGAACTTCTAGTCGCTGACGGAGCCAGTAGATGGGAGAGTCGGGAATGTTTTCTTTATTTGATCACGTTGTGTGCAGGTGTGGCCCAATGTGATCCACTGTACATGCGGGAAATGCAGTCCTGGAGGAGTTTATTCAGTAACCCCACCACCACCACCAACTCCCATATCAATTTATTTAGCAAACAGAGGGAGCGCTTTTCTTTGCCTAAGTGTTTCCATGTGTAACTTGTGTGTGGGCAGGATTGAGTTTACACTGGAATGAAACAAATCAAATGGTGGGATGGAGTCTGGTTTGGACGTGGACATCTGAGGGTTTCCACACAGATTTAGGCCGACTTTAAAGCAGGCTGTGGGGGAACTTGTCTCTGAGGTTCTGTCATGCACAGCCTGCTTAAATGATGACACCTGCAGCGTCTGCAGGCGACTGTAGTTCACTTATCACAAGAGTCCCACTGTCACGTATGAATACGAAGTGACAGATCCCTCCGCCTCGTAGGGATTCGTCTGGATTTGAACTTAAATTGACTCGTAGAGTCTTAATGCGCATCTGTTTGCAGTTGACACCCTCACTGAAAAGCCTATTTTGTTCTGTGCGTGATTGAACAGACGAGCAGTGGCGCTCGTTTCCTCTTGTTTTTCATTTTGATTTTCCTTTTCAGCTTAGATTTTCTGAAAAAACACATTGTAACGTGTAAACAATGGATTAAACTGTTGTAATGGCTGAAAGTGGGATAGATGTGGGGAAACAAGGGGGCTGTGCCGTATGGCATTGATATAGGAATAATAGAAACTTCTCTGACGTAAAAAAAAAAATGAAATGAGAAAAATAAAATAAAACAAACATCATGCAATCCAGGACCCATCTGCTCCAGCCTAGCCAGCATACCTGGGTGGGCCCCATATAGGGAACAGGAAGGTAGACAATATTGGTCCCACCATATTGTAGGGCCACTGACATGGTGGTGTAGGGCCCATATAGGTGGTGCCCCTACATGGGCAAACCCGTGTGGGGTCACCATGGAAACAGCGGACAAACCCATGTGGGACCCATATTGTCTGCCCTCCTTTTCCCCCTATGGGGCCCACTTAGGTATGCTGGCTGGGAGGTGGGTCATTTCATGAAAGCTTTTGAAACTGAGCGACCATCAGGCAACTGCCTGGTTGCTCCAGTCAGTTGGTGATGTCAGCAGACATGAATGAAAATCCAAAACACCCAGTAGTTCATCAATTTTATCATTATTCCTTCCTTTGTACTGAACGTCTGATCTGTAAAAATCTGCAGTCCATTTGCGCAAATTTAAGGAAATTATATTAGCAATTATATTAGCAATATATATACGTATTTATGAGTCCTTGTCATAAATACGTATATATAAGAAAATATATGATTTTATTTATGTCATCTGTTGTTATACTTCACACAATGCAGACTGGATACGATGAGTTGGTTTGGTTCATTTACAGTCTGATCAGCTTGACCTCATCATCGAACCCTCTGGTCTTTGTACTCCCTTTTTTTTCTTCTTTTTTTTTAAAATTTGATTTAATAATGAGGATCCATCTGAAAAGTTCATAAGTTTCTCCCTTCTTCCTTCTCCTTTTCAAGAAATGTTAAGATTATCGTGGTACAAAATTTATTTTTCATTCATTGTTCATGTGTGTGATTTTACACTTCCATCATGTTCGAAATGGATAAATAAATAGATAAATAAATAAATTCTCTCACAGATGTGGACGAGTGCCAGAGCAACACACACAGCTGCCGGCCCAACCAGCGCTGTGTGAACACACCGGGCTCGTTTCTATGTGAGCTGCAGGTCCGCTGTCCTGCAGGGTACCAGAAGAAGAACGGAGTTTGCCAAGGTAGAGTCGCTGGTTTTGATTTAGTTCTGATTTACTTGGGGAGGAAAAAATTTTAATAAAAACATATAAAATGAAGTTTATGTTTTCAGGACTGCATTTAGCTAAGGTAACTTCATAGACTTCATCCCGTATTTGTATCTATGGAAGAACAGTCCTTGCTAGTCCTGTGCTGGAACCACAGTGCCACCTGCTGGCGGAGGGGCCCTATGACAACTCAGACTGATCAAGGACCAATACTTCGTGAACTCTTTTTGCCCCCTTATTGAATTTATAGCTGTCTGTTCTTGTTTTTCCACAGACATTGACGAGTGCATTGTGAACACCCACAGCTGCGGTGAGAGCTCGGTGTGTGAGAACACGGCTGGCTCCTTCAGGTGCAGCTCCAAACCGAAGTGCATCAGCGGATTTCGACTGGACTCTCACGGTAACTGTATCGGTAAGAAACCGTCAGCTCTTCTGTCTAAAAGGGATCGTGAGCGGCCGGACTTAACTGATGCACTTTTATTTTGTTAGTACAGTTGCAAAATGGCGATGAAGCTTGCAGCCTTTGTATCGTGTTTCATTATTATTTTCTGATGCCTTTGTGTCTCGGATGGAGCGCAAAGGCCTTGGCGAAAGGAAATGAATGGTTTTGTCCGATACGGATGGAAAATTGAGAGTGGGAACCGAATCAATATTATATGTCAATCAAAGTCTTCCTACAGATAGATAAAGAACAATAATAATAATTTAGTCATATAAGGGAACTAAATTCATCCTTACTGGTCGGGGGCGTCTCAGTGGGGGTGAATAATCCCTGACTGAATGTTCTCAGCCTCTGCTCTGCGTTTCCCTCTGTCCTTGTGTCTCTGCAGACATCAATGAGTGCAGCAGCCTCAGTGAGCCGTGCACCGCAGGTTCGGCCTGCATCAACACAGTCGGCTCCTACACGTGTCAGCAGAAGCTACTGAAGTGCAACGAGGGCTACCACTCCAGCCCTGACGGAACCAAGTGTGTCGGTGGGTTCTGCTTCACACGGCTCTGGACAAAATTAAGAAACCCACTTAAAACGATCAGTTTCCTTGATCTGACTTTTTGTAGATATATGTCTGAGTAAAATGAACATTGTTGTTTTATTCTATGAACTACTGACAACGTGCCTCTGAGATTGCAAGCAACAATTTTGTGTTTATTTGCAGAAAATGAGAAATGGTCAAAATAATGAAAAAGACACGGAGCTTCCAGAGCTCAAATAATGCAAAGAAAACAAATTTATGTTCATTTAGAAACAACAATGCTAATGTTTGAACTCTTCTATATTCGGGAGGTTGGTGCAGCGTCTGCAGTGAAGCGGGCGCTGTACCGGTCCATCCTGGTGAAGAGAGAGCTAAGCCAAAAAGCGAATCTCTCGATTTACCGGTTGATCTACTTTCCTATCTTCATCTGTGGTCATGAGCTTTGGGTCATGACCGAAAGAACGAGATCCTGGATATAAGTGGCCGAAATGGGTTTTCTCCGCAGGGTGGCTGGGCTCTCCCTTAGAGATAGGGTGAGAAGCTCAGTCATCCAGGAGGGACTCGGAGTAGAGCTGCTGCTCCTTCACGTCGAGAGGAGCCAGTTGAGGTGGCTCGGGCATCTGGTCAGGATGCCTTCTGGACGCCTCCCTGGTGAGGCGTTCCGGGCACGTCCCACCGGGAGGAGACTCGGGGAAGACCCAGGACACGCTGGAGGGACTATGTTCCTCGGCTGCACTGGGAACGGCTTGGGATTCCCCCGGAGGAGCTGGAACAAGCGGCTTAAGCTGCTGCCCCCGCGACCCGACCCTGGTCAGCCGGCCGGACGGACGGACAGACGTTCAGTTCCTCCATTACGCCGTCTGGTTAATTTCTACCAGACGCCTTAACCTCTGAACTGTCACACACCCAGATACCGAAACGTAAATGTTTTGCTTTATTATTGTGATATTGTTAAGCTGCCATACAGACGAGCTGCTTTCCGTTTCTCTGTGCGCATTTAGACACGGACGAATGCCAGATGGGGACCCATCGGTGCGGAGTGGAACAGATCTGTCAGAACCTTCCTGGCAGCTACCGCTGTGACTGCCAGACCGGCTACCGGTACGACGCCTTCCACAGAGTCTGCACAGGTAGGAACCACCGAGCAGCTGCAGCACATGTGGGTGTGTGGCGGCGACGTTCACAGAGTCAGGTAGAAACTAGTTAGAATGACATTTGAAAATTCTTTTTCCTTCTCTATTATGCACTTTCGTGTTGCTGCTCTCAGTCTGTCGCATGTCCTCCAACATGCTAAAAACAAACCAGTAGTTCTGTAAAATAGTAGCTCACGTTTCAAGGGATCCTAAACTCGCTGAGGGAACCTGTGACGATTCCTGCTGAGGTTAAAATTGTGAAACAAATCAATAATATCGCCAGTTTGCAGGCTGATGTGAGTGTCAGTCTGACTCCTTCTCGCCTGCCTCCAGACATAAACGAATGCTGGCGGTTTCCTGGGAGGCTGTGCGCCCAGACCTGCGAAAACACCAAGGGCTCGTATCGCTGCACATGCACAGCTGGATTCTCTCTCGCTTTGGACGGAAGCAACTGTGAAGGTAAGACACTTTGCATGCTTTTACTTCACCACATTATGTATCGAGGATGAGTTTGAACGAGTGTGTGTAGAAGCAACTCTTCAACCGGTTGTAAGAAAAGCCAAATGCTCGGCACGAGCACTAATGGTTTTCATTGTGTCTTCTGTAAGTTTTTCTTTTTTTTTTCATTTGAGTCTTATTTAATTTGGAAATCTTGGAGGACCGTCAGGACGATATGCTTATGCGACGTGTTCCTGCTGAGCTTCTGTCAGTCACCAGTGTGTTTCTACAGGGATGTTCTTCACACAGCGAAAAATCCAGGTTGTTACAGCTGCCACTGAAGGAGGTGACGCAAACCGGACGTTTCGGTTCATTAGTGATTAGCTCTATTAAAAGCTTCCTGAATGAACACAAGACACTCTGAAAGTATTCTCTGTTTGTCGGTGTGCTTGACAAACAGACTACGGCTGTGCTTGATGTTTTACCATGAAAATAGTTTTCTTTAAAAAAAAAAAAAACTTTTTGGCACCGGTGGGCTTTACTGAAGGAAGTAAGTTTACATACAAAAATAAACAGGAATTCTGTGTAACTGAGTTCCTACTTCAAACAGGAAATTGATCTATCCATTCATTTTCCTATTGGGGTCAGGAGGTGCTGGTGCCAGCTGTCATTTCGGACGAGAGGCAGGGTACACCCTGGACAGGTCGCCAGTCTGTCGCAGGGCAACACAGAGACACACAGGACAAACAACCATGCACACACACACTCACACCTAGGGAGAATTTAGAGAGACCAATTAACCTGACAGTCATGTTTTTGGACTGTGGGAGGAAGTCGGAGTACCCGGAGAGAACCCACCATGCACAGGGAGAACATGCAAACTCCATGCAGAAAGACCGGGGCCGGGAATCGAACCCAGAACCTTCTTGCTGCAAGGCAACAGCTCTACCAGCTGCGCCACTGTGCAGCCAAGAAATGGATGCTGAGGGATTTTAAAAGCATCTGTGATGCATTTTGGATTCTGGTGAATCTGGTTGATCCTCCTGAGTGTGTTATCCTAATTGTGCCTCCTTGTGTGAGCAGATGTTAATGAGTGCGGCAGCAACCCCTGCAGCCAGGAGTGCGTCAACATATACGGCTCCTACCAGTGCTACTGCCGCGAAGGCTATTTCCTGAAAGAGGACCGACACGCCTGTGAAGGTAACGTTTCCGCCAAGCTGCGTTTGTAGAAGAGACTCCGGCTATAAATCCAGTTACTGCTCGTCATAACGGACCAGGTCAAGATTGATTTCTGCTGGTCTGTCTGAAGTGCCAGCTCTCAGTCATGCTCCTGTCTGTGGTTTGCTCACATTGCAACGGCTCCGCGGTCCTCGTTTTGGCTTTGAGTAATAACATTGCGCTTAAAATGCTCCAATTTCACTACAAAATACTGTACCAACAGACATCACTTTATACCAAGCACCAACAGGAAATGTGGAAGAAGGGCCACACTGCAAAAAACACAAAATCTTACCAAGTGGACTAAGATATTTTAGTTTCAAATATCTTAGTCCACTTGAAATAAGACAAAACTAATTTACAAGTCATTTTTCAGCAAGATATTAGAGCTAGTTTTAAGTCAGTAATACCTTTAATATTTATGAAAAAGGTCTCGTTCCATTGGCAGATTGTTTCTCTTACGACAATAAATAATCAGCCAATAGAACTATACATTTTCATCAGTGTTGAGGAATAATTTACTCAAAACAAGCTCATATATCTTGCTGAAAAAGTACTCATGAATTAGTTTTGTCCTATTTCAAGTCCGCTAAGATATTTACACGACACACTAGACCAAACATACTGTGTAACTTAATTGTAGTTAATCTAGTTAATCCTCCTTACATCAAAATGCACCTTCCTTTCTACTCGGTGCTTTCATTGCACATGCTAGTGTCAAACAAAGCACCGCCGTTCATTTGGTGTCAAAATAACCCATTCTCTCCTATACTGCATGTGTGAAGACATGACATAAATGCTAATAACAACATCAAATGTCAACATAGTTAAGAGCAGGTACAAAAGCCCGACAGCATAGATATGTTTCCGGTTGATCCAGGTGTTCTTACGGGTCTTGGAATAAACTAGAACAAATTCCGACTTGCGTGTCTCCGCAGATATTGACGAGTGTTCCCAGACCATCGGGAACCTCTGCGCCTTCCAGTGCGTCAACGTCATGGGAAGCTTTCGATGTGCCTGTCCTCCTCAGGGTTATGTGGCAGCAGCCAATGGACGCTCCTGTAAAGGTTAGTCTCGCTGCGGCCTCGTGTCTGTGAGGCTGACGCTGCACGAGGGTTCTTGTTCCGAGACAGCGGAGGACGCGGGTCAGCAGCAGGGGAAGCACTGCTTACGTCACCAGAAGCTACTCAGTCACATGCATTTATCCCAGCCAGCTTACCTAAGTGGGCCCCATATGGGGAAAAGGAGGGCAGACAATATGGGCCCCATGTGGGTTTGTCCGCTTTTCCATGGTGGCCCCACATGGGCAAACCCATGTGGGGCCACCATGGAAACTGCAGACAATCCACATGGGGCCCATTTCCTTTCTCCCATCATACAAACTACTTACAAAAAAAACCCCTGACAATTAAATGTTTGTTAAATAATTTTGTATTTGTGCCATTTGTTGGTTCTGTTTGCAGATATTGATGAATGCATGACTGGAACTCACAACTGCTCCATCTCTCAGACCTGCTACAATCTGCAGGGCAGCTTTAAGTGTCTCTCCTTTGATTGTCCTCCAAACTACAAGAAGGTGTCGGATACGTGAGTCTCATCATCCAAGCTTTTCTTCAAATCCTTTCTGGAAATGTTTATCTGCAACTTTGATTTATGTTTTTCTTAGGTTGGTTTAGTACACAACATTTTAAGCCACAAATTGGGTGAACATTAAATTTGACCATTTCTTATTTTGTTTACTCCAACAAGGTAGATTGACAGTCTTTTCCCAACAACCGCATGTGGTGAGGTTACTATACTCGGCACAATGACCATTCAAAAGGTTTTTTCAGACAGTGCCTTGTTGTGAGAGTTTAAGATGGAAAATCTGTGAAAAGGTTTATCTCCGCAACCTCCTCCCTGAACTACTATTGACTCGTTGTAATGTGACGTCACCAGATCCTCACCTCCCTGCTGCAGGGCAAAAAGCTGCTAACCAACGACTACAACGGCATTGGTTTTGGCTCAGTTGTCAACACAACACGCTAAATCTTAAAAGTACGCCTGATATGCAAAAGAAAAAGGAATGCAGCGCTTCGCAACCATATGACACTACGTATATAACAAGGTCAGGAAAAAGTTTTAACTAAAAAAAAAAAAAACAAGTGAGGGAAGTAGTTCAGCTATGCTAGCTTGACTTTGAAAACCTTAACATGCAGATGTGCTGTGGAATTTGATGTGTTTCGATTCAGCTAAAAAAAAAAGGCAACTTCAAAAGGCAGTCATTAAACTGGTGGGTGGCTCATTAGTTTAAATTAGCTAATCTACAGCGATCACTTATTATAACATCATTAATAATCGCAAAATAAACATAAATTCTGAAAACATGAACCTGCAACTTGTTGTGCGCTGTTCTTTGTGTGGAAAATGGTTTTTGGTGTTGAATCCTGCTACATTAGTGGCGGCGTAGTCAGTTGCTGTGACAACAAGTCTGTGTGTAGCACAGCCAACAAAGAGGGAGAGAAAAGAGTACCAGTGGTTCCAAGTTGCTTGACAGTTTTTCTGCATCGGCCACAACAGGACACGGTGTAAAACACGTGACCCATGAACAAAGGCCTAAGTCCTCGATGCAGTCACCACGGAAGTCCCAGCCTTGTTGACTCTTCCCACATGTCGTCCCGCTGTCTAACAATCTGTCTTGCTATAGCCACAACAAGCAGGTCACTTTTGGAAAAGAAGTTTTTAATGTGAATGAATAATTTTCCTGGCTAAATTATACATACACGACAACAGTTGCTTCAATACTTCTTTTCTCGTACTGTATTTCTTTCAGACACTGCGAGCGGATCGGTTGTCCTCCCAACTCCGTAGACTGTCAGAGTTCTCCCTTGCGGATCACGTACCACCAGCTGAACTTCAAGACCAACACCGTCACCCCGGCTCAGATCTTCCGCATTGGACCGTCGCCCGTCTACTCTGGTGACAACATTGTCATCGGCATCGTCAAAGGCAACGAAGGGGGCTACTTTAGCGCCCGCAAGCTGAACAGTTTCACAGGTGCCGTTTACTTGCAGAGGAAAGTCGGCGAGCCCAAAGACTTCCTGATAGATGTAGAGATGAAGTTGTTGAGGAAGGGAACGTTTACCTCTTTCCTCTCCCGACTCTACATCTTCATTACATCCAGTAAGATGTAACGCCAAAGACAGAAGGACAAATAACTCATAAGGTGATAAATGCTTTTCTTTTTGAGGCTTAAAAACCATCTGACTTTTCAAGAGTGGCACCAGGATATTGCAGGATGTGGCAAGACTTCCCTGAAGACTCACCAGGGCAGTCATATTTCCAAAGAAATTTTGATCAAACTGAATACAGTAGTTCAATTTGACTCATGTATGGCTGGTCACATAGCAATGCTTGGTAATCCTAGAATATTTCAAACAAACTACATTTGTAGAAGCGATGGATGGAAAATCTTGAGAATTTTTTTGTAACAATTGAACCAAAATGAAAATTTAGGCATAGAAAATTGAATGTGATATGTTTTGAAGGAACTAAATACATTAGCCGTTGCCGTGCCAACCGTCTTCTGGTTCTGCTCTGCATCACCAAAACCAGAACCAAATATGGAGACGCAGCATTCAGCTTCTATGCACCACAAATCTGGAACAAAAGTCCAGAAAAACTGCAACACAGCCGAGTTCCCTCAAATCAAGGCTAAAGATCCACCTGCTTAGAATTGCTTTAACCATAATAGATGAAATATTGACGATCATAGATGATGTGCATTGATGATTTTGATGATGGCACTCAAAAGAATTTTGAGTTTATTCCTGGTTTCTCAGTTGGTGACTCTATGCTGTTGTTTTTTTACTGTTTATTTTTGTGTTTTTATGATGAACTGCCTTGTTGCTGGAATGTGTTACACAAATAAACTTGATTGATATAAAAGGGACTTCTTATGTGGTGCTGTTCACAACGTTACAGCAATCTTCAGTTAACAGCAATATTTTTGGTTTATTTAGCTAGTTATAAGGGGCAAAATAATTCTTAATTTTTCAGTCATATTTTTCACCACGTTATTCATGCATTTAGTAATTTTTATGTATTAAAATGAGCTGTTTCCAGTGCTGCATATGTTTGTAATTTTACTTCTGGTTCATCTGCTCCTCCTGTCTGCGTTTATTTTTTTTCTTTATGCCCTCCAAGTGTCATCTGCTCAAATGTTGTCATCCAGATTATCAGAATATTCCCCCTGATGATGATGTCGTTCCGTCTTAAATCCTCCTTGAGGAAAGCCCACGTGTTTCTGTTTCTGCTTGTGGTCATCTGAGTGTCCACTCCTTTTTGAACAAGAAAGTTTCCTGTGTGAATAGAAGAACCTAAACACTCAATTCCTTCCATCATATGCAGACTAGAAATAATAAATGTCACCTTTGTGGGACAGTAAAGGCTGTTTCTATTCTATTCAATAAAGCAAACCCACATAATTCGACTAAACTCAGTACGGGCCAACAGCTCCCCCTGCTGGTGGAGGACCTGTCCTTCACCGCCGACGCGTGGTTGGAATAAACGATACAAGTTCTGCGTTTCTTGACATGATGCCAGTCTGTGGCCCCAGTATTGGAATAAAATGCTTCACACTCTGGCCTGTTTTTCTCCCTGTTATCAGTGAGTGGTGGGTGCTCCACCCTTTCGGTGCTACCACCCGGAAAATGTCCGTTTGTCCTGTGCGACCCAGCCTAATAATATATCCCAATAGATGGCATATCAACTGGAAACTAGGGAGGGGAATTTTCTCACACGTCACTAGACAAACAGCCGGACTGATACCGCTGTGGGTCACGCTGTTATTTCAAGGGTCAACCTGTCCAGCGGCTCGGTGGTCCCCAACCTGTCGGACTGGACTGTTGAAAACCGGTTTCTAAAATCACTCAACGTCACTAGAAGAACTGAACCTTTAGTGGCGTTTTTATTTAAACCCTCCACTGCTTCCACATCTAAGCACTCAAACTTTTTTTTTCTGTCCTGGCTCAGACAGGATTGACAGTTATTTTTATTTGGCAAACTTCAGAACAATAAGGATAAATTATTACTGTCTTCAAACTCAAAGGTTTACATATGCTCAGATTACTGGGTCTTCAAACTGTTTGGGAAGGCCCAGTTGAAGATGGCATGACTTTTTTCCCCCCTATCTACCAAGGGCAAATAAAACCTCATTGGTTTTATCCGAGTTGCTGCATTGTAATTATAGACATGGAAGATATAAATAATATATCTTAATGCAAGATGTATATCTCCCAGTAGATATAACATTTCATCCATCCATCCCATTTAAATAAATGACCCAGACATATCACTGAAGCAACTGGAGAGCTGGAAAGTCTAAAACTCAATCAGTTTTAGACTTTCCTAAACAACAGAGACTTACTTGTGTCAACAGGTAACATCACAGCTTACATATCAACTGCGGGGTTTCCCAAGGTTTTGTCTTTGGACTATTTATTTAATATCTACACTCTACAGCTTAAGCTATGCAGATGATGCACAGCTTTACATTACAATTCCACTATGAACCCATTCAAGTGTTAACAGATGCATAAAACAAATCAATGCTTTGAATATGCCATAACTTTCTTCAGCTGAAATACATAGATTAAAATATGCAATACTCTAGATCAGATGAATCCAAGTCCAGTCCTGAAGGGCCAGTGTGCCGTGTGTTTTAGATGTCGCTGTGCTGCAACACAGAGACATCTGAGGCGTAGTTATATCTTCTGCAAAGGTGTGAAATAAATCAGTAAATCTCATTCAATTGTGTTGCAAGTGTAAAATTAAAGGTGAAACTTTCAGGACTAGTCATTGACTGGTAATGGACACCACTGCCCAGGATTAAGGAAATTATTTAAAGTCATTCAAATTATGCAACAATTATACCAATATTCCCACTCATGATGACATCTGCTAAACAAAAAAAACATATTGTCACCTTTTATAAAGGCAAAAGGTTATTTCATTTAGTCTGTGTTTTACCAGCTGTACTTACTACAGTAAATTCAGTCTAACATTGACGCCACAGACTAATTACATGTAGCAACCAGACAATGACATGCTACACTCCTCTACTTCAAACATGAGCTCAGACATCCCTCTCGGCCCCCTCCACGTCTCGGCAGCTTGGCGCACGTCGCGGTGGGGGAGTGAAGAAAAGATGAAGTAAAAGGATGAAAGCGAGGGAACGAGGTGACAGCGAGGGCACGGCGTCGCAGCATTAACATATTGTAATGCCAAATGATGACGCCTGAGGTGATGAATTAGGACCCTGGCTGCGATCTTCCGCCACGCCACCCTGTCCCTGACTCCCTTGGCTGTCAGCAGAGTGGTAGGAACATTTACATCACCTACAGCCTTCACGACAGAAGGTGGTGTGATTGAATGGTGGCCAGGAGGAACAGATGGGTTGTCTTTCAAGTCCTGGGAGAAGAACTGGAAGAATTGGATTAGTGGTTTGAGCAAAATGACTCACTCTGTGTGAAATCGGTATGAGAGGTGAATCCCTTCCACCTTGAAAGGGCCCATGTGATAACAGCTGGATTACATAAACTCTAACTGCTGTTGTTATGTTTTTTATCCATCCATCCATTTTCTATACTCCCTTTTTCCCTTACTGGGGTCAGGAGGTGCTGGTGTCTATCTCCAGCTATCGTTTCGGGCGAGAGGCGGGGTCACCCTGGACAGGTCGCCAGTCTGTCGCAGGGCAACACAGAGACACACAGGACAAACAACTATGCACACACACACCTAGGGAGAATTTAGAGAGGCAAATTAACCTGACAGTCATGTTTTTGGACTGTGGGAGGAAGCCGGAGTACCCAGAGAGAACCCATGCCTGCACAGGGAGAACATGCAAACTCCATGCAGAAAGACCAGGGCCGGGAAGGTTGTGAGTGGCCATCCCAGGTATGATTCCCGGCCTGGCGACCTTTGCCGCATGTCTTCCCCCTCTCTCATTTCCCTCTTTCCTGTCCATTCACTGTTCAATAAAGGCCACTAGAGCCAATAAAACCTTAAAATAACCGCTCGAATATGCTTCCGCGAGTCATTTCTTTTGGCTATGTAGGTTATGAACTTTCAAATAAAAAATGAACTGCAACTTGTAAAACATGCAAGAAGAGAATATCGGATGGAGATAAAAATTGTACAATCTCACTGACCCTGAATATAACACTAAGTGGGATAGTTAACTGAGTAAGACATAAAATAATGCAGCTCATTATTTTGTGTTTAGTGATTCGGACCAGCTTGATTCACACAAATATTTTTATCAATACTGAGATGTGAAATCAGCTGTAGATTTAACTCCACTTTGCCTGACAAATATTTATTTTACCATCACATCCAAATTCAAAACCACTCCACTTTATTTGCAATGATTTAGATTTTTGCTTGTGGTTTATTTGTCAAAACAGACCAAATTCAGTGACTGTCGCAATTAAATTTTGCGTTTAGAATATCTGGCCCATATTTACGGAGGACTGAAACTCATACTTAGAAATAAAAGCAGAAAAATAAATGTACCAGACCTTCCTGAGTTTACTTGTGATACACTTCGTATATACTTATTTCATTTTTTGAAAACTATGATTGTTTTAGTGTTAATGTTTATCTATGATTAGAAGGAGTAAACTGAAGTCAAATGTAATTTATGAATGGCTGTGCTTTATTTTCTGTCATCTGTTTACTTCTGACAGATTAGAGGAATACCAGATGAATAAGAGGATCACAAATGAACCTCAACAGCCTTCCATATCACAATTTCTGGACACTCGTGTTGGGTATGAATCATCCACAGCAGAAAGCCATTACAAATGCCTTGCTACGTGATCTAATTATTGATTGCAATCTGCTCCTGTCTATTGTGGAAAACAAGAGTTTTTGACACTTTCTGACAGTAGTCAACAGCAAATACAGCCCAATATGTCGCAGAACAATGACATCAAAAATAGAAGATCTTGCTGCTGAGAAACATTTGATGTTAAAAACTCAGCTGAGCTAGACTGATCATGTTTCAGTGACAGTGGACATTTGGTCAGACCGAAAGATGAGGGTTTCCTTGGCATCACTGTGCACTGGATACAAAAAGAAATTAAAATTTTTCTAGAAAGGTCGACCAGGAAATACCAGGTGATTCCAAATCAGACCATCGATGTGCCTGCAGAGTTTGGAACGGAGCGGTACCACCTGTCCTCCGTTATCTGGAGATTCAAAGAGGGCCCATTTCTACACTTATTTAATGCAGGGAGGACAAACAATCATATTTAATGCAGGGAGGACAAACAATCAATTGATCAGTTTGATCAGACAGATCCAACTGACTGGTGAACCAGCGCAGACTTCTCTGCAGATGCAACCAGGGAGAATTTGTGAGGCTGTGTGTTCAGACCGCAGCATGTGAAGTGCTTGTAATTTAAGTGGAGTCGTTTAATTTAATTTATTATAAGGTATTGGGGTCATAGACAGTAGTTTTTGTCACTTCGGAGAAAAAGTTTGATGCGTTCATCTGCTTTGTCTGTGATGGGATCAAAATTCATGGTTCAACTAGGATTATCAACTAACCTGCATAAAAATGCGGCTAAATAGCCGATTCTAATATGATTATAATTTGATGGGTAAAAATAACACATGGATGATTCTTTAAAATGTTGCCGGTCAAAAAGACGGAGAACAAAAAAGTCTAGCGTGACCTCTGGTCTTAATATAGAACCATATAACCATCTGCTACAATAACAGAGTGTTACTTGGTAAAACATACCTGCTTTTTCCCACAGTTAGAACAAAGGTAAGGTCAGTCTGGCAGGAAAACAGGGATGTGTCACATATTTTGACACATTTTCATATGAGTTAAACACGTCTAAAACACGACAATAACACAGTTCTATAATATGCATAAATAAAAACCATAAACATCCTTTATAATTATATTTCTTTGTCAGTCAGACATAACGGAGACATGATACCTCTTCACTGATCCTCATAGCTTTGAGGATTACCCATAATACCTTGTTTTCTAACGGTGAATGCAGTATAACTTTTGACCAGCAGATGGTGCATTTTTGCAGGATTTAACCCGAGCCATTTTAAACTGCGTTTACACTTACAGGGCACGGCAGTAGACAATATTGCTCATGGTTTTTCTTGAAGGAATCCTAATTACAAGTCTTTCTGAACACAGCAAAGAGGTTGGGAAGCAAGTTGTGGAGAAGTTTAAAGCGAGTGATGTGGAACATTTGTTTTTCAGCTCGTCAAATCATAGTTTCAGCAAACAACAGCTCCACGGAAAGCTTAACTTGAATTACTAGGAATTGTGTCTCCACCGTTGCCGACATGCACAGTGGTGAGACGAGGAAAAGCCTAAATCTGAGCCGTTTCCATATAAGTCACTGCATTGGATCAAACAAAACGGTCTGCCTCAAAGGAAAACTGCTCGTCTTTCATGTGAGCTAATGAAGTTCAGAGGCGAGTGCGGCGTTTGAAGTCATCCAGCAGTGTGTTTGTCGAGGCTGGGTGGGTTTGCTTCAGAGCCGGCTCAGATGCCACAGGTCAACCACGCTGAAGGTCTGCAGACTGTGGAGGCCTTTGTACTCAACAATTGATGCTCGCACAGGTACAATGGCCGCTTTTGATCCTCCGGTCAGCTGCATCACCCAAAAGTTAGAGAAGGGCAGCGATTATGAAGCTCAAAGCATCTACATCTCTACAAAGAAAGCCAAGGTCACAAATTTCCACCTGAAGACTACACAAATTCTTCATCCACAAAACACAGGGTTATCTGTTTTGCTATACATCGTTATCAGTAGTTCTTTAGATGGAGAAGCTTATTTCACAGACATTATGTAAGAAATTTTCAAGCCCCTTGAGCTTTTTCGAAGCTTTTTTCACATCACAAACTTGAAGAAATATAATTGTACAGAATAGTATACTTCATTCATTTTATCTCGTTTTCCATCCATCCATCCATCCATCCATCTTCTGCCGCTTATCCGGGGTCGGGTCGAGGGGGAAGCAGCCTATCTCCTTTTACGATCTCTTTTTGTATTTAAAGCATCTTCAATTTTAGAGAATCGCTCTCCAGGCATATAGTGATAATGATAATATTGTACATTTTATTTATAGACGCCTTCCTTGACACACAAGAACATGGAACGAAATCCATAAAATCAATTAAAAGAAACACCAATCAAGGAGGATGAGGATGCCAAGAAGTCCAGAATCAGCTGCCATGAGGAGATTGCTTTTGATTTTTTTCTGTGAGTGCTGTTTTAGTGTGAAAACCAAACTGGAAATGTTTGCAAAGGTCATTGCAAGATGGATGTGAGTGAAGTTGGGAGGCAACTATTTAATTTTATTTTTTCAAGGATTTTGGAAAGGAAATGTAGACTGGAAATCAGACGGTAGTTGTTGAAGTCAGAGGGGTCTGTGGTAGATTTTTTTTCTCAGGTTTGGAGTAACGGCAGCAGCTTGGAGGGATGAAGGGACAGTTCCTGTGGTGAGAGAAGAGTAAATGATAGCAGAAATTAGGGGGGATCAAAGAGCAGAGGCAGGCTGTAAGAGGCTGTGGGGGCAGGAGGTCAAGATGGCTTGGATGTTCTGATGAAGTCGCATGCAGACCCATTTTATAGCAGGATCAAGTAACTTCACTTATTTCAGTTGTTATAAAGATGCTACGTATATTAAATATGACTGAAAAGAAATTTGACGTTGTAGTTTAATACCTTGAAATTGGGCCTCTGTTTCTTTAAAATTAAATTTTCCCCCAAATCAATGTTTTAAAAAAAGTTATTTAGGTTTGACATTTTCTTGCGATTCTTTTAGTTTGGCATTATTTAGCCAAAAACCGTCTTCTTCAGTCGAACACTGCTTAGGCAGTTGAATTTTGTTGTTGGTTGCAGCGGTCAACTTCGTAGAACTTCGTCACAGCCTCGCGTTCTGGTATAAAAGCTCAACATTCCCTCCTTTTCCTTCTCTGGTAGCAAGTTAAGAGAAGGAGTTATGAGATTTCTAGTTCCACTTTAAAAACTCCTGGTCTTTCTGAAACTTTGACTTCAGGAAGCCATCACAATGATGCGCCTCTATTAACCCTTTAAAGGACATTTTTACTTGTGTTGCACTGAGAAGCAGCTCTTAGCAGAAGCACGGTTCCACTACATGTTTGCTAACTGTTGCTGGCTAGTCTGAAGGATCTCAGTGGGGGAGTCAACTAGGTAGATTTGTGATGAGGGAATGAATTTATAATATGATATAAAGCTCAAAAATGGTGATTGTAGAAAATTCTGTCCTTTTAAACAAAATTTTACAAGTTAATATTTAATTTATAACTCTGCCATAGCTGTACATTTATGTTTGATCCTTTTGAAGGCTTGTCCTTTTTAACAAAGTGTCAGTTTTTATTGCCACCATTAAAGTTCTCACAGTTGAGCTCAAACCTATACATTATTCCCCTGGCACTGTTCAAGATAAAGTTATTTTCCTTTAACTTAGAAGTTTGTTTCTGAATAAAGGGAGGAGGATCAACACAAACAGAGGTAACAACCGTCAACGTATTTGTCTCTGGTTTGATTCCCAGACCTGAGCAAGTACACCTCGCTGCAGCAAGCAGAAAGGGGCGGGGACTGACCGCTGTCAATCTCATACCTTATTTGGGAATGGGACCATTGCACTCCGGAAATGAAGGGGGCGCTATTTCTTGTATTAACCACGGTCTCCCGTTTTTATTTTCTTTTGAAATCTGTGATATATCTTCACGTTAAGGAAGGAGTTCCACTCTCAGCATGTATTTGAATTTCTCTCCTTTATTTACTTCCGCGCAGCTCACAGTTTATACCAAATTCTATAGCTTTCGGTGTATTTGTAAATCTGCTCCGTAGTCGCATCTTTTCGGGCCTGCTACTGCCTCTAGTGGCGTGAGGGTGGTAACTCAACTAATATAATTACATTACTAAATCAGAATACCACAAAGTCTTTATTATTTAATTTTAATTCCGACATTACTGGAACCGTAAAAGATAAATTCTCGAATAAAATACCATACGTTTTTCTATTTCTTAAGGATGTAGAGATATTTAAATGACCTAAGCAAGACCTTTACACATCATAAATGAAATCTACACATTTCCATCAATTGTAGGAGGGATAAAACACAGGCATGAGAACCAACCTGATCAACTATAGTAAAAAACATTTGCAACGTATCCATAAGAAACATAAGAAACTTGTTAAATAAAGTAGGTGTTGTGTTAACAAAAAGCAATAAAAGAGCAAATAAAAAAAAAATCCTTCCATCTTAATGTTCAGAGTTGCTGAAACATTTTTGTACGGCAGCAAGAAAGTACAGGTCGTTCAGTAATTGCTCTCTGCATACCACAGTGGGTGCATTGGAGCTATTATCAGCTCTGTCTCGGCCCTGAGGCGCTGGGATTTTCTCTCTGCTTATCTTTCCAGACTGCAGGTTTTACCGGAGAGGATGAGTTTGCTGTGGTGACACCAGCCTCCACCTTTTGTCTTAAGTCGGTTATTCCTGGTACCTTTTGCACAACTTATTTAAAACCGATGGAAAGTAAGTGCTGCAGTTCACGCGTTGCAGATTTGTCACTTGGTAATGAGCAGAAGTGAGATGTATCAGAAGTCGGTATAGTACCTTACTGCTTAACATTTCGTTATTATTTCATCCAATATTGTTGTCAAATGGATACTAAATGGGTTGGATGTGTCAAAGATTACCACCAAAATTCATTTTATATCACCTGTATATTTTTATGTTGCTGCTGACCTTCGTGGACAAAGCTACTCTATGGACTTTCATTAAAACCACATATCTTAATCCAACTGTAATTACAGTTTAACATGTTTTATTAATAATGTCAGCATTTCATTTGAAAGAAAAGTGGTCTTATTTTATGTTTTTACTTGATTCCATCAAATTCTGCTGCTTTCCCTTTGTTGCCAGATGCAGGAATAGTTTTAATGTGGCATCACTGGAGCGATCTCTTTGCCTGTGAATATATGAAATTATTTCTGATTGTCAAAATGTTGATTTAGTTGGTGATTAGGAAATTATTTCTCACATAAACAGAAAAGAACAAAAATCCCTGTTTCCCTTAGTGGTCCCAAATCGCAAAGGTCACCAGAAGAAGCCTCTGACACTATATAAAAAAAATTAATGATATCCAAACATTTTTTATTTTTTGTATTTTTGGCATATTCAGTGTCTTGCCGATGGTGCGTCTCCCTTAAGTCCACACTTAAAACAACTTCATACTGACTATTCTTTTCTACTTCTAGCAAAGAAGACACTCAGAAATGTTTTTCCAGTCCAGGTATCCGGTCCTAATCATTATCATCAGTTCTGATGATGTCACCTACATAGCGATTCCACAAAATCCTAAAATTGTAAGTCTTACTTTTCTCTTTGCTGTTTTCTGGACTCTTTAAAATACAAGAGCTTTCTCTGCTTAATTGCTCTATTGTTGTTTTTTGCAGGTTTCTGTAAAGTGCAGTGAATGTTCTGTCGTTGATCCTTACAAAGGAGAAATGTTAGTTTGTCTGCAGTAAAACTGGAAAACTGTGACATTAAATTAAAACTATTATTTGTCCTTGTTGAAATATTTGTCACATTTCCTCCAAAGTGTACCTGTTGTTTTATTGTGCGAATTTTCATAAGCATGTTAACTGTAAACGTTGAATGTATTGACAATTTGTACAATTCTGTGATAGTATATTGGCAGTCTTGAAAAATATGGCTAACATTTTATTTGACGGGGTCATAAGACTGACATGATGCTGTCATGAACATGACACCTAATAGGAACAAATTAACAGGCGTCACGAAGTGTAATTCCGTAAATAATGATATTTTTAATACAAAGTTACTTTAAAAGTTGGATTAGAAGTCCATTAAAAGCGCCAACTTTGCATTATTTTATAAATAATGGCACTTTAATGCAAAGTTGGCACTTTTAATGGACTTCTAATCCAACTTTTAAAGTAACTTTGTATTAAAAATATCATTATTTATCGAACTACACTTCATGAGAAGACATTCATAAAGACTCCTTCATGTTCATGACAGTGTCATGTCAGCCTTATTCACAACCCATCAAATAAACTGTTACCAAAATGGTCATATACTGAAAGCACAATGTAATTCGTGCTTGTGTCAGAGTCTGCATGGCTCTGTAAGCTCTTGATGCTGTAAATAACAAGTCAGCTCAGGAATGTGAACGTCTTTTGCAAAGGAATTTTAGGCTAATAAATTTCTCGCAGAGTTTCGTAGTGATGAAGCGTTTGCCCATTCCACTGTTTTTAAAGGCGTTTTTTTCTTTTTTTTTAAGTATTCAGTTGACTTTAAGTATATTAAATAGGCAGTTTTACTCCCTGTTCAACAGGGGTTGGCGTGAGCTGATAACATCTGACACGATGGTGAATCTGAGCAGGAAGCTCCTCGGTGATTTACGTGCTCCTCGCTCACAGGGCAGGTACTGGTGGGTGTGTGTGTGGGGGTGTGTGTGTGGGTGTGTTGGTGTGTGTGTGTGTGTTTACGCCATGAGCACCGAACACCCCAGTTCAGATCACCAGACCGAGTGCAGCGCCCCGTCCACAGCTAACGAGCGTTGACTAGATGACAAACTGAGAAGATCAAATGTGTGTCATGATAGTACAGAGAGCAGCCTTTAGGGTGGGGGGAATGTGAATCTCCTGACTGTTGCGCAGCAGTCAGACAGACAAAGGGCTCAGACTGCGGCCGTCAGCGGCTGGGGGGCGACGCACTAAGCGTCTGGTGACAGACTTGCCGGGATGCGTGACCACTTTACACTGGCCTGACTGTGTGTGGGAGCCCTGGCTGGATGGGGTGTTTTCACTACCGACAGAGAACGACTCAGGAATTCCTGCTCAGTCCTGTCGTCATGACATGACATGTCGTGTCTTTTAACTATCGGCAGGTCGACAAACCTGCAAATCTTACTTTTTTTTTTTTACAGCCCAGCAGATCTCGAGCTTTATGCTCAGATCTCCAAAAGCCGACTCCCAGGTAAAAGATGAATCGCCAGATCAACTAGGGATGAGCAAATCCTGATGTTTACTTTCAGAGGCGGGTGGAGGACCCAAAAATTGTACTCAACTAAGAGCGGCACAACAATACCAAAAGTGGCCTTAATCCTCGACGTGGCTGTCGCAGGTTTGAATCCTGACCTGGTGGCCTTTGCTGCATGTCTTCCCTCTCTCTCATTACCTACTTTCATGTCCCAGCACTTTAAATAAAGGCCACTGGAGCCAAAAAAAGTCAAAAGTAGCTTTCCTAGAAATTACTCAAGAAAGAGTAAAAAAAAAAGGTATTTGGTAAAAAGTCTACTGAAGTCCATCCATCCATCCATTTTCTATAACCCTTGTCCCTTAGTGGGGTCGGAAGGGTTGCTGGTGTCTATCCCCAGCTATCATTCCGGGCAAGAGGCGGGGTCACCCTGGACAGGTCGCCAGTCTGCGACTGGCTTGTGTGTCTTGACACACAAGACAAACAACCATGCGCACACACACTCACACCGCGGGAGAATTTGGAGAGGCCAATTAACCTGACAGTCATGTTTGTGGACTGTGGGAGGAAGCTGGAGTACCCAGAGAGAACCCATGCATCCACAGTGAGAACATTCAAACTACATGCAGAAAGATCCGGGCCGGGAATCGAACCCAGAACCTTCTTGCTGCAAGGCAACAGCTCTACCAACTGCTTTAGTAGCCTGTCTACTAAAGTACCAGCTGTATTTTTCTGCTCAGAAAAAAAACTAAACTCCCAAACAATCATCTCTCCAGGTAACTACCGCTGGAATATGTCCAAGATGGAAATGGAAACATATTTCTGGACACTTTGGATCAGTTCGAACACTAGTAAACAATGCATTACATTATCTGTGACAGAATCGATACCTGGGACAAGAACACCTTTCTGCCTCCATTAGCCGGCGTTCTGAAGCAAAGATAGAAGTTTGTTTCTGCAGGAAACAGATCTCTTAGCTCCTCTTGGAATGATTTCCAAAAGCCTCAGAATAAATATAAACTTTCCGTTCTCGAGGAGCCTCAAGCTGTCTAAACAATGATTGAGAGGAGGAGGGGCAGCAAAAAGCAACACGAGGCAGACATGGGAAAGCAGAAGGCATCATGTCAGGGAGAAAGGCTTTTCATTTTCTACCTTGGAAACACAGACATGAAATTGAATCTTGCTTGGTTTTTGTTTTGACTTGATTTTTCATTTGCCAAGTTCAAGAGCTTCCTTCCGTTCTGGATGACTTACCTTTATTTGCTCGTCCATGTCATCCAACCGGAAACGAGACCATAAACCATCCCTGGAATGGAAACCGACAAACTGAGGTGGCCGGCTTCACACATCAACACTCAATGATGACACAAGACCATCGTCTTCAGTAGAATAAAAACCCACTTTGAAGTTTCTGCTGTTTGACGTTTGAGTTTTATGTCTTCTAATATCATAAGTATCTAAACTGGGGCTGCCAATGCTTTTAACTTGAAAATGTTAACACAGATTAAACCAGCTACCTGTTTTGACCTGAAAGCCTCTCTAGGATCCTTTCTGTATTTCATAGATTCAAAACACTCGCTCATAATTCTCAGCATTGTCTCTGAGATATCAAACACTGGGTCATCTGCGAAACTAAGTACTTTAGTATGTATAAAAGCATTTCCTCTCATTCGTTGCTCCACCACCGACCTCTCAGTCTGTGGGTTGCTGCCTGGCTCTTTCTGAACCTTTTTGTTTTAGGAGGAAACCGTCTACAGCTCAGTCTTATACCTCTGGCTGGTGTTTGAAGCTGGACTTTCTTTCTTTGTAGGACTCAAATTCTTGCAGGAGGACTTGTTTTAAGTGGAGTTTCTGTGTTCTCATGGTTGTTTTGCACACATATATATATATATATATATATATATATATATAGTGTTTTATCATTTGTGGACACCTTTTCTTTTTTTCAGAGAGAGAATAAAAATAAAAAAGAAACACTATATATATCTTGAAAACGTTTTAAAAATAGTAACATTCCACTTTTTATTCCTTGAAATGTTTATTTTACCAGAAGACACCTCAGTATATGGAGAGCCATTTCAGCCAAAATTAAATAAATAAATATAGAGGGAAATGATTATATAAATGAGTAATAAATAAATAAATGGGTAAAATAAATTTAAAAATGAGTGAAATACATAAAAAATGGGGGGAAATAAATAAATAAATGAGTAATTGGCATTTTTAATGGTTCTCCATACTCCATATCAGAATGCAGCAGATGAACGTGAGAAATGAATGTTTCAGAAGGAAGACAACAAAATTGCAGAGTTGTTGATGAGCTCCATCGACTGAGCTGGATGCTAAAATGACATAGGAACTGCTCACCTTCATTTCCCAGTAAAAACAATTTATCCACAGAAAACCTTTTCCAGAGGGCGGAGGTGCTACGGAGTTTATCATTATCATTATCCGACATGTCATTGGATGACAAATCTTTCTTCTTTTTAGGCAGTCATCGCTACTGAGCTGAGGTTCTGATTTACTGGACGTCTCCGGTGCGCACCGTGACGCGTGTGATTTACGCACACCTTCATGACAGTCTTAAACACCTCGCTTTTGTTTCCCGCCCAAAGTCTGTGTCATTCCGTTCATCGTCGTTCTTCAGAGTCAACGTCATCTCTGGCAAATACGATTACAATCTGAACGTTGCTGGTCAAAGTGGATATAATAATAACACTCATCAAGCGGCTTCAGTAATAAAATCGCAGCTTGCTGACAAACACTGTTCTCACAGTTTCCAGAGCCGCTGAGCCGTTTTGGACGCCGCCTCACGACGCTGGAAGCCCCTTATCTAAATGATCGAACATAAAACTTCAAACCAAATTCCGTAGAGAGCTAATTTAGTGCGATTGCTGCTCGGGGGCATTTGATGGTGTGTGTGTGAGTCACGGGAATGAGACAGCTGCAGTGATAAGAGGTGGCTCGGCACGGCAAACCTTTTCACCGTAACACAGGTGTTCACAGGTGCACTGGCACACTTGGGGTTTCTTACAATCAGACGCCCCAAAACCTCTGGCGGACCGACTCCATGAAACAGATGGATCCATTTCCCAACAACTTGACATGTTGGGGATAAGTCAGGTATTTGCTTTTTCTTCTACTGAAGCAATGATGTGCCACACTTTAATATCAACATTTAAAAAAAAAAGTGGTAGTACAATTAAACAAATGTGTCATTAGGCATGTGATGGAAAGTTTCTCTAAGTTTCCACACAGTGGAACGCTTCATGGAACAGAACTTTCCAACCTAAAGGCAAAAATCTATAATTAGAAGATCTCTGGTGGTGTCTCATCTTGTGCCGATGCCAAATACCATTCTGCTGCTTTATTAAGATCAAGATCATGTTTAAACAGCAAAACAACTCACTGCACTCATCAGCAACACACATAGTCTTCATCGGCACTCGCTCACAGTGATGTTCGGGACACTCCAGTTACTCCAGTCTTACTGGGATTGAAGAAACCAACTCGGTTTTCTTGGCAGTGAAGGACCGGCCGACTGAGATGCTTCTAGGTCCTGGTGGCCATGTCCGCTTCGATTGCTGCGCATGGGAGATACACATTGAGGAAATGATGATTCCTCGTCTTGGCCCCAAATAAAGGTCAGTGTGATGTCCCTGCTTTGTCGGACCAACCAGTTCCAGGTTTGACATGGCTGCATAGCAAGTGCAGCTGTTATTACACTGCAGTTGCTAATCCTCGAGCATTACGGGTCATCTGCTCCTCCTCCTATTGCTTCTGATAGACAAGGACCACGATCAGTGGGCCAGTCTTTCATTTAATGCTGTAAAGTTACACATTTGCATGGTGCTCAAAGTGCGATTGGTTGAGACTCGCTTTTGCGCCAACATTTAAAACTCAAAGTAATAGAGGGTTCCTTGCAATCACGCCCTTCTGTTCACAACTTGCACAATCATTGAAGATGGGCTACATGGTGCCTGCTTATTGTTCATACAATCTTTTGTTTCTCCCATGCTAATTAGCGCTGATTAGTACAGGAGTCTTTGTAGATCAGAAGCACTGGTTTTACCCTTCAATTTAAGCTGAAATGACGTGATAAACAGTCAACTAATAGCTTCAGCACATCTTTGCAAAGTTGGCACAGTGAACCAATTTTAACTGCTTGGTTTTCCAAACTAGCTACTATTGTGTTGCATCTTCTGATAAAAGTGCCAGTGCTCATGAAGAATTCGCGAAGAGTTCACCGGCCGTTCCGGAGAGGACAAGGTTATCGGTGAGTGATCTGTGTTTGTGAACTGCAGTGTTAATGGAATAGGTTTATGAGTGATGATTAATAAAGTGGAAATCTGAGAAAAACATGTTTATTTTAACAAGTTAAAGCATATCTAAGGCATTTTACTGATAGTTTCCTGAAGATGTAGACTCTGTTGAAGTCTTAAATTGTACCCAGTTTGTCTGTGACGTGTGTAACGAGCCAGTTCGACGCTATGAAGCTTACTGGAAATTGCCTGCGCTATAAACAACCATCCTCCTCTGCGAATGGAAAAGTTCCTACATGCTGCTGAGGATAATTAAATATTTAGAAGTGCTACCAAACTTTGGTTGCTTCTTCTGCTGCCACTGCTAAAGCTGCAAGAGACAAGACTACAATTCTCAAACAGCAGAAAATCAACATTGATCACAACACACCTCCTGCTCGCTGCCCCAGTAGAAATTCAAGGGAATCCAAGTGAATGGGAGAAAGCCCAGACTGAGCTGTAAAGTGAGATTTGAATCAAGCAGAATAGTGCAGGAAGGTGACTGCAGGTCCCTGACAGAAAGCTGTTATTTAAAGAAATCCAGAAGTCCTGTTTGTAGCCTCCCACTCGCAGTGACGTGACAGACAGGCCAAAAAGTTATATTTTTTAAAACTTTTTGGCCTACGCACCAAACACTGCAGTTTGAGACTAAGGCCACGCAGCAGACAAACATGGCGTCTTTCATATTCACACAGTTTGCATTCTTTCTGTTCTGACTGTAACAGCCCAGCGCTGCAGGAGGCTGTCAGACAATCCTGCAGCGCTAGCGACAAAGCTTTGTGTTGGTCCGACCGAAGCTTTCCAGCCAGCTGCTTTTTTCAAAATGTCATCCTACTGAGTCAAAGTTTAGCTAAGGAATGTTTTGGGTCAAATATTCTGTGTGTTGAGTCCTATTCTATCGCTCTGATTGAAATCCTCTTGGACATCATCCCTCAGCAGTGGTAAAAAGCTCTCTGCCCCACCTTCCCTTTATTTTTGTTACTTCCACAAAACACACAGCATCCAAATTGTATCTAGCCGTCGAGGGGAGGGGGTGACCGTTTTACAAAAAGGCAACCCGGCCTTTTGGTGAAACGAGGAACATTTTTTGAGGGGTGGACCGCGGTTGTTGTAGCAACGCTGCTGAGGAGTGAATGGAGCAGATGTCAGGGTAATCCATCAGCTGGCAGCTACACACTCCCACTGTTTGCTGAAGAGCGAGCCCGCTTTGACGGCCTCGATCCTGCACCACCACTCTGGACCAAACGCGGTCTGTCCTCATATTGAAGAAAAAAAAAAGCTTGAGGTATGGGAACTAAGCAGCTGGAATTAACTTAGTGACTTTTATTAAACACAGCAAAGAATGGAAAAAGTTCTAGTTCCATCGGCAGATTACTTCACTGATAAGACCGTCTCCTCATGTTAGAAGAGAAATAATTTGCCAATGGAACTAGTACTTTTCATCACTATTAAGGAATTACCCAGCCAGCATACCCAGGTGGGCCCCATATGATCTGCCCTCCTTTTCCCCATATGGGGCCCACCTTGGTATGCTGGCTGGGTATTGACTTAAAACAAGCTTTTATATCTAAATTACTTCTAAGTTAGTTTTGTGTCATTTCAAGTGTACTAAGATGTTTGCACTAGAAACTAGAACAAAGTTACCGGGAAAGATTTTAAATTTTTGCAGTGCACTCTCCCCTTCAAGAGACACACCAGCAGGTTGGGAAATGCCATTTGGCTCTTAAAAAAAAAGATCCCTAAAAAGCTCACCGAATGCCCTCCTACACCAAAGGTTTAGGAGAAACCAAGTAGGACTGAAATGGCAAGCTTAAGAAAAAGAAGAGAATGCTTCCAACTGTGCAAACCCCAGTGACATTTTTCCAAGATCACTGACAGAAGAGGCATTTAGTAGTGGGACATGAAGCCTGGACTCTGCAGCCTCACCTGCATGCTTCCAAATCGCTGCCTCCCTGGCACAGCCAATCATCACTCAAGAGTCCTTTCACATGGCTCATCATCCATGGATTCAATCAGTTTCTCAGTTGAGCTTCTACCACCAGTGTACGGATCCTTGGGTGGGGGAAGACGATCCCTCGCCTCCGACCTGTTCATCCAAGCTTGGTCCAATTCTCAGCATAAACGTCTTCTGCCGGGTTTGGAACACCAAAAAAGTCCTATGCCCTAGTCTGTGCGAGTCTCTTTGGATTGAAATCCTGTTGAAACCAGATATTTACGCATGCTGGATAAAGAGACACTTGGGTTTTTTTTGTCACTGACCAAACCTTTCTTGCTTTTGTTCAGTTAGAATGACGCAAATTATTTCTGTTTCCTAAATGCCAGAAAAATTAGCGAAAACATTTTTTATGTGTTTTTGTGACTTTCTTTGAATTCAGAAGTTTGGTCAGTATCAGGGGTAACTCTTTGAAATGTTCAACTTTGGTCAGTCCTTCTGGGTTTCCTTCTACTAACAATCACTTAGCTTAGAAAAAGTACCTGTAACAAATTACACAAATCTGCTATATTCAATTTAATAGTAAAAGCAGTAAAGCCGCAGGTTGACAAAGACACTTAAAAAAACCGCTTTCTCCAGTCTTTTGTTTCCTTATTCATTTTCAGTCATTTTAATCTGCTAGATGAATATGGCCATTTATAGCTCCAAGTGAATGACGACGGCAACTTTGGCATTTTTGTCATACACAGAAAAACTATGTACCCGCCATGGTGCACTCCGCCATCCATTTGTTGGGAAAGGGGGGTCAGGAAATCTATTTTCTGGTTTGTCTGACTCCATAAAGCTAAGCATCAGCTATAAAGCTGCTGTGTTCCATCTGCATGAACACAGCAGCGGCGGGTGTATGCATACACCTGCCGCGCGCTTCACTGCCATTTGCTCCAAATCAGCCAGTAGGCAGAAGTTCTGGGAGAAGAATTGTTGTATTCCAGTCAATTTAAGGATCGGTCCCTCAAAAAGCAATGAAAACCCAGAAATGTCCCGGGAAAAGAGGACGTTTGATCATTTGTCAACAACTCATTGGTGCAGGTGAGAGTGTTGTACATCACAAATAATTATCTGCCCATATCATAAGATTCTAAATAGTAGGCAGATAATTTTCCCAAAGGAATTTTAATAGTTGAGGTACTCGAATCATTGGAGGAATTGTTACTGCCTTACTTTCTATGTTTGACACCAGACTGGTTTCTAAAGATTTTTGAAGGTGTTAGGTTCAGCTGTTCAAAAAATTATATGCAATTATTTAAATGTCATGGGAACGTCAACCATCATAATTTTTCTATTTGCTTTAACTGACCTAAAACAGGAGAGGTTTGGTCAGATTTAGGGTTTGAATTGATCTCAGATCCAAATTCAAACTTTAGAGGTAAAAGGAAAGCATCGTAAGTGAACACCAGTATTTCTTCGTCCACTTCTGGTGAAATACCATTCACACACTGCACTAACATTTTTAATGGCAGCTGTTTGAAGCTACGCTTTTAGCTGTTTGAGTTCATTAGCTAACAGCTATTACACAGACATACAAAAAAAATACAAATAAATAAAGACAATCTATATAAATAGAATTTCTTAAAAAATATATTATATCAACCAAATTTATAGAATGTCGTACATTTCCTACACACTGCTAGCTTGAAGAGTCAACCTGGCTGCTCAGTCACAAACACCATAACTTAAAACGGAACAACACACCTAGCAGCATATTTAAAGGAAAAAAAAAAACAATCTCAAGAAAGACTTTGCAGTAGCTACACACATTGATCCACAGCTCATAGCACACCATTTTCATGGTTCAACTGGGGTTCTAGCAAGTAATGGTCTTAACACATGTTGGTGAAAACACGGAAGGAGGGAAGACCTGGAATGATGTGAGATTCTCACCGAATCATAATCTTGAGTTGATATTTAGTGGCGCTTATGGCACAGAATGCTGATACTTCCTTGTTCTGCTCTTTGTAGACCAATACTGGAACTAGCATTTAGTTAGCTAGTATTTAGCTAAATATTTTGTCAAATATTTAGCTAAATACTAGTTTAGCGAGCTAAACTTGAGCTAGTTTAGCTTAATCCTAGCTAACTTTTAGATAGCTAAACTAGAGCCAGTAGCTACACTAGCAACTGCAGCACAACCTCAAACGTGTAGTACAAAAGCTGCTAATCTTGTGCTAAATAGCTCTAGACTTAAAACTAGAGCTATCAGCTCATAGCATGACTATTTAACTAGCTAATATCAACTGATTATCTTTCCAGGATTGCTCTACACAGAGCAGAATAATTAGCCACGCTACAAGCTGATAGCTCTTGTTTTAAACGGTGTTGCCTTATCAGTAATGTGTGGTGCTCCTTTAATTTATACCCAGTAGCGATTACTTTTAATCCATTAAACTATATAATGCTGCAGTCACTTCCTCTTGCATCTCACTAAAGGGACTCCAAGCAATTCCAAACCACAATTTTGCAGAAATTTTCAGCAGATTTGACCCCAATGACTTTAAAAACGCTCTCTGTATATCTTGATTCCATTAACTGGTTTAGAGAATTAATTATGATTGGATTGACCACATAGGAGAACTAGATGGGAAGTGAGGAGAGCATTTGGGTGAGACAGGTCACGTCCGATACTCCATGGTCAGCAGCATTTTCAGGTCAGGAATGGTAGTAGAAAAGCGTTTTGGCCTATCCTCTGTGTTTCTATGTGGATGAAAACGATTGTAGAAACGGAGCTGTGTGGACATGGATGTTTTCGAAACCGACAACCCGTTTTAGAAAAAAAACATTCCTGTGTGTAATGAGTCTGACAGTTCCATTAGACAGCAGATTTTCAGCTGGCAAATCATGAATGTGATTTTTTGTCCTATGTAATATTTTCCAGTCTTGACGCTTTTCCACCCTTTCCATCACTTGCATTTCCTTACATTGTGACCAAGTTAGGGGCAGATACAGCTCTGGAAAAAATTAAGAGGCCACTTAAAATGATCAGTTTCTCTGTTTTTACTTTTCATAGGTTTATGTTTGAGTAAAATGAACATTGTTCTTTTATTCTGTGAACTGCTGACAACGTGCCCCTGAAATTCCAAAATACAAACAATTTTGTATTTATTTGCAGAAAATGAGAAATGGTCATAATAACAAAAAAGATACAGTGCTTCCAGATCTCAAATAACGCAAAGAAAACAAGTCCATATTCATTTAGAAACAACAATCCTAATGTTTTACCTCAGGAAGAGATCAGGAATCAGTATTTGGTGGAATAACCACGAGGTTTTCAATGGGGTTCAGTGCAGCGGGCTCTTCTTTTTTTCCAGAGCTGTATACGTATTTTGGAAAATTACATGTTGGTTGGTTCTTATCCTGAGATAAATCAAGCGCCATGGGATATGTTACCTTCTCACGGGTTTAATAATTGATTGTGAAGATGTGTAGATGAAACACCGCTGCTGCCAGTTTTCTGGTAAGCGTTAATTCACTAAGGTCAGAAAGCAGAACACAATACCATCATAACAAACACATGGTCAGTAGTTCTTATTGTAGGCTCACTACAAAACAGGCTACAGGATGGGTCACGTTAACCTACATGGGATTCATTTCACTATTTAGCCCCAGTGTTTAAGTTACCACAAATAAAATGAAAAAGTTGCAAAACATTTCGCTTTTAAGTGCAGATATTATTTTTAGACATCCACACCGTCTGCTCTGAGATGCAGTGCTGAGAGTATTTGGTGCAAAAACACAAAGTCTTACCAAATATGTTTGTCGAGTTTCTAGTGCAAATGTCTTTGTACGCTTCAACAAGACCTAAATAACTCATAAGTAACTTTTCAGGAAGACATAGGAGCTTGTTTTAAGCAAATAAGTATTTGATATTGATAAAAAGTGTTGGTTTCACTGGTAGATTATTTCATTTACAACATGGGGAAAATCTAGTGACATAATCTGCCAATGGAAGTAGTATTTTTTTCATCAATTTTAAGAAATGATTGACTCACATCAAGCTCCTATATGTGGCTAAAAAATTACTTGCAAGTTAGTTTTGCCTTATTTCAAGTTTACTAAGATAATTGCGCTATAAGCTGGACAACAATGACCTGCTGGGATTTGTGTGTTTTTGCAGCATTTTCAATGTGATCAGTAGTTTTCTAAGTTAATAAATTACTATTCTACAAAATGAAAAGCAAAAAAAGTTTGACATTAGTTAAATGCAAGTACAGGCATGTATGCACTGCCAAAAAAAAAAGACAGAAAAAAGTAGTCTGCAATATAAAAAAGTTCTGAACTTGAAAGATTAATGGAGCAGTTATGGACCTATGAGCTGAATCCAACGTCCATTGGCGTCATCATAAGCAACACAAGCAGAACAGGCCAGTTAAAACTGTTGTTGTAATGTGTTTTTGTAAAGAAAAGCCACACATATCCAAACACACACACACCCACCCCCACACACACCCCACACACCCACACACACCGCACAGTCCAGGTGTGTGCCCTCATAAATATTCCTATTTACAGGTGTACACCTCTGTCCTCTCGCTGCAGGTGTTGCACTTGACGTAGCAGCACCACAGGAACTTGCAGTTGCACTGCCAAACGTGAGAGTACTGGTGAGTGTTGTATCCACGGCCACAGCACATCAGGTCACAGCTGTTGGGCTGCAGAGCGGTTTTATTGCACAGGCGCCCCTGCGTTCCCATGCTGCCGGTCAGCTGGTCGGCCTCGCAGTAGTTGGGCGACCTCTCGATGTAGACCAGCTCCGTGTCTTTCGGCTTGTGGTAGGAGTGGGGTTTCTTGACCTTGAGGAAGGTGGGGCGCTTGTTGCGGCTGGCGCGGACGGGCTCCACATGCACCGCTTGGTTGTACTTGTCTTTCAGGATGTATCCCAGCTGCCTGAACTTCGGCAGCGTCATCCAGCACGTCTTGGTAGTGCAGGATCCAGAAACGCCGTGACACTTGCACTCCAGGCGAATCCCCTTCTCGAGGACCTGCAACGCAAAGGGAAGGGTCAAAAGAAAGTAAATGAGTTGAAACTAGTAGCCAAAACTTTCACTGGACTTTCGCTTGTTTTCCAAAGCTGTTGTGGAGAAGACAGACATTTTTGAAACAATCGTCCAACAAGATCAGTTGTTGGACAACCAACAACAAGAACATTTTCAGGTGTTTAGAGTGAATTTTAGCATGCCAGAAATCTCAGAGCTGCTATGGCTAATAACTCAATCTGGGCCATTCTTTAACTCAAAGAACAAATATCAACGTGTGAACAAGATGGGATCCTGTGTGTAGTCCCGGTGGGGTTGCACTGGCCCCACCGGGGCTTTTACAATTTGTACGCTTTTACAATTTGTATCTTCTTCATGCTTTTGGGAACTGACAGACTGACAGGACACCCCTGTTGCTTCCCCACTGACCGACCGTGACATCTGCCGCACTCCTCTGGATCGTCTCACTAAGACTTGCGGGAGGGTTAAACGTATCCACTTTTCCCAGCATTTCTAAAATAGACTTTTGCCCTGAAGACGCGTGCCAGTAAGGACGCAATAGTGACTGAAGTCTGGGACTTGAACTCCAGATATTATTGAGTCACCATAAGAAGAAGTTTGCACTTGACTTACATTCAAATCTTGAAACTCAGCGCCTCTCCTCGGACTCTAGTTTTGTAAGTGAACTTTTTCTCATATAAGAACTCTTTCTTACCCTAACCCTAAACCAACTACAGCAAATAAACTTGCTGTAGTTGGTTTGAGGTAAGCCATTAATGTCCTTTTTATGAGTTGGTGTATGCCAATGAATAATTGCCATGCTAACAACCTGCACAGCGCGTATGACTTGTAAACATCTCTGGAATGAGATGGGAAAGATAGAGGAGAAAATAAAAATCTGTTTTTGTATTAGAAAGGACCTTGGAACAATAAAAAATAAAAAAAAACCCCTGCATTTTTATTTTTCTGTGATATTATAGTACATGGCCCATGGGGCGATGGTGGTAAAAGTGGTAGGAGTTCGTCCGGTAATTGATGAGTTCCCGTTTTGAGATCAGAAGACTTCATAATTTCACAACAAGAACTAACCCAAGACCCCAAAATGCCTCTTCCAAAACTGATGTAAAGGTTCCCATGGTGACTGAAGACAGTTTGGTTTCTCAACACACGAGGACCTTTATAGAAAGGAGAGAAAGGCCTTTTCATGGCATTGGCGAAGAACCTTTCAAAACGTCAGGCAGAGCCGCGGGAACATTCTCTGTGTTCCTCGGGCTGAATGACATGAGCTTAGCGCGTTTCCTTCTCACTGAGTGGGAGCCCTGGCTGGCATTAGAAAAGCCTCTCCCTGCTTTTTAATTATTCCACTCTGATGTGGCCTCAGACTTTCTGGAGTCTCTTGGGGTAATTGTCAAAAGCCCGAGACGCGCAAAGCTTAGTGTGGTCGTGCCCCCCCCCCCAGAGTCCTGGCAAACACTGAAATAATGGAGCTCACTGAAGTGAAATCCCGTTCGAAGCTGCCACTGTTTGCCTAACAGAACCCGTGTAAGCCTTCTGTGGCACCTTTTACGCCGCTGTTTATTCTTCTCAAGACGGGGAGAAACACTTGAAACACGCTTACATCATCTCCCATTAAATATGAAAGATTTTCTACAATAATTACAGCGTATAGTATGTACATACTATGCGCCTGACAGAGTATTACGCTGTGATTAATGTCAGACCTCAAGCATGGAGCCTCATTCAAACACACAGTTTAGAGAAGCTGGGATAAACAGAAACAACAGAGGTTGTATGTAAAGTTGGGAAGCTGAGCTAATCCGAAGGAGAAGGAGTTGCACATTGGGTTGTTTTTTATTGTCTGTACTACAAAAAACTCACACTAACAAGTAATTAACAGTTTGCTGACAGTCAGCTACTAATGTGAACATACTGACAGTATGACTGTGCTTTGCTACAACTCTAAACATTTTTGGCCGAAGACAGTTTTGGACCAGTTCAAGACCTGCAGATCACATTCAGCCTGTGAAACAATGCATCCTGGGAAAAAAATGAAGAAAACCACTGAAAACCAGGAGGTCAAACAAATATTGATTTCTGAACTCTTCCTGGGTGAAAACATTAGCGTTGTTGTTTCTAAAGGATATGAACTTGTTTTCTTTGCGTTATTTGAGATCTGAAAGTGCTGCATCTTTTTTTGTTCTTTTGAACATTTCTCATTTTATGCAAATAAATAGAAAATTGTTGCTTGTAATTTCAAAGATATGCTGTCAGTAGTTCATAGAATAAAAGAACAATGTTCATTTTACTCAAACATACAGCTATAAAAAGTAAAATCAGAGAAACTGATCATTTGAGGTGGCCTCTTAATTTTTTGCAGAGTTGTATTTTCCTATACAGTATTTATTATTCATGGCCTGCCAGAATAATGCCAATAACAACCACACCACATATCCCACATAATGCACCGCAACAGCTCAACAATGCATAAGCTGTGGTTGATGAAACTATATATATATGTATACACAAATCTGTCCTTCCTTTCTGACATTCATCTAATTTACAATTTTATGATTTAAAAAAATATATTTTTATCAAAACAGGGCAAGACTGCAGTTTCTGTTGTGCTGCAGCAGTTTCGCTTTAAATAATCTTGACTTCAATCTGAAAGTTAGTCGGCAAATTACAGAGCTCATCCCTGACTAAGGGAGATTTTTCCATTTGTGTTCACCGGCTTGGAGGTAAGAACCCTGACAACAACCGGCCTCAAGCAACTGAGGCAAAAACTGAGCCAGGGACGCAGCCTCGTCCACGCAAACAACGCTCTGAACACAGGGCACCATGAGGCCGGGGGTGGGGGACACCAAGAGAATCACAATTAATCATAATGACAATATATCTAACTGAAAATATGTGAAACGTTACTCTGAGGTTTGTTTGACACCGTTTCAGTTTCCCTCCCAAAGAGAGAGAGAGAGAAGCAGGATGAATGGTTGAAATTGTTTTACTGTTGTAGGCAGAAAAAAAGAGCATAATTTTACATGCAATTAGCATATACAAAGCATGCATAGACATTGCTTAGACAAATGAAAAACTTGACAAATGATCAAGGTTAAAGCAACAAATAACTGAAAAAACTACGACCCCTTGTTCAGACTGTTATATCTGTCAACAATGATTTGCTTTGAACAGGCTAGTGACAGTCTCAGCATTTAAACTTAGCTTGATGTGAGAAAGTCCTGCCGCCTTTCCTCCTCCTAATTAACCGTCCTCAGTAAAACAAAGTCTGTCATAATTATACGACACGTGTGGGCATGAAGTCACACCGTCCGAGAAATTACTCAAGTATGAGAAAAAAAGTATTTCATAAAACGCCTAGTCAAGCACTGAGTAAACAATCTTTGGATTTAATATTTAACTGCAAAATACCCTGTGGGCCCTTGAGCCAACGCGATGTTTCAGTTATTGTGCACTAGCAACCTCTTGTAGCCATAGATAGATAAGAGTTAGAGAGTACCGATGCCAGGAGTCATTCCAGAGGATGTTGCAGACTGACTGCTGAAACACCCCAAACCACTCCGCTACAGTCTCCACCAGACCGAGGCGTTTTGCAGCTCACAGGCCTCATGTAGTTCACTGTGACAACCTCTGACAGGCCTGTGTGAGTGTGTAGTACATTACTGTGGCAATACAATGATGCAACTTTTGTTTTGAAGGCTACTACTGCTACAATTGTTTCGCTGAGATACAATCATTGGTGCACTGCTGCACCTCAGAAAATGTGCTGAACAGCTTCTGAGAGTTTCAGTCGTAGCACTAAAATATCCGTCCGTCCGTTATCCAACATGCTTACCTCCAGTGAGGCCACACAGTGCCATTTCGTAGCATAATCTAGCACCTATTTTAACTTCAGTTCTTATAAAACTGTATATTTAAAGAGTTATTGCTTCAAATAAATATTTAGATTCACCATCCTAATAACTAGGTTTGCCTTATGGTGGAAACATTTGGTTTTTTGAGCACTAACATCTCTATATTCATTAAGAAAATGATAGCATTTTGTCTACAATGTATTTTGAGTTAGATTCCAAAATGTAACAAAGGAACCCAAAAATCTTTGTTACACTAACTGTGTGGCCAAGAAGGTGTTTTTCTTTCCCAGATGCTCCGTGAACTGTTTCTAACCTCATTCAGGGGCCATCATCAATGGCAGAAAGAAAACCTACAAATACTGAGACCAAATTTGGACCGAGGCTTATTTCTAAACGTTGACGATGCTGGAAAGCTTGGTTTTCCGGTTAAACCTTTAATGTGCATCACAGGAAGTGACTCGTTTGCTTCTGCTGTCGACTGCTTGCTTGTGTGGCCAGTATCTATCGATCTGTCGACTGGCTTCCTGTATTCTGGTTAACGACATTAAACTAGCCAATGCGAGTCCAGTTAGGGTCCTGAGGCAGAATCAGGATGCTTTTCATCTCACATTACACATTCTTGACTTGTTTTCTGAATGACTTCAGAATGTTTCAGGGGACGTGGGGCCGTAATTTATATGGAAACGTTATTACACAATAAAATTAGAGATTAGACGTCTTCCCAATCAATTGGGTTATTTCAAACTAGAAGAATCAAACAATATGAGCTGACATTTTTCCTGGTCTTTTATTTCTGGAATACAATAGTCAGTGATTACTCAGTTTTATATTTTCAAATTGTTTTAACACAACAGCATGTCACCTTGCATTTACAGCAGAATTAAAAGCTGTTTACTGATATCCAGGTCTGAACAGCAGGCAGTGATGTTTACTGGCTGTTTGATTGTACTAAAAAATAAAAATGTTTTTCTTGAATGACAAATATAAAGGGAGTCAAACTGAACATTTTAAAGCCCTCCTTCAAGGAAAAGTAAGACACCCTTCATTGGAATGGCAATAAAAATTTTACTGCATATTGGCACCAACATCGGTATCAGACGATATTAGTCTTTTTTTTAAAATATCGGTATCCATAAAAAACTGGGCCGATATGGTTGAGGGTTTTTCCAAAGGTGTTGAAACAGTAGTAAAATGTATATAATACTGGTAAATATCGGTTATCGACCATCACAGAAATAATCTTGTTATCGGCCCAAATTTTAATATTTTCATATCAGTGCATAAAAACAAATTGCATTGCTTAGATTACCTTTGGATCACATAGATACTCTGTCCTGTTATGCTTCGCATGTTCTGTTTTATAACACATGATCCCAATGGAAGGTCATTGTTTTGGCCCGCAGCCTAAAGCAGATTCAGTCGAAGATCCACAGTTTTCTATGTTTGTAACGGTCTCATGAAAATTTATGTTTTTAAAATACAGAGTGAACTCCCCCAACATTGCTGAAACTGGAGTTGTTTTATCATGACACAAATCTTGGCCCAGCTCTGAATATCTGCTCATGTCAGAGAGAAAGAAAAAGATTATTGCAGGCATTTACTGTTCCCAAACAACCCAGCTTCAAAGAAAATTACCCAACTCTTTCTCAAATGTGACATGAATAGATTAGAAAACCAGTAGGCCGAAAATGGCAATAATTCAAATTAAACACAAGATAACAAAATCACAAGACTTTTTTTTTTTCTAAATCAGCTTCTTTCAATAAAAAAAACTTCTGAAACTTTAACTAAAACTGCAGCTGTGTGTCTGTGTCTGGTGAATTTCTGGTTAAAACATGTTTGTTCTTCATTCAGTGGGTAGAAAATCCAGAAATTATGCTGAAGCAAGAGTAACGATACGTCACAATAAAATGACTCAAGTAAAAGTAAAAAGCACAGCGTAGTAAAAATACTCCTAAAAGTACAGTTTTTGAAAAAAGTTCCTCAAGTAAATGTAACTGAGTAAATGGAATTAGTTAATTCCAAACTCTGCTAGCTGCACTGGCTGCTGGTGCATCATTTAAAATCCTTTTGTCCATTTCTAAAGCCCCATCCAATCATCGTCAGCTGCTCCACCCTCACAACCCGCATCCTGTTCAAACAGACCAGCTGATCAGTTTCTCTTCAGTTCCACATGTGAAACAACCTAGCACTGCAAATCAGACAAGTTTTTAAATCACTTCCTAAAAATCTGACTTTTGCTCTGACTCAACTGGGTAAATAAAAACATGAGTAAATGTAACATGCAACCAATTTAACATTGATACAGCATTGAAATAAAAAATAGCCAAGAACTCCATCTGCCTGTAACAATGTGCTCAATAATGATCTCAATGGTTGAATTTGTGCTCTTTATTAAATACTTTTTGACAATGAAGCAAAGTTCCTCTGAGATATTCTAATCTGGACATAGGTCACCAACTCATGGTTAATTTTTTAAAGAATGTTGTATCAGAGGTTCGTTGATAATCTGTAGGTAGCGACACTGTTTATCTACTGTCAGATTGCCTTTTGTAAAATAACTTCTACCCCAGGTGTTCACTGAGCCCACATTTCTGTTTTTAAAAGCAGTTTTATTTTATTGGTCTGATGTTTTATTCTAATTTTAAATGTTGTGCTTTCATTGGCTGTAAGTGGAAAATCATCCTAATGAACAGAAATTTAATTGTAAAAACATAAGCTTTTCCCTAATCTGTATTCGTGAACATATTAGCAAAACATACAAAACTGTAACGAATCATTAACACGTACTGCTAATAGCAGAAACCTGAACAGTGAGTAATACCCTTTTTTCACACACACCCCCACACACATTTGTGTGGCTCTCTTTGTGGGGATTTTCCATTGACTTCCATTCATTTCTACAACCTAAGCCTTACCCTCATCCTAACCCTAACCAAAACTCAATTCACACCTTAGTCCTAAATCTAACCCCTGACCTAAAAACAATGTTTCTCCTTGTAGGGATCAGAAGGAGCAGAGGGTCCCCACAACGTAGTATGCGTCAGGAGAATCGTCCCCACAAGAGATTAAAAACAAATGCACGCACACACACACACACACACACACACACCCACCCCCGCACACACAACCTGAACCTCACTCCCATCAGAAGACAGCAGCACAGGTTCGCCGAGAACCTGATTTGACGTTAGTGTCATGGAAATCTTGAGCCCAAACATACCTTTCGGCCCGCTTCGTTGTTGTGCAGATTCATGAGTGTCCTGGCGTTCTGCTTGATCTCGCGTGCGTCCACAAACACTTTGGAGAACCCCAGGCCGTAGTGGATGTCCGCAGAGCAGCCGCCCCACTTCCAGCCCTCCTCCTGGTTGTAGAAACCCTGCTTCTCCTTGTCGCAGCCACAGCCACTCAGAGTACCCTGGGTGCAGGCCGCGGTGACCGCGTGGGCCACGCCGGCTGCTATGATGGCGTAGGTGAATGCGGCCTCCTTACTGCCTGCGGAGACAGAAAGATGGAGAGAAAAAAAGAGGCAATTTGGACGACAATTGCACACAACAGGATCCACTCTTTCAGGCCCTGTCAAGCCTCCTTACATACCTGGCATAACTGCTTCAGAGATGATTATGAAATGCACGAAGCAAGCCAAGTGCAATTCATTAATCAGGCTCTCTTTAAAGCAGATAAACTTCAGGATGAAGATCTAAAACGAGAAGTGTAAAATGCTGCATATCGGATGGGAGAAAAGCGCAGATGAAAGAGTTTTTTTTGTAAGGTAGTTTTATTTATATAGCACATTTTCAGCAACAAAGGACTTTGCAAGAGTTAGAGGAAATAAAAAACAATAGCAAAAGAAAAGCAAGAGAAAGATAAAAGTATAAAACTACATGTTGGTTTGCCATGTTTAGTAAGACTAAGAACTTATAAACTAGTAGAGGTTTCTGTGGATTCATGACTTCTTGGTTTTTCATGTTTGCTTCCATAAAGTAGGCAATCCTAAATGTTGATCTAAGGTAATGAGTAGTTTCTCCAGATTAGTTTATCTGGATTCGAAACTTGTTCTACTTCCTGAAGTATATAAACTAAATGTTCTTGTTCCGGGTTGCTAAGCAGAATAAAAATAGGTCCTCTGGAGTGAAGTATTTAAACAAATTGCTCCTGTTCTGGAGGTAGTTTCTCTGGATTCTAAGTTTGTTCTAATTCTTTTTCTGGGTTTCAAGAGAATTATAACTCCATAGTTTATAAGCTAGAAGGAGTCGTGGAGAAACATTGGACTTTATGCCTGAGTAATGACAATCGAACAAGCAACTCTGGCCTTGTGTGAAAAAAAAGAATATGATATATATATTTCTCCCCGAAAACTTGCTAAGCCTGGTGGTTGGGTGCTGGGGCAGTCATTGATCCAGCGGCCCATCGTGATTTTGAGTTAGAAAATGCCGCCATGCCGGTCTCCACCCTGCGGAGGTGAATCTGAGAGGCATGCACAAGCCTCCCAACACGGGGAGATTTCCAGCCCTATAAATCTGACCACTTCAGGCCAACTGCAGTTTTTATTAATTAAATCGGAGATAACTCCTGGTGGAGCGCACTTGGACCATGTCCAAGAACAGTCAATAAAAGTTGCTGGGCTTTAATAGCTAAACCTCTGCAGAGGCGCTTCTTCAGCACAGCTCTGGTCCTCGGACGAATCAGAGGACCAGACGCAGCGGTGTGCCGCTGCAGATGGACTCCGGTTGGCTTCAGCGGTTCAAAAAGTGAGAAGCCGATTTAAGGAGTTAAGTTGTCAGTGGGACAGATCCCTCACCCTAATGCCAAAACACTACTCACTGCTGCGTGACCGGCAATAACAATCCCAAATTTATATATTCTTGTCAGGCGTCAGCGTTCCAGTCCAGTAACACAAAACAATGGACTCGCACTCCACAGGGCAGCTGGACCTGAGCGGCGTTCAGCTGAGTTCCTCGCTTAAATCTGTTCTGTGCAGCACAAAAACGCTGAGACTCCCATCTCCCTTCGATGCGATGTTAAGACACACGGCAACCGAGTGTCTTCCTGAAGCGAAGAAGCACTGGGAATCGTTTGATGGTAAAAAGCTGCAGAACCTAGAGGGACATTTGTGAACTTTCAGCAAAGCACTTGCCTCAACTTGAAGTTTTTGGGGAGGGGAAGTGTTGTGATTTTTTTTTCCTAATGAAAATACATGGTTTGGCTGAGCAACGATGAAAAGCATTTAGGTCTGTGTGTGTGTGTGGGGGGGTGGGGGGGGTGTTTGTGTGTGTGTTTTAGAGCATCAAATTAAGTTTTAATACTAAAACACAAAGATGCATTGCAAAGACACTAAATTTTACCAAGTATTTTTCTCAAGTTTCTAGATCAAATATCTTAGTACACTTGAAATAAGACAAAACTAACTTCCAAGTAACTTTTCAACAAGATAAAGATGCTTGTTTTAAGTAAGTGATTTCTTAATATTGATAAAAAAAATACTAGTTGCATTGGCAGATTATGTCACTTAAGACAAGACACTTTTCCCATGGTTTTAAGTGAAATAATCTGCCAATGGAACTAGTATTTTTTCATCAATATTAAGGAATTATTTGCTCCCATATCTTGCTGAAAAGTTACTTGTAAGTTAGTTTTATCTTATCCCAAGTGTACTAAAATGTTTGCACTAGAAACTAAACCAAAAATACTTGGTAAGATTTAGTGTTTTTGCAGTGAAAGACTCATCCACTGCCAACACACTGCAAAAACACTAAATCTTACCAAGTATTTTTGGTTTAGTTTCTAGTGCAAACATTTTAGTACACTTGGGATAAGATAAAACTAACTTACAAGTAACTTTTCAGCAAGATATGGGAGCAAATAATTCCTTAATATTGATGAAAAAGTTCTAGTTTCAATGGCAGATTATTTTACGTATAACAAGACATTTATCTCATGTCATCAGTAAAATAATCGCATAACGACTTAATCAATATTAGATATTATTACTTAAACAAGTTCTATCTTTGGAACGTTATTGAAGTTATTCTCATCTTATTTCGAGATATTTGCACCAGAAACTAGACAAGACATTCTTGGTAGGACTTTGTGTTTTTGCAGTGCGTTGGGGCTGTGTTAAAACCCCGGGGCTGACGCAGCAAGACACAGAAATGCTGCAATGAAGGATTGAACGTCCTCAGGGAGCAAAACGACACCCGAAGCCCCAATCTGTCCGTCCCTCCAGACGACAGGCAGGACGTCGGAGGACGTAGTCGGCAGAGTGCGGGCTTGTTAGGAAATATTTGTGCTCTGCCGTTCTGCAGCTAAGCATCGCCTGCAGCTCTGTTCCATAGACACCATCAGACATGAGGCCCGCTTTCCCACAGAGCAGATGCAACCGGCCTCTGCTTCAGACTCGTACACATCTGTCCAAAGGTCGGAGGGTCAAGTACCTCAGAGGAATGTTTCCTCTGGAACGAATTTCTTTGAAAATTTATAGCGATTTTCAACAATCCATCTCTCTGCGCTGTGGTATCTTTCCTCTTTCTGCTAAGGGAGACGCTGCCGGCTAATTAATGTAGAATAAAACATGCCAGTGCAATCACAGAGAGTTTTTATTCATGTTTCCTAACTCGGTCTTTCCTGGTATTTTATGGGGGTTTTGTTGTTGGATCACGTCATGTTCATTTTAGAAATATTTTTTTTAGATGTTTTAGCGTCAGAGACAAACAAAAAACAGCAAAAACACAAAATCTTACCAAGTAATTTTTGTCTAGTTTCTGTCTTCGTGCAGACAAGAATAACTTAGACGTAACCTTTCAGCAAGATATAGGAGCTTGTTTTAAGCGAATCATCGTTTAATATTGATGGAAAATGTTCTAGTTCGGTTGGCATATTATCTTACTAACAACACGGGGGAAAACGTCTTCTAATAAGTGAAATAATCAGCCAACAGAACTAGAACCTTTTTATCAATATTACAGGAATTGTTGACTTAAAACTTGAATCAAAAACCTCTTGGTAATGTTTTGCGTTTCTGCAGACACAGACAGACAGACGGACAGTTTCCCGGCTACCTACCCACTTTGAGCTCCTTCCCAAACACGGTCCTCTCCCCCAGGGCCGAGCAGTTCCAGCGGCCGTGCCTGAACTGGAACTGGCACTCGTTGATGCCCGCCTGGACTCCCTCTCCCACCACGATGATGGCGTCGGGTCGGCTCTGACAGATCGTCCGCTGCCGGGGGGCCAAGCCCGGGATCTTGTTGCAGATGATGCTGGCTCCCAGCGCGACCACCGACGACAGCCCCCTGCGATGAGGAGGAGGAGGAGGAAGAGTAGGAGGAGGGATGAGGGATGATGACATGCAGGTGAACATGATGCATCCATCAGCAGCAGCAGAACAGCTACAGGTGTGCAGGAAGAAACGCCAACAGATGACTTTCTGCTTTTCACCAACTCCTCTCCCTGCGGAGCTGATTGTAAAAACTCACCTGCCTGCTGGTCCTGACCTAATAACCCCCCGCTGTCGGATCATTACAGCCAAGCGTCAGGAAATCCACAACTCACCCGATTTTCAGGTAAACTACTCCGAGGCACAGGAAAAAATGGAAAATCCAGCGCCGGGTCTTCCTGCTCATGGTGGGATTTAATCCTCTGCCGCAGCAGAAAGCTCCTTCAGGGTCTCCAGGTGTTCCGAGTCGTCGGTCCACAGTGAGTCCACAGTGAGTGGCAGCGAGCCCGTCCGGGTCTGATTCGGTGGGAGTCCGGTTGTGGGAGCCTGCGGAGGGGGCATTATTGGAGTGGCTGATTCCGGCCGCTCCGCTGTGTGATCCGGCTGAACGATCACGTCAGTCTGGGTCTCACTCCGCGTGGGGCCACCTTTTTCTTATCAGGGCGTGTTCTGCCGAGGATCTGCCTCCGAGCCGCGCGCGCTCACAGCCCCGCAGCCCCACGCGCTTCTGAACCCAAGGAGCTGTAGAGTCGCGCAGACAGGCTGGTGACGCCTTTTATTGAAACAGGGTCCCAACAGGGTGAAAGCAGGAAGTTTGACAAAAGACGGCCACGTGAGGCCACTAATAATGTCGCACACCACTTAAATGTCTGCAGTTTAATTCACATGTAATAAATAGGATATAATATATAGGCACGTGCAGAGAGTGGGGTGCGGAGGGAACACCTGCCCCTTTCATCCTCGATGCCCCAATTGTATATTTTTTATGTTTTTTTTTGTTTGTTTTTTTTAATTACTGAACCTGTTCTCATCCGAGACATGCCTCTGACTCCATGTTGCTAGGATACCATGCTCATGCCCATGGTGGTGTAGATGGTGTGGTGGTGGGGTGATGGGGCGGGCGAACTGCGCCCGCAAAATATCAAATGATGGCCAAGATTTTTTTCCAACATACACTTAATAAGAACGTAGGTCTAATGTTGAAATTACAAAAAAATCAGTTTTTATTTAATTTCGTATTTTGTCCTTGTAGTAGAAAAGACTGCCCCCCCCCCCCTACCCCCAGCTCCAGGCGAGTTTAACAGGGGGGGCATTGACTTATTTGGGGGGGCAAAATTAATTTACGTAGCTGAACATAAACAACAACATCAGTAGCTTACAGGCTACTTGTTAACAAGCTTAAGGTGCTGTGTTGTTATTAGCTAATCATCTTTTAGCCAACATAGCCCATTACCTAACCTTATCCAACAGCTTTACTCAACTCAGTCGGTTAGTTTAGGGGGGGAACTGTAAAGTTCTTCGCGTTTTGCTGCCATGATTCTCACACACATCTGCGCAGCTCTGCACAGCAGCAGCAGGTCTCCGTCGCTGCCGCACAGGTGTAAACCCAGCGCGAGCGTCTCAGCGTTCATGTTGCGTTTAAAGGCGACTCGGAAAAAAAGGTTACGACGTGTTAACAGTTTTAACTGCTGAAAAATTTGACAGAGGGCACAGATATTGGGAAGTGCGGAAGCTCCTGCTGTATCAGGTTGATATAGGAATAACAGAGAGTTGGCTACTTCAGGGTAAAAACTACAAACAGCTTTCAGTCCGGGGGAGGGGGGGGCAATGTCCCCCAAAGCCCGTCCATGCCGCGGGCCCTGTGCTCCCACTGACACAGAAATGGTTAGGCCGATGAGAAAACTACCAGCTGTCTTAGTGCCCGGTTAGCTACAGCCTGGGTTGGTGCCACCGCCCTGGGTCGGAAACGGCACCGTGACTTTCACCGCGTCGCACCTCAAAGTTCCCGGTACCGCCTGCCTCCACTCCACCTTCACCTCACGTTACTACCAGGCGCGTCCTGACAGGATTTGGGCTGGAGTTAGCCTGTTTGCGCGTGAACTGTTTTGGAGCGTTATTGCACATGGAGGCTTTGGTCAGGCCGGGCCTCAACTGCTACAGAGAAAAGATTCGGCCCATTAACATTTAGAGCTCAAAATATCACATAAGCAGTGCAGCAAAAATACAGTTCCAACAATATGGACCGCAGCATTAAGCCAAACATGCAACAATTAAATGAATCAAGATGTCCCACAATTGATTCCTTGTGACGTTTTAATGAAAGTTGAGATTCATTTGTCAACAAAGTAATCTATCTTTACCCTGATAGTTTAATTTTTATTTATTAAACTTATTCAAAGTTTTATGACTAGTTTTGCATCATGACTGATACACCACAGCAAAGCAGCTTAAGTACAATTTAATATATTCTGATATTTCGCCCTTCAGAGACTTAGAAACTAACAGTATTTTAGTCTATTCTCTTTAAGAACTGGGGTGATGTGCCTTCACTTCCTTCAGTGCCATTGCTACAGCTACAGGAAAACTACAATTCTAAGTTTCATGTTCACAGCATCTCATATTAGCTGATTGGCCCAGTAAAAAAAAAATCTACCAAAGACAATCCAAGTGAATGGGGAGAAATACCAGGTTGTGGTGTTAGCGAGAACTTTTTTGAGCAGAGTTGCACGTGATGGCTAAAAGAGGACAAATGTCCCGAAAACATAATTGTGGCCTAAATATAAAACATTATGTATGGTTGTATGTGGGTTATGGGTTAGAATGGTCTAGTCAAAGTGCAGAACTAAATCCAAATAGAAATCTAATGACACTTTCCATCTGATATAACTGAAAGTTTTGCCCATTCATTTTTGCAAGGAAAGTCAAGCTCAAAGAACAAAAACACAAAAGACGTATGACTGCACAAGAATTTTAATTTGGAGTAACAAAGGGGACTGAAAATAAGTGCACACCACACTTTCCAGAGGATTGTACTACAATGTTCAAAAACATTTAGCAGCACTTTGTACAAGTCTATGATGTAAAATCCCATCAGAACCCATTAAAAGTCTGGAATTGTAATGGAAATACAACAATTAACAGCAACATATTTAACCAACTTAGCAGTTGGTTAAATATGTTGTAAGAAATTTGTCCCCACAAGGGGACAATATCTTACTGACTTCTTACTGATCTGAATTATTTGCACAGAATAATTCAAAGGCAGCATCTGTTCTACCGACGGAGAGCTTCATTTAAAGCTGCAAATTCAGAGGACTGCTCTTTAGTCACTTCACACTTCATTACTCTTTTAGAGAATAGTAAAAATAAACCAGTGAACAGTTTACAGATTCTCTTGCATCCAGTAAAACGGTAGAAGATAAATGCCGCCACCTAATGGTTACCCTTAGAACTACGGTGCTAAAAACATGCATCTCCTTTTTTTTAAGCATGTAAAATCAACTTTTTTGAGCTTTATGTCCCATTGTAATGTCAAAAACATACAGTGTTGCTTTGATTCTTTCATGCATGTTTGAGAAACACTTTAATTTCCCATGGTAACCAATCAGTTGTGCAAAACACCAGCACAGGTGTGTCTTTGATGAGGGAATTGCATTGTAACATGATGTGAAAGCTCAAAACAAGCAGATTTTAGACGATACTGCCCCTTTAAATTAAATTGTTTCGGGGATGCGGTGATAATTAAGCGGGAACACACGGCTGCTCATCAGTGACTTATAGGTCAGTTTATACCAAACCGGAGAACAACTTTGTATCGGATGTCTTCTTGCGATGTTTATGGAGACTTTAAAGATGAACTTAGGTTTAAAAAAAAAACCAGATTTCTCATATAGGATGCAGAATCGCAGAGGTGTTATTGGTTTTGGTGTCGGTTTTAGGTGAGCATTGGTGCAACGGCTGACTCGCTCACAACAACCCAGATAGCAGTTCTGTTGGTACCACTGATGAGGTCAGAACAAATCCTTAAAATATGGCATTGGACATTTTTGGTAACATTTCATTTGAAGAGGTGTGCTTAAGAGTGACATGACTTTTAATGCGGTTGTGCATTAAAAGTGTCATTTTTACCGAATGACAGTTTATGACAACAGCACTAAACGTTCACGAAGACTCCTTAATGTTCACAACAGGTGTTATGTTGCGTTTATGACCGTGTGACCTCAGTCTCATGCACGCCTCTTCAAATAAAACAGTACCAGGTTTTCTTTGGGGTTTTCCCACTCTCCAGGGAAGGCAGTGGGTTGTATAGTTATCTCCTAGGCAGGGCAAACAATCACAACCCTAAAACTATACAATCTACTACCTCACACTGAGTGAGCAGCCGAAGAACGACCTGACGGCGACACCAGCATCCGGTGGAGAGCAGCAGGGACCCGTTCACGGCACAGGGCGATGAGTAAGGCACTTTGAGAAAGACAGCAGGTTGAATAGTTATCTCCCAGTGTGGGTGTGACCCTACAAACTATACAACCTACTACCTCATCCCACCGTGCCGACAAGGATGTCGCTTCGCTTTCCATTTTGGAAATGTGAAAAAAAAATTAAAAAATCTAATCTGGGAGAGGAGGAGCCTTCCTGCGGGAAAAAAAAAAGATGGAAAGCAGATATGGGGAGTCAGAATGGAAAGTGTCAGAAGTCGTTCACAACTTACACCACAAGGGGCGCCACAAGTGAGATGTTAGAGAACCATTAAAGATTGTTTATTTTATAAGAAGCCTCATGGAAATGAAAAATTATCACAAAATATCACAATAATGATGTCGGTCGTTATAAATGTATATTTATTTAAATCTTCTGTCTTTAAACTGTCACTCTGATGACAAAACTGTGAAAGTAAAAGCGTTTTTCATGAAGTGTCAATTTCTGATATGGGCAACCGCCCGGGGCTGTATCACATGGCGGGGCCGGCATGAGCTCCATCCCTTCGTCTAACCCTTCTTCCCTCCGTCCAAAGATTTTCTAATTCTCTTAGGTGATTATCATCAATTCCTTCGTTTTAGTTACATTTTCAAAACGGTGACGGAAAAATCTGATGGCTTTTAGGCAGATTATGATTCACACTCCTGACCAAATTTACTTAAAAAAAACAAAAAAACTTTCTGGATCCCAAAGGGGAAATTGAATGTTATTGAAAATAATTTAAGAGGGCAGGAAAGAGCTCCTGTAGCAGTCTGTATTACAACCAATTTGAGCAAGCCTCTGACTTAAGATGTTGTTTTTCTGTGACTCGGTGCAGACACTTTCAACTTTACACACCGAGTACATGGAGTTCTTTTGGTAACACTGAATTGGTAATAGTGGGGTGACTATTGTTAACTGCAAAGTGGTGGGCCGGTCTGTTAGTCAAACGACAGAAGAGGACAGTGGCTGATTTTTAAAAAATCTTTTAGACCATTACTGATGTAGATAAGATCGGAGAATAAGTATCGGTCAATCATTGATCTCCCAAAACTAATGAAATCGGCTGGTCGATAAATTGGGGAACCCTTAACTCAAACATTTGATTTCCCACAAGCAGCAGCAAGACGGAGTGAGTCAGTCAGTGGCTTTTCACATTTTGGACAAAAAAAAGGTTACATATGCATTCATTTGTTGAATGTGGATTCTCTTTTTAGGACTGAATACCGATTAAACTGAATGAAAATATTATTAATTTATTTAAATATGTTATCACTTGAAAAATTGATGGGTAAAATAAAAAAAAGTAAAAAATTATGGATAATTTTTTTTTATTCCAAACTTGTAACTTTAACTTGAATTTTCCCACTGTGGGAACAACACCGTGATATTTTTATTGCATTTCCCCGTTTTTCTTCTTTAACTCGCGCAGCTGGTGTCCATCAGGAGGAAGGGACTTCTCTAACTGATGAGAAGCTCTTCAGAACCCGAGCAGCTCCTCCGTCTTCCTCCCTGAACAGCGAAGGAAGCTAGCAAGCTAGTCCCAACCATCAGCCGCGGTGACAGACAAGATGAGCCGGAATTATTCCAGGGAGAGTCTCTTTTCTGTTATAGCTAACCTTCGAGGTAAAGCATAAAGACCAGAGATGTAACCCGCAGTTATAGCGGCGCCACATCCTCAGCCAAACCCCGTTACCCACTTCTGTTAGCCAGCTAGCTAACAACCCCTGACAGCTAGCATCCCGGTCCAGCATGGGTGTCCAGAACAGCACAGCTCACATTAAAGTACCGGAGCCGCTCTTCCGGCCAGAACGCCCCCTGCACTCCCTGGTTTTCTATTAATATTAGAGCATAAAATCCAACTAGAAGCTCATACGGACCTAAACACCGCATGTATGAATGATTCTGTCCACCCACCTGGCTGACTGTCATGGAAAAATGCCCCTCCACTGTCCAACTGCTTTGAGTCCCTACTTCTACTCACTTCGTCCCCTGACAGCCGCAGTGCTGCCACCTGGTGGTCTATGCATACAAGTACTCACGGAAAAAACAATACTGTTGAGCAAGTGTAAAAAAATGGCTTTACGACTTAACTTTATATTTCTGGTAAAATATAAAGTTATTTTATCAAAAATATAACTTTGATATTACATATTAAATATGTAATATTTATCTGATTTAAATATTACATATTTAAATGTAAATTTAAATGGACAGGTCATTATGTAACTGTTTTCTTTTCACCTTTCAATGCTTAGGAATAATTAGTCCACACAATTCGCAAATTAGTCAGGAATTTATTTCTGTATGAAGCAACCTTTTAGAAAGTATACAAAAATGAGTGGTCAATGAAAACAAAACCCACAGTGAAACGCATCAGGTCTTCCATCAGTGCTCCGTATTCAGCATGTTAGCAGGTCAAAGCAGCAATACATCCACGTTTGAGACACATGAGGTTAGAGGCAGTATTCAGACTTATCGCAGCTTGCCTGCTTGCAAACACAGACAGGCACACACACACACACATATACGAGCACACGTACCAACCATGGTAAAGGGTCCAGCCGAGAGAGGTAGTTCTGCATCAGCAGAACATCAGAATGAGAGGTTTTATGTTGTGAATAATATTAAGGACATCAAGTTGCACAGATTAACAAAAAGCACAGTGGCCAGTTGCCAACACATAGTCAAAATTTCTTATTTGGCTTGATATTCTATACCAAGTAAAGTAATCCTGTTATTTGCTAAGCTGTAGCTGAACTCTGGTTCAGCTGTTTAAAATTAAAAACAATAGGAATAAATAAGTAGCAGTACACCATCTGTACAGCGTAAAACATCTTTGGATTTGTGTCACGCTTAAATATCATTACTTATTAATTTAATTTCCCTTTGGGATCAATAAAGTATTCTTGAATTCAAATTTGTTAGCAGAAAAAATAAACACTTTTCTTAGTCTTCTTTCAGGCAGACACTACAAGAACATATAGTCCGTCATAAGCAGAGTAAAAGAAACTGAGCACAGTGGCACGTCAACATCAACAATGGCAGTAGTTCTCGTCTATTAAGAGAAGTCTAAAGCATATCGAACTTTACAGGCTGGCAGACCCTCCGAAGTACGTGGTGCAAGGAGCTGGCCAATGAAACAAATATGAAATCCTATGAGAAGAAACAAAGCTGGTCAGGAGTCTTCGGTCACATCCACAGCTTTGGAATGCAGCTCGTAAAGAATGGGAGTCAGGATTGCTTTCAGTGTTTTGTACAGTGACTCACTCTTGTCTGAGGCTGGATCAGTCTGGTGAGAATAAAACAAAAGCCTTAGGAGTTTGTGTCTTCAAATGTTGGGGTACACAGTAGGTGCTTTTCCACTCTGACCGGTTAATGTGTGGTTCTACACCGGACAGTGAGTATTATGGTTGGGCTGTCAGCGAACTTTGAGGTTCTCATTCTGATGGACTCAAATAAACCCAGATATTTCATTTGGTCTTATAGAAATTCATTGCTGGCCCAAACACAATGATAAAGACCCAGATCAACCGATTATTTTGCAATGTATATAAATATATGTACATTTTGGCACTTTATTATTGTTCTTAAAAATGCAACCTGTGCTGAAAAGTTACTTGTAAGCTAGTTTTGTCTTATTTCCAGTGTGCTAAGATATTTGCACTAGAAACTCTACCAAAATCAATTGGTAAGTTTTTGCGTTTTTTGCAATGCAGTTGTTCAAATCTAATTGTCTTGATGCCGTAGCTGCCTCGGTCCTGCCAGTCCTACCCATAAAGCAGGTATGAAAATCTGAGAACAGCTGGGCATAGCCGCTCCGGATCTACTAATGGAAAATGAATCTGACCAGAGCGGACCGGGACCGAACCGGTTGGACACGGGCTAGTGGAAAAGCGCCTGGCGTTAGCACTTACCTTGGTGAGCACTTTGATTGTCTTGTTGAGGAAACACGTAAGCACATCTCCAGGCACAGGCAGAAGATGAGCAGCACACTCGAGGATGCACAGCAAAGTGAGCCTATGACCCTGGTGTTGGGAAGGAAGAGGCTGAATTACAGCACGTCAGTCAGACATGGTAACTTGGAAGAAAGCACGCGTTCTCACGCATGAAATATTCTACTGTATAACGAAAATCCTCCACATTACTGTGTAACTAGTTTTTTCATTAATAAAAAAAAAAGTTTTTTTACCGCAAAGTTTGTGAGAAAACGTGTTTGCGGACCCTGAGAATGTTTAAATGAAGCACTTTGCACAATGTTGTGAGCTCCACACAGACGTCCTGACATCGCTACCTTTTCCAGAGAGTTGATGGCAGTCAGTGGGTTTACATTCTTCTCACTGAGGGATTGCACATCATCATAGCTGATGACTGGATCCTTGAGTTGCTCCAGCCATGACCACATCAGGTTGGAGAGGACCACCGGGTCTCTTTCATTACACAGCCTCTCCCAAGCTCCTTCTCTGGAGTTCAGCTCTGTCTGTGCGCAACAACAAACACTGAAGATCAATTTACAGAAACACAACAAGTGGCTATGAAAGAAATGCTGCAGGTTCAGTCTGTCAGACAGTCCTTCAAGACAAATCTGGGTTTAGCTGTTAAAGGCTTCACCGAGCCTGGACTGCCATTTGCAATTGGGCAGAATAAGAAAAGATTTTACCTGCCACATTAAAACCTTGGAGGAGACCTCCTTGTCGGCCAGGTCTGTGGCCAGGGCTTTGGCCACCATCAGACGTCTGTTATCTGGGGATAGCTCAGACTGGAGGCTGATGTGAGGGGCTTCTGGGGCATCGTTTGGGTCAGCTCCTCCATCCACACACTCCACACTGGCTACTAAGCTGCTCTGGAGTGGAAAAGGAGGCAGCGTGGGGTCAAAGTAGGATTTCTTTCCAAGCTCTGACAAATGAGAGCTTAAACTGCGATGCCTCTTATGTAAAACCCACATGCCCGGGTCTTCTTTGGCTCTTGTGTAAGAGACTGTGTCTTGCGTACAGGGGTAACAGCAACCGGACTGGTTGCAGGTCTTAAGGTTGCCGTGAGACAAGCAAAGTCTCGTCTGGCAGGCGATTGGTTTACTAAGATTTTCTACGCAGTCCTGGTACAGTCCATGCTTGTGGAGCAAAGAGTCGCTGAGACTCCGGTTGTTAGACAGAGATCTATGAGGACCTCCTAGGTTCTGTTGTCGCCACAGTGGGTCCAGCTCATTGTCACTGGCGAGCGGTTGATCGCCTGAGGTTCTGCTCAGCTGTGGTAGGGGGCTGAGCATGTCTGGCGAACAAGCCAGGAGAGGAATCCCTTTCCCCATCATCTCCTTCCCCAGCTGCTGAAGGGCCTGCTGGGACACGGTCTTCTCCACCTCGGCGGTGAGGTCGGGCATCTCCAGCCACTCCTCTTCGATCACCACCTGTCTGTTGGCCGAAATGTCCACCAGCAGCCTGCACACCAGCTGAACAATCTTTGGCACGTTCTTCATCTCCCGGGCCTCGTAGCCATGCAGTAGGTGACGCTGCCGGGTAAGGTACTGGGACAGGGTTATGGCACTTGCTTTGGGTTCCACGCATGAAAACACGCTTCGCAGAGGAACCAGGAACTGGGCAAACTCCCTGACACACAGAAGCTGGCCTCTGGTCTGGATGGAGTTGGGTCTTTTGGCTCGTACAAACAGGATGGCTTGATCACCGTTCATCCGGGTGGTGAAAACCAAATAACATGCCAATAACACACCTGAATGAAAGGAAATTCAGACTTTTAGAAGAAAGAGTGAGAATCTCTGCCATTCTGAAGAGGAGGTTGGCATACGAACCTGTTCTTCCGAGACCAGCGTGGCAGTGGACGGCTATTTTTCCTTCTTGAATAGCAAACGACATAACCTTCACCATATCAAGCACTGTTGTCAAAGATGCTACACCATAATCTTTCCATCCAAAGTTGTAGTAATAGACTGAAAGAAAGTCAAACAAATAACGATTGTGTGCCTCATGTGATGTCATGTCATCTGATCACTTTGGCACTACATACATATTCTACTTCTGTTCGTGTCATTTTCGACATCTATTGTTTAAATGTTTTTTCACCCAGGAAAAGATGAACAGTCAATGCTTCAATAAAAGTTAGCGTGTTAGCTGGCAACATCATCCCCATCCCGTACTGCTACTTCATTGGAACAATTACAGAAAATAAATCATCATTCCCACACTTCAGGGGATACAAAAGAGTTTGACCTATACAGTACCTGTTGTTCCATTCCTGGTGCCAATATGTGGAAAACATGGTAGCAGACGGCTGGAATTGGCAGCGTCAAGAGCTACAGAGGTACAAACTTCACGTGGCCTTTAGATTTGCTCAAGAACAGCGCATAGAAGACTTCATGGGGTTTTGGCAATTTCAAAACCCCATTGGTTTTGAAATTTGGCAATTTCAAAAACAATGAAACACCAATTTCCATCCCTATGTACAATATGTTAACATACTCCTTTGAACATTATTTTACATGCTTGGTTGTCAAAGCAGACAGGAAGCGCCCAGCTGGAAGGTACAAAACGGACACACGGTTGGAACGACATTCCCCGTGGCGGAAATGCCAGGTAACGAAATGAGAAAACTGCAAATAGGTGGCTAAATGGTCAGTGCCCTCACCACAATCCAGCTTTAACAGTAAACAACAGGTCTGAACGTGTCTGACGAGTGGATTGTTTTACAGACAGCATGGTCTTTGTTTTCACCAGTGCAGTGCTGCCTGATGTGGAACTCACTTCCTGCCTCCATGAACGTTTCGGGCCGATAGGTAAAGCCGCTCTCCGGCTCCAGTGGGAAGCCGCAGCTGGCATGCTCTCCGGGTCTCTGCAGATTAATAACAGTCTTCACACCACACCTGAGGACAGCATTAAACATGTCAGCAGGGTAAAGGCATGGAAACATAACTAAAGCTAAAAATAAAATTAAAAAAAGCTCCAGAATAAGACAGTACCTTTGAAACTGCTGGATTATGTTATATTTTTCTATAGCTTCGGAGGAAGGCCTTGCCATAGCTAGCAAGTTGTCAGTGATCCTGCAAAGGTCAAATTAGACAATGTGTGAGGAGGAACAAACAGGATGGACCAATCAGCTATGAGCTTAGAAAGACCTGCAGACACACCAAGACGAGTAAAGTCCTTTAATAGCTTGCTCCTCGTCGCTCCAGCGAGACGGGTTCTCGTATTTACAGGCTTTCCCTCCACAGGCCATGGAGCACTGCATGTGACCAGGGATCACGTGTCTCAGTGTTTCCCCCATCTTGGTGTACTTCGCTGTGGGGACTCTTGCATTGGCTGGGAAAGAAATGTCCACAGCGAATAAAGATAAAGCTGGAAGATGCCATGATAATCATTGCATGAAATCAGCAACACAGTGAATCCTCGCTATAACGCGCTTAACCTTTCACGACCTCGCTGATTTTTTTAGTGGATTTTATGCTTTTGTGTTTTTTTAATCAGTGTATTAACATGCGTTGTGTTTTGCGTCCTGATTGGCTGTCAAACAATCTCCTCTGTCACTCCTCACTGTGTACGGCTTGGCAAATTTCCACGTTTGCAAAAACGTCAGCAAGCAGCATAAGATTGAGATCCTCTGATGTTCTCTGATCGAAGATCGCATGTCTGTTTAGAAGAATCTTCTCGCCCAGAAGAAAAACAGAGCGGCAAGAACTACGAACAACTATATTCTTCTCTCGGAAAAAGACACCCGCACCACAGCCGTCAGTAGAAAAAGGCGCCACAGCAGAACAGAGTCAGCACGAAGAATGAACTGTAAAATACGCAATGTGTCCAACCGTTTTGGTTGGTTATTAAAATGATTATTTTACAGTATTTGTAAAAACTGTCATAGTTTTTTGAGAATTTTTTTTTCTTAAACAAATGCTTGGGCCTGAAAACAGGTTTTGATCCTTGGTTTTGTTCGATAGTGCTGTATAATAATTGCAAAAAATTAAGCAATCACCTGAAGACAAACACCTGAAAGTCAGCAGTTTTACCTTTTCATCAAATCTAAAATAAATCCATCAGTTTCTCACATGTAACATGTGAGAAACTTGTTACATGTGAGGGGTTTTATTTACAAGAGGAAACAAGATGCGTCACATTTCTGAGTTACACAGAGATCAAGCCTGAAAGTGAGAGCAAACCTGTAAAGAATCTCCAATTCAACCGGATACAGAGGCGTGACTGCAGGTTTATAGTCCTGCCTGGAGCTAAAGCAGCAGAGTGTGCATGTGCTGTTGATTGTGCTGCAGGGTTTTCCCTACCTGCCTCCATCTCTGCGCCGACCTCCTCTGCACGGGGAGCCCTGGCGGAGTGGGGCAGGTCGCTCAGTATGCTGACACCTGCTGCCATGGCTGGGGCTGAAACGCGAGAACAAACGTTGTGTCAGCAGGTGGAAAAACACAAAACGGAACAGCCAAGCAGCAAAGCGGCAGCCTGTGCCAATTACGCAGGCGGTTACTGGGCGTTCGCACATCGGAGCCGGGATCGGCGTAAGCAACGTTGCCTGGCAGGACACCTCAGGGGAGAGGGGCAGAGACGCATGTCAGTCGGACCACAGAAGCACAGGGAGCAGCTGGGCGAGGCATCACCACCGCTGGGAGCAGCTGAAGCACCGACAAGTGTTACCATGGAATGCATCGTCTACCTGCCTCTATGTTTGCTCTGAGATCTCATGTCCTGATGTTTGCACCTGTAGCAAAGCACAGGCATGAGATCTCTCTCGGTTGTAGCCTCCCCTTCACTGATTTTCAGCTCCAGCGTGACAATGGGAATCGATCCTCCTTTACAAGGCTGATGGCGCTCTAATCAATTATTCAGTTGAACACATCCACTTGCTGTAGCACTGCTGCAAGCAGGACTTCTGCGCTCACACTACAGATTCATCAACTCCAGTAGGAAAGGTTTGGTCAGGACTTGGTCTTTAGACTTCGGTTTGGCTTGAGGGAACAGATGTTTCGTACGATGCTGAGAAACTCCAATCAGGGCTCTGCATGTTCAGTGTTGCATGAGTGAAAGTCAGCACCTGTCGGATCCGGTGATCCGTTAAGGATGGAGCTGGACTGTTGGATCTTTGTCCTCGAAGGCCGGTGTTCTGCAGGTTTTAGAAGCATCTGTGCTCCAGAATACCCGAGTTGTGTAAGGAGGTCATTAGCAAGACTCTGGAGAACTTCGCTGCAAACTGAGGAAGTAGTTCAGTCATTCGGTTGGCGTGTGTTGAACCACGAGGAAAAACCTGCAGGACAGGCCTGGATTTGACGACTCCTGTCCTAGAAAAATGGCTGTCCAACTAAACTAACAGCACTGCAAAAACACAAAGTCTTACCAAGTGTTTCTAATCTACTTTTTAGTACAAACAGGGTAGGAGTTCTTCCTGCAATTGGTGGGTTGCCAGTTGGATTCCCACCTCTGTCGTTGTACCCTTGGGCAAGACACTTCACCACCTTGTCTGTTGCTGGCAGACACGTCTCCCATGGAGGGCATTTTTACCCAGTCTCTTATTCTTATTATTGAATCACGACCTCTAACCTTAACTAAAAGCTTAGATGTTGTTCAAATACACTGAAAGACCTATTTCAGTATATTTGGGCTTTATCAATTCACGTAGACTGTGGTATTTTTGATTAGGCTCATTACCCACGTGAATGCACTTGGATAAAAACTCAACCAGCTATGCGACTAATAATCTGAGTGGCTCTACTGACAACTGAGGTCGAATAATGAATTTAAGACGACGTCAGTCGGCAGCAGAGATCAAAGTAAAGCCTAGAATAAACATCATCAAACCCAGTTCTGCTCCGGTTCTAACAAGTGATATTTAGAAGACTAAGATTGCTACAGAAATATATGTATAGATGTTAGCAAGGTAGACTGAATTTTTTTGTTTGTTTGCTGCTTTAACCATTTATATTGCAAAGAGGTGATGGAGCTACCTTTACCAACCTCAGATCCAGCTGCCATTGCATCACTACTTGTGCCCAGTTATGCTCCCTAACTCTATAAATAATAAACCATGTAAAGTTAGAGCTGTGGAGGGGTTTTTTCCGCTTTTTTTTTTCTTTCAGGATGTAATCCACACTTCCCCTTAAAAGCTGATATGGCACTGAGGGCTGATCTAAGACTGTCTGAAGTGTTTCCGACGGTTCGTAAAGGTCCTGACATCACCTGGCACTGTTCACTTGGAGCTCCTGATGACAAGCGAGCCGTTCTTCCTGACAAATGTGACGCAGATTAAAAATCGCCGAACTTAGTCAATACAGCAACAACAATGAATTTCTACAGTACTGTTAATAGGGGACATGCCAAACAGGGCGCTGCTCACATTCATTGCTACTCCATACCTCAGGTCCTTTAGAAGGACTTAGGAGAGATGGTGCAAAAGCTGAGAGCTTCCTGCCATGCTCCTAATGAGTGTGGCATGTTAGAGTAATTTCCTGTGAGTGCTGCGAAAGAAATATGCCCTACGAGATGATGTTTCTCTCACCATGTTTAATTTACACCAACGTGTCTGGAGGGGACCTGGTCAGACAACAGAAGACTTGGGCAGAGGAAAGAGTCTGCACAACGACCTGAAACATTTGGCGATTGAATCATACTTTATCTGGAAGACACACACAGGGTCCTCTGTTATTAAAATTCCTCGAGGAAAATGTACCTGCCTCGAACTCAGCCAGCATACCTAGGTGGGCCCCATATCGGGAAACACGTAAGGGCTCCGCACGTAGGGCTCCACATGCAGGCGGTGGAACAACATGGGCAAACCCAAAAAAATTACTAAAATATTCGTTTACAACAGCCCTAAATTGATGTGACCCTATTTCAAAGTCAGAGCAACTGCTGCATATTAGAGCACTTCAGGTTGTCTTTGCTGACGACCTTCATGGAGATACTGTGTTTGTGTCCAGGTTCTATTGGGGGGCCAGCAGTACAACCTGGACCTCTGGAACACCCCACAGACCTCACAGGTAGATCTCCTCCGAGCCACGCTGCATTGATGCAGAAGTTTATAGAAAACAAGCCCGGACTGAGAGCAGATACCGGATCTTTTGGGGTTTTCATGAGCTACAATCCTCAAAAGCAACAGAAATGAATCTTTGAAATAGATCGCTCTGTTTGTAAATAATGCTTAGAATACGAATTTCACTCTTTGAACTCAACTACTGAAATAAATGAACTCGGGAGTCAGCAGGACATGCAGTGCGGCTCAGAGGAACCCGCTGATGAGCGTCCTGGACTGTCACCGACTCGAACACCGTGGAACCTGCAGTAAACCACTCCGGACCCTCGGTGCTGCTTTTACCAGCTCCTAACAACATCGTGCAATGACACTACAGATAACTGACCCTCAGTCTTCACTCTATGGCCCTTTTTGAACACATCTTCATGACAGTGCAGCAGCAGCTCCGTTTGTGTCCTGGTGCTGATGCTGCAAGCTGAAGACTTAGCGTTAGCTAATTAGCTTACTGTTCTTTAAAAGCCCAGGCTCGGGCTAACCAAGGGGATACTAAGAAGGAAAAAAAGGCCAGAATTACCGTTTTCCTGTCGTCCTTGAACGGGGGGGACAGTCTCGTCATCTCCCCGAAGCCGCCGGTATGTTAACGCTGGCAGGTTGTAAAGCGCTCCGTCCTTGCGGCCACATCATTTGGTCAGCTAGCTAACTAGCCTACCTAGCAACCTGACGGGGATAACGGTCCAGAGGCACCACGTGACCTCGGTCTCAGCTCAGCAGTTTATTGACTGGGAACCACGTCTGCTTGACTGTTTCCATCACAGCGCACAGATAATGTGAGCTTTCGTTTCATAATTATTTTTATGCAGTGATAGTCAAAGAAAACTGAATGCATCAGGACAAAATATTAATTATCTCATCTCTTTTTTGGCATCTACCTGTCTATCTGAAATAATTTTGGAGCAATCACTTCAAGTGATCATTTTTAATACACCTTGATCAGACTCTCGGATAATTGAGAAGAAATGTGACCCATTCTGCTTTACCACATTGGTTCAGTGGTTGTGGGAAAAAAGTGATTACCAAACATTATTAGATATGAAGCCATTCAATCAGGTAATTTGTCTGTTGATGTCATCTGTCTATAATGGATTTCCTTTTCACAATGTGAGACCTGTAATTTATTATAGGCGGTACTAACCATTAACCTCTGTCATTTTGTCTCATCTTCTTTATTTTGTATAAGGAATTTCTGACTCAGATTATTTGGGACAAATGGTCCAGTGATAATCTGTGGTATTATTGCTGGTATTCCAGATCTTGTCAAGGAAATCTACTCTGCATACCTCAGAGTCTTGTCAAAAAAAAAAAAAGCAACATCCAAACTGCTTCCAGTAACAAAGCTGTCATTGCTGATCTCATAAATTGCTTTTTTCTGAGATGGAAATCTTAATCCAGAAAAGCTCGAATTTAAATAATGGTGACAAACGTTGCCTTCAGGATCACTTCCATGCCAGGTATGCCAGAAGAAATGCTTTTAAGATTTAAGATATTTGATGTCTTCTGTTGTTGTTTTATGTGTCTGACAATTATGCCAGTTACATTTAGTCATTATGCATGGCTGCCATGGCCGGTAGTGCATCATCTATTTTAGACTAGCATCAATCATAGCCCACTGGAGAGAAAATAACACTTTAATAACACAGCAGACCTGAGCATCACCGCTGACCCAGCAAGTAGCAGATCCTTTACTGCCACCTTGTGGACGGTTCCACCCACTACCAGTCATTGACGTCCAGAAAACAGGATGTGGTTGTGATAATATTTTATAAAAGAATTGTAAACGTCTTGGCAATTATATTAACGATGCCCTGTTTATATTGCAACTCTCCCAAATGTCAGCATCTAAAAATATTTTCTGCACCTGAAATGTACACCCAGCATCGTCTACACCTGCTGTCATGTTGCTAAGTGACATACAGGGAAGAATAATGAATTCGAATTTATGTGATGTAATTGTGTAAAGTGATAAAATGCCTAATAATTTATTGATTAAGCATTCAATACTATGATGAATTTCTTTTATTCAGATGATCATGTTATCTGAATAATCTCTTAGTCTAATGCCTCACTTTTTAAAATGTATCATACATCCATTGTGAAAGGTAAGCTGATTGATTCAGCTTAAAGAATGTGGTGCATCATTATGTGGATGCATTTAATAACTTAAATATTAGTTTTTGTGACTATTACTAATTTAATACCGAGAAGTAGTTTTGATTGAGTGACCATCAATTTTCCATCAATTTTTGGATTTGCAGTGTACAAAAAAAACACCCAAAAAAATAATGGGCTGTAAAAAAAATATCATTATATCATAATCCACGGGAAAAATGTTTGGAAGTAAGATTGAATGTGCAGAGTCAGATAATTTGAGGAAATTGCGAATACTAATAAAACAAAACCCTTAAAATCAACAGAACTGAAACTGTTTACCTTAACGGAATGTGAACTAAAAGCTGAAATTATACTAAAACGTTTGGACAGTGCTGAATTTAGGACTTTGCTGTATAAGTAAATATACAGAAATACAAATTTATTTCATTTAAAAAATAACTTTCTGGAACGCCGTAATATTTCTCAAAATCACCTAAAAGTTCATTATGCATGATGATAACTAGCATTTCTGAAACAAATGCAGCACTTGATTTTTTTGAGTCTTGTCTTAAAAACTTAGAAAATCATCCAGACTAGTGTGAAAATCTTTGTTGCTGTTTACTTCGCAGACTACATCCCCAGGGATAATGTTGTTATCCTTGGAGGAACCACCAGAGGGAGACATATTTCAGAGTAGACAGAGCTTACACTAGTACAAAGTAAAAAGATTTTTTACTCTTACAATATTATCATTGTTTCAAGTTCCAACGACGTTTTCAATCAGATTTGTGCTGCAATCAGATGTCACAACAGCACATTTTTATCAGTGACCGACCAAAATATTTTAAATGAAATTTGCAAGAAAAATCGTCAACTTCTACGAGATTTCTTACTTCATCATTGATTTCTTAGGTGGTCTTTATCCTTTATTCTTCAATGTTCTAGTCTTCTAAAGTGATGTAGTTAGTGTTTTTTTTTCTCTTTTGCTTGTAGAATCCTTGATACAACTTTAAGAGTGTGGAGTGAGTTTTCTCAATCTAAAGTAGCTAATCTGATTTTCAAATTCAAGTAAGTTACAAGTCTTACAGAGACTTTAGGGCAGTGATCCAAGAGGGATTCTAAAACCTGCTGAGGTACTCGGGCTATAAGGTAAAAAACATAATAAATTAGAGCTTATTTTTAACATCAGTCTGACTGTTGCACCGCAAGAAATAGACCAACTCATTGATGACAAACACTTTTCATATATAATTTTTTCCTTTTAGGACAAACTTCTCTGCTCTCAGCCTGCTCTCCACCATCGCCATCATCAGGCTAAAAGTTCCATTGTTAGAGTTGCTTCAAGTGTCCTTGATCCCAGTCCTCATTTACCTCTATTTTGAATAAGTCCACGCAGGACAAGTATGCCTTTGCATGGAGGTTTAGCTGCGACAAAAGGCAGAAAGCTGCAAGGGCAAACCCCGGACGGGAGAGAGAGAAGGAGGGTGGAGCCACGACGGAACTCTTAACACCAAAAGGCTTATTCCCGATCTCACTACCAAGGTGCCGGGCTGCGCGGTCCGCAGGAACAACCCCCAGCAGGCCATGCACAGGTCCCGGCTCAGGCCAGTTGATCGCAATCGGCTGTAAGAGTCCTCCGCAAAAAGAGAAAAAAAAACCCCATCTGGGGGTGAAAAAAAAGCAGATTAAATCTCCATCAGAGGACTTTGGAGACTTTAAGCTGCCTGTCTTTGGCATCTCCGAGCTGCAGACTCGATGCTGAGGAGAAAAAAATGACTTGTGACTCGGGCCTCTGAGGGAGCGATCATCCGTGTCCGCGTTTTCTTTTTCTTTTTTTTTTTTTTTAGTGTCGACAGGCACGGGCCGAAGCATGCAGCACCCGCTGGACATGGGCGCGCACTACTACCCGCCCGACGTCCAGCCGGACCACAGGACTCACCGCTACAGGAGTTTCATGATAGAGGAAATTCTGACGGATCACCCGGAGCACAAGACGTCGGCGCCGGCCGGAGAACTGCTCAAGTTCGGGGTGCAGGCTCTTCTGTCCGCCCGGCCGTTTCACAGTCAGCTGGGTGAGATGGAGAACACGGTGGAGCACAGGCTCTGCTTTACACCCACTAGACTGGTTTAGAAAGAAAGAAAGACAGAAAGAAAGAAAGAAAAACTCAGACCTGTAAATTTTTAAATCAATGCATCAAAATTTTATCCTTTATCAGCAACTAGAAGAGATGTTGTCCCCCGTATTGTTTTAGCTTAATCCCGTGTGATGTTATTCGGAACGAAATTTGAATTGTTGTCTTTAATCCCGCTTCTTAATCTGTCAAATCAATATGTAAAAGTTGAGTAAAAAGAAAAAAAAGTTGAGATTTCCAAAAAGTAATTCAATAAAAAAAAAAATAAAAATAAAATATATATATATATAAATTCAAACTGTTTTAATGAGTAAAATGCAAATGTTGCTAATTATTATTTTTCAGGTTTTGTAAAATTGTGATTGTCTAAAATATCTTTCAGAGTGGCGACTTATTTAGTTCGACGGTCACGTATTCTGGTTATCATTGTGAAAACAGTTCAGCTTTTTCAAAGAAACAATATTAAATTCCTCGGTGCTTATTTATATTAATTACTCCAATATTTAGTCGGAGCAATGTGACCACAGCTTGAGTTTTTAGCTAGGTTTTTATCTCTTATTTTCCAGCTAACGTTTCCGCTCCAGCTGTGAGCGCGTGCACTGCGCAGGATAATCGAGGCTCGCGGTTATTCTGAGCGACTTCGTTAATCTGTGCTTTTTTGTTTTCTGAAAAACACCAAAGCGATGAAAAATGAAAGCAGGTTTTGATATCCGCCTTGTTTCTGAGGCTCTGCATTTCCTTCACGTCTCTGATAGACTCACTTAGAAGCGGATTAATAAGGTTAAATAGTCATTTCTCTGTCAGTAAGACATAAAATACCGTTTAAACGTTAGAGGCGGTGAGTGTTAGCTAAGAAGGGGCCACGGTTTGTTGAGTTCCACCTTCGAGGGCAGGTCATTGTAAAACTCTCCTGTTAACCTAAAGTTTACCTTCAAGAAGCTGCTTGTTAAACTCGACCTCAATGTTTCCTTTCCCACGCCGCCGCAGTGCTCAAAGCCGACCAGGCGAGCCTCCTCAAGTTCCCCTTGTCCCCGCTGTCCTGCACGCTGGGCTCCGCGCTCGGCTCCCCGCTTCTGTCCGCCGCTCCGGGCCTGCAGGTCGGACCCGCCAGCCACCACCTGCCGCTTGACCTGCACCTGCGCGGGAAGCTGGAGCACGGAGTCGACGGCGGCGGGAAGAGCAAGAAGGGCCGCCGGAGTCGCACCGTGTTCACCGAATTGCAGCTAATGGGCCTGGAGAAGCGCTTCGAGAAGCAGAAGTACCTCTCCACCCCGGACAGGTGCGTCCATTCCTGGGCTTTCACCCGGAGCCGGTATAGGTTTCAGCTCGGATTTTGTGGTTCATATTCACCTTCATGTCGGGAACTAGAGGCAGAGAGAACGTTCTCTTAATCAGACCTCCTCACTTTCAGCTTGAAATAAATTAGGGAACAAACCAGTCCAGTAGTTCTTGATTCTAAATTGGACATAGCTGTAAACATGGCGGCTGGAGCGGCGTTGTTTTACCTTTACTGTTTTTCAACTCGCCCAAATGTTTTTGCTGTAAAAAAAAAAAGAGCGAGCGAGAGAGAAAATAAGCGTCAAACATTAGGTGAAAATTTTATTTAATAAATCAACTTGAATATGACAAATGACTTATTTTGACCTCGCCTTGCGCAAATTGATATTATTCAGGGTTTGCATGTTTTCATCAGTAATTCACTAGAAAAATGAAGCGTGACTCGGTTCGGGCTCAAGATCCGGTTCCTTGATTCATTCCCACGTTTTGGTTCGTGTCCAGGCTGGTCACCTTGACCATGAAACAGACAAACATCGTCTTAAAAAAAGTTAAAGACAAGTACTTATTATGGACATGTAATAAAAAAAACCAGAACTTTGTAAAGTAACAGATTTTTCCTAGATGTTATGTTATTGTAAACAAACTTATTTTGACAGATTTGCACCAAACAGGCCAGTTTTTACCCAGACACACAGTGTCTGTAACATAACGTCTTGCGTTCTCATTTCTTTCTGCTCTCTTCAGTTCGATTCAATCTGGATTTGTTTCTGTTTCATGTCATTTTCCATTTAGAAGCACAGACAAAACAGTTCGAGGGGGGAACGTTACGTTGCTCATACCTTCGATTGGTTGAACTGAACTCTGTTGCCTTCAGATACTCAGACCTTCATGTCCTGCAGCAGTTGGTTAGGCTTGATTTGTGACATAGGAACAATGTTTGACTTCATGTGCGGTTTTTAAATTGCAAAACGTAAACTCCTAAAACGAACAAGGCAAAAGAAAACACAAAGGCCTTGGCGTTTGAGCCACTGCACGTTTTTACACGGAATCTGCAGGTCTAGCATTTAGAAACACAGGAAAAACTCTTAAAATATTCACGTCATCACTTGATTTCTAAAGCACATGTTGTACTAATAGTTTAAATACTGAATACTGAAATGCGTCTGTGTGTGCTTTGTTGCTTGCAGAATAGATTTGGCCGAGTCTTTGGGGCTCAGTCAGCTGCAAGTGAAAACCTGGTACCAGAACAGGAGGATGAAATGGAAGAAAATTGTAAGTTGTGCCCCGATGATAATGATGATGATCATAATGATGGTGATAATGATGATATTGCTGCTATGTATTGCTGACCACAGGAATCTGTTTCACCTTGAAATTTCACATTCTGATATCGGTGGTAGCAGCAGCTGTGTGGTTTTTGTGGTTGGGAAACACCAGAGAACTGAGAATTATTTTTTTTGGGAGGGGGGAGAAAAATGCAAATATCTTAGTATTCTTGATATGAGACCAAAATAACATACTAGTCACTTTTCAGCAAGATTCAGAGGCTTGATTAAAGTCAATAATTCTGTAATATTGACTAAAAGTCCTAGTTCCACTGGCTGATTAATTCACCGGGAAAAATGTCTCGTTATAAGTTTAATAATTTGCTAATGGAGCTAATACTTTTTAAAAAATCAATATTAAGGAATTATTTACTTAAAAAAAGCTTCTATATCTTGCTGAAGATTTACTTAAAAGTTAGTTATTCTTATTTCAAGTGTACTAAGATATTTGCACTAAAAAAACTACACCAGAAATGCTTGGTAAGATGTTGTGTTCGATCGTTTGCGTCGACACGGACCTGATTTTTCTTTTTTTCCCCGTTCTGCAGGTCCTGCAGGGAGGAGGGCTGGAGTCCCCCACCAAGCCAAAGGGCCGACCGAAGAAGAACTCCATCCCCAGCAGCGAGCAGCTCTCTGAGCAGGAGCGATCTACTGCCGACGTCGACCATCAGTCCGAGGGGTCAAGCTCTCACTTGGAGAACACGCAGGAAGAGTGAAGTAATTCAGCCGGACTCGTGGAACCGCTGGGACGCTCAGCGCTCCGTCAGGAGAATGCTTCCAAGAGACCTGATATGCACCAGGAAGCAGCCGTGTGTTGTTTTCTTTTTGGTTTTTTTGCTGCGTTCCCTCATGATGAACTTGCTGCTGTTCAGGAAGGAACTCAAACCTTTGCAGTAGGTCTGTTTTTGCCTTCTAAGGACCCACTTTTACTCGTCTGTTTCGCATTCCCATTTTATGTAACTGCTATGTTTAATTATTAAATATATTTTCAGTACCGCTTTCCTCCCGTCATTCCAAACAACGTGCGTGTGCTACGAGGAGGTCGCGTGACTGGAGTCCAGCCAGCAGTCGGGTTTACGCGGACCAGAAAACGTCAGATGCCCTCAGACGTGGAAATGAGAATCACGCGTCATTTTACTTTGACAGGAAAATGTTGAAACTAGCCGACCAATCCCGGCAGAATCCTAAATCACTCAGCAGAAAAGCAAGCAGGCAACTGAATGAGCACTGTTCTACATGCTGCGCTGGATGTATTTGAATAAGCTGTGAATAGGAGAGATTGTGGTCGAGGGTCTGAAGGAAACAAATAGAGGGTTCAGTTAGACTAATAGGTCATTAAAAAAAAAAAGTTGATTTTTTTTTTTGGAGTTGGAGCAGTGAGTTTTCATGTTACCAGATTTTTCAGACTTTTCTGAAATATTTTTTCTTTATTGGCCTAAGAAACTGGAAAAAAAAACCCGTAAGACTCAAAACTGAAGCTGTCACTTGTTTTAATATTTAAAAAAAACAAACATTGTTTTTACAGAGTTGATAATTAAAGTTAGATGTTATGTATTGGATATTATAAATATAATTAAGAATACATTCCAAATTTTTTTCAGTAAAAAAAAATAATTCCACACATATGATGTTTTCCACACTATGAAACAATGTCTCTAATTTGCGGTAAAATACCGCGATTTTTTTTTTAACCGTATTTATAAGGTAAAATTAGCAACCACAGGGTATTTTACCGTAAATCGTAAATTACAGACGATTTTTTCCTTTTCTTTATTTCTGCTGACAAAATGTGAAACAGTTCATTAGGATCAGATACACAAAGTAATACAAGATTATACACTTGGTTGATAGGAAGAAACAAATTACTGCAGAAATAATGATAGGTATGTTAAACATCTGCTTCAAAGCTATGTGTAAAAGATTATTTTAATCAGACAAACAAGCCTCTTCGGAAGGCAAATGAAAAGAAAAACATCTCAAATTTAATCCAATCCGCTTTCTTAACGTGATGCTAAACTCTTAACTCTCTGCATGTTGTTATGGTGACAGCTCTACAGCTAGAATCTGCTGGATCCAGATGAGCTTCATTTCAATTCTAATTGTAGAAGAAGGAAAACGTCATCATAATCTCACTGCGCCCAGTTTGCGGCTCAAACTGGACCATAAGGCTGAGAGTGGGCCCCCACTCCGCAGGGCGGAGCCCAACTGTTACCCAACCAAGAAAACGGATATTATTTGACAATAATGTTATGTTATGTGCAGCATAATCATATCAAAAATAATGCGCCAAAAAAATAAAATAAATAAATAACAGAAAAAGGCTGATATCAGCTTCAACAAGTCTTGTGTCTCATCAACAAAACGCTGCCGGCTGCTCCGAATCATCCACACAACTAAATGAAAGGTTAAATAATTTATTATTGAATATTTTTTTTTTTTTGTTGCAAAGTTTATTTTCCCTCAGAATTCCTCTTCACAATAAATGACATTTTCACGGCGCTCAGAGACGCTTTACGTGAAATCAGTCATTTCCACTCGCGCGCACGTTCACACGGTCATTGTCTCATTCCGTAACATATTGGCATCAACAAACTTTAGCCTGGTCTAAGTCATGCGTTAAACCGCTACGTCAACACCTCGCCGAGTCAAAAAGCATAAAATTATAGTTCAAACTGAATATCATGTCTGGGAATAAATCCTGAAGTCCTGGAAGCAGCAGCCACTGCTTTCTAAAGTTAATGATTTTTTTTTTTTACTGTAGACTGACCGCTTCGACGCTTCATTTTGTTTCATTAGCAATGTTTCAATTCGTTCTAATTTATTAGCCTGGAAAAATACTTTTACCTCTCCCGCCCCCCCAAAAAACGCAATGTGTTGATTTATTTTTTTTATGTCATATTCTAAAAAAAAAAAAAAAAAAAAAAAATGGTTGCAACAGTTTATACTATAAATTTTGTAGCATATATTTTGAGAGAGAACAACCTGCTTGGGATTTTTCTACCACATCAAAACAAACCCTGCATGTCCGCTGGGAGCTCAGCCCTCAGTTTGGACCCACTGGGCCTGTCGCCTCGTTCCACACAGACTTGCAGCCTCTGCGCTTTTCCTTACGTGACATTTAATGGGCGCTCAAGTCAGCCTCACTGGGAGAAAGCTACATTCAGGTTTCCGTCAGTCAATAACGCGCATGCAGCGAATTGCCTGTCATCAGCCGGTCGGTTTATTTTAATAAGCATTTAGCGCACAAGATGAAGAACAAATATGACTGTTTGTTTGAACTGATGATGAAATCGGTGGATTAGATGATGAAGATCTGGCTCGGTCGCAATTTTCAACACCGCTCGACTCGGCTTTATTTAAACTGCGGTTGTCAAACATTATAACAACAATAAGAAATATGAGCGGCGCTGCAGTGATAAAAGTTAAACACGGAATAACAAATAATAATTGGGATGCTGAAAATATGGCAGCGCGTGTTTAACCGGCTGGTAACTGAGGAGTTACACGAAGCAGGTATGGGATTATAATACGTTCAAAAATTTTGAACACTACAATGTTTTTGTAAAATAAAAAAAATAAAAAAAAAGGAAGAAGTTGTACTTTGTCTTCTCTGTAACTGTGTCACATTTAGAATGGCTGGGCGGAAGCATGCTGAGTGTTGGATTAGCGGGACGCCGAGGCCCCGTTTCAGAAAGCAGGATAAGTCAAAAATCCTGGGTAAGTTCTGGGGATAACTATGAGCATATCCTCGCTTTTCGGTTTCAGGAAGCCAGACAGCTGTTGCTCTGAATCCACTTTCTACCGCCAACTCACTCCGTGAAGCAGCCCTGCTCCGTAGCAGGATTGTTTGAACAAAGGCTGAGTTTGTCCCACTTTTTAGCACAAATATAAGAGTCAGAAATTGCGTGTCCTTTTTGTGGTGGGAGCCTGTAGACGTCGGAGAGCAGATACGCTGTTTTATTTCTGCATCGGTGTGTTTTCGTCACAGTCAATTGATCCCAATGACATTTCAGGCCGCACATCGCTCACGTGACTCTTTGTGCTGAACTTCGCTTTAATGCTAGCTAACTGGGATCTTGACAGAAATGTTACCGTAGCAACCAAACTGTTAATTCGCAGCAGAGGTCACATCTGAGAGAGGTCTAATTTAAGAAATGTGTGTGAGTCTCCCAGTGAGCAGGGTGGTGTGTGTTTCCACCTGTCACACACACACTGGGGTTCAATCCCCGGCAGGTCCGCTCCATCAAATAGAATCTTTTTCTCTTTTATGCCATCGGTATCAAGCACAAGTAGCTTAGCTTTAGACACATTTTATTTTAAAACGGAGCTTTTTAAGACAAGAGCCCTCCCACTGTCGGATTGTATCGTTGTAACTTGAGCATTTATAAGTAGCTCGCTCTCCCTGTTAGTTTAAAAAAAAAAAACAAACAAACAAAATGTAGTCAGTATTATATATTATATATTAAGTCAAGCAGAATATATTTTAGGGTGTCCAAAGTACAGTAGATATTGATATTTTGTTCAGACAGGTAAAATTATCCTCCTTTTTTGAACGTTAAATAAGTGTAGCGTCAAGAATATTACTAATTCTCTGCTAAGTCACTCTCACGCGAAGCTAACTCTAGCTAGTTTGTAGCAACAACACTATAGCTGTTTTTTTTTAAATGTTTTGATGTTATTCTCCTTATGACGTCATTAAATGTCCTCATTCCATTGGCTCCCGCTTAACTCCAGAGTATCTTGACTCAAACTGGAGTTTGCAGTTGATATCCCCCGTTCTGTAATGGAAAAACCCTGAGCACCACAGGGCTGGGTAAGTTAATTCAGAGTATCTGCCTTCTACTCAGGGCTTGTTAACCCTGCTTTCTGGACCAGGGTCTGGGTCACGGTGGGGCAAACACCAGCGCTGGGTCCTGTAAACAACAGTAAAGCTATGTATATATATATATATAGTAAATAAATAAATAAAATGTTTTATATATATATATATAACATATATATAACACAATTTTGTGTTGACATTTTAATTATTACAAATAACATTTTAATTATTGTGGGTTTTTCTTCCAGTTTGACTTTTAATTGCGCAAAAAAATGATCTTACAATACCTTGGCATGTCAGCGTCATGAGGCGCTTTAGTAAGAGGTTTTGAAGATGTAAGCTGAGTATGACGATATCATGATGGATAAATTCAGTCATACAGCATCAGCCACATGTGTCCACAAAAACTGTAAAGTTTGAATTAAGACCATTTTTCTTCTGCACGGTCACACTTAAGAAACGTCTTTTTATTTATAAACTGCTTCTTAAAAAATGTTGTCTCAATGAAATACAAAAATGCATACATTTTATAAATACAGAGTCCATTCAGTCCAATCACTCAGACAGATTCAAAATTAATTACGGTACATACATTCTAATTTTATCCTAAGTAATTACATCAGTAAAACATCTGTAATGCATTCTATATTTTTCCATTTTTTAAAAAAATTAAACTTAATCAGTTATGTAATTTAATAGTCTTACATTCTATTATGAAGCACCAACAGTAAATCAAGGATATGATTTACTGTCAAAATTGTTAACAAAAGTGCTAACCGCTCCAAACCAGAGTTTTCTCATATTGACCTAATATAATCTATCATGTATTTAAAAAAAGGTTAACCTAACGCCTGTGTTTATGACAGATTAGCATTAAAATGCAGAATAAATGGGGATAAAAGGATCATAATTCACACTATTGAGCTCAGCATTACCAGTGGAAGGATGAAGGAACTTTATGAGGCCCGAAATTTTTTTTTATTTCCTGTTAAGCAATTGTTCTTGTTTTTATTTTTAATCAGCATTTTAGGGTTCTGGTTTTTATTTTTGTTTTATTGATTACATCACTTTTGAGATGAACAATTAAATGTAAAGTGCATTATTAATAAAATTTATTATTATTATTATTAATTTATTGATTTTCACAGACAACTCAATAGTCAGGATAAAACCCAGATTTCAAATGTTCATTTCCAAACATGTAATATGCCTTTTATTTTTTATTCACTGGACATTTTCCTTTCTTCTGTATTCCTGAAGAAGTGTTCTGAGTGTCAGGTAGAATCCAAGGCTGATACCTCTAACCCTTCACGACACATGCGCACACACACACCCCCGCGTTTGTTTGTAATACCTTGTGGGGACCATTTTCCTGTCACATACGACATTGTAGGGACCCACTCTCCTTGTGGGGACCGAAACCTGGTCCCCACAAGGAGAAACACTGTTTTTGGGTCAGGGGCTAGATTTAGGACTAAGGTGTGAATTGAGTTTTGGTTACGGTTAGGGTTTGGTATGTAATGGATAGGCTTAGGTGTAGAAATGAATGGAAGTCAATGGAAAGGCCCCACAAAAATAGCCACGCAAACAAGTGTGTGGGTGTGCACTTACACACACGCACACACACAAAACAGTACACACTCCACTGCCAGCATCTTCATCTAAGAGAGTGCCTAATCAGTCATTGTCTAAAGGATATCAAATTTCTGTCAAGCCTTAATGATATTCACCTAAATGACAGGCTAAGCTAAACAACAGAGCTCAAGCATGCTGAACGAAAAGAAAAACAGGAGCAGATTTAAGACGTGCTACACGGTGAGCCAAGCAGGCGCGGCAGGCGGGATGATACAAGTCCGATCCACGAGGCAGTCCCTTCTCCAGGGCTTTGGACGTGGCAGACAGTCGGACAGCAATGGCTTCCGACATAAATTACAATCAAGAGGAAGCGTCAGCAGCCAGGAATCTGCAGATTTGGGACAATCATACAATTTAATCATTAGGTGGGGCCTTTGTGGTGGTCTTGATAGTGCGTCGGTGTGAGCATTGGGACGCTGACCATAATTTTTAAATAGCGGGTGTTTATTGAGTCAAAAGGTCCATGCTTAGACACAGCCCAGGCCTGGGCGGTCAGGGGTTTTTGGGGGGAGACGGAGCAGAGGGGTTACGGGGTGTCAAGCCACTTCTCCAACTGCACACAGGAGGATTTTTTTCCACCATTAAAGAGCCCCTGATTAATTTAGCACATGTGCCAAAACTGCACATGCGGCGCATGATCCCAATTAGCCTGAAACCCAACTCTGTGCAGGCCCAGCTCCACATTAGGCCTGCCATTCTTCTTAGTGTGCTCAGTGACAACAGACCTACTACACATAAGGCCCGCACACATATTCATATATTACTATGTGTATGACTGATACTGATAATAATCAGATGACATGCCACTGTTCCGTGTGACATTGATGGACCGGTGTGTGACAGCACACAGAGTCTCCAAGTTAGTTTTACTGTGGTTTCAAATAGAAATCGAAAACAAACAAAAAAAACAATGCAATGAAACAACAAATTTACAACAACCTTCCAGTTGAAAAGCTGTTTCTATAAACCACATTATATGGTGAGAAAATTGTTCATCCTTGTGAAGAATACTGACAACAGCAATAGTCTTTACTGTTCCTGATGTAGGGAACTTCTGGAAATTCAGCTAATTGCAAATAGGCAGGGAACACGTGGCTACATGTTTTTCTTTTACCCTCAGTTCTCATTGGTAATAGATATGAAACATGCCTGACTTCACAACAAATCAAACTGCTTAAAAGTAGACAGAAAACTGTGTGAATGAATGTATTTCAGATAGCCAAAGACGGCCATGTTTGGTGATGGCAGCTGCATTGTTGCGTCTCTTTGATGAACAGCAGAAGTTAAGGTAACATCCATGTGTTTATATAGACCTAAGTACATTTTTTGAGTACCTTTACTTTTCTTATACTTAAATATTTATAAAAGTAAGTACTTTGGGAGTTTCATTTTTGTAAACTTCAGAGTAAACAACTTTTTAGCATCAATAGTTTTACTTCAGTAGTAGAGTTCAGTACTTTGTCCTCCACCACTTGGATGTTTAATGGAACTGAATATAAATCCTTGAAACACTAGGAATTTTATTGACCACATCTCATTTGCCTTCCACTTCAGACATTCTAGTAGCTTTGCAGTCAGTCTATACATTTAGACTCTTTTACCTGGGAATCATCAAACCTAAATGTACTTCTGTACTCAAAACAATGCTCTTTCAGCTTTATCTGCTATGTCTTTTGCGGTTTCTGCTCAAGCCGCAGCGTTACATCTTATCATTGTCAGGCATGAAGACTAAACTGATAAAGGTTTTTAAACCATCTGAAAGCCCCTTTTTTTGTAACGTGAAATGAAAAGAACTGAAAAGTTGTTAATACTCCACAAATAACGATCAACAAAGGAGTGTTGAGTGTTATTCGGTGGAGAACATCCAGAGGAGAAGGTATTTGATCTCTTGGGCCGAGCAAAACGTTCCTGTTGGTTGATTGTTGATCAGAAAATGTGACTCTGGCAACCGAGTGGACACAAGAAGCAGGATTCATGGCTCTGTCCTCCCTGACTGTTGAGACTGGAACAGTGAGGACTTTATTCTCCCCATCACTCCAAACTGCTAACGCTGCCATGTGGTCTGCTTCAGCACCCCCTCTCACCACTGCCCCACCTTCCTCAGAGTGCTGACAGCTCAGCCTTCTAATGAATGGGAGTCGCACTGGACTTTTCTGTAGAGCTGCATGTCAGTGAACACATCATGTGTGACCCTACAGCTCGTTGCCAAAATAGCTGCTTAGAATCAAAGAGGAAATGGATCAACATTTTCCTATTTGTTTCTTATTTACAGCACACGCAGAATTCACTCCATGACTGATGAATCAGACTTGGTCATGTTGCTGAGTAAAGTGGTATTAAATTGAACGTTACTGTGAATTATGGGGATTTTAATTGGTTTGCCTATAATCCACCGTCTGAGAAGCTGTCAGTTTGTTTTTTTTCCTGCTCGTTAGAATTAAAAGACTCTCAAACCATATGAAGATTAGATTTTTCCCCCCCCTCTTGAAACTGCTCGTGCTGGCGACCCTATCCAGTTAATGTTCCTCCAGTGGGGTCAGATTTTCTTTCCCAGAGGAAATGATGCTGTTTACATTTTAAAAGGAACAGTTTTCATTCCCAGCCTCTTCGTGGCTCAGGGACTGTGAAAGCATCTGACAACAGAATATCAACAACTTCGATATTTGGAGCAGGATTATTCCAAAACTCAGTACCTATTAAAAAGTTTTTACTTCTTTGGATGTTTTATGCTTCTTACTGTCACGTCTTTGTGTTTGTTGTTTGTTTTTGAGGTTTTATTAGCTCTAGAGGCCTTTATTTGAGAGTTATTGGTCAGGAAAATTGGTAATGAAAACGGGGAAAGACATGCACAACAAACACATCAAATTCTTGGAGATTCTTTATTGCTCAATGTTTCAGTAGTGGGTGGAGTACAGGTTTTTGAAAAGTATAGATTTGACAGTCCCAAATAAATCCCAATAGGGACCTTTGTATTTAAGCAATATGAATATGAAAAGTCAGAAGAAACAAAGACCAAAATAAATATGCCATTCATCTAAGAGAAAAATAGGAGAGAACTTTTAAGTTTCACCCTCGCCCTCATTAGAACAATTGTTTAGTCCAACTTGTAGGAGACGTAACAACAGCGCCACATGTTGTCAAGTCTGCTTACTGCAAATTACTTTAAGGTAGTTTTATTTTTTCAAGTTGGGGATAGTTTTTGAACGTGAAATTTTTGAACTTTCTTTCCGAGTTAAACTCGCGATTATCTCCCAGCTCCGTATAGTAAAAGATGATTGACAGGAAGCATCCTCGTTCTTTGTTTGTCGTTCCCACCTAAGCTGGCTATGCAGGCGACAGGCGCGCACCCAAACAAACACTCAGACCTGCCAGCCAGAGCCCAGAGTGACGAGACTAGAGTGGCATGAACTCCAGTAAGTAGGGAAAAATATGGAAATGTAAAATGTAATAGAGTGGACGAATGAGAGCGCTCTTAAAGAAGGGATCCACTCTCAGATTGGAGATGTATCGCAGCCATTCGTAGATTTTGTAAGTGTGAAATACGCGCACTCTTCTCTTCCACGAGGCTATTGAATATGGGTTTCAATTCCTCAAGAACTAAATGAGACAAAACAAAGAAAGGAGATAAACGTAGCCACCTCATTGGATCCACGTCAACTGAGATCAGTATATACCGAACAAAATGCACTGCATTAATAAACCCTGTAATCGCTCCTTGCGTGTTCAAAAACCTTATGAGTGATACTGGAGATGCTCAGTGTTCTCTTGTAATCTATGAAAGCACAGATATTACATCTGTCAAGCAGCTGTGTTTGCCGAGCTGCTATTTCTGCGTCGACCTTTTTGTACGGTGAAACAGCCGAGGCTCTTGCCTCCACCTTGACCAGTTTTCTACGGAGCGTTGATAACAAAAAAAAGTTTTGGATTTTGTACAGATGGCCGCAGAGTCATTGGTGGGGAAGATAAATTCTGTGTACACACACCTGCTCCAGGAAAAGCCAGATCTTCAACTGCTTATGTGTGTGTGCCATTCATACAGCTGTGTGTGAGCAAGGCAGTCGAGACCTTCCCTCAGAACCTTGAATTCTTGGTTCACACGGTGCTCTTTGCGAATATGCAAAGACTTACAGCCTCGTCAATCCAGGGAAGTTCCTTGAACGCTCAGACAGATCTCAGGTAAGACGACGGCTTGAGTCCTTTCACTTTCTGAAAGGACTCCAGGATTTTATTGTCATACCATTTCGCAACTGCTTGCTTCTGGTACAAAATTCGAAAACAGGTCCCAGATCGAGAAGCAAAGATCAACAAAGATGTTATGATGCTGAAATCCCACACCAGATGTACTGTAATCCAGTGAAAAAGGTGTAGCTCATATCGCAACATTATCAATATGTTGTTTCAGCAGAATAAGGAAAATCCATGAAACACACTGGAATGTTGGCTTCTTCTCTTTCCCTCGTCTCCAGCATGGTGAGGCCTGATAAAATCCCCACGTCAGCTGGCAGTCAGTTTAACATACCAAAGTGTTTTGTCACCGATGGGTGTGATTTTGTTATTGACTCACCTTCACAATTGCACTGGAGGAGGCAAAAACGGAAAGTCCATCAGAGCGACAGATGAAAAGCAGGTGCAGAGACTTCTTGGTGGAAGCATGGAGACAAGTCCAACAGAGACTTCCAGCTAACAATCCAGATGTGGAAATCTGTGACTGTGTTCAGTCCAACTGTCAATTCTGTCACAAGCAAAACAACAGCTCTGATTACTGTCACTTCTAAAAATGTATTCTGGCAGTTTTGAAGCTCTTGACACAAAGTATCAGGCTGTTATGTACCATCTACGAACAAACAAGGAGAACACCCAGGCAGAGGCATTTTGGGTTGAAGTGCTGGATTACAAAGATGGCAGGCTTTCGGTGAACTTGCCCTATTTACTCTGTCTCTGCTTACAATGCCTTTAAGCAATGCGGATGCAGGTGTTCTAACAAATGAACGTGGTCAAGTCCAAACCGAGGAATGGGAATCGGCAGGACACACTCACCAACACACTCCTCATAAAATATGGATGGAAGAGGGAAAGTTTGTGCTGGAAGGACTTTGTTCCAAGCAAGGAGAAGCTCGAGCGATTTAACAATCACTCTGTGGGAAGAACATTTGGAAGCACAGAGACAGATCCAAACAAAAACAGCGAAGATGGACATCATTTTTTGTGTGCGTCTGTGTCAGGGTTTATGCGAATCACAAAGACAAATGATGGTTTTACACTCGGCCTGTTTGAGTTGAGTCACACGTGTCTTATTTTGAACAGAGTTTGTTGTTACATATGCAAAATCTTTTTGTTTTTTTTAATCAGAGATTAAAAGTATACTGTTAAAAGAATTTAAGTTATTCAAAGAATTGTGTTGGTAGCATTGTTGCCTTTGCAGCAAGAAGGCAAATCCCGGCCCATGTCTTTCTGCACGGAGTTTGCATGATCTTCCTGTGTGCGTGGGTTCTCTCCTGCTTCCTCCTACTGTCCAAAGACATGATTGTCAGGTTGATTTGTTTCTCCTTAGGTGTGAGTGTGTGTGTGCCTGTTTGTCCTGTCTGTCTCTGTGTTGCCCTGACTCTCACCCAATGGCCACTGGAGATAGGCACCATCACCCCTCACAGCCCCATTAAGGATAAGCATGTTAGATTATTGATGAAAGTTGTGACTCAGGTCATGCGATAGTTCATAATGTGGAAAACGTTATTCTGAAATTTGTATAATGTCTTTTTCTACTTTGCCTATGACAGTTTATCTGTTTTCTTTGTTGTTGTGTTTTTTTTTTTTACCAAACTAAAGGATGTTACTTGGTGTTATGGTCGTCCTCTTCCCTCTAAGTGGAGAGAGGAAGAGGACGGTGATTTACAAATGTATCATAAAACTCAATCTAACAGTAAAGTGGCAAAGGATTCCCAATGCTAAAAACCCAGCGTGGTTTAAAGTGCCACATGAGCACATGCAGTCACGGTAGATTTCAGAGGTAATGGAGCTCCGCTAAAGTAAGTTTCCTTCTGCAGGTAATTTCCTGTGGCTCCCCTTACAACTGTCCGAATGGAACTAATGGGAGAAGGCATTAGAGGACATAAACAAGAGCACATCAGCCTGTCGGCTCGTCCACCACGAATGTCTCACCGTAGAGTACAGTACCGATCCGTCTCCCCCTCCCGTCTACGAGAGCGGTTTGCAGGAAATGTCAGCCGGTGTGATTGATTTCAAATGGCCAATTCCTTGACTTCATGCTTCTATAAAACGAGACAGCTGCTGGGAGAAATCAAAAACCCTGCAGGAGCTGGAGAGACCTTCTTTTTTTTTCTCCATCTGTTTAAAAGAGTTATTGCCTTTAGCAAGACAAGTAAATAAAAAAAACATGGCCAAGATGTGAAAGAAGGTCAGCAAAATGTTCATTATATAGCAATTACAGCTCAAACGCGGCCTTTCCTCTTGAAAGGCAATCCCACTTTGGAAATCTTTATACAATCAAGACATGACATGTCGGCCATTAAACTTAGGTAAGAATTTGGACTTACAAGATGGCCACAGCAGAGTACTGAGGCATTTTGATTGTTATTTTAAAACCTCCTTTTCAGAGTTTCCACAACCAAATGTTTAACCTCTCTTCCTTTCGGCTATGCTTGCCATTTATTATGTTACTTCAGTAAATGTCTAATAGCTTAAGTGTCGAAGAGTTTCTTGCTGAACCTTTTTCCGTAACATTCTTCTCCAATGAAAATACTGAAGTCGTGGGAGCTGGCTGCTTTTCCTTCACATTAGTTCCCACATTTTGGGGACTAATGTTCCCAAATACTGAAAAGATTCACTACTGCAGCCAAAAGTTGAAATAACTACATTTACCCAGTTGTCTTGAAACTGAGTAAATGTTGGGGGAAAAAAATTATTTTGAGTATTTTTACTTTGCCATACATTTTACTTTTTCCTTGAGCAATCATTATGATGTATCACTGCTCTTTTACTTGAGTATAATTGCTGGATACCTTACCCACAACAATTGTGGTGGGGCAAAAAGTTAAATAGGAAAAAAGGAGATAGAGGAGAGAAAGGAAGACAAAGAGAACACAAGAAAACATCCTGTAGTCTGCTCTTACACCTGCAGAAAGAGAGAAAAAGGCAAAACTGGGAAACCACAATGACAATCAACATGCATTTCAACAACACATTCACTAAAAATTACACTGTACCAATAATACAAAATGGAGCTCAGAATGTACCTTTACAGACCAGAATCCAAACATATGAGTGTGTGTGTGCGTGAGCTTGTGTATCAAAGTTTTTGGGGATCCCTCAGTTATTCTTTTAACTTCCTACCTTCTCTGAGTCTTGACTGCCCTACCACAGCTAGAGTAGCACACTCAGATGCAGCACGTCAACCTATTCTCAGCTCAACAATGTTTTGAGGATGCTGCTGGGGAGAAATGTTTGTTTTCTTTTCCTCAGAAATTGCCGTCTCTGCTGGGGCCGTTTTGCGATACAAGTGGTGTTCTTCTACCAGGATCAAAGGTTGTCTAATTGTTTTGTTCACATTGAATGCCAGGTTATCTCCACATTTAGCTGTTTGACTTCTTTCCTGTACAGTGACTCAACGTTTCTTTGAAAAGGTCGTACAACCTTGGCGACATCCGCAAATTTACTGATAAGGTTTTCCTTATATTGCGAGGCACAGCTGTGCGTTATGAGCCGTAAACAGCAGTGGACTGAGCACACAACCCTGAGGGGCACCAGAGGCTTTCATGCAGGAGTCGAAGATGTTTCATCCAATGCAAACTGACTCTGGTCTCTCGTTCAGAGACATTTAGAGTCCAGACACAAAGAGTGGGGTTCAGAACAAGCAGTTTCTCTATTAACCTGAGGGGGAGTTATGGCATTAAACCACAAGCAAAGAACAGAAACAAGATTCTGGCAGAGAGAGGTGTCTTTGTTGGGAGGGATTTCTTTCCGGAGCGGTGTGGATATTGAATCCTTTGCAATATAAGAGTTTTATTTGTTTTTGCAGGTAAATGTTAAAAAAGCCCTGATGGGGATTTGAAATGCTGTGATGTAACACTTCTAATGACCAGAGAGACTGTGACGTCCTGCCCAGGATACAATCGATGCAACTATTTTTATCTGGTATACAGTTTTGCTCGGTGATAAGTGGGGGGAATAACTAACGGAGACGTCAGCAAAAAAAGAAAGAGAAAATTTTTTACTATTTCTAACATGTGAATACTGGACGGCAGCTGTGTTCAGTTACTTATATCAAACAATTTCTCAACTGTTTGTTAGAAAAGACAAAACTTTAGGAAGAAAACAAAGATCTGATGTGGCTGTAATCATTTTTTAAAAGGTTTCAGACAGTATCATTACAAGATGTCAGAGGAACTCATTGCTGAACATTAGAAGCATTCTCGAACTCTACAATCTAAACATGACAACTCACATTTCCCCAATTCTCTGCAAATGTGCGGGGGCAGGAAGGGGGTTTCAATCCTGTGTTGTAGGTCCAATCCACTGCCATTAGGTTTGTTTGCAGTCATTTGGAATAATGCAACGTGGATTAAAATAGCATAGGCCCCTGGGAGATTGTTGACTGGAACACACAGCTACAGTAATCTCCCAGATGTGCTTCACATGACTGTGGAATTAAGTGAGACGTTTCCTCCCGAGCCTGATGTGGAGCTCGTTGAAAACAATCCAAAACTTCTGGCACATGAACTGGAAGTAATTTCATGGATGCCTTGTAAAAGAGTGGAGAGGATTGACAGTTATAATCAGGCGTTATACAACCGTGACTAGTGACAATTAGCCTGAAAAAAAATAAAAATCTGAACATGGATGCGTAAATTGTGTGTGTAAAGCCTGTTGTGCTTGTCTGGAACCAAACTGAGACATTAAAAACCTTCATTTAGATTTAAGCCCACTGATCAGTACATCAGTAAGCCCTCCTGATGCATCAGCTCCTCTCCTTTAGAAATAACTTCTCCATTTTACTTCCAGAAACGAGTGTTTCTCAACCTTTTTCGGGCAAGGCGCCCCCCCATCCATTATCCAGGTCCCTGACCGCCCCCCATCAAAGAAGACACAGGTTACTTTGATGGCCTATATCATAATATTTTATGATTAATATCACTTATCAGTATTGTTTCTATATTTATCCTCAATAATCCTTAAAAGAGAAACACATTACTGGATTTTTAGTTTCCAAAGAACAAATAGAAATAATTTTTAAAGGTGTCTAAGAAAAATGCAACTCAAAATCGGTAGGCCTATCGACAGCCAATCAGAGTGGAGAAAAACCATCACAACAAAGTGTGTGCTGCCTTGGTTTTGCCAAGCCTTGTGACATTCAGTCTGATTCGACTGACTTAATTCATCCTCTGTTTAGTAATTAGCTCAAATAAAGTGTAAAAATCTCCTCATCACTTTACAGCTCACGATTGTTATTTTCCCTAAAAATTGCCAAGCAGAAAGCAGTAATGGAGCAACGACCAATAGGACTTTATGAATTGGAGACACACGTGGCTAATCTCAGTAAGTGGTAGAAAATCGTCAGAAACATTTTATTATAATAGATTAGAACTTTAAAACAGTCAGAAAAGCTAATTGTGTCGACTGTGCTCATAGGTAGAGATAGCAACTTAAGTCATAAAAAAGGAATAAAGACCCGACTTGTTTGTTATTCAAATGTGAAAAAAACCCCCAAAACAAATACTTATTGTGACACCCACGAGTTATGGAGTGTTAACTATATGTCATGTCATGCTAGCTGTAGCTTCATCGTAATGACTGAATCATTTAGAAATCAAAATAAACGTCACTTACCTCTGACGTGCTCTTGCTGCTAAGCTAGCTGCAACATTGCTTCTGACTGAAAATACAAAAATAAAAGCACTTCCTGTTCTGCTCTTTCAGATATATATTGGCTACATTCCACAGAAAAATGAGCTAAGTCTATGAAAGCAATGTAGCCAGTTTTGCTATTTTTGACTTCCAAGGCATAACGAGGCAGTTTATCATGATTCAGCCAAAGTAATGAAATAAGCAACTGCGATCTGATTTTTATTGTTAATGTGCTGCAGAGCCACAGCTAACAGCTAACAGCTAGCTCCTCACTTCAGCTGTTGCTCCGCCTACATTTTGGACTGAACCATTGTTCTAACAGTGGTGGGGGGGACCTAAAAATTCATCCTTATTTTTTCTTATAGAAATGACAGATTTACTTCGTTCTTCGTTTCTATTGGCTTTTTATATTTATATTGTTTAAATACAAAGGTTTGTTTTATAATTTCTTCGGGGGGGCAGGGGAAAATTGTAGACTTTTCCAAGACGGGAGGGGGGTTCTGGACTCCACTAAGCCCCCAGTATTTACGCCCATGTTAAAAGTCACTTTAAACTCGTTTACCTTGTTCTGGTTTCTCAATCCATTGAAGGTGTTTTGTTGTAGCATCATTCGCTCTGATTTTGGGCGCGCACGAGTGGAGCTGTAAACTGTGGATGAGTTCTGGAACGTCTTCGTAAAGGAGCTCCATCAAAACGACCCGCTCGAATATAAACACATTTACGTGATGGGACGAAGTGGTGGCAACCTTTGCTTTAAAATCCCGTCTCCTGGATTTATTTACAGGCAGAACAATTTTTATGGAGCTCTGTAATTACACCGATCATTAGGATCACTCGTCGGATCATTTCAGATGTCCTGCAACATAATGAATACGTTAACAGGCCGAATATTCGAGGAAATGAGAAAAGGGGAAAATGATGCTATTATTTTCTAAAAACCCACCTGAGGTTCAACTGACCTGAGTTTGACTTTTCCATGGCGTGGTCCAGTTGATTCTTTTCTATTGTTAGCAGAGTTAGAAACAATCCCAGATACAAGGTTGTTCTGTCCCAGTTTTTACTGGGGAAATTGCTGTGAAAATCTGTCAGCAAGTTGTGAAGCAGCGTGGCAAATATCTCTCTATATTCAGTCTACCCACAGTTGGGCGACTGTGGGTAGAGGAGTCACCTTGTGGTGCGATTCAGTTCAAGCTTCCTTCTGCCTTATGTCCCCCCGGGGCAAGGCACTTACCCCCAAATTGCCTACCAATGTGATTGTGAATAGGCGAATGTGACTCTGGGGGAAAAGCACTATATAAGTTCAGTCCATTTACCATTGTTTTAAAAAGTGACAGTACTATTGCAAAAGCCTTAAAGTTCCAGTTTTAAGACTTTGCTATCCTGATGAACAGGACACGTTGAAAAAAAAAAGATTAGCATTCACCCTAAGACATTCTGCTATTTAATTAAAACACAAACTGATTTATTTTTAACATCTGTTCTCCTCCGTCTATTGGATCAGCTTATTGTGGTGCAAGATGCATCAGAATATCGGTCAACATTGCTGCATTTTTATTTTGAGACAAAACGGATTTTCTTCTTTTCTTCCAGGTTATTCGTTACATTTGATGTGAATGAGCAACATTTCAGAAAAATAGCGTTGTACATTTATGGCGGTGGTAGAGTGATGTTCCATCCCTGCTTCTTGAGGACCTGGACGATGGCCTGGTCATTATGAGTCACGAATTCTGTCTTCGAGTAGGAAATCGTAAATGAACATGTCTGACCGCTTAAGTTTGTGATTTAAGCTCGAGCACACGTGGGTTATGCAGCAGGAAAATTGTTCACACTAACAAGAATGCTTAAAAAAAATTAATAAATCATATGAAGGTTTTGTAGTTCATTACTCAAAGTTTGGAGTAATATGTTGGAGGTGATGTTGTGGAAAACCGTCCAGCATGGCTGAAGTAAAACAGCAATTCCTCGCTAGCAACGTAAAAGACGTTACATCAAACAAGGGTTGAGGGATTAGCTTGAGGAGGTTGTTTCTTCTACACATAGAGCCAGGTCGGTTTGCATAGCTTTCTTCTTTTCCTCAATGAATGAAATCATCATTTGAAAACCGCCTTTTTGATTTACTCAGATTGTCATCGTCTCACATCAATGTTTTATTGATGATCTCCATCCATCCATTTTCCTGCACCCTTATCCCTTACTGGGGTCGGGAGGTGCTGGTGTTTATCTCCAGCTATCGTTCTGGGCGAGAGGCGGGGTCACCCTGGACAGGTCGCCAGTCTGTCACAGGGCAACACAGAGACACACAACCATGCACACACACACACACACCTAGGGAGAATTTAGAGAGGCCAATTAACCTGACAGTCATGTTTTTGGACTGTGGGAGGAAGCCGTAGTACCCGGAGAGAACCCACGCACGCACAGGGAGAACATGCAAACTCCATGCATAAAGACCGGGGTCGGGAATTGAACCCGGAACCTTCTTGCTGAAAGGCAACAGCTCTACCAACTGGACCACTGTGCAACATGATTGACGATCTGAAAGATTTAAATGCGACAAAAAGTGAAATCAGTAGAATGTCAGGGGAGGGAATCCTTTTTCACAGCACTCTACGCTAAACAGAATGCCACACAGCTTTGCTGACTGCAATGGGAATAAATTTGTAAGCCGTAAACCAAAAAAAAAAAAAAAAAAGAGCCAAGAATCCAAAGATTAAGCCCGGTAAAAGCAGCTGCGCAGCTTTGTTTTGACAGGGTGAAAAATGTCTTAATCCTAATATTTACAGCGGACAAGCGTCTTAGCACTAGACAATAGATGAGCTCCGTAAGTGCTTTGAATCAATTAATCCAGCTAATGTTCGGGCTGGATGGCGCGTTTCACTCTGGTCATCAAGGACCATAAATAAGGCTTAATGGAATGGCTTTTTGGATTGCTCTTCCCCTCTGCTGTTGTAAGTGTTGTTGGATGTGAGGCCAGAGCGGCCCAGCTGGCCGGATCAGCCACAGCTCCCAATCTAAACACGCTGACGAAGTGCAGGTGTCCTGCGCCTCCACTGGCACCTCGGTGGAAAACATTAGATAGGAGAGAGGCTTTCTTTATAGCTTTTAAATGGAGGCGCAGGGTCAAGGACTCCCAACTAAGACCCAGATCAATACCTTGACCTCTCAGGAGTCGGGCCACTCCTGGCTGGAACGGAGAGAGCGAGAGGTGTAAACCAGACGCTGACCGATGACCCGGCTGCCAGACTACCTGCCTCTACAAAGGGAGCCCTGATGAATGACTGCTCAAGATCGCCCTTGATGCACGTTTGTGTACAAGAGTCGTCATTTCTCGGCACTTCTTGTCTCCTCGGTGTGGAGGAACTTACACACTGAAGTGCAATAGAGCCGGTTAATCTTTCAACAAGAGACCAGGTTTAAGCCAGACGCTGGAGGCTTGGTCTTTTCTGAAAAGGTTTTTTAAGCACCTTGAAGAGGCAGCTTTGTACAAGGTACAAAGCTGCCTCTTCACATCGCTTTTTCTGTTTGAGTCTGTCTACTTTTTGCGTTTGACTTGTTGTATTACACAGAGTTGGGTTGGCACTAGTTACATTTATTCGGTTATATTTATTTGAGTAACTTTTTTTGAAGAAACTGTACTTTTAGGAGTGTTTTACTAAGCTGCACTTGAGCAGTTTTATTATGAAGTTCTTTTACTTGAGTAAAATTTCTAGATTATCTAAACACTGAATGAAGAACAAACAGTTTTACACCGAAAGAAACTGATTTGGAATAATTTTCCTCGGCCTGATTTTGTTATTTTTGTTACTTCTATGAATTATTGTCATTTTTGTCCTTAAGATATCAAAATTTCCACTTAAGCTTATATTTTGGTCCATCTGATGATGCAATTTTTAAATACTAAATAATTGATAATTTAATCAGTTACTTGAGTTGACTTTTTACCAAATACTTTTTGCATGGCTACTTTTTACTATTACTTGAGTAAAAATATGTAGTGACTGACAATTGAAGTGCCACTGCAGTTATTATTAAATTATCCCATTGTCGCTATGGTGACAGAGTTTTTAAATCTGCAGCACAACAAGACTTGGACAGTTTGTGTAATTTTATAAAAACCAAAACATTAAAAAAAGATAAAAGAATGCTCTTATTTTGTTGATGCTCCCTGACCGTTAAAAAAGTTAAATCTCATGCTTTATTCAGAAGCCCAACTGTCCAAGTTTCAGTGAAGTCAAAACATTCAAGGGGGGAAATCTCGGGTTTCTTACAAACCTTGTGGTCAAAATTCAGTTTGGGTTTCTTTTGGATAACTGATTTACAGCTTACACACATTTTTAGTGAGATTTACAGCAATAAATCTGACAACAAATCATAAAACGCTGCCTGCTGCACTGAACACGTTCGCCAGTGTTTGAAAGTTCAAAGTGCAGATAAATACATTGTCATGAGCTTGTGGCGCTAATGGGGGTTAGTTTGGTCACAGCAAATCACAGCTGTTTCAAAGGTATAAATAACCCCCCACCAGTGAAAGCATGACCCTCCCTGCGTCCAGGGGGCGGGGCCTAATGTGGGGATAAGCAGTGGGGCGCTGGGTTTTACTTTGTCACTATATTTAGTGACTTCTCAGGCACCTCGCCTTTTTTTTCTAAAGAGCGAGTAGCAGCAAGTACCCCCCTGCCCCTGCCCCTGCCCCCCCGCCTGCTGCCTGAGCACTGCGGTCAGTCTGACACAGTCGTCCTGCTGCAACCAAAATTCAACTGTTAGCCAGGAAGTCGGCACACACACAGTTTTACTCTACACAACAATGTCAAGAAACCAAAAGACAGCAGCCTTAAGGACCGATTCAGATAGTTTATCTGGAAAAAAAAATAAAAATAAACAGTAAATTTGGGGGCTAGTTTACACTTCAAATGTGAAGTAATGGTATAATAATTGATGTTGACTATGAGTCTGTTGCGTCTATCAGGCCATTTCTTACATTAATCTCTAAATTTCAGACTTTGTTCTTGCAAATGTTTGACTTTTGGAGCTCAGAATTGTCCACAATTTTTACTAGAAAGTTTCTGAGTTAAATTTCTGAAATGAACTCCTTTAATTATTTACTTTGTTTCTATCTACAGTGGCCCTGATACGCTGACTTAACTGTGTGTCAGCTTGGTGACTAATTGTTGTACATTCAGAATGATGAATGAAGATGTTGCAAAGCTATCTATGAGCAGAGCTGGCAGCAACTAGTTACATTTACTCATTTTCTTTAACTTTTTCATATATTTTTTATGTTGTTTGTTGAAAAATGTATTTTTAAGTGTTTTTACTGTGCTGTACTTTTTAATTTTATTTTAATTTTAATTTTACTTGAGTCATTTTATTTTAAAGTATTGGTACTCTTGAGTAAAATTTCTAGATTCTCTACCCACTGAACGAAGAACAAACATGTTTTAACCAAAGATTCAACAGCACAGCTGCAGTTTTTATTAGAGTTTCATGTTTTTTATAGTGAGAGAAACTGATTAAATGTATTTTGCTTGTTTTGATGTTTTTTTTGTTACTTATATAAATTACAGCCATTTTGGTCCTTAGAAAACCAAGATTTCCACTGAACTTTATATTTTGGTCCATCTGATGATGCAATTTTAAAATATTAAACAGCTGATAATTTGATCAGTTGCTTGAGTTGACTTTCAAATAATTTTACTTGAGTAATTTTTTTAGGATGACTACCTTTAATTTTACTTAAGTAAAAATATGTTGAAGTAGTGCTACTCTTACTTAAGTACAACCTTTCATGAAACCTTCAGGGCTGCAGAACAACCAGGTCGGTTGACCCGACTCAGGCTGTTGCAGATATTTGAATTCGGACATGCAGCACATTTACATAAAAAAAAAAAATAAAAAATTCCATTTGAATTGTTACTTGAAAGCAAATGCTGTAAATGGAGCTAATGTCACATGCTTCACAGCTCTAAGTACTATTCCACTCCTCCGGGCATGTTGAAATAAGGACCACTGATTTATACTTAATGGTCCATTGCATCTCAGTTACTGCAGATGGAAGAGTTCTGGTTTGTGATGGCGAGTGGCAGCCTGCTGAGACACAGCTGAAGAACAGATTTATGCGCTGCGAATCTCACAAGCCGTTTCTTAATCAGGAAAATCTCAGAGTTGAGGCCCATTAAAACAACTTCGGGAGACGTGTTGTTACAAAACAAAAAAACAGACTGAATTTTCTTTTTAAACAAAAAAAAAAGCTTTTCAGAACACTTCTATCAATTCCCTCGCAGTGACTTGCCTCCATTGTTTAGAGCCGTTAATGTCCACTTATGATGCGGGGAGTTTTTCCATAGATCGGCTGAAACCTGCCAGTTCTGGCTTTGCATCATCAGGTTGCGCTCCCTGGATCGCGGCGTAATTTATCATGACTTCATACCTTTCAATGGGATATTTGGTGCCATCCGTCAAAGTCATGCTGTCATGAGACATTTTCTACCTGGACACCACACACACACACACACACACACACACACCCCGACTAAAGAAAGAATATCCATATAGAGACACCTTGAGAAACCTTTGCTCTTGAGACCACACACAGCTCCGATGCTGACTGTGCTTTTGAACAATGCATTTTATCTCCCACAATGATCACTGCTGTAATCCTGTTGGAACTGTAATTCTTGAAAAAGGTCATATATCACCACGATGCTTGTGATGGCCTAAATCCCTCCGGTTGCCCCTCCGGGCACGTGAGACGCGGCGCAGAAAACGCAGGTGTTATAACACCCCACTGAGCACGCTGGATAAATCCTGGCATGTTTTCGTTTCGTCGACACTGTACTTAATCCCCGTGAGCATCCAGTACACCTGCGCGGTGAATGCCGAAGGCTCCTCAACACGGCCGGCATTCTTCAGTGACAGCTCGACTCGTCATGCCTCTCCTTCTCCATGTCCCCACCTGCGCTAGTCACAACAGTTTACCTTCCCCTAACACCCACCTCCGCCCTGACTCAGCCGTGTTGTTTTGACAGACGGCGCAGAAAAAGCAGCTGCTGGAAGTACATGGCACAGCCTCGCGCATGAAAGGGTCACTCGAGTGTTGGCTGACACAATCAAAGTGCGATCCATTAGGCGCTCGGAGGTGATAGCAGCAGCAGTTTGTTACTCATCGGTTCTGTTAATGGCCCGTCTTAAAGTTTACCATTAGCTGATGTCATGGCACGCCAGTTAAGCCTGAATGCATAAGTCGGAATGCGTTCTGTCCCGACACGCAGCCAGTATAGAGCAACGGCATCATTTTATTATCGTCTCTCAATGACTCAATTGAAATTGGGTTACAAGAGTTTTAGAAGGAATTATCTCATCTCTGCACTATGCAGCATCGTTCGATGCTTAGTCTGTCGCTGACCAAAGAGTAGGACTTTGATACTGGCTAAAAAGTGAGAACTCCGGTTTTCAGGTCAATTGAACAAGTTCAATAGAGCAGTGAGGAGACCAATGGCCTGGTGACTCATGAGAGGCTTGAAGTGATGCATTCATGAACCACAAATCCAGGAGGATTGAGCTGCCAGGGGGTGCATGACCCGTGACCACATATGTGTCATTTGCCCCAAATTTGGTTATTAATGTGAAATGAAACAAACATTTTATGAAATAAAACAAGATGGCGCCCTGGGTGGTTGCCTATATCAGAAACTGCCACTGCTGCTATGTGCAAGTTAATGTCAGCTGATTTAACAGTAAGTGATGGTGGTTCACTTGGAAAACCAAGGCGAGCATCATGAAAAAGTCCCACTGTTATCAAATTATACTAATGGCTATGCATGGTGGGCTGCTCAGTGGTGCAGTTGGTAGAGCTGTTTCCTTGCAGCAAGAAGGTTCTGGGTTCGATTCCCGCCCCGGTCTTTCTGCATGGAGTTTGCATGTTCTCCCTGTGCATGCGTGGGTTCGCTCTGGGTACTCCGGCTTCCTCCCACAGTCCAAAAACATGACTGTCAGGTTAATTAGTTTCTCCAAATTCTAACTGGCTTCTGCAGCAATTATATTTATTTACTCACGTTATGTCAATATAAAACTAAAAAGAAAATCACAACATTAGCTGATGTTTTTAAGACAATGTAAGTCCATGTAGGCCTGGCCCTACTCAGAATAGCCATTAGCAGTAGCATCCAGAACCAAGTAATCTAGATTTTCATTGAATGAAGTGAGTCAGTAAGATTGAGTCTGTTTGTAACTTTTTAACTGATCCTCAATTGCCTATTTTAGCACTTCCAAATCTCTGCCTCTGATCTCAACCTGTTCCCGTAGCAACAGATTTCCTCCCAGAGAGCATTATTGTCTTCCAACAAATTATTTCACTGAACGAAGCAGCACAGCTGCTTTCTTAACCTCCGTCTTCCCTTCTCTGATATCTGGATCTTCGGTACCTTCAGGTTTGAAATGCCAGATAGCTACAAACCCAGGTGTTAGCTTTAGTAGCTACGTTTTGGCTACGGTCCTTTCTTGCCTTGATATCAGCAGGAAAACAAAAAAAGACTCTGCACTGGATTGTACCAACTAATAATTACTGAGCTTAACGGCACACAACGAAACTCAGTTGTTGTATGAATAGCTTACAGATATTTAAACTTTTGTGTCTTATTCATGGTACAGTTCTTGCAGCAATCAGAGAAAGCGGTAACAGGAAATAATCGATGTGGCTCAAATTTAAACAGAAATACGTCGCCACTACTCATGGCATAGATAGAGGCTACTCAAAAACCTACAGTTAATGGTACAAAAAAGTTACTATTTACTCATGAACTGGAAAAGCGGCCTGATATTGAACAAGCCATCGTTTGTTGATTCTGTATGCTTAAAAAAAGAAGCAAAAAAAGAAAATCACATTAGCAGGGGAAATGCTCACTTTTCATCCCTTCTCTTGTGCTATTTTGTCAAGGCTGTCTCGGTGAGCTTGTATTATTTAGCTTTAGGTGGTTGGGTTGTGGCAGCTGAGTGACATGAACCCTCGCTGGCCCCTCTTAGAGACGACATGCTGATTAGGTAATCACCTGTGTACACAAAGCCCGCGCACTCCTCTACCTCCATATCCTCTCTGACAGACACGAGGGGAAGACGCAGTTCTGCTTTCACACCCCTTTTCATCACAGTGCGGTTAACAGCTTCGCTGCAGTCTGCGAGATGGTAAAACATATTTCATGCTGTTTGCACAGAACCACCAGGTGAAGCCTGACATGGCCTATTGTCGAGTCGAGGGGAGGAGGAGGAGATGGGACGATGAAAAGTTAATCTTTTAATGCATGCCGGGCTGACGCTTATTACCGGTTTGACTCTGTCAGTTCAAGACGGGATTATGAATACTTGTGTTTTATGGAGTGCAAACACACAAGCTTGTCTTTCTTTCATCTTTCGGTTTCCACGCAAGAAAACACGCCAAAGTTAATTTATCGTAAAGAAGAATTTATCATAGCTCCCGCGCACACAAGCGTTATCTCAGGGCTCGTTCTTAAGCTAACACGGCTAACGGGTGGGTGCGGCGGTTCGGTCGGACGACGAGGGTGCTGCCGGCACCCAGAGGCCTAAACGTGGCCCAGACCCGTCACTGCTCTGCAAGTTGATTCAGCGGCATGCTCCTCGCCGAATAAAAGGAGCTGTGGGTGGGAGGTGTGGGTGTGGGTGAGGGCGAGGGGTGCAGCAAGAGACCGGCGGTCCATTCATTAATCACCGAGGTAAACAGGCCATCCAGTGACACCTGGCCGGGTTAATGCCTGAGACCCCGGAGTAATTACCGTTCCCCTCCCCGGCCGGGCCAGCCACTCACATGAAAGTTTGTGATTATGAAGGAAATGGGAATTAGCAGGAACATTTCAGGAAAAAAGGCAGTCGCCTGTTTGCTGGTAGCATGCAGGCCTTTCAAGAGAAAATGGAAAGAGGAGGAGAGAGAGAGAAAAAAGAGAAGTCAGAGGCGACGGGGACTGATTGGACTTTTCCCTGTGGAGCATGAGTGGGGCGGAGGGAGGGGTGGATGGCAGGGGGTCAGGCCCACACCAAATTAGTAGTGTCTGTTACTTGAAACCTTGCTTTCCCCAACGCTGCAGCGCCCTTCTGGGTTCCCTGTTGAAAATTACCGAGAGGCCACGTCGCAATTAGTGGTTTGTTTCTTTTAGACTGAAATATGGCCATAATTCATAGCTTTCAACCTATTTCATTGGGAAGATGTATTGGTTGGCTGAAGCAAGGAGGTAATTGTAACACATGATATGGCAATTTGTTACCCCGTCGCAGCCCTGTACACAAAAGCATTTGCGTGGATATGCCGCGGCGGTATTTTAGGGAATAATGCCATTTGTTTCCAATCAGATTGGAAATGAAAACTGTTCCTGCTGGAGGGATTAAGCCGTCGATTCATTAGGGAGCTGTGAGGCGTTGCTCGGGGTCCAGCTCGGGCCGGTTGGATCTGAGGTTTCCTCTCCGCCGGACGTTCTGCAGAGCTGCAGCGCAGTCGGCAGATCTGCACCGCTTTTCTGCAAAGCAAACACTTATCTGGATCTGTGTGCACAGATGGGTTTTTCTTGCGCGTCCTCCCTCCCTCCGTGGCTCTTTCTTTCTCCGAGATTAAACTAATCTTCCTGCAATGACTCATTACGCTCCGTATGCAATAATTACGACGTGAGGTAACGATCTAAATACAAGTGTTTCCACTCATAATGACTCTTTCATTTTCCAGAACATTGACCTGGCTCGACAGCAAGCGGGTCTCTTGCCAAAGTGGCTGCAGAACATTAAATCCCCTATTTCCTCCTGTCCCACCAACCCCTGCACCCCCACGGAGCCCCAATCCTGTTCCACTGCTAAATTTACAGTAAAACTTCATACTCCCCACCAAGGTCAAACCTGCTCTCAAAGCACAACTCTGGAAATAAGAGTGTTGCTTAAATTCGGCCCTGTGAAGAGACGTCACGTTGTCCATTGAACTCCGACGAGGGCCTGAAGGAGGCAAAGACACTGACGCTCCTCCTAGTCCCTCTGCTGCATCGCGGCGGCCATTACGCAAGCCTTTTAATGACACTTCATGGTTTAATTGTGCAGGAGCTGTGAAACAATACGTGACTTTTCCACATCAGCAGGTCCGACCCTCGACTCGCCTCCGTCGGTTTGAAACAGGCTTCACCATTTCAAACAGAGGACTTGTGGTTTTCTGATTAGTCTCAACATAGACATCAGAACTGGATAGAAAATGTGAGAAAAGTAATTAAATAACTGTCAAGCAAATCACTGATTCAGTCTGGTCCAGTAGAAAACAACTCTCAGATAATGTCTGAATGTGTTCCCAGTTATCTGTTTAGAATAATATCCTCCATCCATTTTCCTACACCCTTGTCCCTTACTGGGGTCAGGAGGTGCTGGTGTCTATCTCCAGCTAACGTTCCGGGCGAGAGGCGGGGTCACCCTGGACAGGTCACCAGTCTGTCGCAGGGCAACACAGAGACACAAAGGACAAACAACCATGCACACACACTCACACCTAGGGACAATTTAGAGAGACCAATTAACCTGACAGTCATGTTTTTGGACTGTGGGAGGAAGCCGGAGTACCCGGAGAGAACCCACGCATGCACAGGGAGAACATGCAAACTCCATGCAGAAAGACCGGGAATCGAACCCAGAACCTTCTTGCTGCAAGGTAACAGCTCTACCAGCTACACCACCGGGCAGCCTTAGAATAATCATAATAATAATAATTTTATTTATGATGCCCTGTATTTAGTCTTTAAGCTAAACTAAGATTGTTTAATTTGTAGACAAAACATTCTTCAATGTTTAGTCCCTATTTTATTTTCTGTATCTTTTAATTTGTTGACATAGTCTATTTTTGCGCACCTTGCCTTTAAAAAAAATGCATTATTATTTTACACTGATCAATCATTTCTTTGCAACAGTTTCAGGGTCATGTTGATGTGCAGAATCCAGAAACCCCATTGGTTTTGCTCAATCAGGTCAACTTTCTGGACTATGGATCAACATGAGCATCAAAATGCAGGACCTGTTCTCACATCTGGATCGGTTTCCTGAGGATCTGGGATCAATGAGATCAATGTTCCATCACACGTGCTCTTGCCCTCATAAATGTTGATTATTCTGTTTACAGAAAGTTTGTAACATTTAATTAATACGCTCTGTTAGAAAAATTTTTTTTCCTCCTAAAACCTTTTTTTTGGGATGAGAAACTAACAGAAATGAACTGATAGAGTCACAAAAATGTCATCAAATTAGACAAGATCAGATTTCAAATCAGAATAAAAACCTGATTGAGAGAAATGGAGTCACTTTAGGACTCAGAGCTGCAAAACAGTCGTACTTCAATTGAAAGAACATGGACAATTTAATATCTTTTTGTAACCCGGTGTTATTGTTGTTGTTATTGTTCCTATTGAAACGGTGAGAAGATTCGCGATCGTGTGCGTCACTGAAATTCAGAAGATTGAGAGCGATCTCTTCCTGCGCTTTCAAACAGGCTGGTCTGGCGCGGCGAGCGGATCTGCCTGGCTCCAACCCAAACGCTTGATAAATGGAAAGCGAAGGATTAACGTCTACAATAGAGGGAGGCTTTTTTTTTCTTCTCCTGAACATGGGAAAAGCTGTGAGCGGTTTGCCTCAAGTGCATCTCAAGTGTCAGCACATGTAAAGGTTTGTGCTGGTTCCTGTTGGAAAACAACAGCAGAATCACCGGGCAAACGCTGATGAGACGCAATCTGGGCTCTCGTTCACTCCAGGACATGTGTGTCAAACTCGAGGCCCGAGGGCCAAATCTGGCCTGCCTTAGGTTTTGTATGTGGCCCTCCAGAGTCCAACTCCAAATGACATCTTTTTTTTCTTTTGGTGAAAAACCAATCAACAAATCTGTGAAACTCACACAAAAACGGCACATCTCCACATTTTTTTCAAAATTGACCAAAAACCTGGGTTCTAAGTGACTGCTGTCTCCGCCTCACTTGATGTCACGTTATAGTGCACGACTGAGTAATTAAAAGTCACATTTAACTTCATATATTAGTGCAAGTGCCGTGCAAATTCCTTACAAACATTTCTAAATTATTGCCAAAAAATCTGTGATTTTGATTATCACAAAATAACGAGATTTTCACCAGTGTGAAAATATTTAATTTTCAGAAACACTTACTGAATTTTGAAACAAACAGCTTTTATCGATATTTAAACAGTTTAATGGGTTTTATCGATATATTCTGGCACAACCGGCCCTTTAAGAACATTCAGATTTTTGCTTTGGCCCAAAATGAAAATGAAATTAAATCCAGCAGCATGTGAATACAGTCCAGATGCTAAAAAAGAAAAAAAGGAAGAAAAAGAGGCATAGAGTGTGTTGAAGTTAATTTTTCTAATGTGCATACTTACTAAACGCTGTGAGGAAAGGACTGCGTGGATGTCAGGCTTGACAGGAAGCTGGAGCGAGACAAGCTGCATCTGAGTTTCATTAAAAGCTTCAACACCTGCTGAGCTTTTCGCTCTGTTTACAATGCACCGGCTGTACGAAACGGCGCGCAAAGCTACGGAACGACAACTAAGTTAATCACACTTACTTTTGTACGATGTATAGCAAACACCGGCTAATTCGTTCGGTTAGTCTGAATCTGTCTTCTTCTTTTTACTGATCTCGGCTTCCTTCCAAAACATCAAAATTATTAATTTTTATTGTCTTAATAGAAACTTAACCTGGTAAGTTAAACTTCTAACTATTAAGTTTTTCACTTAATAGTTAGAAACCTAAGAGTTTCTAACTATAGTTAGGGGCCAGAAAGTTTATATTTTCTTTTTACAATATTAAAATTTTTTAAATTAATTTTTTTCTCGTTTCTGACATTTAAATTACAAACTATCAAAGAGTGATGTTTTCATCCAGGCTCTGCGTCTAACATTTCCTCAGTCTATAAAGTTCAAATGAAGCTGCTGAGTGTATCTTCTACAAAAAGCAAAATAAAACAATCCTCCGGCCCGAATGTTTTTTGCCAGTTATGTAGCTCCAGCTGAGCCAAACAAGCTCAAAGTTGGAGGACCCAAAGCGACCTTTAGCAGATATCTGACAGTAGCGACGTTTAAGTAAATGTCCACTGTGAGAACAGAGCAGTGTTGTGGTTCTCCACACGCTGGAGGAATTCCCCCACGGCGAGCCGAGCCGCCGACAGACAGCGGCGAAGACACAAGCAGGCGAGGTTCTCAAAACGCTTTGCTTCTGCCGTTTACCATGTTTTCATCTTGCACTTTTTTGCTTCAGTGACTCCGGGGAGATTTTGTTTGCCGCTAAGTATTTTCAACAACAGTTAACTTGGCATCTGGAGCAAATCTCTCTCTCAGACTAACAGGACTGCACAACACAAACAGGCGGGTTTGCTCCCCGTTTTTCCGCCTCTGTGCTCTTCAGGTTCTTGTCCTGTTTGAATCTTGATACCTCGTCATGTTCCAGCCTCCGTGTTGGTTTTTGCTTCGCTAAGAAAAGGAGAAGTTTTAAGTGCAACTATGTTCTCTTGTGAAGAGCAAAGCCCTTCGTTTTGACACATTTTGCAATTATCTGTATTGTTTCTTTTTTCTTTTTTGAAGATGCCCAGCCAGCATACCTAGGTGGGCCCCATATGGGGAAAAAGAGGGCACACAATATGGGTGCCACATGGGTTTGTCCGCAGTTTCCATGGTGGCCCCATACGGGTTTGTCGATGTAGGGCCACTGCCCTCATGGGCCCTACATGGACAAACCTCTGGATGACTTTTAAAGAGTCAACATGAAGAAGATCAGATTCCTTGATGAAATATAGATTCAGATTTCACTCTGTGCAGAACACAACATCTGTGTTGTTTCTACACAGGATGTCATTCCAGTCATCAGAGAAACCTCAGATGTGAAAATCAGAATCACCTCAACGCTCACCTATTTGTCCTACATGGACTTGATTTGATGTGCTCGGCTTCAGCGACGGCTCTGAAGCAGCGACCCGGCCTGAGAGACCGCGCAGCCCCATACAGCAAATTGCCATGATTGTCAATCTTCCATGTCAGGAGAAGCCCTGAAGCGCGGGGTCAGAGGCTGCCACATGCAATCAAAGGAGATCGCAAAGTCTCAGGGGGAAATGGAGACCTTACCAATCCCAGATGGGATCACTCCGGCACGTGGTGTTCATCATTACCGGAGCTGTTCGTAGGAGAAACATGGCGGCAACAAACACTTCGTGAGACCTTCAGCAGAAACTGACGTCTACAGCTACTAAAAGAGGGAGAGTAAATCTGTGTGTGTCTGTTTGTAAAAATGAGGGATGCACGATATTGGATTTTTGGTTGATATCCGATATGCCGATATACTAAACTACAACTGATACCAATACTGATATTTTTTCTCCTCTACCTACTTACTCAAACTATACGGCTTTCCCTACTGTCTCTCTACTGCCAAATGCAGAAGCTTTAAAAGGAGGCTGAAAATGATGCAACACTTTCAGCTTGCATTATGTTTAGTGCAAAATTTATTTATGACATCTGCTCTCTCTAAGGCAATGTCAACACTCAAACAGTTCAAATTTGATACCACAGGCGTCATTGTCTGCAGTTGTTTATATTGGTGTTACTTTGACAAGATGGCCGATGTCCGATATTAAATTTTACGGCTAATGACGGCCTATACCGACACCATGCCGATAATATCGTGCATCCCTAGTAAAAATAATTAAACTTCTTTTATACACCTATTTTTCTAAAGGTTTTATTTATTTGAGAGTGGTAACCAGGAAAATGGGTAATGCAGCAAAGGTCACAGGGTCGAGACTAGAACCAGTGACGGCCACGTAGAGGACCGAGGCCTCCATCCATTCATCCGTGTCCCTGTGCTTTTCTTCAGCAGTGAGGTTTTCCACAGTGAGGGGCATAGAGGTCATTTGAGCTGGTGAAGTACCTGTTGTTGGTTGTTTGTCTTAATTAACCATTCATACCAGTTCATTTTAGGTCCATCTGAAGCTCTCAGTTCTTGAAACCTTCTGATTTCAGAAGCACCTGGTCATGGCTTTATGGCAATTTGTTTCCCCCCCCCCATTTCCACTTCTAGAATATGATCCCAACAATCAGAAAGTTAGAAATACATCTGTAGCCAAGGCCATCAGGCTATAAATGCTTACTGTACAGCAGCATGGTAATGATAAATACTTTTACAGATCATCAATTAGCACTGAACCAGCAGCTGTCAGCACAACGTCTTTTCTCCAAGTGTCCAGTTTTTATTTTCTTTGCCATTTTACTTAGTATATGTGTAGTGCAGCTGATTCAGTGTAGTGTCTTGTGCGAAATAACAGGTAGGCAGCAGCTGATTTGGAGGCACGTCAGAAAGTTGTTTGAGTTGTTTGAACTCAGAAAAGTTCGATTTAAAAAAATCTGAGAAATGCACCATGTCTCTTAGAGTCCCAACATCCTGGTTCTACTTCCACGATGATCCACAGAATATCTCGATTCACTGCCACCATAATGAAAACATACCACCACACTCTTTCGACAAAGCCTTTGAAGACGCCAAAAGCGAGGATTTCCTACATTTCATTTTGAGGATCACATGTCGTTCTTAATGCTCTCCTGGAAGATCGCGCTGAGACCAAGCAAAGACCAGACACATTCTGGTTAACGTCTCTGACATTCTCTGACGGCTGAAGGGAATCTTAAACGCTTAAGAGATAATACTCAATGCTGCCACCTCTCTAAATGCCCAAAGCCTTTTCTTACTTTGAGAGTGTCAGGTCATTCATTGTACTGTAAGACGGTGTTTTGATTAGACTGTTCATCTCCATTGTGAAAGGTCGTTCAAGGTAAGAAGAATACACCTAATGAACAGGTTCTATTGACTTGGCTGGGATCCTGGAGGGAGATAACGCACAGTCAGCTTCAGACTAATGGTGCTTGTGTAAAGCTAATGGCCCGTGGCTCAGTTCAAACACAGAGACAGTATTTAAACTAGTTACAAGAAATGTCATAAATCTCAGAGGCCGTGATGCTGGTGGTGGTACTCTACCTGAAATTTATACACCCCTCTTCCCTCCTCGTCCCCCAAAATATCTTGTTAGCATTCACCGTGGTAAGCAATTGACGTGTTATTGGAGCTGTTTACAGAAGTGCTAATGTGAAGGAATTCCCCGGGAAATGGCAAGCGCCGCCCGCTCTGGAAATCAGTCAAACGCCTCCTCCGGCTTAAGTAGTCATGTATGGGGCGACTTTTCATGTCGGGCTTGAGGTCTTTGCAGATCTGAAGACAGCATGCCATGTGGCTTCAGACTGCCTGCTCCGTCCCACAGGGAGAACAGGAAACCAGTCACTGCAATTACAGCTGATCAAGAACAAAAACATAAAAAATAAGGAGCTTGTTGTCCCAACCAAGCAGTGCCAGAGGTTGTGGAGCTCCCAGGCTTAATTATGCAAAGCACCACACTGCAAAAAACACACGATGACAAAGACTGAAGCTTTAGAAGGTGAAACGTGCATTTGGTGGAAACATTTGCAGAGCTATACCTGCAGATTCTGTTTATATATATATACTCCTTATTACAATAAAACAACCCACACAGAACTCGGGGGACTGATTTACAGTATTGTAGGGGGAAAAAAAACAATGGTACAAAATGTTAGACCTTATTATGCTTCCTTGCTCTTAAACGTAAACCAGTTAGACCGGCGTTTGTTGAAAGAGGGTCCTTTGATGCATAAAGGACATGTCAGCTTTTCCATAGACACTGTGTCATATCAGTCTCGGGTTATGGCTTTTTTGAATGCAATTGAAAACATTTTTAAAAAGATCCATGTCTTCTTTTTGAAGCACCTCTCTGGGGATGACAAAACCCAGTTTCGTCCCAATGTTTTGACGGACTCCGTCCCAGAAAGGTGCTAGCTTTGGGCAGGAGGTGTTATTCTGTTTTTAAGGAGCCCAGACATTCTCGCTCAACGGTTTTAGGTCCATTTGTGTCTTTTTGACCGGTTCCATGTTTAACGACAACAAAATTCAATATAAGTTGGATTTATTGGAGGTTATGTGCACACCAACATCGTCACGCACCGAGAACTACGGGCTGCCTTTTATAGCACAAAACTAACGTCACAAATAACACATGAACCAAAAAATAAAAGTACCAATAAATATTTACATGAATACAAATAAATCATTGCAATTGAACAAATCTAATGTTAATCAAAAAATACAGTAAATTCAGCATAACTCTTCAACACACATTGCCCCTCCTAATTAGCTGCTTCTCATAAGCCATGAGAAATTTAATTTAAAACAAATTAGCATTTTTACAACATTCTCTTTATAGAGAATGGATGGACAGTCCTGCTTCTCAAGATTACCAGAAGACAGTCCATAGTCATGGTCTGAAACTCAGATATGCATAACAACATTTCAGTAATCATATTTCAAGAATGTGGAAGCCCTGGTTTTCCATTACACCAAGCACTAGTGAAGAGTGTTTGGGTTTCTTTTTTTCTTTACTGTAACTTGTAAATGTTTGAATTGTGAGGACAGTCTGCTGAGAAGACGGTTTGTGGAGAAGCCTCAGCGCTGCCTCTAGCATCTCGCGGTGCTTTCCTCTCCTGCTGGGTGGTCTCTCCCTGGCTCCATGTAGAAACTCCATTAGCGGCTGGGTAATTTCGCCCGCGAACTGGAAACATTCTTTACCTTCCAGAGATGTGCTTAATATAGAGCAGTAATAAAACACCTCCAGCCTCTGGCGTGTTGTTTTACCAAATAACATCTAACTGCCCATTACTCCCCATTAAGGCTAATGGCCTCGCTAATTAGGATAATTCCATAAAAGGTTCTGTGTTTAGACCAAGCTATGTCTGGAATTAAGTCAATGACAGAAACTGACCACTCTCATATGGACCCAGTGTGGCCTTTCTTCTTTTAAACAAGGCAATTAGTCTGCAGCCTTTTGAATATTACAGTGTTGAGAAGTGACTCTCGCAGCCACTCGGCCGCCGGTTTAGCTGGTTCGGAGGTCACGTTACGCTTCATTTCTCTTCACAATCCAATGCTCAATTTAAAGTGGTTTTAAGCAGTAATAATGTTTGTGTAAACAGCAGGAAGTCATGGCAGGCTCTTGTTGACATAGTAGCGAGGGGAACCCCCATAACTCTACATTGGTTTATCTCTATTAAAGCTGCAATAATCAATTCTGTCCATGGAAAGCCCAATTACAGAACGGACGAATAGACAGGTCCGTCTAAGCACAGGCTTTTTGACTTTGGAGATCATCGCTTGGTTTTCGTTGGTTTAAATGTTATCGAATTAAAAGGTGATTGCGCAACAGCACACACAGGTGAAATATTAACTCGGCACGAGGGATTGCTGTAAAGTTAGCGACACAACCCAAGCAATTGCTGTCGCTGCTTGTTCGTCTATGAGGAGTGAACGCCGCAAGTCAGCGACTCTGTGCGATCCGCTTAGACAATATTTGAAGCTGATTTGAATAATGAACTGACCTTATTGCACTGCTCGTATGGAGCCTCAAGATGACATTTTGCTGTGAATTGGCGCTTTATAAATAAACTGAACGTGTTGTCACTGGTCAGACCAAAGAAAACTGTGGTGTCCCAACACTGTTTCAGCCTGAATCATCAATTGGTGGTCCGCATCAACGCTTCTCCTCAGCCATACGTTCAGATTGGCCCAAAATATTCACTGTCTCTACAGACTGAGGGGAGAGAGTCAGTCTGCACCTGACTATCCGATTCACTGCAAAGCATTGACTCTTAAGAGCTTTCCTTAAGAGGGAAGAAATACTTATGTGTCATATTTTTATAGTGCATAAAAATACAGATTCATAATCCATAGTCACACATTGAAAAGACTCATTGTGGCATAATCTGCCATGCTTACCTATCTGTTTTATTGACATTACTGAACACTACAGCTAAGCTGCTTCAAAGGCCAAATCAGAAGCAACTTTTCTATAAAACCCTGTTGTTGGGATAGAAATGATTTTCATTACATTTTTTTCAGGATCTTGATGTATAGCAGATTATATGTTAAAGCTGTGTGCTTCTTTAAAAATGTTATTTTATTGGTCCAAACCATTAAAAAATACAATTTGTGAACAGCCAATAAAGCCCGGTATGTTAATCAGCTCTGACTCTGCCTGAATACAGAAAAATAGAGAAAAAGCTCAGATTTAGTCTGTAAACAAGTTTACCCTTTTAAAACCAGAGAAGCTGCTATTTACAGCATGTGACGGTTTCTTCATGAGTTCAACTAATATATATATTTTGCAGCAATAATAATAATTTGATCTGATCGTTTTTATGGCGGCTTTTTGCTTCTGCTCTGGTTCCCGGTGTTCCCCTGGTGCATCGCACATGCACACGATTCATTGTCTCTGTTGACATCTAAAACCAATAGAAGGTCTCTGTTTACATCCTGGATCAATTACAGTCTTATTACTATTGATTCTGGACAGCTCGACTTAAAATGTTCCCCGACTCTGTGACTAATTCCAAAGCAGTTGCTCTTTTTTTTCTGAATGAATCAGAGGAGTAAAATTGGCAGAAGTGAGGCAAAAAAAAAAGAAGCTTTAAAGCTGCTTAAATCCCCCCCTCTCCTCCCCCACTCTCTTCCCCTGTTTCATGTAGTTTCCATGAAAACTCTTTGAAAACCTTTAAGCAATCAGGATAATTTTCTCTAGCTTTACCACACAGCCTCTCCCCAAATGTTTAGAGCAGTTTAACACGGTCCTATCAGGAGTCAGCGTGGTGTATTAATTGTATTCTTGTGGGTACAGCTGATTGCCGGTCGGCCACAGCTGCTGATTAACGGCGGCCCTGGAACGGCCGCTGTTGTCCCAGGTGCTCCGTGTTTGGAGAGGGAAGGCTTCCAAAATTAAATACTTCACAGAGGAAGTCTCTGCCTGCGCCAAGGTTATACAGCCAGACCACATTGAAGCGTTTTCAGTGTGCTTTCACTTCCTTCGCTTTGTGTTGCTAAATGTTAGGATTTGTGTAACGGTGATCAGAGCGAGCAGGGGGTTGGAGGGTACGAGGATGAAGTAATCAAATGAATGAGCGGGCCCGGGGCCGGGCCTCCGAGTTGGAACCCGGACACCAGTCAGAACAATTAGCATTGTTGTTATCGCCGTCCGGTGGGGACAATCAGGGGGCAGCGGGGCGGTTTGTTTGGAATCGTCCGTGTATTAGCTTTCAGCGGACGACAATAACCTGAAGTGTTATCATCTGAGTGAATGGATTAGTGCCGAGTTGTTTAGACTGGATTTGTCACACACGACGGACAAAACAGCTGCCGCCTGGCAACAGACCCCGCCCACCCTGCGCGGAGTAACGCGGCCGACCGGGAGTCGACGGCGAACGGAGGATTTGTGTGACTCTTCAGCGGCCATTGCAATCACTTTAAACGAGAAAATTGTTAAACGCTGCTGGCGCCACTCCAGTTAGCCTAATAAAATAAGTGTTATTATCTCTGACTGCAGTTTTGAACTGTGGAATGAGGTAAAAAAAAAAAAGAAAAAAAAGCAGCCCAGGCCATGTGTGCGTGTGTAAATATACGTGCATGTTCAGTAGACCCTAACTAGCCGTGGAGCAGCTAAACGGACTTGATTAGTGCAATTGGAGTATTCAAGAGTGCAGCAGCTGCTTCGATTTGGCCTGATTGCTGTTTGAAAGAAATAGCCAAGAGAGGCACTGTTCTGTCAGGAACTGTTTGGCAGACTCCAGATGCCCCTCCCTACACCTACAACACACACACACACACACACCCTCTCTCTCTCTCTGCGTGGACCTCCCACCCTCAAATTTGCACTTCATATTCCTCGGCCTCCTCTTTCAACTCCTGCCATCTGAATATTAGCAGTGTGTCAAACTAACCATGAAATAATGAGAGTAATGTCCCTGACATTAGCGTTGTGAGTCATGTGAGGCTCTGAGCAACTACAGCAACCAAAATGGCGCCCAGAAGCGGAGAAACAAAGCAGGGATGTTGTTAAAAAAAAAAAAAGAAGAAAAGAAAACCCAATGACAATAAAAAAAAAATCTTCCCGTTTCAGACAGGAACAGGGATACAAACATTTGGCTAAGCAACCTGGCAGGGACTGCTGCTTACTTCACAGTGAGTGCAGCCCAGTTCTTTGCCTTCTCTTACGGGTCTCGAGAGCAATGGACCGTGGATGTTTAGCCGTAAAGCAAAACTGACGTCTGAGGAACAGGGCGGAGCTCTGGCCTCCTCAGTGTCCAATCAGAGAGGAGAAGACGGGCTGTGTGAAAACTCTCAGGTTTGGGTTTTACCTCATAGCTGTCAAGTCTCCCGTTTTGGACAAGCAACTACCATATTTTACCCCTCTTTTCCCGCCGTCCTCCCGTATTAGTATTTCTCCATAAATTTAAAATGCTACATTTAAAATGCTAATTTTAAAACAGCGTTGCTGAGCCTCTCCATACAAGTTGCCTGTGTGGAGAGGCTCGCGAGGCTGGTTCTGCCGCTAGCCTCGCCAGACGAGGCCACCGCCACCTGCAGTCGCCTGGGCGGCGGCTCCATACTACCTCTGTCGTTGTGACACTTCACTCGCCTGGGCTGCTGCTGGTTGTCAGAGAGCCCAGCAGGTGGCGCTGGTGCATGGCAGCATGGCCCCTATCAACCTGTGCAGGGTAGCTGTGGCTACCATCCAGTAGCCAGCCACCATCAGTGTGTAAATGTGTGTGCAACGACTGAGCGAAGTGTGAAGCGTTTTGCAGGGTTATTATAGTTGACGAAAAAGAAACAAAATAACTGAAACTGAAATTAAGAAAACATATTTTTTGTTAACTTGAACTAAATAAAAACAGTAATTAATGGGGGGAAACTATTCCTAGACAAATTTCTCCTGTGGGAGGCTAATAAATTATCCTATCTCTAACTTAACTGGAATTATGTCATGGATTTATAAAAAACTAACTAAAACACACTGAAAGTCATTATATTTTGATTTATCTTCATTAATTTTGCACATTGGTGCAGTCTCATTTGAATTGAACTGTTTCAATAATTCGCACAAATAGTTTTTTCAGATCCAGTGTTTTGATTTGGCAAAACAAATTCACAATAAAGTTTGATTATTTTTCTGTTCAACAGCTGAAATTGATTACTTCAAACATCCCACTAGATACATTTTAGGTTTCAATAGTCTAGTAAGTAACCTGTAATACATGGAGCTGTGAAAAGGAAAACCAAAAGTAAATTAGGAAAAGTTCAAACAAAATTATTTGAAGCATTTCCTAGGTCTAGGCATCTCACAGGCAGCCAGCTGTGTAACGTTCCACACTGATTTGTAGCGCAGTAATTATTTGAAAGTTACAGAACTCGTTGCATTTTACCGTCAGAAATTAGAGCAGGTTAGAGACCAGCAGTTAGAGGTACAAAGTACCATTTGTTCTGGTTGTAAACTGTAAAAACATTTGATCAAAAGGATTTGCTTGTCCTCGGTTAATCCGAAACTTGGAACTTCGAATTACGTCAAAGTGTAATTTAACAAAAAGAGTACAACCATTAGTCCATCACATCAAATAAACTGTAATTTATGGTTGCAGCCTCACAAAAATTGAAATAGTTCCAGTTAAATTAGTGCTCTTTTTTCCACCTTTCTTCTTAACAAAGCCCGAAGCGGCTCAGTCAGTACAGCTTTTTTTCAGAAACAATCAGATGTCATTTATGCAGAAAGGCAGCATAACAATATAAACAACAATATATTCTGTGATACTTTTTATTTACATTTTATTTTCCCACAAGGGACAAAACCGATGTCATGTTTCAGAACTGACACTAATTCACATCCAGTAAAACGCATTACATGTGCTGAGGCTCGCGAATCACACACGCTCATGTAGATCATTCTTGAAAGGAAAAACTCGTGAAAATGTGCAAGAAGGAAAATGGTCCCATGTAAATATGAGGTCACTTACAGCCTATTAACAGTGACAGGCGCTTTTAAGAGGTTACACATTTCTTCCTCTGCACTCATTACATACATGTTCAGCACAGAGGGACTTCCCTCTAAATGACATCACTGGAACAAAATTTATTGCATCCTTTTAGCTGTGGAGGCAACACTGCTTAGAGGGAGGACGCAATGACTTTACTCAAATATTTTGTTCGCTAACTACACTGCAAAACCTTACCAAGTCACGTTGGTCTCGTTTCTGCTACAAATATCTTATTAAACTTGGATAAAAAACAAACTGATTTAAAAGTCACTTTTCAGCAAGATACCAGAGCTTGTCTTATGTAAATAATTCCTTAGCATCAGTGGAAAAGTGTTAGTTCCACTGGCACATCGTTTCACTTATAACAAGACATTTTTCTCCCATGTCATACATAAAATAATCTGCCAATGGAAAAATTACTTTTCCATCAATATTAAATAACTATATGCCTAAAACAAACGCCTACATCTTCTGGAACAGTTGCACTTACATGTTATTTATGTCTTATTTCACGTCTACTAAGATATTTCCACTAGAAATTGGTGCAAGTGTTACATGGTAAGTAAACTTGGATTTACTTACCAAGTAACATTTACTAAAGAAAGTAAATCTACTCCTTAAGTAAGATTTACTTACTTAAATCTTACCTAATTAAATAAGATTTAAGTAAGACTTACTTACTTACTGACTTACTTACTAAGATTTAAGTAAGTAAATTTTACTTAAGATTTACTTGCTTAAAGATTACCATGTAAGATTTTGTGTGTTTTTGCAGTGAAAAGCTGGAACTGCCTTTGGCAGAATGTCCTGAATTTCACGAAGCGGGATGAACGAGAGGAAAATGAAACAAATGAAGCGCCGTAGAGCAAAGCAGAAGCTGGGTGGGTGTGAGCAGAAGGTAAACTGGGGGCAGGACTAAGCGATGTGTGGGTGAAGGTTAGCGAAGGCGGAGCGGCGTTGGGGAACATCTGAGAGCAATCCCACCCTGTGACAAAACCCAGACATAACAGTCTGCTCCAGCACTTGTTACCAGCACATAAACACTTGCTTTCAGCGAGATAGCGGCCGAGGGTGGAGGTGGCGGAGGGCCTGGGACAATCTGTCATTTATCAACTGCTAATTAACTGTTAATTTGCCAACCTTTGGGTTCAAGCATGAAGCCAATTCATCACGGCCAACAAACGGCCGCTCCCATGGGGTGGTCTCACTTCCTGCTCACACAAACCGTCTGACAGCACCTGCATGAATCATCTGCCTCCTTTTTTTTTCTGTCCGACCCTCTGTACTCTGGCCATGGAGGCGACCCGTCAGCTGTTTTTCCTGCTGAACAGGTTTTCGTTTTTTTTTTTTTAAAGTATGCTGATCGTACGGAGAGCCCGCGTATGGAGTTAAAATCATGCCACCGTAAGGAGATAGTTGGCTACGAAACTGAAACTTCTTCACATTTTGGTGGATTTCATGTGACGCACCAACACAAAGTAGATCAGGATGAACCGTTACAACTGAATTCAATTTAAACCGAAGTGAATTGAGTTCACTTAAACTGCACAAGCGATTAGTTCTTCAAAAATAGTCAACAAACAAAAAATAGTTCACTGAGTCCGATCATACGGGGTGTTTCAAAGTCATTCATTTACATTCAGAGGTGAGCAGAAAGCCTAAAAATTATACTCAAGTGAGAGTAGCTCTACTTGTTTTTTTTACTCAAATAAAAGTAAAAAAAAGTATCCGGTAAAAAAAGTCTCTCTCTCTCTCTCTCTATATATATATATATATATATATATACATATATATAAATATATATATATATTACATAATCAGACTGACCAAAATATAAAGTTATGTGGAATTTTTGGTATTTTAAGGACATAAATAACAAAATAATTCATATATTTAACAGAACATAAAATCAGGCAAAAGAATAAAATCTATCAATAATAATAAAAAAAACCTCATGAAACTTTAACAAAAACTGCAGTTGTGTTTCTGTGTCTGGTGAATTTTTGGTTAAAACATATTTGTTCTTCATTCAGTGGGTAGAAAATCAGAAATTTTACTCAAGTAAAAGAAGCGACACTTGATAAGAAAATTATTCAAGTAAAAGTAAAAAGTACAAATGTTTTAGGAGTAAAATACTCCTAAAAGTACTTTTTTCCTCAAAAACCCAGCTCAAGTAAATGAATGTAATTAGGCTAATTAGCTAAACTCAGTCTGATTTTATCAAACAATGGAGGGATGTGTGGCCGTGTGCCTAAGCAGGACATTAAAACAAACATGCACCGACCTGTGCGTGCGTGTGTTTGCATGCGTGTGTGTGTGTGTGTTGACAGGATTGGCTGTTAATGGGCAGATGGAAGTGTCTGCCACACTTAGGTGACAGCACATGTCAGGCCAGCACAGGAAATACTCTCATAAAGCATCCATGTTGACAAGTAAGGCCTGACACCCAAACATGAGGCAGTGTGCCTGGCCAGGTCACGTCTGCTTGCATAAACACACACACACAAACACACATGTGTTTGCATGGCTATCTTTGTATCATTGACTTCCATTCATTTCTACAGCCTAAACCTAACCCTAACCCTTACATAACTAACCTTAACCAAAACTAAATTCACACTTCAGTCCTAAATCTAGCCCCCGGCCCAAAAACAGCATTTCCCCTTATGGGGACCAGGCTTCAGTCCCCATAAGGAGCAGTGGTCCACATAAGGAGCAGTGGGTCCCCACAACGTAGTATGTGTCAGGAAAATGGTCACCACAAGGTATTAAAAACAAACACACACACTGCAATACGACAAAATGTAATGGTTCAGGACAATTCTAAGTGTGTTTAAGCTTGGCCTTTGTTGATAAAGTAAAGAACTTTAGATATTTAATTTCAGTTCAGTTTATTTAATAATAAATTGAACTTGACTTGCCATGTTTAAAACCTAGTATGTGTGCTTGACGTTGAATCTGTCTCTGTGATTGGATTATTTTTGTTTCGTAAAGTGCCTTGAGATGACATTAGGTGTTAATTGGTAAATAAACTGAATTAAATTAGAATAATTTTCCAAAATGATGCTCAGAAGTATGGTTAATCTTTCATTTAGCTCTTTATAGTTTTTTTTAATAATAATTATTATGACATATCGGTATGACAATATATTGGCCTTGGCCGATAATAGTCATTTTTAACATATCAACTGATAATTATTTCCATCTTGTTGCGTCTGTTTCTGGTAATTTTTTTATTCCATGTACATCAAAACAGCTGTGAAATACACCTCTGGAAAAAATAAAGAGCGCTGAACATCATTGAAAACCTCCTGGTTATTCCTCCAAATATTGATTTCTGAACTCTTCCTGAGTTAAAATATTAGTATTGTTGTTTCTAAATTAATATGAACTTGTTTTCTTTGCATTATTCGAGGTCTGAAAGCGCTGCATCTTTTTCATTATTTTGACAATTTCTGAATAAACACTAAAGTTTGGAATTTCAGAGACATGTTATCAGTAGTTTATAGAATAAAACAACAATGTTAATTTTACTCAAACATATAATTTGACTTTAAAAAAGTCAAAACAGAGAAAGTAATCATTTTAAATGATATCTTAATTTATTCCAGAGCTGCATATACAACATCTGTAAACATCGGTTATCAGCCAAAACAACATCTTAATATCAGATATTATCATCGGCCCAAATTTTCATATCAGTCCCTCCCGAGTTATTATCAGTAGTTACAGTGTTATTTTTTAAAAGTATTATTATTAATGTGTAATTCGTTATTTATCTCGAATAAGCTCACTGAGGTTGAGTAAAACTAAATTCTCGCTGGTCGATATAAAAGCTCAGCCTGGGAGAACGGCTCCTGCACCGGCGCTCTGCTGTAAGACAAAGATATTCTTCTGCTCCCTGAGCACTTCATCGTCTTCTCTCCCCATTTCTGGTCCTTCAAAGGCCAAGTGGGGTCACAATTTAAATGTCAGAGTTTGAACAACAATGCCTGCGGAGTGTTACAGTCTAACTGCGTTCAGGGCCGCCTTAGCTTTCACAGATGTTTGCGGGCCACCCCGGTCCGCTTTGAACTAGTCTCAGGTGGCGAGGAGAAACGGGCCATGTGACAGATGTCCGAATTGCTCAGGAATGTCAGCTCCGGCTTTGTCTTGTGTGGCCCCTGCAAACACGCATTTTCCCCTTTTCATGTCACCATCATGCCAGCCTCTGTAGCACTTTTATTCTTCCCAGTCTGTCCAGTTCAGACCTGTTCTCTTCATAAAGCACACTGACTCATCTGGTAAAGTTATGGCAGCACCTGCAGCAAACTCCTCACCCATTTTATTTATTTATTTTTTTTATGGATTGTCAGATTGCTGCTGTTGGACTCACACAGCTTAAGAGTTGCAGAAGGGAGCTTGGTTTCTGACTATGTGCAGCATGCAGAACCTGAGGTAATTTTTTTTCTAAATCTTTCCTTAATTTTGCTGGTGCAGAAGAGAAAGGCTCAAAATGTAAAAACCGATGTCAAATGCACTGTAAAAACACAAATTTGACAAAGTATTTTTGATCTAATTTCTAGTACACTTGAAATAAGACAAAACTAACTTAAAAGTACGATATAGGAGCTTCTTTTAGGCTAACAATTCCTTAAGTTGGTAAAAAAGTGCCAGCTGCAAGAGAAGCTGAAGAAGCCAGCATCATCCTGTGAAGTTTGCGTCCCTGTTAGATGGGATTCAGAAGCGTTTTGCTGTAATGATGAAAGAACCTGAATTTGTTGCTACAGCTGTACTCCAACCTGCGTTCAAAACAAACTGGACTACAGATGAGAACATCCTAAAAGCTGATCAATACAGAAACATCAGTGTGTGTGTGTGTGTGTGTTTGTATGCGCTTAATCACTATGCCTAACTTTGTAAGCTTTAAATATAAGTAAATATGCTCGCAGTTGTGGCTCTTCTAGGAATGGTCCCCTGGGCAAGCCCCGCCTTCTGCTGCTCTCCAACCAATGAAAATGCTTTTTTTTGTAGAAGAAATCAGGTAATGTTGTCTTCCTGTGCTCAACAGCAACTAGGGGAAATTTACTCCACAACACATGTATACAAGTAGCAGCAAACTTTTTCAACTGACAAATAAGAATTTTTTTTTCCTAGTTCTTGGATGCCCCACCCCTTTCCAACACCGCCCTGGGCAAATGCCCAGGGGTAAAGGTCTCAAAACGTCAAAAAGCTGGAGCAAAGGCTGCTTGCCTTCGATTTAACTCAAGTAATGTAATCAGTTGCCAACCACCTGTGGTATATATGGTGCTATGAAAACACCCATGTAAAAATGTCCCTTTTCGTTTAACAGGCAAATTGCGAGAAAGCAATAAACATATTAGTATAAGCAGCAGAATTGTGATCATGTTAAAGTGCTTCGGGTTTCATTTTGGATGCGAAAATCAACCCTGGTCTGCCAGCACTGGGAGTCTCCCAAGTGCAATTACTCTGTTTACTTTGGTTGGAAAAGGAGGGAAATTACATTTGAAAGCGCTCCGCGGGCTCACGGAGTCGCTGCCGATGTTTACCGAGGTATTTCAAAGGAAACAAGAAGCCACGTCACGCATCGACAAACGTCTCAGCGGCCGCACGAGGGGCTCTGTTTTTAGCTCGCCTGCAGCAAACGCTCACCTAATTGTTTAGAGAGGCTCCTGTGACGGACCGCCGCCGGAGCACTGTCCAAACAAACAATCCAGATTATGCTCGAACTTGTTCCTTCAAACGGTTCTGTGCCCGGCAATGTGAAGGACGAGCGGTGCGTCTGAAGCTCTGGCGTGGTCATCTGGGTGTGATTATTCATCATCCTGCACAACAGGCCCACTAACCGGGCAAGCGGCATCACGCTCCTCTGAAACAAGTGGGGGTTTATTTTCAGGCCTCTGCTTTTCCTCCCCGCTCCAGATTGCCCCGGGAGATTGGCTTTCTCCGCCTGTGAAACAGATACCATCTAAACCATTAGCGCTCATTCACCGCCATGTGCCACTCTGTAGCTCAGGTTCCTGCGACCCCGGGGTCAAGCGGCTCAGAGCTCCCTGACCTCCAGCACTTCCTCCCGATATTAACAGGGTAGTTATGTAGTCAAAAGTCCTGATATAGAACATTGGTTTATTTCGATAATTGCCAATCAGGCCGAGCGCCGAGGAGAGCAGTGATCTCCACATGATGGCCGGGTCTTTATGTGGCTTACTGAGGGCATAATGACAGCAAGCAGAGGAAGCGTAGGCCTCTCTGGCTGAAATTATGCGGTCAAAATGCCTGCTGGCTGTAATGTTTTCTTCTAGCTCAGCTAAACGTAAAACAAGCCCGTTTTACACTGATCATTGCAGATATTATAGCAGCTGCTTGCAGGCCAGCATATATCACCTTCTAGACCAGCAGTCTGCAACCTTTACCATCCAAAGAGACGTTCTTGCCATCAGTCTAGCTTCATTTTGGTTGTACTCTCTAACAAATGTACCTGACCTCTAAAGAATATATATATATATATATACACATCAGCAAAAAACTTATTTAATATCTACTTCTGGAAATTTGTTGCCATTTTATTTATATTTTTAATCATGCCTCATGTCTTGTTTCATGCATGTACATTTTTCTGTTTTTGAGCTGTATAGAAACATATAGAAATCTGCTTGCCTGATTTTGCTTTTTTTCATAAAAAAAAGAGGATTTTGAGATGAACTGACTTGGATCTCAAACAGGATAAATTTTGAGCGTCAGAAAGATTCGAACTGAAAAAAAAATTCTCTGTTGTGTCCCTACATCACATTGTTTAGGAGATTTGATGTCCCAAACACATCCCAGAATACAGCTGAGTTTGATTGAATTTTTTATTTTCACAATATAGTGTTATTGCACATGCTAGTGGTAGCCTACATCTAATTGTTCATTTTTAAGCTAGTTTTAGCTAAATTTTACTTCTAATTACAAACTAAGTACATGTTTCTTTTCACACTGCTTTGAATTTGCTACAGTTGGTCAACATGCTTGTGCTAGCCTAGATGCTAATTATAACATCTTTAGGCTAGCTTTAGCATTTTAGCTAAATTTAGCTTTTTCATGTTTTTTTTTTCTCCCTGCATGGAATATGGTAGTGTAAGTCAACATGCTAGTGCTATCCCAAATGCTGTCTTCAGTATTTTAGCTGGCTCTAGTGTTTTAGCTCATTTCAGCTTTTACATGTTTGTTTTTGTTTCACACTGCATGCAGTATGTCACTTTTGATCAACACATGCTAGTACTAGCCTAATTGCTGTAACTAGTATTTTTGTTAGCTTTACATGTTAAGGTAATTTTTGCTTCTATATCTTTTCTAAATAATTCTACTGATATGAAAACTTATTTCACATCAGTTTGATTCATATTTATTTGGCATTGGCATCATAACTGACACTGCTTTTGTAATTTTGACTACCTTTACTTTATTCTGTTTTGCTGTTTAGCAATTTTCATGAATACAACAGTCATCATTGTTTTATTAATTTTTTTGGTTTATCTGATCACACAGGTAGTTGTTCAAATTTTTATGTGATTCAGACCGGCTGAAAGGACGGCGCAGGGAAAGGTTGCACGGTTTTCAAAACCTGTCAAAAAAAAAATCTGAAAAGTGTGTTATGGATTTGTGTTCCGCTCCCTATCTACTCTGGTACCACTAAATGAAATGTGTTCCAAGCAGTTTCTCCGGGGCCTAATTTAACATTGAATGTTTGGCAACTTGCCCTACGTTGACTGTCGGGGAAACAGCAAAACTGTTAGCTTGCTGAGAGTTTGTCCTCCCACAGACACACTATCTGTCCTTTAGTCAGAAAAGGGCATGGCGGTGTGTTTGTGACAATTGTCACATATGTGCAATGTGTTTTTGCATATGGCAACATCAAGAACGGTGACACAGGTTTTCGACGCTCATCAATGATGCAAACGGTTTTAAAGCAAGAGTCGGAGTTTCCTCCCATCGCCTGTTGTACAGAGCGTGGGGAACGCTGTCCCAAGCTTGAATGCATGTCAATTACAGCATAATTCTCCTTGACCTCAGTGAGTAAATAAACACCCTAAAACCAGAGGATAATCATTGCAGGCACTTTTTTTTATCAGCACAGTCCAGATGATACATGGAGACTGCATGCAGGCCGCCCTGCCCTCCACTATAAATAGTTGACAGTAATCAAATAAAATAAATGAACTGTCAGAGCACAAGTGTTTACAAGCACGACAAAATTTAAAGTAATTAGAAGTAAATTTGTTGCATTTCTGAGTAAGTGGTAGCAGATAGGCCTCTGACAGGGAGGCAGTGGGGTGTGACTGGCTGATTTAGAGCAGTGATGCTGCCCAGCTCTGTGTAAACCTTTAAAACCAACAAGGAACATACCCCCCGAACTCACACATGTGCACACACACACACAATTTTTGTATTTTGTGGGGACTTTACATTGACTTTGATTCATTTTCTACAGCCTATCCCTTACCCTACTCCTAATCCTATCCCTAACCAAAAGTCAATTGACATCTTAGCCCTAAGCATTTCCATTCATGGGGATGAAGAAAATGTCCCCACAAGGAGAAGTGGTCCCCACAACCCGGTATTGTACACAGAAGTAGGTCCCCACAAGGATATAAAAACCTGGTTCTCACACACACACACACATGTCCTCACTCACACAAAGCTGCACATCAAGCAATGCCTGGCCTCAGTGCTGCTCCTGTATAGCTCATTTGTTGGTACGTTATTTCCAGACTTGGGTAGTAACTAGTTACATTTACTCAATTACATTTACTTGAGTAACCTTTTGGGGGGGAAAAGTACTTTTAGGAGTGTTTTTATTATGCTGTACTTTTTACTTCTACTTGAGTAATTTTATTTTATTCAGTATCGCTACTTTTACTTCTGTAAAATTTTTGGATTCTCGACCCACTGAATGAAGAACAAACACGTTTTGACCAAAACTGCACATGCTTTTTACTTCTTCTTCTTTTTTTTTTTTTTTTTTTTTTTTAAGAAACTGACTTGCAAAATGTCCTTTTGCCTGATTTTGTTATTTTTTGTTTCTTATATGAATTATTGTCATTTTGGTGTTATAAATACCAGAATTTCAATTAATTTTAAATGTTCGTCTGTCTCATTATCTTATTTGTCAATATTAAGTAATTGCATAGATTTTTTACCAAGTAGTTTTTTACTCTTGCTTGGGTAATTTCTTGGACGGCTACTTTTTACTTTCACTTGAGCAAAAAACAAAACATGTTGAAGTTGTAAAATTTTTGTGGGACTCTGGTTATTTCTTGCGTTTTGGGGGTAATTATCCAAACTCTTTTATTTGGCCTTCTCTGTCTCCACTGATCCCCTTCAACGGTTTTAAGTTGCTCACAGAAACAAGTAAATTGTGTTCGCACGCAGAAAAATGGAAAACTGAAGAACAATAACTAGATCCCGTTTTAGTTTGCGATGTCGAACGAGTCGTTCAGCCTTAGTGACCCAAGCTGTTCGCCAGACTGTTGCGCTAAGGCCTCCCGTTATGCGCTTTGAAGACCTCTCCATGGCCTTGTTTATGTGGCCGGCTGAAGAGGACCAGCGCTGATTACAGAGTGATGTGTGCAGCTGAAACAATGTGCTGTCATGAACATGAGCTCGGGGAGAAACGCTTTACATGCGGTCGCTATATTTGGGGATTTGAAATCTTTCATTTGGAGAGACCGCAGCATTTGTTTGAAGGCCGTTGTCGCTGGGGCTTTTACACAGGCCAGATAAACAGAAGGTGTGGAGAGCAGAGGGGGGAACCTGGATGGAGGTGTTACCACCATCCAGGTTGATGAATGAGTGTGCCATGAATTCAGCAAATCTTCTCCCTAAGAACCACATACTCACACACCAGACGTCTCCCTTCTCTCCCCCTCACCAAGCCCCTTTTCTTTCGGGGGCAACTCCCCCTGACCATGAGTAAATGACAAATAAGGAATGATTTGCTAAAAGCAAAACCCTAAAAACAAACAAACCATTACGCAGTGCAGCACGGAGGGCTGGGTTAGTGCTTCTAATTCAGGTGAACTGCGCACAAATTTCCCCTGGCTGGCACACTTACAGCTGTAATAACACACACACACAGAGAGAGAGAGAGAGAGAGAGGGCTGCTGGTGAGCAGTGTGTGTGCAGGCTGACCTGCACAGTGTCCGCGGATCGCCCTCACTGCAAAGGTCTCATGCTGCAGACCTGACCACGGAGGGAAAATGCTTTTCACAACCTGTAAACATCCAGAACATTCCCAGGAACAACAGTCTATGCTCAATCCATCCAGCTGTGTTAAAGGAAAAGAATGGATTTAGCCGCAGTCCTGTACAGAATGTTTGTTCCTATCAAAATGAATAATTATTAGTCTTTGTTGCCACCAAACAAATAAGACTGTCTTGTTGAGATAGTCTGTTTTATTTTTGACAAAGAACAAACTCTTCCACTGTTTGACCTTGTTTCTTACACGAGGCCTGTTCAGTCCTCTTTAATCAAACTGCAGTTTGTTTGTCTAGAAGGTCCGGTTAGTTCGGGGAGGTGTGAATGTGTAATCGGACTCTAAAGCAAACTCTAGTCCATCTGCAAACCTTGGTCTTGATTCTGCTGAAGTGAACTCAGGTTTGATTCAAATACATACGTGCTCCAAAAACAGAAAGTGGACAAAAGCGCAGTGCATTCTGGGTAAATAGAGCCAAAGTAAATGAGCGAGTCTCGCGCTATAGAAAGAAATGGCTCCACAGACAAAAGAGAAATCCAACAACTGCTAAAATCTGACGCTATCCCACTTTTATTTACGTTTCACGAAGAAGGAAGATGCGTTCGTGTCTTCCTCGGAGGTTTCTGTGCTGTTTCCTTCAGTAGGAGCTGAAGAGGTTTTTCGATTAGTTTGGATCATTTCACAAAGGGCAATGTGAAGGCGGGAGACACATACAGCAAATGTTGCCATTTTGGTCCCCAATGGAACCGAGTCTACCGGACTCTCAGGTGTGAGAACACCCGGATAATGTTTGACAAGTGTCCCACTTAGAAACCACGCACATGCTCATTTACCTAGTTTTTGTTTTTTTAGAAGCTAATCAAACATCGGTGTTACACATCTAAAAGCATACATGAAATGTGGCTTGGTTTATGTTTAATACCTGAGTGGTGTGTGTGTGTGTGTTTGTTTGTAATACTTTTTGGGGTCCATCTTCCTGACACTACATTATGGGGACCCATTGCTACTTGTGGGGACTGAAGCCACAAGAGGAAATGTTTTTCGATCAGGGGTTAGATTTGGGACTAAGGTGAGAATTGAATTTTGGTTAGGGTTAGAATAAAGGTAAGCTTTAGGCTATAGAAATGAATGGAAGTCAATGGAACATGAGTGCGTGTGTGTGTGAGATTTTCTTGCGTTAGTTGTTGAGGACAAGTCGCTGGACGTGGGATAATCTCAGCCGGAGAGACAAAGAGGGAGTATATTTGTCTGCGTTTTCTTTTCCGAGAGTTCCGTGTTTATTTTCTGTTTCTTCGGTTTCAGAGCGTGGGCTCCAAAACTGCAGCGCGAATGATTAAAATTAAAGCGCTCAGATTGAAAGCTGTTTTTTCCAGCCTGCGGCACAAACATTTGGCATTTTGTCCTTTTATAGGGATCCTAATGACCTGTTGGGAACGCTTGGCCCTAAATGATGTGTTACAGGAAATAAACTTCAGAGGGATTTGCCTCCGTGTCGCCCTGCCTCAGATTATGTAAAGAACTTTTAATGGGTTTGATGTTTACAACAGTTAGCATTTGAAGCTCTGAACGCTTGGAGAAAAGTAATGCGGAGCAGAGCGCTCAGTTATGATTAGGGTCGATGTGAGCGCCAAGCAAAGTGGGGGGTTCTGTAAACAGGCCAGAAGACATCAAGGAGGAGGATAAGGACGTTTTCACTTTGAATCCACATCATTCAGGCCACACACACACACACACACACACTTGGGTTCTTTACCTGTGAGTATTGCGAGGAGTTCAGGTCTTTGTGTGTGCCAACATAATGGGTGGAGCAAAGGCTTGGATGGTGGCATCCATCTCACCATATATCTTCTTTCAGAGGGCAGTCATTACCAAAGGGGGGCAGAGTACCCAAAAAAGTAGCTCTACTTCAACATATTTTTGGCTCAAGTAAAAGTAAAAAGTAGCTGTCCAAGTAAAAAAGTATTTGGTGAAAAGTCTACTCAAGTGCTGATCAAATTATCAACCATTTAATAATTAACAATTACATCATCAGACAAACTAAAATATAAAGTTATGTGGAAATGTTGGTGTTTTAAGGACCAAAATGACGATAATTCACAATTGATTAACTAACAAAAAAATAGTAAAAAATAACATTTCCCAAATAAGATTCGTTCAATAAAAAAATTATTAAATTTTAATCAAAAACTGCCACTGTGCGTCTGTGTCTGGTGAATTTTTGGTTAAGCATGTTTGTTCTTCATTCAGTGAGAATCCAACATTTTACTGAAGTAAAAGTAACAATACTTCAAAATAAAACTACTCAACTAAAACTAAAAAGTACAGGGTGGTAAAAACACTCCTAAAAGTATTTTTTTGTTTTTTGCAAAAAAAGTTTCGCAAGTAAATGTAACTAGTTACTACCCAACTCTGGTTACTACCCCGAGGTGAGCCCCTCCCACCCTATGCTTATGGGGGGAAATGCTCTGAGTTCTGGGTCTGATCAAGCTGTAGCGGTTGCTTCTGGTTGGTGAAAGGAAAACCTGTGGAAGTGGGGAGGCCGTTAGCTGGGCCCCGGGGCCCCTGGAACACACTGAGGTGTGTTTTCACTGCTGCTAAACCTTCCTGCTTTAATGACCGTGTTGACTAAAGGGGGAAAAAAAAACAGGCTTATTTACTAATTTTGAAAATCTTCAGTGATTCAATGGATTAATTGCTCAGCTGACCATTAATCAAGTGAGCGAGGTCCGGAACAGAAAGGACCAAAGCTCACCTTTTTTTATGAAAACGCCAACTTTTTTTTAAAAATCCAGCCAGGTTTTTCCCCCGTCAGTCAAGCTGAGAAGCAAACACACTGGCTGCCAGTGTCTGAGCTATCTGACAGGTGTGCTGCTCCTTCCCTTCACATGTGCAATCAGACACTGTTGGTAAACAGTCTGTCTTTTCTCAAGGGGGGGCCCTTAGGGAGACTTTGGCCAGGAAAGTCAAATTGCTGCAGAAGGACCTCATTTGGTTCCCGGCTGCAACTTCCATGCTTGGCTGACCTTAATTGGCGCTGTGGAGGTGGGTGATGGCGAAAAGATACAGGGGGGGCAGCAGACCCCGGTCGGGGGCTTTACTATCTCCTGCCGTTGGCGTTTCTCGATGCCAGCGAGAGGTGATTGGGTCAGGAAGCTAGGATCTCAGCTGGCCGTCCTAGGGTTGGTCCGACTTACTGAGGTTTACCGTCGGAGCGCCGAGGCATTTTAAACGGATTACGGTCCCCGTTTCGGAATAATTAGGTTTAATTGAAGCATGCACAGAAACAGATTACTTTAGAAAATTGGTTTCATCTTTGGAAATTATTTGCCATTTGGACAACAAACCTGTGTGTAATCTAACTCATCTTGTTGCGAGGACCTTGCTGTGGGCCCGCTTTGGACTGCTAACAGCAGCCGTCCTGCAGAATGAAGACTTTTGTGAAACCTGTTGAACTTCCCTCTGTTAGCATGGTTTTTCAGTATGTGTGTGTGTGTGTGTGTGTGCGCCCATGCTTTTTCCTCATGTGATAAAATGTTCAGAGTGACTCGTCTGCTGCAACTGAGCACGTTCTGGTCTTGACAGTTAGCTAACGACGACGACCTACTTTGATGCTAAGCACAATGGAAGCAGGGGTCATGACCTTTGAGCGGCCTTGCTGCGTTACACACCCACTCCCACCCCCACACGCAAACAGACACGCACAATCATGAGGAAATATAAATTCCCATGAAGATTGCCGCCTGCTTCATTTTTGCGCCGTCAACTGTGTCCAGATGTGTTATTAGTGTAGAATTAAAAGGCAGCACGGTGATGAATGCAAGGAATAACTTCCCTATTACTGTAATGCATCTTAAATTACACAAATGGGGAATTAATTGACTTATTTAGGTTGGAGACTCAAATTTGAGTCGTTGTGCTGTTCCTAATTTTCTTCCATTCCACAAAGTTTTTTCAACATCTGCTGTTAAAACTTTTCCTTCCATCCCAGAGATTAAAACCTGGATGTGATCGCAGACGGAATATAAAAAACGATCAGAATGTCTTTAAAAGGTTTCAGAGGGGTGAAAATGCAAAGCGGCTCTGAACATTTAAGAAAGTTTAAGATTTTTACTTTGGAAAAAAAAGAGTCTAAGCTTTGTCTTTTTCTAATCCACTTTTACACAGATAAAGCCTGAATCATATTCAATAAGATAGAGCTTTTGTTTTGTTGAAGATCAGTTTTGAGACTTTTGAGACAGTTGTTTCTCAATGTTTTTTAAATAGAGAAATGTTGAAAAATGTTGAGATTAACACACCAAAATAAAAACATTTTTTTTATTTCCACAATGAAACTGCAAATACCTTTTTAATAACGTGATTGAGTAGCATGCAGTGCTGCAAGTGTTTCATTTATGCCATTATCAGGCTTTGCTCAAACATTTCTTGGGCTCCATCTAGTGGCCAAAGGTTCTGCCTGTCTGAATTCATGATTGAATTAGGCCAAAGGTGACGTAGCTTGAGAAATTCTTAGGTGATGTGCCATAACAGACATTAGCCTAATTGGGTTAAGAGTTTTGTTTTGCGAAGGACATCTCAGTCAATAGAGGTACCATATATCGAGAGAGCTGAAACTATTTCTTTACACAGTGCATGAAAGGACACAATTGTATTTTTTGCACTGCTGTAGCATTAGATGAGAGCTTTCCTGATGTAGCTCCTTTGAAATTATTTGTATTTACTCAAGTACTGAGTAACTGATCAAATTATCAATCATTCATATTAATTACATCAACAGATGGACGGAAATATAAAGTTAAGTGGAAGTTTTTGGTATTTTAAGGACCAAAATAACAATAATTCACATAATAATAATAATAATAATAATTTAAAAAATCTGGCAAAATAAATATTTTTCCAAATTAATTTCTTTAAAAATATATATATATGAGAAATATGAAACAAATTTTTCATTCAGTGGGTAGAGAATCCAGAAATTTTACCCAAGTGAGAGTAACAGTACTTCAGGATAAAATTACTCAACTAAAAGTACAGCATAGTAAAAATAGTTTGTTTTTTTTCACCCCCAAAAAGCTAATCAGATAAATGTAGTTGAGTAAATATAACTAGTTACTGCCCCGCTCTAGTTTCTGCCACAAACCTCTCATAACAGCTTCCTGGAACTTTGCCCATCACAGTCGGGACGGCGTTGCCAGGGTTACAGACTTCCCTCGTTTTCCCGCTCATTGTAACTTTCTGCCAAACGCTTCAACTAGCATTTAACCATTTAATCTTCAACAGCACGAGGTGCGAGCCTCTGAATCCACTCCCAAACTGTATTAAGCTTTAGGAGAACAACTTCCTCCTCTCTGAATGACCTTTCACCCCACGTCGGTAAAGAACGTGTTTCACTTTGGATAACGTTTTATTTCCTGCTGGAGTCTTCTTGTTTAATTTCAAAACCCGTCTGTCTCCAGGACACAGAACCCGTCTCCTTCCTGGACAGTATGATGGATGGACAGTCCCGTACTACAGGCATGTAGCAATGACATTGAGACATCTGGGAATCGGACTTAGGGACTTGAAGAGGCTCGTAGTTCTATTATCTTGGTTGATTTCTGCCGACCAAGATGAAGTGGTTGTCTCTTCTTCCTGTTTAAATATAATAACTTAGAAATGGTTAGCTAAGAGGAGTCCAAGTTGTTTTTCTTAATACAAGGTTTGATGGCATCATATTGTCACCTTCCTAAAATAATACCCAAAGTTATGGCTATTTTAACATTATTAACATCTTACTGAGAAAACCTGCCTAATTCCTTCGGGATCAATGCAAGATATTTGCTAAATACTAATCTGGTTTTCATGAAATGCATTCAACAGATTCTTTTAGCTTTGCTAAGAGGACCAAGTGACACCATGACGGCTGCAGGCGCTGTGAAAGTTACTGTTCGAGTCTCTTTAGGTATTTTAGAAGCCTTTGACATCATTAATCCACCGTCTTCATCAGCAAACTGCACAGTTGAGTCGACATCTTTGGAATTATTTTCAGAGCCTTCAGGTTCCACGTAAACCAGATTTAGAAGAAACTTTTTTGTAAATCCAAGTCAAATCTCGAGCCTCAAGTCATTTATCTTGTTGATTTCATTCCGAGTTAGAGACTCTGTCATAAACCACGACATGTCAGACTCCGACTGGTCCAACACGTGAGGGAACTCATGGCCGTCTTCCAGAACCACTTGGAACAAATTCAGGCTATCTCCTTAACTTTTATACAGATGACATCCAGCTGTTCCTTCAACAATTATCTAGCAAGGAAAACAAATTACTCAACTGAATTGTGGGAATACTCAGTATCCGACCTCGGCCTTGGAGAAAACCGTTTCTCTGATCAGGCACCAGATCTGACCTCTGGACTATGGATGCACCAATTTATCGGTGACAATTTCCTTAATTTTGGGAGATCGGTCGATACCTGCACGCGAAGCTGATCTTATCTACCTCAACAAAGGCCTAAATATCAACTCTGTACTCTTCTGTTCTCCCATTGGAGGTCCGACTGGCAGATCGGCTCACTGGGTCGCATCTGCACGTCCGCAGTTAACAATAATCACCTGCTGCCAACTTTCTTGCTATATTTAGTGACATTTCAGACAAGAAAAATTGGCTTTTTGGTCTGGCTTTTTTAAAGATTGGTAATCGGCGATTACCGATTAATCGGTGCACCGATTTTCTGGCAATTGGTGCGCCGCTACTCGTCGCCACATGAACCATCACAAAGCATATGGGAGAATGACATGTCACCAAGTGGCAACTCAACAGCATGTCTGTGAGCTCCTGGAGTTTGAAAATATTCCACATCCTGGAAAAGTGAAGCAGGAAACTCAGAAAAAATCAAAATACAAAAAAACCCAAAACATCTGTAGCATTACTAAGGCGAAACAGCAAGGAAAACATTAAGAACAAGTATGATTCACTGCTGGGGCACAGTGGATGCATTTAATGAGTCAGACATACAAAAATAAATCACGACAAAGCAGCACATGTACTGTACAAATTAAAAAACTGAAAGGAACAAAAAAAAAAAAAGTAATTGCTGAGAGGACGAGAGGAGAGAACGTCCCGGTGGAGACGCGATGTGGACGCCACTGCAGGAACACGTGACACACGTCTGACGGGACGGGGCGGAGGGCGAGCTCTAACGTGACACACCCCAACACGCAAACGCACCCCAACACGGAAAAAAATACAAAAAAACAAAATTAAAGGGTCGTTTCACAACTTTGATGATATATATATCCAAAAGCAAAACCTCTTAAGAATTGTACAAGTATAAAAAAGCTACAAACATTAATAAATTACATCACTGACACAGAAACACTTCACAAGGTGCTAGTAAAATAATTCTGAAACCTTCAGGATACTAGAAGTCAGACAAGTGGCTGGTCATAGAAACTTTGTGAGTTTTTTTTTTTTCCTTTCTCTTTTCTACAGTTTTTCTCCTCAAAGCTTCACTTCTTGCTCAAACAGAATCACAATACAGTTAGCTTTGTGTATGTAAGGCCATATGACGATAAACATGTCGGCTAATTCCTTCTGTTGTTTCCCAAGGCAGCACCGATGACCGGAGAGACGGACAATGTCGGAAATTCATATACACACGTAGATACTTTTCAAATTAAATTATTCAAAAAAAAAAAAAAAGTTAAAATGTTGATTTAAGTGGGAGGCAAAAAAAAAAATAAGATACAAAAAGTTAAAAGGCTATGTACAAAGCTACATTCTATACAGTGGAGCCATAAAAAACAAACAAAAAAACAGAAACACGTGGAAAGTGTGCTGTGCTGCCTGTGGAAGCAAAGGAAAAGAGAAAGTATCCCCGTGTGACTGCCTCTCTGTCAGGGATGAGGCTTATCGTCGTGTTCCCACGCCACATCCCGGTTCCTCTGTTTCCTCTCCCACCCCCACTCCCCGGCTCCACTGGTCCGGTCCGGTCCGCCGATGTGCGTCGTCCTATGTTCACGTTGGAGAAAGGTCCGGACTCGGTGTGCTTTGTGCTTTACAGTCGTTTTTTTCCCCGTTTTCCTATCTAACGACTCGAACTAGAATAAATAAATGGCGGCGCTGATAGTGCTCTGCGAACGTTAAGTGCGGACGTGAAGGCATAAATGCTGCTCCGGGTTGGCGCCGATCCGATCTGACGCTCCAGGAAGATTTCGTCTCAGTCTGACAAGGATAAGCTGCATCCGTGGGTAGGAGCCCCTCACCCCCCACCCGAAGCACGCATGCAACTCAGACACATGCAGGGGATACTTTCGCAAATCTTGGAATGACTGCAATGTACTTCTATTGAGCAACCCCTGATAAAATGACAGCTGTAGTAAAATGAGACATGTTCTCTTAAAAAATATTTATAATAGCTTCTGTACACTTTAATATCTGAAAGTTATAAAGTATAAGTAGAGGCAAAAACCTATCTGAGTGATGTTCTTCTTAGAAATTGAAAAATGCATGATTTTCCTCCGCTCCTGCGTCGTTTCAGTTTGTTTTTTTTTTTTTCCTCATTTTCCTCCTGTTGGCTTTTTGTAAGTGAGCAGGTTGCGAGTCTGGGACGGGGTCCAGCCGGCCAACCGGCCCAGTCGGTCAACCGGCCCAGACCGTCAACGGCTCGCTGCTGCGTGCTACAGGAGAAGCTTTCCGTTTCGATGGATCTTTAGGATTTTTCCCAGTCTCTGTTTGGCCGTCGCCATGCCTTTCTTTAGCCGCTTGGCTGTGGAGAGAAGGAAAAACGACGGGAAATGAGTTTGGACGTCCAGCTGCACTGCAAAAACACAGAATCTTACCAAGTGCTTTTAGTCCAGTTTCTAGTGCAAACACCTTAGTGCACTTGAAATAAGACACGACTAACTTACAAGTCATTTCCCGCAAAGTTTAGGAGCTTGTTTTGAGTAAATAGTTCCTTAATATTGATGAAAATGCTCTAGTTCCATTGGCAGATTATTTTATATAGCAACATGGGGAAATTATCTTATCATAATTGAAATAATATTGGTTTTTGGAGCCAGAACCACCACGGATCGGCTTGAAATAAATACATAAATTAATTAATGCAATTTATTTATGTATTTATTTATATGCAGTCATATCGGAATGACTTATACACAATTTTATCGCTTGTGATTTGATTATATTTGTACTGTTAATATTTAACACTTCGGATGGAGTAGCTTGTCAACTAATATTCTTTTCTATACTATTCTGCTCTATTCTATGTTCCTATTTTATTCTACTCTGTTCACTGGACAACCAGCTCACTTCTGTTCTTCTGATCCGATGAGTTCAGAGCTAAAGAGAGAAGCTAGTAGAAACGGCTGAGCTGTGCACATGTCAGCAGAGTCTCAAATACAAACATTTTCATACAGCTACAGAAATCATTTTGCTAATCTGACGCGGTGTGGACCTTTGGCGTCTGCAGAGCCCAGTCGCTCCGCCCTGGCGGCGCTGCTGCTGTTGGTGCTGTTGTTGGGGGAGGACACGGACGGCCGCCTCTGGCTGAGGAAGATCCCCGGCGCCATGGGCTGTGGCCCGCCCGGGGACTTGGCGGTGCCGGTGGTGAACTCGTGGTCGGTCAGGCTGCCGTCCTGCGAGTCGGCGTTGTGGTCTGGGGAGCTGCTGTCCTGCGCGTGCTTCGGCGGCTCCTCCGTAGCGACGCTCTTCTTCTTGCCGCTTTTCTTTTTTTTCTTGGTTCTCTGCTGCTCCTCCTACAGGACACATGACACGCGGTTAGCCATACCCGAGGGCCACGAGCGTCCGCCTGCTCCGGCGCTCGGGGTCGCCTACCTGGTGAGACAGCTTGGCTGCGGCGGCGGCCAGCCCCGTTTCGATGGAAGCCACACGGGCTCCTTCTCTCGCCGGTCGCTCATGCCGAGGAACCGAGGGTCCGACCCGCGCTGCAACCACAGGGCTTTTTAGGACTCGGGAGCGTTAGTGAGAAGAGCGGCGCGGTACGGCGCTTACCTGTCGGACTGTATGGAGTGTCGTCGCTGCTTTTCCGCTTTTTGGATCTCGATTTGAAAACGGGATTGTCCTCTTCGGACTCCAACGACGGGTACACTGAAACCCAAACAGGTCAGCGCACGACTAGCATCACAAGCCTGATTCCCCCCCGCGCTAGCTGATTCCCCCCCCCCCCGCTAGCTGATAGTCCCCGCTCAGTTATTTTTTTTTTTACTTTTTATTTGAAGTCTTCTACGCCTATTTTCTTATTTTTTTTTCTTTCTACAAATTAGTACACACAAAACATTACAGCCCAACAATGTAAAGTTGGTTTGTTACATTACATTGTTTCGGGCCAACGTAATGTTACGTTGGCGTCAAGACAACGAATACCAGCGAAGAAGAAGAAGAAGAAGAAGAACAAAAAGCAGGACGGTCCCTCGTTCGCTCTTGTTGTCTAACATGGAAGATATTTCCAGCAGCGGCCTGCAGGACAGCTGTTGGCCAGCTGTTTGGCCGCTTCCCGCTCTCAGCCCGCTCGCGGCACAATCATCCCAATCTAGACTTAAATATCTGATAACTGGGTGATCAAGATAAAGAATGGCCTGTTTACAGAGGCAGAGCAGACTGCAGCTCCGCCCGGCCGCGGGATTACACTGCAGGAATGTTCGTGCGATTCGAACAACTAATTAGGCTCTAATTAGGAGTTCAAACAGCAAGTAAAACAACAGTTCGCAACGAGTGTTAATGGCTTCTTAACAAGCGCTCGGTTCAGACAGCTGCGCTTGGACCGGCTTCACAAAGAAAGCCCTGCGAACGCGATGGAGACCATTTGGAAACAACACACAGAAGGATAAACATGAGCTCCGATCATCCAAACGTTCTCCAGCCACAAGAGGCAAGACGGAAAAGAGTCACGGGGCCCAATGGTCAGGAATCGGTTTGCTTTTAGCCGCACCTGTTAGCAGCAGGAAAACAAAATTCAACCAGGGAATGTAATTATTTGACCATTTTGTTGTGAAATCAATTTGACGTCAGAGATGCTGTCCATTGGAAAAGCAAGTCATTTTTGTCCAGTTGCTAGTGCAAATACCTCAGTACACGAAAAATAAGACAAAACTAACGAGTTATTTTTCTAACAAGATATCAGAGCTTGTTTTAAGTCTCTAAGTCTGCGTTCACACTGCAGCCTGAAGTGAGCCAATGCGACCTGAATGTGTTCTCCAGTGTGAATGGACAAATGACCTGAAAGCGAGCAGTAGAGGGCGCAATAACGTCAGCATTCTCAGTTTTTTGTTAAGAAGAAGAAGTGCTCAGTGTTTGCGTAAGTAAAAATGGATGCTAACAGTGGAGCATCTTAGGATTTTGAATTTTATGTCCGACCAGAGCAGCATATTAACAACTTAGCCCTCATTGCAGACCGTCATGGTTGTTTTTCTTCCCGCTTTTGTGCATATCAGGACGCAGAATACTGACGTTTGCCGAGTATCAGTGACGCTCAGGTTGGATGAACGTGACCTGGACGTTAACCACATTTGAATCAGATACCCAAGTTCGAAAAGAATCTGACCTGTGTTGTTCAGACTAGCATGAAGAGATCAGACACAGGTCGGGGTCACTTCAGGCTGCAGTGTGAACTCAGCCAAATTCCTTCAAATTGATAAAAAAAAACTTCTAGTTCCGTTGACAGATCATTTCACTAAAAAGGCCATTTCTTCTTGTTATTAGTTAGTTTTGTCTTACTTCAAGTGTACTAACATATTTGCACAAGAAAGTAAACCGAAAATTTGATTTTGTGTTTTTTGCAGTGTTTCCTCTCCCTCTACTTTGAACCGTCGTCTCCAGTTCGTCTTCACTCCTGAAAGCGGCGCAGCGCACTGCGGCCAGAGCCGTGTTGGTTTTTCAAAATAAAGCCAACCTGGACATTTCCCCATATTTAAACCCATTTCGGTGAAAAGGTGGACATTTCTCTTCTGCTTACCGTAGTCGGAGTCCTTGAAACACGCGTCCATGTGGTCCTGCTCGTCGTCGTCGTAGTCCAGGCTCTCGATGCTGCTGCTCTTTCGGGGTTTCTTCGGGAGCCTCTTGGCGGGTCGCTTGCTGTTGCTGCTCCCGCCGGCTCCCGCGCCGCTCTTCTTGTTGGCCTGCGAGTTGCTCTTCGACTGACTGTTGCTCCACGGCTGCTCCAGGGTCTCCGAGGAGGACAGGTTGGCCATGGACAGCATGCCCTGGATGGCCTCCTGCGTGCTGGGAGACGCAGGCGGCTGGCTGCAGGGGAGGGAGCGCCGAACAGAACAACCCGTTACACGCCGCCGGCCGTCAAGAGAAATGCCATCTGAAACCAGATATGCACTGTACAAAAAGACAGGCAGCCTTCCTTCTTATTGAATATCATCAAATTTGATTAAACTGTTCTAGTTTTAGATCTATTACCACGTTTATTTCTGTTTGTTAAATATGAGAATAATGAGAGAGAGAGAGAGAAAGACATGTTTGGTAGATTAAACTACGACTTGTGCTGTGGGTTTACTTTAACAGGCTTGTCTCTGGAGTTTGCAGGAATTTTCCCCATCCCATTCCTCCTGATCCGAGTCAGAACTAGCTACTTTTACTCAATTAGATTTATTTTAGTAACTTCTATTAAAAATAAATCAAAAAAACTTTTTACTTTAACCTGAGTCATTTTATTTTGAAGTATTTCTGCTCTTACTTGAGTAAAATTCCTGGATTCTCGAAGAACAAACATGTTTTAACCAAATATTCACCACACACACACACACACACACACACCTGATGTTTTTGTTGAAGTTTCATAAGTTTTATATCGAAAGAAATACCTAATAATTTACACAAAACATTATGTCTTAGCACATCTGATGATGTAATTTTTAAGTATTAAATTATTGATAAATACTTATTTACTCTTACTTGACTAATTTCTTGGATGGCTACTTTTTACATTAACTTGAGTGAAAATATGTTGAAGTAGTGCTACTCTTACTAGAGTACAACTGTTATTGTCTTTTCAATATGACCAACAATGGAACAATTGTCATTGAAGGAGGATAATTCTCATCAATCAATCGACCTTATTCCCTTGGGTTTATTTCAAAAACCGCCTGGGTGGCCAAAGAGCTGCAAGTTAAGACAGAAACATGCAAAAAAAAAACTATTAACATACAAGACATACAGGGTACGTGTGTTAACAGCCGGGGTTTCCCATCATGTTAACACTTTGAGAAAATTCTTTGAACACATTAATATGAAGCCTTCAGGTGTCAGAAGAAATCAGGCAGAAAACTGTGGCGCTCCAGGGGTTTGCTTCAGACTTTTCTCCGTGATGTCGCACAGAGAAGCGTTTGAGTGTTTGATGTGGAATAAACCCACAGGTTGGTCTCCATCAACTCCAATGTCACAGAGTTATGATATCATAACCTGGACTTTCCCAAAAAGTTTAAACTCACAAACTTCTTAATTAAAAGTTTTTAAAAATTGTAAAAATCCTCTCTCTCTCTTTCTTTCTCTCTCTTGTTGTTTTGGCAAATTGATTTTTTTCTAATTCTTATGGAACAAGAACAAAAGAAACCCTTTAGTCGTAACGGTTACACGTCCTTTTATGAACTGCGTGTAAATATGCGGTTCGAACACGAAGTCGGAATCTGAGCATAAACGAAACGCCTTAAGAGGAAGGCCAGGCAGCGACCCGCATGACAAATCCTCTATCAGACATCCCGATAATACCCGGTAATCGCTTCAGCCCCCCCGCCCGTTCAAAGCACCGAGACTTTCCGGAAAAATGAGCATATTTCAACAATGTTTTTGTTTCTCTCTTTCATTCCTCATTTGTAGCTTTCAGTGTGGTGGAAATAGACCATCAAGAGGTGAAGGAAAACAGCAAACAGAGTGAGGCAGAAGGAAGCGCCTGGAGCCACGGAGGCCTTGATAGATTAGTGTGGGACGGGACGCAAACACTGATTTAACACAAACTGCTGACGGAGTATTTGTAAACCGCCCGTTGCCTTTCAGCTCCGAGGAAAAATGAGAAAACTCGACTTTTTTATTCGATCACAGAGCGGCTCCGTTTGTTTGTCAGAGACTCGGCCCATTAGAGAGACCAGAAATTCATTTGCCGAGAAGAAAGAGGGTCTCAGGGGGTCCATTAAGAGATTAATGCTGTGCATGCGATACTGCCCAGGAGAAGGGCGGGGCAAAGGGGGGCTTCATGTGTACCTGAGGAAGATGACCCCCCTAACCCCCCTACTCCCCTGAACCTTCTCAAAACGAAATTGGTGTCAAATGTTTGTGCTTCAAAAAGCACAAAAATCTTAAAAGATATTTCCAGAGAAACATTTTCCTTTGCTGCACAAACCCAACGCAAATGCTTGACACCAATTTTTGTTCGATTCGAGTAACGTTGGAGGGGCTAGTTGACCTTTGGACCTTGAAACTTTCGTCAATATCTTCAAACAAAAGTGTCAGGAGCGAAAGATTTTGCTGCACAAACGTAGTCGAGTTGACCTGCACCAAATTTTGCCCGATTTGAAGAAGGTAAGGAGAGGGGGATGGTTGACCTTTCATGACCTTTGGAAACATCTATTAGTATCTTTAAAATGACGGCGGCACAAACACAAATTGTTGACACCGATTTTGTTCGATTCGGGGAAGGCGAGAGGGCCAACGTCCCTCGGGTTTCATGAGGCGGTATTTGTCCGACCTGTTGGTGTTGTAGTCGATCCCGCCCACTTGTTTGCTGGCCTGCAGCAGGTCCAGGATCCCTGCGGCACTTCCGCTCTTCTTCTTCACCTTGGAGTTGCGACTCTTGACCTCGGGCTTGGCCTCTGTGTCTATGTGCAAGGTCTCTTCGTCTGAGGAGTCCACGCTCTGCTGGCGGAGAAGAAACATATTTACAAGAGAGTTCAACAGGAAGCGACCCGAGTCAAAAACACGCCTTCTGTCTGCCTTTCGCAGTAATTGACGTCTTCTCGGCATCAGAACAACTGAAGCCGGGGTTTCTGTTTCAGTGAGGCAACTCGGACTTTTTAAGGACAATCAGCGCCTAAACGTCCAGGAACTGTGTCCCAACTCAAATGTTCTAGATTAGCCTAGGATGTCCTTCAATGGCTTTACTGATGAGTCCCACTGAAGCTGTAAAGTGGTTTTGCACCCACCAAAAAGCTTCAGTACTTCTTCTGGCATTCATTGTACTGGACGTTCCAGACTATAAGTCACTCTGGAGTATCGGTTGCACCAGATGATTGCTGATTTGAGCTTTTTAAGGCCTAAAACTGAAATATTGAGACTCCATATAAATCCTGTAGAACCCAGGCTGTTCTTACACGTTGCCTGCCTGCTATTCTATCCAGGTAAAGAGAGAGATATGGGAATATCAGAACATCTGGACTAAATCCTCCATTCACACCAAATCTACTTCCCCTCAGCGATCCCCACCAAACATATATTTCACCTTTGGAAGAATTTCTCACATTTCTAATAACGTCTTTGTAATCGAGTCACGGCTTGTTACATATCAGATGACAGAGATGAGCAGCCATTGTGGTTTGCGGAAACCAGGCTCTGGTGAGGCATACGTACCTTACTCACTAAGGGTTGGAACTTTGCCTTTTTGGCCGGCTGAAGGGGTTCTCTGATGTCCGATAAGACTGGGCAAAAAAGAAGAGTTCGTTCATGAGCGTAGAACAGGTTCTGATAAACGGCAGCACATGTGATTAAACAGTCATAATCAATGCATAACAGACATGAACGAAGAAAATTTCCACACATTTCGAGGTTTTATATGAAGTTAGTGTCGGAGCACGCTTACTGCCTTGTACCTCAATTCTCAGATATTCAAAAGAATTTAATCTGTCTTGAAAGACCTTTTTGCAGTTTAGTGACTCGTGAAATATTGTAGCCATTCCTCCTTCCTTTTTTATGTTTTCTATTCTCGCTTAATAAATTGTAATTATGTAATTATGATTCAGTTAGTGCAGGTGATTCGTTATTGTCATCCCACCACGTTTCTGTCAGGAACGTAACACCAATAATATGCTAGTTGACAAAGTCACTAACAAATAGTCCTTTTGCCGATAGTGGACTTATATTCAGCAGAACCAGTTTAAGTGTCTTGGTGGCAGATAGTTCATGAGTTTGAGGTTGCGTTAGATGAATCCAAGGTTTGATTTTTGATCACTGCATCTCATGTTTTCCTGTTCCTTGTTAGTATTCTGCTAGTGATCCAGACAGGTACTGTCCCGTATCGTACTGCTGGAGAGCTCCAGTCTGGACCCTGGTCTCAGACCTCTGCTATGCAGAGCGGTGGGTGCTCTGGGGGATCAGAGTCAGGTGGTTTTGATGAAGTTTTGAGCACTAAGGAGAAAGGCAGCAAGCAGAACTTGGTCGTTCATTTTACCTATAAATTTTTGGGCGTTCAGGACAGAAGTACCTAGAGGAAACTGACGTTCCATTCCCTCCCTAAAGTTAAGAAACATCAGCTCAGGTGACGAAATTTCCGATGAGCCATCCTGGCATTAATGAAACCAGGCCTCCAATAAAGAGTCTTGGCTCCCAGTGGGTGCTGCAGGAGTGTGACGATTTGAAGCCTCACCAATTTTGTTTCCAGACATGCCAGTTTGTTTGGGGACAGTGTGTGCTTGTCTTTCTACAGTCTTTGCTGGGACAGTGATCTTGTTGGTTGCATTGTCCTGTGGTTGAGACCTTACTGGTAATCAAGTCAATATTGCCTCCTCTGGACTTGATTACGGTCCTGCTGTTGAATCTTTCCAGCAACATTGGAAAGTCCTTTCCCTGCTTGGTTAAGATCGTTCCTGCTAGAACAAGTATTCTTTAAAAAGCCATTTATTGACGATGAGCAGTCTGCTGTCATTCTCTGCTCCGCATCCAGAAATTTGGTTTTCAGCTTTTCAGTTGTGCTTGTATGATGTTGGAGGTCATTTTTTTTGTCATTTCTGTTTGGCCAGATGCTTCGCTCCAGTGTGTATGATTAGACTAGAATAACATTTCTTCTTTTCCATTTCATAACATTGTATGAATGTATGAAACATTCTAAGAACTGGTCATAGGAGCAGACAGGAGTTTAAATGAGGATAAAACAGGTCCATGAAATGCTTTTGAACCTTCACTCACTCTGCTTTAACTAGAGTTGGGCAATACATAGTTACATTTACTTGAGTAACTTTTTTTAGGAGTACTTTTACTACGCTCTACTTTTTACTCTTACTTGAGTAAAATTTCTGGATTCTCTACTCGCTGAATGACAAACATGTTTTAACCAAAGATTCACCAGACACAGACACACGGCTGCAGTTTTTGTTAAAGTTTTTTTTATAATAATAAAAAACAACTGATTTGAAAAATGTTTTGTTGCCTTTTTTAATTTAAAATTTGATCAGTTACTTTCACCAAAATACTTTTTTACTCTTCCTCGGGTAATTTTCTTGGACGGCTACTTTTTACTTTTGCTCGAATGAAAGTATGTTGAAGTAGTGCTGCTCTTACTTGAGTACAACTTTTGGGCACTCTGCCCACCTCTGGCTTTAACCAAGGAACATCAAGCTGCAGTCCAAGGAACTTTAACTATCATCAAATTAAGTTTAAGTTACTTAAAACTGATGCAGTGAAGTGCATCTGTACCCACCGTGGTTATTGGCTTAGACCAAACTGAAACGCAACACGCTTAATCTGAAAACACTCACAGGACAGATCCCTCTTAATGGTGTTCTTTTTCCGCCTGATGGGGAACTCGTCTATCTTCAGCTCGCCCTCATCCGAGACATACTCGTACTCGTCTCTCACTGGCTTGGTTTTGTCCTCTTTTAGGTTTTGTAACGATCCGAAAATACTTGAGTTGGTCTGAGGTTTCAGCATCTTGGAGCTGGAACAGAAACCACAGGAGAATAAGCTGAGTGAGGCACTGACAGTGAGAAACCCTCCAGTTAGCTTTAATGGATATCGTGCTGATTGCCACATAGCTCCATAATCACCAGAATAGACCACATCAGAAGGCCTGACTCCTCAAGCCTGCCATAAAGTATTTATTTGGCAGTGGAGGCCGTGCCATACGTACCTGGCTAGTTTCCTGTGAGACATAGTAAAGCTGAATCTGTCTTTATTGCCTGACAGCGGTATTCTGTCAAACTTGCACTCCTCCTCCATTTTCAGCAGGGAATCCGGCTTACTGTTCTGTAATGGTCCAATCAAAGTAATACTTAGGGAAGCAGAAGTAATGCAAGTGCACAGCATCAAGTGACAAGACATTCACAGAATGCAACGGCACCAAGTCATCACAGCTACAGGAGTCCAAGAAGCTGGGAGTTTTTATTTAGCCATTTAAAGCAACTTTTAAATCAGAAAACAGTGACTTTTTAAAAAAGTAAGATAGGGGGGCAACGATTTATCGGCGCTGATTTCCTTAATTTTGGAAGATCGGCGATCGGCCAATGCTTAAACGTGAGCCCGATCTTATCTACCTCAGCAAAGGTCTAAAGATCACCCGCCATCTTCTTTACTCTCCTGTACGAGAGGTTCGACTGTTGGCTCCGCCCACCAGGTCACGTCTGCATGTTCGCAGTTAACAATACTGTTGCAAACTCAGCAACGTTTTAGCTATATTTAGCAACAATTCAGATACACAAAAAAATTGGTATCGGCCAAAATCGGAATCGGCAGATCAGAATTTATAAAAATCGGTAATCAGCGATCGGCCAGAAAACTGCAATCGGTGCACCGCTACTACTGAGGTATCGTAACCACTTTTCAATTTAATATAATTCAGTTCAAAAAACTGAATTACAAGAAAAAGATGTATATGTTGTTGCAATGCATTCAGTTTTACAAAACAAATATCCTTTATTGCTACATCATATCTGAAAATAGAATAAACATTTTTAACGTGGGAGCTGCTGTAACATCAACACACAAAAACACGTCCAGAAAAGTCTGTTGTTTTTTTTAAACAAATTTGAAATGCATGTAAACAAGACTTTCTGCAGTTATATTTTATTTTATGTATGAAGTGTGCACATGCACACTTTATAAAAATAAACAAGAAAACTCCAGGTGAGGCAGAAATTTTCCTTTTTTTTTCTTTTTGCGTTGCAAACTTAATATTTCCATAATTACAGCAAAAATAATGTAGACTGAAAAGATTTTTTCACAAAGAGACCGAGCTTTTCTGAGTACTCCGAAGAGTTAAAGAGCAGCCGCTGATCTCATCTGGGTTTCGCTTTATCAGGCCTTCACTGAGGTTTTGGCCCAACCAGTGAGGAATCTGTCGAACCGCAACGCAAAAGCAAAAGTGTCTGATTGTCATTGGTTCATTTTCAGTAGCAAAAGTCTTTGTCCACGTGTGTGGACATGTGTTGTTTTTTTTTAGGCTAACTCTTGAAGTGCATGAAGAGAGATGAGAAGAACGCCATGTAGAAGAAAAAAAAACGCCACCCAGAAAACCGGAGATTATTCCCGTCATTATCATAACAACATGAAAAGTCTGTTTTCTAATATTTTTCTCTCACTATTCAGGCCGAGACGGTAATTAGGATCAACTGTCTAATTGTCAGTGAAAACAAGCTAACCGCTAACGGTCAGAGTGCTAATGTTCCCAGATGACGCACTCAGAACCTTCTGACCTGCTTCATGCCAATCCAGATGTTGCACGGCAAATCCAAAATGGCAGCCATAAAAGCCGAGCGGACTCTGTAATCAAGCATCCGCCACCGAGTGTTTAAAACATTAAACGTTTCTGCTGCTCTAATTAAAGGCGTGTGACAGCATTGTGTATGCTGAGATTGTAATTCAGAATGCCTTTCTTTCTAATCAGCCCTAACATTCTGGAGACGATTAATAGCTAGCTCAAGACATACACAGGGGCCGTGTCTTTGTCTCTTTGACTTTTTTTTTAACGCGAGTTAAAAGGAAAAGGGTTCCGCAGTAACCTTGGTGAAGACCTCGCGATGATCTCCTCTCCATCTGTAAATGCCTCGGCCTGATGCGAAGCAGCGGAGCGGCTAGCAGAGAGGCTGCGGACATTCCACAGCAGTCTGGCGTTACATTTTCCGTGAAACCGAAGCTCTCTAATGTCTTCTGTTTGACGAAATTACACTTTTGTTCCCCCCCAAAAAAGCTTCCTCCAATTATTCAGTGATGATCACACAACATTTCTTTTTCTTTTTTCCATAGTGGACATGTGTAAGCACTTAAATGGAAGGTGTTTGGATGTGGACATGGCTTAATTCCATTAAGTAAACTCCGAGAAGGCGGATGATGGACTGCAGAGCCGAAATGTAAGACTTGGCCATATCGTCGTTGTTAATTCCCACTTTGAAGTTTGCAAATTGCTTTTAGATGATTCAGGGTTTTTTTTTTTTAGTTCAGCCGGTCGGCTTGTGACTTTTTGGAAAGAAGTTTGGTTGAGCTTAGAGCGAACAGAGATTTCACTCTGGCGCGCGAAAAGCAGAACTGACAACAAAACGTACCTTGTACTTCCATTTGGCTTCCGTCTTGTTTTTGTTTTGCTCTCTGATTTCGAACTTGTCCGTGTTGTTCTGCTTTGACGCTTCCTTCTCGGACACACTCAGGACATTTTTAACAACCTGGGAGTTTAAAGCAGAGACACAGAGTTTAGCAGAAGGGCCTGGAACCTGAGACGCTGTTGGCTTTACAATCTGCAAACTGCGTCTAGTGTCACAGAAACCTTCAACGCAGCGTCCATCCAGCCCGGAACACGTGGAGTCGGGGTGTCGAACTAATTTTTATTTTGGGCCGTCTCAATCGGAATGTTCTTAAAGGGACGGTTTTGCCAGAATGTCCTGATAAACCCATTGAACTGTTAAAATATCAATAAATGGTTGTTTGTTTCAGCAAGTGTTTCTTAAAATGAGGTGGGTTTAGACCCGAGGTGGGTTTAGACCCGAGGTGTCCAAGGTGCACCCGATGACCCAAAGATTTTTGGAAATGTTTTATTAAGGCAACGGTCCGACGCCTTGGTGAGGTTTTGGATATTTAATGACATACAAATTTCATAAAAGGTTTATTGTTGAGCAGGTAAAACAAAATTCTTATTTTTTATTTATTTTTGCCAGTTTTGGCCACCAGGGGGCAAAAGGTTCAGACACCACTGGTTCAGGTTGGAGCTTTAATTTGAAAGAGCAGTTGCAGAGATATATCTTCCTGTTACTTCCTGTTGATGCCCGGCATTCAGAAGCTTTCTCTGTTCATCGGGAACCAAATATCTAAATGCAATCATATATTTTTTTTACTCTAAATGTGCTCACCTTTGGCTTCTTTTGCTGGTCCATTTGACTCAAGATCTCCTTGGCATGAGACTCGAGGGCGGCAAAGCTGGAAGGCTTCGGAGGCGGTGACAACTCCTTTATCTTTTTCACTTTCTTCTTTTCCCCGTCTTTGACCTTAGGGGGTTTGGGTGCCTTGGGCACCTTTGGAGGCTTCTGGGGTTTGGGGGCTTTTTTCTTGGGTTTTTCTCTGCTGGGAGATGGGATGGTTGCTGGGGAAACGGGCTCATCAGGCTCGGAGTGGGTAAACACTGGTTCCTCCACGGGTGCCTTGATGCTCGGCTCGCTCTTAATGGCTTTTGTTGCATTCTGGGAGAGAAAGCAGAGATAACAAGAGAACGTTGTTGAAGTCAGGAACAACATCTCAGACGTGTTCATTTCACAATCATTTCAGTCGATGAATATGTCTTTCATAAAAACACAAACTGGGATTAAACATTATTTTTATCGTATTTGTTGACTCTTATAACGATGTTTAGGCTTGTCTCAGTGAATCAATTCATCTCACGTTAAATTACAATGAACTCAATAACTTTCATTTCTTCTTCAAGTCTTCAGTCTGTTGCTTTGTTCTCAACCAGCTCTTATTTTGAAGGACAGTTTTGTTTCCAGAAACTTCATCATTAATTTTATTTGTTGCCTTGTTTATTTATTTTGGACATTTGAAATGTCTTCTAGTTGCAGTTTTTAAATGTTCATTAGAATGTAAAGTTTATTGCTCGTGTCCCTGTGCTACATTACTTGAAAATGGTCTCAAGACAACGATATTATCGCTTATCGCGATAACTTCTGATACAATTTATCGCCCATCAAAATTCGATATTGTGACCAGCCTAACGATGTTGCTAAGCAGCAGTTTTTTTTCACCACAGAACTTCACAGAAGTAACAGTATAATCTTTGATTTTGAGATGAATGTTTCAGTTTCAACACTAAAGCCTTGTACTGCATGCGAAATGAGCGTAGCTAATGTAAAGACTTCAAATCTTCTCTGATGTCACCCTCTCTCTCTCTCTACGTCTATAAAGTCAAAGTTACCTCTGACAGCCTGATCTCTTTGGCGAGGTCCTTGATGAGCTGGGAAGGTTTCATGTTCTCCGGTAGCTCGTCTTCGTGTTCCAGGAGAGCCTGTTACGAGCAGAAACAAGCAGAGCTGCGGTGATGTGGGAACGCCGTGGACGCCGCAGGATGTTTCTTTCTCCTTACCTGTTTTTTAGTCCACGCTCTGAAGGCTCCGTTGATGATTTTGGCACCGTGTATCAGGTATGGAGCTGGCTGCTTATTTGCTTTGTGTAAACCTGCAGATTAAGAACATTATGATGGGCGCGAGGGACGACGTTGACGAGAGTCAACGACAAAACAACAAGTTTGTCCAGGAGAACTGAATGTTGCAGATAGAAACATATTTTATTTTACCAGTTTGAATAATAAACCCAATCGTAGCAGATTTTTTCTCTTTTGATAGGATCAATTGGGATTTTGTACTTTACTTGGAATCTGTCTGTGTGATTAAACTGAATTGTTTTTTTATGTTGCCTAGTGCAGAAGAAGCTGCAAAGAAGGTTGATAGAAAAGTTACACGTTCGAAAAAAAATACAATCTGTGTCGTTCAGGCTGTCATGAAAAGATCAGACCCAGGTTGCAGTAAGGCAAAAAAATATATAAAAATTGGATTTGGGTCACTTCAGGCTGCAGTGTGAACGTGAGTCTACTTTCATACAGTGTTTCAAGCAAACAATGAAACAGAAAACAGTCCATTCTCTATTCTGTCTGTCTGGACATGTTGCAACAGAAGAATGAAACAGATTCAGACATAAAAAGTAAATTGTTGAAGCTACAATCAGTAGCGTCTCTACAGCAACACATTGTTGATGCATGAAGTTACAGATTCAATCTAGGGGGGGCGCCGATTTATCGACGACCGCTTCCTTAATCTTGGAAGATCGGTGATCGATCTTAGCCCCCGATCTTATCTATCTCAGCAAAGATCTAAAAATCATCCGCTGACTGTTAGCCCCGCCCACAAGGTCATGTTTGCACAATTGCAGCCAACAATAATCGCCCCAAAGCTGCCAACTCAATGACTTCTTTTTGCTATATTTAGCGACATTTCAGACAAAAACAATTTGGCAACGGCCAAAATCGGAATCGGCAGGTCAGGGGTTTTTAAAGATTGATGATTGGCCAAAAAAAAAAAAACTGCAATCGGTTCGTCCCGTAATTCAAACGTCTCCAGAGGTTTCTCTGTGGCACCAACGCTAACCCCTGAGGCTAAAATGAGTGATGGTGTGCTAACAGCACAGCTTTGTGGGGTAAAAGTGTCGTGCAGGACCCAGAGAAGCAGCGGAGCTTCAATAAACAGGAAGTCATTACCCCGACAAGGCTGCAAGCGTAAACAGTTGGTCCAGGCCAGCTGAGGGGAGCTGGAACACTGGTTTGCAATGAAGCGCGTCATTCCAACAGGGGCCAGGCCTTTTGAAGCTAATCATCTGCTCTCTCCCCCATCCACCGATTTAATGACTGAAACAATATCAGAGCATCCAGCTCGTCATCTGCACGGCAGACACAACACCGCGCTCCGAAAGAAAAAACACAGAGTCTTTTCCTGAATGTTTGCGTTTTTCTCTGCTTCATGCATTCTTCTGGAAACTTCAAGAGGAAAGAAGCTTTTCTGCGAATATGGTCACAAGCTGCTGCTGCAAAAAAAGAAACTACTTCCTGCAGTGATCAAGAGCTCACCTTTGAACCGCTCCAATAAGTGGCGCCCCACATACCAGCACGCCGTCTCAAAGTTGGGGAACGGGTTGAGAGTCTTGACCTTCAACCTCTTCTCGATTTCGTATGCTCTGAGGAGAGTAAAGCATGTTTTAACTGAACACCACGCAGGCTGCACGCATTAAGAAACAGCAACTGCATGCTGCTGCTTAATGGGAAACTACCAAATGCAAAGATAAAGCTACGTCATATTTTATTTTTCCTCGTGGAAATGATTGTGATGCTCGTTTCTGGTGCAGATAAGTCAGACAAAACTAGCTTATAAGTAGCTTTTCAGAAGGATGTAGGAGCTTCTTTTAAGTGCATAATTCCTAAGTATTTATGAAAAAGTGAAAAAAGTTCACTGACAGGTTATTTCACTTACAACAGGAAATCTTTCCCATGTTAGAAAGAGAAGGAAAATAATAATAATCTAACATTTTCTTAGAGGTTCTATGAGGGGGTTATGACTTCTTTAGGGGGAGCAACAGCACCCTCTAGTGCCTCCATGGCGTCACCACAGGACTGCTTTCTAATCTAAACAAATGCTGCAGCAGGAGGGACATATAATGAGTTCTTGTGTTTTAATGTGACATCACAATTCGGCCGTGTCTTTAGTTCTTCATGACCATGAAGCTGCAATGTCACATCGTTCGCACTTTTACTGTCTAGAGAGTTAAAAAGCAATTCCACCTCCTTGGCCCTAGAGTCGTCTCAGTCCAAACAAAAGAAAAACGTTGACCTTGTTCATAAGCTTAATGTCTGTTTGTGATGAGTGTGCGACGTAAGACAGGATGCCAAACCTCATCTGCATCTCCACACTCAGGTTGTGGACGAAGTGTCCGGAGAACGCCAGGCAGTCGACCGGAGTCAGCACCGCGTTGATCCATCCTGATTCCGCAAGAAAACGATACGTCAATCAGACATTTCTGAAGACTGAACCCGGGACCGGTGATAAGAACAAAAGAATATGCCTGCTTGGATTTCATTTCCTGTCAAATAGTCAAAGAACAAATCTCCAATGGATGCACGATATTGGATTTTTGATCGATATTCTATATGCCAATATATTAAAACTCATCTGGTCGGTAACCGATACCAATACTGATATTTTTTCCTATGCCTACTTGCTGAAACTATACGGCTTTCTCTACTGTGAAATTAAAATACTGAATTATCTTTGCTCCCAAATGCAAAAGCTAAAAAGGAGGATGAAAACGATGCAACACTTTCAACTTACATTATGTTTCGTGTCAAATTTATTTGTGACATCTGCTCTCTCTGAGACAATGACAACAGTGAAACAGCGCAAATTTGTAAATCTTCACAAAACTAAACTCAACCTGATCACAAGCAACCAGCGAAAAGCACATCAGTCGTGCATTAATATTAAACAGTTTCTTATGACGCTGTGCTGCAGGTATCACTGTCATTGGTCTGTCAAATAAGAACAATGCCTTCCATATCGGTGAATTATTTTGACAGAATGGCCAATGTCCGATATTATATTTTACAGCTAGTATCAGGCGATACCGATAATATCGTGCGTCCCTGGAATCTTCTGTAGCATATTTCATGATTTTTAAAAGCGACAGGGTTTCAGCACATGCGCTCCTAAAGTTACTCCACACCACCTCTCCTCACTGTCCGAGCACGGAGTGAGACGGACTCTGACCTGACGGGACAAACAACGTCTGGCCTTGCTTCAGGGTGCATTTGTAACACTTGTCCACCTGGTCAGCAAAGAACATCTCTCCGTGATTGGATGACGACCTCCAGCGCTCGTACAGAGACAGGTTGGCCGACGTGGGCTTGATGAGGAAGAAGATCTTCTCTCCCTGCGGACACGAGCAGGTTTTCAGCATTGTGGCTGCATTGAGGCAGAGTTGAGCGACCGCTCCGCAGCCCGACCGCCACCGACCTTCAGGACGTGGTACCACACCGAGGCTCCGCCACATTCGATGTGGAAGTCGGTGTAGCTGTCTTTCACGCAGATGAGGCAGTACTTGGTGACCTTTGGCTTCCCGAGCAGGGCGTCATCGGGCCAGTAGTTTTCTACCCAGGACAGCCGCCGTACGATCTGCGGGCTCTCCACTACTGAGCTCATTCTGGGTGGTGAGAGCGGGAAAGAAAAATGGCTTTCGGTCTGGAAGGAAACGTTTCCTGTTTTCAAACGACAAAGTCGAGATGGCGAGCCCCCTTACCTGGTGTCCGAGAACTCGAGGTTGATGACGTTCAAAACCTTCTTCCTGTTTGTGCTGTAGTAATAGTCGACAAACTCTTTGAGCTTCATTTGGCTGTCAGTCTGTTTGGTGACGTCCACCACGTCCACGGGGACATCCGGACCTGGGACAGCGGGAAGAGGACGTGATAAGACACAGAACCTACAGATGAGGTCAGCATGTCATGAAGGCAGCGTTGCCGAATGCATCTCTGATGAGATTCTGTCACTAAACATCGGTGTATTGAGAGAGCAGGTGCTCCCCCTGGTGGAAATCACTTGGCACTGCGTACAGGTCAGATTCCCAGCTCTGTGTTTGGAACTTTTGCTTTCCTTCATTGGGTTTTATCTCTCCTCCTGCTGTTCTGTAAACAATGGAGCTTTATATAGTTTCCAGCAGGAAGAAAAAAAACAAACATCTAAAGTTTCATTTGACAGTTTAGCAGAATGAACACATACAAATAAGTCATTCAGATACTTATGACTTATTGCTATGGATACATTTGAATCAGCAGAATTAAAATCCTGCTTTAAGTTTAAATCATTAGTCTGTTATAATTACTCATGCACCTCTGTGGCATAATCCCACCATTAAATACTATTTGCAGAAAATTAGATAATAAAGTACATTTCATAAGATTTCCAACCTTATGAAATGAAAAACGGATGTAAACTAGTATTATTGGTACTTTTAGTGTCATTCAGAACATTCAGTGTAATTACTCAATACAAAAGAAAAACAACTGGAAATCAAAAATCTGCATTTGTTATTAAATCCAGATTTATAAACATTATTTAACATCTAGCTATCATGGAAGGTCCAAAGAGCCACACTGGCCCCAGAGCCGCAGCTTGAGGAACCCTGGTGTAAAGTAAATACATTTCAAAACTGAACAGGTTATGTGTTGTACCATCTTAATGGTAAAATATTGTGCTCCAATCAGGTGTTTTTATGTTTCATCGCAGGCCGGTAGAGGTGCTGACGCTACCAGAGAGCTTTAGGAATTTCTTCCTACCAACATATTTCTCCACATCACTGATGTAGAAGGTTGGGGGAGGCATGGACATGCCCAGGCCGTCCTTCTTCTGAACCAGGATGGGTTCGTTAAAGCTGTTCTCCTCCAGGTAGTCCAGGGTCAGCTGACTGCTGCTCAGTTTCACCACGATGTCGTCAGCGCTGGAAGAGAGAGGAGTTTGGTTTTACTGGGACCAGCTGGATCCAGACCAGACCGGCCCCACAACTAAAGCGCGGCAGGGCCTGAAGGGTGGACCACAGCACCCCCATGTGGAAGCAGCTGGAGGTGGAGAAACAGACTGAAAAATGACCATCCATTCATATCCATTCATTCATACCCATCCATCTTTATGTGGTTTCTCCATGCGGATCCCTCTAGAGTGTGTAAGTAGTGTCAGCTACTCCAGTTGTTCTGTCTGCAGAAGTTCTTCAGAGAACAACCAGCATCATGGAGACCCACGAACCCAGACCAAGGAATACAGGACCATTCCCACCAGTCCTGTTCAGTCCTCCTCAATCGAACTCTAGTTTGTTTGTATGGAAGGCCCGGTTCATTTGGGGAGGTGTGAATGCATCACCAAACTCTGATTTGGATTAAATAAAACTCTAGTCTACCTAAACACTTTGGTCTCATTTGGGTTGAAGTTAACTCTGGTGGGGTTCGAATGGACATGCAAATCCAAGTGGACCGAAGACCGCTCCAGAAGCAAGGAGCATACTATAGCACCAGGGCATTCTGGGTAAAATACAACCGAAACAAACAAGCTAGTCTGGCAGTAGCTGAAGAAATGGCTGTTGGTCTTTTGCCAACAACATTCTTCAATCGCTAAAATCAAATGTTCTTACAGGTACTGACCCAGCAGGCCTGGATAACACTGACCATCCCACCTGTCAGATTTTCATTTGTAAAAACCATCAAAGTTTCAAAGTATGAAAACATCTGCAGGGAACTATGTCTGATGGTTGTGCTCATTAGAAACCCCACAGCCCTCAACTCAGATACAGCTTACAGCGAGGTTTTCCTGAAATTCGCCAGCAAACATCAAAAACAGTCACCAATCAACGGGACGAAGAACTGTTCACCTGGGGAACGTTCGGCTGCGCAGTTCCTTGATGAACACCTGGCTGCCATTCTGAACCGCCCGGATGTCTGTGCTTTGCCCCGTGTCGTGTTTGCTCCAGTTCTTTTTCTTTTTCACTGAAAAGTCAGAAACGAGAAGAAATAATAAAGATTGCATGATGTGTATAAATTAATAAAAAAAAGAAGCATTTTCTCATTTTTAGTCTTAAAACGTCGAGTCAATAAATGCTCGTCTTCAACGCAGTCTTATTTAAAGTTGAAGGCATTAAAACGGAGGCCCACACTGCCACCCAGTGGCCAACAGAATCAGCGCGGTTACTCACATGTGGATTTGCCGTGGGTCTTCTCGCAGTTCGGGCAGTGATAGATGTCGATGTCCGGAGCATCGTCTTCATCCACCCCAACACAGCTGAAAGCAGAACCGCAGCAGGACATGTTGAGTTACAGCAGCAGCAGGACAAAATAACAGCGATAGGCCCATGTATTAGATAGCAGAAGTCTTGTTTGTTGAAGATGTAATGGCTGCCGTGTCATCATGGCTTTGGATATTCACTGGAGGTGGTACAAACTCCAAATAAAAACAAAAAAACAACCCTCTTTACTGCTCCTTCTCAACTGAGATCAAATCTAAAGGTTCTCTCCACTAGAGGGCGCTGAAGAGTAGCGGCAGACTCACACTGTTACCTAACTCAACTAGAGTCACATGAACTCTAGTGCCCAAAAATTGTACTCAAGTAAGAATAGCACTTCTTCAGCATATTTTACTTAAGTAAAAGTAAAAAGTACCAAGTAACTGATCAAATTACTTATCACTTGATATTTTAAAAAAATACATAATCAGATGGACCAAAATATTAAGGTCCATCTAATGGACTTAAAAGTACAAAATGGTTTGTACCATTCAGCGGCTAACCGAGCGCTGCTCCTTCCTGATCAAAACGTTTTCTGTCTGCTGTCTGGCTTGATTTGAACCTGACCACCATCCTGGACTGACCTCATATGCACATTTTACCACTCATTCATATCAACAAAAAGAGTTTTCTATAAATTGGGCGAAGAAAAAAATACATCGCAGGAGTTTTCATAGACGGACTGATCATGCTCGGCTCCTAATCACACTTGTTAGGGAAAGGAGTGAAACTCTAGGAATCAGAATCACACACACTCTGACTTCTTGTCACAAAGTTTTTTTTTTTGTTTCTTGGAGGTATGTGTGTCTTAAAACGTCCAGTCAATAAATTCTTGTTTTCAACGCAATCTTATTTAAAGTTAAAGGCATTAAAACGGAGCCCCACACTGCCACCCAGTGGCCAACTGAATCAGTGCGGTTACTCACCTCACTTACTGACAAGGATCTGATTATTTAATTACCGTTTGGGATCAATAAACTATTTTTAGAATTTGAATTTGACTTAGAATTGCTTTCTTTCATCACATTTTTGCTCTATTTTGTTTTACATGTTAGTCTTGTGACTTGAATATAAAGAAAAGCATTAAATCTGTCCACACTGACTTGAATGTTATTTTTCCTGGCATGTTTGCATTATTTACAAACTTTTTTTGTGGAGATTAAAAAAGGCATACCCTGTATGAAATACTTCTGATTATTACCGCAGTTTTTATAAAAAAGATAAATAAATGAGTTGTGTCTGTGCTTCCCAGCAGTTTTTTGCTGAATTTACTTTATGGATGATCAATGAATCGTTTCAGAAATTCTAATTAAGTCGTTGAGAGAGAAACTGTCCAAACGGAGTAAAATCGTAGTCTGAACCCGGGCTGGAGGCTCATTACTGACCGATAAGGCCATCATAGTATTAAAATCAGCTCTGCTGCTGTATTGGGGGATGATATTTACAATCTTCGCAAACGCCCATGCAAGGCAGCAGCCTAGAAATACACCAACCTTGTGACAGAGTAATCAAACCTGGACGGTAGGATGAGTGAAAAACCTTCCTGGTTCTCACCAGACGAAAACTTCAAACTCCAAACAGAGACCAGGAGATATTGTCTAATACCAGGGTTGTCTAATACCCTGGCAACTTTGTTTGAAGACAGAGTTCCTTCTAGTTAAGAGCAAAAAATCTGATTAATTACAATATTACAATTAGGGCAAAACTACTAAGTAAATGAGAATTCATATATTTATTACATTTATACATTTATGTATATATATAAATAAATGTTACTGTCTTGTTTGGAAAAACAGTGGCTAAGATAACATATATATATATATATATATATATATATATATATATATATATGTATATATATGTATATATATATATATATCGGCCGATACAGATGTCGGTGCTGATATATAGTTCATCCCGACTTAAAACGTCTCTGTTTTTCAAACACAGACATAAATGTACTGAAGTACATATGAATCGGTTTGATAACTCTGCCCCAGCACAGCACACTGAAACACACCAGCAGCTTCACAAGCTGGCTGAAACACGCAAAAACACCAATAGCTGTCCGATATTTAAAAAATTCCAGATCGGTTACCAGTGACAACGAGCCCGGCGTATAAAGACCTATTGCTTCTATTTCTGTTTTTTGTGCTTTATTATTTATTCTACATCACGTTTAAAATTCCTAATTGCACTTTCTGGGCCATTGGAAAGAATTTATTTGCACATGTTTGCCCGAGGTAATAAAACTATTGTTTATGCTGAAAGAACACACAACCTCATTTCTCCTGCAAAATGCATTTGTAGCAAACAATCTGCCAGTGGCGTGCGAAGTACGACCCAATCGGACGCCTGTAAACATGCAGAGATCCTCTGAGGCGGCGATGAAGACCACAATCTCAAGATAAACTTCATGTTCTCTGTTTTAAAGCATTTATGAAAACGTGTTTCTTCATCCCAAGAGTGAAGCTGCGAAACAATCTGCAATTAATACACGAAAGTCCAAACATCACTCAGTTTAAAAAGTTTAGATATTTCACCACATCTATATTTACCTCAGGCTGTGGCTTATTTAGAGGTCATGTGTTTGCAATGCATTTTTTAAATGCATGTATTTGAACATCAATATCATATCTTTGTCTCTGCTCTCTCACTTATTTCTCAATCTACGTCCCATAAACGCACCAGAGGACGGACACAACGGACAGGACTACGACCCAGTTTTAAAGTCACACTGCTACAGAATGTTTCCAGAAGCGGATCGATACTAAAATATCAAAACTTTTACGCTTTGCGATCGATTCTCAAATCCAGGCATCAACACTTTCAAAACCTCGGTCATTCGAGACGATGAGCTGAACAAGAACACGTTAGAAAGCGACTAAATTATTGAGATTTTGCCTAAATGACAAAGGGTTGACATGCAACTACTTTTTCTTCCACCTGGTAAGTGTGCAGAGCGCCCTTGGGACATAACGCCCAACTGCAGCGTGACGCCGCCGCTCAGTCAGACGTGGATCTGATTCAGCTTTCATTTTATAGTAGTTCTTAAAAATTACACAAGGGATTTATTTCAGTAGGAGTATGACTTTACTAATTTTCTTTTTTTTTTGAGTTTGCAACCACATTTTCCACATATTTTGTATTATTTTTGCTGTAGTTAAAACAGCATCAGCTTTAGGAAATGACCCTGCTCAATGTACTTCTGAGCCTAAAATGAATAAATTCAAGTGAAGAGTGTTCTTCTTAGGAAGCTATGATTTTGAATTACAACACTTTTTTTAGATCTAACAGGCAAATGAAGTGTTTTCGCACAACGTATCGGTATCGCATCGGTATCGGACCGATAATACTGATACCAACTTAAATTTTTGTTAGTATCGGATTGGAGAGGAAACCTACGGTGTTGAACAACGGCGCTTTCTGGCGTTTCGTGGTCAACACGCCTGACTCCGGCAAACATGGTGACCGAAGCTAACCAGCCGCGGAGAGGGAAGTACGAACAACTCAGGAGTAAACACCATCTCTGGTCTAACAGCGATGCCACGAACATTCTCGCAGACAAAATAGGAATCGGATATGACGACTTCAAGACGTGATATTTTAGTGCGCGCCTGAGGGAAATGCCAGCCTCCGTCCTGTTGGCAACTCGTCGTCTCATCCACCCTGCACCTTGAAACTTGACCGAGACCACATGGGGAATGGAAGGAAGAGGGGGGAGAGGCTGGAATCATGCGGCCTCCTCTACGCATGACCTCATCCAAATAAAACAAGAAAACCAGACGCTCGCTACATCACCGTAAAGAGAGCGTTACCACATCTTAACGTAATAAAAACATGAAACGTCCACAGATGTCTGCTAGCACCACTTTCTTTTCCACTGAGCAGGACTTCCACCATTCCCTTCGCTCTGTCCCGGTGAACCGGCTGTCTGATGACGGACATTTTCCTGCCTTTCTTTTCCCGCGGCACGTTTTCACAAACGGACACAGCAAAACATTTGTTTTGAAAGAGAGCTGATCTGCAACACCCCAAAAGTCAACGGCAGACAACAGAGGCGACATTCTTTCACCGGCATCAGACGTCTCTTCCTGTGTTTGTGGTCGAATTCAAAGGCGGCAATCATCCTGCCTTGGGTCCAGGGTTTATGAATATAATATTACACTTTGAGCAAAAAAAAGAACTACTCACAAAAATGACCTACAAGCTCTATCCAAGAACCACATCGTTACCAGACCTGCAATCAATCAAAAGACGGACGAAAAGATGAATGGAGGGACTAAAGAAGCGGAGTGACTTTTCGTGTTAGTTTAGTTTAGCGTTTCTAGTCGACGAACTCGTCCCAAATCGGGCAAATGTTCCTTTTTGTGCTGCTTTACAGCCTGTCTTCGTTCAGAGGCTGCTGACACGACAGAAAAGCGAGCCAGCATCTCAGTTACAAGCTTATTTACTAATTACGGGGATAATCATAAGCTGCCTCCAGCTACGGATTTATTTCGCTCCTGTTCTATACAAAATACCAACGGAAACATTCGCGCTTTGGACCGCTTGATTTTTTTTTTTCTGTCTCCTTGGAGGGAAACCCACGTTTCCCACCAGGAACCTTAAGTCCCGGAGCCGGGACGCTTTGAGGTCCAGCTGAAGCTCTGAGCGTCACAGTCTGACCACAGACAACCTGAGGAGATTCCTGAACTGTTTTTAATATTTGCCTCCTATCAATAAAACCCCCCAATAACTTAGACAAACAGTTAATTAGAATAATGAGCCGGTATGTCAGACCACACCCACTTTCTGTCTGGCTGGATGGGCAGCAGACTGAACTTTCACAGCACAGAGGAACCGCTTCAAACTCTGTACATTTTCGTATCTTTCTTTGTGTGCTTGACTAAAAGTACTTGGCAGGAACACAGTGACAAACAGTCAGGATGTGCAAGGCCTGCAACAAAGTTGTATGGGGCCCTTGAGCAGAATCTGATTTAGGGCCCCCTCTTACTGCTAAGAACATTAGCATTTCAAAGGATTTAGTGGAATCTGGGAGATTCAGTTCAATTGGTCGAGCTTCAAAGTGACCGGCGATAATTGTAGTTTGCTGAGGTATATTTGTGAACAAGTCAAGCTCAAACACAAAGATTGAACTCATAGCATCAGATTTGGACTTTTACAAAGTAAAAATTGTCAGCTCCTTTAGATCTTAAATTAAACAATTTAAAATATTTCAACGTGCCCATTCTGAAACCATCAAATCGAGTTTAACACCACCAACAGAGACAATAAACAAATGTTAAAATTCTAGATCTATGGTCTGTGTTTTTAAATCGACATTCTAACACGGAGCCCCTAAATCAAATTCAGCCCAAGGCCCGCATGCACCTTTGGGCCGGCCCTGCACTTCCTGTTTGTTTTTTTTTGTCCCTGTGCTCCAGCCAAATACTGCAATCTGCTTTTCACCTGGAAGGTTTATTGTCTGTGAATCTACTTTAGTGAGCACAGAAAGAAATATGGAAAATGAAGAAGAGTTTAAAGCGGTAAACCAGTGGTGGCTGTTCGATGCTGTGAAAAGTTCAGTCTGCTTCCAAAGATCTGGGGCTGATTAGTTGATAGGATTTAGCAGACATGCCAAAAAAAAAATTAAAACTGTCATTTATTTCAATTGTATTTTTGTCTAGACTAAAAAAAAACAAAGAATAGAATATGTTGTTGTTCCTGGAGGAAAATCTGTTTGGGCAAAGTGCTATACAGTTCCAAATTGAAACATTAAAAACCAACGGCCAAGGATAAAACACAGGCTCAGACTGATCAACGACCCAACAAGCGGATGGTACGATGAAGGATTCTGTAGAATGCTAATGTGGTAATCGGTTCTCGTGACGAAAATCGCATCGTTTTGTTTCCAGCCCCACTGGCAAACTTTCCGCACCTCCCTCTCCATCCTATTGTATGAATTTCATTGGTGTGGCTATTTATGTGGAAAACATCATTACTGAACTTCCATGAGATGCTGCTCAGACTGACAGCGGCATGTTAAAGGCAGGGCCCTTTAACATGGTGCGGGGCCCTCCCTTTCTTACCTCCAGGTTTAATGACACTCACAGCAGGAAAGTTTAGAGTTCAATTCTGAATGCTGTTAATTAGAGAGAAAAATCATTTTGAATCCATCCATTTTCTATACTCCCTTGTCCCTTAGCGGGGTCATGAGGTGCTGGTGCCTATCTCCAGCTAACGTTCCGGGCGAGAGGCGGGGTCACCCTGGACAGGTCGCCAGTCTGTCGCAGGGTGTCGCAAAAAACCATGCACACACACACCTAGGGAGAATTTAGAGAGGCCAATTAACCTGACAGTCATGTTTTTAGACTGTGGGAGGAAGCCAGAGTACCCGGAGAGAACCCACGCATGCACAGGGAGAACATGCAAACTCCATGCAAAAAGGCCGGGGCCGGGAATCAAACCCAGAACCTTCTTGCTGCAAGGCAACAGCTCTACCAACTGCGCCACTGTGCAGCCCTGAGAAATGGTCAAAATAATGAAAAAGATAAACTTCTTTCACACCTCAAATAGCGCAAAGAAAACAAGCTCAAGTTCATGTAGAAACAACAACACCGATGTTTGAACTCAGGAAGAGTTCAGGAATCAACTGGGAGGTTTTCAACGGGGCTCAGCACAGTGGGTTCTTCGTTTTTTCTGGAGTTGCATGTTATTGATTGGGATGAGTCGCGCACACAATTACAATTCACAATAGATGCATCTATTCTCATTGGAGAATGTAGCAATTATAAATGTCTAGCTGTGCAACAAGAGCCACTAGGGTGGCTGCTGCCTCACGAGTACAATCCCATTAAATGAAACCCCATTACCTTTATGTTAAATATGTCAACTGCTTGGTTTATTTCAGTAGCTCTTCACTGTTTACCATATTTCAGTCTCAATATTCAAGCGTCTCTGCAGGGGTTTTTTTTTCACTACTTGACTGTGTTTAGTCAATAGTTTGTTTCCCAGCCGCTGTTGGAAACAAGTCCAGGTCCAACTCTAACAACTCTGTTGTGATTGGCCAACATGTCTACAGGTCCGAGTCGCATCTCGCTGCTTTCCAAACTCTGTGACCGCCCGCATACCGAGGTGGGCCAATACAAATATTTTGTATTGGGGTTGTATCCCACTGTCCACATAATTAATGAATCAACTCCAGAGGGCGCAGGGTGTCATATACCCAGCCAGCATACCTAGATGGGCCCCATATGGGGAAAAGGATGGCAGTTAATATGGGCACCACATGGGTTTGCCCAGGTAGGGGCACCGCCTACATGGGCCCTACATGGGCAAACCCATGTGGGACCCATATTGCTTGCCCTCCTTTTCCCCATATGGGGCCCACCTCGGTATGCGGGCGGTCACAGAGTTTGGAAAGCAGCGAGATGCGACTCGGACCTGTAGACACGTTGGACGGAGCAGAACACAGCCCATCAGAGGAACAGAGGTTACTGTCAGTGGAGCAGCCATATTGGATTTTGAGGTTCGGGGTTTGGAGGGAAATTCCTGACTTGCCGAGCCGAAATTCAGACACATTATTAGTCACATTAAAACCAAGTCATAAATTCTGACGACTGAGTAAAAATACATATCAGATGAGCTGAAACTGAAATGCTGTTCACACTGATTGTGATGGTAGCAACAGTTATTGAGAACTCTCATCAGCAGCACTGACACTCAAAGTGTCTATAAACAGTTTTTTTCTTAACTATTAAAAACAACAACAAAAAAGTTTAGAAGTTAAAAAAAAGCAGCAGTTTGTTTGAACAAAAAAAGACGCCCGTTTCCCCCCAAAATACTCCAACTTTCTTCCCTCTGACAGCAGGCTATTATAATCTGTGTGTATTTATAACGTCTTATTGCATATTTAGTTTATTTTGTCCAACTGTGTCCTAAACCTGATATTACAGGATATAGTAAAGCAGCATATCCTTATATAAAGCCACAAGTTCATAGATTTTCTATTAGATAGGTGTTAGTTTCCAGTCAAGGTGAGATTTGTTTCTTTAAGACTCTCAGCTTTTTTTTTCCAGAATAACACACTCGGTTCCCTGTGGATTGTGTTTTTAGGCTGCTGGAGCTGTGGATCCACTCGCATTGCTGACACAGATGACAACCCCCCACAAAAACCTCAAAAGCGCTCATCTACTGTATGCCAGCTCCTAACATACTGTATTTGAATGGCCATTATAACACAGGATTGCAGGAGCATTCAGTTTTTTTTTCATAATCTGCATCTAGTTTATATCTCAACGTGATTCCTCTGAATGCAAGTACTTGTTGAGTTTCTGCTGATGCCTGACTGCAGGTCATGGCTCTTCCCCTGCGTTTAACTCAGATAAAAGCCCCAGGCAGGCAGGCAGCCCAGCGAGTCAGGGAAGCATTAAAGGGTTAACATTCAGGCGCGTAAATACTGTCCATCGCTCCGTAGGGCTTCTTCACTCAAACAAACGCTTGAAAATAAACGATCTAATTAAAGTAAGACGTCCCAGACTGTAGCCGAACGGTGTGAATCACACGCAGACCACCGCTGACGCTCGGACAGGGCAGCTTGTGAACGTAGAAAAAGAAGTGGGGCAAATAACGCCATATGTTGACAGGGATTCTGCGGAGATCGCAGCGACTCCCGTACAACGGAAGATGAGCGGAGGACCCGATTCGCGCTCCGAAAGAAATAAGTCCAGAGTACCGGGAGGCTCCAGCAGCTTCCATTACTGTCAACAACTGCACTTCTGTCCCGGCTGCCAGCTCAGAACTCCGTAAACACGGGCTATTGTCAGCCATGGCTGGCGCCTGGCAGGAAGACTCTGCTGCGGGGCTCTGAGCTCGAGCTCGGTCTCGGGTCGTGATTTCCAAACCACGTTCCGCTTGAACAGCGAATGGAAACCCGACAGACCGCTCCATATGTGGCAGCATGTAACGACAATATGGCTGATAAAACACACATAAAAATAATAGGAGTGTGGTAGCGGCGGAGGGAAAGCGGGGGGAAACGAGACCCACAAGAACGGCGACTCCGCCGAGGCTTCCCCCGCTGCTGACGAGGGGAAGGCAAGAGTTTAGTTTGGGGATACGGGAGGATGTCACACGAAGCCCCCCCCTTCACTCCATGATATTATATTTTTACGAAGTATCTTTTTGATTCACGCGAATCCGTTTCGCTGTATTTTGCGAAAAAATGTCACAGCCCCGGTCGGCTATATTTAACTCCGCCTTCTTCTTCTTCTCCAAGCGGCCTCTCTTCAGATGTAGACGGGGCGACTGAGAGCCACAAAGCTGTCAAAAACGCAGCCGAGTCTTCGCCATTTTTGTTTGTTCCCCCCCCAACAAAATGCACACACCGCCACAGAAAGCAGCTCGACGAGCAATCCGGCCTTACCTGCCGTGAAACCAGTCCTTGCAAGCATCGCACTCGATCATAAACTGGGTCACGTCGTAAGGTAATCTGCAGATGCAATACACTGGTACAGTCGCCATGTTCAATTCACAACTACGTCGGGATAGACTGGGGGGGCTGCAGGAGGAACAACGTCCTGCAAACAATATGATCCAATATGATCTTCCCCAGAAAAAAAGCCAGGGGCAGTCCCGCCGGACACATGAAGCTAAGCTCGCTGCTCCATCACCGCCGCAGCCGTGTTTTGCGTTTGCGGGGCGGGCGGGCGAAGCGACGGAGGCTCGTCTTAGCTGGTTTTCCTGAAATGCATTCTTTTTATTATTATTATAACTATATGTGCATGCCCCCTGCTGACTGCACCGCAACCGAGGCGCTCGCAGCGGGAGCCGGAGGGGAGGAGAAGGAAAAAAAAAAAAAAAGTAAGGCTCGGCGTCTTTGCGCGGAGTTAAATAAATAAGTGGGAAAGTTACGTCAGGAAGCGGTTCTGGATCTGATGAATGAGTTTTAGGATCAATCAGCAGGAGCTGAAGGAGAGCGAGGACATTAACGCTCCTCGGCGCCCGGCTGCTGATCATTAAAGGAAATATGGAAAAACATTCAAGACAAATAAATGACATTCGTCTTAATTTTCAAAGACCATCTGAAATGGTCTTTGAATTATATAATTCAATTACATATACATTATATATATTTATATATAGATAGATATATACATATATGTATGTATGTACACATAAATACATAAATAAATGAATATAATATGTGTGTAATATGTATATTACATATAATAGCAATATACATATTATTCTTATATTATATTGTATTGTGTTATGTTATATTATATTGCATATTTCTGATTAGGAACCGTTGGCAGGAGAGAGAAAGAAAATGGTACAGGGGTGGAGGGAGAGTACAGTACACAAACTGGGTGACTTGGAATCTCGTACTGAACCAGACATGAGGAACATAATAAACCTGCAGTAAGAAATGACTGAAGCAAAGTGGGAAACAGAAACACTGCTGATCTACTCAAAAATAGAAACCAAGGAAGACAGAAATAATAAACAGACCCATTGGGACCCTCTGCTACTTGTGGGGACCGAAGCCTGGTCCCCACCAGGGGAAATGCTGTGTGTGTGTGTGTGTGTGCGTATGTGTGCCAGAAGAGGATATGTAGGAAATTCTTTGCAGATTTCTGATGTGGCCTTCAAGTTCACCTGGTTTGTGTTCTCCACATATTCCATACTGCTGAGCTCTTCCTACATTGCAGCGAGTTGGATGAGTTCTTCGTCCCACTGGCTTTGAATTTGTTGCCATCAGCAATAGCCGAGGTGCTGTACGAATACTTTGAAAGTGGTTTGAACGGGGATGATTGTTTTGAATGTAGCCTGAGGTGTCAGATACGGTGTGGTACGTCATCATGTGTGCACTTCCTATTAAACAAATGTTAAACAATATTAGGTCCTCTGTTGATGGGACTATGTTTTTTCCATCAGGTTTGAGCGTATTGTTCACCTTGATTGCATTCAATGTTCAATCAGGAAGACATAAACAGTTTTCATGAATTCCTCTAGTGGAAATCAGCATGTGATTTCCACTAGAGCTGCTTACACTCCAATCACGCTGACACACCCATCATATCAGGTCGCCACGCCTCCTCTTCACCGAGAGAAATCTAAAAATTCAAATAATGGAGGAAGTGTTTGACTCGTTTATACCATCATAATAATCCCCTTGCTGCAGACAGGTTTCTGTGGGGCAAAACAAATCAACGCCATTGTTACATATCAGATCATTAACAAATAAAGTCTCCGAAGAGAGAGGTCTCCAGAAAATCCCATTTAATTGTTCTGTTGTGTTGTTCAGGAAAATCTGATTAACTCCTTCTAGGTTCGTTTTTAATCTGATTTTGTCAAGGGGCAGTGGGTGGAAAGCAGCACAGATGCTCCTTCCTGGGCTTTTGGTGCTTCTCTATATACATTCCAATCAGATTCCTAGAAAGAGGAGCTGCTCCGTCCAAAGTAAATACCAGACCAGGCGTTTGCCAATGATATTATCTGTCTAGGGGATGTAGTGAACACAGGTGGGCAGAGTACCAAACAAATTGTACTCAGTCAGAGTAGCACTACTTCAACATATTTTTACTCAAGTAAAAATAAAAAGTAGCCGTTTAAGAAATGACCCAAGAATAGAAAGGTATTTGGTAACAAGTACTGAGTAACTGGTCAAGTTACCAATCATTTAATATTTAAAAATTACATAATCAGACAGACCAAACATAAAGTTAAGTGGAAATTTAGGTATTTTAAGGACCAAAATGACAGTAATTGGTATAAGTGACAAAACAACGAAAAATAATTTTTTTCTAAATCAGTTTCTTTCAATAAAAAAACTTATGAAACTTTAAAAACTGCAGCTGTGTGTCTGCGTCTGGTAAATTTTGGGTTAAAGCATGTTTGTTCATTCAGTGGGTAGAAAAACCAGACATTTTACTCAAGTAAGAGTAATGATACTTCATAATAAAATAAATCAAGTAAAAGTAAAAAGTACAACAAAAGTACTTTTTTTCTTTCCAAAAAGTTACTCAAGTAAATGTAATTGAGTAAATGTATCTAGTCACTACCCCGACTCCAGAAGTGAATTAATCCTTCTCGACTCAGATTTACATATTTGTGCATAATTTAGTCTAGTAATAGTTCAGAAGAAAACACTCCGCCTCTTAGGCGCTACAGAGTGTTTGGGGTCAGTTTGACAGTATTAAGATGATTTCTACGAGAAAATGCTCCGGTAGAAATTCCAGCTCTCGTGGAATGGATGACGTTGCGAATCATTGACGGTAGGGGGCAGCATTTCCTCATTCAACCTCATTCAACTGATTCAACTGAGGCGCAGTGCTGTGCTGAACAGAGTGGCTGCGTAATGCTGCGAATCTAATCACCTGTTTATGAAGTGATAACTTTTTTCTTTTTCAATTGCTTTTTTTGGCTTTATTTGAAAGTGCTAAGACAGGAAAGTAGATAAATAGAGAGAGAGAAAAGACATGCAACAGGGAATCGAACTTGCGACAGCTGGGTGGAGGACTAAGGCCTCTCTATGTAGAATATGCTTAACCCCCTGCACCACCACAGCAACCTATATATGTGTAGGTGTATAATATATGTATTTTTTATTATTATTTTTTTTTACATTTTGTCTTGAAGTGATATTTTTGCTGACGACTGGCACTGAGCAATTAATAGAGTCACTTGTAATGGTTTTGGAGCTGAAGATACAACAGCAGAAGTAGGTGTTCACGCTCGGTCTAAGATTCGCAATGCTGCGTTTTCTATTCTGGCGATCGGTGTGTTTTAAATGTCTGTAAAAAGGACTAAATGATTCATAAGTTTGACTTGAGTTAAATCTTGTTATGGAAAGGTTAGTGTTTGTAGACTGACAGGATGCTGAGTCAAAACATTATAAAAATGCCACAAAACTGATGTCACTGTGTCTTTTGTTTCACTCGCCTTGCCTGCTGCTGGTGGTCAGAGGGTCCAACAGGTGGCGCTGGTGCATGTCAGCCGTCAGCCTGACTTCTGTTGGACTGCCTGGACAATATGTGTTAATGACTGAATGTACTGTGAAGGTTATATATATATATATATATATATATATATATAAAGCTGACTAACATTAGGTTTTCAGTGCTTAGTGATATCAGTGAAAATGAAACTATTTCGATTTTGACATTAAACTTTATGAATGTCAACGGTGTTTTGTACAGAAAATTTACAGAAGGCAGGGTGTATCAAACATTTACCTCGGAGATTACATTTTCTTCAAATAGAAATAAAAAACATATATATATATATATATACACAAAAACCGACGCAGGACATTCACAGAACGAAACTATGAATTAGAATAGCAAAACTGAATTTTAAGCCAACCGAAATTGCATTTGAAAATCTGCGACATCACAGTATGCTAAATGTGCAACGAAGTTGTCCACATTCATTGCCAAGGTAACTTCTTCACTCATCCACATTTAATGGAAACAAACACAGGCCGATGGACGATACATTTGCTTTTGCTCTACAAACAAATGAGTCTGGCGCCTCCGCTCACAGGTCGAGCGATATCCGAAATTGCTGTGCTATCTGGGCTAATTCCTTAGCAAAGTCTTGGACTTCCAGCAGGGCCTGCTTTTCTGGGTAGTGCACAGCCGCCTTCTTGGTGGCCATGGCCAGCTGCTTGAGGAGCGCACACAGGTTATTGCTCTTACACAGGAGGTTTTTGCAGGACCCTCGACGATGGGCCTCCCTGCAAAGAGTGTCCAACAGTCTTTGGCCCACCATGATGACCAGCTTACTTTGTGAGATGAACTTCTCTGGCGGCTGGTCATTTTGAAGGCTTTCCACAAACCCACCAATAGCCTTTTGAAGAGCTCCAAAGTAAAGCCGGCAGTGCTCCGATAGGGAGGCTGGCTGGTGTTCTTCTGTGCTGCTATTGGAGTCGGACGAGTTGCGCTTATTCTCAGCCTGAGAAGAAAAGACACATATTTTTCTATTTTATGGCCTTTAGACTGAAAAATGAATAAGCTGCTATAAAATAGGAAAAAAAACAACCATGTATTATCCAACACGCGTCCCAACACATTGGGTTATGAGGGGGGCCTGTGCCAATGGGCGAGAGGCAGTAATGTCAGGAGGTTTAGTTGGCTCCTAAACTGAGACGGTTTCAGGTCTGAAAAGCTACAGGACCCCCTTCCCACTTTATCCCACTCACATAGGTGCTAAGTGAGTACATAGGTACTATATGAGTGGTACCTCACTATATGTGGTACTCACATAGTACCACTTGCATAGGTACCATGTGAATAGGATAAAGTAGGGTAGCAGGCGAGGGTGCGGCCCCAGCCTCGCCAATTCCTCAAATAAAAATCTGCCTCTAGAGTTGTCACTGGCAAGTTAAGGAGCTGTGAGTGGAGCTGGACTCAACTCCTGGGAATCAAACTGGGAACAATTGTGTTGAGGACACCTGTGTACAATGTACCTGCTGTGCCACTGAGCCCTGTGATGCTCCATGTGCAAGACTTTTTCATTCAAACCTCTGTGCTCGACATAGGATGTACCTGAGAAATACCATTTTCAAGCACAAAGGTGGTTCAAAAGTGTAATGAATGTCAAATATCAATTTGGTTGATCATATAAATTATCAAAGAAATTGCATTGGAGTTTGTGGTTGTGATTTTAGAAAATATGGAAAAAAAAGCAATGAGATATAAACTTTTCCAAGACAGTGAGCTCGTCATTAAACTCGTCTTAAAGTATATACAAGTTGTAGGCAGGCATCTGATAAAAGATAAAAGATGAAATGCATAAAGCAAAATAGAGTTGCTTCATCACGTACCCTTTTAGAGGCTGGTGAGATGTTTTCTTTTGGACCTTTAAGTATTTCTTCTGGCTTCCTTTCTTCAATTTTTCTCTAAGAAAAATGGAACAAGTATTAACTCGAGCAAATGTTCTTTGAGTTTTCCTTGAAACTTCATGACGTTCAACAGCCATAACCAGCTTTGAATTATGTACATTGATAAAAAATAAAAAAAACGCAGAAGTTTTCACCTGTAGCTCTACGTAGTCATTGTCGTCTTCTTGTGATTCTTGTCCTTCTTCTGTTTTGTCAGGGCTTTTCTTGGTCTGTGGTGGACTTCTGTTGCTCACAGGTTCTTGGTCTTTTTGAGGAGTTTTAAAAAGAAGCTTACTGTTCCCATAGATGATGGACACTAGGCGCTTGACATCATCAGGGACAGTGCGCGCCACCATCACGAAACGATCAAGCTGGTCAGGGTTCTGGGTCTGGCCTGCGTCCTGACAGAGTGTATCGAGGGGCCAGCCAGCCGTGTTCAGAGAGCTTGCCGTTTGTTGTAGGATCACACCAGAATCTTCTACTATGGACAGCTGTTTGTAGAGCCTGGTTTGCAGGTTCGTATCAGTTAAACGACGAGCATTGCCCTTAATATCAAGGGCAAAGTTGAGAAAGCACGTCAGAGCTGATACGATTGTCTCTGTTGCTTCCTTGATTTCTTTCAGGTGTTTCTCCAGATGGTTTTTACACCTCCAGTTGCTGCTTACGAAGTCCATGAGCTGGGGCATAGCCCCACAAACAGAATCCTGAAGCTCAAGCAGTTTTCGGCAAGCTTCTTCCTGGCTGAGTGCCACTTCTCGAAGGGGCTCAGGAGACGATGAGCTTAAGACTAGAGAGTCACAAGAGCTGGTGGAAGAGCTGGAGGCCGTGCTGATTCTTTGATTAAGTACTGCAGAGGGACCTGGTCTGAATTGCTCGTTTTCAGGTACCGTTGCCTTCCCGCTTTCTGGGAGGTCATGAAAAGTTGTACAAGCCAAAAAGTTCCTCATTCGCTGTAGACGCACCTTTTTCAGTTCCAGAATATTTATTGGGTCACTCCTTCTCTCAAGGGATATATGATCTCCTAGTGGATCACTCACCACCTGGGGGAGAGGGTCTTCTTTGGGTGGAACATCATATGTTGACTCCTCTGTTGACTGCTGAGTTGGAGGTTTGCTTGAGAGTGGGGGACGGGGGAATGTTTTAGGCAGACATGGCTTGTCAGGAATGGAGGGCTTTGGCGTATCATAAATTGAGGAGTTTGGATTCGTTTTTTGAGCAGGTATTGTGTCATAGAGCTGCCTGCAAGTAGCTCTGGGAGGCAAGGTGTCATAAGTGCCTTGAGGAAAACTTTGCTTCTCAGAACCCGCCGGTACGTCATAGATCCACTCGTGTTTGCGGGGATTAGGAAGAGTGCTGAATCCACTGAGAACTTTATGTTGGTATTCTGTGCCTGAGGGAACAGGGATGTCATAGTTTGGCTCCTGAGCCAGAGGTGGTGGAACTGCATACGCCTTTAAAAAAAAAACAATTCAAATATGAGCCCTAAAATTGTGTAGAAACAAAGCATTCAACGAAGTAAGCATTGCACAAAACGGTTTTTGTATCAGTAATCAAGTTTGGTGCTTATTTAGGACATTCAAGGGTGACTGTTGCTCTGTGGGTAGAGTAGTCGTCTTGTGATCAGAAGGTTGTAGGTTCGATTTCATGCTAGTCATGCTACATGTGCCCTGGGCAACCCTTCCTTATATGTGAATGAGTGAATGTGACTAGTGTAAAGTGAATTCAGTCCATTTACCATTCAGAGCATTTGTCTGCCAATCAGAGCACATCATCCAAACTGTAGTCTATTTACATGCAGACATATGAGGACAGAAAAGTTGTTGATTACCAAAGGTGCTCCAATTAACTGTCAGAAGCTGCTAAGAACTGCCTCATAAGACAGGGGAATAAATCACCAACACATGTTAAGAAATATTGCTCATATTTTCTGGCACTGGCTCAGTAAAATATGTATACATATATATAAATACAATTTGAAATCGTGAACCTACAAGAGATGAACTCATAAGTGAAACTTCTTGAATAGGAAGCCATAATGTGACTGATAGTGAGATAGCATTTCAAAGATGGAACATTCCTAAAAAAAAAAATTAAAAATCTTGTTTTAATCATTTCTGAAGACATTTGAAACTTACATAAGAGTCTGTTTGACTGCTGCTCCTTAAACTCTCCGTAGTGTCGGACTTGTTCTCCGGCTCTGAAACTGAAGCGAGGAATTTTGTCTTTGGGATTTGTCTCGGAGGTGATGATTCCTGAAAAGGAAATATCATAAGCCCATGATGTTATCTGACTGAACCTCACACAGATGGCAATATTTTATTGAATTTTTTTTTTTTTTTTAAAGACAAATTTTGATTAACGAGTATGCTTACAACTAAAAGAGAAGCTTGTTTTGCTTGGGACGGCACATCGTAGACTTCCCTTTTAGGGCTGGATGCAAGGCTGGAGAATGGAGGCTGTAGACATAACGGCATGTCATTAGAGCAGAGCGCAAGTGCCATGATCAAAGCTGCAGCTACCTCACTGACCTCTACCTTAAACACATTTATGGGCACAGTGTTTTTCTCTGAAGCCTGTTGAGAAGCCCATTATGCGTACACTTGGCCAATTAACGCAGCTTTGTAATAGAAACCATGCTGCTCAGTGGATATTAGGTGGCTACTGTCGAGGGGAACACCACTACCCTGAAGCAGAAGAGGAAATCATGAACACATGGGTGTATTTCTTGCCAACAACCTGCACCCGTACAAATTTGTGTGCGTTTCTGAGGTCCCAGGTAGTAGGGATTGCTGTTTGCAGTTAAAAGTGTCTGAAGTCCATGTCTGTCTTTTACAGGCCCATAAAGACCATGTTGCTGCATGCCTGTCCTGACAGAGAGCCCCCTGGTCCCCCATATGTAAGCTCTTTTGCCAGCAGGAGTTTCACAGCTTTGCATTTCTCCCCAACGGTCTACATTTCCAATTATGTAGGTTTTGCCCTTCCAGACGAGGACGAGGTTTGACTTTCCACCAAAATATGTGGAACAACTGTTGACTCCTTACGTAAACTGCACAAAAATGAAAGGTCTGTACCTTGGTCAGGCCCGGTCCGTTTGTCTCCTGCCTCGATGCCGACGGGATTTGGCCGCGTGGAGCTACCGAGGACGAGGATGGAGCTTTGCAGAACATGTCCATGCGCTCGTAGGTGATGGAGTTGATGGGTCGGGGTGGGCTCGGGATCTGGTAGATGTTTTGCACGTGGATGGGACTTTTAGCTTTGTTCATAGCGGGTTTTTCCGCAGCGTGCCATCGGGGCCCGGCTGCAGTCACGGTCTGCGGCAGGAGCTCCAGTCGGTTTGCGGGGGCCAGCCCATGTCGGCCGTGGAGGGAACACTTCCACCATCCGCTGGTGTCCGACACATTTTGTTCCATCACCATGACGATGTCGCCCTTTCGGAAGGCAAGTTCGTCCGCACACTCCGCGACGTTGTCGTACAGAGCTTTGGCAAATTTACTCTGGAACGCAGAACACAGAGCATGGAGAGGAGGATGATAAAGCAGACAGTTTAAAAAAAAAAAATACAACCCATTGTCAAAAACCAAACTGTTCTTCCTCTTTCAAAACATGATAAGAATTCACTTGTGTTGGTCATCACAATATAGTGAAAGATGTGTCTTATCACTACGGAGATCTATAGAGCATATCTGTCAGTGTGATTTACATCCTTCACAGGATTTTCACTTAACTTTATACTTTGGTCCCTCTGATGATGTAATTCTTTAATATCAAATGATTGATTATTTGACCAGTTACTCCCCAGCCAGCATACCTAGGTGGGCCCCATATGGCAAAAGGAGGGCAGACAATATGGGTCCCACATGAGTTTGTCCGCGGTTTCCATGGTGGCCCCACATGGCTTTGCCCATGTAGGGCCACCGCCATGTAGGGCCCATGTAGGCGGTGCCCCTACCTGGGTCAGTACTTGTTACCAAATACTTTTTTACTCTTCCTTCAGTAATTTTTGGACGGCTCTTTTACGTCATTAAAAATATGTAGACATAGTGCTACTCTTACTTAAGTACGTCTTTCTAGGTACTCTGCCCACATGTCTCTGATGTAGTCTGCTACACCCTCAATGTGTTCCTGGCATGGCAAGTCCCACTTCACAGCTTTCATGAGGGAAAAGTGCAGGACCCCACGTCACCTATGCCCTTTCACTGCCACAAACGCTCTGACCTGAATCTGAAGACTGCACCACTCACCACCGAGGATTTGTGTGCCTTCTTTAACCCTAAGGGGTCTTTCTATCACAGTAAACTCTTGGCGTCTTATGGTACACCCCCATATCGGGACCCTGCTGAGACCATATGCCAGATGCAGTTGTAAATGAAATAGTTTTGGTTTGAAATGACCCAACATTCTCTGTATGCTCACTTCCTGTTTGTGCTTCCTACCGAAAGATAAATGGAAACCACATTTCTGCACAGTTCCTCTGGCAGGCTGTGCAAAGCGGGAGCCCGTTTTGCTCGTGGCGCTCCAAGCCTGAGGCGAACCGCCACCGCCTCGTCCAAATGCATGTTTTCTTCGTCGCGACCCCCTCCCACCCTGGTCGTTCTTAGCGCCAATGCCACATTTTGCGCATAGGAAATTGAACCCTGACCAGGCTACAGGAAGTGTAGCAACAGTGACATCCTCTTTTGCTGTGATGGCTCTTGCGGTGAGAAAGCTGTGAGGGAGACAAAGCTTTTGGGGATGACATATATTTCTAAACTACAACCGCAAAGCCTGATGAGTTCACAGCCAACACTCGGCGGTCAGATGTGTTGCATGGGTGTATGCAGCCGTACTGATTCACACTGACTTATCGGCGGAGCCGAGTCTTAGCGAGCAGTTCTGTGAAGTTGTGTTTTCACGATAAAACCTTTCAGTTTTTTGCAGACAAAATGTCAACTTGCACGGTGCCTGGTTCCGTTGCGTGCAGGTGGTCAATGAAAGTACCCTGTAAGCATGCGGTGGCAACTACCTTTGAGCAAGGTCTTGCCCGCAGCAGACTTTGACTCAGACGATAAGACAGTGGGGTGGCAGGCCATGTTTCTGTGTGAACGCTGAGAAAAATTTTGGGACAAATTATAAATACTCGACAGATCAAGAAGGTGATCTGTTGTTTTTGCATGTTGCAGGGAACTATTTGAGACATGCAATGTTTAAGGTGGTAAAAATCTGCTCTCGAAACACATATCTGAGAAATCCACTGGAACACTCGCTAAGACCAAACGCAGCGGTCACACTGCAAAAAAACACGATCTTATCGAGTGTCTTTGGTCTGGTTTCTAGTGCAAACATATTAGCACGCTGGAAAAAAGACAAAATAACTTACGGGAAGATACAGGAGCTTGTTTCATGTAAATAATTGTCTAATATTAATGAAAAAGTTCTAGTTCCATTGGCAGATTATTATGGAAAATATCTTGCTATAAAGTCAAACAACCAGTGGAACTAGAACATTTTCCATCAATGTTGAGGAATTGTTGACTTAAACAAGCTCAGAGAAATTACTTGTTTCGTCTCATGTAAAGTTCACTAACATATTTGCACTAGAAACTACACCAAAATTATTTGGTAAGATTTTTGTGTCCTTGCCGTGCAGGGGTAATCCTGGAATCCACTCCGAACAGATCAGTTTACCAGAAAGGCCTTTGCTACAGCTGACCAAACCAATCTACGTAGAAAAACCTACGTAAACAACTCACTTTAAATCTATGACTTGAACCACGTTCCAGTGGCATGTGGCTCATTTTAAGGTTTTCCGCTTTTTAAGTAAAGAAATGCCCCCGATGGGCGGCGTCAGTAGGAGGTACGGCTTAAATGTCACGGTCTATCAGCTGGAACCGACACTCCCACACCTTGTTAACCCACCTCGCTCGGTCTGTTTGCACTTCCCCGTTATTGAGTGGTCAGCCCCACACATGTTTAGAACTGAGCCACGGAGCCAGGAATAAATAAAGGCAGCAGTCCTCGCCCGGCCCTCCCTGAAACAAAGAGGCCTTTCACAGTCAAACATCGACACACTCGGCACCTGTCGCGATGCAAGCCTGCGGAGCCACAGCAGACCTCAACGCAAAACACCACACACACACACACACACCCACGCACACTTTCTAATCCTCTGGGTATTGCTGCAGACGTGCAGCGATGACCGGCCCTTTAATGCTTCCCTTCTACCTTGGAAAGCAGATCATTGGTTGTTCTGCGACTGCTGCATGCTTCCGCTACGTCCTCGTTGTGCTACTTGCGATCCGTTCCGTCATGGCAACAATAAAATAGGTAGTTTTATTCATAGCACTTCCACCATCGCCTGGTCTCGTTTTTGCTGTTTAAATTCCTCATTTCAAAGTCGCTCAAACCACAAGCTGACCTTTGAGATGCTCAGTTCAGATGGATTGTCCTGAGGTCACCGTACCCCCCCCCCTCAACACACACACACACACACACGCGCATACAGCCCCCACACGGTCTTGTGTTGGCCGTGCGTCTGTGCACTGACCACTGCTCTGCAGTAACAATGTCAGCTTCAGCTGTGACTCTGGGATTCCTGCACGCGCCTGCCTGTTCGGATCAGCAGCACGGACAGCTGGGCCCCGAGCCCCTCACAGGCCCAGCTGCCTCTGCCCGTCCCACTGCCAGATCTGAGCCAGTGTCCGATCGTGGAGTTCGCCCCGTTTGTCCGTTGGACTGGTTGAAAGCTCACAGAAATCAGCAGCACACCAACAGGCCATAAACGCTGACTGACTGACGGAGAAAATAACAAATTTCCACTTCTACAAGGTAGAAGGGGAAATCTACAACGTATCTCCTGTGACTTTCGAGTAGTCTTACGCCACAGGTTGAGCGAACAAGTTTTGCCTCCAGATTTTGCTCATTTTATTAGCCAAGTGTGTTGTTTTATGTCAAGTAGAGCAAGAAATTGATTGGGTGAGAGGAAAGGATCTTTCAGCGATATATTCAGAAAAAAAGAGAGTGCAGCAGTGCTGTACACTGCGAAAACACTAAATCCTACTAAACATTTTTGGTCTAGTTTCTAGTGCTAATATCTTACTACATTTGGGATAAGATAAAACTACTTAAGAGTAACTTCTCAGCAAGAAACAAGGAGTCAATAATTCTTTTATATTGATGAAAAAGTTCCACTTCTATCGGCAGATTATTTAATTTACATCATGGGAAAAAATGTCTTGTTTTAAGTGAGATAATCTGCCAAAGGAATTAGTACTTTTTCATCAATATTAAGAAATTACTTACTTAAATCTCCTGTTTCTTGCTGAAAAGTTACTTATGTTAGTCTTGTCTTATTGAGACAGTGAGATATTTGCACTAAAAACTAGAGAGAAATCCCTGGTAAGATTTTGTGTTTTTACAAGCATCATTAGAAATTTGACCTGGTTCTTGGATTAGAAAATACCACAACTGTAAGTTAGAGACTCGACAATGAATCGGAGTCTCTGATCTTTTGGGTTTCAGCTGCGGCTCCAGCAGAGCTGAGCAAAGACAAATGTCCGCCGTGGCGGACCGGCTGCTCCACTGTTCACAAGCCGCCGGGACCAAATTATCTATGACTTAATACTGACCCAAAGTTAACACACGTCACCCATGAGTTTGGCAACGCCGCCTTTGAGTCACGCAGCGGTGCACAAACGCGGGTTGCAGAACTCTGACAGGAGCGCGGGACGGAGCAGTCGCTGTTTGTGAATGCGAGAGAAAATATTTTATCAAGTTTGTTTGTGTTCTCAAACTGCAGGTTGATTTGTGGTTATGATTAGCAATGCTTTAAAACTGTTGCATTATGGGAGGAGATCTAGCCCATATATGGATGCTGCTGTCAAGGGGTTCTGGTCCCAACTTGGGAACCTTTGTTGCATCTCCTCCATCTCTACCCGTTTCCTGTCTGTTTTCTGGGATTTACGAAGGAACCATGTAGAGAAAATCCATCAGAGATTATTGAAGAGGAATAAAAATGGTTTAAAAAAAACAAAGTGCTATTTTAACGGTTTCCATTTTACGCACGTCGGCCCTATTTTTATATTAGGCTCTATCTCAGGAAACATTTCAAATGTTTCCATTCCAAGGGAGTAGGACGATCACTGGTGGCGCACCCCCTCCAATCTCCACTTCCTGTGTTAACAGGAAGTCACCGGCGTTCTGTGTGAGTTAATGCAAACATGAGAGCAAACGACTACAGCTGTGTCGTTTGTTACTGCTTTTCATGGGCCTTAAAGTCTCATTTGGGGATTTCTGAACCATCTCTTTCAATTATACGATGGCATTCCCGGTTGCCATGACAAACGAAGCAAATTACCCGAACCCTCAGGATCAGCCTTCTATTTAAACAGACGCGCTAGCATCTGACCAGGCCACGGTGTGGGAACAACACCTTTTTCTCTCTGACCTTTGACCCTTTGACAGACAGGTCACGACCCCGGCGTCGGGTCAGCACCTCATCCATCATTCCTCCAGACGCCCAGCAGAGGCTGCACAACGGAGATCACTTCCTGTCTGAGTAGAAGTTGACTAGAACGTAGAGATTAAGCGAACTTCCCAGGCAAACGTGGGGCTGAGATCAGACAGGAAGTCATCCTGTAAATATTAGATTTCCCATAATCCTGCGGGGTAAATCGAGTAATCTACATTAGACGGACAAAGTTCTGAGCAAAAACACAGAAGCGATTAGGTTTGATGCACAAGGAATCTGTTTCTCCTCCACATTTCCCGACAGGCCTCACGCCAGCATTCGCGGGAACAATTGGTCAACATTTCTTAAAACTCAAACAGTGACGAGCAACTCGCTCCTGCTGCTCTGGCATTTCCTGCGTGTTGGAGTTTGTGGGTACCAAGCGAAAGACACAAACCCGGATCATCTCTGCTTGGAAAATCCTCTGGGAAGCTGGGATCGTCAACATTCCGCAGAGAGAGCCAACGTCCCACAGATGGAACAACCGGACCGTTTCCTCTGCGTCTCCGGTAGTTCACATCAAGATTGGTTCGTCTTCAGAAACGCTCTGCGATGTTTACCGTGTGCTGACCGGCTCGTGTCCAATTCAGGGCGACGCAGCTTGACGCGTCTTTGAGATGGACGACTTTAACCTAAACCCCGGTTGCGCATGCAGGGCCCATATTGTCTAAACCCTGGTTGAGTTTCAGTCCTTCGGTGTCGTTTATTGTAGGACTGAAATGGAGCGAAACATGGGCGGACAATATGGGTCCCACATGGGTTTGTCCGTGGGTTCCGTGGTGGCCCCACCATGCCATATAGGGCCAATGTAGGGCCCATATTGTCTATCCTCCTTTTCCCCATATGGGGCCCACCTAGGTATGCTGGCTGAGAACCAGCGGCTGGATGCTTAAAAAAGAACACTCAAAACTGGTTTTGGAGTTGTTGACAATAAATAATTCAGTATCTTCCTTCTATCTCTTTTAGCTAGTTGCTAAGCTAAACCTAAAGGAAATGACACATTAGGAAATGCAAATGACAGCCAGGGGTAAAGGATGAACGCCCTCTTTGGGGCGTGGCTTAGATAGAGGCTAACAAAGAAGATCACAAACTGTTCACGGTTGCCATTTCGTCCTGCTAGCTCCTAAAGGCAGCATGAGAAGTGGACCAACTGTGTTTTGGCATCAATAAATGGAATTCATGAATTCAACTCACCGACTCTTTTTCAACCTCAGACATCAAGAACACAGCATGGAGAACAGATCAATTCTTTAAAAAAAACTTTTCTAGAACAAGCAGACGTTGTCGGCTGTAGATGATGTGATGTTTTTCTGCAACTTGGCAGGAAACCAGATAAAACGCCTAATCACCACGCATGATGTTAGTAGCACACATTTGGCAGCAGCAGTGGCGATCAGAGTGAGCAGAAATAACGCAGTACGCAACGCAACAAGTGGGACAAGCTGGGGACAAGCTGGGGACAACCTGGGGACAAGCTGGGGACACCGTGTAGCCCAGCGGGATGGGACATGGAGGACAGTCTGCAGGACGCCTGAGGCGTTGGACAGCCTGAGCTCTTCCAAACAGCAGCACGGCTGCTGCTTATCTCGCTGCTCACACTCTGGTTTCTTTTCACCCATCACTTCCTCACGCTCATCCTGCGCGCTCGAGTTTTCATGGACAACAAGGCAGAAACACACAGCTGCTGCTGCTGCTGCTGCTGCTGCTGCTGCTTCGGTTTACGAGCGTCGATCACACAACACAAGTCTTCCCTCCTTCGGATCATTTTGGGGGGTGGAGGGGGAGGAATGAGTTGAAGCCTCTTTGTTCTTTTTCACGCACTGCAAACAAACAAAATCTTTCCAACTTCTAGTTTCTAGTATCATAGTGCATTGTAATAAGACAAAAATAACTTTTCAAGAAGATATAGGAGCTTATTTGAATATTGATGAAATAATTCTAGTTCTTTTGTCAGATTATGTCATTTAAAACAAGACTTTCTTTTTCCCCAATGATAAAAGTGAAATAGTCCACCAATGGAGCTTGCACTTTTTTATTTATAATCAATATTAAGGAATTAGTGACTTAAAACAAGCTGCTGTATCTTGCTGAAAAGTTACTTATAAGTTAGTTTTGTCGTATTTCAAATGTACTAAGATATTTGCACTAGAAATGCCTGAGGCGTTGGATAGTAAATGTTCTTGGTAAGATTTTGTGTTTTTGCAGTGCGATTTGGTCTTCCAGCACACACACACACACACACACACGTGCGCACACCCCCCTCCTCGCCCCCCGCCCCCCCCCACACAGCTGGCTTCACTGCACGGTAACACAATGCAGTGGGCTGATGAAACATGAGTGAAATAAAAAAAATAAATAAAAAAAGACGGATATGTGGGTGCAAACTACACAGCCGCCACTAAAATCTGCTGCGTCTGCATCCCAGCACGTTGCCGTGGCTGCGGGCATCAAGCTTGAGATTGTAAAAAATAAAAATAATATATATATATATATATATATATATATATATATATATATATATATATATATATATTACTGTGCCTCATTCTTCAGCGGCAGACTCAAGATGAGCAGCTTTAATAATAACTGCATACGTGCATCAGAAGTTTGCACCTCCACTCAGTGTTAATGTCCTTCACCAAACAAGGAAGACGCTCTTCACCACGGATGGCTCGCCTCCATCTCAGTGGTTTAAGGAAGTCAAACTTTCATTTTGTAAATTAATCACTTTTTAAAGATGTTGCCAAGTTACCGCAGGGGGTGTTAAATTCATTTTCATTTTGGACCAAATCAAAGATCCAAATGTTCTTAAAGGGCTGGTTGTAAAATAATTTATTACAAAACACATTAAGCTGTTAAAATATCAATAAATAGCTGTTTGTTTCTTAAAATTAAATAATTTATTTGAACATCTTTTCTCACTGATCAGTCCATCCAGTTATTCAGAATTGTTTTTGTGTTTTTTTGTTTTGTTTTGTAATCAAAATCACAGATTTTGTGGTGCTCATTTAGAAATATTTGCAAAGAATTCTTAACATATTTGAGCTAATGTATGATGTGAAATGTGACCTTTTATTAATCGCCATATCAGTCACAGATTATAACTTGACATCATGTAAGACTGAGGCAGCAATCGCCGCTGTTGGCTGATTTTGAGAAAAATCTGCAGTAAAATAAAAAATAAATAAATAAATAAATAAATAAACATGGGGATTTGTTGATTTTGTGTGAATTTTGTGTGAGTTCTACATAATTGTTGTTGAAAAGCAATGGGTTTTTCAACAACAACAAAAAAACTGATATAATTTTGAGTCTAGAGGGCCAGATAAAAACCTACGGCGGGCCAAATTTGGCCCGCGAGCCTCGAGTTTGACACATGCGATATTTCTTTTTCTTGCCGTCAGTGTCAAGCCTGTCTTTTGCTGAACTGGATCCTGCTCATCTGAACTTACAGCCGAGTCGACTTTGCCCATTGGTTGTGGGAAATCAGCAGGCGACTCCATTGGCTGAACGCAGAACATGAAAAGAACATGGAGTTTAAAACCCCAGTCCTGATGCTGCCGGGGCAGAACACCGGGGTCTGCTCCCGGAAAGTCCAGCAGCAGCAGCACATGAGACTTCCTGAAATAGTCCTCATGAAACTGAAAAAAGACCGAGTCCGATTCCAAATAAACCTGCAGAACGGAAGTTCCATCAGTTCAGTCAAGTTACTTACTCATCAGCCAAAGCAGGCTATTTTTACAGAGTGGGTGATGATGATGATGTTCGGTTGAATAGAGAGGCAAAAGGGGAATTATCAGAGTGATGCATTTCCTTCTCGCACTACGGTGAGATCACCCCGCTGTCACATTAACTAACTCTGGGATATTTTTCAGCTCTGGAACCACGGATCATTTCTTCTTCTTCTCCCCCTCTTACTAGGGGAAACTTTTAATTCTTCTCCCAGATGTTGCCCAGCTCCTTCTGGGACCTTCTGTCCGACCTGACGGAAATATTAAAAACTGTTTGCATTTCTGCAACCTCCAGTCTCACGAATGGAAGCTGAAGTGGTTCGTAGAAACAGGCTGCCTGCATGTCGGATGGGGCTGCCTGCAGGTTTTCAGTCATTTATTAACATATATATATATATATATATATATAAAGGGGAAGACAGGCTGACAGTAACAGAAACCCCCTCCCAAGCATCATGTCTGAGGATCTGGCGTTCATGAGGACTGGATGGTTTGGACCTTCGGCTCTGATCCGGGATCAGTCGTGTCGGGTTTCAACCCTGCAGCGGAGCGGCTCGCAGAAAACACACACCAAGTCCCAGCAGCTCAGCCCGACATCCCAGCAACAACACGTCGAGTTCTGGACCCCAGCAAACACATTCCTCCCCCGACCCCCTCCGCTAAAGATCCACTAGACCTCCTGAAGGGGGGAGGGAAAAAGGAAAAAGCCCGTTTGGACTCACCATGGTTGGTCTGCAGTCTGTCCACAGAGCGTCTTCACTGGACCATCTCAGCAGGACGGACAGAGTGAAGTACCCTGGCGGAGCTCCTCGCTGCGTCTGAGCTGTCAGAGCCCCGGCCGGGGCGGAGCTCCTGTCACAGAGCCGGAGCATTTCCTGCAGCTCCAATTGGTCACCCAGCAACCCCCCTCCATCCCCCACCCCCACTTAATGCTGAAACTCTTCCTACCCTGGACTTCAGAGAACCTGGTTTGTTAAGGAGAACTATGTTAATTTTTACAAAGTGTACTTTTCCAACTAACTCCAGAAATGTTTTTTTTTTTTTAAATCAAGTTTGTCAAATTCTTTCAAAGCTGTGACTGATTTCTGAAGATGTTGTCCAAGTACAGGTGGAGGCGATGGGTGGGTGGTTCGAAGCTGAAAGTTCTTGTTGGTTTTCTCTTGGTTGCCGGGACAACGTGGATGGAGCGTCTGGGAGAACTGGCCTGCTGGTTGGAGGGATGAAAATAATAATCGCACTTCAAACAAAAACACTAAATCTTACCCAAGTAATTTAGCTCCTGTTTCTCGAGCAAATACTTTAGTGTGCTTCAAATAAGACGAAACCAACTTACAAGTGACTTCTCAGCAAATTAAGGAGCTTGTTTTGAGTAAATAATTCCTTGATGCTGATGGAAAAAGTTCCAGTTCCATTGGCAGATTATTTCACTGAAGATGTTTATTTAAGGAATTAACTTCAAACAAGCTCCTGTGTCTTGCTGGAAAGTTACTTATATGTTAGTTTTGTTTAATTTCAACTGTACTAAAATATTTGCTCTGCAAACTGGACCAAAATGACTTAGTAATGTTTTTGTTTTCCGAAGGCAAGCGGATTCTCCAAAGCGCTCCTCATGTTTAAAGAAAGGCGGGCGGGTGAGTGGTGTGTGTGTGTGTGTGTATTGTGTGCTTTGGTGCAAACTTTTTGCAGCAACTGTGTTCTTAAAATATCTACAGGACATCACCATAGCTGTGGTTAGCAGCGCTAAACTGACTTTTTTTTTTTAACCAACAAACTGATAAGCAGGGCTTCTTGGTTCTCTTTTTAGGTTTTATTTAAAAAAAAATCAAAATTACAGACACTAAATTAAGTAAAAGACATAAAAAAAAGGAAAGAAAGTGAAGCAAATATACAGGTCATCGGGAGAACAAAAACATCGTCACGGCTGATGTTTCCTGCTTCCTACTTTCAGTTTAAGCGCCAACGCTCGGCGGATCGCTCTGTAGGGAAGCGGTGGCCAGATGGTTTTTTTTCTCTTGAGGTTTAGCGATTACGCTTTTCTCTAGAAGTGTTCCAAACAAAGGCCACTCCCCGTTTTCAAATGAACTCGGAGGGAAACGGACCGAGGCTGGGCGGACCGAGGCTCAGTCTGTGGTGGCGCGGCGGTACCAGAAGCGGGCCCTGAAGTCGTCGCTGCAGGTCATGAAGCCCGGGTTGGTGGGCGAATGGACGATGCAGCGGACGATGTTGTTGTGGCCCAGCGAGAGCAGGTTCTTCCTCTCCGCTGTCCTGGAGTCCCAGCAGCAGAGGCTGATGGTTCGTTCGTCGGGCAGCAGCACGTAGTCCTCCGTGTGGTTGAACACGCCCTGCGTGCGGTGCATCTGGCGGCCGCTGAGCCCCGCCCCTGAAACACAAAACGCCACACGTACCCATGAGGGGCCAGTCTGGCTAAATCCATGACAGAAGGCCGGAGGACCCTCAACTCGGTCCAGTCCAGTTCACCGCAGGGCTCCCCTCTCTAGTGTATCATCAGCCTGGCCGGCCTCCAGGCTTAACTTGTGTCCCCACCAAGCTGAGCAAAGTTTTTGGTTTTTTTAATGTTTGACTAAGACTTTATAGTTTTTGTTTATTGTTAATAAAGTTTTCCCAATAACACGTAATTACCTAAAGGTCATTTTATCAATAAAGCACATTTTGACCAACAAGGCAATGCAAAGTGCGTTACAGGAATTAAGAAAATAAAGGAAAGAGACATAATCTAATGTTGATCTAAAGTGCTTTTTTTGCTTTCTCAGATCGGTCTAATTACTTTTCTGTGTTGCAGTAATACGAGTCTCTCTGCATAGTAATCTAAAAATGTAATCTAAGAAGTTCAATAATGCTCTACATAGTGAGTACTCTATGGTTTCTAAAGAAATAAACTAAACAGTGACTAATAGAATTCTTTCCTGGGTTAAAGGTGAGTATACTCCACAGTTTCCTAGTAATATTTTCACATTTCCTGTCAACTTTAACCATTTTTTAAGCTCAAAAACATGAGTTCACTGACTGACTGTCCCAGTGCTCCCAGGACCAGGGTGAGGAAGTTTTCTGCATCGACTATAGACCTGTACGGCTCTGCAGGTCTTCACCTCAGACGTCAGTAGAGTCGCCAGAGAACTGTTGCCCTTTACTAATCGCACGCATCAAGTTCGAGAAACAAAACAAAGAGGTAATCACAACTTTTCCCAATTTCAAGGGCTTGGAAAGATCATCTAATCTTTCCTAAAAGATGCACCCTGAAATCGTCTGACAAACTCGACAAGTTTCAGCTCGATCAAGTTAAAAATTTAAGAAACTTATCAGTAGAGTTACTGCACTACTTACTACTCGGTCCTGTTTACAACAGTCTTAGCTTGGCTTGCTTTTACTGAGATAAGACGACTCAAACTGAGGTCTTTGTGTTCCAACGGTGGGATGTCAAAGATGAAGTCAGAGAATCAACAGAGAGAACATAACATGTTGAAAAGGAAACTTTTCAACATGTTATGTGGTTTATTTAGCCTGTGAGAAAGTGAGAAACGGCAAGAGTCTCAGCAGTAGCCAAAGTTTTCGACCTCTTTATCATCCAACCGACTCAGAGCTGCCATCAGCTTTTGACTTTTCATTGACGTAGAAAGTACTTCTCGGTTACTGTATGTGTTTGCGTATCCGTCTTGTGAATCCTCCAGTGGGTCAAGGCCATTCATACCGAGCCATGTTCTGCTTCGGCGTGAGGTTTCTTCTTGGTTTTTTTGTTTCTACATGCGTGCTGGGTATGAGGGATTGCTGTAAAGTCAACTCGCTCAATGCAATCTGCTGGGTTTCCTTAGATTGAAAACTTCAGTCAACTGACTTGATTGATTTGTCAGGTCAAGTACCCCGAGACAGATTTGGTGTGAACTGGTATTATGGAAATAAATGGAATTCAATTGAATTCACAAAGCTCGATTTGGAAAAGTTGGCAGCCTTTTGCAAATGTCTCAGTTGAGCTAAGGGATCTAAATCAGGGGTGCCCAAACTGGGTCCTTGAGGGCCGGCATCCTGCACGTTTTAGTTCTCTCTCTGGTGGTAGTAACAACCTCTTTCAGCAGGTCAATGTTCTTCTTTAGCTTCTTTGGATCCATCATTGGATCCAGGTGTGTTAAACCAGGGAGAGAACTAAAACATGCAGGATGCCGGACCACGAGGACCCACTTTGGGCCCCCCCTGGTCTAAATCCTCTAAAACATACAACAGAGAGAGTGTTGTTCTGGTAATGCTAACCAACATTAAACACTCTGATCTCCAATATAAGATGCTAAAGACAAGTTCAAGTGTGAACTTGTATCTATAGACTTCCGTAGAAGTCCATAAATAGTACGATACTCCACACTTCAATATGCTGAAACAGAAAATGTTGAACCTCTTCATTTTTTTTTCATCTGTTTCATCTTGTATGCCGATGACTCAGTACTCTATTGTTGTTCTTCCTTGTTTGCACACAGCCTAAGTTTAGGACTCTAAAGCTGGTATTAGACCCAGAGAACTGCAACGAAGAACCAATGAATATTAATTATTTAAAACTAATTATTGAGTTATAAAACCTGCCAACATTTCACAAATCAAAAAATGACGTCCTTGTGCACCGGGTTAAGAGTTAGTTTCTACCATTTGCAGCATTCTGAGCTTGTCCTCCCTATCCAAGCCAATTTAGTACCGCGTGATGTCCTTAACCGAATCAAAAATCAATCAAATTGAATTGTGAATGGAATCGGACCCTTCAGAATCTAATCGATTCGAGTCTGGTCCGTCTTCTTTGCATAAATTTCAAAATTTAAATGCTAAACTGAGGCCTGGAGCTTGTATTTTTAGTTTCTCGGAGCAATAACCAAGCACTTGAACTAAATTCAACTGTTATGTATAGCACCTGTTCACATCTCAAGGGTTCGTCAGATTCCATTTCATACAACCCAATACATTGGTTTAAATCCAACAGAAGGGATTTGTTTTTATGTAAAGTGATTTGCTTTTCACCAATTCATTGCTAACAAAGAGTTGAAGGTAAAGTTTCAGTTTGACCTTTTTCTATTAAATAAATAAAACGCGTAGAAACCACGACAACCACCGCGCAGCTATGAGGTCGGACATGATTTTACCGTCATCTGCTGCAGATGGTTACACCGCCACATAAAACAACATCAACTCTTCTGCAAGAACTGCACACACATCCTGTATGTGTGCGTGTGTCTGCTAGTCAGAGGTGGGCACAGAACCCAAAAAGAGCAGCACTACCTTCAACATATTTTTAATCAAGTAAAAGTGACAAATAGCTGTCCAAAAAATGACTCAAATGTAAAAAGGTATTTGGTGAAAAGTCTACTCAGTGACTGGTCAAATTATCAATCACTTAGTATTCAAAAATTACATAATCAGACGGATCAGGATATAAAGTTAAGTGGAAATGTTGGTATTCCAAGGACGAAAATGTCAATTTATACAAGTAACAAAAAAGAACAAAATCGGGCAAAATAACTTTTTCCAAATCAGTTTCTTTCAATAAAAAAAAACAACTTATAAAACTAACAAGAACTGTTTATGCCTCTGTGTCTGGTTAATTTTTGGTTAAAATATGTTTGTTCTTCATCTAGTAAGTAGACAATCCAGAAATTTTACTCAAGTAAGAACAGAGATACTTCATAATAACGTTACTCAAGTAAAAGTATTTTCACACGCAGCATGGCGTGGACTCTCACGTTATCAACACACGATCTTGGTGAGAAATTAAAGCGACACCGGATGGAAATAAATCTTTGACATTGCAGCTTCAGCGAACGGGTAATTTTTTTTATTTTTGGTGGCCACCTTTTTTTTTTGAACCAGGCAGTTATTGTTATTCATGTAACAACATTTGGTTTCTGATGTGAAACAAAACGGCGTAGCAAAAGTTGTCTATACCCAGATAGAAGACAAAACTATTTAGCAGCTCAGTATGTTGCCATAGTTCCTTAAGAAAGAACAAAGAAATATGTTTTTTTAAATTGGGACAAGAAAAAAAACTATTTTGTCAATATGACAAAAAAACTTAGATAAAAAACAAATGTGCAGTTCTAATTAAGATGTGTAATGTTGTGCAAAAAAGGGACCAATTTGAAAACGTCCATAAATTCAATCAGAATACTAAAGGCTTTTCAAAATCTATCCAACAGAACTAAAAAGGCCTAAAATGACCGGGTTTGGGGGCTGGAATAATAAATCAATAATATATATCATGACAGACGTGATCAATAACAACAGATCAAACGTCTGGTAGAGTTTTCAATCACTTCACTGAACTCTGACCCAGAACAGCACAGCATTCTGGGAGATGGAGGCAGAGAAAGGGCTTTAGCTGCTCAAGCTAACAGTCAACTAAGCTAGCTGGGTGGCATCAACTAACTCACTCAATCGCTCTTTGGTTACCTAGCAACAACCTGTCGAGTAACTCACGCAGCAGTCAAAATCTGCAAACATGTTCCTAGAGATTTAAAAATTTTTTAAAATCTTTGCCAATTAGTCAGTTTTACATCTCCTTTCTTTTCCCTTCTTTTATGGCCTGTTGGCGTGTCAAGGCTGCTCTGGAGCAGCAGCGACCCCAGCAGGCGGAGGCGGGCATCACAACGCAAAACGCTTCCCCTTCAGAGATTACAGCACAGAGGAAAACCCCTCCATGCCGACTGCGGCCAGCGTCGTGCTACAAAACACACCAGTGAAGGTCCTGCATACTTAATCATAAAGCCTTCAGGTTTATCAGTTTAAAGTTTTCCACCCGTCAGAAATTCAGACTAACTAACGCCTCGTTACTCAGAGAACCTTCAGAACTGAGAAGCAGACAGAAGTCCCCTCCAGCTGCTTCCTTTCTCAGGAAGTCGTGTTCGTGAAGTCGGCCTTTTAATTGTTCCTTTTAGTTCCTTCATTTCATAACATGAGTGTTTTCTGGAAAGGTTATCAGAAAGCTTTCCAGAACCGGAGTTTTGTGGCTTATGCAGAATTTAAACCAGAAGCTAAAAACGGCTTAGATGAATTCTGTGGAGAACATTTACAGTTTAATCTTAAATGCAAAATGTATTTATTTTTTGGTCAGTTTTGGCTTAATTACTGCTCTGAGGGTAATTTTTCTTTCAGCAAATGGCTGCTTTTTTTTTTTTTTACTGAGTTTACTCCAGTTAGCAACTAATCGACTACTAAACTATTTACAGATGAAAACTAATTTTGCTGGACGATATATTGTCCCAAAGGTTATTGCGATGAACGATGATATTCTTGTTTCGAGGTCATGTTGGCAATGTTATAATAATGTAAGAACATAATCTGAAAGATCAATAAACTTTAATGTATAATTTGCATTTACCACTGGAACTGGAAGACAATTTAAAGACTGAAAATGACTGATCTCTTTCAGTCATACGGCTATGCCATTATTACCATTATACAACTTGAAAATGTTCTCAAAACAACAATACTACCATTTATCACAATAACTTCTGGGACTACTTATCGTCCAGGAGAATTCGTCATTGGCCTCCCTGAACATTCGGACGTTCCTTACCCGTGTACTTGACCAGGGTCCGACCGGTGGAGATCTCCCAAAGCTTGGCCACCGAGTCCTTCCCGCTGGACAGGATGTACTTGGAGTTCTTGGAGAAGATGGCGGAGCACACCTCGGCGCCGTCGTGCGCCTTCTCAAAGGTGGTCACGCAGCGGTTGGAGACGCCGTCCCACAGCTTGATGCTGCCATCCTTACTGCAGGTGACGTAGCTGTTGGCGGTGGGGTTGTAGCTGACGCCGCTGATCGTGTCCGTGTGCTGGTCCAGCGGGTTGCAGGACACGAAGCACTGGAACGTGTTGACGTCGTAGAGGCGCAGCGTGGGGTGCTGCGTTCCCACCAGCAGGAAGTCCCCAGAGGGGTGGAAGGAGATGGAGCGCAGCATCTCTGCTTCCTGTCGGGGGGCGGATTGGAGACGGGTCAGCGCGCGTTCCGAAGCGAAGCCGAGGCGAGTTGAGTCGTCTCAGCGACTCAAAATATGTTAGATGAGGAAACTTTGGGATACGGAGCAAGAATAATGATGTTCTGGTTTCTAATCAAAATGTCATCACTTAAAGGAACTCGGTGTTTCAGCAGCTCTGTAGTTTCCTGGAAGTTTGCTCCATATTAGGTTAATATAAAGTTTGCTAACTCTGAGTTTGGTTCTGGTTCTGGGGATGCAGAGCAGAACCAGATTTGTCTTGCCTTAAGCTACATTTTCTAGGTTCATTTGTTGTCGTTTGAGTGAAACATTAACGTTTGTGGCTGTAAGAAATAGGCCTGTCGCAACAGCAATAAATCAATTAATCGCCTGATAAATTGGAACGAGCTCAACGGTTTCCATTTGTATGGTTTATTGTTTTTCTCTCTTCTCTTTCTACCAAAAACTGGATGACAAACTCTTCAGTCTGATGTTTTGGTCTCAACTATTCCCTTTTTTATTGAAGGACAATTTTGTTTACGGAGGCGTCATAATTCATTTATCTGTAATGTCTGTTTTGTTTATTGTGGATATTTAACATGTCTTCCACTTCCAGTGTTAAATGTTCATTAGAATTTTACTTTTATTGATCTTTGGTTTCCTCCAGTGTTCTCTAAGCCTGGGGGGCTGCCAGGCTTTACTTGTGCTCCCGCTAGGCTAAGCATTACTTGTTTAGGTCTTTTTAAAAAATGTTTGCATTCTATTTTATTTTATATTCAGTGTTCAGGTGTTAATCTTCCAAAAACGCATAGTTATCAAGTGATATTTTTCAAATTTCTTGTCGACTTTAAAATTTTTTTTAACTTAAAGTCACATTGGGCCGCTGGGCGAACCACTGCCCTGGCGCCCAACCACCGGGCTTAGCAAGTTTTCTGGAGGAAACCTTGATTATTATGCCATCACCACCAGATAACTTGAAAACGATACATTTACTCAAAACAACACCATCGTTTATCGCGATAACTTCTGGGACAATTTAGTGTCCAGCAACATGTGTTACTGTGACAGGCCTTGGAACAAAACAGAATGTAAAATACGCAAAGAACTACGAATACTTTTCCACCAACAGTGGATGTAAAGATTACATGTCAAAGCAACAGGAACATGAACAAAAGCAGCAGGACATTTCCCAAATGGCCGCCCTGAGACAATCGTTCGCTGACCTGTATGTATTTGAAGGCTCTTTTAGCGGAGGGCTTGGAGTAGTCGAACAGTTTCAGGGTGTAGTCTCTTGAGCCAGACGCTAGAATCTGTTCACTCGGATGGAAGGCCAGGCAGGTGACCTCGTCCACATGGTCGTAAAGCGTCCGGATGACAGGATGGTTCTCCATGTTCTGCTGCGCCGTCTCGTTCATCATCACCTGAAAGCAGCGCAGCATTAATGGAGCGACCGTGAGTCCGAACCGCCGTTGGCCGGCCTCACCTCGATGGGCATGGCACTCTTAGCCAGCATGCGCTCCGTGTCCAGAATCTTGATGGAGGCGTCGGCCGAGCCCGTGGCGATCAGCTGGCCGTCCCGGCTGTACGTGGCCACGCGACAAGGGCCCTTGTGGGACGTGACGTAGCAGGTTTCGTACTCCGACGCCTCCGGGGACATGGTCTGGACATCGGCGTCAAACTCCAGGTCAATGCCGACACCGGGCGCCACTGTGTCCGAGCGGCCGATGGCATACTGGACGGCGCTGTCGTCGTTCTCCATCCCTGTGACACGAGTCCAGGCCGTACGGTTAGTCCTAGACGGAGCTGTGTACAATCTACTTACATTTACTCAAGTAACTTTTTGGGGGAGTATTTTTACTTGAGTAAAAATACTCAAGTAATTTCTGGATTTCTGAAAGTAATCCAGAAATTACTTTCTGGATTTCTGAGAATCCAGAAATCCAGAAAGTAAACTTTCTGGATTCTCAACTTAGTGAATGAAAAACAAACACATTTTTATCAAGCATTCACGAGATACACACCTGCAGTTTTTATTAAACTTTCATAAGTTTTTTATTGAAAGAAACTGATTTGGAATAACTTTTATTTTGCCAGTTTTTTTTGTTACTTGTATGAATTATTGTCATTTCTATCTTTAAAATACCAACATTTCCACTTAACTTTATACTTTGGTCTGTCAGATGATGTAATTTTTAAATATTAAATGATTGATCAGTTACTCAGTACGTCAGTAGATTTTTTTTTACCAAATTTTTTTTTACTCTTACTTGAGTAATTTCTTGGACGGTTACTTTTACTTGAGTAAAAAATATGTTGAAGTAGTTGCTACTCTTTGTTCAGTACAGTTTTGGCCTTTTCTGCCCTCCTCTGGTCTTAGAGGAACAAACTGCCGTCACTATAATGAAGCCTGGACCAGCTCAGCTCTTACCTATTTTTGCCAGCTGCATCAGCTGCTCAGAAGGCGACACGACGCTCTGCGGCTTCACCTCATTGATGAGATTGTTGGCTATGTTGGTGTAGCCGTCGTGGAGCAGCTGGCTGATGATGAGCCTGTACAGGTGCTGTCGGTCCTTCAGAGTTGGCTTCGGACGATACATTTCGGCTCACTGCTGCAACGTAGATGGCTGACACCAAACACAGGAAGTCAGTAACTGTATCTGCATTAATATTGCAACCTTTTATCCTGCACAGGCTGTATGAAACAGAGTCAGTGATGCTCCTGTTTATCTCTGCAGCTAACGTTAGCCTGGATGCTACCGCTAAGACGGAGGAAAACAACCGTCGGCTAACTGAAATAAGGCTTCAGTCTGACTAAGCGTCCGGCTTTATGAAAACCACAATCCAACAACTGGCGTAAAAAGCTTAAAGTATGTCTAAAAGTTATTCTTACAATTCAAACTTGAAGAATATCCCCCCCGAACTCTAAGTGAAGTTAAAACAGCGCTCCTGGACTCAAACGTGTTACGTCCGACGTAAGAGTCGTGCTTACGTCACAAAATGCGTCTTTCATCTTATTCTTTTCTATGATGGTGGATAGGAAAGAACTTTAAGGTGAATACCGCCACCTACTGTACATGAGTGTGTAACAACACTACATTACGTTCATTAAATTCTATCTTCTAATTTTGCAAAATGAAGATACATAAATAATGCTTTTCTTAATTTATAAATACCCTCTATGTGTACTTCAGTTCCCAATATTCCTGGACCCTTTATTATTATTATTTTTTTTTTTATTATTAGGGCCGAGCAACGAAACGCTGCAAAGGCTTATTGTTTTCATAAGGTTTTATTATTTCTCTTACCCCCAAATAAGATGGCTTTTTGGAGGCTTTAGCATATTCAAAAACTCACCAAACTTGGCAGATGTCTTCAGCCGGTGTGAAATTTTCGTATTTTACGGTCAAATTCGGTACACTTGTAGAGCTCCCCAAGACGCACAGAAAATATAATTAAAACTTCAAACTTCAAAATGGCCAAAAAGTCGGCCATTTTGGATTAAAGTTCTGATTTTTCTCAACAGCGCCCCCTAGAATACTTTAATCGATCATCTCCAAGCCATCCTTTATCCCAGAATTATGAAACTTCGTCAGCACTTTGTCAGGACATACTAAAAAGTCTCTTGGAGCTATGGTCCACACACAACAGAAAGTTGGCCATTTTGGATCAAAGCCACTATTTCCCCTTTTTTATAGACATCGCATCTGATCGAAATCGTTCTACAGTTTTTGAGATACAGACTTCAAATCACTTAGCAAAGTCTTGAGGCATTGAAGGTGAAAAGTTATTACAGGATTTTTTTGTACTTCAAAACATGTGGGCGTGGCTAAGTGTGAAACTTTGACTATTCGCAATGAAACATCATAGTACAAAAACTTCCACAGACAAGGTCACAGGAAAGGTCACAGGATCATCAGACTTTCTATGTCTCACTACAGACCAGCCCTCATTACATTATCATGGTCAATTGATGACATCACCTTAGACTCATCCTTTGTGAACCTGTAAAGAGCCCAATAGCACTGACTTGTAATTTGACTCCACTGCGCCCCGAGGTTATTCCATCAGCTATATCTCTTTACTACATCACTCTAGCTGCACAAGATTTTTGGTGCATCAAGGAGCGCTGCCGAATGCATCGGTGCATATCGCCTGGCGGACGGGGGCAGGAACTGTGCAAGAGCGTCTGTGGTGGCTGGCGGGCGGTGTTGCCAGATCTCCCGCGGTTGCCAGGAGGCCGGAGCGGCACTGGGCTGCGAGGGCCGCCCGACGCCGCTTGCAGCTTTAATTATTATTATTATTATGTTTGTTGTTGTGTGTTTGTTTGTGTGGAGGTAGAGAGCAATATACATTTTTGTAGGCAGCAGATTAATTTTTCTGATTTATCTGTTTCTGTCCATTACCACATTATCGTTACTTGACTTGACCTCTTTCATGTCTGAAAGAGGGAACTTAAATGTGTGTTTTTATTCTATTTTATTTTATTTTGCTTTTGTCTCTCGTTTCTTATCGCTGTGTCTTTGTTGTATTGTATTCATTGTTATAAGGATGACGTATTACTGCTGTCTCATTTCCTTTTGTCACCTTATAATTATAATGCAGAAGATATATATCGGCGAGAGACATAAGAATGTAACTGTGGTAAAGCGTCACTGTTGTTAACAATAAATAAATTCTTGTTAACAACAAGAATTGTTGTTAACAAGTCTCCTTACTTGTTAACGAGTCTCCTTAAACAATCCAATAGCAACTCTTCCTTTCTTTAAAAGCTATAGAATTTTCATTCCTTTAATTGGGACTTTAAAAGAAGTCAAGATAGAATCATTAAACATTACAAATTCTATAACATTCAGCGCTGTAATTTAATTATCACCCAATTAATTATTTCTAACCAAACTCAACTAGCCATCCATCCATCCATCCATCCATCCATCCATCCATCCATCCATCCATCCTTCTAACACCCTCTAACTCTGTACAGAAAGACCCGGGCCGGGAATCAAACCTAGAACCTTCTTGCTGCAAGGCAACAGCTCTACCAACTGTCCCACTGTGCAGCCCCCAAACTCAACCGTTTACAGCAAACCTTTCTCATGAAAAGTGAAGCATGTTGCTTTTGGGATATCCACACTGTGTGGAGCGGATGGACTAAAGGGTCTTTCTTAGCCTGTTATTATGCATCATACAATAAAAACTTCCAGATAACTGCAAAACTGCTGAAACACAGAGTTTCATTAAGTCAAGTCTAAAAACCTATTTGCCTGGAGCTGCCTTTGACTAACCACAAGAACATGATGAACTGTAGTTTGCTGTTACATTGCAGAATTTGCTACTGCAATGTAACATTTGCTTGTTTGTTGTTTTATTATTTTAATTATGTAAGGCACTTTGAATTTCTTTGTTGTGGAAATGTGCCATACAAATAAAACCGCACCGCCTGTAGACATTACGGCTCAAATAGACATTGAATAAATACACATATGACTTGCCATAACCAGAGGAACATTAGGTCATGTGTGGATAAATGAATCAGTAACAGCCGGTCCGAAATGCAAAGCATAACTGATAATGCGTCTGACACTATTATGTAAATTCTGCAACAAGCCCTCCTTCAAAATCGGATGAACTACAGATGTTTTCCACATCTTCCTTCTTTTACATTCAGGATAAAACTCAAAGTCCTGCCATGTTGTTGATCATCTTCACAGTCTTCAAGCTTGTAAATTATCTGCATATAAAAAAATAACCTGAAGAAAAACTTCCAGGTGGAGAAACCTGCATAGTGATACTAAGTTCATCAACTCGCTGTATTATTACAGGTGGCCTTATGCCAGTACAGCCAGCAGAGCTCCTTCGTGTGGATTTATATCCAGGAGCCCAATTTTTCATACAAAGCGCAGAATCTTAGTAGCTACAAGCCGATGACGTAAGAAAGAAACATATGTTGTTCGTTTCTAGTAGCTGCTCACTATTAATGGTTAATACTGGCTTGTAAAACCTTGTATCCTAGCAACTTAAGCACCATGGCCCGAAAACAATAAGTCAGCAACACGAGACAGCTGAGTGACTGTTTTCATATCTGTCCCCTTAAAGCATTCCTGCGAGAAAGATCAAATGCCACGACTGTAACATCTGAGGAACACGTGCCTGGAGCCATGCGCCCTCCCCGCTGGGCTTGGTGAGGATGGCAGAAAACATGGTAGGAGGTTTCCTGTTGCCATGTCGACAGAAAGCATGCTCTGTGTGGACCAGCCTGCAGTTGCCTTGGAGACCAAGTGAAGTCTGTTGCAGTGCAACGTTTGTTTGCCTCCAGTCGATATTCTTTATTAATTTTACAAAGTGCACATGTGAAGTAGCAACATCTCGCTTGTCGCGTTCCCGACATACAAGGATCGTCTTTGTCCAAAGATCTTAAAGGGATAAAAAGGCCAAGAGTCCAGAGTGACCAATTGCTCAGCCTGGACGGCCAGCCAGCAGAGTCCGGCAGGTTCTAAACTTCTTCCATTTACCAATGATGGAGGCTGCTGAGAAATTGGGAGATTCAAAGCAGTCGAAACAATCAGCAAGGTCTTGTGCCTCAAGCCCTGACTCAGGTCTACGTACATTTCCTCTGATTCCATGCTTGATATTTGACCTCTGACCTACAATGTCAGCTGTGGGATGTTGTATACACAGGTATCTGCCTTTCCAAATCAAGTCTACTCAGCTGAATTTACCACAGGTGGACTACGTTTAAGCTGGGTTGGGGTAACGGACGATTAGTGGAAACAGCTCAACACGGAGCTTCATGTTGAATACTTACATAAGTGGGATTGCTTGGTTTTCTATTTTTAATTAAATTTATAATAAGTAAATCTCATTGCAATAATGGGGCATTGGAGTGGAGAATTTTGACGAAAGACATCAATTTAATACAATTTGAATGAAGGGTGTAACGTAGCAAAATGTGCAAAACGTGAAGTGTGGTGATTTTGTTCCAGATACACTGTAACCAGTGATCAAGCTAAGTCAGCTAACATCCAAAAACAATGATTTTCCTTGTATTCTAAGGATTTACTCAACATCCACTGCTAAGGCAGTGTTGCACTTTGATTGACAGAGGTTGTGAATGGTTCGAAACTTTCAAAGACAGGATTTATTAAAAACTGTTAGGCTGAAGTTACTTGATAGAAGGAACTTCCCCCCATGATCCCTCCTCCTATGGAGAACAGTGACCTTGAGAAATGATGCTGTCTGGGTGTTACCATGTTCCTGATTGGTTCTCTCACATAATCAATCATTCAGTCAGTCAGTCCATCCTTCTGTCTTCTCTGCTTAACCATTTAGCAGCTCCTGCATGAGATTAATTGACGGCACTAAGACAAGTTCTGATTGGTTGATTTCTTCAGGCTGCAATAGCAGCACAAGCAGGAGGTGCAGGAGACTGATCATTTCACACATTATCTATCTCATAGCATACTGTCATAGCATGCTGACAGTTTTAACAAATACGTAAAAAAAAGTTGTTTTTTTTTTGTTTTTTTTAAAAATAAAAGTTACATTCTGCACCTTCTGTAGGTCCCGTCATGATTGGGCCAACGTGGGTCAATTGCGCAATGAAAATCAGATCATTTTGTTCCCAGCCTTATGCAGTCCATCCCTTCTTGTCACAATGTTCAGGATGTGTGTTGTGTTTATTGCTTTGCTTTCTTCACCATCATTTAACAAAAACATGGCAGAATGAAACAACCCGAGTGTAAGTCACTCGACAGAACGGACCAGTTTCTGCCTCTCCATGGTTGCCCTGTGAATTTGGATTGAATTGGCTGTTCAGATTTGAACTTAACTAGGCTGTTTCCATTTTGGTTCTTTCATAGATACAATTAGACCATTAAAGACAGAAGTAAAGCTGCTTAAAAAAAAACCCAAAAAACCCACACGTTTCACAATCTGTTTACAAATGGTCAATACAGTAAGCTTGCTCCACAATCATCCTCACTCATTAAACCAGCAGCAGATTAAACGAATAAAAATAACAGGTCCATTTAAACAAAAGCCCGCTCCTTGAGTCAACCACTAAACCCCTTACAAAAAACAAAACAGAAGAGGGATTGTGGTTGGAGGTAGACCGTTTTAACACTTTAACGCATCCATTTGTTCTCTGACAGAGAGGATGAGAGCTGCACATGTGCAGCCACATCACTGCACTCTTCAGTCTGTGTCGGTGTGTGAGATTCTGTGCGTGGGTGGAAGCCAGTGGGTGGGAGAGTGAGCATGCAAGGCAGCTAGAAGTCAGGTACTGCCTCAAACTGTTGATGGTAAAAGTCATCTCGCTTGAAAGGGGGAGTTTGCTTTTGTTGCAGCACTTCCTCCGCCAGCATCTCCCTCTCTCATTTCTACTGGAAACCCATTTTAACAAGCCTCGCTGTCCAGCTGATCTCCTAGTGCAACCTCTGACTACTTCAACTTATCCTCCGGAAGTCTTTGTTTGACAGCCAGCACACCCACCCACCCAGCACTCTCCTCCTTTCTGCCATACCAGCGTGCATCTTCTCTCTCTCTCTTTCTGTTTCTCTTTCTCTCTCGCTCTCATTTGCATGTCTTCCGCTTCCTCATCACAAGAAACGGTTCTTGTCACAGAGCTGAGAGAAGATGAGATTGGAGAGGAACGTGAAGCAAGCGGCTGCAGTCAGAATGAGGCTGTGCAGGAGTCTCTGTCACCAGTCAGGGTGGTGAGTGAACTCTACCTAAATGTTTTCCTGCACTTTCTTTTTTTTTATCTGTACTCTTTCACAGTTAGGTACTAAATGTACTGTTGTTTGCTTTATTCCTGCTTGTACTGCCTGACAGCAGTTAAGATTAGCTTTCTTCCAGCGTTTCAGTGGGTTAAAAGTCCATATTTCTTTAACTTTCTTTTGACTAAGACTGGCTAGTGTTTGGCTGAACTGGCTGTGCAGGAGAGTGTGAGCTGATTGTAAAATAATTATACCAAAGAAAACCAAGATTCAAAGTCACTGTAGAGATAGAAGCAAAACAAAAACAAAAACAAAAACAAAAAATCTTTGCAATGCTTCGCTTCTGTTTGGCTACAGCATGTCAAACAATACGAGGTGATTTACATGGTGATAAGGAAGTGAAAGCGCATCCAGCTCCACATCTACGTTCTGTGACTAATGGCTGAAAGCGAAGTCTGTGCACACAAGGCTTTTTTTGTTCAATGTGATCAGAAGCAAACTTCCCTCTGTACACAACACCACATAGGTCCTCATGCAGTGTGGGCGTGCTTGTGCTTCACAGCCAACAAAAAGACTGAGCTCCATGCCAACTGTACCTCTGTGGTTTTAAAGCCGCCGCACTGGAACAAAAAAGCAATCTCCTAATATGCCCTTTGATAACTTCCCATGTAGGACACGTGCACGCTTTGGTAAGACCAGAAACGCCAGTCCATAGACCAGAGCAGACAGCTAACGTTAGCGGCTAGTGTTTTTTTTTTCCACATTTCCACTTTCATTATGCTCACTTCATGTTTGCCTTTCTCCTCTCAACTTTGTCTCTCACTGGATTCCTTCCCATCCACACTCAGAGACCCACATGCCTGCACTCCCCTCTGCAATCATGGCTACTATTACTCATCACCAGAGTGATGTAATTGGCAAATGGATGTAGTTATGCTTAGGGTTGCTGCAGGATGGTTAGACACGTGTGGCAAACATTTATTCCTAGATTTTATCAGAATGTGAAATGAGGACTGGCTTTGCCATCTGCCCCGAGGGACACTGCATATCTGTCTTCATCAGCTGCTTCATCACATTGCACTGCCGCTTTCTTCTCTTGGAGACTTAAAGCAGTCTGCTCGAATCCATTCACCAGCCCTTTCGAGTAAAGGCAAAGAAGAAGACTAAAACAAATGTCTTTTATCTTACAGGTAATTAGAGACACGATGCTTGTTCATCACGACAGCTGCAACGTTGCCATGGAGACGGGAAAGCTGACACTGTCGAGTGTTCCGGTGCACACCGGCTCCATCAGAGCACAGGCAGAGAAAAGGATGGACGTCCAGGCACCTCTAACAGCTGTTTATATCCAGACGGTTCCTGCTGTGCCAATGCAGCCTTACCCTCAACCTCCTGCAGACGCGCGAGAGACAAATGCACTCCATCTGGCCATGCCACCTCTCTACTCTAAGGAGACGCTTCCCTTCCTGACTTTGCATCTCACCGGTGGGCTGCAGCCTCAACTGGGACTGAGCGCAGCTGCTGCAGCTGTTGTTGCTACTCCTGCTGCTGCTCCAGCTCCAACTCCTGCAGCCAAACCCAAGTCTGCAGGCAAACATGTGTGTCCTCACTGCGGACGTGACTGCATGAAACCCAGTGTCCTGGAGAAGCATCTCCGCTGCCACACCGGCGAGCGACCTTACCCCTGCACCACCTGTGGAGTGTCTTTCAAGACTCAGAGCAACCTCTACAAACACAGACGAACTCAGGCACATGCGCGACAATCATCCGAGTCGGAGCAGAGCAACACGGGCAGCCTGGACAGCATGTCCAGCTCGAGGGAGACTTGTTCCACCAGTGTGTCTCTCGATGAGCAATGCGAAGACTTGTTCAGCGAGGAGAAGCACGCTACGCTAAGTGGGAGCCCAACTCCTGCTGTTCGGACTCAAAGTTCCGAACACAGAGAGAAAAGCCCAACAGTTCCCAGTGCAGAAACAAATGAGAGTGAAAAACTGACAGCTGCAGGGGATAAACAGAAGACAGGAAACAGAAAAGAGTCTTTGACCAACAGTCGGCATCTCCAGCTTCAGAGACAGGAAGCCACCCTGTTCTCCAAACAATGGGAGAGATCTGTATCCAGAGGGAAATCACAGAGTCATGAGAGTACAGACTCTGGCTTCAGTGAGAGCAGCGACCACTACCCAAATCCCAGCAGTGTCTTACCTGAGCATGGCGCGGATTCCCTCTTGAAACCTGGCAGAGAGCATCTTGATGAAACCCAGAACACACACTTATGTTCAGAACAAGGCCATGGTGGACGAGACGTAAAAGACGCAGCAAGGAAGCAGGTGCATAAGAGGCTAGAGGAACGGATATCAAAGCTGATTTCGGACAACTCGGCTGTCGTGGAGGACAAACACCTTGAAAATGTGAGGCCAAGAAAAACTGTTTTGTCAAAGCAGGGTAGCATTGACCTTCCCATGCCATACACCTACAAGGACTCCTTCCACTTTGACATAAAGATCAACCCGTCCCAGAATACGGGAATGCAGAGGCACACCAAGTCTGGTTTATACAATTCAGTGCCCACTCAGAGCTCCTCTGCCACAGAGCATGCCCCCTTAACGCGCAGCAGTTCACTCCCTTTCAGCGTTACCCTTCTGCAGCCCGAGAGAAGCAGCCCAACCTCCTCCAGACAGAGTGATTATGCAACAGACATCCGCAGGGGAAGCTCTGGCCAGATCAACCCAACAGGTTTATTGAAGAAGCCTGTGAACCAGCACTCTTCTTCTCACCGCCCACTGGTTCGGCAGACAGCCGTAGACTGCAACCACACAACAGACACCCTCATCACAACTTCATCTGTGGAGGAGGCGTGCACCGGCAGTCTCAGCTGCGACGGAGATGGCTCTGAGATTATTGGAGAGCCAAGCGGAAGAAAGTTCCGGAGGAAGAAAGCGCAGAAGTTTGCTTACAACAAGTGGTACATGTACGGGGATGGAACATTTAAAAAGCTTTATGAAAATCCTGACAAAAGTGGCGATTCCACTGCTCTCAAAGGCAGGAAATGTTTGACAAACCTAGTTCATGAGGCAGCTCAGGGTGTACAGAAAAGGGTCTCCATGGTTCAAAGAGAAACAGTAACAAGATCGGGCTCAACGGTAAACTTCTCAAGCAGCAATGCAACAGCAGGCCATCTCTCTGCCAATGTCTCCCTTGTCTCTTCTGTGGATCTAAATGTAGAAAGACGTCACCTTCATTCAACAAATAGTTCCGCTAAGGCTCCACTTACAAGACATTTGTCTCTGTCAGTATTGCCTTTATCGGCTGTCCACAAAACGGAGTGTTTTACTCGAACGGAGGCAAGGAGATTAGGGACCGTTCCAAAACATTCTGACTCCACGACAGAGCTTTGTGAAGCCCACATTCCATCTGACAGGAAGAAGCAGAAAACTGGTGAAAAAATAATTTCCCCTCTGGAGATGGAGATTGGCCCACCAAACACACTGACTCAGCACCCTGTGTCTGTCACTGCCAGCACACCTCCGCAGGGTACAGATCTTACTTTTGTCCAAGCTAAAGAAATCCCAAATTCCCCTGGGCTCAAAGGAACTCTCTTTTTGCCACACTTACTCAATGCAAATGTTTCCCAGATTAGCACTTCGGCAGCTACTTCAGTCTTGGTTGCTGCAAAGAGCAGCTTCCTCCCCAAGTATCAGTTGAAGTTACCCAATGCCCTTGAACCTGGTCTTGTATCCTTACCACAAGCTCAAACTAAACCAAGGAGTACAGATGACTGTAGTCCCACTCCCAGTGACCAAACCTTAGTGACGTCTTATGAAAACATATCTAAAAACACTTTGCCATCCACGCAAACACAAGACCACCTTGCCTTGGCTCACACAGCTACGAGTGTTTGTCAGGGTAAAACTTCACAACACACCCATAGTTTGTCTTCTAATGTATCTGTCATGCAAAAGCAGTTTGCAGCAACCACAATAACCACAAGCTGCTTTCAAGATTATTCAAGTGGATTATGCAGCGCTTTGTTGCATTGTTCAAAAACTGCAACTGATTCTATGCATAAACATTTACCCAGACCTCTTGCAGGTGCAGCTCCTAGCATGTCTTTGCCCACAGGAAATAATCAGACATCTGCTGCCACCATAACAGGCCTTTTGCATCATCTGTCTAACCACGGCTCTAGCAGGCAACTGTCAACAGAATCAATCCCGGCAAACCCCGCAAACAAAGCAAGTGTTGACGCTAATGCCTCAGTTGTACGTTGTCGCATTGTGCCATTGGACCAGCAAGCTCAAAATGTTTTTCATGTTCACACAGCAGACCTCCAGATCTGTCTTCAGATCATATCAGATGAGCAGATGGCTCTTATTGCACCCCAAATTGAACGTCAGTCTGGCCCTAGTCTGCCACAGTTGCGTGACATTGAAGTCATGACCCCAGAAGGTGCCCAAAGTAAGATTCAAACTTTGGACTCAATGAAAATGAGCAATGTCACAGAAGTAGATGAACAACCAAAGGTACTAAAGGAGGGCGACAGACAGAAGCATTTACCTAGAGTTACCTCAGAGAGAGCATCACCCCCACAGTCTGCACAGCCGGTGAAAGAAAAGACTGAACACAGTGAACACAGAACTGCATTGTCAACCAAATCTTTCCCTCCTCAACCACCATCCCGACACTCGCACGATAATGGCCATTCAATCACAGTCACACAGACCCGAAACTCTGTAGGCGGTATTATGGCAACTTCTGCTTCGGTCACAGGTGAAAACCCAGGAGGGAGCCACACTTCAGAGGTTAAACGTGTTCTCTTTCCAAACACTTGTGTCGAGGAGAAGTTTTTATCCACCAAGAGGGTCAACCAAATTGGAACGGCCTCACAAATGATTACAGGTCAGCAGAAAGTCTGTGAGAAATCATTTTCCACCAGTCCAGCACATCAGATCAACATGAAAATCGAACTGCTGGACAAAAGCCAAGAGAAAGCGAAACATCCTGGAGCCTTGTGTAACGCAAACATATTGAACAGTCAGGCGTGCACAATCAGTAGGACAGAGAGTGGAGAGCTCCTCAAACAAGCCGACAGAGACGCAGGCATTGATGCATCAGTCTGTCAACGTTCCGTCAATAACCCCGATGTGGTTAGACAGCTCAATCCACAAGCTTTTGTCTTTCACCGTCATCAAATGGAACCTACAAAATCCACGAGTCAGAGCTCACTCAAACATGCAAACATGCAAGTGAACAGAGTGGACCTTTCTGACAATTCCTCTTCTTCGATAGAATATTGTCCTCAGGAAATACAGAATGTAATAAGGAGAGAACATTCAGAAAAATTTCTGGGTCAGTTTAACTCGCAGCCTGCTTCTGTTGACATGAAAAGACCCGGAGACGTTACAAGCTTCCAGAACTCCACCACAGGTATGTATTACAGCTTAATTATGTTAAACATGTTATGTCATACATAATGCAGGAATATTTCATTCAATTATTTCTATATTTAAGTGCATTGATACCTACAGCAGAGTTAATAACTTACTGCAAGTATGTATCCGTCATTTGCCATTACATGCACAGAGTTTGAAGATAGTTAGGTCACGATCACACTGCAGCCTGAAGTGACCCAAATATTTTTTTGCATGGTTGTTTACACTTCAGAGGTTGGAGGAGTGCGACCTGGCCGCTGTAGACTCAGGTCACCATTTGAAAAGATCAAAGGTGTCGGATTGAAGACAAGTAGTCTGGGTCGAATTTGGAAAAAATCCAATCCGTGTTGTTCAAATTGTCATGAAAAGATCAGATGCAGATCTCATGAAGCCAAAAGAAGTCATTTCAGTCATTTCAGGCTGCAGTGTGAACTTAGGCCTTCGTCTCCAAACCATCTGAATTCTGATTGAAGAAGCAGAACGTTTGAAAAGAAACCTACATTTTATGGAGGAAATAGGGGAGCAGAAATTTAAAAAAAACTTTAGTTATCTGAAATATTGGTTACAGTAAAAAAAAAAAAAACAAATAAAAAAAACATTTAATAGAAGACATGGGTGTGTATCTATTTCAGGTAAAAGTTGCATATGCATCACCAGAGTTAAAATGATGACTTTCATCTAGATTTTGCTCACCTGGTGCATCTGTCTAGTAAAAATGAGTAAAGAATCTTATTTGTCGAGCAACATAATCAGGAACGGGTCAAAGAGAAGACACTCGTCCATCATGGTGGATCTGACTGAGTCTGATGAATCTTCTGCCATTGTTTCATTCAGTATTTGTAAAGCAGGTGTCCAGCAGCACAGGACAACTGTACATTACCTCATTGATGAATTCAGTCCCTGAAATAAAAATGGAAGTAGAGGCCTCATTCAAACACAAGGTGGCAGCATAATCTCTTAAGTTTTTCTGGTTCCTGAATCCCAGGAACTAGAAAAATCATGTCATTTTCGGGTTTTGTCTTTTTTTCTTTTTACTTAAACAGTAAAATGTTTGTCAGAAATTCTGACTGCAGGCGGAAACAATCAAAAGGAGCTTTTGCTTGCTATTTTTCTTATTTTTCTGTAATTAAAAGACGGTGGATTGCTGCCAGGATCCCCAGGGCAAACACTGGGGTCCGTATGGAGGAGTTAGTTTTTGTCTTCTCAGGCCCCAGTAGCTGCTGAAGTTCCCACATTTCTCTTCTAGGCAGGATGTCACAAAAAATGTAAGGGGTAAAGGACCCTATTGCGATAAGGCTGTCGCAATAAACAATAAATCTATCAATCAAAGAATTGATTAATCGCATGATGAATTAAAGAAAGCACAGTCATTTCCATTTGCATTATTTATTGTTTTTCTTTCTCCTTTTCCCCAAAAAAACTGGATGACACAAGACTTCAGTCTGGTGATTTTGTCTGAACTAGACCATCTTTGTGAAGGACAATTTTGTTTACAGAGACTTCTTAATTTTTTTTATTTGTCGTTTCTGTTTTATTATTATTACTATTATTATTATTTATTTATTTTCGATATTTAACATGTCTTAAAGCTTATTGTTATCTGAGGAACCTGCAAAATGCATAGAAGCAAATTCTCAATTACTTTGCATTCGTAATGTCCAAGGATCGTAAAAAGGAGTCTCGTTTTGGGTTCGCATGAGGTCATGAGGTTGTGTATGTGTGTGGTTTAAAGTCTGACTTGTGGGCAAAGGTGGTCCGGTGGTCAGAGCACCAACTCCAACTCCACTTTTTGTGGCTCACAAGGCCACATAAATACAAGTTAGAGATAATCGTTGTTTGCTTAAATATTATTTTGTTGGTTTAATCAAGTCTGTTTTTATTTATGCAAGGCCAAATGACTTAAATGTGTAAAGATCCATCCATTTTCTATACTCCCTTATCCCTTACTTGGGTCAGGAGGTGTTGGTGGCTTTCTCCAGCTAAAGTTCTGGGCGAGAGGCGGGGTCACCCTGGACAGGTCGCCAATCTGTCGCAATAAATGTGTAAAGATGTTCAATATTATTTATTAAGAATTACAAACTGAATCCAGAGAAAGCTATAGCTTAACAATTTATTAACACAGTTTTATCTGTTTATTCTGCCAAATCTGTTCCCTTTAGGACATTCACGATGTAGATGTGGCCCAAAATGAGAACGAGTTTGACGCTCTCTAATGCCCATTCTAGATATAGTCGGGCTCTTCAAATAAAGATCCCTTCTGGTCTGCATATGGAGCACATCACATTTGTACTGCAAATGCTTGGGCCAAAATTAATCGTTTTCTCCTCCAAAGAATGCGCTTAATGCTTACGATTAAAACTGGCCCCTGCGTTTTGATCCAGAGAGTTCGCGGACAGGTCACAGCAAGCAACTATGTCCGAACGAGCTGATTTATTTTTTACAGTGTTGTGAATCCTGATCCCTACCAAATAGTAAAACTTGAACCTTCCAAAAAAAAAATCTTTGTGTCTGTTTTTGTTGCCTGAGGGATCACAAACGGAGGACAGACGGATCTGGACTCACAGGAGCACGGCGAGACACCTGTGCAGCCAGAGAGCACGGACTGGAGACCAAAGCAGAACCAGGGGGAGCCAGAGAAGAAGCACCAACGCTTGGGAGACCAGGGAAACAACAGGAGGACAAAAGCAGACAGAGGGCCGGAGTCTTACAGCAGACATGTGGCTGTAGCACACGTGACCAGGCGCAAGGTGAGAAGAAAAATCACTGCTAACTGAACGTCCTATTTTTTATTATTGTTACTATTATTATTATTTCTGTGCCTGAATCAAACATAGACACGCTCCCTTAGAAGAAATCCAGACAAAGCTTGTGCTCAAAATGTATTAATTGCTTTAAGTCTAAAGGTCAAAAGGTCAATCAGCTCCCCCACTTTTTCTAAATCTAAGTGACCTTTTCAATTTTTATTAATATCTTCAAAGCCAAAGCAGCAGAAACTAAAAAATGTTTCATGTTGCATAACCCAGCACAAACGTCGTCAAGTTGATTGACACCAATTTTATCTGATTTGAAGAAGGTAGGGGAGGAAGGTGCTGGATGACCTTTCATGACCTCTGGAAAGATTTCTTAATATCTTTAAAGTGATAGCGGCACAAACAAAAATTTTTGCTGCACAAACGTTTGACACCAATTTTGTCTGATTTGAAGAAAGTGGTGCGGGGGGGACTTCACTCAGGTATCAAATAGTTATGCATTCAAAAAGTGTATTGATGTTTTTTTTTCTCTTTGGTTCCACTGTATTATTTAATATACGAAATTTTGAAAAACAAACAAAAAAAAAAAACAAGTTCATAAGACGACCTATTCCAGTTTGGAATTCTTCCTGTGGATTTTATTGTTCAAGTCGTCCACAAATCATTCGCATATTTCGAATGCTGCTATCTGAGGACGGTGTGGGAGCAAACTTTTTCTTCTGAAAGTGTTGCGGCACAATAGACACATGATCCTGCCCTTGTGTCACAACACTGTGGGAAAATGAATTACACAAGGCGGCTCTTCAGTGAACAGTTTAGTCGCAGAACCACACACAGGGGCAAGTTGATTTACGCCACCTGATGGCATCCAGTAATTCCTTATATCAATAACACGGGGAGGCAACTGGCAACTAAACCAGGATATCAAAATTCTTGAGATTGCGTTATGAACTTCAAGTTTAAAAAAATACATGCTGGAAGAAAACGTGTTTAGGATTTAATTGAATTCTCTTTTAGGTTATTTCTATAAGTCTTCTTCACTAATATTTCGTTAACATGCAGAAGAGCATAGCGGACGACTGACCTGGGGGCATGTGGTCACTTTGGGTGGACGGTTGTTTTGTCTGATTATTCCATGAAAAGTCGTGAGATCTTGTTAGAGCTGCCTGGCCAGAACGGGCAAGAGAGTATGTAATATTTTGAAGTTTCACGTATGCCCAGACCCCCTCGAGCCAGCGAAGGTGTGGAAGAGGTTGAGCATTTTTCCTTTTGAATAATCTGATGTGTCTGTCTCTAAGAGGTTTGTGAAGCCAAATGTGCATCAGTTTGCTGTTGGAGGTTAGGCAGTTTAATTGGAGGAGAATTGAATAAAACGAAACAAGGATCAGGAATAAGGGTTACCTTTCACCACTGTTGCAAAAGTGTCAAATATTTGGCTCTAGACATGTTATTGACGGCTGGATAAACTTTCACCAGCAAAGCACTGGAGTGGTATACTCTGAAAAGAACCTTGATTGTGACAAGACTGAGCCTTGTGTATATGGAGGATGTTTGAACCAATTTAAGAATTAGGGCCCGCTGACTGGCTGGGATCTATTCGCTCCTTAAGGTCCATTTAAGATAAACAATCGGAGCTGCATCAGGGGAATCGATGAGGCTTTAATCAAGGAAACAAAAAGTATCACTGAGCAGAGACCTGAGTGAGCAAGGAGCCAAGCAGTGACCCTGGAAGATGATTAGCAAAGTAAGGTTCGTGAATTTAACAAGCAGTCTAGCTCAAAGGAAACATTACAAAGGGGCGAGTGGTAAAAGACTTTTCTCTGTAAAAGTCATTGACCTTAACTTGGCAGGTACTGGAAGTAGGGTTGGACAGGAAGGGAGTGAGGGAACATGAGATTTTTTTAAAAATCGAGCTTCAAGTGGAAGGTTCCTGCAAGCTGTACTGTTTACGAAACTGAGTTCAAACTTTTAAGGAATTGGTGACCTCAGGGTTCGGTAAAATGTTCTGGCTCGTTAAGAGAAGCGGTGCCATGATGGGAGATTTTTTGGAGAGACTTTTACGCTTTTCTTTATGAACATCTCAAAAGACACTTGGGAATTCTCATTGCTCCTAACAATGGAGCAACAACACAAAGAGCAAACTTATTTACACAAAGATATATTTGTGGAAAGGAAAAACACCCTCGGTTCATTTGTTTTTTTGAGATACACCATGAAGTCAAGGAGGTAGCATAACTAGGGAACCATTAACAACAGTTGACTAGTGGACCAAAGAAATAGGATCAAGAGGCTGTTTAACTGTTTCATTTCCAATAGTATGATGGTGTTGGGGTCTCTTAAGGTTTTGTATAACCCAGAGTCTTGAGTACCGTAAGAAGGACCAGGGTTCCCGCTGGAGCTGCCCATTGACAAGGATCTGTGGAAAGATAAGGAAGAGTTAAATTGACTTAGAAACTTTACTTGGAAAGATAATTTTAAGTTACTCAGTGGGGGCCAGTACTTATAGAGGATCTTGTGATGAGTTGCGGTAGAGTCGGGGTCTTCATGAAGGTTTCAACTGCACACTTCACACAGCAGGAGAAGATGCTGCCTGGGCACCCCGTGGTGTTCTTGTTAGAGGCTAATTCCTTTCTATTCTTTTATTCCAGGGAGAAGAAAAAAGCCTTCATTTAGAGTCTCTTTCCCAGAAGAACTCCTGTATGTCCGAGTGCCCTCTACCCAACCTTCGTCAAGCCCCAAACACCTCACATAACTCTGACACTCCTGCCAACAGCATTCATTCCAGCCCTTTGAACTCTCCACCACTGGATATCAACCATCGCTATTCACCTCAGAAGACCTGGGACAGAAGCATCGCCCTCTACGACCAGCAGATGCAGGTCTCGTACGAATCAAGTCTGAGCCAGGACGCTCAGATTCCAATTTCCACATCAGAAACACAGAGTGTCTTTTTATGTGCTGAGCCCAGCCTGCAGTCATTCTCAAGTCAAGATCAAACAACAAGCGCCATCGGTTTTTCAGCTCAACAAGGCTGCACCACCACCGGAAACTACAGCTGTGACGCTTTCACTGTAGAGCGTAAAAACAACCCTTGCGTCTTACCAGATTTTAGAACATTGACCTCTACGTACTTCAGCCAAGTTCCCAAAGTGTGCAGAGGCACCGGTGAGATGACCGGGAACGTCCAAATGCTGCCAGACAACCAGACAACTGAATCTCCATCTGAGCCATTTTCATTTCTGGAACCTGATAAGAAGCAGGACACCATGGACTCACTGAACAACTTCGCCAGTCAGAGCTCTGACTCCGGGAGGCCTGACATTACCAGCAAATACCAGTCTGGTTTCATGAACGAGTCCTTTCACTGCTACCAGTCTCCAGACTGCCTGTCCAGCGGAGTAAGGCCCGTTCCAAGCTTTCAAGACAACACAGAAGACATCAGCAGCAGTGACGATGAAGGAAAACTTATCATTGAGCTCTAGTAAAACATGACAGAAACTTATTTTACAGACAATTTTTTTGCTGCTGTGTATATTTTTATGAAGCAAACTACTCAGGAGGGGAAAATAAGAAGAATGGATGATTTAATTCAGTGGTAGAAGAAATAGTCCTGCACATATGGATTTTTTTATATGGCTTTTGTATAGGTTCAAATATTTTGTATGACTGTAAAAGTAATCTTGTGGTAATACTGCAAAGAGTAAATTAAGCTGTGATTCCAAACATATAACTTTATGGTAACTCAGGTGGTTTTGAATGTCCCCTCACCTTTATGAATATCACACATTCACATTGAGTACTTGAGAATGCAAATCCTCCCTATGGATTTCTGAAAGCCCCCAATATAGCTGCAGCACATGTAAATGGTAAATGGCCCATACGCTTTATGAAGTCTAGAGGACCCCAAAGAGCTTCACACTACATTCAGTCATACACCCCTTCACACACACATTCACACGCTGATGTTTTACTAGACATGTAAAACCGAATGTAGTTTACTGGCTAATTACTGATCTTTTAAAACCGCCGACTCCGATTTTGGCCGATACCATTTTTTTTTGTCTGAAATTAAGCTAAATATAGCAAGAAAGTTGGAAACAGTGGGGTGACTAATGTTAGCTTCAAACTTTCAGACATGAGCTGGTGCACCAGCTAAACATCTCTCACGGTAGAACAGAAGAGAACAGTGGTTGATTCTCAGGCGTTTTCTGAGGCCTAAAAGAGGTAGATAAGATCGTCTTCACGGGTAAGTATCGGCCGATCACTGTTCTCCCAAAATTAAGGAAATTGGGTGCCCAGTAAATTGTTGCACCCCTAAAAGCAAAGCATCCTAACACTTGAAAGTACAAGATACTGATGACCAGTTCTGATATCAGCTGATTTGGCACATATATGTGCCAGCCACTATTTGTCAACACATCCCATAAAATAGGAAATATATGATGAGCTTGTATTTCTAAAAGCAACAATACAATTAGCCAGTTCTTCCAATTGTCAGATTTGCAAATACAGCTTACTCTCACTTCTGAGTCAAACCAACTCAATCTGACCTAAAGACTTTAAGTTTAAGTCCTTGTGAAATGCTGACCTGTTCAGAATGAAACCTTCCTCTCACTTCTGCTGCTGGGACAGGCTAAGCATCACCTTTTGAAGCTTAAAGCCACAGGATCTGATTTTAACCAATCGCTAATGTTTGGCTGTGATGTATGTAACGCGCCCGGCTTGCCAGAAATGATGTTTGCTGTACACAACCCCATGAGGAGTGAGGTCTCGACATCTTTACCAGTAACAAAAATGTCTTAAACATTCCTCTTGTTCTGGCTTCAATTGCTCAACATTTGGAAGTGTGGCCAACACCTTCTGAACGGCTTTGTTCACATCCCCCTGCTGTGGTCATACTACAAACACAAACAGACCGCTTTTTTTTTTTTTGGCTCTGGTGGCCTTTATATGAAAGTGCTCAGGCAGGAAAATGCCGTATTTTCTGAACTATAAGCTGCTACTTTTTTCCCACGCTTTGAACCATCCGGCTTATAGCCCGGTGTGGCTTTTCTGTCAATTTTTCTTCAACCACCAGGGGGCTCTTTAGCAGGAAGTGAATTATCCATCCATCCAGCCATTTTCTTGCACCCTTTTTCCCTTACCCCAGTAAGGGAAAAAGGGTGCTCGGGAGGGTTGCTGGTGTCTATCTCCAGCTATCGTTTCAGGTGAGAGGCGGGGTCATCCTGGACAGGTCGCCAGTCTGTCGCAGGGCAACACAGAGACATACAGGACAAACAACCATGCAAACACACACTCACACCTAGGGAGAATTTAGAGAGACCAATTAACCTGACAGTCATTTTTTTGGACTGTGGGAGGAAGCCAGAGTACCCGGAGAGAACCCACGCATGCACAGGGAGAACATGCAAACTCCATGCAGAAAGACCGGGAATCGAACCCAGAACCTTCTTGCTGCAAGGCAACAGCTCTACCAGCTGCGCCACTGGGCAGCCCGGAAGTGAATTATTGGAAGTCATAATTGGAAATCAAAGAAGAAAGTGCTAGTTTTCATTTAGAACAAGCACATGCTAGCAGCAGGCACGACGGAAAAATTTGTAGGTGCGGCTTTTAGAATGGTGCGCTCTATAGTCTGGAAAATACGGTAGGTAAAGAGAGAGAGGGCAGGGTCACCAGGCCAGGAATTGAACTAAGGCCTCGTTATGTGGGTTGCACGTAACCCCTGCGCCACCACATTCATTCATTTCTAAAAACAGCAGAGTTGTTGTTCACTACTCCTCACTGTTCTCTCTGCTTGGTTGAAATTCAATCCAAAGAATCAAGCTCAATTTGAGAAATCCCAAATGGAGGCCTGAAGGGAGATGAGAATCAAATTGTGTCCTTAGCCCAGATGTTAATTGTAATTAAACTTAATAGATGGGCTTGTTTTCATCTAACAAGATAATATTATTCTGGTAAAGCTAGAGGCAGACAGTAAAAAAAGATCATGGGGCCTCTGAATATGCAGCCACTCTCTGTTATTAACATATGAATTGATTTGTTTCAGATCACATCAAGCTTCACTTGCTTAGATTAGAAATGATCGCATGTCTCTTTGAAATCACTGACTTTACCTCTGCCCACACACTCCACACACACCCTGCACCTATAAAATCAATCCGTCTCTACCTTCCCATACTGACACCCACTTATTAGTGAATTCTATTACAGTCCCAGACAACACCTGCTCGTGTGAATCACGTTCAGATGCTGCCAAATATCTGTGAGGTTAATCTTTACTGCCAGTCAGAGAAGAAGAAGGTGGCTGGAGGGCCTCAGTCCCCGTCCAAGTGTCAGTCTAGGAATGAGTCAGCAGGTAAAATAAAACCACTAACAACAGGAAGTGTGTGGATGTGTAACATTCCTGCAGACGGATCACAGCTTTTGCTTGTATTGATTTGCTTTCTTCCCTGTGTCAGTTGTCATAAAACGTTTTGCACCTGATGGGGGAAATCGGCTTCCTCAGCAGCGAATCTGCTGAGGCTTGTTTTATCCCAAATGCTAACAGAGGTCATTAAATGTTTCTTGTTTTGTTAAAGGTTTTATTGGCTCTAGTGGCCTTTATTTAATAGTTAGTGGACAGGAATGAGAGAGGGGGAAGACATGTGGCAAAGGTCACCAGGCCAGGATTTGAGCCTGGGACGGCCGCGTCGAGGACTAAGGCCTCAGTATGTGGGTGTGCTAAACCCCTGCGCCACCAAAGCACCCTGGTTTCTTAAGTTTTAACATGCTTCGGTTCACTTGTTGATCTCAATTTTAGGTTGGAAATGCTGGATTCATGACTAGAATAGGGATTTGATGAATAGAGTTTGAATTTACTGTGGAGTTCTCCAGTTCACACAGAGCCAAAATGATTTGTACAGCATCAACAACGCAGACAGAACACCAGTACTACGTCTTAGCATGTTGGATCTCCATCAATGCTCTGGCATAATTCTGACTGTGGGATATTTCACCACTTTTTTTTTGATAGAATTGGAAAAATTCATTCAAACTGACCAGAACTGGTTTTTAAAATAGGATCACATTTTCATTTTGTTTGGGTCGCGGCTTCGGGCGTACTTTCTAAAACGCTTTACATGACCTCTTGTAGATTTTCCCAGGAGAGGTCAAATATCCATCCAAAACGATGAAAAAAAGTCATGCTGTGAGGTAAGTTAACCAATGCACCAACATTAAAATTGACTCGCTATTTAGGAAAAAAAAAAAATCCCAGTTTAACTAAAACCAAATTCTTCTTTTGTAGAATGAATTACAATTGCATTGTATGTAGTTAGATTACATCCAAGTGACATGAATTCAAAACATTAACCAAGTTCTCTTTAACAGCAGCTACAGTCAGATTCCATCCATTCATTCATTCATTCATTCATTCATTCATTCATTCATTCATTCATTCATTCATTCATTCATTCATATGCATGAACATTTGAAACATCTCTCCTGCGTCTTGCTCCTATGCTTCCCATAACATACAGGACAGAAGTGAGCTCTCATATCACAGGAAATGTCAAGGGCAGTTAAATTATTGTCCAACATTCAACTTGTCTTTTCTTGTGTTTTTTATTCCTTTGGCAAAATATATCAACTTTCTAGTTTCAATGTAGAAGAGGACAAATATATAAATTCAAACCTAATTTTAACTATTGGGTTAAATGACCTCTGTGTAAAGCTTTTGGGGGGGGCCTCTTGTCTCCATATAAAGTCAGGTGTTGTGTGGGTTTTAGTGTCCTTTAAGGTGAACATTTCAGTTGATTTCTTCTTTTGTTTTGTAAAATGAAGTGGTGGACTCACTATTAGAAGGAGAAAACGTTGCCGTGGTTTGTCCTATGAAGATCTGTGTGAGAGCAAATAAGTTTGAATTTATCGTAGATCGTCTCTTATTCGCCCAAGTCAACATTATCTGTCCAGATTCACACATTACCATGGCAATACCGCTAAAACTTTGCTAAAATTTTGCCCCAGCAACACAGGGTTATCAAGAAGCGTTAGATCGATATTGCTGGCGGAACCAATGCTGACACCACCGTGTTTACCACCATGTTTACCAGCTGGTACAGAGATGTGAGGTTTGAAAGTTTCCCATTGGTTCCTCCAAATATAAGGGCAAGGTGTGAGTTTAAATGTTCAGCACATTTTAGCAACAAGGCAATTCGTGGTGCTTTACATAATGAAAACATAAAACAACAAACGATTAAATGTCATCATCAGAAATTATCACCATATGATACAAAGGAGCTGTGTGTTTTGTCGTGGTTTATGGGACTGGAGTCTGGGTCAATATGGCGAAAACATTTTTTTTTAAGAGAGCCCAAATGAAGCAAACTTACAAAGAAAGAACACCAGGGGAATGCAGGGAGCCAAAGCATAGCAAAAACAGAGGTACCCAAAACAAAAAGTCAACAGGGTTGAAATAGGATTACAAAATGTCTTCTCAAACAACAAAACATCAGATACGAAATGTTATCAGAACAAAGTTTGCAGCTCGATTTTTTTCAAGTGACTCATGAGTAAAAGTTATGTCACCTCCGGATGCCCATCTGCAGTCATCCTGCGATGATGACTGTAGACAGGATGTGACTAAACAGGAGCAAAGCCTGGTCAAAACCTGGAGGTGCAGCCTCCCAACAGAAGCCTCTGTGGGTGAAGCCCCATAGTGAGGAACAGGGTGAAGGTGTGAATGAACATGGCATCAGGATACTGTGAACAAGTTGAAACTACGGAGCCTGGACAAATGGAGATATCCTATAACCAAATCAGAAGAAATGTCGATGGTGTTAAAACTCATATTCTCACTTGCGTCATAAACTTATTATGGTGTACAGTGTAATTGACTTTAACTATGACTAGCTAGACTTGGTTATGTATTTTGGCGCACTTAAACGTTCTATGTTAGTCTTGATTCTACATCCATTTGCCCCATAAAACATTCAGTCACTTTCCCAAAAACTCCCAGTTCAGACGTTTTGGACCATACCAGTCCAGAATACGGAAAATGTTGTCGCCCTGGGGGACACTAACGTAACGTAAGAGTATGGGGTGGCGGTGGCGTAATATGGGATGTTTACGGAAAAAGTACTAGCACGGGATGCGGGAGCGTGGTAAGAAAGGGGGGTAAAACACAGTAGTTCCCCGTGAGACTTGACAGACTTAGTGCCGATTTACTCCAACAACCAGTCTTGAAGTGTTCTCTTAAAGATACATCTGCGCCGAATAGATGTGAAACTTGTTTTTGGACATTTTTGTGAACTTATAAAGAAAAAAATCCCCACAATACTTCATCTATTCTGGGTAGTGATGCATTTACGAGGAATCCTTTGTGTCTTTGAACTCTGTCTGGCTGTAGGACAAACTGAGATCTGACTGATAGCCCTTTGCTCAACTCTCGATTGAATAAACTTTATTCTTTTGCCTGAATTTTGTCTTTAAGTTATTGGTGTACAACATAGGGTTATGGGGTGATGCCCATTTCAAACATGCCAGCAAGGAGTCGCTGAGGTACTCATCAGGGGTTTGTAAAAGTCTAACTAAACTGCGTCGAAATCAGCCTGTTCCTTCTCTGATGATTAATTACGTGGTGGTGGAGACAGCGTAGGCCTTTTGGGTTAGAATACAATGATAAAGCTGCATAACTTTGGTTCCCAAAGACATAAAACAACATCCTTCCCAGGAGAATGGGTGTGAGATTGAACAGTCTACAGTAAATAAAAAAAGGGAAGCTCTGAAGGCGCTTCAAGTGCAACACCACTGATGGTTGCTTGGTGCAGATCTTAAAACCGTCCAGCTGCTCTACAGAGTCCAAAAACAAACAAGTTCACTTCTAAAATCAGGGTCAAAATACCATATGGTAGAAGTCGTTTGACTGATTTGATTGCATTGAGGTTTCTCCTGACAGTACAGTGATGATCAAACAGACACGTTTAGGCTGAAAGGGTTTTGGAGAGTTTGGGAGTATTTCAATGAAATTCGTGGCACGAGTGACTTCTGGCACGTTCAGCTGTCTGGAGATTTATAGGGAGTTGAAATGAAAAACGTTTGAATAAAGTCAGACATGAGCTGAGAGGTTCAGATGAATATTGAAACCAAAGAAACTGCAAGAGGAGGGGGAGTCAAGAGATAGAGGGCATTTTTATAACAAACGAAAGAAGCAAAGTTACTTGACTGCATTATTTATGCCTGGTAAATAAATAATACATCCCCTTTAAGTGATAGGACACTCATCAGTTGCCTCGATTCAGTCCTCTGCTACTTTTGGACGTCCTCGTTTGCTTATGTCATGTCCGTCCTAATGAACTGACGGACTTCTGAATGCTATCAAACTTAACTTCCTCGTCTTACTGGTTGAGTCGGTGCACACAGACGTGGCGACCAGATTGTCTAAGCATTTCTTTACCCTGAAAATGTCTCCCAAACGGAGCAATTTCTTCTCAGCTAAACCTCAGCTTTCACCGATAAAGGAGGAATGGATGAGGTGACATTTAACCAGCAATGATGTGTCCACAGTGTGTCCCTTAATTCAGCTCCAATGTGTACTGAGATGTTGTTTACAGCTACAGTGGGGGGAAAAGTATTTAGTCAGTCACCAATTGTGCAAGTTCTTCCACTTAAAAAGATGAGAGGCCTGTAATTGACATCATAGGTGGACCTCAACTATGAGAGACAAAACGAGAAAAAAAAGTCCGACAATCACATTGTTTGAATTTTAAAGAATTTATTTGCAAATAAGGATGGAAAATAAGTATTTGGTCATCTACAAACAAGCAAACAAGTTGCTTCCTTAATAGGCTCCTCTATACTCCACTCATTACCTGCATCAATGGCACCTGTTTGAATTTAACAGTATAAAACACACCTGCCCACAACCTCAAACAGTCATTCAAAGAATGGATGAGGCCATGTATTGTGAGATTTTGAGGGCAAACCTCCTTCCATGACCAAGGGCATTGAAGATGAAACATAGCTGGATCTTTCAGCATGACAATGACCCCAAGCACACTGCCAGGGCAACAAAGGCTTCGTAAGAAGCATTTCAAGGTCATGGAGTGGCCTAGCCAGTCTCCAGATCTCAACCCATAGAAAACCTTTGGATGGAGTTGAAAGTCCGTGTTGCCGCCGCCCCAGAACATCACTGCTTTAGAGGAGATCTTCTTGGAGGAATGGGCCAACATTCCAGCAACGGTGTGAGCCAACCTGGTGAAGATTTACAGAAACCGTTTGACCTCTGTCATTGCCAACAAAGGAGATATTAAAAAGTAATTAGATTAACTTTTGTTATTGATCAAATACTTATTTTCCATCCTTATTACACTTGATAATCTGATTTTATCTACTTTATTTATTTTATATTTTTTTAAGCTGCTTGCTTGCTTGCTTGTCATCCATGGGACTGTCTTATTTTGAAAATCCCGACAGGAAGCGCGAGTGATCCTGCGGTAGCTTGTCGCAGCAGGTCATAAAGCGGAGCCTGGGAGCCTGGAGGCGAACAGAGCGGCAGCAGCGGAGCTCCAGGCCGGACACAGGTTTATATCTGGGGAGGGTCAAGCAGGAGCCTTCAGTCAGCCCGTCTGCACCTCCGCGACCTTTGACCTCTTCGAATTCTTTCAGTTTCTTTCTATTGCTCCGTGTGTGATGGCTGACCGTCTGTCGGTTAACGTGGGAATTTTGTTCGTTATCGTGGTGACGGCATCTTTAACCAATGGTAAGATTATTATTATTATTATTATTTATAAACTTACGGAGTGGTAGTGAAAGAACTTAAAGTCAGAAAAAAACCCAATGCTGATTCAATCGGAACTAATCAGTTGATGATGTTATGATTGGCTGTTTATTTTTTTATAAAAAAAATTTTTTCATCTTTTATTACAACCAGACTGATGTGACTCTGGACCCTCACACTCTCTTAACAACATTAGACATGGTGTTCTCGAAAGTCCACAGATGTGGACTTTATGCAGATTTTCTGTGGTGACAGAAAAGTGTCATGATCTTTGTTGGGATGTTGGAGTCGGTTTTGTTTATTCTGTGTTCCTTAGTCTCTGTGTTTGGTCAGATCAGCTCTTCTCTCTGTTGTATTATGTGATCTAGTTAATCTTTAGTGTTAGATTTATTTCCTAGACTCCTGTGTCTCTTTCTCTTTCTGTCTGCCTTCTGCTCTCTCCCTTCACACCTACAACCTGTTGAGGGGAACCAGCATTCAGTCTCCCAGTGCTTAAGCACCTCTTCTCCTCTTACTCCTTGCTGGTTCCTTGAGTTATACCCTGTTATTTTCCCTGTTTCTTCCTTGTACGACTTGCTGGATTTTTTCTTGGATTTGCAGCTTTTGTTCTGCTCTGGCTCCCTGTGCTCCACCGAGATTTTTCTAAATTTGTCCATCATTTTGTCACTAAGCATTCTTCATTTATTCGACGTCTCGGGCCTTTCTGCATCAAGAACCGCACATCATGACAAAAACACCAGTGTCTGTTGATTCCACGCAGAATACTTTTCGTGTCATCCCGCAGGTTCTTTATCTGCGAGCCAGAGGAAGGATGTGTCAGGAGAGGTCAGCCTGGGCGACCCCCCGCACCGGGTCATCGTCGTCCCCTCCGGTCCTGGAACCCAGGACCGCCCTGCCCGTGACCCACTGACTGCCAGGAGGGGGCGCACCAAGAGGTGCACGTGCTACACCTACAAAGACAAAGAGTGTGTGTATTACTGCCACCTGGACATCATCTGGATCAACACACCAGAGTAAGAGTCTGTTTTAAGAAGCTCCCCATCTGACCAGTAGGTCACCACAAAATCCTACCAAGTAATTTTGGTCTAGTTTCTAGTGAAAATATTGTTGTGCATTTGAAATAGGACAAAAATAACTTATACGTAACTTTTCTGGAAGATATAGGAACATATTTTAAGTAAATGAGTCCCTAATATTGATGAAAAAATTCTAGTTCCATTGGAGATTATTTTACTTATAACATGGGAAAATATTTATAAAGTGAAATAATCTGCCAATAATCTGGATTTTCAGTCTGGTTTTTTTTGGACCAAATCGTTAGGAATGCATAAACGTGTTTTCACTGAGACTTTTTAAAGGTGTACATATGCGTGATTTTTAAATTGACATTTGTGACTGTACACAAAATAGACCAGGGTGTGTTTACTATTTTATTGTGAGGGAACGCAAAAGAAAAAAATAAATTCCCCCCGCGCCCCACTAGGGGGCTCTGTCATATTTGGAAGAAAAATTGGAAAAATGGGCTGTTTGAGCTCAGCAGCTGAATCTGATCCAGTGGATCTCTGTAGAAAATCTATGGGATCTGGTCGGAAATGTCATTGTTCCCATGGATCTGTCAGCTTTACCTGAGACTTTCTGACTTTTCCGACTCATGTCTCATGATTCTTCTGTGCTTTTTTGATCTTCAACCCACTGAATGGTAGTTGGGTTGCTCTTTTATAGCAATTTATCAAGTCTCAAGACCCCAAAGCGCCTTACACTACACCCAGTTAATTCACCCTTTCACAAAAAGAAACACCCACGTGCGGTGTGATTAATTACACGGCAGTTAAACACAAATCTTTATTGAGTCTGTGTTAAATCTACACCACAAAGCAGCAACAAGTGTTGACTGACAACTTGAAAGCCTGATCTGCATCATCTTCAAGGCTCTAGACTCTGACCTGTGACCTCTCTCTCTCAACTTCCTGGCCTTTTTCTCCAAGAACCTGGAGGTTCTTGGGATCGGACCCTTTTTCTGTTTTCACTACTTGTTTTTTTGTGTGTGTGTGTGCTGCCAGCATTAAATAGAAACCAGAGGTCTGACGGCAGATCCAGTCTTTCAGAGTTCTGGATCGCTGGTATCGCCTCGCTCAGCATACATCCTTCTGGGACTCCTCGTCTGTTTGTCGTTTTCATTTGCAGCGACAATCAGTTTTAGTGAATTTAGATCGGTGCTAAATGCAGATGCACGTCCCAGCTGGATCCACTTTAACACAGGAGCAGGTCTTTCTCACTTCAGACGTCTGGGTGGGTGGCGGGTAGAGGAGAAAAGGGGTGGTGACACGGACTCATCCGTCTCCTGTCAGTTTGGACTGAAGTGAGACCACCAGGCCAGCCCAGGTTAGTTTTCAGATCCAGTAGCATCTTGAGACGGGAACAAGGATCTTTGTTCCACAGCAACACAGATGATGGTGATGATAATGATGATGCATCTTCAGAATTTCTCTTTCTTTAGACCCCAGGGTCAGACCAAACTGTCTCTTTGGTGCATGTTGAGCAGTTGGAGACATCGATTGTGGTACTGTAACTATCGGCCGATCACAGATCTCCCAAAATGAAGGAAATTGGTGCCGATAAATCGGCGGAACCCCTTAGTCATTGTCCGTCATGCCACATCAGCTTTACGTACACGAAGCAAAACATCCTGCTCTGCTTTCTTCTGGAGAAGATGTGAATCAGACGGGAGGCCATCTTGTTTCCTGTAGTCCGCGCGGTGCTGCTCTCCCTCACATCTGTCACTGGCATTTCTCTGCTCTGCCTGACGATGAAACAGCTGTAGCTAAAGATGCACAGCACACATGGGAGGGTGGGAGAAGGTGAACATATCTGGGAAGACTAAAATAAATTACCTGCGCTTTCACGTCCCTTAGGGAAGAGCTCCTAAAGTGCATGCAGCTGTTAGCGGTTAGCTAACCTTCTGACTTCACTCCTCTTCATTGTTCATTGGTGAATCTTTTTTTTTAATACGTAGTGAAAAGGCTTACTCCTCTGAAATCTCAGAACAAATTGATGCTGCAACTCTTCTGTGTCAACCGCCTTCATACGCACAAGTATTGAAAGAGCTTTAAAGAGAGATTGTTAACCCCCAACCCAATAGGTCAGGCAGTCGGGTCAGGTGCCAAGACGTTCTTACAGGTATTGCATACCAACAGCAGGTGACCACAGCGTTTACCGTCACTGCTGCCGTTGTTTTGTCAGAGACAGATGAAAGGGATTCTTTCAGTCCACCTTAATAAATCATAAAAATCCCAGAATTATTTGCTGGGATGCGCTGCACCCATGTAAATGATCCAGATCATTTTTTGGGCCTAAAACTCTGAGATGGGGGAATGAAAGCTTGGCAACAGCTGTTGGCAGCACAAAGGTAAGCCAGAGATTCAGAGAGGACACGTCCACTAGGGAAAAGTGACTGCTTTCATGCGCTCTTTTAATGAGCGAGAGTACCCAGAAAGTGCACTTAAGTAGGAAAGTTTTGTAGTCCTGATTTGACTCTGACAGAGAATCTGTGGGGAGTTAAAGACAGACTGGAGGAGACAACCCGAAAGCTTCTAATCTACTATAAGAACTGTTTGCTGTACCGGCACTAATTATCGAGAATGGCATAAATAAAAAAGCTAAAATAAATTGAATGTGACCCTAACCCTCTTTTTTTTTTTTAGAATAGATTCTCTTTGTACATTCTTCATTATCTTTTCATACACGCCTGTATAATTTCCATTCGACATGGGACTCTGCCAGGTGTATGAATAATTCTAACAGAGTAGCGTTTAGGAATGTCCTGTTGAGTCGAGGAGGTCGGTGATTACAGGATGTTCTGTCACGCTGCCATTAGAACCAGCAGCATCTGTCCAACATTCCAGCAAAACTATTAAGAGCCCAAAAAAGGTAAAGAACCTGTTTGGGTTTTCACAACCTGAGCATCAACGTAGAATCATCTCATTATCGTGTCACTATAAACATATGATTCAGTTAATCATCCTCCCTGAAGGTGAACATGACTGTTTAACCACATGTTGTCTGCCTCTGTTCCCCTGGAAACGGACCCTCTTACTCCACATCTCCATTTGTCAAAGCAGTTTTGACCAGTAAACATTGTTTTTGAACCACCTCATAGTTCAGGTCAGCGGATCGCCGATCGGCTTCCGGCAGAAACAATTAGCGGCGATTACCGATCGCAGTTTTCTGCCCGTTTACAGATGATTGATATTTAAAAAGCCTGACCTGCCGATTCCGATTTTGGCCAATTATTTTTTTTTCCGTCTGAAATGTCATTGAATATGACAAGAAAGTTGCTGAGTCCGCAACAATATTGTTAACTGAAATGTGCAGACATGACCTGGTGGGCGGGGCTAACAGTCAAACCTCTGACAGCAGAGCAGAAGAGGTCAGTGGTTCACTTTTACACCTTTGCTGAGGCGGAAAAGATCAGAGGATGAGATCGGCTTCGCGTGTAAGTATCGGCCGATCACCGATCTCCCAAAATGAAAGAAATCAGCGCCAATAAATCAGTGCGCCCCTATTAAGAATGGCAGTTTTTAAAAACTACCCCAAAAATGTTAGCAAATAGTGGAAACTATGTTGTGTACAACACAACTCACCTCCTCTCAGTCTCTGATGGGCGTTGCCAAAACGACCAGTGAGGTGACAAAAGTCAGGGAGCTTATGTTGCTCCACAGGTGACCCAGGTTTTCATTCGCAGTACATCTGTCTGCTTTTAGTCTTAAGTTAGGGAGATCAGGATCAACACTGTGGGGTTTCTGGCCTTTATGAGCTCATGCCACCCCTCACAAAATGCCGACCTGGGCGGTTGCCCATGTCGACCATATCGGAAACGACCGCTGCACAAAGACACTTGTTGACGTAGAAATGTTCCGCTGATTCCATTGGCAGGCACACGGTCCCGTACGGCATGGCCAGTTCCCCAGGCTCTTTGCGTACGAAGCGCTCCGTCCGGACGGCTCAGAGCAGCAGGAGCAGCGCAGCCTCCAGGCGATGTGCATGCACCCTGCATACGGACTCTGAGTGCAGCCGCTTCTGCACCAACAGGTAACTGGATTTCCACACTGGGGTGGGGGGGGGACAATAAACAACATTTCGCTAACAATGCTGAGTTCTTGATGTATGAGGTTGAAAAAGAGTCAGTGAGTTGAATTCATGACTTCCATTTATTGATACCAAAATACAGCTGGTCCATTTCTTATGCTACCTTTATTAGTTAGCGGGACAAAATGGCAGCAAGCAAAAGTTTTCCATTCCTTTTGTTAGCCTCTATCTAAGCTACGCCCTCAAGAAGCAATGTTCCCAAGTGTGTCACACCCTTTAGCCCTCGCTCTCATTTGCATTTCCTAAGATGTCATTTCCTTTAGCTTTAGCTTTGCAACTAGCTAAAAGAGATGGAAAGAAAACACAGAATTATTCAATCTCAACAGCTGCTTTGAGTAAAATTAAAAGCTGACTAGCATTGGTTTTAGCTGCTGTCAACATGACGTGCTAAATCTTAAAGATTATTGCCTGATGTACAAAAGAAAAAGACATGCAGTTCTTTACTTCTAATTGTCAACACTACCACAACCAGACAACAAGGCCATGGAATTTTCTTATATTTAATAAAAAATACAGAGAGAGAGAGGGAAGTGGGTCAGTTGCGCTAGCTTGACTTTGACAACTAAAGTATTAAGATGTGCAGCAGAATCCTGTGTTTCAGTTCAGTTAATTAAAAATGCAGCACACAAACAGCAACTGCGACAGTTGAGCAGTTTGATTAAATTGGTTAATCACTGCTGTGTCAGCCTGGCTAATAGCCCTCGCTTATCAATAATCGCAAAAATAAACATCAAGTCTGAAAACATAAGACTATGACGGACTGAATGTTCTGTTCTTTGTGTGTGAAATGTTGGAGCGTTTTTTGGTACGGAACCCTGATGCACAGCGCTGTTGTCGGTTGCTATGGCAACTAGTCTGTTCATAGCGCAGCTCAGCAACGTAGAGGGAGCACCGGTAGTCAACACGGAGAGCGAGAAAAAGGAAAAATAAATGAGGTTTTGAGTTACTCTTTAATGTTTTTTCTGCGTTGTTTTTCCATTTGCTGCGGCGCTGAATTAATAACACCTACAGGTTTAATTTAGCTAAAAGAATTGTCCCTCCATTTCCGGACGTAAACAATAACATGTGAAAATATCCAAACTATATTCAGCCCATACCTTCACCTAACTGTCAGATCTACTTCCAATGAAGAAGACGGGTGAAATGAAATTTCATACTGTGAAATGTATTTTTTGTTTTACTTCAGGCAGAAGAGGAGACCCCCTGCAACACCCAACGCTAAAAAGAGGACGCCCCCGTTCCACAGAGGGGACAGGGAGTGGACTCTGAAATGAACAGAGCTACCTTTAATCTCCAAGGACGGGAGAAAATCTGCTGGCGCCGTGCAGATGAAAAGGTGAGGACGTGGGCACAGAGGAAAAAAAAAAAAAGAAAGTGAGAGTTTCCAGCTGGGGGTTCCTGTCCCTTCTGCGTCTCTCTGTCTCTCTCTCTCTCTGGCTGCACTGTGTCACAGCAGTGGAGCTGAATTTATCCACCTGTAACTGTGTGTCACATGGCTCATCATTCCAGGATGTCACATGTAATATCTTTATCTTATGGATGTCTGTGAAAGCATGTGTGATGTTTATGACGGGTGAAGAACGGGGAGCGAACGTCAGCAATTCATGTTCACTTATAACCCGACTGTTTTATTTTTTTTTTTCAATAAAATGTGTTTACAGGAGACTTTAAGGTGTTTAGAACTGAACACACACAGTAAGTACATATAAAATTACATATGTGGGGATTTCTGTTGACATTCGTCTGTCTCAGAGAGTCCGGTTTCGTTAGCAGGTTGTCATGGTGTCGTATTCGTATTAATACGGTCCGACTTGTAGTCAGAGGAAAACCGTGTCTCTCGACCAGGAGTGTCTTTTTACTTTTTGTTAAGGGCCACGACTGAAAACATGATTTTTTGATGGTACACTCCACGCCAAAGCAATGCAAGATGAGCTGGCAATAACAGCACCTGATTGGCTTTCACTCGACGGCGTGAAAGTCTTCCTGCTTCCTGGTGATCTTATGACTTCTCAGGTCGTTATTGTAAATAAGAAGTCGTTCTTAGTAGCTCACCTGGAATAACAAAGATTGAATGAAATGTGACATCAGCAGAGGAAACGTAAATTTGTCAAAAGTGTCACTAAGTAAGCGCCACCAGAAGATGAAATCAATGCCGCCTGGCGTTGGGTAGTTTTGTGTATATAATATTTATTTTGTACTTTAACAGATGGGCTTTGTTTTGTTTTTTTATTCTGCATTAGAAACTGGACAAATGAATTTAACAAGCTTTTGTGTTTTTTTACTTAATTTCCTAATAAGAGATGTCTTTCTTTTGTACGATTTTCCAGACAAATGGCCTTTTGGGCACTGCTCAGCTCAAACTGGATGAGCTATTTCTACACGGTTTTATTTTTAAGATGAAATGACCCGTTTAAATTCATTGTTAGCAAAGGCGATTTACCTTTCTGCTTCTGTGATGATTTTTTTAATCTTCAAACAAAATAAAAGAAGGAAGAAAACAAGTCTTTCTCCTTTTTTTTAATTAAAATACTACATTCCGAGTACGTTTTCTTTTTTTTTTTTTTTGGCATAGGGTGAAAGTGAATGATTCATTATTCATATGAAACTTCTGACAAAAAAAATTTTTTTTTAATTTCCTTTTATGTGTAATTGCATATGTGTTGTACCTGCTTTGTTTTAGTGGTTTACAGATGGAGCAAACAAAACAAAACAATGAGACTTTTCACTGCAGTTTGCAGCGAATGTGAGCATTTTGTTTGGAAAAGATGCAGCGGTACCGTTTGTAAAAGGTTCTGGGCTCCTTCTGCATGGAGTCCACATGTTCTCTGTAAAGCAAAACCAAGACGCTCTCAAAAAAATGGCAAACGTCAAGAGTCTCCTCCCATATCAGCTGCTGAAGCTTTTCTAACTCCTTCAGCGTAGTCATGGTGACCCGGTGACCTTCTGGCAAGACAGCCTGACCTCGGCAGATTCACTCATCACCCACATTCCTTCCATTTCTTGATGATGGATCTGATTGAACACTAAGGGAGGTTCAGTGCTCTAGATATTTTTTTTTTTTTTTACATTCATCTCCTGACTTATACTTTTCAGTAACATCTTCTCTGATTGGCTTGCAGTGTTCTTTAGTGTTCATGCTGTAATGGTAGCCAGGAATGCTTATCAAAGGGGCTGAATATTTATGCAACCATTTGTGTTACATCTTTATGTAATAGTCATTATTTTGTAGAAATCAATTTTCACTTAAACCTTAAGCTATTTTGACAGTTTTATTGTCAAAAAAATCTAATTCTATTGGTTATGTTTGATTTATAGAAGTAATAAAAAGGTAAAACTTCAAAGGGGGTAAATACTTTTTAGAGGCTCTGCTTGCATCCATCAGTCTGTCCTTTCATTTTGTGTTTCATGGAGTTGGAGTAGAGATTCCCAAACTTTCCTCCTTTCTTTTTCTTTTCTTCCAAGAGAACACTGAGGAATGTCCATTATGATGAGAAACAAAATCTTCCCTGAGGCTCTCTTCAACAACAGCGAAAAATAAGTAAGTCGTATATGGTTTTAATAAGCTGAAGGGGGTGGGGGGAGAACAATCACTGTCATAAAATAGACAGATAAAAGATAGTAGAAAAAAATGAGCTAAAAATAGAAATGGTTTGATATAAAAAAAATACTTTTTTTAGAGACCAAACACAGTTGAAAGAAAATTTTAAATTGTACAAAAAGTAATGAGAGAAAAGTTATGTTCCGTCAATATTTCTTTGTCTCAGCATGTTATCGGGTTAATGTGCTTCTAGTGACAATATATGGAGCTCAGCGTGTTCATTTCCAAAAGGTGCCGCAGGTTCAGCAGTTAGATAATATCAGAAAAACTGCGAAGCTATTGTTGAAACCAGATGTCTGTCTGTTTCTTACGGAGCCCCTACTAAGGTACGGAGCCCCTAGGGCACGTACATGCCCAACTTACTTTCTCGAGAAATCCCAACTTACTTTAATGAGTTACCTTGAAATGAAAAAATAAAAGTCGGGATCTCGGAATCTCGACTTAGTTTCTCAGGATCTTGAGAAAAAAAGTCAGGATTTCTTTTTTTTTCTTCTCCATGTTCCCTTAGGGGCTCCGTACAGTGTTCTGTTTTTGTGGGGCCAGTTTCAAGTTAGGTCGTCTGTGAGTGTTTGTTAAATGGGGTAAGTGGTCCTCAGCCTGAAAAAGTTTGAGAAACACTAATCTACGGTCTTCTGAATAAGTGGCAAAAAAAATCTGAGCTTTGGAAGAAATGCATCATAGAACGTCCATCGCCTGGCACCAGCCCACAGCAGTACATAGTTACTCAGAAGAATGGACACCGAGCAGACAGGCTGTCATTCCATGAGGCTTTTTGTGAGCAGGGCCAACAGGAGGGACCAGACAGATCATAAAGGGAGCATTAAGGGGGAATAAGCCAGAGGAAATCTGGGATCCACAGCAGTTAAGCACCTGCTGAAAACCCCACAGACCAATCAGAAACACCCTGAGCAGGGCGTTAAACAAGGACCACGACTGGTTCATGAACATTCTTTGTCATCCGTTTCTTTAAGGAAAATGCTGTCAATCAATTACTTGATTTTTGTACTTATTCGATTTTACTCACCGTAAAGCAACCTTGAGAATAACTGCCTGAAAATCGTTTTAAAAAAGAACAACATGCCTAGGTGGGCCCCATATGGGGAAAAGGAGGGCAGACAATATAGGTCCCACATGGGTTTGTCCGCGGTTTCCATGGCTACATGGGCCCTACATGGCAGTGCCACCATGGAAACTGCGGACAAGCCCATGTGGGACCCATATTGTCTGCCCTCCTTTTCCCCATATGGGGCCCATCTAGGTATGGTGGCTCAGTAGCTTGTTCTCATTTGCTCTCTCGGCCCAGGTTGTGTTGGTTCTAGTTTTTTTTTTTTTTAACTATTTAAAACGTGTTTATCTTCTAGCGGACTCAGCACGCAGTCGGGGTACCAGGCACTGATTCAGACATGTCTGGCTTGCTTCCATATGTGGTTTCTGACGTCTCTCCAGCGTCAATCATAACAAAAACTTTTGCTGCCGCAGTTTTGCCAATGTTGGAATGGGGCCCGATTCTATGTAATGTTGTTCCGTCTTAATTCAACCTCAGTTCATTAAAGAAAATCTCACCTTTCAAGAAGCGTTTAAGCTGTTGAAAATAGCAGCAAAATGGACCTATGTGATGCATGTGTGTGTGTGTAGAAGGTAGTAGAGAAATGACACAAAATTAACGTACAGGTAACTTTACGTTACTGAAGATCTGCCAATCTTCAGTTGGCAGATAATTTTACTTATAAGATGGGAAAATATCTTGTTATACATTAAATAATCTGCCAATGGTACTAGAACTATTTCATCAATATTAAGGAATTAGTGACTTTTAAACCAGCTCCGACTCTTGCTGAAAAATTACTTGTAAGTTACTTTTGTCTTGTTTCAAGTGTACTGAGATGTTTGCTCTAAAAAAAACGTAGACAACAACTACCGGGTAAGATTTTGTGGTTTTGCAGTGTTGACTCCACAGAGACTTATTCACATATTAAACAGTTTATTAGGTAGTTTAATCAAGGAAATGTTGCCACATCTGGCACTTCTAGCACATTTGAATCTTGATGTGGCCCAAAATAGAAATTAATTGGACAGCCGTGCTCTGAATCAACTAAAATTTCTAGAGTTGATTTAAACACGTCACCCTTTGACCTTATTTGTCACTTTAAAAGACTCGCGCTGAAGTGCAGTGATGGTGGACAGATTAGATGATATTCACCTGTGTTTTTGTTCAATAGATGCTGGTTGGTTGTCTGTGTGTCTTCTTCCTGCGTTGTTCTGGTGATTGTCTGGTTGTTCGAATTTTCCTTTTTCAAAGATAAAATTCTTCTCAGCTATGAGCTCATTTATTTACACGCCTACGGTCAAATTACTGATGCTGCTTGTTTCACATTCTGATAAAAAAAGACTAATTTCTTTGATGCTAGGAGCTGCACTACCAAGTTATTGTTCATTCATATCGGTTATTCTCTGTGACCCTAAAGAGGCACAAAAATAAATAAAAATTCATTTGTGTGTATCATTTGATACAAATGATGCAAATGACTTGGTGAAACTCTCATTATGTGTGTAGGGGTGTGTGGGTGTGGGTGTGTGTGTGTGTGTGTTTCCAGTAGGGAAGCACTGTGTGAGGTCGACCTTACAGGAGCCAGCAGCTGCACTCAGAATCAGCGCTCAGCTTTCTGATTAAGTTTGACTGGGAATCGGATCCAGAGGGGAAATGAAGGCCAAAGAACAAAGAACAGAGAAAAAACTCGTATGAAAAACTAAACAGACGAAAAAAATATATGTAAATAAAACAAAACCAGGTCTGAGTTAAAACTTCTCTTCTTTTCATCATCATATGATTGACACTCCTGGAATCATTTCAGTATTCCAGTTCTGTTTTTTTGCTTCAACGTTTCCATATGTTCGATTTTTACGGCTGTTATGTTATGTTGTTGGTTTATGCCCTTTGATTCGCTGTGCTGTGACGATGGAAAATAAAGAAACTCCTCCTGTGCAGTCAGCAAAGCGTTGCGTCTGGTGGAGCCCTGACATGTTTCCCACTTAAAAACCTCCATCTTTGCTCAGCATGTCAATCAATCAATCAATTATTCAATTATTGTATGTGAAATAACTTTTAATATTCCGATTTTGTGCAAAGGTCCGCCAGAGATTTTAAATCTGAATTCTAATTTCGGTTTTACCCAAAATAAATAACTGATAGTAACAAAAAAAAAAATAAAACTAACTAAAAAACAAACTTAAAAAACCCCCAAAAGACGCATTCTTATTTGTATTTCCTCAAAAAGTGAAGCTTTAAACGTTCATAAATGACCTAAAAAAGTGGGAAAATGTTCTGTTTTCCCATTCTTCAATTTTTCCAAACACGCTATGTAAAATTAACACTTTTTTCTCCTCTACCTGCATCTAAACTCTTATTTTTTCCCCCAAAAATTCAGAGATCTAGTACTCTTGGAGTCTTCTGGTTCTCATGGTCGAAGGAAAAGTTCTTCTTCTGATGGAGGCTCCGTGAAGCTTCTGTTTGTGCAGGTGTGGCTGTGTGGTGGGGAAATGTGTCACGACTCCAGGGTCAGCTAAATTTTCATCACAATCCCCGACAGTCAAAAATAGTTTTGATTTGTCTTTTTTGGAGGCTTCTTGAAAATTCCAGACCTGAACTTGACCCCCATCATTTTTCCCCGGCAACAGTTGCGTATTTCAAAATGTCCCCCAAAAGGACTCCGAGCTGGATTTTGCTTTTACTAAAGAGTAGGAAATAATCTTCAAAATATGAAAAGCTTCCTCGCTGTAAATCTGGGGTTAGGGTCAGATTATTAAAGAGACTGGAATAAAAAAAACATTTTTCAACTCAGAGAACTAAAAAAACAGATTGTACAGTTAATTCATGTTTATATATTTTTAAAAAAAATGACTTTAAAATCCTTGGAAATACAGAATAATTAAAATTACTACAAGGGATCCACATAATACTAGCACTGACGCCGTTATCAGCTAACGTCAGTCATTTTTCTACATGCATGCATCGGATAAGAACGACTGATGTTTAACTGAAGCAGAGAAGCAACGTAGGGGATGTGGTCACTGTCAAAAGTAGAGAGACAAGGGGCAGGTGCTGTGGTGGCGCAGGGGCAAAGCACAACCCACATATGGAGGCCTTAGTCCTCATGATGGCGGTCGCAGGTTCGATTCCAGGCCTAGTGACATTTGCCGCATGTTTTCCCATTTCCTGTTTAGCTACTTTCAAATAAAGGCCAGTAGAGCCAAACAAAAAAACATAGAGACATGTAAATATGTGGTGCAACAACAAAGGTCTGGTCTGGCTATGAATAGCTGCCAATAAAACTCGTAATTTGCATGACTATCCTAACATGAAGTTAGCTAAAAAAAAAAAATTTCTGGTTGTTTTTTTCATACCTTTGCTGCAATGTAAATGTTTTACACTAATAAAACAGTTTGTAGTGACTCAATGTAATCTAATAACTCTGGAAGTGCAGGAAGTCCAAAGCTAACAAAACATTAGCACAGCAAAGCTAACAACATTGGTGTCACTGCCAAACTGTTAGCCTTCATTGTACATTTATAGGCTTATAAAAAAAAAAACTTCTGTAATTATTAGTGAACTAATCGTTGGAGGATAATGGTGGTGGGGTTGTTTCTAGACTGTAAAAAATAATAATAAGTAAAATTTACGGTAGAAAATAGTAAAATACCAAATGTTACAGACTAAATAGAAAAATCGTTCATCTGAGTTTTTTCTTTCTGTGGTTTTCTCAGCAGAGTGTGATTGCAGATGTCTCAACCTTTTTCACCAGGTCTTGTCCCACTTAGGATACTACCCAACTCTGGCCACTGCAAATCATTAAACATATTACCCATCTGGTTGATACGATTACCTGCCATTTCTTTTCATTTCCCCAGCCAGCATACCTAGGTGGGCCCCATATGGGGAAAAGGAAGGCAGACAATATGGGGCCCACTTATTTATGCTGGCTGGGTTCTTTACCTGTACTTCTCTGCTTTGTGTGTGTGTGGAGGGGGGTGTGGGGGGGGGGGAGTGTGTGTGTGTGTGCGTGTGTGTGTGTGTGTGTGTGTGCACTATTTACTGGCAATAAATGAACAAGCAATAAGCTAAAATGATCAGATGTCAGGAAATAAACGATAAAGACATGATAAAAGCCGAGACGTGAATGAAACTAAAAGTCCAAACAGAAGAAGTCTGGTTTGACTCATCGGCTGGCGGGGTTTGTTGTGTTCATCAACACAGAATAATGAAGCTGCTCGACTAGATGGATGGATTTTACCAGTAAATCACTCCGGAAGACATGATCGGACATGCAGAGTAAGAAGAACGATGTTATTGTTCGCAGCGGCTTTAATTGGAAAGAGTTTCTAGAGAGGAAGCTGCTTCCTCTGCTTCCTGCAGGAACCAGCACCGACCCTCCAGCTCAACTCTACTGCTTATGGACTAGGTAAGAGAGTTCCACTAGGGCTACAAAAGTATAATTTCAATGTTCTTTTCAATAAATAAATAAAAAATTGTCATCTACCTCAAGGACAGGCTGAACAGATGATGCTCTGTTGCGCTTTAATAAAAGGGAAAGCAAAGATCGTGGTTTTAAAATGTAACAGAAAGAGGAAATTTTTTTAAAAAGTAGTGGACTGAGAAAAGAATCCGGTGGTACTTGGATCGATTGATCCTTAGGGGGCCCAAAGTCCAGGCCCCATCAGAAGAAGTGTTGTTTCTTCTTATGAAACAACATTGAATTCAAACCTTAGTGTGAATTCAGTTCACAGTAAAGTGTGAACTGAATTCAGGTTATGCATCTACTAGTGCTAGTCAGGTTTAAGGTTAGGGTCAGGGGTCAGCCATAGAAATAAAAGAAACATGAGTGGAAGTCAATGCAAAATCCCTGTGAAGATAGAAAGACAGACTTGTGCACCCGTGTGTGTGTGTTTGTGTGTGGGGGGGTGTGTGTATGCACTGCAAAACACAAAATCTTATGAAATATTTTTAGTCTCGTTTTTAGTGCAAATATCTTAGTACACTTAAAATAAAACAAAAGTAACTCACAAGTAACTTTTCAGCAAGATATAGGAGCTTCTTCTACGTCAATAATTTCTTAATATTGATGAAAAAGTTCCAGTTCCATTGACAGATTACTTCACTTATAACATGGGAAACATTTCTTGTTATGAGTGAAGTAATCTGCCAATGAAACTAGAACTTTTTCATCAATTTTAAGGAATTATTGACAAACAAGTTCCTATAATTACTAAAAAAAAAAGCTTTGTAAGTTAGCTTTGCCTTATTTCAAATGTACCAAGATATTTTCACTAGAAATTAGACCAAAATTACTGGGAAAGATTTTGTGTTTTTGCAGTGTGTGTGCATATTAGTACATGACTGATTGATTCGCCCTGTACAAACTACAACTATAATATGTTAGGAAAACGTGGCCTTAGTAGATGTTTGCTAAAAAAGGAAAACACACAAGGAAAAACTATTTCACTGAACTTCTAATGACTACTGCATATTTCTTTCATTTTTTTTCTCTAACAAATAATCACATAGTGAAAGTAAGACATGGCAAAGTGACGCCGACCACCTGGAGAACATCTTACCTCATTAAAGTTCGGTTTACTGGACATCTTTCTTCCAGGAAGCATACCTGACATTAGCCATCGTAAAGGTTACCAGCTGCTGGACCTGCTTTCGTCCATGTTGGTATTGTCGGCTTCATTTGATCTCCATATAAAGCCGATGCTGTCAGAATCAACCCTGGGAAGGGATGACACAGAGCTAAAACAGTTTCATAAATGCAATACAGGAATAGCGCAAGGCCCTGCAGCCATTCTCCCCTTATTCTGTTCACCTTTACTCATTTCTTTGTTGTTCACATTGAAACATTTCACATGGCTACTTTCGTGCTGAAGCCTTTGCTGAGCCCCAACTTCATGTAAGTAAGTCTATTAATGATGCAAGTGTCTGAATATAGCAGCATCCTTCTCCGGGTTCAGGCTGCTTCCTGTTTGAAATCTGTCTCAGCACCTCATTTGAAAGTTAAAAAAAAAACTTAGCAGTACTTTAGAAGAAAGATGATGCAGCTGGATCACACATCTGCATCCGCCTTCACCTCTCTGTGTCCGAGGTCTGCAGGAAAATGAATGGGAACATTTTTTAAATTAACGACTTGGACGTGGGTTGCAGCCGGTAGGGCTGTTGCCTTGCAGCAAGAAGGTTCTGGGTTCGATTCCCGGCCCCGGTCTTTCTGCATGGAGTTTGCATGTTCTCCCTGTGCATGCATGGGTTCTCTCCAGGTACTCCGGCTTCCTCCCAAAGTCCAAAAACATGACTGTCAGGTTAATTGGCCTCTCTAAATTGTCGCTAGGTGTGAGTGTGGTGAGTGTGTGTGTACATGGTTGTTTGTCCTGTCTGTCTCTGTGTTGCCCTGTGACAGACTGGTGACCTGTCCAGGTTGACCCCGCCTCTCGCCCGCAACGTTAGCTGGAGATAGACACCAGCACCTCCCGAACCCACTAAGGGACAATGGTGTAGGAAAATGGATGGATGGACTTGGACGTCTGTTCCACTCCAAAGCCAGTGCTTATCTTTTAAACCAAGTGTCCATGTGGTGAAGCGGCTTTGTAGTTCCAGCACGTCACACTGCGAAGAGCCATGGGGGAAAGCGAGGAATGCGGCGCAGTCGAACACAGTCATCTGATGTCTGTCACCCGGTCTGCTCAACCCCACACACCTATCCCACGTTCAAAATCCCCTCCTTCTGTCTGACTCCTGCTGCCGCTGTGAGGTTACCACACACAGCCAGTCAGCTCTGATAAATCACTCCCTAAATTCTGCTCTTCTGTGACACAGCAGTGACAACGAAATGAGGTCTTTTCTCTTGAAAGTCATTAAACAGTTTGAGTCTCCCAGCAGGAATAGAGCGGGTTGCCACATGCGGCACGTTCATCATCCTGAGCTAAACAGCAGGTAAATTGAAGTTCCCTCCCAGAGACTGACAGCTGCTGAATGTGTTTCCAACTCCCTGCTGGTCTGTTAGCAGCATCATGGCTTTCGCGGTCCAGGTCCGGGCCCTCACTCTGCATTCAGCTAGCCCACATCATCGTTGTTATTACCTCTTCGGACCTCTAGTTTATCAGAGGTAAACAGGATGCCTGCAGCCTAAGTCATCAGGAAAAGGAACAAGATGTTGAATGTCTTGTGTGGCACTCGTCTGACTTTTTAAGGTTCCCATCGTTTGACTCACAAACTCATCACAACGGCCTGGTTTCAGCTCTGAGAACTGTGGCACGCAACCAAAGTCTGTCGAGAGCAAAAGCTGAAAACACTTCCTTTCTTTCTCTCTCTCTCATACACACACACCCACCCACGCACACACACACACACACACACAGTATTTATTCCTGTGTCATCAGCCCTTCCCTCGTCTCGATGCCTCAGGGTGTTTGTGTCATCATGTCAGATGCTGCAGTACTTGTATTAATCTGTTCCCTCCCCCCAAAGGACAACAACACACCATATCAGCACCTGAGAAAAACAATCCAACGTTTCTCATTAACATGATGTCACTCGGCTTTATAATGCAAAGTTAGAAAATGCTCAGAAAAAAAAAAAAGTTTGGCTTAAGTTTTTACTGTCAAATGAAACCTGTTTTCAAACATACCTGGAGGAGAGGGAGACGCCTGTGCTGCACTGCCACCTCCTGGTCAAAATTATTTCTTCGCATGGGAAGACGGATAACACCCCCAAATTCGACATGCTGCTGCAATGATTTAAAAAGTGACTATATTTTTAGCTTTTTACAGAGTGCCAACAAGTTTGTCCGTCTTCACAATCGTGGCCAAAAGGTTTTTTTAACCCCATGATTAGCTTCGGCTTTTGCGATGACATGTTTTACGATGCTTGGGAAGTTGTGATCACATGCTTTGAATCCTGCAGCTGAAAGCTGCATAAAGAAGCTCCAGACCGGCAGCTACATGTAGAACGAGGTGAAGTCTTTAGGCCAACTTAACCCTGACTTTCAACTCATCCAGGCATTGAAGGTTTGTCATCTTAAGGCTCCAGAAAGGTTGGAGAGACAAAAAAAAAATGCTAATCTTTTTTGTCTAAAACAAAGCATGATGAGTTTTTAATGTGAGAGCCATGAGGATTAACCTGGCCTTCCAACCAACACTTGATTCTCATTTCCTTCCAGTGTTACGTCTGTGATTTCTCCCATTGAGCTCGGGTTCTCAGTCTCAATTTCCGATAAGCTTCATTGAGTTGGGGCCTTGCAAACGTCAAGGGCAAGTGTTAGCGAAATTTTACATTCAACAGAGGCAACAAGCATTCAGGAAGCAATTGTTTTTCAACAGCCCAGAACAAGGGGCTGTTTTTTTTAACCAGGTTACACACATACAATAGGAAAAGGCGTAAAAAGTTGCTTACGACAAATAAACAGATGCTGAAAGAGTTCTTTAAGAAAGCTGCTTCAATAACCCAGCAAAGGTCTGACACAGGACCGGAGGGAAACAGCATCCTGGAGCTGGACATGGCTTTCCAGAAATCACCAAACTCAATAAACTTTCACTCTATTTTTTTCAAGGTCAGACAACTTTGAGAAAAAAAAATTCTGTGGTCTGAAGATGGACGTGGACACTCAGAAACTCTCATTAGTTCTGTTGTTGATCAGAATGTGGGAAATAAAAAGAGGTTCTTACCAATAAACTCAGCAAATACACACTTAAAGTGAGTCCCAAGGCTGCAACAGCCCTAAAATAATGGTTCAGACCAAGGCTTGATATGAGCTGAACATTTTCACACATTCACTGTAGGATTTCTCGGTTCTGTCCGTCTGTTTGGCAGAGCCGTGAAGAGAAACGTGGCTCCAGCAGGTCACCTCCTCAGGAGGCTGTTGATAGCTTTCAATTCTTCAGCGGACAGTGGAGACAGGTGGTAGCCTCTGAGCTCAGGGTTTCCTGGAAACACAAATAAATAAAACTCAGCATGATCACTTCAGACACGTATGACAGCTGGAAGGTAAGGCAGATTCTGGTGAAGCTCCTGCTTATACACATATGTCTATTTATACACAAACACATATTTATACCTTGCATCTCATTGAGAGAGTTGATTTTTGCTTTTAGGCTTGTACGAAGATCGCTGATCTCCTTGTCAAGCTGCTCCTGATCTACAGGAGAGGAAACAGTTTAGAGATATTTTCTTCTTCTTCTTTTTCATTAATTTAATATTTTTACATATTTTAGAAACTTTTTATTCAAAAAACAGTTTACCTTTCTGGATCATCTCTCTTGCTTTGGATTTGGGGAATTTGAGGAACATGTTCCCAAAACACACCTTGACTTTTTCTGCAACCAACAGTAGACAGGCATCACTGTAAAAACACCTTCACACCATCTGTACTTGAGCATACATAACGCTTATGCACTGTCGGAGCCAAGAGTGTGTATCTGGAAGAGGGGAAAGCAAAAAGGACTGACCTGTGTCTGTTGTGTCATGTTTCAGAGCACTCAGCGCCTCCCTGTTCCTGTTCCTCTTCATGTCCAGGTCGACGATCTGAAACATGAACAGTCATGTAAATCATCTATATACAGTGGAACTCATTGCGTTTTCTATTCGTGTCCCAATAGTCCCCAAAACAGAAATGTGTCCCTGCTGCCTGGCCCGTAGCTTGATCCTACAAACGCGTTCAGTCATCCGGGTTCAGTGCCTTTAACTGATCTGTCCGGAATGCTAACACCACAAGCTAACAAAGACTTACCGAGGTTCACATGAAGCCTTTCTGAAAAGCTATAATTGATTAACAATGCTGGGAAAAGGTGTCAACAACAGTATCACTGCTGATGTCTTTCCGACTTGACATTGTGACATAACGAACAGTAAAGGGTCTGCTTCTAGAAAGGTGCTAATGTTGATAATTGTCAGGTTATTAGTGCAGGATGTTAGCTTAACTAAAAAGATTAGCTGAAATGAGTCTACTTCTGTCCTCTGTGATAAACTAATTTTCATTTTATCTCCTCGGGTTTCTATTACCTGTTGTTTAGTAGTGAGAACATCCTCAGCTGCCTCTTCAACTTCTGTGAAATACTGTAAAACACGCTGAGAACCTGCGTCCATGTTGGCGGTGTAGCTCCAAAAATACGTCCGGGTGGAAACTATTAACGCAGCTCCACAGAGCCGGTCAAACACTGGCGTTCGGCAATCAGTACAGACGCTCATTACCGCCATCTACTGGCCAGGAGGGTGAAGCGTCACTTCACGAGACGTTGCTTGTTGTGTATGAATAATTAAACATAAAATCGTATTTAATAAATTGGAACATTATTCAAGTTCATTTATTTCAGTAACTCTGTTCACAAAGTTAAGCATATTATATAGTTTAATTCCACATAGATGTTTTCCGACCTTTATTTCTGTTAGCTAAGATGATTTTCAGCTTACAACTGTTGAAAATATGGCATTCAAGATTAGAATATATTACATCAGGCCAATAAAATATTTCAGTAAAAAAAATGTGGGCTTAATGAAAAGATTTTTATCAAACAAGCCTCACCTGAATGCATCCTATTTCAATTAATATGATTGGATACGACAGTGACAAAACAAAACATTCAAAACCGCCACATACACAAATACACATGTATGTGAATACATATATTTATGTATTAGTTTATTGTGGTTTGGATTTATGCCTCGATTGGAAAAAACAACAACAAGAAATCGTCCCTGCTTTGTGTTGGTGCCACAAAGACACATTTTGCTTCTGTCTGCAATGGGACAAAATATAAAACACTTGAGGAGGTATGAATACTTTTGTAAGGCAGTTTAGCTTATGGATAAAAACATCTTTTAAAAAAGAACCACTAGATCTTTAGCACCTCCATGTTCCATTGATGTACATGTAAACATTCAACAAACACAACTTTGTGTTTGTGATGGTGATGAAATGAGTCATTAAATCCTTTCTGCTGCTGAAACACAGACATGTTGATCATCTGAATCTTCATCCGGTGACGATCCGGTCTCTCAGTGTTTGAGCTGTCATGTAACAAATTCAACCTGCTTGGACCTGCTCGGCCTCTGGATGGGGGGATATCTGGACCCGGGTAAACGAACACCAACTTCAGTGACTTCCTGTTCTTTCCAGCTAGCGGCTTCGTCCCGCTCCGCTCTTCCTGTTCCGCTCTCAGAACTGCTCCGGCTCGTCTCAGATCTGTTCAAGCACCTCCCTCCGCCTCTCCTCTGTTCGGAGCCGCTCCTCTTCCTGAGAGCTCCCGCTGTCCAGTCAGGCTCATCACGACCATTGGCAGAGGAATGGGTCCTTCCTGGACCAGCCTGGGTGGGATTGCGGATGTTTCCTGAAGCCTGCATCCTCCTCAGGTAGCTGCTGGAGCTGGTGGGGCTGCCGGACTTTTGGCTTCTGAGCCTCCTGTCTGAGGAGTGGACCCGGCTTTCACTAAAGCTCCTTTTATGGTGCGGCAGGGGCCCTCTGCTGCCATCCGGACTCAGTCTGGACAGATGGCTGTGGCAGTGGGTGGCGCGGCAGCATGATGTGCTGCAGCTGGAGGAGCAGATCCGGCACAGATTGCTAGAACCATTGGCAAGCAGGGCGGAGTGTCCAGCTAGTGAGGACAAGAAGGAGAGGGGGAAGGCCCGCTGGCACTGCAGGATGCATTTGGGAGAGCTGAGGCGAGTCGGGGCTGGGGCCGCAGCGCTGGACCTCTGGCAACTGGACATCCCTCCTGGTACGTCCTGCGTCCCGTGCTCTGCCTGAACCGTCTGGATTTGGTGCCACTCCAGCTGCAGCAACCTCTCCAGGTACCGCTCCAAGGGGCCCACGGGCCTGGGTCGGAAGGCCCCTCTGCCCTCCGTGTTGTAGAAAACAGCCAGCTGACTGAGGCTCCACGAATTGAACGGTGGAGGGAGGAAGTCCGGGAAGTCCCGTCCTCTGACCGTCCGGCAATGAGACGGGGCGTCTCCATCCTCCACCACCTCGGGCCTGAGCTCCAGTCGCGGTGGGAGGGGACGGGAGGACAGGGGGAGTCTTTCCGATTCGGACAAGTCTGTGTCGCTGTCCTCTTGGGGAGAGAGCTCCTCCTGCTGGTCAGGACTGGGATGAGGCAGGCCATGGTCCAGGAGGGCTGCTGTATGTTTGCTCAGCCCTGGGTACGTGTGCTTCCTGTTCTCAGTGGACGACGACACCTTGATCTTCATCCTGCCTTCCTCAGCGGCCGCTGGATGAAACATGGAGGTTCCCTGAGCACCGCTGGAAACAGGAAGGCTGATCAACTAAACAGCCAAAGGCAGAATAACAAAATATAATCCATCTATCACCTCACCTGTGCTGCGGAGCACTGCTTTTGGTTGAGGAAGTGTTAGACTTGTGTTTCCTTCTCTGCGGTTTCTGTGAATAAACAGAAAAGCCCAAAATTACTCAGACCACTGACATTTTAAGGTTTGAAGTAACCTTTCAATTAGACCAACACATTTCTTCTGACAGGATCTAAAGCCCTCTGAAGCCTATAGATAAGTTACAGTGACTCGTTAGCCCAACGTCTAAATTCAGGAGAACACTGGACATTCCCTGACATTCCCTTTGAATGTCAAAGAAAGACATTCAAAGGGAAGCCAAACAGACTCCGCCCACAAAGAAGGACCTCCAAGATTCCATTGCTAAATAAAAACCCAAACGTCAGCATTGAGTTGTCAAATCATTTCATCCATTTGCTTTACCTTCCTCTACTTGAGAAATTAGGCGAGTGTCTTGTTCTCAGTGGCTGATTGTTCACCCTGAACAGGTCCCAGTCTACAGTCTGCACAGGGTGAACCTGCTCTGTTTAGAGGACATTCAACTAGAAGTACTATGAGAACACATCTTTTAACATGGAAGTTCTGAGGTTACCTTATCTTCAGTTTGTTGACGTTGTCAACAAGGCGGTTTCAAGCAAAGAGCAAAAGAAGGAGTACATTTCCAACAAAAAACTAAGACATTTTTTTAGGTTAATCCCTGAAATTTTCCAGAAAAAAAACAAGTAATTTTCTTAGCTCCAAAAGTTGAAGATTTTAAAACTTTTAAATGTTCGACTTTTGAAACCAACCATCCATTTCCAATACTCCATTGTCCCTTACTGGGGTCAGGAGGTGCTGGTGTCTATCCCCAGGTAACGTTCGTGGGCAAGAGGCGGGGTCACCCTGGACAGGTCGCCAGTCTGTCGCAGGGCAACACAGAGACATACAGGACAGACAACCATGCATACACACACTCACACCTAGGGAAAAATTTGGAGAGGCCAATTAACCTGACAGTCATGTTTTTGGACTGTGGGAGGAAGCTGGAGTACCTGGAGAGAACCCATGCATGCACAGGGAGAACATGCAAACTCCAAGCAGAAAGACCTGGGCGGGAATCGAACCCAGAACCTTCTTGCTCCAAGGCAACAGCTCTACCAGCTGTGGAGCCAAAAAAGAAACCAAAAATCGAAAATGTTCGACTTTACTTGTTCAATTTCTGAGGGGGTTTTTTTTCTCACAAATTTGGATATGTCTTTGTTTTTTGGTTCGTTTTTAGAGAATTTCTGAGCTTCTTCTCAGAATTTCTGAGTATTTTTGGCGGATATATACCCTTCTCTTACTCATGAGTGCATATCGGGAAGTCTTTGTTTTTTCTAAACATTGCATGTTATTATTATTATTAGTAACCGTGAGCACCCACCTTCTCATGGTTGTTTTCCTGACTCTGGATCGGGCTCTGCGGCTGAGGAAACTTCCTTTGTGACTGCCTCCTCCCCATCTTAGTCCTTAAAAATCACACAGCACCAGACGAAAGAAATTATTAGATCCCATTTGCACATACACCAGAAAAACAAACAAACAAAAAAAAAACATGGCCGTCATCCGTGTTTTTCTTCTAGCATCCAGAATCTGTCAGGTTCCGCCATAGCAGGACAGCAGCAGACAGCTGTCCCCTCCTTCCTCAGCCTCCAGCTGCCGTTCAGCATCGCTAATAACAATAATGATGTCAGGAACCCACCCGGCCGCATTGGGCCTGCTGGCGCTTCTCGGAGCTTTCTTCTTCCACTCCCTGTCACCGATGCAGAGCCTCTCCACACAGCGCTGCGCTACCCGCTCCTGCAGGATGCTGCCCATCCGCGCTCCCCCGAAGGCACCAATGGAATGAAGAAGAAACAGCAGCAGGATAGTGAGCGGGGGGTCCCCGAATCACGGAGCGCACTCTGTTGTTAGTTAGAATAATTCAGTTGCCGTCCGGCAGAGGGCGCTGTGGGACTGCGCTCCACTGAAACCACTGAGGGTCTAGATAAGCCTGAGACGCCTCTGTTGTCCCGGTGACAGGTTCTATCTGAGTGGTGGATTCGTGAAGATGGCAGTAGAACCACAAGGAGAAGACTTTTTTTTCTTTTTTTTTTTAGATTTTCTGGGCCCATCAGTTTTACTGGTTCATCACTACTATGTAGTTTTACTCATACTGACAGACAGACCGAGCTCCTTGTCCAGCCAGCATACCTAGGTGGGCCACATATGGGGAAAAGGAGAGTAGACAACATGGGTCCCACATGGGATTGATTGCGGTTTCCATGGTGGCCCCACATGGGTTTGCCTATGTAGGGCCCATGTAGGCCGTGCCCCTACATGGGCAAACCTGTGTGGGGCCACCATGGAAACTGCGGACAAACCCATTTAGGACCCATGTTGTCTGCCCTCCTTTTCCCCCTATGGGGCCCACGTAGGTATGCTGGCTGGGTTGGTTCTGTGTATGAAATATTTCTGGTCTGTAGATGTCTTCCCTGATCAATACATGACTCAGCACATCTTTTAGTTCAAATTCTGTCTTCTTTTTCCAGGATGTAATAAAATAGTTCTGAAATGTTGAACTCAGATACAAAGTAAACATGTGCAAGTTTTCCTCTAGAATTAGAGACATGGAAAACACTCTGCTGTATCATTTTAATTACGTTTTAAGCTGTTAAAATAGTTGACGTTGTATTTTGTTCTGCACCGATTGCTGTTTTCTGGCTGATCGCCGATCACCGATCTTTAAAAAGCCTGACCCGCTGATTCCGATTTTGGCTCATGCCAATTTTCTTTGTCTGAAATGTCGCTAAATATATCATGAAAGTTGTTAACTTGGCAACAGTGGGGTACTATTGTTAACTGCAAATGTTCAGACATGTCGTTATGTGGGTCAGTCAAACCTCGGCTTCAAGTGTAAGTATCAGCCGATCACCGATCTCCCAAAATTAAGGAAATTGGTGCACCCCTAATTAAAATATGCTGTTTTAAAAAATATATTTATAAGTATTAAGAATTAAAGAGATTGGACAGGAAAAAAATTAAAGTCTCGATAGAGGGCTGTTTAAGAGCTTTTATTTGTGATCAAGTTGGACATTCATAAAGGTTCTGGTCTCATTTCAACAACAACACAATAAAGGAAGATTGTTTGGAAGATCCCTATTCTTCTATCCCCAGAGTGAATTCACAATGATTGCAGAGTTTCTCCAGACAGATCAAGATCAAAGTTCTTGTAGTTCATACAAAGGCTCAGTTACAAAGGAGTGAATGATTAGATAAATTTACATGATTGGTTAGCTTGTTGAGGCACAAGCAGAGTAATCAGAATCATTACGTCTGCATCCATCCACAGAGACGTCTCCCAGAGATGCTGCCCTCTGCTGGAAGGGAGCTTAATACTCGATGGTCACTGCTTTTGTCTTCAAGTATTCATTCAGGGCCTCTTGACCTGTTGACAGAGACGCAAACAGCAAACATACTCTTCAGTCATTATTCTGACTACTTCCCTGTCACACCCAACTAACAGATCCTGCTCTTTCACTGCATATCGGTTCATGCCAGTTCAAGTCTTATCATATCTGAACCCAGTTTGGGTTCTGAGTGCCGGCGTAATCCCTCACCCAGGTCTTTGCCAAATCCGGACTGTTTAAAGCCTCCAAAGGGCGCGGCCACATCCGTTTTGTTGTAGGTATTGATGAAGACAGTGCCAGCGTTGAGCCTCTCACTCACATAGAGAGCTTTGCTGATGTCCCTGGTGAAAACTCCTGAAGCCAGACCGTACTCCGTCGCATTGGCTCTCCTCAGGACGTCGTCCACCTCTCTGTTGGGATGTCGGGAGGAAGCGCATCAAACCAGACCTTTCACATCCACGACGCAGCTTTGGATTTCAGCTTACCCGGTCTTGAACTTGGAAATGATCATGATGGGACCGAAGGACTCTTCCTTAGCGATGTACATGTGGTCCTGCACATCAGTGAACACCGTGGGCTCAAAGAAGAACCCTGGAACCGGAGGAAAACAAAAGCGGAAATTTAAGGGCTGGGTGCAGAGCAAACGGGAATCAGTCACCATTCTCACTCCTCCTGCTGCCTCACCGGGTCTCTGGACCTGCTTTCCTCCGTAGACGAGGGTGGCTCCCTCCTTGATACCCATCTGACAGAACTCCAAGAGTTTGTCCAGGTGGGCTTTGTGATTCTGAGGGCCATGGTCTGTGGAGCGGTCCAACGGATCGCCAATCTTCATCTTCTTAACCTCCTCAACCTGGAAAAAAAGATAAACAGGATCGTCTTTTAAAGCTCAAATCGCGACTGTTCGAATGTAGCAAAGACTCAGTAGCAAAGGAGTGAACGATTCGTTAGACAAATTTACACGACTGTGATTGGTTAGCTTGTTGAGGCACAACCAGAGTAATCAGTTTTATTACTCTGGTCTGTGTCGCTGTCTGTTATGTGTCTCCATGTTGGCCTGTTGGCCAGTCCAGGGTGAAACGTACCACTTTTTTCAAAAACTGGTCATGGATGGTCTCCTCCACAAACAGCCGTCCAGCTGCGATGCAGTTCTCTCCTTTGTTGAAGAACACGGAACTCATGCCCTGTAACGCAAACAACAGCTGGGTCTTAGTGCTGCCAACCGTAAACACAAGCACTGACTGATGAAGAGTCCGCCGAAGGGACCGACCAGGCGCACGGCCTTGTCCATGTCACAGTCACCGAAGATGATGAGAGGGGATTTTCCTCCGAGCTCCAAGGAAACCTTCTTGACATTACTGACTGCACAGCTGGGGTGAAGCAGAGTACACGCACACGATGAGAGAGGTTAGGTTTCTGGGTTTTACATTTCAGAGTGTTGTGTGAGGGCTTCTCACCTCTTCATGATGTGCTTGCCGATTTCGGTAGAACCCGTGAAACCCAGCTTTCGCACGTCAGGATGGTCAGACAAACGCTGGCCCACCAGAGCGCCTGAAAGCAAGGCGGAAGTTTCAGAATAAGTCTCTGTCTTTCCTTCAGGAATGGAACAAGTTTGAGATACGTGAGTGCACCTGATCCGGGCAGAATGTTCACCACCCCTTTGGGCAGTCCCGCTCTTGCTGCCAGTTCAGCAAATTTGAGCGCTGTAAGCGGAGTGACCTGGAATCCAGAGGATGTGAAAGTCTGAAACACTTTCATGGTTTCCTTCTCTCTGTGTACGGAGAGTACAATGTGGATCCTACCTGAGCTGGTTTGAGGACGACGGTGTTTCCTGCTGCCAGGCAGGCTGCGGTCTTCCAGGCCAGCATCATCAGCGGATAGTTCCACGGAATCACAATGGCGCATACTCTGAGGAGAGCAAGGGGAGCTTATCTGGGCTGACCGACTGCAACCATCACACAGCACATGAACTGGTCTGGGGACCTCCAGACATGCTGGTGTCGCATTGAAGGCCATGTTTGCTGTATGCCTCTCAGATTAGTTCATTTCTGCAATATTTTGATTTAATTTACTTGGTGGAAAGTGGCACATGTGACTTCGGTTATCCTCACCCAATTGGTTCCTTCTTGGTGAAAGTCAGATTGCGATTGGGTCTGGCCTGGTTGATGGGAATGGTGCTGCCCTATTTTAGTAAAGGAAATATAAAGGAAAATTAGAGTTAGAGATGTGCAAAAATGCATATTTTTGTATCTGAAGATGGGATTTAGCTGACTCTCATGAAGTCAGCTGTCTTACTTGGATCTTGTCGCACCAGCCAGCAAAATAACGAAATGTCTGGATGGACATGCCCACATGGGTCTTGAGGGCCAAGGTGTAAACGGCTCCAGAGTCCATAGCTTCAATAGTAGCTAATTCATCCTGGTGTTCCTCCATCAGGTCTGCCAGTCTATGGGAGGAGTTGGAGAAAAAGCAGAGTCTGGAATGCCAGGAAATACACTTGATACTGCCAATCTGTCAGCAAGCTGAGCAGTCTGACAATGTCTGAAGTCTGTCAGCTTCATCTACATGCAATATGTCACCAATGTTACAGATGAACGAGTTCAAATAAATATGTTCATGAGTGGAAGTCACATTTTTTGAGAACTTTGAAATAAATAATGCTGAATGACAGTGGAGAATGGGAATGTAATGCAGATGGTTACTTAATGGCATCTGAATTAGTTTGGGAGAAGGATCAACGTTTACATCGTGTTTTTGGACAAACTTTGGACACTTTCAACCTCAACGTGGCTGTTCTGGGTTTTTAACACATATCTTCCACCTACCTCCATCCTGTTTTCTGTCCATTTAGTGTTCAATAAAGGCCATTATTGGCAAAAAAATCATTAAAAAGATCTATGTATTCTTATTTATTGAGGTCTTTGAATTGATTTTGGTTGAAGATCTATTTGCTTCTTCAACAGATAGGCTCAACACGATAGACGGACCGAACTGGTTCACCTAACATTGTCCAAAAGTCACAAAAAACATGCATTACTTTGTCTTATGAGGCATTGTTCTGAGTTATTATTTACAAATTCAGTTTCGTATTAAGTGGAAACAAAACTACAAGCCAGATGCATTAACTGCTAGATGTAAAATTTAGCACTTAGTACCTTAGATACAAAGCATTGTCTAATACTACTTACTTGTAAATGAGCCTTCCTCTGTCCCTTGGGTTCATCTTACCCCACTCCCCCGATTCGAACGCCTCCTTGGCAGCAGCGACTGCTTTGTCCACATCACTGATCTGGGCCAGAGACACTTCACAGATGGCCTGCAAAAGACACATCACTCATCTAGATTTGCTCCTCTCCAGGCGGCGGTGTGTCGGGAATTAGAGTTAGGTTCTGATTTGTTCTTTTTCTAGACTTTTGGTCATGTTTTTTTTTTGGGTGAGACACCTGGAGGATTTTTTTCTCGTACATTTTTACTTTCAGAAAGTTGTTTCCGATGGGTAACCGTGGTAACAAGGTATTTTTATTTTTTGTTACAACTGGGAGCAGCTGATGAGTATCTTGAAATTTCAACCAGTACCTGAACTATGACCCCAAGGCCCAGATGAGTTTAAAAAAAAGGAGTTATAGATGGGCAGCAAAAGCAAATGAGGTGGATTAGCAACACTTGGCAACAAACCGATGGAGTCATCCAGGACACATTACTGTGGAATATCATTTCTACTGCCCGATGTTGAGCTGTTAGCGTGCCGTGATAATTGTGGTTGCTCAGGAGGGGCAGCTCTGGCTACAGTGTAGCTGAATGCTATCAGCGTGTGAACGTGGGGATGACTGAATGTAGCGTAATGAGCTTTGTGGCCCTCTGACTTGATAAAGGCCTGTACAAGTCAAGAACAGGCAATTTATCATTTCACCACATGCCTGTCATGCAGCAGTACCCTTCAGTCAGAGGCCTCTTCAGATTTGTTGCAAGACTGACTGCTACTTGTCTTTGAAGATACTTGGATCATATGTGTTGCATGTCCCAAAGGGCAACGTTTGATTTCAGGAACAGGTGACACGACCAATGGAAGAACTCAGCCAGGCCGGCTTGGCTCTATTCATCCCTTACCGTGCCATCAGTGGGGTTGATGGTCTTGTAGGTCTTCCCTCCGTCTGCATCCACAAACTCTCCATTAATGAACAGCTGATGGGGGATCTTTACCGTCATGTTGTTGACGTTCTTTTCCACCTGGGAAGGCAAACCGTGAATGACTAACGCTGTCAGACATTGTTTCCTGCCAGCTACCAACCGCGTACATAGTCAACCACGAGCTCTTCCTCGCCATCCTCCCCCCGGAGTTTCCTGACACACATCTGGATGAAATCCTGGAAGGTGGTGTTCATGTAGACGTCCTCGTTCTGCAGCTGGCAGGTGCTGGCACGAAGCTTCACTTCCTCAACAAGCCTAAAGGTTTAAACCATCAGTTTCAAATACATAAAGGTAGAATATTAACTAGAAGGTTGTTTTTTTTTTTCAGGATTTGAACAATAACAACAGGATATCCATATCAAAGCTTCTTTAACGAAAGAAAAAGTTGTTAGTAGTTTTTTGTGATTTACTTTAACATATGGTTTTGACGCTCAAATTTCATTCATTCAATTTTGCAATGAAAAACAATGAAAGAGTTAGAGGTGAGGGGAACAGTTAAATGTTTTTCGATTGATTCGTTGTATTTACCTGACCACATCCATTGAAGCAGCACCAGACTTGAAGAAATCTGTGGACTCTTCAACCTGGCTGACATTCGTCAGGATGCTCTTCCACACCGCCTGATGGAAAAACGGAGAGAGGAAGTAAGATCTCCGAGTAAGATCTTTGGTTTGACCAGAGTTTATCATCATTCCTTGTTTCAGTACATCAGCTCATCTCACCCTCATCTGCTCAGCGAAGCTTTTCTCTTCCTCGGTGAGCTCCACAGCTGCGCTGCCCCCGGAGCAGAAGTACTGGGCTGCTGGAATCATCTTGCCATCTTCAAACTGCAGATTCTTCACCAGCAGCTGCAGAGAAAAGTAATTAAATGAGCATATGCAGTACAATACAAACACAGTGATTATAACTGCTTATACTGTGATAGTTCCTGAAATACATTTGGATAAAAAATAAAATAATTATTATTTTTTTTTTTTTAAAAGTTACTCAAGTAAAGGTAATTGGGTAAATTTCATTAGTTGCAACCAAATCCTGGTTTTATGCTCTAAGCCACTTACCCAAATAAATCTGAGTACACGAATAAATGGGCGTGTACTCTAGAAATTTAATTTTTTAAAAAGCCAAATATAATCGCTCCAAAAATAGATTTTTAAACGATAGATTTTGTCGTTTACAAATTAGAGAGGTTGTAGTGATACGGTGTGAATGGTGAAAGTCGCAGCTGTGGGCAGCAGGGGGCGCCAGCGAGAACCCAGGTAGCCTGGATGGTGTGACCGCGCGGCTGCAGCATCCTCCGCGGCTGCTCCAGGAAGCCCTCAGCCTTCGGCTTGCGTTGAAAGAGGAACATGGCTGCCGCTGCTACTCTGCACTCGTTCAACGCTTTCCTCACGGAGAGGCTGACCGCCGCCGCCGTGGACATCTATGGGTTCGTGGAAAAGACGGTGGTGGAGTACCAGGAGGAGGTCTACCGAGCCCAGCTGGAGAACCAGAGGCTGCAGCGGATGCTAGACCTGCTCTACAAGCCGGAGATAAGGCTCCACAGGGCAGGTAGGGTCTCTCTGGTCGCTGCCCAGCGGTCCGCTGAGCCTCGCGGCTCTTATCAGCCTGTGGTTTCGGGCCTGTTCCCGCTGCTTCCTGCCTGCTGCTGCTGTTAGCCGGTCCGGGCTAACCGCTGCGGGTCCCGGGCATCATTCTGGAGAAACCTCCCTGCAGGTTCTTGGCTGGATTAAAGGGCTGTTTCACCCCGTTTACCCAGTCTGTCCGACTGTCTAAAGAGGATTAATTCCACTTTGTTTTTGTTTCATACGCAGTGGCAGATTTATAAAAACGCCTTCATTCAGCTGGGGGAAAACTCTCAGAAATGGCTTGTTTCTAAATCAGTATTGTGTCAAAACACGATTTGAACTTTCAAATGTTTTGATATTATTTATGTAGGTTCAAAAGTGAGAGAGATGCAGTTTTAAAGCGCAGATGCTGGTCATTCATTTCTTTCAGTTTCCATAAAAATTTTTTAAATATAAACTACATTTAAGAACTAAGATCTCACACTTTGCTCCAGTGCTCAGCGGTTAGTGGTGAGTATCCAGCCTTTTTAAAGTCAGGCTTGTAACAATGTTTTTATTCAGTTTTGTGGTGTTATATTGTGCGCCCAGGTTTGTTGTAGGAAATATTTCTAGGCATAGGAATCTCATTGTGGACAGAAATGCATCATTATCAGCTTGAATTGACACTAGTAAAGTAAAAACCAGACGTTTACATACACCAAATAAAAAAAGACAAAAAAGAAACCCAGTAATGGCAGAATATGTCAAATTTATGGAACACTTTTAATGCATAGTATCAATGAGAGAAGACCTAGATAGGTTAACTGACCCATTTGAGTTAGTTGGACACAGACCTGTGTATGTATTTCATGGCCACAGCTAGGCCTCTCGCGATAAACAATAAATCAATTAATCGGTCGATTAATTGATTTAAAAGTCAGATAAATTAAGCTATCGTCATTATCGTTTCTCCCTGCATTTTTCCATGACACTGGATGAGAAAGCTCATCTCCTGCCCTCCACGGACCCTCCCTCCCTCATTTCTTTAGCGTAATGAGACCAACACTAGCGGATCGCGGCGGGTGGTGTCCAACAATGGGCACAAAATAATGGCTTCAAGTCATTTTAAAACAAGGCATTAATCGACGCTGTACTACAATCTACCTGCAATACATGTGGCTGGTGTCAGCGTAAAGTCTTGACTGAATGAATATCATTTATCAACCTATTTATGTCACGTTAACGATGAACAGCTGAAAAGTTACCGGGTTTATCAACTGCGGTATAGCAGTTTGGCTCCAGCTCCTCTCCTGGTCATTTCTGTGAATATTCTTTGCACCAAATGTTGAATAAACACTAATGTTGTTTTCACATATCATCTCCGATGTCCGCTGCTCTCGGGTTGCGCCGACAGCTGGTTGGGAATCCCCTCCTAATTTCCCCTCAGAAAGCACGAAGATTAATCCGAGCTTTCTGATTGGCTACCTGTCACATTCAGCAGGCTGCGTTCTGATTGGCTGCCTGTCACATTCAGCAGGCTGCGTTCTGATTGGCTACCTGTCACATTCAGCAGACTACGTTCTCGCTCCCTGAGGGGAAACCCCGTAGATCATTCGTAACACACGACCCCTACAGGACGATTGGCGAAATCGCAGCGACAATGTTTGAACGTTTAGCGCTCTAAGATTGTCATAAATCCTGTAAAGTGAACTGGGCTGAAGGGAGAAGTGAACTATTGCATCAGGTAGATGATATGCCCATCTTCTCTATTTAAATCTAATCATTATTGGAGGGCAATATATTATATAGACTTCATAATCTGCAGTCTTTGATTAATGTAGTTTTTATTTCCACTTTGGTTTTATGTTGTTTAGTTTTATTCAAGTGCATTTTTTTGTTAACATAGACTGAAAGATCATTTTATTTTTGTTTTTGGTTCTTTGTTTACCTGTTCCAGCATTAAATGTCCTTTTGAAAATAACATGGATCTATCCAGCTGGTTTTCTGCATGATGTCATTCTAGTCTCAGCATCTGAACAATAGTGACACCCTGTGGACTCATACGGTAGTACAACAAATGCAATCTTGAGGAAAAGGAAGCTAAGCAAAGGCTGACTGCAGAATGAGTTGTAGGCAACAAATTTCCACCCTCAAGATGTGGAGGCTTCTTCCGGGGCATGAAGCCATTCAACTGAATGATGTCCACATCACATTTCCAGCTTTATCCATCATAACCATTTATGGTTGAGGAGTTAGGCCTTCTGATCTGAATATCCAGAATTTATAGCTACTGACAGGGAGGAGTATTTAGCTCCACTTTATGACGGTCCTCATTTCTGTTTGTCATTATAGATGCCAAACTTCCGGTAGCCACGTCCACAGAAGAAGTTGCGCCTAAGCAGCAAGAGTTGAGCGTGGAGGAGCCGGGGGGTTCAGAGGTCAAAGAGGAACAGAGCGAGGAGCAGAGGGAAGAGCTGTGGAGCAGCAGTACGAAGGAGGAGGCGTCCATGGAAGACAGCGACGACGGCGACGCCTTGACCAGGGAGCTGATCAAAACCGTGCAGCAGTTAGAGGACTGCAGAGTGGCGGAGGAGAGCAGAGGCTCCCAGCAGGCCTCTCCAGAAGATCCCAAGCTGCCGGAGGAAAAGACCACCACCACGCTGTACCGCTGCCACATCTGTAACTACATCTTCACCAAGAAGATCGTGTTGACGTGGCACCTCAAGATGCACGAGAGCAAGGCCAAAGACGGCAAGGGCAACTTCGACTGCCACATCTGTGGCAAGCACATCCCCTGCCAGAGCAACCTGCAGAACCACATGAGGGTCCACACCGGGGAGGGCCCTACAGCTGCCATTACTGCGGCAAGGGCTTCAAGCTGAAGGGCCACATGACAGAACACCTGAGGACTCACACCGGAGAGAAGCCCTTCAGCTGCCACATCTGTGACAAATCCTTCAACAGAGGCTCCACCCTGAGGAAACACGTGCTGGCGAAGCATAAGGAGCAGCGGCCGTACCGCTGCGACTTTTGTTATGAGTTATTCACCGAGAAGCTGCTGATGAAGAGACACATCAGGAAGGTCCACAGCGTCAAAGCCCAGTCTCCCAGTCAGAGCCAGGCCTAGCTCAGCCTTAACGGAGCTTCTGGAACGCTGGCGCTCGAACCCCTGAGATCTTTCGCAATGTTACCTGGATGACTTTAACGTTTATGTTGAATGTTTTCTTAGCTTACATGTGGACTTGTAATAAACCGTCTCATGTTATCAAACTAGTGGACGTAGAGTTTTACGGTTGACACCGGGCCTGGAGACGACATGAAGATTTGATCTGTTAAGGAATAAAGTTTGTCTCAGCTGCTATTCACTGTCAAACCTGTTTGAATAAAAACCAGTTTTATTGTCTTTTGCTCTGGTAAGTCATTGCACTGGAAACACGTTCACACCTGATCAGTGTCTGTGAACCAGGAAATCTCTTTCGGCCCAGCTTTATTCCAGTCGTTTCATGTGGAGGAACATTTCTTGCAAAAGCTGAAGAGAAATAAGGTCAGACTGCTGGCAAAGAGGCCTGAGGTCAGGCATGGAGAAGTTCTGTAACCCAGGTCTGCAATCTGGGTTGCAGGAAGGAAGGACAGCTGGCAGGAAGTGACATTTAGATAGTGGAATACAGAATAATGTCTGTAAATACAAGTATTTTTCCAAGCCTTGGTTTTCTTTTACGCAAACCTATTTTATACTTTCCTAGATTTTCCAGACTGTGTGAGTTGAGGGGCCTCTCCAGACGAGAAGTGGTTGGTAAATAAACCCACTGATGTAACTACCAGTCATTTGTACTGCATGTTGCTTACCTGTAGAAAGCCGAACTTTAAAAAAAAAAAAAAAACTGCGGTCAGAAAGCTACGAGCAGGAAGTCAGGTGTAGTCGGTGGGATAACGCTTCCTGCATTACACGTGCTGTTTTTCAGTTTGACTTCAGAAAAATTAAATAAAGTTTAACATTTTCTCTTCTGTTACCTCTTTCTCCAAACATTTCCATCTTAAAGCTGCAGTGAGCGCCTCGCCATCGTCATTCAGACATTATAAGTGGAGAGGCAACATCTCACAGTGGCGAGCTTTTACAGACGACATCCGTTACCTGGCTGTTCACAACGATGACAGGCCAACTCTGTCTGAAGCCTGTTCTGAGTCTTGATTGCACTTTAAATTCTGCAGCTGGCTAATCTGGCTAAAGCGCCACTGACTCGTGAAGCCGGTGGCCCCGACAAGTCCGCTGACGCAGGGCTTTGACCTTTGGTGAGTCAGAGGCAATACAGAGGCAGGTGGACCTTGACCCCTCACCACATTACTCCTTTACAGAACACATCAGCTTCAACCTCTGACCTTTACAGGACCTGCACTCCCTCCAGGACTCCAGGTCGGATTGCAGCCTGTTGAACCTCCTGCCCTCAGATACTACATCTGGACCAGAATGTCCTGCCACAATAAAAGTTTCTTTCCCTCTGTCATTAGACTGATGAACAATAGTAAGTTCCATAACTCAGTCACTTCATCCTCCTGCTACTCTCCATGTGTACGTGTTGTATATATATCTATATCCCGCTCACCGTCTTGCCGTCGTTTCCAAACAGCACCAGACCAGTCTTGGTGACGATGCCGGGCCGGCTGGCTGCAGGAATGTCCAGAGGCTGGCCGTTGGCCACAGTGCCGTTGTCCACCAGAGTGGAGCCGAAGAAAGTCACTTTCTGCAGAGAGAGAGATGGCTAAGTACTGCAGTGAAATAGTGGAAACCTCTGGGTCAAGATCTTTGCACTTTTGAATGCATGAACATATCAGCTATTGACTTGACAAGACAAGATGTTTCCTGATGTGGAAAATGAATTTAAGTCTATGTGGAGTAAAGTATGTCCTGATGTGCCCAGCATGAGGACAATATTAGGGCCTGTGAGGCTCTTCTGTTACCTGTCCGTCAAGCTCTGCCCAGGCCCCAGGCACTTTGTCATTTCCTCTGATCCAGTTGTGAATGGCCTCAGCCGACTGGTTCCAGTCAATCTATTAACACAGAGAGCAGCTGTCATCTGCACCAAAGGGGAGGACTTTTTGTCACCGAACACTTTTTATGACGTCCCTATTAGGACAGTTTTTGCCAGCGTACAAAGACTGTCCTACTACGTAGGACGCAGGCTACGTCGACGCAGCTGAGCGGCCCAGTGATTCATTATCGTTGATGTTTGACATGCGTCATAATTCTGCACCAAAAAAAGCCAGACGTGGTAAAGTTGGACAATGATGATGAACTTATGAAAGAACTCTGTGTCAGTGAAGTGTCAGTCGGAAACCACATCCAAACATTTCTCTACAGAAGCTGCAGTCAACGCTCCACGAAATGATTCTTTTTATCAGTTTCCTTTGTGTTATGAGCATGTGACCACACTGTTGTTTCGCTTACCTTCGAATTGTCTTTCTTCTGAATGCACTCATAAGTGGCTCCCTCTTGAGGCTGTGTGATCCTTGGGGCCTTCCCCTCAGTGATCAGCCTGACTGCTTCTACCTGTAACCACGGCAATGTTATTCAAGCTGCTTAAGCAAAACACATGATAATCCTCCGGATGTTTCTGCCCCAGTCTGATCATGAAGGAGACTGGCTAAAAGAGAGGATAAAGAGAAGGTGAACCCATAAAATTTTATATATATATATATGTATAAAGCTTCTGACGACAGAAGCTTTGGCTTCATCGGATCGAGCTCTGTCTTTTCCAGAGAGGAATGCTCTTAAAGGCAACTTTACAGGAGTTTTCCAGCTACCAAGTTACCCGGAGCGAATCTCAGAGGATGACGGAGTCGACAAAGACGTTGATTTTAACAACAAGACGTCTGTAAACGGTAAGATTATCGTCTTCTTAGAAGTTCACTGTTCCACGCGCAGGCAGGTTACATCTGAACACAGACTTGGCTCGGACGTTGCAGGACAAAGACCAGTAGACATGGAAAACGGGGAGGAGAATTTTTTTAGATTCTCCAATGAACTGGTTAATAGAATGGTATTCTGGCTTCCTCCCATAGTCCAAAAAGATGACTGGTGGTTTAATTGGCTTTTCTAGTTGACCTGTGCTGCATATTTTCTCCCTCTCTCATAACTACTATTTATTTAAGAGTAGTAGACAGGAAAGTCTACTACTATTAGTCAAAGTAGAAGTAGTCTGGCCAAAACTACTTCAAAGAAATATCAAATATAAATTTTTTAATTAAATTTCATAGATATCAAAAGGTAGTTTCCTGTTTGCAGGTTTCTCTCTGGGTACTCCGGCTTCCTGCCACAGTCTAAAACCACGACATATATGGTTTTAGACCATATATGTCTATATGTGTGTGTGTGTATAAAATACACCATACCATACAGTCATTAGAGTCCCAAAGACTGGATGTACTCTGGCTAGCCTCCGTCACTCACCATGCCTTTTACGCCTTCTGGGAAGAGAAATCTCTTGTAGATTGTATTGACCGTGTCATTAGGTTCAACATCGCACTCTCTCTGCAGCAAAATCGGTCCAGTATCAAGTCCATCATCAGCCCAGAACACCGTGAAGCCTCCCTTCTTGTCTCCGTGGATGAGGGTCCTGTGAGGGACAGTCAAACAGATGTTGGGTCGCTACCAGGAATCCCTTTCAGTTCCAACATGAGCTTCACTGACCAGTTGATTGCCGAAGCTCCCCTGTGGCGGGGCAGCAACGAGGGGTGGTAGATAATAGAGCCATGTCTGGGGTGGTCAATGACCTCCATGGGGATGAACTGGGAGCAGAAGGGCAGGACATTGAGTTCTGCTCCTGTAGCCTTGTACCGGTCCACCACCTCTGGGATGGCCTGACCCTTCACTCGCCACCGGGGGAACTTAAAAACAGGGACGCCATCCTTCTCTGCCACCGTGGCTGCAGCAGAAGAAGAAAGAACAGGCAGAAAATCGCCATGTTTGGATTTCACCAACACTTAAAGGCAAGTCTATATTATTCCAATCACCAGCAGACTTAAGTAAGAATAGCTAGAGTTACTACCTAAGTTTATACTAACTTTGCTCCCTTAACTAAAGGCGTTACCCAGTCAGCATACCAAGGTGGGCCCCATATGGGGAAAAGGAGGGAAGAAAATATGGGTCCCACCTGGGTTTGTCCACGCTTTCCATGGTGGCCCCACACGGGTTAGCCCATGTAGGGCCACTGCTGTGTAGGGCCCATGTAGGCCGTGCCCCAACATGGGCAAACCTGTGTGGGGCCACATTATTGGTCCCACAATAATGTGGGACCATTATTGTCTGCCCTCCTTTTCCCCATATGAGGCCCAGCAAGGTATGTTGGGTAACGCCATTACTTTTCTTTCAGGAACGACAAACCTAATGACTTTTTCCGTCGCTGCAACGCTTTTAGCATCACTGACAGACCAGCTAATCATAGATAGGATTTCTAAGTCGAGTTAGCTTTCTCTGAAAGAGACAAAAGGCACAAATCTTTATGTGAAATGTGATTTACACCTGGGAAACAGCGTTATTCTTTATACCCAACGAAAATAAAACGTCATATAATCAGTGGATGAACAGAAATATACTCATTTGACAGCCTGTGTGGATTTCTTCAGGTTTTGTTTAGTTTTACTGATACTGACTCAGATGTTGTATACAGTACAGATTTCTCATTCAGTTGATGAGTTCGGCAGAACTGCTTAGGCAGTAAGTAGGCCTGGTGTCACTGGCCGTCCTGTTTATGATTCAACTATCATGTAATATGGAGAAAGCAACATTTCAGGAGTTTACACTAGCTTCTGTTTGTAATTTATTCTGTTCAATGACTATTTATTTAATCATACACTCAGTGAAATAGAAAGTATTCATTACATTTTGACAAATATTCAGAACAAATATTTAAAGGAAGAGTACGGCATTGCAAAATAACAACACTCAGACTACTTATAGTCTGTCTCCCTATCCAGACTGATGGAGATCACTGACTTTGTTTCTCATCTGTTGGTGGAAACATTTCATTTTGTTATACTGGTTCTGTTTCAGTAATTCGTGGATGTACAGGTCCGCCAGTAATCAGACATGATTGTGATTCTTTAATTTTACTCATCTTTTGTAAATGTCTAAACACAGATCACAGTTTTTCATAAATATCTGCTGTGTTGAATAAGGCTCTCACCCAGCGGGTCGGCCTTGCCGTCCTTGTCTGGAATGGTGAAAACCCCAACAATGGTGTGGCCGTCCTTCCTCAGCTCCTTGTAAACCTCCTGGCCGAACAGGCTCTGGCCGATGACTGCAATCTTCATTCTCAGGACTTTGGTGTTATTTCTGAGAGGACAAACGCGTGTCCACACAGACACACGCGAAGACAAAGTGAGCTGTTTGGTGTCATGTTTTTCGGGATTCTCTTAAGCCACATGTAGAGACAGTCAAGAGAACGCTGAGTTGGAAAGGCAATGATGTTTATTCACAAAGTGAGAAATGTACATCGGGGGAAGGACTGGTTCCTGGAAAAGAGAGTGGATCAGCAGGTGACAGACAGGATGATGGATCGCTGGAATACTGATTCACTCTTACTGTTTGTTGAAGATGATGACAAGTTCATCAGTCTTTTAGCAGTGATGCAAGTCCACCTGACCTCACATCTGTCAAATGTTTAAGATGTTGGATATAGACATGGACAAAACCAGAACAAACATTCATTCTTAGCTCTACCTCCAGGTTTTGTGCTTTGATGGTAAGGGCTATGGCATTTAGAAATGTGTATGAATGCTGAGTGCTGAGACTTTTTCATCTGCCCTAAAGCAACTATAAAGACAGGTATACCGATACATTCCAAATGGATTAACATTTGGAATGCATTATCCTTAACAAGCATTAAAAACATTTTTCGTCAGATGAAACTAGCATTTGTAACCATTTTAACCATTAGACTGTTCAGAAATTAACAATTACTTATACTTTTTATGATAACAGTAAGCATGTTTATTATTATTATTCATGTATGTTTTGCTTATGGGGTCATCAGAATAGTTTGGGGTTTATCTGTTAAGGGTTTTTTCTATCGCTAAAACCACTTGGATTCTCAATTAAATGTTTTTCTGTGTATTTTTGTTTGATTAGACCACAGGTGCACCTCAAGGCTGTGTGCTGAGTCTCCTGCTTTATTCATTGTACCCCCCATTGTACCCCCATCTTATGATTCAGATGATAAGAAAGACTTGAACTATATCGCTCAACGTGTGAGGATTCTATGCAATATTTGAGTTTCACTTTCTGAGATAAATGAAAAAAACTACTGCATGTTTATGCCACATTCACATTTCTTGAAATGTGCTAAGATGCTGTATGACTGTGACTATATCATATTGCATGATGTTCAGCACCAGACATCATTAAGATTCAGCCTTTCTGGATAAGCAGCTTAAAGTTTATTATTATCAATTATCAATCTGCAACATTAGAAAAAAAAGAAGAGTAAATTGTCACACAGCAGTTTGCACTCAGCATTCATGACTCCAACTTAGTAGCAGTTTATCTGGCATACACATAGACCAGGCCAGACCCAGCCTGCTCAAACCAATCAAGTTCCACTGTTCAGTTCGTCCCTCTGGTCCCAGCCAATCAGATGCTCTCATTCGCTCTGGAAGCTTCGCAGGAGTAAAGTTCACACACAACTCTAAAAATGCCATTTTTGAACTCTCAATGAAAATCGTTGTACCCCACAAACACACTCATGCATGCACACCCACCCATACACACACACACACTTCACACAGTAATTTCTTTCCTTTCATCTGAGTATGACTTTTATATGCCAAATATTGTTCTTGTTGCACATGCTCTTGCACAAATGAAGTATCTTTCCGTGTGTGTGCGTCTGTGTGAGTGGCTGCAGATGCGCTCTCCCCTGTAGAGAGAAAGTGCACCTAAAGTAAAAGCTGACACGCTGCCTTACCCTGCTGCAGACTTGGTTCTCCTCTTGCTGGGAAAAGGAGTGAGCAGCAGAGAAAAGTTGCTTTAAATTCCCCCCTCCTTCAGTCTCACATGCAGGCGCCTCAATTACATAACAGGTAAACGCAGCAGAGCGATTGGACAGGACAGGACATTTAGGGGTGCTAGAATGGGCCGGTCAGAACAAAGCACCTCCGAGTGGACCCAATCACAACAAGGTAAAGGTCCGTCAGCTGTTATCTACCAAACACACTGACTGCTGCAACTGTCCAGTCACGCACAAAAGGGCTGGAACTCTGCTTTAAATGAGAACTATGCATTTGATTGTAGTTTCATTATTATTCTGTCAGTCTCTCAGTTTGTTTCGATCAGTCTTGTTCCTCTTTTTCGTTCATTTAATCCTTTCTTAGTGATTTTAGTTTATCATGTTTATTTCTTGCATCTTTTTAGTTACTCTAGTTTCCTTATGTTTAGTTTTGCTTTACTCTTTGATTCATTTCCCGGTTCCCGGTGCTCTCTCTCGCCCCCTTGCCACTTTCTCTCTCTCTCTCCCCTCACACCAGAAATCAGTAAGTCAATCAGCCCAGATCCTTTGTTCCAGCATTCGCTCTCCCAGCACCTTTCCTCCTCTCACTTCTCACCGCTTCCTCCCGTTATATCCCATCATTGTTCCCTGCCGGCCTTTTCTTTTGGATTTATGTTCTTTCTTTTTGTTGTTTTCTTGGGTTTCCTTGGTTTCCTGTGATTTTTGCAAGTTTTTTGGCTTTTGATTTTTCTCAATGAATCAACGAAAAGCTACTGGACGCCTCAGCCTGCTGCATTCGGGTCCACCTGACCTGCAGCACGACATTAATACATAATGATCAAATTCCCTCTTTTGCACTAGCACCCGTCTCGCTTGCTTTCCAAACCCTAAAGCTTTCCTGTTTCCTGAAGGTGAAGTAACAGCAAACACAATGTTCTCCTAATGATCTGGCTTCCATAAAGCAGCTGAGCCATAATATCAGGTAGGTTGATGAAATGATGGATGATGTCTTATATTCATCTGGCATCACCGGAACATGCTTCTCAGAGACCCTGAGTAAGATCTTGAAACGGTAAAAGTGAAACCAGGATGTGGAGAGCTTTTACAGATTTCAGCTGAGTTAGCCGATCAAATCAAACAGGAACCAAACGGAGCAACACCGTCGTTGTCTTTGCTCTTCTCCTGCAGGTGCAACTCATGTTTCACGGTGACTGTTGCTGTGTTGCACTTGGTACTCCCTTGTATCAACGGTCAGTGCATAAAAATAGATTACTCAATGACAATAAGGAAGCAGGAAACTCATTAACCTCGTCATTCAGCGGCTACATAACTGAAGAGAGCGAAACGTTTACCAACCAACATCACCCAAACACACGCTGATGACTCTGCTTCCTGCTAAAGTGAATAAGAGATCAGATTCACACATGTGACATAAAGCTTGACCTCATTGGCCTGATTACTAAAATCTCAGACTTTAGTGTTTATTTTGCTGCCCCGTGGTTCTGTTGAGTTTTCTGTCCTGATGGTGTTTCCTCTCTTCAAGAAATGACTTTGTTTTGACCCAGCAGACCTGGAATCAACAGGGAGGACGCTTTAATCAGCTGTGTGAACTTATTTTCATGTGCAGTAAATCTTTTTAGGTGCAAACACCAAAGTAAGTCCAGCGTTTCCCATTCTTACTAGATGTTTTATTTGTTTCTTCTTAACCTAAAAAAATACCTAACAATTACTATGATATGGTTTTGCAAAGCTGAGACGTTCAGTTATCAAATGAAATTGTCTAGTCTGAATGAATGATAAAGTTGGAATTGAATCATTTTTGTCGGGGTTTATGAATCCCTCTAACCTCCAGATTTTTTCAAAAACGATTTTCCAAGTAATGCGAGTCGTTTTTAAACTATCCAATGCAATTTTTAGCGAACGCCTCCTTCTTTATCTGGACCATTGAAATGTTCAATTGAAATGGTCTAATCTGCACTGAACTGAGTTTCAAACAGGATGTAATCATTAACAAAAACAGTCGTGATGACAACATTTCTGCTCTGCTGTAGCTCACTACTCTTTCTACTAGCTGTGTGTGAACCAGGTTTTCAGATCCTTATGGGAACCTATTTCTGTCTACAATGTGGGTTCGCTGTGTATGTGGCATCATCAGAACTGATGATGATTGGCACCAGATGCCTGGCCTGGAAAAACATTTCTGAGTCTCTTCTTTGCCTGTTTGCACAGAATCAGCTGATGTTGGTATGAACTATGAAGCTGTTTAAGGTAGTTTGTCTTAAGGGAGACAAACTACCTTAAAATCTTTCCATCCATGATCTGAACGCTCTGATTCTTGTAGGGTGGTGAGGGGGGGCTGGTGGTGCCCATCTCCAGCAGGCATCAGATGAGAGGCAGGGTCACCCTGGACGGGTCACCAGTCCATCACTGGACCCTGAAAGACAATAATGAATAAAATGAGCTCAATTAAAACCAGGTTAAGTTTATGAAGGAAACTATATGAAGTCGCAACAAACGGCCTCCAGGCAGTTATAACATGAAGCTGAATAAGTGTGGATGAGTGTGTTCACGATTGTCCTGTGTGTGTGGACAGTGAGGAGAGAGTGGGGAGGTATTTGAACTGGTTCGTCTGAACTGAACTAGTCGGTTCTGGTTCTAAGAACTTGTGGTTCTTAGTACCATAAGTTAATGATCCACTCAGGACATAAGCTGACCGTCAGACCAGCTGTGCAGACCCAGTGGTTGGACGATTCCTTTAGAACGGCTCGTTTTTCAGGAAAACCCATGGAAAATTTTTTCAGATGGACAAGCCCAAACAAGTTTGTTTTTTCCGTGAAAATAAAAAAAATAACCAACACGTGGCTCCAGGGACTGGCCAGGGGTCAAGCTAAACCCGGTGACACATTCACTCAGAGGAAGTCTTCCTCTTCCTGTTGTACTGACATCTCTACTGGTTGAAGATGCACACACGTTTCATTTCACACGGGTTCATTAAATCAGACATGTCAGCTGACGTGACACACAATAAACCAATAGGAAAACAAATGACGGCACTAAAAAAACTAAAGGCAGTTTTCGGTCTGTTGGTCCTACCATGCGCCGCCCCGATGGCGGCCTGTCGTATTCAGTGGACATTGGCTGTTCGTGGTCTGTAGATGTGATTGTTGCTGTTCTCATCGTTGCCTGTTGGGTTTTGTAGTCTTTGCCAGCGTCAGACAGCTGATGGCAGCACATCTTAACGTTTCTTCAAATGACATTGCGTCTCAACTCTTATTCTTATTTGCGCTCTGTAAGTCATCCATTACTGCGATTGGTCTTTATGTCCGGTACACGTTGGTGACCGGCCTTAAATCCCATGGATGCTCCGTAGCTTTCCTGTGATATTTCCCTGACCTTATGTAGATGGCATCAAACTTGCTTGGTGCCACTTGCAGGGAAAGCAAGTGGCGCAAAAACCTTCATCTACAGAAAAGTCATATTTTAATTTTAAAATCAGACAAGCAGGATGCTTGAGGAACCATGAAAGAGGTCAGGTCCTCTGAATTAACAAGCTACTTTCAGCTTGTAATATCTGTGTTAATGTAGAAAAAGGCAGAGCAGCAAAATATTACAAACTTTTGTGGTTTTTTTTTATTTTTTTATTTTCAGGTGGACTTTAATATGTTTAGGACCATTTAATAAATATAATAATTTATGTTACCTCATCAGAATTCATGGGGGCAACATGGGGCTAAAGTTTTTATGTTTTCATTGCTTCAGTCTTACACAAGAGGGCAGCATGCTACCAAAGATCAAATAACATAAAAGTCCCTGCTGGATTCAGCCAGGATTCCGAGATTCAGAGTGTGACTGTTTGCTCCTTTATCCAGGAGCGCATCTCACCAGAACGATGCCCAGGGCCCAGGGCCCCACTCTCCCGTCAGCCCACCTATATCCAAAGACACAACCATGAAAAATGGCAACGTTTAATTTCATTTCATTTATCAGAAACAAAGTGAAAGAATATTCATGTTTCCGACAGACAGATCAATGAGTCTGATTGATTGTGGATTGGTATTCTGGAATGTTTAGCCTCTTTGTGTATTCCTGTTACACTCTCTCATGTACGATCCACAACAGTTTATTCATTGTGAATATTCTCTAATACAGAAACGGAAACAGCCCAGTCAGGAATCCCGTACAGAGGCCCAGTGACACTCTCCAGCCAATTACAGGAGATCCCAAGATATTCCCAGGCTGGCAGGGATTTTTTTCTGGCCATATGTCAGTGGGAAAACGTTCAAAGAGGTGGGGGTGCGGGGGAGACCAGGAAACATCCTGATCAGACACCTGACATAAAAATCTCACTTCGACCACTTGTTTCTGGGATGCGATTGTTCGGTCATGATGTTCGCCTCAAATTGGTTCTTTGTCAATTTGAATATCATTCAGTTGTTTGGTCATGCGTTTAAAAAAAATTAAAAAATCTAGATAAACTGCAGGTAGACCAAAATAAAGATGCAGGACTAGCAACTTGGATGTCATTTTAGAACAAATGTTCATTTTATGCACCAGTCATGGATGAACGACTAGCATGTTTTACATACAATCTGAACATCACATGAACCGTTCAGCCTTGTCTCACAGTTGTTACCAACCCAATGAAATATAAAGACAGTATTTTTATTATCAGCCTCTATTATTATTATTTTTGTATGACCACTTCTCAAACTAACACTCTAAAAAAAACAACAAAAAACATCATCTTTGGATATTTCTTTCTAGAATATCCAGCATACCTATGTGGGCCCCATATGGGATAAATGAGGCCCTACAAGGAAACCAAGAACAAAATCTTGTGGGACCTGTTCTGTTTTCCCTTACTTACCCCATATGGGGCCCACTTAGGTACGCAGGTTGGGATGTTGCCTTCTGCAAGTACATTAACTGCTCATTGTGTACATTTTAAAATTTAGAAATTGATCAAAAATTGATGAAATGGCTAAATTGATATTTGAAGTTTATTGTCATTTGTTTTGAATCCATTTTTTGATCTTTGAAATTGCTGAAATTGTTCTTGTGTGCTTTCATGTCTCTTATGATGTTCCTTTGCAGTGAAAAGTTACAATTGTCGAAGCGGTTAATTAGAATTTCCCGTTTAATTTAATTTTGTTTGTGCCTTAAAACAACAACTTCTGGTATCCTTTCCGATGAATACGCTGATCGCTTAGGCGAAGAATCGTCGTTTCTGTTCTTGGACTCTATTGCAGGAAGATCAACAGTCAAAGTCGTTTTGTTGATCAGGTGAGTGATGAAGATGGCACTTCCCACTGCGACTTTGAACAACCCTGCTGTTTACGCACAGCTTTAAATAACGTTACCAGGAACCACCGTGGCACATAACTTACCCGCGGTTTGCGATTCAGAGTTAAGGTTCAAGTACAGAGGAGGCTTTACGTGAATGTATGCTGGGAAAAGAAGACACCTTTGCCTCCTCTGAACTAAAAGCAGGCAAACGGCTCTTAGAATGTCGGATCTATACCTCCAGGTCTTTCCACCTCATCTAGTTATAGCTGAGTACATATGACGAGTTTGCTGTGTACACGGCCTGTTGGCTGTGGGAACTGTGGGCCAGACAGGAGCGCCACACATCAATCACACTGAACGACCTCCATGGGAACCTTTGGTCTGTCCTCTGAGCTGGTTTGATGCAACTGACAGCTATTATTGTAACATTTATGTTCATATAGTTTCAGATTAAAATGCTGGATTGATGCTTGTTACATTTGCTCATATTTTCTTAAGGGGACCCATAATAGAAAATGTCATTTCTTTTAGTTCTTCCGTTGGGGTCTCTACTCATTCTGCCCTCGCAAAACAACTTGATCTAACTAGACAAGTAGCTAATGACATGAAGAAAGGAGAACTCCAGAGGTTTTGTTGAGGACTGATGTCTTTTCCTTTCCCTTGGCTTTATTTCTTCAATCCTTCTCATTTTTTTCTTTCTGCAGGACTGAAACGACAAACAGGAACACAACAGTCCGTCATTTCTTTTGCAAAACGAAATATGAAGTTACGATGTCTCCATAAACACATTTATACAAACATTAGCTACATCTAGAAAGTACATGAAACCACAATAACTCTAAACTCACTGTGCACAGTCTAATCCAATAATCTACGAATATTCTACACTTTCCACCCAAAATGTGCCGCTGAGGACCCCTGCTGGACAGTCAGGTAAATGTCTCTAATAAGACCCAAAGCGTTCCTTACGCAGAAGCAAAAATAGAAGTAAATATGCCTAAGAGTGAAAACAAATAATTACTTTCAGATTGTTGGCAATACTGCCAAAAAAAAAAAATCCCCAAAAAACAATATCACAATATATTTTTTTAAATACCCTAATGATATTCCACATATTCTGCTTTTTCTTTTTTGGGGTGTGTGTTGTGACTTTAAAGTCACTACATAAAAAATTTTTTAAAACACATATTAATATATAAATATATACAAAATTGCCCAACATGTTTAATGCGTCACAGAAAACACAAAATGGATCAATAGAAATGTAAACAAAAAGCAGGTCTGAAATCAGCCACCAAATGGAAATAAAAGTACAAAAATTAACATTTATATACGATGTTAAAAAGCGTTTCCCCCTCACGTTTACTCCTAAATGCAAAAATTGTGTTCAATACTAAGGATCTTGTTTTGACAGAAAAGGAAATCTTCCTTTTTAAAAATGCTCAACACCATATGTCAAAACCCTGAAAACAAAGCTTGTGTTCATGTCAGGACGATCTAGACTTTTGTTTGTTTTCATTTCTTGTCACGGATATTTCCAATGGAGACCATCAGTGTTTTGATTTTTAGCTTCCATGCCCCCCTCCTCCTGCAGCGCCGTTTTCATTACTTTACCAACAATGGGCTAAGCTTATTGTTTCATTATTGTAGATGAGAATCTACGTTAGAACTTGAGGCTGGCGGCGTTGAGGATGTGGTTGTGTTGCAGTGATGGTCAGGTGCAGCGATGGTTTTGTGCGTATTGATAGTGAGGCTGCTTCAGGCCAAATAATGCCAGACTAAAAGAATTGCAAAAACCAAACATTCAAAATTCACACAGAAACAAAAACTCTACATATAAATCATTTTGACAGTATATGAGGCAAAACAAAATTAAAAGTCACTTTAAAGTATGTAAACCACGACCTAATTTACATTTGTGTGTTTCACACAACAATAACCTGAAATGAGAAACTTTATATCCATGTGATGTTTTCAGATATATCTGCTCAAAGCTGATCTTGCAGAAGCCACATCTGCACCTGATTGCTTCAGTTCTCTCACTATGTGCAGAGTTATTCTTACAGTGTGGCTAAAATACACGACCATCCATCATGTTGCCTTTCTGGGCTTGTTAAAACAGGGAGCATGTGGAAGCTGTGAGTTTACCAAGCTTTAAATAACACAGTCAGCTGCTGGATAATTCCAGTTCACATTTCTGTGGAAACAGTCTTTACTTAGAGCAGCTTTTGGACTGGAATCTGCTCTGAAAATCCACCAAACCAAACCCGACTGCTCAGATGTGACCTTAATGTTTATTTTCTTGGCAGCCTGTGGGCCAGACTAACTTTTCAGGGACTAGATTTTAACTCAACGCAAGTTCCGCCTCATCCCGCACTTAATGTTTTTTGATCACTTGATGGGAAGGAACAGGAAAAATCTGTTTTGCCGAATTAAAATGGTATACAAAAAAAAAAGTAAAGTGAGTATAACATGAAAGTGCGTATAATGCAGTCGACTTACTGAAAAGTTGCCATGTCTGTGTTTGTGAATGTGATCATATTTTACTGAGCAGAGGTTAAAACTAAGAACATTCATGCAGATTCCAGCTGGACAGAGCAGAATATAGAATATAGCAGAATTAAATATTCAGTGAGTATCTATTCATCCAGTTGTAACAGCTTCAACTCTTCTGTATTTATGGAAATTTTGCACCGGTTTCTTCAAAGCCCATTTGTGAGATTTGACACTAATGTTGGGCAAGAAGACCTGGTTCATAATCTCTGCTGTAATTCCCCCCTAAGGTGTTCCTTTACGTTGAGGTTTGTGCCAAAGCCAGCCGTAAACCTTGCCTTGCATAATTGTGAAACACGCATGTAGAAGGGGAACATTAAAGAGCAAATGAATGCCACACACTCAGGAAAACATAGTTGTCCAAAATCCATTGGTATTGACCCTTTGCAATACCAAAGGGTCAATACCTCTGTCTATGAGCAGTATTGACCACTCATCGACTGTTACATTCACAGACAAAGTAGCTCAACTCGAACAAGTTGAACCAAAGGCTAAACTGGCAAAACCAGCTTGGCAAAATGATTTCAGTCGCTCTGTTCAACACTCCCGTCCCTCACTTCCGACGTCCATCATGGCGCCTGGAGTGATTAAGTTACGTAGTTGCAAAGCGTCAACAGTGAAACATTGAGAGCTAAGAGTTTTACTAGGCCTAAGGGCCTGAGCCCAGGTCCTGCAAAACATCTCAACACCCTAACATATTGATTCTGTATTAACACCGTTCACTTTGGGCAGCAGAACATGACATAACACCAAAAGTTTACAGAGTTAAACACGTTGAGCTTTATGCTCAACACAGGCAGCACAGTCTGTGTTTTCCGGCACCTTCCGGCAGCTTCCCTCTATGGACTATGTCAACATCACCACAGACCAGCTTGAAGCCAGTTTAGCTATAGTTTTTAAAGCGTCGATTCATCATGGCCCCAGGTTGGACTGGGTAAATGGCCCCCCAGCTACAGGCCCCGGCAGGATAAGTAAATGAAGAACAGGCAAGCGGTTCTCTGCTCAGACAGAGACCACAGTCTGGCCCAGATGGGCCCCACAGAATGCGATACCAGCCGTACTGGTGGATAACACACAACAAACACTGGGTCGCATTACAGTGGTCCACCTATGTCCTTGGAAATGACATACGTATGAGCAGAAATGGAAATTACTCAGGTAAGAAAAAAAAGAAAAGTACTTGAGAAGCCAGTGAAAAGGTTTCTAAAGTGCTGAGTAACTGGTCATACTGATAAAACAGAAATATACATGCATATATTTATGCTTGAAATATCTTCACTTGACCACCAAAATGTCTCAGCGGATAGAAATTTATAGAAAACAGAACCTGTGTGCAAACAGGCTCTTTAACGTAAAATGTCTCACCCATTTGTGGTTAAAATATGTTTTTTCTCCATTTGGTGAATTTCCTTGCAGTGGGTAAAGTATTCAAATATAAGAGTAGCTATACTTCATAACACTGCTCAGGTAAAAGCAAAAAGTACTGCGGAGTAAAACTACTTCTGAGTGCAACGGAGAACCTTTGTTGTTGTGGTATCCATGATTATCGTCATGGATGCGCAAGTTGACCGATCTGTGAGAACTGAATGATGCCATTGTGCCAATATGAACCAAAAATTATTGAAAAAGAAAAAAAAAAAAAAGATATGACACGTTGTAAATATACCGTGTGTGAACCATTAAGTATTAAGGCAGTTCCGATGCAAACTAGGGTTACCTCTGGGTACTCCAAAGTCTACAGTCATATTGAATGAATTAAGAGGATATGCGTTCTAATAAACCCAATAAGGTTTGTTGGATTGAAAACACAGTTTGAAAGCCTCCACCTTTAAGCAGGTATTAAACATACATTTAATTAAACCCACAGTTCTGTCCAGCTACTTGTAGTTTGTGTTCCAGCTGTGCGAGGGAGCACTTTGGTACATTTGGGGTTTACCTGTCCAAGTGCTCCAATCTGTGATGTCCACAATGTGAAAGAGGAAAGAAAAAGAAGAGGACAAAGATTATTGTAATTAGACTTTGCATTTCTGTCCAAAAATCTGAAATGGAGGGCCTTGCCTGCTATTGAGGGTTAGCAGTTATGGAAGGAATGTTTCCCAAATAGCTCTTGAGGATACCAGAGCAATTATCCTCAGTCACAAATCACTTAAAGCCTATTGTTTGCCCTGACACAGAGGCAAACAATCCTAGTGAAGATTGCGGAGGCTCTTTGTGAGAATCTGCCTTTGAGAGTGTATGTACATGGGCTAGTGCAGAGAGTGCAGGGGGTCTTTGCACCCTGCACTCTCGCACCTATGTTTTAATATTTAGGTAAGGCAAAAAAATGAGAAATTATCAAATGTTGTCCAACCAGAACATGCAAAGCAGAAAAGGAAAACTTCCAATTAATGTTTGACTGCACAGACGAGACATGTTGATCTGGATTTTCACCTGCCAGGGTGCTTTTACCAAGAACAACAAGGTTAAAAAGTTACGTTTAGGAATTTTCAGAGCATGAAAAATTAGAAGAAATTATAAACCTGCCTTACTCCGTCTTTACTGTTACAACTACTGATATATTTTTTTTAAAAAAAAGAAAGAAAAACAAAACTTATTTGAAATAAACAAAGCTTAGCCTGGTGGGAGGGCAAGTAAAGCCTGGCGACCCGCCAGGCTTAAAATACTCTGGAGGAAACCCTGCAGTGATGATGTAATCGTGGTTCGACTTATGTGACCTTGAAATTAGAGCCTTCAAAGTTCATGCAGCACGGATGAAAGCATTGAGTCAGGTGGACAGAAGCAAACCAGCCAGGTGGGATTGCTGGTAAAGTGGCAGGAGACTCACAGGTGATGCAGCGGCGTATGACAACGTGATGAGAAGAGTCAATTTAGCTAATTATTTTTGCATTGTTATATAATAAGGCTGGTGTAGTCAAAGGTTAAACAACGCGTCTTTGTGTTGTTCATTGCAGTGGCGTTACAAAGACAGATAAAAAAGTGTGAAGCTAGTGGCAGCATAATAAAGTGCAGGTCAGCATTGGATTTCTGGGCATTCCTACATGCACTGAGGAGACAGACTCCCTCTTGTTCCCCACATGGTCCCTATCCAATAGCAACCCCCCCCCCCCCCACCCTAACACACTACTCTGTGTTACATAACCAGCGCCCCTTTTATCACACCCTCGGCTTTTTTTTGGCAGAGGTCCCCCGTTCCATGCAGCGGTGTAACCGCGCAAGCTTCAACAAGCACCACACGAAAGAAGCACTCGAGAGTTCAGTGCAATCAGGAGCGTTTTTAGCTCGCCTCGTGGTTACTGTGGTGTAACATTTACAAAGGACAGGTTGACATTTAAAAGTGTTCCCCAGCCTCTTGAAAAAAAAAAAAATCCAGATTGTTAAAGTGACTTTGACCTCCTGGTGTCGTTGCGTACAGAATGCGATGGGGACACATGACTCCGACACACACTTTTCAGCATGATCATCATACGCCTCAAGAGCATCTATTTTTATGTTTTGGATGAGATGCAGAGCTATTTGAAGACTCGTGAATGATGACTACCAACCAGAGTGACAAAATACTTGGACGTAATGTGAATTGGCAACAGAACTCAGGAATAAGAAGTCAAAGTGAGAGTTAAAGTTACATCTAACTGGTTTATGCATTTCCTTTTACTGCGTTACCAGAAAGTCTCCAGACCTGCATTATGTTGATTTGAACTGTCAAAAGTGTGTTTCAACAGTTTATTACTTAGCATCACTACCTTTTATGTAAACATCTGTCATATTGAATCAGGGTTCGGTGCGGCAGACACAACTTTCAAAGTAGGAATCCTAAATTTAGAAGACGTTCCAATTTTCTCACTTTCTTGTAAATGTAAATAAAGTGCATAATGTTGGTGGCACTGGCGATGGTGGTGGGGTTCATCCTGTAATCGGTGGGCAGCAGAATATTTTCCCAAAAGTCTCGTAGATCATTAAGATCTTTTTTTTGGAAAATACAACACATGTCACTTCTTGGTTCTTTTTGGCCAATTGAGATGTTGTTCTGGGTTGTTCTGCGTCTACCTGGATGAGTTTCCAATGGTACACTGACAACCATTGTCAGGGAGATTTGCCACTGTTCAGTGTTTTTCAGTGTTTTCTCCTTTTGTGGATGACGGCTGTCATAGTTGTTCTCTGGAGTCCCAAACCCTAAGAAATATCCCTGTGGCCCTTTCTGGGCTTCCTGGTTTATTCAGAGTTTCTGCAGGAACAACCTTGTCTCTGCAGGTCTGTTGTCAACCACCGACGCTACATGGACGGGTAAAATAGTCCCGCCGCTTAATCAGGTGATTGTTACTGTCAACACGGCCTAGATTTCCACCAGTGTGTGTGTGTGTGTGTGTGTGTGTTGGAGTCTGTTTTCCAGTTGCGACTCTGTTTTGAGCAAACCAAGCGTGACCTGGAGTAAATGGCGTGGGACACTCGGAGCACTGGAAGCTAAAAGGACCTTTGAAGTCCTGTGAAAAAAGCATTTCTAGCTGCAGACTGGCTGGTAGAGCTCACTAACTCACTCTGTGGGCTACAGACACACAGACTGAAGCATCACGGTAAAACGGTAAATAGCCTGTACTTGTGCAGTGCTTTATCAAGTCTGCTGTCCTTACACTGTGATTGGATAGTTTTCAAACTGTATCCGTGTACATGATCCTTGTATGAGGGCTTATTTTGGGAGGACACAGCCATGCCGGTTGTTTGGCGCTACCTCCAAGAGTACGACTGCAACTCAGTCTTCTGATCATAGACGGCATAATTTATGCTGCTTGCATAAATTGTCCTCCAATTTTGACAAGTTGTGATGATAAATAAAGCTGAGAGCTAGCTAATACACAAGAATGATTGTCAGCGCAAAGGTTCCTCCTCCCGGCTCTGATTTGTTGTTTCTTCTGATTCAAATAAAATAAAAAATACTTTATTTGATAACTACGGGAAATTAAATAACGTGGCAATAGTGGGAAAACGCAGATGAGCTCCATTTTGTTTCTTATCCTGTCATGACACACTGACAGTCTTAACAGAAACCTGTTTTTATAGCAGTTACATACTGAATTCCTTGAAGAGTATTTTCACCTACAGGAGATGTAATTCCACACAATTCTGCTGAACTTCCATCTGCGGAGCAAAGTGAGACCCTTCAGAACACAGAGGAGTTGACCTTTGCTGACACAGCAGACCTCATGCAGCCTGACCGACCATCACAATAATAATACGTGTGCTACAGCTCCCAGCAGACCTCATTAAGGCACGTTCTGCTGCTGGGGGAACAGAGCGGTGTCCTAGCTTTCTACACTGGCCTACATCGCTGCCTCTCAGGCAAGCAGGGGCAAAAGAACTGCAACCAGAATAAAGGACCATTGTCCACCTCATGCCCACTCCAACTCACTGTGTCCGTTCATTCTTCAAACGCTGACCCTGTCAGAACAAGGCCCATGGCAAAATCAACCGGACCTGGGAATGTTGAAGCCGGTTTCAACGTTTTGTTTAAGAGTCGTAGTTCTGATGAAAAGAAAAGCAACAGGATTTCACAAAACATGTAGAAGTATTAAATCTGACCTGAAAGATACGATGAAATGAAATCAAAAGCCTCTCACTACTGCTGCAAAAAGGCTTTCTTCAAATATATTCCACTCCAATCACTATATATAAGGACTCTGAGCAAAGATCCAGCAACTGGAACTCGAGTTCGTGCCTATTTTTACATTAATGGTTAACGTAAGAACCGTTAATGTTTTCTCAGAAATATTCATTTTTCTACTGAAATGTTCCAAAATCACACGTTTTAGTCTTACTCATGATTATATTAAATAGTAAAAATAATACATGACCGATTTTTGTAATGTTGTCGGTCAAGATGACAGAGAAGAAAATGACTTGACTGTTGAACTAAGAGTCTATATATATATTTATATATACATATGGAAGGTATATATTTATATATTATATATATATATATATGTATGTATATATATCTATATATATGTATATATATATATATATATACAGAATATATATATATAGAACACCCTGAACATAGCCAATTGCTACCTTAAGAACCAAGGTAGCATTTGGCTACGTCTCTTAAGGCAGCTAAAGGCTACCTCAAGAGCATTTGGCTCTTAATACATATAGACCCTTAACGTAGGTAGCATTAAGGTTGCATTTGACAACCTTAAGCATTGTCTTTTCATCAGTTGGGGCAGCAGCATCAGAACCAGGGTCCTAAGAAAGCTCAACAAGTTGATACAGAAGGCCGGTTCTGTTCTGGGGACGACGGTGGAACCTCTGGAGAAGATGATGCAAAGAAAGATTCTTCATAAAACCAGGAAAATTATGGACAACCCAGACCATCCTCTTCGTGAGACTGTCTTAGGAAAACAGTGTCTTCAGTCAGAGGCTTCTTCAGATTTGCTGTTTTTTTTTTCAAAAAAGTTACTCAAGTAAATGTAACTAGCTACTGCCCAACTCTGCTCATGGACAACCTGTGTTGAAGGAAAGGATTGTCCATTCTGTTTTCCACACAAGCACAGAAACCATGGCAACCGGCAAAACCTCACACCGTTAGAAAACACACTGCAGAGTGCTTGGTCAACGCTGGTCCACATCCAGGATCTGTAATGAGTAATCAGATCTGTGCTCCCATCACACTTCACTTCCTCTGCTCTCATCTGACTCCATTAAAGGTACCAGCTCTCAAGGTTGAACCCAACAGTCAGTATTATGCAAACGCAGAATAAATTAAGTAATATGTTCAATAAGATTAAGATCCTTCATTTCAATCTGGTGAACCCTTACAAAAAAATCCCATGAAATCACATGTGACTTTCACATGTGGGAAATGGGAATCACATGTGAAAACGTGATTTTCATGTGATTTTTTTGTAAGGGAAGGTTGGGATTAGGAATATACTAGCAATTGTTTCGGTCAGGAAGAAATGCTAAATACTAAAATTGATGGAAGTCAAAGACGTCAGTTGTATTGAAGTACAGAGATGTGTCTGTGTGTGGGGGGGTGTCTGTGTGTGTGTGGGGGGGTGTGTGCATGTGTGTGTCTGTACCAGGTTTTAATATCCTTGTGGGGACCGGTCTCTGTCCACAAACCAAGGGATGTGGGGACCACTGCTCCTTGTGGGGACATTTTCTTGGTCCCCATAAAGAGAAATTATGTTTTAGGTGTGGTTTGTGATGCTTAGGGGTAGGGTTAGGGATAGACTGTAAAATGAATGGAAGTCAATGTAAAGTCCCTGCAAGTCACGAAAACATGACTGTGTGTGTGTGTGTGTCTCCATGGAGTGGAGAGAGTCATCTATTAACTTGGTCTCAAATAGCATATGTTTATGACAGATCTACTTCTAGGAAAATAACTGGGAGTGACTGAGGCTCTTCTGAAAAGATTTCTAGAATTTTTGTGAATTAGACTGTGTGGAAAAACACTTTTTCAAAAGATCTACAATATTTTTGGTGATTTGTGTGAAACAAAGATATGTAATCATAAGGCTGAAGCAGCTCTCATATTAACACAGAGTAGGGAAGATTATAGGAAATGTACTTTACTTTGTTTACAGAAGAACATTTTTAAAACCAAGTATTTCTTTACAAACTTAAGACAAATCGGTGTGGCTACAGCTAAAACCAGATATCTACATATATTAAATAAAAAGACACATGCATATTTTTTATCACTGTTTGAAGTTAAATCAGTCCAAACTTTTTGTGTTTTAGGTCAGTTAGAATTATACAAACACTTTCTATCTGCTTAACGCCAGAAAACTGTTTGAATTTCAGACAAATGTGTTTGTACCGTTTTATTGAGCGCATGTAAATACCTGGTTTCAGCTGCAGATACGACTTGGCCATTTACCATTAGAGACTAATGTCTGAGCTTATCCTTGCTGTTTTTTCTCTCTTTTTTTCTGGATTTGTAATCATGGACAGGTCAATGATTGATTGACAGACTGATATCAACCCAACTGTCGTCATCATCTTTCTGCCTTTGTTGGTTTTGTCCTTTGCTTAAAGATAAACAGTGAGACCAGTGGGCCTGCAGAGACCTTTATCTGACCGCACAAATACTGCAGTCAGACGTCATCAGGTATACGCAGGTCAGTGGCTTTGGTTTCGCTGATGAGAGCTGCTTGTGTCAAAATAGATTGTGGGATACATACATTATGTCCCATTTATTTCTCAGATTATAAATACGACTGGAAGATCATTGTAGTCCTTTTTTTGTTTTTGGTGCTTCCACGTTTAAATCATCTTTTATTAGGGATACAACGGTTTTATCAGCCGGACGGTTTATCGGCGCTAATTTCCTTAATTTCGGTAAATTGGTGATTGACCAATACATGTGAAAGCGATCTTATCTACCTCAGCAAAGGCCTAAAAATTAGCCATTGAGAAGTTTGTCCAACGGACTGGCCCACCAAGTCATGTCTGCATGTTTGCAGCAAACAATACTCACCCCACTGTCGCCAACTCTTTGACTTTCTTGTTGTATGTAGGACCAAAGAAAAATTGGTAGTGGATAAAATCAGAATCGGCAGGTCACGGTTTTTAAAAGATTGGTACTCCCTGATCGGGCAGAAAACTGCACTACCTTTTATGCTTTTTGCAAAACATTCAAGCCAGATATGAGAGCAAAGTGAATTGGGGCTTCAAAACAAGACTTGATTTTGGTCATCGGTAACATAAAGCAGGCAACTGGTATTCTATAATCTAAATTTCAGTTGAGAGATGAATTAGGATACCTGTTGTTTAGGGCAAGGCTTAACCAATCCATTTGTAGCTGACCACAAATCATAATTGGAGAAGAGCAGTTTCTCTTGGTTCTGGGTGAATTATCTGAAGCTGTCAGTCGGGAAGTGTTTTGGGACGGCATCCTGTTGGAAAAGATATGATTGTCCCATTCAGTGCAATCCAAATGAGATGACAAAGTTACAATAGAATGGCATAAAAGTGATTCTTTGTCATGGAGATTTCAATTAATTATTCTGGAGCCTTACTACTTAAGCATTTCTAGATCATCATAAATCCCTCTTCATGTGAAGCATCACACCAATAGTGGAGAGGAGTGAAATGAGCTCTCTATGTTAAACACACAAAAAAAAAACTAAATAGAGGAGGTTTCCTCCGATCACACCTTTCCAGATTTCACATCTGTTGTGGGGGAGAAGCTGTCGCATAGTAGTGAGCGAGGGGAAGGGTGTAAGTAGCACATACACTAGCAAGCAAGATTGGCAGCTCTAACACCCTGCTGTGATTGGTTGTTTTTGATCAAGAGTAGAACAGTAATACAAGCTTTATGAATAAGCCAATAGCTGATCAGGATGTAACTGAAGTGTTTATATTTGTGTTTAAGAATGATCAAAAATGTCTTTGAATAACATACTATTGCCACATCAGTAAATGTAAACTTTTTACATTTTTTAAAGATAAAATCATGGCGATCTGCTGGCGGACCTCTCTGGCGCCCACTAATGCCGGGCTTAGCTGGGAGGTTGAGTCACAGCAGGGAGAACAGGTTACTTTTTTAAAGTCCTGGACATAAAAATATGAACTATTACATGCAAAACAACAAAGATGACTTGAAAGGTTTTATTTGTAGATGAATCTTAAAGAGAACAAAGGAAAGAAAAATACATATATATATCCATATGTACTAATTTATGTACAGGCAACTTTACAGACAACTAGAAATGTTTACAGCCATTGATGTGGATGAGGAGGATGTCTTGTCGGACGTTGAACAAGTCCTGCATCTGAACATACATTCATAGGATGCAAATGCCTCTCTGTTCACACAAGCATTACAAATTCAAAAACTGAATCAATGGAATGATGTACCACATTGTATATCTGCTGATATTACATCACACACAGCAGAGTGGCAGCCCTTAATATTTACAGGCAGTAAGGAGGGACTCCATAACAGAGATGCTGTCACTGAATTACCTGCAGATTCACTCTGCTGGCAGCTCAGTAGGCAGGTGTGAAGTGTGAACTTCGGCGTTTGGAGTGACAAACCATTCTTGCTAGCTGAGTTGCAAGGCTATCGTGGTGTTTGCAGTTAACACACAAGGTGGAGCTGAGGCAGATTTTTGTCATTTGTTAAAATAGCTCACATATTGAGGCATTCAGTCTAAATAGTCCCTAAGATCCTTATATACAAAAGGTGACAGCTGCCTATCGGAGATACATCTAATTATCCAATTACCTCCTTGGTTATTTTGTGAGTCATTCTGCCTGGGCTTTTTTTTGTTTTGTTTTAGAAGATTTTCATCTTAACACTGCATCTACATCTACATGTGAGACACAGCAGGCTGTACAGTCTCTAAATATTAATGACAGTCTTATGTTTCACTGAATCTTTTTATTTTTGCAAGATCTGTGTGGTGCATCGTCGTGACAACATGTCCACCTCTGACTCTTAATGTCAGTCAGGAAAAAAAAAAAAGAAGTCTGGCCAAAAATGAAAAAAAAACACACTTTCTGAGCCAGCTTTTGCTCTCCGACATAATTCTGTTGTAAGGTTTGAACATATACTGAAGACAATCAGCATGTACTTAGCTAAAATTTACTTGATTTGCGTAATCATTGATGGCCTCTTTGTGCCAAAAACATTAGAATGTGGGAAGAGTTCTGCGTAACAGGTTGCCTTATTTCAATCAGTCGTGTTTGAATATAATCACAGCAGTTCTCTAAATGTGCAGAGATAGCTAGCTGAACAGCAGAAGGGAGCTTTGGAACGAAGTTATAGTGCAAACCTCTGTGGACGGGGTGAAACCACAAAATGTTCCCAAGTATACTTGTCTCAGTACACTTAAAATAAGATAAAACTAATTTAGAAAGAATTTTCAACAACAAATACTAGCTTGATTTAAGCAAATAATTCCTTAATATTGATGAAATTGTTCTAGTTCCAAAGGCAGATTATTTTACTATTAAGATAATTTCCCTATGGAAATATCAATGGAACTAGAACTTTTTCATGAATATTAAGAAATTATTGACTAAAACAAGCTCCTATATCTTGCTGATAAATTACTCCCCAGCCAGCATACCTGGTGGGCCTCATATGGGGAATAGAAAGGCAGACAAAATGGGTCCCACATGGGTTTGTCCACGGTTTCCATGGTGACCCCACATGGATTAGCCCATGTAGGGCCACCGCCTACATGGCAGTGGCCCTACATGGGCAAACACATGTTGGGCCACCATGGAAACCGTGGACAAACCCATGCGGGACCCATTTTGTCAGTCCTTCTTTTCCCCATATGGGGCCCACCTAGGCATGCTGGCTGGGTTGTAAGTTAATTTTGTCTTATCTCAAGCGTACCAGAAACTAGACCAAAATTACTGGGTAAGATTTTGTGTTTTGCAGTGAGTATTACCTCTCTAGTGCCTGCCAGTCGGGATCCAAAGACTCTGTCAGAGATGGAATGTCTCAATCAGCTCAGAAAAAAACTAGAAGTCAGACTAGACATACAAGGTTGTTACCAAAAACCTCACAAAGTCCCAGTGGCATTTGGTTTCTGGGCCTTCAGACAGAGTTGACCATTTAAACCCACCGCAGGGTAATGTAATATAATAATTGCACGTGACATCACGCTGTTCAGACATAGGCCCGCTCTGCCATGATGGACGTCAAAACAACCTAATCGTTCTTATAAAGTCTGTAAAAAAAACAATGTAATGCTGTTATTTAGTTGATTTCACTTTAAGAATGGTCAAAGGATGCGGTTTATAAACAAACAGACAAGGATAGAAACCAAACTTGTCATTTTATTGTACAACTATTAGTGAGGAAAGATACGGCGGCGATGGATATCACAATGGCAGCCATCAGTGTAACCATGGATTTGCAGCAAACACTTTTTACAAGGTAAGAAGATTAACGTTCACATACTTTATAAGTAAGTATGATTACAGAAACGTCAAATACAGGATTACAGAGTCTAATCATTAGTAACCATGGAGGAAATTATCCACCATCAACATGTAGCCTAGCATGTACGGGGCTTTTCCGGCCAATCAGAGACCGGAAAACGTCTGACATCACCGTGGGCTTTCTGGACGGCTCTGTGAGGCGAATCTGAAAGTTCATGAACTGCTTGACTGCTTGCTGAAAAGTGGGCCTGCTCTACTGATTCTGAAGGCCAATTAGATTCACCCTGGAAACGTGGAGAATAAAATCTGCAGTGGAGCCAAGAGAGTAGTTACAGGTACTGGAAGTGTTTACTTCCAGTGCTTACTACTGGAAGTAAATGAGTTACATTCAATTGAAGATCTAATTTAGGTTGTAGAGAATCTGAAGGTGTTTACGCCTGCAGTGAAGGCCTGGCAGGCCCTGACAGCATCATCCGGACTAAATGAAATCAAGCTTACTGACAGAACAGACAGAACAAACATCAGTGCAGACACAGCTGTTCCAGAGAAACCAAGCAACGGCGGCTTGTTTCAAACTCCTGGAGGGGTTAGTGGAACTCGGCTGTCCCTGGGTTTCCGGTTGATTACAGCAAATCCCAGACAGCTCCGACTTAGAGCAAGGTTTGGAGGCTCGAGTACGCGCGCGTCCTTACAATGCTTCTGTGGTGCATCGCGCTGAGAGTCGATCGTCTCGTGTGATCCCTGGACGCACACGGAAGAGTCAGTTGGCCGAGCGAACTGTCCGGCCGCTTCGCGGAAAACGGTGGACTTTGATGTGTTTCGACAGGTGGTCGCTGCGGGCAAACTTCTTCTCGCACACGGGGCATTGGTAGGGTTTGACGCCCGAATGGGATCTCCTGTGACGGGACAGCTCATCAGACCGAGAAAACCTGGAAGCAGGGAGGAGAAAATTAAATGCTTATCATGTTGAGACTCTTATTTTGGGAGAGAGACTGTCTTGGGAAAACAGAGCGTCTTCAGTCAGACGTTTCTTCAAATTCCCTCCACAAGAGATCTTTTCTGCCAACAGCATCACTATCTACAATAACTCTTTGAAAAACTTGCATTAATATGGGTTACAACCACATTTCATTTCCCAGTGGAATCAACAAGGTATTTCTGAGTTTGAATTTGAGTCAGTTCTGATAGGATGGTTCCAGTCAGATCTTCCTTTTACTCTCAAGCAACATCTTGTTTGTCCAGCCTCTCAACAACTGCTCCCTCGCCAAGCCGAGCAGATCGATCTAACCACATAATTATCAGCCGTGAGCCGAAGCGTTTCACACCAGGCTGTAACTCATCGGCCTGCAGCTCGTTTAAGGTCAGCGTGGATTCCCTCTCCTCTACGCTGGACTTGGAGGAGGGGAAAACATCGGTCGGATGAATCGGTGTGAATCTCAGCCGCTATATGTCTGACGGTCACTAAACACAGCTGGACTCTGCAGCCCAGATGTTCCTTAGTTGAACGCGCAACATGCAAAACCCCACACGGTGATGTTGTCCTGTGATTGAGCAGCCATGTTTCAACTGAACTGGTGAAGCTGGTAAACACTTTAAGATGCAGATGCAAAAATACTAAAAGATCCGCTTCGGTCTTAGAGACATAGTTTAAAAGGTCAGCGGGGGTCGTCACTAGATAACCTCAGTAAAACTGTTTCTCTGAGCTCTGTGGGAAACAGAGACCCAACTATGTTAACCAAGAAAAAAAGTAGACTTCAACCATCTAAAAAGTGTAGCCATCTGTAATACAGACCTGCCAATCTTCAATAACTCTATGAAGAATCTGAATTAAATGTCTTTATACAACATTTAATTTCCCTTTGGGATCAATAAAGTATTTTTGAATTTGAATTTGAAAACAACTCCACACAAAGACATGTCAAAATAACAACTAAATTACTGTTTATTATCATTATTTTAGCTACACTATAAGACATGTTAGTAGGATTATTTACTGCAAACATTCACTGGTCAGAAACCATTTTTTCTTGGCTTTATATGAAGAAAGCAGATTTGCCTAATAATGCTGCTGTTGACACAGGTGCTGCTGCGAGTTGCAATCACTTTTACTTTAAAAAAAAATCACAATCTCAACTAGATCACTGATGCTTAAGTAACTGGACTCGAAAGCTGGCCTGGAAATACGCACCTTGTCACATTTATTCCTTCACACGACGCCTCTCGAAAACTATTTTTATTCTGCCAGTAAACTGGTTGAACCTCGAAACTTTTCTGAACCTCCACGGAAAAAAAACCTGTCACTTATTGCTTCCACACAGACGATTGTTTCGTTTCATATTTGACCTTGTGAGATGATTGCATTTAAGAATGAAACAGGATGTGTTGCACGCTTCTGTCGTTATGGTAAAGATTGTATGTGAAAACATTTGATTATAAAAATAAAACTTGGGGGAGAGAAAGAGGAAAAAGTGACCATAATCTCATCTTGGTGAGGTGATGAAAATGGCTGGAATAGATCTCTGCATAGATATATGTGTTAGAGGGGCCCGGTGGGCCTTCGGACCCCCACCTGCCTCACATTAGACTGTCAGACTGTGAAGGAACTCAAACCACATTTAGTCTGAACCTGTAAAGTTCCTCCTAACAAGAGGCTGAATTCAGAGGCCAGTTATGCAATAGTGGCCTGACTCTCAGCAAGGAGTGTGGAGTTTGTTCTCCTGATTGGTTTTATGGATCCTCTGGCTTCTTCCCATCATGTTAACCTAAATAACCTGCCTCACAACCACAGACTGCTGTAGATGGACACCATCACCACCAACACCATCACTAGTTTCACCAACATCATCACTAGCACCACCAATCCCAGCACCAACACCAGTAGCACCAGTGGAAGGATTTAACTGGATGGAATATGATGTTATATTTTACCTACATTAGTCTCAGATTGGGCTGCCTGGTGGTGCAGTTGGTAGAGCTGTTGCCTTGCAGCAAGAAGGTTCTGGGTTCGATTCCCGGCCCCGGTCTTTCTGCATGGAGTTTGCATGTTCTCCCTGTGCATGCGTGGGTTCTCTCTGGGTACTCCGGCTTCCTCTCACAGTCCAAAAACATGACTGTCAGGTTAATTGGTCTCTTGGTGTGTGTGTGTGTGTGTATGATTGTTTGTCCTCAGACAGACTGGCGACCTGTCCAGGGTCTCCAGTCTGAAATGTGGTTTCACCCTGAACTTAAGGAACAAGTCACTCCTGACTTTACTGTGAACGCTTCGGGCGAAAGGCGGGGTCACCCTGGACAGCAGGGCAACACAGAGACACACAGGACAAACAACCATGCACACACACACTCACACCTAGGGAGAATTTATAGCAAGTGTGTCAAACTCCTCAAGGGGCGCTGTCCTGCAGTTTTTAGATGTGCCACATGTACGAAACACTGGAATGAAATGGCTTCATTACCTCCTCCTTTTGTAGATAAGTTCTCCAGAGCCTTGCTAATGACCTAATTATTCTATACAGGTGTGGTGCAGCAGACGCTCATCTAAACGTTGCAGGACAGTGGCCCTCCAGGACTGGAGTTTGACACCTGCAATTTAGAGTGACCAATTAACCTGACAGTCATGTTTTTGGACTGTGGGAGGAAGCCGGAGTACCCAGAGAGAACCCACGCATGCACAGGGAGAACATGCAAACTCCATGCAGAAAGACCGGGGCCGGGAATCGAACCCAGAACCTTTTGGCTGCAAAGCAACAGCTCTACCAGCTGCGCCACTGAGCAACCCGGAATATAAAATCTGAAGTATAATTTAGTCTCTATTTAATGGTAACTGGAGAAGGTGTTTGTTGATTTGGCGCAGCAGTTGTTTAGCAGTGAGCCGACGATGTCCAGAGTTGACGCGGGCTGTTGGGAACACCAATCCGGCGTAGAACGAGAAGAGACCTGGCTCTCTGCAGGCCTGGAGCTGCTCTGCAGAGCCCTGTGTTCGACTCACACAGACACCGCCTCGGCCAAATCAGTGTTAGACAAGTGAGCATCAAGTTTTAGTTCATCGTCAACATGGCAAACCAAAAGCAAAACGAGACGCTGAACTGGACGACCAGACAAAGACCGCGACAGCATGACGGTCAGCGCTGCCCAACATTACAGTACGAGGCTGAGGGGCATTTTGCTTCCTGTGGTCCCCCGTCGGTCCCCCCTTCAGTCTGTTGCTCGATTCTTCCCGTCTTTCATGCCGTGAAGCGGCTTGGACGTTCCTGCCCACAGTCATGGTAACTATTCAGTGCTTATTCTTTGTTGGGTCAACAACCTCACTCTTGCTCCCTTCAAGTGATTGCATGCAAGCCGAGGTAGGGCTTTTTTTCTGCTTTGTCTGCAGCTTGCTAAGAAAAAACCCGTCTTCCTTACAGTAGACTTCTTTATTTGATACTATCGTTAGCTGTTATAGTCAGAGGTGGGCAGAGTACATTTTAGGCAAAGCAAGAGTTGAGATTCTTCATAATCAAATTACTCTAGTGAAAGAGTGCAGCGTAGTAAAAAATACTCCTAAAAGTACATTTTTTCCAAAATGTTACTCAAGTAAACATAAAAAGTTACTACCCAACTCTTGTCATAGTACTATAATGTACTGAATTATAGTGAGAGGAATACTTTCTCCCTCTGCGCCTAACTATTAACCTAAACCTTAGCTGTAAAAAAAAAATCACTTTTTCTCATGTGGCCCAATAAGGAGCAGCAAGTCCTCACAACATTTTTAGAAAGATGGGCCTTAAAAGATGAAAAATGCTGAAACACACAGAGACACACACACACACACACACACACACCCTGCCTTTTGTAAACAGACAGTGGTCCTTTTGTTCGCTAGAACACAGTTCCTGGATTAACCTGCGCCAACGTGTGCAGCGCTCCTCATCCTGTCAGAACGTAAGCTGCTCTCAACTATGAACCATGAGAGGCAGCTGACTGAGAGGGCGGAGGCAACACAGGACCATCCATCCATCTATTTTCTATACACCCTTGTCCCTTCTTTTGCCTGACTCTATTATTTTTTTGTTACTTCTATGAATTATAGTCACAAAATTTCCACTTAGTTTTACATTTTGGCCCGCCTGATGATGTCATTTTTTAATATTAAATGATTGACAAGTTACTCAGGACTTCAGTAGATTTTTTTTACCAAATGCTTTTTTGCTCGAGTCATTTCTTGGACGGTTTATTTTTACTTTCGCTCGAGCTGAAATATGTTGAAGTAGAGCTGCTCTTACTTCAGTACCATTTTTTGTGTCCTCTGCCCGCCTCTGGCCACGGCGATATGACCTGAAACCTTAAATAAATATGTGGACTGAGCTGGAGAGCAGGCAGCATCAGGATCCTGATCATCATGTGGAGCTTGTGAAACACCGAGCGCTGTCCTGTTGGCCGGAGGAGGATGTACAGAGGGCTAACAGAGCGGCTCCAGCAATTGCACCAACACTGGTTTAGTAAGAACATGCAGTTTCCAACCACTGAAAAAAGTTATTCAGATTAAAGGTTGGACTTTAATGAATGAATATGTCTCAGTGTCTCTGGGGGCAGGGGAGTATTTTAAGGCTCTGATCATAGGATTACAGGTGAACCTCGCGGTATGAAGGCCACCACAATATTCTCTGACTCTCAGCTCCATCAAACCTGATGACAGCGACATAGAGAAGCCTACGTTTCTAAGGTTACGATTACAACTTCCTCCATACTCATGAAACAGGACGACGTCTTTCTGAATCAACTCCAAAGAGCCGATTTGGAAAAAACAGCAACTTTGGAACATTTTTTTTGTAGGGTTTAATGAACTCTAGAGGTGGACAGGGCACCCAAAAATTGTACTCGAGTAAGAGTAGCATTACTTCAACATATTTATACTTAAGTAAAAGTAAAAAGAAACCGTCCAAGAAATTGCTCAAGAGTAAAAAAAAAAAAAACATTTGGTAAATAGTCTACTGAAGTACTGAATAGCTGATCAAATTATCAATCACTTAATATTTAAAGGTTATAACAATCGGTGATTAGAGAATCGAGAAATTTCACTCAAGTAAGACAAGATATACTTCAAAATAAAATGAGTCAAGTAAAAGTAAAGAGTCTAGTACAGTAAAAAAAACTCTTAAAAGTAAATTCTTTCAAAAGTTACTATCCAGCTCTGTCCATAAGTGCAGGATGTCAACACCTCTTCTAAATCCTTCTGCACCAAGGAGTCTGTTTTATTGCTTCACCCAGTGAACCACTTTGTGCAACCAACAGAAAGATAACTTATTACATAAACACTAAAAGCCCACCCACCTCCATCCGCAGCCCTGCCAGTTGCAGGCGAACGGCTTTTCCCCGGTGTGCCTCCTCAGGTGGGCCTTCAGGTGGCTGCTTTTTGTGTACATCTTGTTGCAGCCAGGAAAAGAGCACTTGTGCATTTTAATGAGATCTGCGACCTGATTCTTCTGGAACCTTTGACCTCCGATGAGAATGGCCGACGCCTGGCTGGCGGCGTTCTCCCCCAGCCCGAGGGGCTTGGCTGCAATAGGGACTGGCGCAATCCGGACGAACTTGGAGACAGTAAGGCTCGGGGATGGCATGATGTGGGGCACCAGGGCAAAAGTCTGTCCTTGGATGTTGACCAGCAGCTGTGCAATTTTGATGTCGGAGACGGGTCCGGGCTGCGAGGGCTGGGCTGCTGGAGAAACCGGGGTCAGCGTGGGCTCCTGCTTCACACGGATGGGCTGAATCTGGACGACGATGGGCGTCCCACTGGTGCTTGTGGACCTGTCTTCTAATGACGGTTTGTTGGTTGAGGTTTTCTTGGCACCTGTGGAAGATTCGTGTGTCGGGTTGACCGATGCCGTTTTGCTGACGGGCAAGGCCGCCGTGGCTGGACCGGAGGTGCCGGCTGTGGGGACAGTTTGGTCTGAATGCTTGGCCTCTGGCTCCAACTTGAGCTCAGAAGTGGACGCCCTGCAACACTCCAGACCCAAGTCTAAACCAAATGTCTCCTCCAGTCCAATGTCAAGCCCCTCCTGCTTCACCGTCACTATATCCATATTCTCCTCAAGGAACTCTTCAATCTCCTCCAGTGTTGGATGGAACGACTCTCCAACCTGTTCTGCTGTCTCCTCGTTTGACCAAGTGAGAAAATTAAAGTCTTCCTCCTCCACCGGCTCGTGTTTGGACGGCCCGTCTCCCCTCGAGTCCCACTGGAAGGTGTTTGGTGGCTCGGGTGCGGCAGAAACACTTCCTAAGGAGGTCTGGGACAGCAGGTGGTCCAGGATGCTGTCCTGGCTTTCAGTGCTGGAGCTGCTTCCACAGCTGGAGCTGAGCTCCAGCGAGTCTGGGCTGGAGCAGGAGCGAGGGCTAGATAGCGCGCTCACATCGTCGTCTGAAAACGGTGACGGGATCACCTGGTAGGAGCCGAGGTCTGACACCATGTCTAAAGGGCTGTAGGCTCGTAGAGAACAGCTGAGTGGAAGGGACGTCTCTCCGCTCGCTGGAGAGTTATCCACCATCCCTGGCCAAACTGCTTCCTCTGCCTGGATTCTGCAGTCTGTGTTTAATCAGATCCCAGAGAACCTGTCCTTGGCCGTGGAGAACGGTAGACCAAATAAACTAAAGTAACCGAGGTCACCCTCCCCACTCCGGTGAGAACCTCAAAGCCGTACAGGAAACAATCCAGAGGTGTCCAGTCTGGATACCAGATTTCTGCAAGGACGAAAAAGCAACATTTAGAAAAAAAACTAAACACAATCCACCTCTTCAACATTTCATTATATACATTTCTGAGAAACAGTTGAATATGATATATAAAACACTTTACGACATTACCAACACATAGGTAGTGATACTGCTGATTCAGGTTTATGCTTTGGGCTATGTCGTCTCGTTTTCATCAAAGTTCGGAGTTCATGATGGATAGTGTTTTGAAACCTCTCAGAGCAGAGCAGAAGAGGACAGAGGCTGATTTATAAATCTTGATCAGATCAGGGGATAAGATGGGCTTCACATGCAAGTATCAGCAGATCATGATCCCCCAAAATTAAGTAAATCGGCGCCCAGAAATCAACTGGTCGAGAAATCAGTTGGCCAATAAATGTATCCTATATTATACATATATATATAGAATGTAAACAGCCAGAGATGCAGTAAGTTTATAGCAGGTGTGTGAATGCTCTAATGATCGGACTGCTGATTGCAGCCAGTCCACATTGTTAGCAGAACCAGAGGGCCCCAAAACCAAATTTCGCTTAGGGGGAGGCTTAGGGTCCTGCGTGTGGCGGTATCATATTCCTATTAATGTCCTACAGTAGGGCTCATAAATAGGCTGCTTTCCTGGAACGTGGGGTCTTTGGCATCCCTCCCCTCGTGTTTCCTTTTCAGGGGCCCCTGCATGCTCCGAGTGACCGAAGGTAAACCCGGGCGACAGGGAGACGGGGTGGGGTGAGAGGGGGGATGAGGAAGGAAATGGGCCGCCTGGGGGCGACAGAGAGCAGCTGTGCAGGATCACCTGCTCCGCTTGTTTACAGGACGGCAGCAGCCTGGAGCCGCAGCGGATCCGCTCTGTCATGTTTGGACAACAATTTTATGTTGAACAATCTCAACTATTTTATTATTATATCACAGAAAACCCAAATATAACAGACTATTTAAAAAAATAATCTTTTTTTTTTTTTTTTTTTTTACATGAAACTATTTCATCGTTTTTTGTCAATCTAAATCTGATGTATTCAGAGAGCTGAGTGCATCATGTAGTTTACAGTTTGGCCCGGAATCAGAACCCTCCTCTCCTCTCCTACTCGCCTCCTTCACGTAAACATGTTTTCATCCACGCAGCAGCAGCAGCAGCAGCATAGGGCACCGAGAGAAAACACTCCCCTCACCGAGCTGGATCCGGTCTTACCGCGGTCAGGGTCCGGGGAGACTCCGCGGGCTCTGCGTCATCCCTCCGGGTCGGGGAAGCAGCCGTTTATCCACGCGGGGTTCACCTGTCCACGCAGCGTCCGTCCGTCCGCTCTGCTCCCACGGAGTTCTACTATGTGTCTGTCACATGACTGTAGTGGAACCCGAGAGGCTCCCACTGAAGGCTCGTCCCCGCTCCGCGGCGCCATTGGCCGCCAGAGGAGGGGGGGGGGGCGGGGCCGGGCCGTGAGCATCGGTCACTCCTGTTTCTGCTGCATGGGCTGACCTGTGATCAGCAGCGGGCCGCGCTGACTTACTGCCTGGAAAACGAGTCCAGAAGGGAGAGAGGCAGAAGTGGGTCGGGCTGCAGGATGCAGGAAGGCCATGGAAACAGAAATGAACGGGAGAGGCACAAAAATGAACTGTGAAAATAAGAAAATACATCTTTTTTTTTTTCTTTTTTTTTTTAGGACTCCTGTCCTCAAGGCGCACTCCCCTGAATGTTTTAGGCGATTTCAATTGGCAAGTGACAATCAGCTCATTCAGGCGTAAAGCAGGGAAACAGCAGGGAAGTGTGATGACAAGGAGGAATGGAGACCCAAAGACAGGTCATGACTGGATGACATCGTCTATGGCAAGAGGAAACTGGAGGTGCCGAGTTGGGAGGTGGAGGAGATGTTTGGACCGAGCAGACCTCCTGGCACCACAACCAGGAAGAACCAAAACAAGTCCATTTGATTGGAGATGGAGGGGAAGATTTCTGTGCACAAGACTTGTTTTGGTTGAAGGAACGTCCTCAGCCTTTGGGTTCCAGACTCTGCTGCTCCACCATAAATGCTTCTCTGACTCCTAGACTCCAAGCTCCTTTTGAAGCCACTTTCTGACAAAAGGTGCAGGAGCGGCAACTGGATTTTCCAGTTTTCCGAAACATCCATGACAGTGGATCAGCCCCAGTTGGGGTCGATGAGACGCCCCCCAATTTGTAGGGGGAGGGGAGTTGTATGGTGTATCAATGAGTGTCACTCATAGCAGACCATCCAGTGCCATCACATTTGGTATCAATTGGCACCAAATCAATACAAGAAATATAAAATAAGGTGATTTAAGTGTAGAGCAATGGGTTTATGGGGTCGTGTGCTGGCTCGCTAATCATCTTAAGAAATACAGAACATTGCACTTACTCAGCAGAAAACAAGTTCTCTCATTTAACCATCAACCATCACTAAGAATTCAGAAAATGTCCAGGTTCAACCGGCACAATAAATCCATAAAATATCTAGGAGTTAAAATTCCTGCAGAGTTATCCAACCTTTTTGAATGCAATTACATCCCACTGACAGTAGACATTAGGGCGGATCTACAGTGCTGGTCGTTGCTACCCACGAATCTACATAATCGAAGAGATGGAATAAAGATTAACCTTTTGCCGAGGCTTCTTCATCTTTTTCAGGCTCTGCCTATAAAGGCACCCTACAAACAATTCCACGACTGGGATAGAATAATAACAGTGATGGTTGGTTGGTGTTACCCAACAAGCTAAATGGAAAGAGATCGACCTGTACTGGTGATATACGTCTTCTTCCTGCAAGAATGGATGAGAGATTTACACAGTGGTCACGAAAAGGTACAAGAAGTTACTGGAAGATTACAAGTGATAGTGAATTAAAAAGTTTTCAACAACTTCAAGATAACCTGGGAAAATTTCACTTTTTTTTTTTTAGATACCTTTAGCTAAGACCCCAAGTATAACATTTCTGGAGGAGGATGAGGCGGGTCTACTTAAAATCCTAATAGATTCGAGCAACGGAAGGACTCCCAAAAAACAATATCTACACTATACTCAGGTCTACAGACGGGGAGAAAATGTAATGCAACATGTATATTAAGGTTAAATGGGAAAAAGAAGCCAAAATAACAATAACAGATTATGTTTGGTTAAATGTATGCAGTTCTGTGATACACAGCTCAGGTTCTGGCCTGTGGAAGGAGTTTTTCCTGGAAATGCATGGTGCGTTATTTTGTTACACCTACCGTTAAAAGTAAACATTGTAACGACGGTGAAAAGGCAAAATGTTGGAGGAACTGAGGGAATGTGTCTGCAGGGCATTTTCATGTCTTCTGGGAATGTATTAAGATCGCACCCTGTTGGCCGGAAGTGATAAAAGAAACCGATGCTAAAATGGATTTAAATTTACGCCGTGAAATTTAAATCCATTGGGTAAATTGGGTAATTTACCCCAAGGGACCGAAGAAGTCGGGTAGATATCTCCTATTAATATTATTAGCAGGTGCAAAGAAAGCTGTAACTCGCAGGTGGCTTGACGTGGAACCACCATCATGTTTGGACTGAATTGTAATTGAGGAAATTCATGCAATGGAGAGGCCAACTTTTTCATTAAGACTTGCCATTTATAAATACAATAAATACTGGAATTACCTCTTTTTTGTTGATTATTACTCAACTGCTCTTGTCAAACTAGATGCTCTGTAACTTTTGGCAGAGGTGGGGGTCTAACTGTTCAATGCATGTATGTGTATTTCTAAAACTGACAAAAATAAAGTATATAAAAAATAGAAATACAGAACATTAAATATAAAATTGCAGTTTCTCAAAGCGATAAAGACTTCTCGCCTCCAAAGTCCTCATCGTCAAACGAACAGAGGTCAGGACGCGGCTTTGATTGTGCTTTGATTCTTTAATCCATCGGGGGGTTTGGCTCAGCCACTCTGTAAACCCAATCACATTAATAAATAAAAAACTAAGTTATTCCAAGAAGGCATAAAATCGCGTTGCACTGTACATAAAACACATGGACAGGCATGTTGAACAGCCCGCTGGATGTCATGGCAAAACCAAACCCAAACACTCAAACAGAAGTAAAAGGAAGAAGAAGGCAGACAAATCCGCTGCAGGTGAAGGCGTCTGTAAGGCAGTATGTGTGTGTATGTGTGTGTGCACAAGTGCTGATCTGGCACTTCTGGAATAAACACCCAAACTGGAGGAACTTCTGACGATCGACGCGACGGCGCTGCCAGCTTCTAGTTTTGGTACAAACTAGACTTTACAAGAAAAAGACACGGAAGCCTCGTCTTTCGTCTAAAAGTGCTTCGTCTCGTGGAAACATCTCCGACCGATCAGGCGGGGCTCACGCAGCGCGGATCCAAGTAAGGCTTTCATAGTCCGAGGCGACTTGTCTATACGTCTCTGGCGGACGTAAGCGTCCGTCTGCTGTTATTCTAGGTCTTGGAGGTTGATGGTGCTTCCTGTGAACTGGGAATTATCAGAGCCGTTGTCCTCTTCGGTCATCACCGAGGGTTCCTGCATGGGGGGAAAACAACCGGGGTTAACCAGAAGAAGAAGAATCTCAAAACATTCTCTGTCCGTACCGAAAACTTGACCTCAGACGTTTTACTAACCTCAACCTTTGATTCAATTTATTACTCAGCAAGAAACCCAAACATGTTGGGAAATAAGTAGTTTAGTATGCTAACATGCTAGCTTATAGCATGGACAACAATTGTCTATGCTATATGGACAATTGTCCATAATAGACAATTGTCTATGGCAATATGGACAATTGTCCATATAGCATGGACAATTGCTATATGGACAATTGTTAACATGTTAACAATTGTCTATTGTTAACAATTGTCTATTGTTAACATATTAACAATATAACTATATTAACTATATGTTAACATGTTAACATAACATGTTAGCTATGTTATGTTAACATAGCTAACACAACATGCTAGCTATTAGCATGCTGTTAGCATGCTAACAGCTAGCTTAGCATGCTAACATGCGAAGCTGTGGCTCCAATTGTTGTAATGCCAGGACAGATTTTGCACTCATTACCGAGAAGGGTAGAAATAATTTGACTTTATTAATATGACATTAAAATTTTGACTTATTTTTTTCAGAAAGTGAAGTTGTTTTAGCAATATTTTATCATCTTCAGAGAGATATATGCTTCACTTCCATCTCCTCCCCACCTGGTACATTTTTAATTGTTTTTAATCACTGTATTTTACATTTCAGAACCACTAGGTGTCACGCTCTCACGTCCACAATTGTGACTGAACTCACCTGTAAAATGTTGACAGGTAAGTCGACGGTGAGCTGGGAGTCGGAGGTGGATGGCTGGGCGCTCAGCTGGAAGGCCAGGTCACTGTCGCTGGCTGGATCGTCCTTCAACAACACACACGTTTCAGCATACAGCTTCCAACAACAGCTACTACGCTCTTCAAAGCGTAGTAGCTGACGGTAAGATGAAAAGGAAAGAGAGTTGAGTGATCATCTCAGACCTTGGCAGCAGTGTTTTGACATCTTTTAATTTTTCCTTCATGGGATGAATTATTGACTGTGTTCCAGACTTTAAATAAATGATGTCTGAAACGGCATGAATGGCCGCGGGATGAATCAGAGGGTATGGGGACTTAAAGCTTTAAACTTCCATTAAATAGTTTTGATGGGCTGGTAGAAAAGAAAAAAAAATGTGTTTTCCCATTTAATGACCAACATCTGCATGTGTATGAGGAAGAGTGTGGCAGGTCAACATTCCTGGACTCACCAGCTTCAAGCTTTCAGTGGTCGGCTCAGAACCGCGTCTTAAAGCTGGGTTATGTAAATTTTAGAATAAAAATGTTTTTTATACAGTTAAAATTGTCACTATGTTGTTACAGTGTAATATGAGACAGATAATCTGTGAAAAAAAACAACTCCTCTGCATTCTCCCAGTACTAACTAGACAAATAGATCACTCAGTCAGAAAGAACCAATAAGAGCCAGAAGGAGGGACTTAGTGCTGTGTATCAAGCTTATGTACCCGCTGCTCACAAAATCCCTCGTTTTCTCTGCCAAATATCAGCTTCAAACCACAGTAGAGCCTGAGCTAACTGGTTATGCTAACTAGCTCTGGATAACTAGCTCAGGGTATGCTAACATACCGGCTAAAGCTGTTTGGCCAGTGACGGCACATAAACAGTTAGCCTGGAACTGTAAGTTGTCTCTGCTATTAGAACATTAAGCAGTGTGTAGACAAGGTTGATTGACAGCACTTTAGAACCTCCTCTTGGTTCTGATTGGTTGTTTTTGGTCAGGGGCGGTGCATTTCTTCAGATGGCAACAGCAGCTGATGGAGCCCCGTCTACTCATATATTTCTGTCATAATGTCCCAACATTATGTAAAAAAACATATTTTAAAATAAGTTACATATTGAAGTTTTTAAAAGTTGTAGTACATACAAAGTTTAATCTAATATAAAGTGTCTACAACTCCCAGGTGCTGGTTCCAACCAGCAGGGGGCAGAGCTGTTCTATTAGTTTGAGCACCAATAGACCCAGTTACAGCCCAATAGGGAGAGGAGACAGAGGTGGGTAGTGTAAGCTGGCAGCTCTGAGGCACGGTGTGTTCACTGACTGGAAAAAAGATTGAATTTTTCACTTTCTGAATGCCAAGCAGGAAACTGTCCCACTGTGCTCCCCAGCTCACGTCTTGGTTCGTGTCTGGTTGAAAGCACAGAAGGAAAAAAAGCAGCTCGGTTTGCATGGCGACCTGAGGGAGCGTGCAAGCAAACGCACCGTGGCCTGAATCTCACCTGCAGCAGCTGAATCTGGACGTACTGAGTCCCTGTGACCGGGTCCCGCAGGGTCAGACCCCCACCGGCTGCTACAGCGCCGTCACTGTAACGAGCGCCAGACGAAGTGAGGGGTAAGGTTGCCACAGCAACCTTCGACACTTTAGTTTTCCTCTGGCATGAGCCAGTAGTTCCTGGAATGTGGAAGAAGAGTGACAGGTTAAGGTGCTGTAACTCTCCGGTCGGCAGAGGGGAGGTGGAGGTCCTCACCAGCTGAAGAACCCCTCTGCTTCTTCTTCTTCTTGGCAAGCTGGATGGCTCTGTAGTCGGTCCGGGCAGAACCTCCACTGTCCTGTGTGGGGGGAGCAGGACAGAACAATCACTGACTGTTCCCAGCCAGAACCTCTGAATCATGAGGAGGAGAGGTGAGGAACCAGGATGAGGGGTCTCCTCTCACCAGGAAGCTGCTGGGTGACACGGCCAGGTCCAACTCCTTCTGGGGGCTAAAGCCGCCGCCGGAACCAGGGAAAACAAACTGAGAAGTGACGATTTTCCCTCCTTCCTGAGGGCCCAGAACCTCCACGCAGCCCAGCAGGTGCCCCGCGCCTCCTGGTGCTCCGTCCTCGGCCACCTTGGAGGGTGAGGCCAGGAGCTCGGAGACGGGGGCCACCGCCAAGCCGGCGGCGGACTCCACCCCGAGCCCACCGGAGGAGCTGAGGGGGTGCTGCAGGGCCGGGTCCACGGCGGCGCCCTGCATGCTCAGGGCGGCGAGGGTACCCAGCGCCTCTGGGGTGACCGACTGAACATCGTCCAGATTGAGCGTGCCTTGGGGAGGGAGGATGTCCCCCACGGTCCCCTCCAGTCCGTGCTGGTGGGCCAAGTCAGCACCCGTCGCCATGACAAGTGGTTCTAAAGGCTTGGCCAATGTTGTACCGGCGCTGGAAACAAGTGTAGCGCCCACTGACGACGGGTCAATGGTAAGGATCCCCGAGCTGACCAGGGACAGGTCCATGGTGAAAGAGCCGTTGGAGGCGCCTCCGGCCACAGGGATCCCCACCTCGATGCCGGCAGGGTGTGCAGTGCTGCCAGGGACAGAGGAGAATAAGGAGCTGAGGTCAAGGCTGGACAGATGCTCCGCCCCGCCAACGCCAGAACCAGCTACTGAGGTTGGGGTGGAGCTGATGAGTTCGCTGCTGGGAGTCAGAGAGGGTGTGGTCTCCATCTGGCCCAGAACATCTGCAGGACAGAGAGAAAAAAACTAAACTAACAATCTGAATGCTGTGAAATTACGGGCGCAGCCACCGCAGTGTTCTGGCCAATTACAGATCTTTAAAAAGCCTGACGTGCAGATTCCAATTTTGGCTGATACCAATTTGTTATTTGTCTGAAATGTCGCTAAATACAGCAAGAAAGTTCCTGACTGTGACTATTGTTAACTGGAGACCTGCAGGGGTTTTCCTGGGTTCGGACCTGCTGGGTACCCACCGGGGCCGAGGTGGTGGTGTTTGAGCATGTGGCTCTTCAGGTTGCTGCGGGAGGAGAAGTGCTTGGAGCAGTTGGCCACCGGACAGCGGGTCCTCAAAGTGCTGGCGTCTTGTTTATGCTTCTTAGAGTGGATGTACAAGCTGCTGCGAGCGGAGAACTTGGCGTAGCAGCCTGAGGACAGGAAGCGGATGTTAAGGTTGTTGTGACCAGAGGTGGGCAGAGTGCACAGAAATTGTACTCAAATAAGAATAGCACTACAACATATCTTTACTCAAGTGGAAATTTTAGTACTTTAAGGAGGAAAATGACAATAATTCACACAAACGACAAAATCAGGCTAAAGAAAATTTTTCCAGGTCAGTTTCTTTCAATTAAAAAAAAAAACTAACTTATGAAACTTTATTAAAAAACCGCAGCTGTGTGTGTGGTGAATTTTGGATTAAAACAACGGATGAAGAGCTAGCCGACCTTCTGCGTGGCACTGAAAGGGTTTGGTGCCCAGGTGTGTGATGCTGTGGCCCTTCAGGTGCTCGGCTCTGGTGAACGACTTCCCACAGCCCTCCTCCGGACAGACAAAGCGCCGGTCATCGTCATGTTTCCTGATAAAAGCCATACAGAGAGTTACTACCATTTCATACAACAGGGAGATGGAACCGCTCTGCTCCCGTCAGAGGAGCGCGAGTTCTCACCGTTTGTGACGGAGAAGCTTGGACATGCTGGTGAAGGACCAGCCGCAGCCCTCAGAGTCGCACACAAAGGGCCGCTCACCTGAGGAGACAGGTAACCATGACGACATGTTAAAAGCCTCCTTGGTTTGAATCAGTTTTTCTGGATACGTCACAAATAAACCCATGGAGATTTGTTTCGGAAGGTGAAAGTTCTTGCGTCCTTTTGCCTTCGGCGTCGTGACTTTATGCTTATTTTGCAGAAGTGAACGTTTATACATCCCGATTCTTAAAATTACCTACTAACATCCTTGGCTTTTCTGATCATTTTCATTTTGATCGGAAACTTTGAAAGCACAGTGGGGACAGATCAGAGCACAAAGTGCTCCATGTCACCAGAGTTTGGACTTTAACACGGCGAGGAAGGATTCTAACGTTGGACGGAATCCGCTTCGATGATTCAACAAGTGAAACATTCTCACCCAGCAGGCCCAAACTCGACCGGGATGTTAGCGCACAAGCTGGACACACGGGACACACACACCTAGCCCACCAGCTTCAGCTTACCTGTGTGACTCCTCATGTGAATCTTCAGGCGGCAGGCCTTGTCGTAGGTCTTGTCGCAGCCTGGGAAGGTGCAGCTGAACTGGCCTGTTTCTCTGAAGTGAGTGCGGTTGTGTGAGAAGAGGGCACTGAAGGTGATGAAGGTTTTCTCGCAGCCTGCAAGGGAGAGGAGAGCAGCTGGGGCTTTAACAGCCAGCAGTGAACCGATCGCAGTTTTCTGGACAATTGACGATTACAGATTTTTTTTTTTTTTTTTCAAAAGTCTGAGCTGCTGATTAAATTTTTTTTTTGTCTTAAATGTGGCTAAATGTAACAAGAAACCCACTGTTTCTGAGTTGGGGTCGGCTGTTATCAAACTTGCAAACATGACCAAGCGGGCCGGTCTGCCAGACAAACCTCTCTAACTTTCAAATCAGAAGAGGCTGATTTTTAGACCTTTGCGGAGGTCGATAAGATCGGAGGAAATGATCGGCTTCACGTGTAAGTACCGGCCGATCACTCATCTCCCAAAACTAAGGAATTTGGTACCGATAAAGATTCGAGATTAGACCCACAAGCTCCAATATATGGCACCACTTCTGAATAGGCCAATCAGAACCAATTTTATCTGTATTTGGGAGCAACTTCCTGTTGGATAACTGGCTTTATCCATCCGACCCAGGATGTCCCAAACAGATCCGGGAGTTGCTGAACACTGGAGCGTCCTCAGTGAAGCCAACCTGTCCAGAAAGGATCGACTGAAACTTGACGGTTTTCAAACCAGCTTTCCAAGGTAAAGTTAAATCGTAACAAGAGGGAAATATTAAACTATCTGGCCACACCGCTCAGTGGATAACCATGTTTTCGCCTCGGTGATGGGGGTCCAGGTGCAATTACCTAAGGAACCTTTTATCCAAGTATAAGTGGGAGGGTATGTATGTATTTGAACTGCCGTGTATTCAGAGAAAATTCTCAACGCATCCAAACTTGTGGACTACCTGAACTTGGTTTTCCCAGAGTTCAGCGAAAGTGTTTGTGCCTCGCTGGACAAAGAACCAAGAGGTCTCACGGTAAGTGTCCTCCGTGAGCAAAACCAGTGTGGGAACTATCGGACAAGTACCTGGGAATTCACACTTGTGGGGCCTCTGTGGTGCAAAGTGGACCCTCTGGTGATTGGCGAGGCGGGCGGCACTGCGGAACTTCTCGCTGCACACCTCGCAGGCGAAGGCGTGGTCCTGCTCGTGCACTTTGACATGAGCCTTCAGGTTGTAGACCGTGGTGAACCTCCGGCCGCAGCCTTCGAACTCGCAGGTGTGCGGCCGCTGCTTGTCGTGGGACTGGAGGTGGCGCTTCAGCTTGTAGGAGGTGGCGAAGGCCCAGCCGCAGCCCTCCACTTTGCACTGGTAGGGCCGCGGCTCTTCCGCGTGGTACAGCAGGTGGACCTTCAGCTTCTGGCGAGAGTCAAACGCAGAGGAGCAACCGGGTTCCGGGCAGGCGAAGGTCGCCGCCGTGTCCTTTTTCGATCTTATCAGCGATAAGGAGTTCAAGTCTTCACTGCTACACCCCCCTATGGGGGCTTTTGGCGATGGTGTAATCAGGTCTGCCTCCGTTACAGCACACAGCATCCCGGCTTCCTGCTTTGCAACAGAACAGGAGTCCAGTGAGGTGCCCAGTTCTGACAAGGAGCAGTCATCCACCAGGGCCAGCTCCGAGTCACTGACAGACACACCCGGCCTGGGCTCTTCCTGCTGACTGGCTACTGCCAGGGTGCTGATCTTCCCAATCGATTTGGTGCCACTGTCATAATTGAGGAGAACTATATCCTCGTGGTCTTTCATGCCTAGATGTTCCTTTAAGCTCACCATGTCATCCTCTTTGTGGACATAGCCCTCTGGTGGGGCCGCTAGAGTCAGGACCCCATTCTCAATAGTGACAATGATGCTTTGGTTGTTGATCGTAATGGTCCCGGAAAAGGTCTCCGCGGCAGGAGGACTGCTGGAGGAAGTGACCGGGTGTGAACCGTCCTGCAGTCCCGCCATCTCGGAGCCGTAGGCTGGTTTCTCCATCGCCTCCGCCGCGTCGTGGTCCGGTCGGCCCCGGAGCAGCCTGTCGTCACCGCTTTCCGTACAGATCTGCCCACAGAGCTTATCGCCATATTTGTTCGTCAAAACTACATCTTCGACCGTATGATGGTCGCCAGCTGTCTTGCCACTCAGCACAGCGGGATTATCGGTTAATAAACTGAAAACGTGCTCTGTCCTCTTCGGTGTTTGCGTGTCAGGACAGCTCAGGATGTCGGCGCTCTCACAGAAGGCGACACCGCGGCTGCGGGCCGCCATGGAGCCGCAGCCCTCCGCTTCCTTACCCTTCACTTTACCCCCGCCGTCGCACGAGCCGTCCGCTCCATCCTCTCTGGCGGTGTTGAACACAACATATAATTCCTGTGTTTGTCTGTCAGTTTTTCTCCCCAGGTTCCGGCTTCCCGCCGAAGCAGTAAGAACAGCTCCGAGGCTATCAGCGGCAGGCTGCTTCAAAGCGCAGTCCTCACGCTGCTGCCGTAAAACCGGAGAGGACAACGCGAGCTGCCTGTGCGGCATCGCTTCCGCCTCCCCCTCGAACAGAGGCAGCGCCATTTGCATTACCTCCCCGCTCTCCTCATATCGCCACTCCGTCCTGCTGAAGTCGTGCGAGCCGAGAAGGGAGTTGAACACGTTTTCCTTTTCCGCGTTTATCATGTTATGAAGTCCCAGAATCGCTCTATCTTCGGGCGCCACGCTGCTGGACGCTGAGACTTGTTTGGTGACGGGGGAACGAGCGAGCGAGCTGCCATTTTCCCCCAGCAGGCGAAACTGCGCTGTCTTTGGCCTTGCGTTGTTGTTGTTGTCACTCTGAAGCTCGGGCAGGTCCGGCGGTCCGTCCGCTTCATTTTCGATTGAAATCAATTGCGGGAACGAGGCTACAGTTGATCTAAGTGCAGACGAAGCGGTTCTGTGTAGGGCGCCATGTTGAGAGTGGATGTTTTGGTCATCAGAAAGCCCCTGGATTTCCATCTTGGTATCCCTGTAGCAGCGGCACCGAAAAGGCCCGCCCTAAAACCCGGAGATGATCCATCCAGCCACAACACGGTTTCTATCAGGCCGAGTGCCGCGTTCAGGGCGCGTACGGAAATCCCGGGAATTATAGAAACACTTCGATTAATATTCTTTCACCACACACTCATTATTCTGCAATTAATTGTTTTCTGCTTAAAATATCAAAAACAGTTTTTTTTTTTCAATAATCCCAAAGGTAGATTTTTATATTAAGCTAAAGAAACGGGTTACTATAATAATTTGATTTGGTTTGGTGCATGTGACAAACATTTTCAGGTGTTTACACAGGCAAAATCTTTTTTCATCCGGGGGTTAAGTGTATAAAAGACTATTCTGACAAAAAGAAAGATTAATATAAAAGGGGCTAAGCTTTTAACTTCTATTAAAACGTTTAGTAAATTAGACATTCCGCCAACATGTTAAATTGAGGAGAGTAGTTTCACACTTTCTCCTCGAGGTGGCAGTGTTGCACTAAGAAATGCGCAGGTCTCTACGCAAACACTGAAAATAGAATCTCAATCAAATGTCTCGTAACGTACTTACATTAAAAATAAGCCTATGAAATACTAATTAGCTAATACTCGGGGTCAGATAAATTTTTTTATGAAGTGTGTTTAAGCAGACGTAAAAATTTTTTTTTTTTAAAAAGCAACAGAAAAAAAAAAAAGTCTGGATCAGGAGAAAACCGGAAGAAGTACTGTTCACCCAATAATCTGCACGTTATGTATACATGTTTGCATTTGATATTTTACTGAATGAGTAAAATATTGTACAGAATTCATTGGACTGGAGAGAAGCGCTTAAGCAACATTTCTTGGTGTGTTTAATTCAAAACGTTTCCAGAGTGCAACAAGTAGAGCATGCTTCGTACAAGGTACCCAACAAATTAAATGAACGGTGCAGTACTGATAATTACATTAACGCATGCACGTTTTAAGCACATGCTGCTCAGATCTACTCTAGAGTTTGTTTTCTATTGATTTACATGTTTTGGGTCATCATGCTGGCAGTTTGTTAAGTAATACTGTACAAAACAGCAAAACAAATCATAAAGAACACCCCTGCACAGTGCACAAGTCAAAACATTGGAATGTTGTTGGAAGTCATTTACAGATTGAAAAAAAAAAAGAAACAATCACTGAGCCACATGAACATGCAAAATGACAAAGCTCTTGAATTGGCATATAAAAATAGATTTCCTCCCTTGTACATGATTGTAGGATTATGACAGAAATAAGGCCACATATCTATTTTTCTTCTAATGTCACATATATCACAGGTGCTAAAATAATCAGCACCACTTTAATACTTTAATAAATCGATCCCAGTATTTTTGGTCTAGTTTGTAGGGCAAACATCTGAGCACACTTGAAATAGTATAATTTGCGATTAACTGTCCATCCATTCATCCATTTTCTATACATCCTTGTCCCTTAATGGGGTCAGGAGGTGATGGTGTCTATCTCCAGCTAGCATTCCGGGCGAGAGGCGGGGTCACCCTGGACAGGTCACCAGTCTGTCGCAGGGCAACACAGAGACACACAAGACAAACAACCATGCACTCACACACTCACACCTAGGGAGAATTTTGAGAGGCCAATTAACCTGACAGTCATGTTTTTGGACTGTGGGAGGAAGCCGGAGTACCCAGAGAGAACCCACGCATGCACAGGGAGAACATGCAAACTCCATGCAGAAAGACCGGGAATCGAACCCAGAACCTTCTTGCTGCAAGGCAACAGCTCTACCAACTGCACCACTGAGCAGCCAACTAATTGTTCAGTTGTTCCTATTTCAAGTGCTACTAAGATACTTGGAATAGAAACTAGACCCAAAATACTTGGTGAGATTTTGTATTGGACACCACAGCGTGAGCTAAATGTCAAACATGGAAAGCAAAGAGCGCAAAATGTTCTTATTTATTGCGCGGAACGCCACAGAAGGAAGCACAACCTTTTCACAGTAAGAGGAAACCTGTCAGGACCCAGAGAGCTCAGTGCGCAGATATACTCAGACACGCAGCTTTTAACGTGCTATTATCACATTATAGCCACACTTGGGGGGAAAAGCATTTTCCTGCTTGGTCAGGAGCCCTGGAGCTAATCCACGTTGATCCTTTTGGGACATTTTCAGTTTCTTTTAAGACAAAAAGAGAAGTGGTCTTATGAAACATGCTCCTGTTTTTACCTCAAAATTTAATAGACAGTTTACTTGTGTTGGACTTTTGAAATTGTTGACGTGTTTGTAAAAAAAAATTATAATCAAAACAGCACGTTTTGCAAATGAAATCTTGGATCTTAACGAGACGACGTTCAAATAAAAGCGGCAAATCCGCCGAATCCATGACAACAGACCTAAATGCAACATTTTCAATTTGAATGTGGGGGAAATGAAAGTGAAAACTAAATATCAATGGATTCAAGAAAATTGATAAAAACCAGAAATGAAAATGGACCCAGTTTGTGAATAAAATCGCAATAAATTCGAAATAATTTGTAAGAAAAATATTTTCTCTGTTCACCAGAATATCACAGGTTTTAAATGACGTTTCCTTTTATAATGAACAGTGGGTCAAATAAATAGAATCAAGCGAAGCCTTTATCTTATCTGCAGCTAATTTTGATAGAAAAACACAACGCAGAACACCAGTTTGTGGCACACCTTAGCTAATAAAGGACGTCAATTTCTTCATTTCTGCATAATTCATTTAAAAATAAACATCTTCCAATCTCACAGTAAAGTGCTTTTCATCCAAGGGTCCAATTCTGTCTGAGACACTTTGCATGAAATAAATACCTCCTGCTGAAAGTTGCAGAAATTGAAGACGAGAAACCAGAGAGAAAACTCAAGTTGAAACTTTCTCCCAGTGAGAGAGAGAGAGAGAGCTGAGCACAAACGTTTCTTTGTTCAGACCTGTTTAATATGAGTGAAATCTCAAACGATTCTGATTTCAGACTTTTGATTTCATTTCATTTCTACTGTCACCAGCTGGGCGTCAAACCGTTTACCTTGATCATTGGTTTAGAGCCGCTGACTGCGACTGCTGCGTGAGGCGGCGGGATGTCCAGGTGCTTTTGGGTCACAGGAACGCGACAGAACACCTGCAGAGGAAATGAACGAAAAGCGAAGCAAATAGTGGAAGTTTGTAAATTCACCCGATGGCTTCACTGCAAAAAAAACAAAAAACATTTCCAGGTATTTTTGCTCCAGTTTCCACTGCAAATATCTCAGTAGTACACTTGAAATAAGACACAAATAACTAAGAAGTAACTTTTCAGCAAGACATATCCAGCCAGCATACATGGGTGGGCCCCATATGGGGAAAAGGAGGAGTCCGTGTAGGGCAACTGCCAAGTAGGGCCCATCTGGTCGGTGGCCCTAGATGGGCAAACCTGTGTGGGGCCACCATGGAAACCACGGACAAACCCATGTGGGACCCATATTGTCTGCCCTCCTTTTCCCCATATGGGGCCTCCTAGGTATGCTGGCTTGGGATAGGAGCTTGTTTTAATAAAATAATTCCTTAATATTGATTATTTCACTTATAACAAGACATTTTCTCACGTTTTAAGTGCTTTTTGATCAACATCATGGTATTATATACAGTATCTTGCTAAAAAGTTACTTTTGTCTTGCTTCAAGTGTACTACGACGCTGGCAGTAGAAACCAGACCAAAATCACTTGCAAAGATTTCGTGTTTTTGCTGTTTCTGCTTTCATGCAGTCTGTCTGTCTGTCTGCACTGAGCTCTTCAGGGTCACCATAACAAAACATGGGAGGCTTTTTTTTTCTTCCCCCTTCTAAGCAGTAGCTTACTTTCCGTGAATAATTCATGGCACCCAAGAAAAGCTGTGGGGGGGGGAGAAAAAAATCCACTCTTCTTCCTTCCTTCCTTCATGGAAAATCGAAGTGCACAAAAGCGGCCCTGATCTCTCCTCTCATCCTCCGCTACACGTGAAGCGCTTTTGGTCTGAAACGTTCACAGCCGGTGCCCACCTGGACCGGACCGCGTTCGTTTTCCACACGACGGGATGTGCTGGAGATCCCGAATGTCCCCGCACCGGGCCTGGACAGAGGAGCAGCAGGGAAGAGGAGGACCCCATCGGAGAGCAGATGGGGCCCTGCATCCCTCGCTCTCTGGGGCGGTCGGGGCGTTAGAAGAGGACTCCCATCCCGTCTGTGTGGGATTAGTTTAGACTCGCTCTACTTCTGCACGGTGACCTGAAAACGCGCGGCGCTCACACCGCCACTGTTTCGTGGAAACACGCAGGAGCAAGTCTTGGTTGCTAATTAAAGTATAATTAAACATGGAATCTGTTCCTTTGAGAGGTGTGTTGATTAAAAAAATTAATAAATCTGAAGAATCCGTCGGAAGAAACGATTACACTGTGACAACAAACTCAGCTGATGCAGAAAGCAGTAAATGAAAAATAGTTTTGTTGTGCTTTGAAAATTTTGTCTTGAGTTTTCTTTTTTGTTGCCGTTTATTTGTTTCTACAATTAACACAGTCGTTATATATATTAATTCATTAAGTGGATCAGTATTTTTTTTTTATTTCACACAAAATGACTTGCTAGTTTCATTCCAACTGTGTTGAATCATCAGTCCAGCTAAAAACTAACAAAAAACAGTATATTGACTAGAATCATCAAGTTTAGTTTTGCACCGATTGCAGTTTTCTGGCCAATCAGATTACCGATATTTTCAAAAAGCCTGACCTGCCAATTCTGATTTTGGCCGATTTTATTTATTTTTGTCTGAAATGTCGCTAAAATGAGTTGGTAATAGTGGAGTGTCTATTGCTAATTGAAACGTGCAGACCTGACCTGGTGGGCGGAGCTAACAGTCAAACTGAACAGGACAGCTGTCCATTTTTAGATCTTTGCTGGATAAATACAATCGGCTTCACACGTAAGTTGACGATCTCCCAAAAGTAAGCAGTTACCAGTTCCACTGGCAGATTAAAAAAGACATTTTTCCCTCGTTATAAGTGAGATAATCTGCCAATGGAACTGGAACCTTTTCATCAATATTAAAAAGTTATTTGCTTTAAACAAGCTTCTATGTCTTCCCAAAAAGTTACTTCAGTTTTTTTTTTCTAAGATATTTGCACTAGAAACTACACAAAAATACCTGGTGAGATTTTGTTTATTAAAAGTGACACGCTTCTTTATACATATTCCAAACTGTAGGTTTTAGGTTAATTTGGAAATTATACCAGGGTGCATTTTAAACCAGCAGCCAGCTGGGACAATGCCTCTCTAAGCGATCCTCACTTCCTTGATTTTGGCTTGTGTCAAACGTTTGGAATACCCTGAGATGAAACGATCCAGACGAGGGCAAAAAGTGCTGCTGCTAAAACGAATCGAGGCGACTCAGGCTCTGCAGGAGCAGCGGCAAAGTCTAATGGACTGAACAAACTGAACAAAATGAATTATTTGCGTTGTGTGATGCACTGGCAGAACGTTTCACTGTGTAGGTGCTGAAGAAGCCCAACATAAAAAAAAATAAATAAATAAAATAAAAGTTTTGACCTCCTACTTCCGGCCTTGACCCCTCAGTTGTAGAAAACGGAAAAGAGGCGCTGTCTCTCTTTTAGGCTCAGTTTACTGATTTGGTTTATGCCAACCAACCCTGAAGTTGCACAACTTACACACTCTCACATATTCACAGAAGGGGGCACACACACGCAGACGTGTTTTCATCACTTGTGGGGGCTTCCCATTGACTTCCATTAATTTCTACACCCTGACCCTTACCTTAACCTCTACCCTAACCCTACCCATCACAGACCTAACCACTAACCCAAAAACAACAATTTTCCTCATGGGGACCAAGAAATGCCCCCACAAGGATCAAAGGGCCCCATATTCCCACATTGTAGACAGGATTAGGTTCCCATAAGGATATAAAAACCTGGTTCACACACACGCACACACACACGGCCTTTGACTCAAGCTAACTCCTGCTTTTCTCTGTCCCTCAGTCAGGGACGAGTGTTGCTTTTCTTTGCTGTTCCTGTGCTGGTGGGGTCAGACGTGGGGCCAGAGGCGGCGGGCTGCGGCGGTCGTGCTTCAATCCCCCGGCTCTTCATGTAAGACATCAGCTGATCGGGGATTTCTGCCAGGACATCTTTAGCTAGCCGGGCCATGCTCAGGACCTGGTTACCCGACCGATCGATGTAGTCCCGGAAAGGAACAAACTGGAAGAAAATAATAATGATAACCATAATGACCTATTAGCATACTTTAAATGTGTTCAAGGCATTTAACAGAAATTGGAGCAAAATGTAAAAGAAATTTTTTTCAGCAATCTCCTGTCAAAAAGAACAAAAAAGCCAAGAAGTTGCTAAGTTACGGAGCCCCTAAGGGGACATGGAGAAAAAAAAAATAATAAAAGAAATCCCGACTTATTATCTCGAGATCCTGACTTTTTTTGTTCTTTTCGCGGGATCTCGAGATAATAAGTCGGGATCTCGAGATCCCGACTTATTATCTCGAGATCTTGAGAAAGTAAGTCGGGATTTCTTACCTTTTTTTTTTCTCCATGTCCCCTTAGGGGCTCCGTACTAAGTAATAGGTTAGCAATACAGAAAAGAAACAGTCCATCACTTCCTGTTAACCAGGACTTTATTATAAGAGCAGCATGGTGGAAAGGTTTAGTAGTTTTGAAACCCCGACATTTCAAAGGTTAATTATGCTTTGATGTTGGAAAACATTTGCTAACTATTAAATTCTCTATCAGAATAATCTGTTTTTGCTTTTTTTTTGTGTGTGTGTCCCATTTCAGACCGATAAACTCAGAGTTTCCTCTGTGTGGGACACATTTCTGAGTTTGAGGACGACAGGTTGGTTTTCTTCCCGCTACTTCACAAACATGTCTATAATGGGGGGAGGGAAAATGCCCTCTACCATTTGCTATCAGTCTTTTTGGATACAATTCTGCAATTAAATTTATAGCCAAGATCACAAAAATGAAGTCTTTCAAAAAATGAAATGAAATATGAACCCAAGATGGAGCCGTGCCATTCTCTACCAGGGACAAGAAGAAACAGCATCTGAGTTGCAAAATAATATTTTTAAATTGGATAGTGGAAGTCACGATGTTGCAATTGCAAAAATTGAACTAAAGAAATTATTATTTTTACTTTTTTGTTTTACAAACAGATGCTAAATACTATGTGGTTGAAAAGCAAAGTGTGCGAGTTGAGCACCTGGACGATGTCTCTCTCGGCGAATCGTCCCCTGGAGGACACTCTGACCTCGTCCCCGTCCAGCTCCTCCATCGCTGCAAACAACAAACACAACATAAAGCAGGACGCTCTTATTGCTGTCACTATTTCTTGAGCGCATCTGACCCATCAAACAGTTTTCGCTTTTACTCATAAAAGCGTCCTAGTAAAAGTCCACTTTTACACCATTACTAATACCAAACTCAGTGTTATACAACCTCGTTAGGCACAGAGCTTTTGTTATCCTGATGCTATTGTCGTCGTCAAGCAAATTCGTGAATTTCCCCGTTGTAGTTAAGCTGTAACAAAACGTCCAGAATGAAACCACAAGTGGAAACCGGGCTGCTAATCAGCCATGAAAACAGCCCCGGGGATCAATAAAGACTCCATATCAATGACAAGGCAGCCATTCCGCACGTAGGAGAATATCCTGCAGAACAGCTTTATTAGAGCTAATATGGGTCACAGGAAGGGAAGATCTCATAAGATCGGAGGAGGATTAGCATAATCAGGTTGTGTAGCATTGCCCGTCCACGCAGAAACAGGAAGGTAAGGACGGGGGAAAGAGGATGCGATAGGACGACGGGCGAGGCTCAGGACACGTCCAGGACAGAGAGAAAGAAGAGCGCGCAGAAAACCAAGAGGACCTGAGCCGAGAGGTTTAAAGGGTTCAGGCAGGCGGCTTGAGCCCCGCCCACCGAGACGAGACACAAAACCTCCTGTTGCCCTGACAAATCGAATGTCAGCATGTGGTGCTCGCTCAAGCTTTTCAATCCACTCTGCAGAGCTTCTGGCACCAACTCGTTCACTGGAAATACATTTTAAATGAAGTTTAATGGAACAATGAGTGAAATGCTCCGGAGGACGTTATGGCTTCATGGACAAACGTTGTCGGAAAGAGCAGGAGCTTCTTAAAGAGACAGAGGCCCAATTTCAAGGTGTTAATTTGCAGATGCTGTTCAACTGTACAAGTCAGAAGACGAGTTTGGCGGTCAGATGCAGGAAGGGGATGTAAGGGTTAAGTACCGTAGATTTGAAAGGCAGATTCCCGCTCGGTGCTCTTGGTTGAGCCGCTCACGTCTGAACCTGAGCTGTTCAACCAAGTAGACAGAACCGCAGCTCAGAGAGTCTGCACTCACCAGAGGCTCGTGTGATTCATCTTCTTTTCCACGCCGTGCGTCGGCTTTTGAAGCTCTTCACGCGCCAACAGACGCCAACTTAGACACACACACGAGAGGCAGCGACGCAATCCGCAAAACCGTCGGGCCGAGCCAAAAACAGCGAAGAGGAATATGTGCAACAGCAGTGACCAAACACAGCAGAGAGGGTAATTTATGCTCCTTTTTTTTTTTTTAGAAAGTGAGCAGATTTTTTCAGCTTTTAGAAAAATAGCGAAACTGATGACTGAGACAAAGAACTGTGCGAAAGTCTTAAGGAATCCTTCGTTTGCATTTTAAAGCCTCTTCGGTAAATGAAGGACGGATTGTGCGCCGGGAGTTGTGGTTGCCAGAGTTTTGCAGTATGAATACAGTAAAATCCATACTTTTACAGCATTTTACCATAAATGAGACTTTTTTTTTTACAGTAAATGATTTTCCCTGCATGGTCAGCCTAACTTTTCCAAGTTTCCTGGTGGCACATGATACTGGAAGGAAACTGGAGCAGAAAACCAACCTGCATATAAATGCAGCTCAAACTGGAGAGTTTTTGTTCTTCAATAGCAACCAGCTGCAAATCACAACTACAATCCCAGGAAGCATCTCTTAATGTTCTGGAGTAAAACGTGGAGATATGTTAGTTTTTTTGCTTTTTTTAATAAAATCTCTTTATACCGAAGTCTCTGTGAAAACTGTCTGGATGACTGACAGCAGCTGAGACATGCCGGACGGAGGATTTACAGTAAAACGGCGACGTTATCTGATGATGCCGTCGGCCGCTCACGCAGACGTACGCGTGCTTACCGTCGAACTCAGCAGGGCCCACTCCCACTATGATGAGCGACATGGGCAACGACGCTGCCTGTGGGAGGAGCAGAGAGAAAACGTTCATGCCAAAAAAATAAAAAGAAAGTCACTAAAGTTTTTGGCCAAAAATTTGCCAAGAACTAAATTATTGGCAAATTTAGTTAAACTAAATTTCAAAAGTGAAATTTAGTTCAAAGTACATTGTTAACTCCAAAGTTTTTTGGTTGTGTAGGTGTATTAACAGGCTGCCCAGTGGCGCAGTTGGTAGAGCTGTTGCCTTGCAGCAAGAAGGTTCTGGGTTCTATTCCCGGCCCCGGTCTTTCTGCATTGGAGTTTGCATGTTCTCCCTGTGCATGCGTGGGTTCTCTCCGGGTACTCCAGCTTCCTCCCACAGTCCAAAAACATGTTTTACTGTCAGGTTAATTGGTCTCTATAAATTGTCCCTGTGCATTGTCCTGTGTCTCTGTTTTGCCCTGCAACAGGGTGGCAACCTGTCCAGGGTGACCCCGCTTCTCGCCCGGAACGTTAGCTGGAGATAGGAACCAGCAACTCCTGACCCCAGTAAGGGACAAGGGTGTAGGAAAATGGATGGATGGATAAGTGTATCAACATACTATGTAGATATATATATATATATGTTTAGGCCTGTCACAATAAGCAACTAGTCAGCTAATAGCATGACAAATTAGGCCAGTCTGGTTTACAGAGAGACTTCATAATCCATTTTACTTTTGGTTTTGCTTGTAAGAGTTTTTAAATTATTATCTTTGATGCATTTTATTTTCAATGCTTAAAATATTTTCAATTTCTAGTTTTTTTTTCTTTTTTCCCCCCATAAATTAAACTTCAATGGCCTCCCAGAGGCTGAACTTACAATATTACGCCATGATATTGTTACCTTACTGGTCTCAAACAACAGTATTATTGTTTATCACAATAAACTCATGGTATAGTTTATCATCCAGCAAAATCTGTTATCATGACACAGATGAATGTAGAATTACACAGAAAAAAACAAAACAAGCATAAACTGAAGGAGTCGGGGCAGCTCCTCCAGAGAAACTTCAGAATTACGTGGTTATTTCATTTTAAAAATCAAAACATTTTTCCCACAGATTTTTTTTTAAAAACATTCCTCGTGGACCTCATCCCTGTTAAAACTAGTAGAAGTAAACGCAATGTTAATCCAGCAGAATCTCCTCACAGGTCAGGCTCAGAAAGGCTTAGTCAAAGTCCCTCCTACGGAGCTCATTTTCCGAGCTAGAATGACGACGATACGACCCAGAAACTTTAGTCACTTTTAAAACAAGATGTGAACATGCAATCCACACGGGGTCAGATTTATGCCTCTATACTCAAAGACATTAAACCAAAATTTATATTTGGTTCAACCAAAATATTGGTCTGTCATGTCTGCAAAAACAGGTTTCATTAAAAGGCTTCAGTCTATATTTAGTGATATGTCATCATCAGATAAGTTTTAAAAGAGAACATTTCAAACCAAAAAGTCAACTAATCAATGAGTTTTGCTTGAAATCTTAACATTGTTCTATTTGCACCCAGACCTTAAGAAGAGTTTAAAGAACTGAGTTGTGCATACTCACGTTGACAACCGCCTCTTTAGTCTGAGCCATGTCTGAGATGACTCCGTCTGTGATCATCAGCAACACAAAGTACTGCGAGCCATCCGTCACTTCTGCGGCGCACCTTATGCCAAGAAACACAGGAAAAACATGATTCAAGCACACACAGCTGTCCAGATGTCAATATTCACCTATTTCACCCGGCTAAACCGAACCAGAGGTTCTAAACCCAGAGGTGTCTTAAAGCTCAGTTAGAGAGTTTGTTGGAATTTGAAAATAGTGGGAAGCATTAGTGTGAATATGGCAAGAAAGTTGCTCAGCTGGTAGCAGTGACAATTGCTAGCTGCAAATGTGCAGACATGACCTGGTGGTTCATTTTTGGGCCTTTTGCTGAGGTAGATAAGATCGGAGGATAAGATAGGCTTCATGTGTACCTATCGGCCGATCACATCGCTCAAAATCAGAGGCGGCATCAGTTCAGTTGGTATCTGACAACAGGGTTGACTAAATGGTGACACATAAAGGCTTCCAGGATCGTGAGGAAAAGTGTCATGGATCCTTCCGATGCTGGATAAAGGTAAAATCCTGCTGTCCATCACCACCACCACATGTTCCTGCGTCATAAAAGCCATATTACTGCCAAATGTAACGTGTTTGTGTTAAATGATTCTGCTGCACACATCTGTCTACTTTACATGCTGTTAATTAGAATGTTTTTAGATCATCCTACGCACATGTTGCCCTTTGTTTCAATCTACTTTTGACATTTTTGCTACATTTCCGTTTCATTATTGCTTTTAACCGTCATATTGACGGGTTGTTGTGTTTGGGTTTTTTTTGCCTCTGCTGTTACGATAAGCACTTTAACCCGTATAGTCGGCGTATGTTTAGCGTTTATGCACGTCTCACCGGGCCACCTGGTTAATGACCGGAGCGAAGTTGGTCGGGCCGTACAGCTGGACGGTTCGCAGGGTGTGGAAGTAAGCCTCCAGCACGCCTTCAATCCCCACACAGTTTGGGTTTTCTGTGTTAGAATTCTGCAAAAGGGAAAAAAATTTTTTATATGTTTACGCCTGAGAAAACCAGGCGTTCCTATCGCTCTCTGCTTTGTCATGCCATACATTTATTTTATTTTATTTTTTTTACCTAAATAGAAATGTTAATGCATTTTGTTTTCTCTGCTTGTGACTGTTATTGCGTTGGGTGCCAGTGTGAGTGGAGTTTGCTCTCTGTTAGCGCGACGCTTCATACTGAGTAAAATATGAAAGGCTGTTAGTAGGGCTGAAACGATTAATCGTGATTAAGTGAGTATTGAAATAGTCGTCAACTAATTTAGCTATTTGGAGTACACAAGCAAACAAAAAAAACCAAAAAAAAAGGAATTTTGCTGTAAATATGCCTTAAATGCACAAAAATATATACATTTTGCCTTTAAGGTAAAAAAAAACAACAACTTTGTTTACCCAGAATTCCTCATGTGGAATACTTTTATCTTCACTTGGCTCAAATTCTATAAATAAGTCTAATATTAAGCACCTTTTGCTATCTGGTTGTTAATTGGTCAATCAAAAAATTAACCATCAGATCAGTCCTATATAGTGCTGATGTTGAGCCAAACAGAGTTTTTCATACGTTGATGTTAGGAGTACTTTTATTTATTTTTTTAGCTGCAGAATAATTATTTTCTGCGAATGTTCGAGCATTCGCTAAAAGAAATCTATGTTATTACATTTGACACTTTTTTAAAAAATATTTTGTTATTTTAAAACAAAGAGTTGAACTGAATGTTCAATAGCATTTCTAATAAACATTCAAAATGTATTCTCAACTAATCATGAGAATAGTCAATAGATAAATCCATTACTAAAACAATTGTTACTTCCAGCCCTAATGAGAGCATTTTCTATGGAAGTACTTTTGGGGTAAAAGTATTCGTGCTGTGCAAGTCCTGTAGGAATTTTGTAGTTGTAGATTTTTTTTTCTTAGTCTTTTATAAATACGAAATACAGAAAAATATAATTTAAAACTCAGCTAACCAAATTAGACCAAACAGCGGCTGTGTCCTACGCTTTGTTTTCCCTGTCATGTGTCTTACCAGTGGGAAGCCATGGGAGATCTTGCCATCTGGAGGTAGTTTAGCCCCAAAGCCGTACGCAGGGAAGAGCTTGTCACTGTCGTAATCCTGAATGATCTCCCCCACAGCCTTCAGGGCCATGGCATACGCATTCATCTGGTACGGATTCATGTAGTGCAGAGATGTGGGCTGGGATGGATTCCCTGTGGAACGAAAAGCTAATATTTATGTGCGGAAAAAAGTCTCTGCTCATAAAGCAAATGCAGTTATTTAAAATGTATTATGACTCTTAAAGTTGACGTCACGAAAAAGCTTTGGGTCAATATTTAAAAATCTTTTATTGGTGTTGTATCAACAAATAAAAAATAAAAAAAAAGTCTCTGCCTCAAACTATATTCAGCCAAAACCCAAACTGAAACTATTGCCAGCAAATACTTTATTATCTGCTTTTATTCATTAATCACTTTGGCTGGAGAGCCCAGTTAATTTCACAACCAGGTAACCATCTTAGTTGTTCAGTTTGTTATGAAAATGCTGATTTATCAAAGACAACTTCAAAGAAATTTGACGTGACATTTCTGGCGTCTTGAAATTGGCCTCTGTCTCTTTAAGAACCTCCTAACCGATCCGACACTTCCCCTTCAGCACGTCGTCATAACGATGCTTCTCCATGTCGTCCATTGATGGCTTACAGGAGCACTGCAGCTCCGCCAGGTGTTTGCTAATTGCTACTGCCGCTAGTCTGGTGGAGCGGCGTGGGGGCGGGACCTGAAGCTCAGAGGGCGGAGCTTTGGGTAAATAGGTGGGGGCACCCCAAAATGGCTGCCAAACATGCATCAACGAGTTCAAACAGAACTCTGGATACGTTTTTCCTTAGGGAATTATATTTTATACATAATATATAGCTAAAAAAAATTACCATTTTAAATAATACACCCCTGACCTGCCATCCTTTTCTTCTTTTACCAACCAATCGCCATGGTGATACGGGTGTTTAAATATGCCTGATCAGTAGCTACAAGGTTGATAATTACTTCAAAGAATATTAAACATTACACAGACTGGATATTTCTAATGTTATCTCTGAGATAGCAACATGTTTTCTAGGAAACAGTTACAATAGATCATTCCAAGTGTTCTGCATGTGTAATTATGAAGCATCTTACCATTGGACGCAGTGAAGTCTATTGCCACCGTGAAATTCAGTTGTGTCCTGGCACAAGACATTGGTATTACAAAAGAGTTTCAAAAATGGGGCTCCCTCCGTCTCTCTTTGATTAGGAGAATAAATACGGTTAAGATGAACATCTTGCCAAAATTTCCGTTTCAAAGTCTCCCTGTATTCTTTACCAAATATTCTATTTCTAGTTATTAGATTCAGTTATCGGTCATTTTCAGTGGAACAGCAAAACATCCAGTCAGACAAAAATACTTCAGAAACGTAAGGTCTATGGATGCGTCTGTCTACCTCATTTCTCATCTTATAGCTGAAATTGCTACGTTAGCGATTTTAGCTAACATCTCTAAAGTTTCTTTCTGTCGTCATTCCATCAACACACCTTGGTGTCATCTGGAAGCGCAGAGTCATGTCCCTCAGCCTTACCTCCGGCTTTGCTAACTGGTTCACCCTCTGGCCTGACCACCAACTCCATACTGTCATAGTTCCAGTTCAGGAAACAGTTTCAATTTACGGGTTCTGCAGTCTTTGATACACTATCAGATGGCAACACATCATGAACCTCACACTGAAGATTAATTGACAATTGAAGTTCCTTTCCAAAGAATGCTTGAACCTCCATTTCTCCCCCTAGTGGTGTTCTCTTGCACTGCACTAAGTCAAAGGAAAGTCTGCTCGATTTCAGTTTCAGGAAGCCAGATTTAAACATCCTCACTGAACGCTTTATTGTACTTAATGATGTTTGACATCATATATTTTATACTCATCTTTGTCACATTTCAACCGTCATGCAATAATAAAAACCTCTGTTAATTTTGCCTGTAAATTTCATCTAATAGAAACAGCAAGCTCTAGAACCCTCATTCCTCTGTGAAACATTTGCGACTGTACTCTTACCCTCCTCTGATGTAATCGACAAAAGTGTGTTCCGACTCCACTTTAAAAGATAGGAGAGTCACCTTAAAGATGGAGAGAGGGCAGATGATGGAAAATGGAGGAGAAAGGAACAATAACGGCGAGACGGTGCGAGACGAGAGAAACGTCCCAGTCAGGGGCCTTGCAAATATATTTCTATTATACTCGGATGACAGTAATATGCTGCCAGGAGTGTTGTTCAGCAATATATGTTGGCATGCAGTAGTCAAAAACCGTAAAGCTGGTCTTACCGTCCCTGAATTTACATATTTCTTCTTCTTTCCTTTTTTTTTAGGATTCAAAACCTAAACCAAGCAACACAAACGTTAATAGTTATTACACACACATATATATATATATATATAATGCACCAAACATTACTTACACTCCAAGGTTCAAGCTTTTTGAATATCATTTTATTCAACCTGTTCATTTGCAAAGATCTCTACATAACACCTGCCCAGTAATGTACAAATCAATTCTTTGTGTCTTCTTTCTTTTGTCAAGTCAATTAAACTATTTTAAAAATGCTATTATCAATAAATTACTTAAAAATGGTCTCAGAACGGCAATATTATCGTTTATAGCAATAACTTCTGGGAAAATTTATCGTCAAGTGAAATTTTTTATCGTGGCAGACCTGAAGTCTTTGTCACATTTTTATTCAGGTCTGTTATTCTTGTAGACTTTAATGTTCAAGTGCCAAACAGGAAAAGTTTAGCCAAACGCACTGAATTTTTAAGAATCGACTTTGGATCAAACCAAATTTAGAATCCAATACGGCAACTGCTCAAATATAGAAGTCTGATCTGACATGGGCAAACCCGTGTCGGGCCACCATGGAAACCACGGACAAACCCATGTGGGACCCATACTGTCTGCCCTCCTTTTCCCCATATGGGGCCCACCAGGCATGCTGGCTGGGCTGGCGCATTGTTTCCATGTTTGACTGTATTGAGACCAGAGACACACATTGTTAGCATTTCCTGATGGTAGCAGGTAGCCTGATGGCTGAGCATATCAGCTAACTCATGGCTCTCCAACCAACTTGCCACAGGGATGTCTTAGTTAAGCTGAAATTTTTGTTGTTCTCATGATCTCAACTCAAAAAGGAAGAAGGAACACAGCATTCACTGCAAAGAATAAATAATAAAGGAAGTAGTGCTGCAGCGCAAAGCTCCAGAGACAATGTTAAAATCCCGACTCTCACAAAAGAGAGGAGGTACCTTATGTATTTCACATTCTGCCAAAGTCGGAAAGGTTTTTTTTTTTAATTCCTCCTTACACAGCTTACCTCATAAACATTGAACTGGCTTTGGCCTCTGGACAATTCCCTGTAGCTGGTGGTAAACTCTCCAATGAAGTCATGACTGACAAAAAAAGCAAAAAAGGAAATAAAAAAAAGGTTTCATAAGAAATGTCTAAATCTGCCTGGATCAGGCTGTCCTCACGAACTGAACGGCCACGTGAAAATCTGTAAGAGAGGACTCCAGGTCACCATGACGACACACAAAGAGCTGCAGCAAATAATGTGAGAGACAATAACCGTCGCCCGGGTTCTTTGTGGGACAGAGGCAATGAGAAAACACGCTGTGGAAGAAAACTCAAAGTTCTTTGGTCTGACGACACCAAAGTTTGGCTTTTTGGCCGTCAGACAAAACGCTGTGTTGGGAGAACCCAGACCCCTGCACTTCACTTCAAACATCATGATGCAGGTAGGCAATGGTAGGTGGTAAAATTAACGGCAGAATATGGAAAAATCCTGTAGGACAACTTGGGTCCATCTGCAAGAGGACCGCAGCTTCAGAGAATATTCATTTTCCCGAAGGACAACGACCCAAAGCATCCGGCTGCAGTTGCACGGAAATGGTTTGAAGTCATCAGGGTGGATGAAACCAGGAGTGGCCTAGTCAAAGCCCAAACCTCTTTCCCACGGAGAATTTGTGGCTGCAGTTGAAAAGGGCTTTTCAGAGATTATCCCCACACAGACCAAGAGCTTAAAGAAGCTACGTTTTGAAGTCTGGATACAAAAGACAACAAATTATGACAAGTCAAGACGTGTAGCCAGCAAGCCACCGGAAACCCCTCGCAAGTCTTATAATTAAAACTGATATCGTGAGAGGAGAGCCCCTACAGTATCCCAGCACGCGCGAAAAAAAAAAAAGAGACCGCATTCTGTCTCCCCATCCACTCAGTGGCAGCCTTTCACGCACAACTTCTGAATCGCTGCGCAGCATTTGCCAGGCGAGTGCAGCTATCCATCTGCTATTATAAGACGCCCAGGGTTACACGAAATTGGTGTGACATTTGAGGCACTCTGAGTGGAGCCTGAAAATGAAATGGACAAAAGAAAGGCGAGAGACGGCGAACAAGAGAATTTACCTCCCATCTCTGTCCCAGTCGTAAACGTCCACCTTCACTGTCCTGGAGGGAGGCGAGGAGAGATTCCCGGACAGGAGGGGAAATAAAAGGGAGAATGGGAAACAGCAGAGAGAGAGGGAAAGATAGGGAAAAAAGGGAGGCACTTTTAGTTAGAGAGTTAACTTTTCCTTAGAGGCTTTTTGTCCTTTAAATATAACCCTGTAAGGATACGTTCAAATTAAGTCACCTTCATTTAACGGTGACAGATCTGAGTCCAGTCAATGTGAGAATGTCTGTTTTGATTACTAAGACTGAGATATGAATCCTGGCGTCAAAGAAAAGATCATGTGAGAGGAATCCAGAGACAGGAAACACTACAGCTAAAGATGGCAAACAGACAACTCTCCTCTCTAATGACAGACTCAGTTGCTCCTGGGTCGGTCCCAAACCGCACATGTGAAACATAATTTTGCATATATTCAAGTTTTCTTCGCCATGTGTTAGAAACTTGTTTGATAATCAAAAATGTGTAACTTTCCAACATTCCTATGCTGTGTGTTTGTCCTGCACCTTTGTGCTTGTCATGCTCCACAGTCCGGCTGAGTATAAAATAATAATAACTAGTGAAACAGCTAGTTGTTGTCATACCACGTTCAGAAAAGAAGCTCTTACTAATCCAGTCAATAATAGTAGGACTGGGTGACACACAAAGTCATCATCATGCTTTTCCTCGTGCCACAGAGAGAGAGGGAAAGAGAGTGTCTCCTGTAAAGGAGAAACAAAAATGTCACTTGGTGAATATGATATGAGCAGTTGCTTGTGAAGCTTTCTTCTGTGACAGTCCCAATAACACCAGCACTGGCCCAAAATGAACTTCACAGCCGACTGCTGGCATTATTCTGACCTGCCACAGAACCCCATGCTTTCAACTGGTTCAAACCAGAACATCACCAGAACATCACCTGACAGCATTTTGAAACAGTGATCCATGCATTTGTGACCACCTGGCTCGATTAATGTCATGCACTTTATGTAGGAGTCAGTGATTTCTATATTTCCCAGCTTCAGAGGGCACAAAATGCTGCTGCACGTCTTTTAACAGGTACATGAAAATTTGACCACATTTCTCCTATTTTAGCACCCTTACACTGGTTGCCAGTACATTTTAGGGTTCACTTTAAAAACCTTTTATTTGTTTTTAAAGCTCTTAATGGCCTTGCCCCTGGGGCTCTGATGTCTCAGGACACCTGCATACGTGCTCACATAACGGATTCAAATTGTCTAAAGAATTGTGTGAATTGCTTCCTTTACTTTCTTACCTGTCGTAGTCACCGTTACAAAGAGCTCGAACGGGGATAGTGAATGACTGCCAGACAGGGTTCAGATTGTTCTTGATCACCTCAGTCTTGTGGCAAATTGTGAACCTGGTAACAACGAGCGGGACGTTTAGTGCAGAGGTCAAACAAGTGAATCTGTTTTAAGCAAAGAAGCAAGTTAAAGTTACAAGGAGCCATGTAATAAGTTTATCTCAGCTCATAATGCGGCTGTGGGAACGCTTAAGAATGCCGTTGGGGTAGATCAGGCAAAGAGATCTGCTGGTAGATTTTTATTAGCTTTAAGTAACAAGATAGGGAGAAAAAAAACTCTTTTAGCTCAGTGGTGTTGGCTGAAGGCCAAGCTGACGGTAGATAAAAACATACTTACGTTCCATCTTCATTGCTCCGATAGAAGACAAGGAAAGGATCGGACTTGCCAAAGAAATCCTTTTTATCCAGCTTGTTGGCACAGAACTGCATGGTGGCTATGTCCTAAGAGAACAACACTCGTTTTCAGGTCTTTTGCACAGCAACAAACTTCAGAGTTGAAATAGTTCAAACTTTCATTTACATCCCGAAATTGTTAAAAACGGGTTAAAAGAACGTGATATTATTGTTTTACATTTAAAAATAAGGTACTTTTCTAAATTTACTTTCTCTTGAACTTAAGACTCTGTGACTCTTTGTTGAATCCAGAACACTGACCGTAACTGGGGCAAATTAGACCTACACAGCATTAGACACCATTTGTGCTAATTCCTCTCCTTTTGTGGCTAATTATTGGCAACGCATAGCAGAAACATTTATGCTTAAAATGATTAAATAATGTATGAGGATCTGTCACCGAAATCTCGAAGGAGGAGTATTAATTAATCCTGCCTTCGCTGACAATTATTCTGAAGACTCCACACAGTCAATTAGATTCCCTTCGTAAGGTTCAAAATTGAACGTGACTATCATGAGTTTAGACCAAGGTGACTACCTTCCTGGCACAATGTTAGACTCTTTTTTCTTTTTTTCTTACAAGCGAGCAGCTTGTAAGTTTATGAGTAAATACGAACCCGGCAGTTGCTGAGCTCCTCAGCTGTGAAAACGATGGTGCCACACTTCTTCCCAGGTATCCCACTGTCAGAGAAACAGAGACATACAAAATGAAATAAATAAATATGCATATATACAAACAGACAGCAAAAGAAATAATCAGTGCACCGCTTATTGCTTTTGCTAGTAGATGAAATCATAAAATCCAATGAATCAAAAATGAAGGCCTCATTTCATTCCAGCTTTTCTGGCCACCACTTTATATTAAGTGTGTGTAACTGCTTCTATAGTGTTTATCTTTTTTATAATGAGGACCCCAGCAATGGGAATCCTAATAAACAAACTTTACTGCAGAATGATGGATGGAGAAATACAAGAGGGTGTCGGTGCTTCCTCATATGGAGCGATTCTTTGTTTGTCTAACGGAAACCCAGAGCTGAAATAATCAGTCTGCATTGTCGTACACGACTTGTCACTTTCAAAGTAAGCGTGAAAAAAAAGGGAACCAGAAGAGATGGGGTGTTCTCTGAAACTGGTGACCCAGATTCCCAGCTGATTAGATTAAGCCAGCTGGAGTTGCTGTCTTTAACATGAGCCGGTGCCTCAGAACACATAGAGGCTAAAAGCCACCAAGATGCAGTTCTATCTTTGGAATATCAGATCACTGTCACTGAACTTCAAAGTGTTAAAATATCTCATTCTTGATGAACCAGGGAGCGACATTTACTCCAGCAATCCGTGGTCGTCCTCGCTCTGGTTTGAGATCTCGTAAAACAACGCTCGTTTCACTTTTTGGTCTGTTTCGGTTTTGTCTGTAAGAGCTCTACAGGAGGACGAGAGCATAATTAAAAGTTTTCCGGCCAGAATAGAGAGGAGAAACCCCTTCTCATCCTCTTGATAATTCCCCGTGGCTGTTAAGTCGCACTCCACCTCACAGTACGACATGGTAATTCGTTCCGTCCACTTGAAGCTATGCTTCTGTAGGAGAGAGCGAGAGCAGTTTGCTGCACTTTGATTAAAATGGCGACTGAAATCTACCGCTGATGCTGTAAACATCTGTGCGTGCACAGCATGCCGCACGCTGGAGAAGACGGTACACGGCGGTAACAATGCGCACCGTCTCTTCTGCTGTCTCCCTCCTCTTTCTCCTCTTCCTCCTGTTCTGTGAACACAGTCACGTATCTCCCCGAGTGCACAAGGTCGGCCGAAACGCCTCAACTTGAAACGACAAATGATTCCGACTCGTCTGATTTCCTCTCACGGCGGTTTTGGTTTTTAATCAATCTATCCTGACCTTCCAGCTGTAACAAAGGATGCTAACAGTGATTAATGAGCAGCTGCAGGAAGCCAAACGACTTTTCCCACTCTCGCAAAGAATGTGAGAATACCTGAAACAGAGAACACACAGCCATACACAACTCTGACAAAGGTGCTGGGCTTCCTGTTGGTGGGACTAAAAGCGGTATGGGAAAAATATCTTGTCATGAGTGAAATAATCTGTTAATGGAACTAGGACTTTTTCATCAATATTAAGGAATTATTTACTTAAAACAAGCAACTCTATCTTTATGAAAAGCTACTTATAAGCCATATTTTGTCTTTCAAGTTTACTAAGATATTTGCACTAGAAACTGGACCAAAATTACTTGGTAAGATTTTGTGTTCCTGTGGTCTAAAACCTGTTGCCTAGACAGCGTCTTTAGGCGTAAACTAAATGATTTGAGTAAGACTGACTTCAACTTGTCAAGTGAACCCAAATTAAGTGGGACAAACTTAATTGTTACCAACTGAAGCAATTCAATTAAGTTGGTTCAACTATTTTCTTTTTTCAGTGTAACTCATTGCGGAGCAACTTCCACAACCAGTCTACACATAATGTAACATTTTATTACTTTTACTGTAAGATTTTGACGTAACATTCATGAACAGCCATTGTTTTCATAATTTTATCGATCTTAATTAATGGTGTAACTAGAATTTTGATCTCTTTTTTTATGCGGTTGTGACTATTTGAGAGCACTTTTAATCGCATTGTGCAGCTAACCGTGCAAAGAAAAATAAATTAATTTAACGCTGCTGCAATTAACTCTGTGTTCTCTGAAGAGTTATCAGGAATGCTCCTTGGGTCAGAAGAGGAGGACGATTGTGTGGGGCTTTTATGCCGCAGGGACGCGCTCATCTCTGTGGAGGCGGCAGAAAACACTGAGCTGGAACACATACACACACAGTCGTGTTTTCATCACTTATGGGGACTTCACATTGACTTCCATTGATTTCTACAGCCTAATCCTTACCTTAACCTTTACTCTAACCCTAACCATCACAGACATAACCACTAACCCAAAAACAACAATTTCCCTCATGGGGATCAAGAAAATGTCCCCACAAGGAGCAAAGGTCCCCATAACCCACATTGTAGAAATAGGTTTCCAGAAGGACATAAAAACCTGGTTTTTATGGTTCACACACACACACACACACGTTTTGAGTCTTTCTATGGACCACCAGTCAAAAAGTGTGACGTTTGACTGCGTAAAGCCAAAAGTCTTTGACTCCCCCCAAAAAATCAGAGTCAATGAGCCTCAGACTTGTAGACTGATGGGTGAATCTTAACAGCTGCCTGATTGAGCTTATTTGAGGAAGCCCGATCTCAAAATCGTTGCAGCTCTATTCATTCTAAAAGATTACGTTTTTCTTTTCTCCACACACATTTCACCACAATTTCACATTGAGGAAAAGTAACTCTGCTGTTTCCACTCTCGACAAATTCGGGAATTTTTTTTTGTAACGATGTCTCTGGAGCTTCCTACTTCAAAGACTGTCACTTCCCCCTCCGCCTCTCGTATGAGACAGGAAACAGGAGCACGGCAGCAGAAAACTAATTTAAGTTTCCACCCGTCACCTGCACTGCAAAACAAACAATTGCCCGAGCGAGTCACACTTCATCAAACCTGGCACCTTTCCTCTCCCGACACCCAAAGACGGGTTTCCAGAGACGATGCGAGTGGCTCTTTCCTGTAGAAATGTTCTCATGCTCTCCAACGGGAGCAGAGAACGGATTCAAGGCAGAGGTTAAAGTAGGAATTTGGAGTTACTGTGTGAAGTAAATGAATAATGTCAGATATAAATGACATGCTGCGTTTGTTTCAGCGTAAAAAACTGATTTTTACAGTTGATCACTCTCGTCTGCTGCTCCCATCATAAAACAGAAGAAAAATGCCTGATGCAATCTGGAGAGTTTCTTTGTACAGAAAACCCTTCGTGTTCAATATTTATGGTCATTTTAACTTACTTCGTAACTATAATAAAACTGAAACGTATTGAACTTTTTGGATGAACTAATTTCACTATGTATGCATAAAACTAAGATTGTGTTTTTGTAGAGCATCTTGAGGCAACATTTGCCAATTGGTGCAATAAAAATAAATGGAACTTAATGTCACTCATAAAAATAAAATTAAAAAATGAGCGGCTCCAACCTTACTGAAAAAAAATCAGATTTAGAGCTCAATTTGCCTGCAGTGTGAACAGGGCCAAAGTGTCACAATCCATCCATTATGGAGAACGTAAAGAAAAACACCAAACTTATTAGCTTTGCAGATAACATCACATCCAATGCAAATATTCTTTTAAATTTTACATCAGAACACGCGTCTTCATTAAATCCTGATCAATTAGTGTTACTGTATAGTAACTAGAGTGCAGACATGTTGTTGGAAAAAGTGTTGGTGCAAAGGCGACTGCAGGAGAAGAGGGGCGTCAGGATACAAAACAGGATGAGACAAGCACTTAATGTCTCCTCAGAGCTGGCAATAAAACATGTCCAATGTCCTCATTCATAAAAATAGGGAAGATTCATTATATGCTTTTCCACTCGTCTCTCAGCGCTCACGCCGGCCTGCTGCGAAAGTTGATGGGAAATTTCACACCGGACATGAAACGAGCAAATTGATCGGCAGTGAGAGAGGAGCCAAAGAACGTTTCCTTCCCACTGTGGATTACCGTGGAGTTTGGAGCCGAAACTTCAAAATCTGAGCGTAGCTCCAACAAAGCTGGATCACAGACGCAAAGTGTTTCTACGGTTTAACTGGACACATGTCACCAACGATGCCATCAGAACGGCACAAAACAACATAAAAAACAATTCATTTTTATAGAGCGAGGTAATGAATAAACAATAAAGAATATTATTTCATTTAAAACCTTCACAAATCAGTAGTTTGACTTACAAAATGTCTGCACATTCTGCATTACCTCTAAAGACATGTGGCTAACAGGAACTCAACAGGTCCATCATGAAACATCTTATCTTTGTATCAATTTCAAATTCAAAAGTACTTCATTGATCCCAAAGGGAAATTAAATATTGTGGCTCATTTTAGTTCAGATTCTTCAAAGAGTTCTTGTAGACAGTGATGTCTATTACAAAGATCTCCTGTAGCGGTCTGTATTACAGCGAATGTGAAGACGCCTCTGATTGAAGACGCTCTGTTTTCCTGAGACAGACTCATGAAGAGGATGGTCCGGGTTGTCCATAATCGTACTGGTTTTATAAAGAATCCTTGTTTGCGTCGTCATCTATGGAGGATCCACAGTCGTCCCCAGAACAGATTTAAACTGCAAACCGTTCATAAAAGTACAGCAACACGTCTTCTTTAACCAAATGTACAAAATGTTTGCAGCACAAAACACCAAATCTCTACTACGGACTGACAGCAACAAACAAACATGTTGGCTTTTATTGAGTGTGGCGTGTTGCTGAAAATACCAATCTGACCTAAACAATGGGATGAACATTGGTTCCACCAGGAAAACATTTTTACAGAACCTTTAAATGTTTTTAAAACAGAAACGCACCAGTTTTCATTTAACACAAATTATTTTTATTTTTTTTAGGATTTTTTGGCTCTAGTGGCCTTTATTTGCAGGTAGCTTGACGGGAAATGGGGAAACAAGAGAGGGGGAAGACATGCGGCAAATGTCACCAGGCCGGGAATCGAACTTGCGACTGCCGGCATGAGGACTACGGCCTCCATATATGGGTTGTGCTTTGCCCCTGCGCCACCACAGCACCCCACACAAACTATTTTCAAACCTATTGTAACTTGAAAGTATAAAACTCATTTCATCTACATAACTGCCAATGATGGCGGCCACGCTGGATGAGAAGAGATGGAAAAAAAACGTCCCCCCTCCCCGCCGCTCAACTCTCTGGAAGGAAACTAGTTACATGCTGTTTTGGCCTAAATAGGGGGAGAAAACGCTCCATCAAAAGGAAAAAAAGCACTCCAGCAAAATTAAACACGAGCAAATGAAGCATTCTGAATGAAAGCAGGTCAGAGTCGCACACTTTACAGTTTCATTAAAATGCATGGAGAGCGGGTCTCTGTGAAACCCAGCGGATCCTCCCCGACGCCGAGCGCACATCCTGCGTCTGAATAAAATAACGTGCCAGAATAAATCTGAAATACAAAACACGGCAGGATAACAGCGAGCTTCAACAGTACGTCTGCACTTTGCAGTAACGCCCAAACGATCAGGATTTAGTGCAGACACTACTGTCTGCAATGGCCTTCATTCCAGGATAGAAACTTGACTCGGGCAGCAGGGCCGGCATCTCAGAAGAGCCTGATTTTGTTCAGGAATACCTTTTTAAAAATGTAGCGAATCACAAAATAATGCCGTAGCCCTCCTGTCCCTGCGTCACTCTTTCCACACTCTTAAATGGCGTCCTCTCCCTGTCCTCCCCCACTTTGTGCTTCACAGGAGTCTCAAAACGAGGTCAGGATTTCTCTCGTGATTTATTTCTGCTTCCACACATCGAACAGGACTTCCAGGCCATCACACCTCCAACTTCTCACTCGCCGGAGCGACGCGGTTCATCCCCCCGATTAACAATCCCCAACAGGAACTAACAGATTCGGTCATTTTAGAAAGGACTGATTTTCCTTAAAGAAAGGAGGCGTTGTTGGCAAGTAAGCATGAAGAGCAGCTTCCTCAGTCAGTGTTTCTAAGTCTGAGTCCTGCTGGTCATTTATTATTAAAAGTAAGAGCAGCCCTCAAAAGCTTTAGCTCTAACCTAGATAGGATATTGTCAATGAGGTTTCGGGGGAACATACAGTAGATCGAGAGACTACTGTGAAAAGAAATGCTCCAGGATTTTATCGAAAAAGTTATAAATATCCTTTAGAAAGCCATACTGAAAAGCTGAGATATTCCTACAACCCAAGCGAAAGAAGAAGACCTGTGTAAACATTAGAACATTAAAGAAAAGCTTAAGGGATAAAGAGGACACAACGGTTTCAAGAGAATCAAGGAAATATCTGGATCAAGACCCATTTTCAAAACTTTGTCCAAGTCATTGTAAACGTCCGTCCAACCAGTTCAGATCCGTCCTGATGATGGATGAACTGGTTTCAAACATGAAAAACATCCACGATCCTCCTGCAGGTACTAATTTTATCTCGATGAATTGACAGAAAATACATCAGAGATGCTGAATCCCGTCTTAGTCAGCCGAAATGTCTTCCATATCTAAGTAATTAATTCATGGAACCTCACTCGGACTACTATAAATGGCTGTAAGTTGAATTTGGTTTTCTACTGCGTGGATTACTTTGTCAAACGCTGCAGAGAGGAATGGAGCTTTGAGAATGGAGGATATCTGCAGCAGCAGACCCCAGGCTCAGCTGAAACGGACAGAGAGCAAATCGGCTCCGGTTCTGCCGGGGCGAGGCCGCCGTGTCCTCAGAGAACGTCGGGCTTACAGCACTTTAAATATGGATCCTAAGCAGAAGCTGGCCTCTTTTCTCCCCATACTGGAACCAGTCTGAATTAGTAATGCATGAAGCAGCAAAGGAACAACTGCTGAAGAGCAGAGGGCAGCTACATGTTGGTTATAATATGAAATAGAGAGAAAGAAAGAAGTCCTTTATGTCTAACCAGAGGCGGGCAGAGGATCCAGAAGTGGTCCTCAAGTAAGAGTAGCGCTACATCAGCATGTTTTAACTCAAGTAAAAGTAAAAAGTAAATAAATTACTGGAGTAAAAAAGTATTTGGTGAAAAATCTACTGAGTAACTTATCAAATTATCAATCATTTAATGTTTAAAAATTGCATTAATTAGATTAATCAAAATATTAAGTTAAGTGGCAAATGTAACTAGTCACTACCCAACTCTTGAGTTTTCCTGCTGCCACACGCCTGTATTAAATAAACGGTTTCATAAACGTTTTCAGTGGTTCCAGCTTTCTACACGGTCAGGCTTGGTGCTGTGGTCATGATTTTGAAATGAGTATTTGAGTGTTTCAGAGGCAGGCCAGTCAACTGGGAGGACGACCACTGAGGGGTTCAAGCAAAGACAAGTCGGGATGTTTGCCTCATTCAGCAGCTACGGCTATTGTGAACCATGTGCAGCCAGCCTGGCACACAGGAGGGCTGATGCTGCAGAGGGTCCAAACTTTATAACTTCTGACTTTCTAGAAGAAACCTGAGACCCCAGTTATCACTTTAATGCACAAACATTTCCTCTGACGACATCGAAGAGACGAATCATGATGAAGACAGTCAGCATCAGCAGCAAATAAACATTTCCTCATCTCTTCTAACGTGTGAAGGACATAAAAGCGTACTGTTATCATTTTAGTTACTTAGTCTAATGTTCATAATTATCCTAATCCTAATTATGAACATGAAGGAATCTTTGTGGATGTTTATGACTATTGTCATGAAATGTCATTCGGTAAATAAGGACATTTTTAATGCAAAGTTTTAGTGCAACAGTCAAGCATTCGTGAAGACTCATGTTCATGACAGATGCCACGTCAGTCTTACGCACACCCCTTCAGATAAAGTGGTACCTGCCGATCTGTCTCTCAACTACCGTAACTGTATGTCTGACATCTCCTCCATTTGTCAAGTATGGTCACAATTGGAAAAAAAAATATATAGAGGGACATTAAAATGTGAATTTTATACTGTCACCAGTTAAAAATAAGTCAGCGGTTGTGTAGGCCGTACTCACGAGAGTGTCCTTTCCAGTCTGCCACCGGGGGAGCCGATGATCTCTCCAAGAGTGCAGAATATCTGACCCAGAAAGTCCTGGATGAAGCAAATAGAAGTCGCCACGGTAAGCCCATCAAGAGCTTTTATGAGCCTTTCAGTTCCCCTTAAAATCTTAAAAAAAATGTCTTTTCTTCTTTCATAATATCTGCAAAAACGTTGAGGTACGTTCAACCACACCCCAACATTTGTAGATACAGTCTAAAGCAATGTCCTCTGACGTTGTGTTGTATAGAATCAGAGCTCTAAAAGTTGGGTTGGCCAAAAAGAAAAAAGAAAAATAACTTTTGCACCTTCACAATGCCATGCTGGTGTCTGAGTCGGGGCTTGCGTAACGTGAGAATGACTTACCTTCTGCCCAGCGGGTTGAGGAAGTAGGGAGAGGAAAGATTAGACAGAAAGAAGTTGCAGAAAAAAGATCTGGGATTAATGTGGCTCCCGTTAGTAACGTTTTAAGCTACTCACATGTTTGGACAGATTGCAGCTCCTCATGTCCACATTGTACCTGCAGTTTAATGAAACAGAGCATTTCAGCAGGTTTTATAAGGAGATTCAGGTCAGCAAAACCAGGTGAATTAGACAAAAATATTTTTGAACTGAATATATGGCCGACATGCAGCTCTGATAACAATGGAGAGATCCCAAGTGATCGTGGAATAATTGGACGTGGTTCACACCAAAAGTTATTTAAGGCAAATTAAGAAAACATATTTGTGAATCAGCAGCAGAGGGAAAGAGGAAAAGCCCCTCTGGAGCTCATCATGCCGTCTGAAGTCTTTTCTCTTCCTGCCAGAAGTGTTGCTTCATTTCCTCTTCTCGAGGCTACCGATTCCCCCCAGAGACCTCATCTGCAGACAAGCCACCAGGGGCGTCTCTGAAACGGATTCTCTTCATTTCTGACACAGAAAGCTCAGCTTGTGTGTCAAATAATACTCCACAGAAAACGCAGATTCCCGTTTCGTCTCTGCCTGGTGGCAGGCTTGGGTTTGTATAAAGCCTGGGACGAAAGAAGGCACCGAGGCCGGGGGCTGTTCCCCTGCTAGCCTTTCTTCTCTGTCAGATTTTTCACATGTGGAGGTTACTAATGACCTGCGACAGACTGGTGACCTGTCCAGGGTGACCCCGCCTCTCGCCTGGACCGTTAGCTGGAGAAAGGCACCAGCACCTCCTGACCCCACTAAGAGACAAGGGTGTTAGAAAATAGATGGATGGGTGGGGATTGCTAATGATGCTGGAAAGCACTTTTTGTGATTTAGAGCAGAATCGGTAGTAAGTACGGCGCCGGGGCGAGGGAACTTATCTAAGAGTGGCCTATAACTCCACCCAAGCAATATATTAAACTGAGAAAGAACTGGATTAAAGTAAAAAAAGTAAAAGCAAAAGAGGTTAATCTGATAGAAATAAGCGACTAAGGAACACTGTAATAATCCAATAATCAAAACATCATGTTTACTTTAACTTGGATCCCCAATCAAATTCTCTCTAGTGCACCACACACTCTTTACCTGATACTAATCATAATTTGAACTGAAATGATTACATGTCTTGAGAGAGTTTCTCTTTAAAAAAAACAAAGTGCTTTTGACTAGAGCAGCAGCTTCCAGGAGTGTTTCCACTTACACATCAAAGCGAAGGTTTTGTTTCTCTTCAAAGAAGTAATCAAGAACAAACTTCCTCACAAAGTCCGGGTTCAGGGTGTTTTCGATCACTTCGGTTCGGCCAAACTGCAGAAGAGACGAGACACAAGAGAAGCAACATGTCAGTCCTAATCCTAATCCATCCATTACCTTTTGGCAGTAGAGCTAATTTGAGCCTCTCCAGGCTTCTTGACATGTATCATTAAAAAAAGCATTTTATTCCCTTAAAAGTGACATTCTTATGGCCTCGCATAATGTGCGTCTGTGGATGTCAGGGTGCAGGAAAGATGGCCTCCGACACGGCAACCCAAGGTTTCAGTAACCTCAACGAAAACAACTTATTCTTCGTTGCTCCACAGAGCTACCTCTGAATATTGCAGTTTTCTTATGATGTAAAGAAAAGTCTGCACCTCATCGCTACGCCACGGCTGCTAGATCAGGAGAAACTCCCGAAGCTTCCATCGGAAGCCAACTTCAGCAGCCGCTTCGTCGCAGTGAACCTCTGCGTTCACAAGAGCCGCTAACAGTAAGCCGCTAACAGTTAGCCGCTAACAGTTAGCCGCTAACAGTTAGCCACTAACCGAAACGCACGTTCCGTCTAAGCGTCCACACGAAAAATAATAAAGCCAGGAGTTGCAGCATTATTTTCTATTAAAGTTCCTAAGCTTCGGCTCACATATTTGCTGGAGCAAAGTAGAGTGCGATGGTAACCAACCAATAGGCAGAGGTTGAAGCCTTAAGACACCGCCCTCCTCATTTGCATAATTTGAAAATAAACTATTAGCATAATAGGTTATGCATTTAGCCTAAATGCATACATTTCTTGACCAAAAAGACTTGCTTTTATTTTCATTTATGTCAGTTTTGGTCCTCCATAGGTGTCATTTTATGATGTAATGAGGGTAAGTCGAACCATAAACAGCCGAGGTTCTACTGAAGGACTGCAGCCATCATTTTTTTGAGCCATATTTGCTACAGGACTTCAACAACTAAAACAACTTCCTCCGCCTCTGTGTCCCCAGCCTTAGCTGCTTACATTTTGACCCTCATTACATCACAAGATGGCGCCGGCGTTTGACCCAATTTCTACAGACGACAGCAACACTCCGCAAAGCCACGGAATTTATAACAGCCTGTGAGAAACATGTATTGTTAAAAGGTTTTGTGCAGAAGAGGACAGAAGTTCGACTTTTTAAATCATGTAAGTGGTTTTATTGTGTCAGTGACACTTACAGGCTATTGCTGCTACAATCACTAACTAAGTCCATCCTTGCTGCTCTCAGTCCTGTCTTTCTTTTTTGTGCTCTTTCATCCTCTATCCTTTAAAACTTAAAAGCTCATGGCTCGTCTGTTGAGATGCGTTCCTCTCTTAGATGAAGGAGCTTCTGCTGCCATTAACTTCCTCTTTTCTCTAAAACAAAAAGTCACTCCTACGCTACAAAAACACAAAATCTTACCAAGTAATTTTGGTCTGATTTCTAGTACAAAGTATATTAATACATTTGAAATGAAACAAACTAACTTAAAAATGACTTCAGCAAAATATAAGAGTTTGTTTTAAGTAAATAATTCCTCATTATAGATTTTTTTTTAAAGTACTAATTATGTTGGCTTATAAATGAACTTATAACATGGGAAAAATGTTAGAAGTGAATCAATCTGCTAAAAAATTACTTGTGAGTTAGTTTTGTCTTATTTCAAGTGCACTAAGATGTTTGCTCTAGAAATCAGACCAAAAATACTTGGTCAAATTTTGTGTTTTTGCAGTGCGGGTCAGTGCTCCTCTCGGCTGCTCGTATTGGTGGTATAAGTTATAACAACTTTTGTGAAAACCCAAGCCGGTTATTTCAGTTTTGATCGATTTATACTGAAAAACCCAATGAACTGCAAAATTTCTGTAAACTGTTCATATCAGTATAATTTCAGGACGGCATTTCCACCGCTTCTAGTTTAGAGTAGTTTGATATTTTCACTGTTGTTCACATTGCATCGCGTTCAGTCAAACGTGATGCAACACTAAAGAAAAAGAGTTCTGCGTGCGATATTTTACTCCGAACAAAAGGCCGCTGCTTGCGACGGGTGCGAATATCCAGGCTCGCTTGACAGCGCTGCAACTGAGAGCATGAACGCAACGTGGCAGCATGAGGCAATCAGGGGAGACTTTTCTCTAGTGGTCTGCATCTGTGACGAACCGTCTGCAGCTTCTGGAGAGAAAGGAGAACAGTTGGACAGATGACACGAGAGGAAAAAACCGAGCCTGTCCCGGTGGATCCCGGAGCTGGACATCACCATGACAGCCACAACGTGGTCACAAAACATCAGGATATATGGAGACGGGACGTCTCTTTCAGGTATCTGCCACAAGTCGGTGAAAGAGTAGGTTGGATTAGCTGTGTGCCTCCGTGTGGGTGCAGGTCAGGCCTGCAGTGAGGCTCTATTGGAAAAGAGCGAATGAAGCAGGCAGGAGTGTCACTTAGCAGGTTTAGGGGGGCTGATTATTTTTTGCAGCACTGAAACAAATCAGTTTTGGAACATTTTCATTTGGAAGCAGCTGGAACAAATCAACCATGGATTGATGGACATCCAGTGGAGACGAGGCTGAGCATTGGCCTCTTTTAACCGGTCGTTTTGAAGAGGAAGGTCAGCAGCCTGGGGTGAAGTTGACCTCCCACCTTCTTCAAATCAGACAAAATCGGCGTCAAACATTTGTGCAGCAAAAATGTCAGTTTGTGCTGCTATCATTTTAAAGATGTTAAGAAATGTTTCTAGAGGTCATTAAAGGTCAATCAGTCCCCATTCTTCTTCTTCACATCAGACAAAATTGGTGTCAATCAACTCGACTACGTTTGTGCAGCAAGAACTTTTGTTGGTGCTGCTTTGGCTTTAAAGATATTAGCGAAAGTTTGAAGGTAATTTTGATTTTGTAAAATTTGAACCCTAACCCTAATATTAAGATATTAACTTAATATACCAACTTCACTCAGGTATGTAAGCGCATGTGTTTACAATGAAGACATGTTTTAAAATTACACATCCAACATTCCTAGGGCCGAATCGAAGGATTAAATAATAAAGTCTGAGAAGAGTTCATATCTTTCCTACGTTGTACATACCAGCGATTTATTAATATTGTCTTAACTTTCCTTCCTGTCTGTCCACCAAATTATTCCCAATAGTTGGCAGCAAAAACACGCAAATATCTTAGTACACTTCAACTAACCTACAAGTCACTTTTCAGCAAGACATAGAAGCTTATTTTGAGTAAATAATTCCTTTACATTGATGGAAAAGTTCTAGTTCCGTTGGCAGATGATTTTCTGTATAACATGGGAAACATGCCTGGCTGCAAGTGAACCGATCTGCCGGTGCAACCAGCTCTAGTGCCTGCGGTGTTTGTTGATGGCGCAGCAATAATCCTCTCTTCCTCCTCATTAGTGTGAAATTTTGGTGACTCTTAATTGTGTCAAAAAAGCGTCTGGAGCCAAATCTGCCAATGTGTTCGTCCTGCCCACACACCACGAGACGGAGACAATAAGCCTGCCACAGTGACTCAGACTGTTTTCCTTCTGTCCACAAACAGACAGCTCTGCATGCAGAGGACCGCAGTCCAGGACAGCAGCAGGCGGAGGACGGAGGCGCAGGAGTAGGAGCCGCAAGCGTATCTGAGATCTCCAACCACACACACACTCCACCCAACCTGGCAACACCGGCCTGCAGAAAGATCCTCTTCTCTTCACTCGGGGCTTATAAACACAAAAATGATTCCCTGGCAAATAATGTTTTACTGCACTAAGTAATGCCAAAGACTTTTTGGGTCACATCATTGACAAAGCTCAGAAAGAAAGTAATGTTGAAGAAGCTGGAAAATATTTTCTCACAATGAACGGAGATGAATTTCATGATTTCAGTATTTAATTCTCTTGTGTGTTTGTTTTGGGTTTTTTGCAGTATAGTTTTTGGCCTCCCTGATATGGAAGGGGGCAAATAATTTTACCAAATCCACTCACCAAAAGAACAGCCTTAGCATGAGTTAGTTGTCCAGGATTTTAAAACCAGAGAGAACGAAACCAGGATCACAGAACAACCTGCGATCATAGAAGTGCTTAGCTCACACTTCTGGCTCTCTTTGTGAGTGTTTGTGTGTAAAAAATCACTTTGGTAATGCATTTTCTTTGGTCAGTTAGGAGTTAAAGTGTTCAGAGACTGACTTGCATCGACTCTGAAGATAAAAGAAAAAGAAACAACTCACCTCTCTCCACTCCTTGGTACCCAGACCTTGAACGTACAGTACGACCACTGAAAAGAGAGGAAAAACAAGAAAAAAGTGTTTTTTTAAAAGAGTTAGTTTAGGTCGTCATAATGTTCAGGCAGGAAAACATCACAAGCTACAGCTAAATCAAAGGTAAATGGTAATAAAGAAACTGGAGGGTCTATAAAATAATTCTTTCAGCAAAAACAAAGCAATTGCAGTTTTCTGGTCAATCGCCGATTACAGATCTTTAAAAAGCCGGACCTGCTGATTCCGATATTGGCTACCAATTATTTTTGTCTGAAATGCCACTAAGTAGAACGAAGAAGTTGCTGAGTTGGCAACAGTTGGGTGACTGTTGACTGTAAACGTGCTAGCATGACCTGGTGGGCAGGTCTGTCCTCTCTAATGGGAGGATCGAAGAGGACAGTGGTTGCTTTTAAGACTTTTGCTGAGGTAGATAAGATCAAAGGTTGGCTTCACGGCGGCCGATCACTGATCCCCCGGACCTGATAAATCGGGGTCCTATCGACATGTCGAAAATATTTTCCATCTTAAGTGAATACCTTTTCAAAAGAAAGTGTTGCGCTCCCTAGTGGCACCAATGAGTTGCTTAGTGGCAGAATATAAAATAAAATAACTCGTAAATTGCATCTGTGAGATTGAGCAATGTGTGCGCTGCAAAAGCTGTGACATTATCAGACTATATGGACCCCGTCCTCCTGTGGACGCCTGAGTCAGCTTAGGAGCCAAACCTGGGGACATGAAAGAGTTGAGGGGTCAAGGTGAGCACAGCGAGTCCAGCGTCCCCCTCATCCCAGCAGGGAGCCGATGTTTGAAGTCCTGGACCCGGCTAACACACGGCTCACCCTCCAACACGCTTCTGTGCTTCTCCACCGGGATCCACAAAGGAAAAAATAAATACATCTCTGAATTCAACACTGCTTCTTTATTCTAACAAGTGAAAAATATTCAACTCAATTTGAGTTTCACTTCGTCATTGAGCCTTAAAATGAATTTTTGGACGCAAGGGCTCAGGTGTTGACCAAGGTGCAGAGACTGTCAGACTAGAAGAGTTAAACAAAAAAAAATAAGGACTTATGCAAATACACACAGCAGTCAAAGAAGGTAAACAGAAGGATACTTCTCATTAAATCCCAAATTACCTGTCTTTTTATTTTTCTTTAAATGTAATGTGTCGTGTCTGGCAGAAACCCAAACAATCGTTTCACACTTCCGACTCAGCACCGAGTTCCTTTAATTCACGGCTGAACGCTTATTTGCTTAAAGCTGCCTTTGATTAATGGTAACTGGGATATTATAAATTGTAGTTTGTTTCCAATGTGTTAATATTTTTACGTTATTTTTCCACTTTCCTAGCCAGCATACCTAGGTGGGCCCCATATGGGGAAAAGGAGGGCAGACAATATGGGTCCCACATGGGTTTGTCCACAATTTCCATGGTGGTCCCAGATGTGTTTGCCCATGTAGGGCCACCACCTACCATGTGGGGCCACCGCTATGTAGGGCCCACGTAGTGCCCACACGGTAGGCAGTGGCCCTACATGGGCAAACACATCTGGGACCACCATGGAAATTGTGGACAAACCCATGTGGGACCCATATTGTCTGCCCTCCTTTTCCCCATATGGGGCCCATCTAGATATGCTGGCTGTTTCTTGCTTGCTTCAACCCCCTTATGGAAAAGCATTTTTGAGTTTCACCGTTGCCGAAATGTGCTTTTCAAATAAACTTGCCTTGCCTTAAAACGTTGAGTAAAATTATGCAATCAAGAAAAAACATTGAAAAACCTGTTGCAAATGGCCAAACGTTAAGTCAAAAAATGAAGCTGAGGATAGTTTCAAGGACGTTTGGAGGTGAAAACGTATCCATTTTCTGAACGACCAGTAAAGCAGAAAGCGTTCCCTGGCAGCTCTGTCCTTTTCTAAACCTCCTCTCTCTGAACCACTATCGCTGTTCTTTTCTTTCTCCAAACAGCCCTTTCAATTAACTTATTGTTCCCCATCCGCCGCTTCCTCTGCAGGGGGTTTTTCTTCATGCTGTGTGAGGCCAACAGTCATTAAGTCTGTCAAGCTCCAGTGATTAGTAATCCTGTTTTTTTTTCCATGTGAAGCTGCTTAATTCAAACTCCGCGCCAAGCCGACCCTGGAGAGCAGCGCTGTGCTCGCTCAGCTGAGTGCGTCGTACCTTTAAATGCTCCAAAGGTTACAGCGCGACTGCTAGTTCGCAGAGTTACGGTCGACGGGGCAACATTTCAAGAGGTTCAGCGTGGATCAGAACACATCAGAGCCCAAATAAAAAACAAAAAACACATCAGGTGTTTCAGAGGCTTCAGACACACAACACCTTTCAGAGTTAATCCAGAGTTATAATCACATGTTCCAGGGATCCGAACCAGACACAACAATAAAATTCTGACAAGCAGTAATTTTGCAAAACAAAATCCTGGGACAAGAAAAAAAAAAAAAACAGAAATATTACAATAAATCCCAATTCCATGAGGACTTCCCGAGAAAACACTGGTCAGCAAGAAGCCCCTTTCATATCCCAGCTGGCCCCCCAACATAAACGTTTCTGGAACCGGCCCTGAAGCGTTATCCTTGTTGGACTGCAATGGGTAGTTTGATGTCAGAAAGTTAGCAGGAAGAGTAGCCAAAAATGTGTTTCAAAAACTTAACTAGTTACTCCCCAACTGTGCTAGTAGGTGTATCTGTTTGCTCTGCATAAATGCTGTGAATGTAATGTTTTCAAGAATGACAGTACAATAGATTGTACTAGATGATCTTCATCTTGCACACCTGGAGCAGCATTTGCTAAGCTAGCTGTCTGTGACCGGTGCTGTGAACGGGACAGAGGAAAGCTTACCTGGATCTGACTTGGAGAAGGTGTCCATGTCCAAAAGGTTCCTACGAAGAGAAAATCAAAATGTTAGAGTTCAGTAGACTATATGGTCGACAAACAGATTGAAGCAGTCTTTTATCCCCACAGTTATTGGTTTTGTAAAACAGACTGTAGACTTAATGCTCTGACTTCAGGTCGCTATCGCTTCGCTGCAGTCCAGTTCCTTTTTATGTATTATTAATGTTATTTTTTGACATTAGCTTTGGATACAGCTTTACTTTGTTTTATTAATAGTCATGTTACCATTAATTGTTGCCCTTAATTGAATTGTTGTTGTTTTTTGAGCTAGATAGATCACTAGCTAACTAGCTAGCTAACTAGCTAGCAAACTAGCTTGGACGGACTGATAGATAGATAGATAGATAGATAGATAGATAGATAGATAGATAGATAGATAGATAGATAGATAGATAGATAGATAGATAGATAGATAGATAGATAGATAGATAGATATCTGGTGCAATAAGTAATAAATCTGTTAATCTCATGATAAATTAAACCGAGTTCAATAATTTCACTGAGTTCCTTTAAATGTATAATTTTTTAATCATAATTTTTCTTTTTCTCTTTCTACCAACAACTTCAATGACTATTTTTGTTTGCAGAGAGTTCATAATTCATTTTATTTGTTGTTTCTGTTGTTTGGTTCATTCATTTTCAATACTTAAAGTGTTTTCCAGTGTTAAATGTTCAGTAGAATCCAAAGTCTGTTGATCTTTGAGAATGTGTTCCTGCATTGTTACACCATCACCGTTATATTCCCACCAATGTTATTGATCTTAGGGAATTTATCTCAGAGCAGAAATCCGTTTATCAAATTTCACTGGCAGTCGCCTGCTGCTTGTGGATCTTCAGAATGTGAACGTCAGTCGTCTTCAGTCTTGTTTTTGGTTTCATTCATACACGTTTGATGGTTTTACAAAATGCACCTGGAGAAGCTAATTTCTGGTCAATTTACAAAATTGTAGATGGGAGGCATTTCTTTCCCCTGACCGGTCGTCCATTAATCGCCCAGCTCGTTATCTTTGAGATGTTGAAGCTTTTGACTCCGACAACACGCCAGAGGCTCTTCAAAGTCTGATCCCAAGCAGCCTCGGATCCCCATCCTGCCTTCATGATCTAATGACTGCTTTATGTTGCCTGCTGTGTTTCTTTGGGGACTTAAAGTATTTGAAGTTGCCAGTTAGGATGGTTCTCCTCCTGTGATGCAACAACTCCCACATTTATGAAAAACACTAGGCAACGAACAACAGGAGAGAACAAGCAGCGTTTCTCGAGATCCCAGAACGATCCCCTGTGCACACAACTAGGACGGCTGTCTTTTAGCAGAAGAACATCAGCCTTTTCTTTTTTTTATTATTATTATTGTGTTGCTTCTATTTTTGGTTTTATTCAGAAAGAGAAACTCTTTGAAGCTCTGCTTTTTTTTATGTAATAATCTCCTGAGGTGACAAAGGTGTTTTATTGTGAAGTAGCTTCCTGTTGCTGAAGGATTGTGTCCGGTATTCTCCCACTGTCAAAGTTAAAAATGATGACGAAACATTCAAATCCAGTTAATACCGGTATTAATCAAATTGTATTAACTGATTAATGCTATTTAATACTGGTATTAATCAATATTAACTGTATTAATCAGTATTAACTGTTTAATACTGGTATTAATCAGTGTGTTGCAATCAGAGTACTGTAATATGGATTACAGTACTCTTCAGGAAGAGTCAACGACCCAACATGAATTCAATAACAATAATTATGCACTTATCTCGTTACTGGTGTGCGGCTGAAGAACTTCACTGCATTTCACCAACATGTCATCATCACAATATCAGCGCAGGCCAAAGTAATTGTTTGCAGAACTGACTGGAACGTCATATTTCTTTGCAATTATATGTATATCGAGGGTTATGAACTGACCCTTTGAAATGCTGATGCACATTGGTGCTGAAGGAGCCGCCTGGCAGGAGGAATCCAGACCAGGAAACATCAAAGTGAGAACAAATAGGAAAGGGGAGGGCGGCGGGTCTGAGTTCATGACTATCGCCATTCAAGCTTTTAACAGAAAAATATATTAGTCATGTGATTTCTTCATATTGTGCAGCCGCCGGTAGATAGATTTACATTTCACATGGTTTCCCTAAAGTATTACGCCTCAATCCAATTACACACTGTAACCCAATAACGGAGCCAGTTACTGTAAATATCGCCAGGCTGCTCTGCATCCATATTTCCTGCACTTGGATAAATAAGACTTTAATCAAGTAATCTTCATCTTTGCTTGAAATAATAACAATAGCACAGAGAATAAACCTTAAAATACTGTCGCTGGTTTATAAATCACTGAACGGCTTAGCGCCTCAGTGCGTTTAAAAATCTTCTGATTCTGGTTCTGGGGACGCAGAACCAGAACCTATTACTATTACTAATGGAGTAATAGAGTACTTGATTAGTTTAGTAATCGAGTACTCTATAGAATATTGGTTCAGGTTCACTTTGCATGAGTTTGTGGTTTTGCAGTGTGTCGCACTCAGCTGGTCAAATAAAATCTGGAGGAGGACAGAGAGGTTCTCATTTCAGTGAGACAGAAACGAAACCCGGTTCTACTCTGCAGCATCGAACCCACACCAGGTGCATCACCAGGAACAGCTGTTGACACACATAACTCCACCAGCCTGTCACTGGAAACACACCGACTCATTTTCCGGAGCTCCTCGGTGAGGCTGAGCCTCCAAAATTGCAGCTGACAAGTGATCAAATCGTATTTGTGTGTTTACACAGCAGAACAACAATCTGTCGCGGCTGATACTCCGTGTCATTCCGGCTCTGACAACACGCAGGCATGGCAACAACAGAGTGTCACTTCGTCTTCAGTCGTTGGCTGATGAGCATATGTGCTTCTGCTGCCTGGCAGTCGATAAATATGTCTACTTGGGCTGCGCAACACAAATAAAAGCCTGAAGACGAAGCACCGAGAATTCTGAATAGAGCCGGTTCTCACGCTGAATTTCCTTCCAGGTCATAACAACAACAGCAAAGAACCTGTGCAAATCAAACTGTGGTCCGTATCAAAAACTGCTCACAGTTTCCAGTAGGGAATTTTAAAAAAAGGAAAACCAGAAAACCTGCTAAGCCCGGTGGTTGAGTGCAAGGGCAGTCGTTCATCCAGCGGCCTGTTGTGTTTTTGAGGTAAAAAATGTTTAAAAGTTGACAGGAAATGTTAAAATGTCACTTGATAATTATGTATTATTGAAAGATTGGAAGATTGACACCTGAACACCAAATATAAAGTCTTCAAAAAATGTACTTCCAACCAGAGAATCACTGAAGATGCTGAAAATTCCAGCTTTCTGCTCCAGCTGTTTGCTCAGGAAGTTACTCAAACATACCTTTCTAACAGCTCTGGGTTTTCATCATGACATCGATGTTTGCTCAAAGGATCTAATCGAACTAGTGCACGCTGTATTTGTTACAAGCCAGGAGGATCAAAGAATGTATAAATATCAGTCGTCAGCTGCTACTGAAAATCTAGCCAGAGGAGGAGGAGGACGCTTCACTCCTGTGGTTCTGGAGCTTTCCATCTGTATTGGACAATCATGGGTTTTCTCTTCTATTTTTATCCCAATATGACACAAAAGTGCTGTAGAAAAATGACAAACACTCTAAGTAGATCTGGGCTATCAGTAGCAGCTACCTTCCTTCCTGCAAATGAATGCGTTTTCCGTACGCAGACGTGTTTGAACCCCAGCCTCGGCAGCATCTCATCTCCCCGCATTTAATCCATCCAACCTGAAAGCTCTCTGTCACACATATTGTTCGTTCAGAAAAGGATGCAACCTGCATTTCCAACGGCTTTGAACGGCATCAGCACATCCGAGGACGTGTCAGATTAACTGAGACGTTATGCCCAGGCTGTTCACTGGATCTAAGGGTGAGAGCAGGTGTGTTTTCATGGAGGCATTTTTGGTGCAAACGTATTTGTGGTTTGTAACTGTGAAGTTGAAGTGGGACAGAAAAATCCTATAACCTCGTGACCACCAGGAAAAGCCGTGCTGTTGTTTTATTATTCTTTTTTAAAGCTTTCCCAGTTGTTTAGAATGTAATAACAGCACTGAAAACATTTTTTATTCTTAAGCTACAATGCGTCCACTTCAGTGGACATTGGGACTCCAGACAAGTGGAACTGGACCATGATGCCGATCATTAAAGGGGTAGAATTACAACATTTTCTACCCACATTGTGCCATTTTATAGCCCAAGCAAGTAATTATGTTACCTTCAGTTATTATAAAAATGCTGCATATATCAAATTGTACTTTGTAATTTAACACCTTGAAATCAGGCCTCTGTCTCTTTAAAAACTCCTGCTATTTCAGAAACTCCGCCCTCAGAGGAAATCATCACAACTTCATTAACCCGTTAAGAACATTTGTACAAGCGGTGCGCTGAGAAATAAATTCTGCAACGAGATCAGCATATGTAGATCCACCAGGTGTTTGCTAATTACTGCTGGCTAGTCTGAAGGAGCTCTGGGGGAGAGCTGCTCTGTGAGGCGGAGTCTTGGAAGACTGAAACTTAAAACTCTGAGTAGAAGCTGTGAAGGCACCGTGAGGTTCACGCAGGCGTTTTTTGCACAGATGAATGGTTGCCAAGGAGATTAAAGGATTTCTCAAACATGCATGAAAGGCAACACTCCTATTATGGTTTTGATGAAGGAATAACATTATAAGGCGACACAATGCTAAAAAAACAACAAGAAGAAGTCGATTTAACACAGTTAAACTTAGTTTGGTTTTGATCACTTTCATTGAACACTTATTTACATCAGAAAATGAGCTCAACAAACATTTTAAAAACTTGATGGAGATCTGGAGATCACCAGGCCTCAACCACTCTCAGCACAGTGAACCTTTGGCTGCTCGTCAACATAACAGGAAATGACAGTGGGGCCCCCCCCCCACCCCCAAAGCTGATCCAGTTTAGCTCTAACAGCTTCAGATGCTTCAGGCACCTGGCGACAGATGTAAATATACCTCACTGTGACCAGGAGTCATTCATTCCTATTATGTTTTACTTCCACTCAAGAACATTTATTTTCAATCAAACCCTATTACGGCTGAGACGATTTCTCAAATGAATCGTGATGAGTCGATTATTGAAATCGTCAACTAATTTAGGTTAACTGGTGCAACCAGAGCCATGGTGTCCGTATTTACAGCAGCTCTCGTTCCATTTTTAATATAATTTAAGAATATTAAAACACGACCGACTTTGAGGAGTAGTTTGGATAGATTTCTCTCTCTCTCTGGTGTGATGGAAGTCAGCCTGTGGCTTTGGCGGACTATGGCTATTCCGGAGCTCTTCAGTGTGTGGATTCGATCAGAATAAATCCACGCTCCTGTCGGTTACTGCCCACCCCACTCCCCCACGCACTCCTACACCCACAGCATATTCTCGTTTTTCCCTTTCGAAGCAAAAACAAGAAGAAGAAGAAGAAGAAGAAGAAGAAGAGTTGTTCTGGACACGAGAGCGGCTCGGTGATATAAATAGTGAAGAAGCGGAAAAGTCTAAAATGGGCAATAAAAAAAAATCATAAAAGCAAGCAGAGTGAAACGAGCAGGAGCGTGGGGACTGGTTCCCACGGCGAACAGGTGAAAAGCGTGAGGAGGGCTTACCTGCAGGATACTGTGACTTCAATTTTAGTGGCAGGTACAGTGGAGTTCAGAGGGTCGAAGTCTCCTATAGTCGCCATAGTGAGATTGCTTTAATGTTTCCCTGCCTTCAAAGTCCTTTAAATTGTCTCCCACATCCAGCGCTTCCGGTCCCCTGGCTCTGCGCGGCGGTGGATGCTGCTGGCGGCCAAGGGAGAGCAACTGTGGCTGAAAGCATACCTGAGGATCTGCTTTCATTCACAGCGAGAGGGAGAAGGGAGCAGAGAGGAGAGGCGGGCGGGAGACAGCAAACTGCATTCCCTGCTTCCATCACCAGAGGGCGGCAGAAGCCCTCACAAGTCCTTCCAGCTCTCTGTGTAGCAGCCATCCATCCATCCATTTTCCATACTCCCTTTTCCCTAAGTGGGGTCAGGAGGTGCTGGTGCCTATCTCCAGCTAACGTTGCGGGCGAGAGGCGGGGTCACCCTGGACAGGTCGCCAGTCTGTCACAGGGCAACACAGAAACACAAAGGACAAACAACCATTCACACACACACACACACTCACACCTAGGGACAATTTAGAGAGGCCAATTAACCTGACAGTCATGTTTTTGGACTGTGGGAGGAAGCCGGAGTACCCGGAGAGAACCCACGCATGCACAGGGAGAACATGCAAACTCCATGCAGAAAGACCGGGGCCGGGAATCGAACCCAGAACCTTCTTGCTGCAAGGCAACAGCTCTACCAACTGCACCACCAGGCAGCCTAGGACCTCATTACCTCAGACGTATTTGTTTGAGAAGTTTGAGAACTACTGCTCTAAACTGCCCTCAGATACAAGTGTGTGTGTGTCCAAGTTGAGCCAGCCCACAAGAGTGATGGACGGACATACCATGTTAACATGCTCTATAGAGATGTATTAGTTCTAAGTTTTTGCATCAACATATTTGCATAGATAGTCAGAAGTTCCTGTGTAATGAATGTACCTTACTTTAGATTACCAGAAACAAAGCTCTCAATCCCACATGATGGAGAAAATAAAATGAAACAAAGCTCGAACACTTTTGTCTGGTTCCTTTATTGAGAATATGCAGCTCATCTTTCATCATAACTTGTCACCTGGAAACAATTACAAGCAATTTATAACCTAAAGAAAAACTCTTAAAATGCATTTATACAATGAAACAAACATTGCCTTACAGAGAAAAAAAAAAACGACAAGTGCAATACAGCATTTCAATCGACTCTAAATTCCTTCTAAAACCATTATGTGACCCTTTTGGGAAGAAAAGCCCAACAATTAATGAATGACAAGATGATTTGAAGCAGACAACAGTTGAGATTCATCCATCATCTCCTGCTTAATCCAGATTAGGATCTGTGTCATAACCCAGACTTCCCTGGGTTATGACGCAGGTCAGCAGAGGAACATCGTCCGTCCAAAGTGTCGTGGGTTTTCCTCTGGCTCTCCTAGAGGGATGGGTCTGGAACACCTCACCAGGACTCGTCCAGATTAGGAGGTGACCTAACTCCTCCAGATTGGGACTCCTCCAAACCCAGAGGTGTCCTAACCAGGAGGCGTCCCAATCAGATGTCCGAGCCACTTTGACGTGGAGAAGCAGCGGCTCTACTCCGATGACAAAGCTTCTCATCCAGACTCTAGACTAGGAGAGAGCAATCCTGGTCCTCGAGGGCCAGTGTCCTGCAACTCTTGCATGTCTCCCTGGTCCAACACACTTTGATCAAACAGCTGAATCACCTCCGAAATACAGACAAGTTCTCCAGTCCTGCTAATGACTTGGTTATTTGACTCAGCTATGCTGAATTAGAGATGCATCTAAAAGTTGCAGGACGCTGGCCCTCGGAGCCTTGAGTTGCCCATCCCTGCCCTGGACAACCCTGAGGGTGTCAGGAGACCAGACACCAGAAGGAGGAAACTCATTTAGGCTGTTTGTATCCATGATTTCATTCTTTTGGTCACTGCCCAGAGGTTGTAACCACACATGGGGACAGTAACGTACACTGACCGGTAACTCGAGAGCTTCTCTCGACAGCTGAGATTAAAACACTATTCCTGAATATTTGGGTTTCGGCAGGTGTTCAGTGACGGGCTCCTTCCAGGATCTAAAAGTGAGGCCACGAAATAAAGAAATGGTAGGAATGAGGATGAGCAGCGCTCGACCCCAGCAGGGAAGCAAGTCGATGGCTCATCAAACTCTGAGACTCTCATTGAATCATGATTGCTCTGTTTTAGATTTACTTTGAAAACTAAACTCCTTTACCAGACCAGTGAACTGATTCATCAACATCTGACAGAATATAGAAACACAGACTCACAGCAGATTCCAGACGGCGACGCGGGTCAGTGTTTTCATCATGAACGAACCGAGGTTGTTTAATTATCTAACTCAAATTATTTTCATGTAATAAGCATTACTCTGCCAAATTGATCTCAAAGGCCAAACTGAGAGGACCTCTTCCTGTGTCCTCCGGGCCGGCTGGAAGACTCAACACAGAGCAATGCAAGCTAACAAGGCTGACTATGAAAGAATCCCTGTCCTATTTGAAGGGATGGAAACGTTGCTGAGGTTACATAGAAGGCACAACCAAAAGGTCCTGAGGTATACCAGCTATCCACACTGTGGCAACGTTGAACAACACATTAAACAGATAAAACATAGAAGAAGAGTTAAAAACTTTAAAGTCCAAAAACACAGTCTGGTGAGCGTGACCTTAAAGGCACTGTGTCGAGAACATTCTGGGAGCCCAAACAACAACCCACATTAAGAAGGCCTTTGGATTCGAGATGAAATTCTCCAGACTGCCACAACAATAATCTGGACTCAAGAAGATATGTATGCAGCTGACTAGAGGTCATCATGATTAGCGCTTTATTAAGATTTTGATAAGGCTACCGGGGAACAGTCCCTTCACACATCTAATCAAACTGATTTTACAGTTGATTAGAAAATCAACTACAGACCAAAGAAAACATCACAGAGAACAGGTATAAGACAAGACTGGTGTTGGCTTGATGTTTTTAGGTCAGTTCGTCCTGGCTGTACCGGATGAAAGACATCCGAAAAAGAAAAGACTGAAGGTCATTGAACTAAGGTGCGAAATTACACACAAGATGTCAAAGCTAAACACAATGGGAAACGAGGCAGTTTTAACAGCTCGGTTGGACATAATTTTGGTACAAATGCAGACGTCAGTGATTTAATCTGCACATAGCTGCTAAAAGGCAGACGTGTTGGTGTATTGAAGAGGGTAACAGAGTTGCAGGGAGCTGCTGCAGCGCCAGGCAGCCAGTCAAAAACAATGACCATCCCCAGATTCAGAGGATCCCTTCCAGACGCAGATGACAGCATTCCTGGGTCGGAGAGCCAGTTGTCACATTGTGGAATTTCCCCAGCATGTGTTGGAGTGCAGACGGTGGACAGTCACGCAACGTTGAAGCCACAGGACACGTAGGGGTGCATGTTGTGGCACCCAGAGAGCAGGGGGACTGGAGAGCAAGCCCTCATGCAAACCCAAAAACATGAACCAGTTTGGCTCCATCCAGTGATGGGAGTTCAAGGTTTCAACACTTCAGACAGGTTCTGTCACGAGGTCTACAAAGCACATCCACAACACGACGATGCTAAACCAGCAGACCATCAAGTGACCATCAAGACCAACGGTGACTCGGTTTCGGTAGACATTCGTCTCTAACCACTTGTGACTCGAAATGGGGCGAACTGACCCAGGGCCTTTCCTCAAGAACAAGAGATTGAAAAAAGTCAAAGATTTTTTTAACAGGATCCCTGATTGGCAGACATAAGAGAGATTTCTACTTGGACGAGGGTGTTTCAATGGAACGAGGCTGATTCTGCCAAGAAATGCAAGCTTGTTGAAGCACAGGGGAGAAACATGAGATAAGGATGCAGTCTCATGTCACGTTACGCTTCTTTTCAGATCCCGTTGAAGGTTTAATTCAAGAGCGCTGGACAAAACTCTGTATGATCCCAACACGCTTTCCTCTACCTGCAGAGGATCTTTCAACTCTGGACGAGCTATTGAAATATTCTCCCCACAAAGTCGTAATTTTTCCAGCCAGCTCTGCCATTGCAGACGACGTGGCGTTTAATGGCGGGTACCTTCATCGTTTCAACGCAGACAGAACGGTGTTCAAATCTGCCAAATCAGTGATCAGTTAATGCAGCAAATAAGAGAAACAAAGAACTCTATGAGCTAGCTAGCAGAAGACGAAGTGCTGTTCTCTACACTAACCACCTGAAGTACAGTTCTTCCCTCTGGACTGGCTTTGGAAACAATAGCAGCATGAAAGAAAAGTAAAACCATTCTCCTGACAGAACTCTGAGAACTGGGATGGGGATTTGGGGAGGGGGATTAAAGGCTCATCTCACTCATCTCCATTTCCCACCATCCCTTTTAGTCAGTCAGTTTGGAGGAAGCTAATCCTCTCCCTGAATGCGAGAAGGTCTCCAGGTTGGAAATACAATGTGGGCGCGTTACCTGAGCAGAGCTGGTTGGCACGTCATTGAGGCCAGATGCATAACAATGTTTTCACGCCATCACTGGATGTGGTTGATTGGGACCAACAGTGGCCTTTTGTGTTTCACACGAACATGCAAAAATCTGTGGCTGCTCCTGGATGGGGATCGTTGCTATTGGTTACCAAACCAGGAAGGGATGAGCCTGTGGTGACGGAGGGACTGATAATTCTCCATCACCATTCCAGACATCCAACTGGAGAAGTGAAGCTCCATTTAGACCAGGGTCAGTTCTCAAGATGCTTTCTGCCATCTTACAACAAACACAGGTAGTTCTTTTACATGACGGTCTGGCTGACTGTGGAGCTCAATCTCTGGTCATTGCTGTGCGTCATTCTCCAACCTGAGCTTGTTCACGCGGCAGGGGAAAACAGGAACCACTGAGAAGTTTCACGTCGTGTTGTTGTTTATCTCGTTTGCTCCTGCAGAGCAAATTCTGCTTTAAAAAGAAAAATGGAATCATAGGTGTGTGTACAATTTCAGGAAACGTGCGGCTTTACGAGTGATAACTGGATCTGTGTGAACACAACCGTTTTGATCATGAAACTGTTTTATGCATCTGGCCCCAGGATGGGGTGAAACATGGAAGCTACAAGGGGGAAGAGATGGAGTCACAGAAGAAGAGTTCAAACGATGGTGTTGCTGCCACGGAGGCCGACCCCGCGGGCAAACTGCTCCAGCAGGCCGGAGATGGCGCCGGAAGGGCTGGGGGCCGAGGATCGGAGGCCCACGGTGGAGCTGTAGGCAGCCAGGAAGATCTCCCGAACCGCCTCCAGGCGGGCCTGGCGCTCCGACGGCAGCGAGCACCTGCAGGAGAACCACAGGGTTAGAGTCAGATAAACCAACACAGTTTTCCTGAATCATCATTTAAAAAAAACAAAAAACACACAGCTTCAAAAACAAGCCGGCCCGCCCCCTCGCATCGCCCGCATGGTCTGCTGCGCCGCAGGTCCCATTTAATACGGACAGAGACATTTGGTGTCGAATTCCAGCTACGGATCCAGAAGAACCTTCAGCTGTCAGCAGTCCACCTCTCACTGGCCTCTGCTTTCCAAACCCTGACAAAGTATTGGATCTTTCTCTTCCTCCCAGAACTGCGACTGTTGGTGGAGGCTTCCAGCCCAACTCTCTTCAGTTCCTGGCGCACTTTATCAGGTCGAGGTCTGGGACTTTGACCGGATTGGGATTGGGACCGGCGGTTAAACAAAAGTTACATTTGTCATTGTTCTGGTGGTGCGTTCACACCAGATGTGTTTTGAGCATCAGGTATGTTTGGTTTCCATTCAAAGTCTACGTCGAGGCGCGTCGAAGGTGCATCGCGCTTTGCGCGTCAACCGCTGTGTGATCTGAAGCGTTTTGAGCTTTTGACCCACATAACGCTGGAGTTGGAAAATCTGAACTCTCTCCGCCGGACGCGGAGCGTCAACCAATCAGAGACTCTTGTATGTAGCGTAGTTCTTATATTAGTTTCCTTTCAATCAAGAAGTTGCTTGATGATTTTTCTTTTCCATAACATTTCAATAAACCTCAATTATTTTCTTTCAACTATGTATGGTACTTATAGTAAGTTACAACCACTAACCCGTAGGCGGTCTAAGGACTGACAAGTTAATAAACGGTTACCATAATAACCAAACACGATATGATTTTTAAAATATGTTTATGTTTCTATTTTGTGTATTTAATGGAAAATGTGAGTTAGTTATGAGGTAACGCAGGGGATGGGGACTGCAGTAGATTGAACCGCGATCCTGCGGTAATGGTCAAGGAAATTTACATGAAGAAACGGCGTCGAGAGGCGAACATTGGATCGCTAGTACAAGAAAACACACCAGAGTTCGAGTAAAGCAGCAGCAAGAAGATACAGACAGAAAGCATGCTGAGGTCTGGAGGAGACGACACAGGGGTTGTCACTGTTCACCCATTACAGCTAAATTAACTCCCCGACCAAAGTTGTTTGGCAAAAACTGACTAGCTGAAGGAGAAATCGGGACAAACTGTCCAACTGTCCTGTGCGTATGGGTTTCCACCTTCGTCCCCTGAGGCGGTGAACCCACTGACCCCTCTCAGATTCCTCAGACCGACAGCAGGAAAGCCTGGATCTATGGGATCACTCCGTCCAAGAAAAGTATTCACGCCCCGTCAGCCTGTGGCAAAGACGTCTGAAACCGTCGAATCAAAGAAAGTTGAAGATCACCAAGCTGGAGAGCTTCTGTTCCATCAGAGGAGCTCCACGTTCTCCAAGTCTGTCGCTCCAGAAGATTTGCTCTGACTGGGTGTGAAAAACCTGTCCGTCTTCCAAAACCCTTTAGTTGGTGTGTTATTAAGGAACGATTAGACTACTTTGACCACTTTTCTAAACTACTGAATCAAGCTGTACTAAGGCCTTCTGATTTGTTATTAATTAAATAAGCATACATCATCTGGATTATGCTAAAACAAAATGCTGCTCAAACTGGGATAATAATTTGTTCACTCAATCTATGTACTCGGTACCGCTTCAAGGATTTTTGCCGAACTACTGGGATTTACTGTTGCTGGTTGGTTTTCATTTGAAGGTCAAGTAGATGACCCCAGGAAGCAACCGCCACGAAGGTCAGAATGTCTCTCTTGCAATTTATTACTCCAGCAGTTCAGCTTTAGGAAAATAGTTTGACACGATTTAATGGCTTGATGTCATTTTCCGGAGCTGCTGAAGTCGTTTGTGCTCTGCACCCACTAAGCTTTCCAATTAAAGAAGCAATCGAGATCATGTTGGAAGTTGCGGACTTTCGACCTTTGAGTTTTGACATTTTCATGGGTTTTTCCACTAGTGGTAAAACGTTTTGGTGCTTGTGCTTGATTGAAGTTCATAAGGTTTTAATAGGTTTGCCTGAAGCCGACGCTCAGAAAAACAAAAGAGCTCTCTGGAAGTTTACAGCCCAGGCTGTAAACGGGAGCGTCTGCTTGGTTACTCGGTGGGAGCAGGCTGCCGGCTGAAGAAGCGTGAGGCGTTCAGGGGTCGTTGGTGAGACGGTGGCTTAATCATACTGCCTGGGGGTCCTGCTTGGAGAACATTCCTCAGACTCAGGGGTTCGGGCCGGTGTGGTTCACACATGGGGCCGTCTATGGGAGGTCAGCTCACACAATGAGAGCAGCAACAGGTGTGAGAGGGGAAGCACAGCATTCCTGTGTGCCTCACACAACCAGAGGAAATGCAGCCACTCCTGCATTTTATCCAATATATGATAACAGAAGGTGTTATGCATTATGTTCATACCAACCACTCATTCAGGTTTGACGCGTGTGCACTTTAAATGCTGACGCTTGACATTTTTGCTCCACACCTAGCGCTTCGCACGCCTGGTTTACACTCAAAGTCTAGGGCCCCCGACACGCCTCCGCATAAACCATGGTTGGATGTAAACCACAGGCGCTTAACGCACGACACGCGTTCACTGTGAACGCACCACTAGCAGTCTGAGACTGTATGTTTATAAAACCCTGACGCCCGTCACCAAGGTGTTTCCTGGTGTAGAGATTCTGGCTTATTTACGCCTGTGGCAGTGAGCAACGTTTAGATCACTACGTAAAAGAAACCCAGCAGTTATGCATATGGATGGTCCAACACAGAAGACCAGACCCATCAGGTCAACCACTCAGCAGCCCGTTTATACCTCAAGGACAAGGGACGCTAGTGTGGAGACATTTTGGACAGGGGGGGATAGGTGGTTTATATGGAATAAAACAAGTGGTCACGTCAGGTTTTATCTTTCCGACTCCTACTCTGCAGCCTGGACTTGCCTCCCCAGGTGGCGTTTGGACAATTCACACCTTGGGAAGTCTCACAGGGCTTCATTAGGTACATGCTTGAACCGTCTGACAACAATGATCCAAACATCGAGGGAATCATCGATGGAAGAACAGGTGGCACATGTCCTGAATGTCCTCCTATTGACCTGGCCATTAGGTTCCTGAATAGAAACTTACTTCTTCAGTAGTTAGAACTGAAGAAGCCTTTTGGATGAAAGAAACAAAAAAACATTTTCCAGTCTCCTACTGAAGCACTTAGAAAGCTCCCATCGTTCCCTCTGGAATGAGACTAAACTGAGCCCAGAAAAGACAGATGCATTTAAAAGTAGCTCAAATGTCTCGTGTAAAATTCTGCGACATGCGGTACTGCAGCCGAATTTCACTAGCTGAAATTCACACGGATGGCATTCCGAAACTGTAAGCTATTCCGGTTTAACTTACGTCCGCCCACTGGGCCCTTCGTCCTGGAAGCTGAAGGGCAGTGGGGAATCGTAGGCAGAGGCGACAGCAGACGAGCCGGAGGAAACCGAGGCCATCGGCTGAGAAAAGTGGCCGTGGTCGTGGATGCTGCCACAACCGGAAACTATCTGCCAGCTTCCGTACTCTGTGGACAGGGAGGAGCCTGATCTGGAGTACTCTGCCGCTAACCTGACACACAAAGGCAACACAACCAGAAAGGTTAGACAGAACTTATCACTAGCTACAATGCTAATGTTAACACGTTGACTGCGACCCTCTGGGAAAAGGCATTCTCACACCGCTTGATCTGCTCTAAGCAGGACGCCGGTTAAAGTCTGCATCCAGGCATCATCATCAGTAGAAACCGACAACTCTGACCTGCTTACTGATGTTGACTTGTGTTAAAAGTTAGTCTGCTAGTAATGACTGTTGGCCAATAGCTGAGCATCAACTCTTAAATCTGGAGAAACAGTGAGAAAGACCTCGAACTACATCGAAATTCGACCCTTATAGCAGTCCTGTTGTCAAGACAGGAAGTCCTACAGGAAGCTGCCCACTCAAACACATTCACTACAATCTGTCCATGATCCAACAATGGAATTGGCTCCAATAAATAATAATACACTGTATTGCCAAAAGTGTATCCGTATCACCAAATTCACTTGTTACAGTCACTTCCGGACCGCTTCTGCCAACAGTAGCGACTGAGCGGCTCACGTTTGGTTCAGAGTGCAGGATGGTGATGGGATCGTGAAGCGCCCTGTCTGCTAATCATCATCTAATCAATGTCTGCTAATGCTAAGCCGTCAGTGGGTTTAGAAGCAAGTGGAAGTTACTGAGAAGAAGAGCAGGCCAAGCACAAACATCAGGCACGGTCAGCAGGTGGTGCACTGCAAAGTGAGCCCAGATTCAAAAGACACCAGCTACAGACCCGCAAGGGAATCGCAGGTGCTGGAAGAATGGCATTTCCCTGACTTAATGCTTCAGCACAACGAGACGGTTTGGGCAGCTTCATCTTCTGCTAGGGAATAGCTTGGGAATGACCAAGGAAATGTCCATAAAGAGATGAATATTATGAGTTCAGAGCAGCTGGACCGCGCAGAGTCCAGACCTCAACCAGACAGAACACCTTTGGGGACGAACTGGAGTAGGGACTGTGAACCAGGGCTCGTCGTCCAACATCAGTGTTTGACCTCACATATACTTTTCAGAGGAAATCAGTCTAAAAACCCTAATCTAAAAACAGAAATACACTCACAACCTCATGGAAAGGAACTCCTATTAAAGGGGCAGCGTTATGTCAAATGGACGTTTTTGAGCTTTCCATCATGTTATGAAGTTATTCCCTCATCAAAAACATACTTGGAATGTTTTCTTGATTCTTTCACACGAACGAAGAAATGTTTAAGAAATCCTTTAATCTCCCGTGGCAACCGTTTAGAGTCCCTAAAGATTTGCTTTTACAAAGTACCGCTTAGGAGCTGCAGCCTTCCCCCCACTCGGCTCCTTCAGACTAGCCAGCAACAATTAGCAAACATCTAGTGGAACAGTGTATCCGTTGAGCTCATTACACAAGCTACCTCTCACTGCAATGCTGCAAATGGCGTAATGGAGAAATGCTGTTGTGCCGACATGCTGAAGGCCTAGTGTCGGAAAGAGTAAGAGTTTCTTAAAGAGACAGAGGCCCAATTTCAAAGTGCTGAATTGCAAAGTCAAATTTCTTTTAAGTCATACATGATACATGAAGTGTTTTTATAACAACTCAAGGTAACACAGTTACTTGATTGTGCTATAAAATGGCACAATCTTGGAGGAAAATGCATAACACCGCCCCTTTAAGAGCAAAACCTGTTCTAGCTGCAAAAAGCGGAGCATCGAGGTATTAAATCCTGTGGTTCGACCGCGGGATGTCAGTCAGGTTGGTGTGTGTGTGTGTGTGAAGGCACAGAAACGTTTGGCAATATAGTGCATCTGCGAGCAGAAGGTCACGCAGTCATTATGGGTTGGTCATAGGACAGAGATGCTCACGTTCTCAACAGAAAGTAATGGAGACTCATTACATCATCCAGTTAGTTTTTATACAACGCATGCTTAAATAGATAGTTGTCCAATGGGAGGATGGAGGGAAACAGTATGAATGGAGGCTGTAGTGAACTGAGAGGCCAGAGCAGCAGAACAGTGAAGTAAGTGTTTTAAAACGAACACCCCCGACTTTAAGGGACCGACTTCCTGTTCGGCTTTACGGCGCTCTGAGTAACTGGGCAGATTACGACTGATTACCAGGGCTTTCTACAGTCCCTTAGGTCTTCACTGCATATTTCACCAGCGAAAATGTTCACTTGCATCTGCCCGACTTCTGGCCACAGGCCGTGCACGAAGCTGCTGTCTGAGCCCGGCACTGCTGTGAGGACGCAGCGCGACCGCTGGCGAGCAAAATGCAGGAGATCATACAAAATTCAGAGAGGATCTAAAAACCAACTAGTGCCGTCACCAGACTCACCCTCTTCTGGGGACGGCCAGCGGGCTGCTGCCGGAGCGTGTGACGCCGTGGTCTGATTGGTTGGAGGAGGACGAGCTGGAAGACTTGGCCTCGTTGGCTGGATGAGAGAGAGTCTCGTCCAGAGGGATCTGCTTACACCAGGACACCATCGGAGGAGACGAGGCGGGCACTTTCCTCCTAGGAACAAAAAAAACAAGCAATTTATTTCTGTCATTATCATCCAGACAGCAGCTCAGCATGCACACACTGAAGACTTTTATCAGCCAGTTTTCAGTGGAAACAGGAGATAGAAGAGAGAAACGACAAATCATGCAAACGGAAATCATTGAGCTTGTTTTAACTCATCATGTGATTAACTGATTTACTGCCTGAATGCAGGTAGTGAAAATATGCGAGTGTGTGTGTGAGGCTGACCCGCTGGAGGCCTGGGGTTGGCCGGAGAACAGGTCCACGAGGTCAGCGTTGGGACAGGAGGCTCCGGCCAGCTCTTCGGTGATGAGGGAGAAGTCGCTGCTCAGACTGGTGATACTGCCGCGCTCCCTGGACCCTGAGGGCAGCAGCAGAACACTATGAGTTCAGAGCAGCTGCACCGCGCAGAGGCCGGACCTCAACCAGACAGAGTACCTCTGGGGAAGAACTGGAGTTCATCACAATAAACTGTGATGAACCAGGGCTCGTCGTCCAACATCAGTGTTTGACCTCACATATGCATTTCAGAAATCAATCTAAAAACCCCCAGAAATACACTCGCAACCTCAAGGAAAGAAACTTCCATTAAAGGGCCAGCAGTATGTCAAATGGCCTTTTTTTGAGCTTTCCATTAGAGTACCTAAAGATTTGCTCTTACAAATCTTACTTTGTAAGATTTTGCACCTAAAGTGCCGCTGCGTAACTGTTGAGCTCGTTGTACACGCTCAGGAGGAAGAACCTCACAGCTGTACAGACCTGGACGAAAGTCTTCATGCATCAAGGTCCATTGGTGTGTCTGCTAAGCTAATGCTGAATACCAGCGGGAACTTTGATTTTAAATTTTACCCAAATGTCAACCGTTTAAAAATAATACTATAACAATATTAGCTTCTTTCCAAATATCAACATCAACTTGTCTTTTTGTCTGTGTAACGGTGAAGATATTGAACTTTTTTTTTTTGTTTTTTTGTAATGTCATCTGCTATTACTGATTGTGTCAAAGATCTATCTTTGAAATGTTATTTGTTCAAAGTAATGCACGTTTTGAACTGAAAACTGGTTCCTTCAGCAGCTACGTAACTAAGGACTCAGTGGCAGCCGTCAGTTTCAGAGCAGGTGGCAGATGCACGGACGTACTCAGCTGGCAGAGGTCCTCCACAGTGAAGTCGCTGTCTTTGAAGTGGGAGTTTTTCCTTCTGAAATATGGCAAAGATCAACAGAAATGTGTCAAAGCGACGACAAACATCGGACGGCGAAGAACAAAGAGAGAGAAAAGTGGGAGTCACCTTTGTTTCCTGACAGCAGAGAACTTCTCTGAGACGATGTGCTTCAAAAAATTGAAGCAAAAAAAGAAAATCTGAGGGAGAGAAAAAAAATTCTGCGTTACAGACAGAAACAAAACTCCCGAAAGCAGAGTGTAGAGGCGTGGAGCAGGAATACCTCTTCCCCTTTGGAGAGTCGATCTGGCAGCATGTGACTGGAAAAACAAAAACAAAAACACATCACTGGCACAAACAGCAACATCAGTGTTGCAGCAAGTACATATTAGCTAGAGCAACCTAACCTCCTCACTTTCTTCTTCTACTACTCTCCAATTTGCATTAATTGCTGATATTTCAGCTGTTAGCGGCGTTTTCTCTCGGTTACGTTCTGATTGGCTGAGGTACCGCTCAGCCGCTAGCTTCTACTGCTGCTACGCTACGATGCTGGGCCAGAAGTAGGGATCGGTTTACCCAAAGAGAAACCAGTCATAAGCAATGGTCAGGTAGAGGATCTCAGCAGGCTCCAGGTTGGCGTGCACGGCACCGTCCTGTGAAGACAACAGGAAGACAGCTTTTATGGTAATCATTCACTTTGTGGAACTGAATCGGACTGTCTTGAGAATGGCAGGTCTCGGTTTGTTTTTTGGTTCGGTGTCCAGCTTGGACAACCGAACCAAGCTGGACACCTTTCTACGTTTGGGTAGAGAGGAGAGGAGAAGACTTACTGCCCACAGGGAGAGTCTGAGGAGGGAAACAAACAGCGGCGTTCGGTCCCAGCCTGATATGCAGTGCACCAGCAGCCCGCTGTCATCTGAAACACAAAACACCCTTCAGGGACGACCCCGTCAAGACAGGAAACGGGGACAAACTCAAGCCATCTGGAACACCGTCGATACGGGGGAGGTCAGCGGCATCCAGAGGGTAAAACTGACCAGCTAATTTCTCTGACGGGAAGCAGCTGCTTTGGGTCGGAGTCAGCTGAGAATGGTAACGATGGACACCAGAACCTCAATGACCTGACGGTCACCCTTCAGAGAGAGTGGGGGGCCAGGAGAGGGCCCGGCTCAGCAGACGATAAGTCCAATTGCTAACAGCAAGAGATGTCATCAGGTTGTCAGGCTGCCAGGCGGCGGCGCCACCTGTTGGGCCCTCTGACCACCAGCAGTAGGCAAGACGGGTGAAATGTCTTGCCCAAGGGACACATCAACAGAGGCAGACGTAGTGGAATCAAACTTCTACCACCGTTGCCCAGAGTGACTCACTGCCATCACCCGATGCTGGTTTCATTGACTGATCGCCCCGCTGCGTTTCCCTCTGATCAAAAACTTGAACTGATTCGAACAATAAACTGGATTACTGGGATCACTTGAAAATGAATTGAAATGTCGTGAACTGTGGGAATGACCCGAAGTGAGGCTACGAGTGGATGCGAGCGCAGCCGGTCCAGACCCAACCAACCCCCGGCAGCTACGGGCTCCCTTACCATCGCTGTTGATGATGTGGAGGAGCAGCTTCAGGTAGTTCTGGGTCTGCTCCACCAGGTCCCACGACTGGATCCGTCCAGGCACACACAGACACATCAAAGAGTGAAAACGGGAAGAGGAAGGGAACCACCAAATTCACATTGCAGACTGGTTAGACATTTTGAATAACTGCTGGAAATGTACATCATCGCTAACATGTAGGGAATTTGCTTGGAAAACTGTTCCAAGTCTCAGGAACAGTCTTCCTGAGACTTCTTCAAAACACGCTTCATCAAAACTCCAGTTTAGAGGAGCAGAAATGCAGATGGATCATGCTGGTGGTTATGTGGTTGAAACAAGCTGGTCATTTTCACATTTTACGGATCTGTAAGCTATTTTCTTACTGGGGGATAATTAAGCAATGTGTGGAGATTGTTATGGGGACCAACTTTGCCCTAAACTTTGAGACTATGTTCTTGGGCAGACGACCAAACTGTGTAAAGAGATGCTATAAAACATACATGTTCAACATAATGCTAATTGCCAGCAAAAAAGCAATCACTCGGAAAAGGATGACTGACAAAACCCCCGCACTAAAAGACTGGATAAACATCATCCAAGACATTTGCAAGATGGAGAAACTGACATTTGCATTGAAACTGGAGCAAGACAGATTTGAAAGGTGTCGGACCCCATGGCGGACTTTCACGAACACCAGATTTGGACCTCACGAAAGTGAAGTGACACACATTGTTTCTGAGCTACCCTGTTCGGATTAGACCATTACTCAGTAAATGTAGCTAGTTACTACCCAACTCTGGCCATAACTAACCAAATCTAGAATAAGAGAACATTTCAGGGAAACTGAATTTCGTATTAGCTTTAAGCTATAGCATTTACATTTAGACAATTTTATCCTAAGTGATTAACAGTTAATATCAAAGCTAACAAGAAGCTACTCTTTAATTGTAAATAATAAAAACCAGAATCTATCCCTTTGTTTATATTACACTTAACAAGTTTAACCTTTTTTTTTAAAAAAAAAACCTAAAACAAAAACATTTTACAGTTTTCTTTTCATTTGAGAAAGGCTGCCGAGTCAGACCCTTCCCAGTTTTACCACTAGATGGCACTAAAAATGCCTCCAAAGCTAAGACCAGAGAAGAAACGGGAAGAGAAAGCGGCGGCAGAGTGCTGAGGAGGAGAGCCGACCTGGTACCGAGTCCAGTCAATGTTCAGGTTCTGAGTGAAGCGCGCGGGGATGGTCAGGGGAGCGTCCACGTAGTCCTGGCAACGGAGACACACACATCACCACCCGACCTAAGCACACACCTAGTCGGGGAAAGGAGCAGAACGGGTACCTGATTCCAGTTGAACACCAGGCCCTCCGCCGTGTAGTCTCTGTCTTTGTAGTCCTTAAAAAACTCGCAGCCTGAAAAAGACGAGAAAGACTTTTTATTCCCAAAAGACGACAAGCTCCGCCCCCTTGCCCCTAGCCTCCTTTAACAAACTCTTAAACGTGATTCTTATTGGTCTGTTGTAATAATCTGACCCTAAATGTCTCATTTTCATTGGCTGGAAGCAGAAAATCGCAATGACCTCAAATAACAGACTGAGAAACAATTTTCTGCCGATACATTTTTCTGGACAATAAATTGTCCCAGAAGTTATTACGATAAACAATAAAATTGTTGTTTGGAGATCATTTTCAAGTAATTTAACGGTAATGGAATAACATTAATGCAAGAACACATTCTCAAAGATGAACAAACTTTATATTCTAATTAACATTTAAACAACTGGAAAATTTTTAATATCCTAATAAATACAAACAAATAAAATTCATTATAAAGTATCTGTAAACTAAATTATCCTTAAAAGAAAAGTAGTAGTTGAGAAATAAGACTTTTGCTACCCAGTTTTTGGTAGAAATAGAAAATAAATGATAAAATGTTTTAATTTACCAAGCAATTATTGCTTATTGTGACAGGCCTACTGAAGCTACTTCTTTACAATGATATTCTCTTTTATTGAACGTCTCTTATTGACACGATTACTGGGTCAAATCCCAACGGGATAAAATTCAGCAACAGGTGGAAACTTCGGCGTTCCAAGGCAGAATCCTGACTATTTTCTCCACCTGGGTAAGGCACGGAGAGCAGGGTGAAGTCAGCGTAGCGCTGCGCCTTGTCCACCTTCTCAGAGGACGTCACACTGCCAAGGCAACGACAAAATAATATGTCAGAGTCAGCAATTCCTTGACCTGGGAATACGCTCCAATGCAAATTATGAGAAAATGATAAGACAACATGCAGGGCTGGAAGAAAACATACACAGGACGAAGAAAGTGAAACCGTGTGACAGAGTTATCGAGGAAAGCGGCTTACTTCAGGCCGAACTTGACCTTCTTGTTCTCCACCATGAGGTCACAGATGTAGCGAACCGAGAGGTAGCGAAGTAGCTTGATGTCGTGACCGCGAACTTTGTCGAAGAGCTGGGACTCGCCGTTCCTGAGCAGCAGGAGATAAATGGCAGCAGTTCGTGAAGCGAACCTGAGAGAGAGCCCCTCGCTAAGGTCGGACTGAGGTCAGAAGCTAAAGCTGCCGTCGTCACCTGACTGCCGGGTCGTCCTCGGGAACCTCCTCGGCCTCGGTCCAGGTGTCGTCGCTGCCCCCTGCAGACACACAACCAGGAAGGGTTGGATCCTAAAAGGCTCAGGAGCAAAAGTCTGCAAGGTTTCTCATGAGAGAGCAAACAGCAGAAGAAGAAACGAAGTTCTGACAGTCGGGTTGTAACTAGTAATTTACCCAATTACCTTTACTTGAGTAACTCTTTTGAAAAGGTAGTTTTAGGAGTAAGTTTACTTCACTACTTTTTACTTTTGCTCGAGTTCGAATTTATTGTCGTCTACCCTCCTCTGTCTCCAGTTTTGGAGAGGTTCTGTTTCCTTCCAGGTCTCTCTGGTTGAACTTTCTATGTTCATCATTCAGACTGCAGGAAGCGTTCTTTTAAAATCTTTATTGATTCCAGTCATTAATGCAAACACCGTACATCATTTCTCCAACACTGTGCTTTCTTTACTTCCTAGAGGATGGAGGTAGGAGGAAGTTGTAACTGAAGGCGGCTTCCAGTGGTTAAAACTGATCCTATTCACAGCTGAAAGCTGGACCTCGTTTAGGTTATGCGAGTGAAAAAGCTGCATGTTTTATTTATTTATTTATTTATTTTTGTCTTTTACCTGAGAAGATGTAGTTGTAGCCCGTCCGCCCGTACAGCTCCCCCCAACCTGCCAGGGTGGCTGAGCGGCAAATGTGCTGCAGGGAAGGAAAACAGACCCAATCAGACGAGAACAGATCTGGACACGGTCAACAGAAAACACAGATGGTTTACTTTACTTCTCCTGACAGACTACAGATGATTTTATTTTATTTTTTTTTAGGGGGGTATCAGAGAAATTGGGGCTGAACTTTTTTGCTTGGGGAAAAAAACCCAAACTTGTTTTCAGCAAGAGAACAGTGAAGAAATATTCAGAGACACAGTCCATAACCTATACCAGAGTGGATGAAGAAGAACTGCAAACAGAGAAGAAATCAGAGAATGAATACATGTGAGTACGTAGCTACTCTGCCTAGAAACAGGGCAGCTAGTCCTTTCCTTGAGACTAGCTGGTAAAGGACCTGAAAAACCCGGCATATGTCCAGAATTTCTGGGTGGAGTTTGACACGTTTCAATCACGGCGTTGAACTCAAACGTCCAGCACAGAGCAGAGGAGAAGTGCCGCGGACAGACAGACAGACGGACCCACCTTGCCGTTGTAAAGGATGACGGGGCAGACGAACCTCCCTCTGCAGCGAGCCATTTTACTTCTGCTCACCAGGTCCTGTAGCTTGTTGATCTGCACCGTGCTCTCAAACCTACACACACATACACACAGTCGTGTTTTCATCACTTATGGGGACTTCACATTGACTTCCATTAATCTCTACAGCCTAACCCTTACCATAACCTTTTCCCTTACCCTAACCATCACAGACCTAACCACTAAGCCAAAAACAAAAATGTCCCCACAAGGAGCAATGGTCCCCATAACCCCACATTGTGGGCAGAAATAGGTTCCCATAAGGATCTAAAAACCTGGTTCACACACACACACCAAAACCCTCTTCCATTTACCGGTTGGTAAATGGAAGAGGCTCATCACGTGTCATAAATCTGTGACGATTGTTGGACTTAAACAAATTTGGGCTGCAGCGTCCCACAGCAGTGTGTGACCAAGCTGGTGGTCAGCATGAGCAGGAAGCGGCGTTGCTAAACAATCTACATTTTTGGCGTTTTTAAACCAACTGTGTCGGTCGCAGGTCGGGCCGTTTGAGAGGACCTGTCGGGTTGTTATGGGAACACCCAACTAAATTTTCCTCTGGTGTGTTTTTTCTTACAATAAGCAGTAGAAGACTGATTTGCAACGAGCTGATTTTTTTTTTCTTTTTTTTTACAACCAAACACGTAAAAATCAGAAGTAATCTGAAGCTACGGAGCGTTCTGGCTTTTAGGTTCATGGAGCTTCACTTCAGAGCAGCCTGTAGCTTTAAATGCACAGGGAGGGGGAAACCCGGAGGACCGACGGGGGGGAATATTAAATATTACGGCGAGAAGCGTTTTGTGAGCACATCAGCAAAGTGCTGGCAGAGGCGCCGTCGCCACTCCAACGGCCGGCGGTAAGACAGGAGGATCTGTTGAATCACTGCACGTTTCCTGTTTCTGCGGCAGCATAAAAGTCATATTACACAGCTGTCACTTCCTCCCTCTGCCCCAGAGACACCGACTTCTCTCTGACTGGGGACGTACTTGTCTCTGTCCGCCTCTGTGGACTCGTACTCCAGGAAAACGATCTGACGGGGGTAGTGGCCGCAGACCTCTCCGCCGGAGTTCAAGATGATACTGTACTTGTAGTCTCTGTCAAACAGCTCCAGACAGCGCTTCTCTATCGCCTCCATCTGAGGAGGAGAGAGACGGGGAACATGGTGATGCTGAACTAACATCGCTTCAACAAAACTTTACTCAAGCAAAAGTTAAAAGTAGAAGAAATTACTCCAGCAAGAGTAAAAAGGAGTTGGTAAAAAGTCTATTTAAATACTAAATAATTGATCAAATTATCAATCATTTAGTATTTAAAAATGACATCATCAGATGGACTAAAATATACATTTATGTGGACATTTTTGGGTATTTTACGGACGAAAATGACAATAATTCATATAAGCAACAAAAAATAACGATATCAGGCAAAAAAAAGTCCAAATCTTTATTCTTTCAATAAAAAAAGCTTATGAAGCTTTAATTAAAACTGCAGGTGTGTGTCTGGTGAATTTTTGTTGTTCATTCAGTGCGTAGAGAATCCAGAAATGTTACTCAAATAAGAGCAGAAATACTTCATAATAATACAATTAATTACTCAAGTAAAAGTAAAAAATACAGTGTAGGTTTTTTTTTTTTTTTCAAAATGTTACTCAATTGACTAAATGCAACTAATTACTACCCAACTCTAAATCGGGGAACATCTTACCCGGGGACTGACTTCCCTTGCTCGATACTGTGTCTTGGAGAACAGATCGATCAGATCCGCAATCTGCTCGCTCTTTCTCACCGACAGACCGGAAACCGTAAATCCGCCGGCCGCGGAGGGGGAGGCGGCCATCATGGCGTCTCGAGCCGCGGTGGTCGCCTCCAGCCGCACTCGTCCTCCTTCAAAGACCGCAGAGCCCTGTCCTTTGGAACGGGAAGACCGACCAGGCCATCCCTTCCCGGCGAGCTTCTTCCTGACTGCCCACTTGAGGGGGCCAGAGCCGGGCGGTCGTCCTGAATTCACGGCAGCGGTGAGCAGCTCCACCCCAGGAAGACACGAGCCGCTGGCGGGCCGCAGGCGGCGACCTGCCGGGGGTCCCGGGGTTAGCTACGTTAGCTAAAGAGCTAGCGGTATTTCGGTGAAGCCAGTTCAGCGCATCGAGGCTGATGTTTTTAAGTCTGGTTTCTATTCCTATGGAAAACCTGTACTGTCCCTTCGTGATTCCTCTTCCGAACTTGAAAGCAGGAAATCTCCAGGATCCTCCCAGGCCCGCTTAGGTTCGCTCAGCGGAACATCACCATGACGACGAACGGGACCGGGTTAAATAGTTCTCAGAAGAAATGATCGCAGCAGCAGTTAATGTGACCGACAGGTCCAACAGGACAGTCCAGCGGTCTGAGTTGCACAAAACAAGTGATAAACAGGAAGTTGACTGAATCACGTGACGACCAGCCTGGCAAACAACGTTGTGGCGCTTTACCGCCACCTACTGGTTATGGCTTTACATCACAAGCATATAAATAAAAGCCCGTTAGTTCCAAATTATTAAAGGTAATATGACGGCAAACGCTTTTAAAACTTGTTCCTTTAATCTCTGTAGGGCGTTTACACATTTCTCTTAAGAAAGCCATATTGTTTGCAATTTGTTTGGGCTTGATCAAAAAAACTAAATCTGCCCTTAAGAGATTTGGATCACCCTTTCTGCATTTAGTTAATTTAAGCACTTGGGTGCAGGAAAAGATCTACTTTGATTAAACGTCACTGTGAGATAGATGGGAGCCTATTTATAAAAAATTTAAAATAAATCCTAATGTTTTATTTTTACTAATGTATTCATACTATAAAGATGACTACTGCTTGCAAACATTCTCCAAGATGGTAAAATGAATTTAAATGATTAAATTCATTTATCAGAATCTCTTTAAAAACAATGGGAAGCCATCCCTTTGACACCAGATATGTTCTTCAATCTACTTTTAATTATGTTTTAATTTTAGGTATTTTTTAAAGTTTTATGTAGTAGATGAGAAAAAGAATTAAGTGGATAGCTTCCAAAGCCGTGGAATACGAGATAACCCCCTCAGCAGGACAATGACGAGGCTGCTTTCCAAAATACTTTGCTGTTATGATTATTTTATTATCAAAATGCATTACATCTGTTGCTTCTTAAATCTCTTAGAGAACAATTGAAATAGTTTCTACTATGATCTGTGGAAAAGAAAAAAACAAAACAAAACAAAAAGAAGAAAAACAACAGAAAACTTCTTTAAAGGAGAAAGAAAGTGGCGTCTGAAGGAACCCAGGAAGTCAGATCTCCAAAGCGTCTGACCCCAAGCTGCTCAGTCAGACTCTACTGACACCACGCCGGGAATTCAGTGTACTAGATCCTCTCTCCATGCGGCTCTATCACATTCTCTCTATACAGGTACACAGAATCACACACAGAGTCCTGCTGCTGGGTGCTTTCAGGGTGGATGTGTTTTTTAAGGTGCTGCTTCGTGTCAGCTCGCAACGTTCATGTTGCTGTTCTGTCACACATTCATGGAATCTGGCGGGGGGTTAAGAGGGTGTAGGTAGGGCGGGAAGGGGTTTGCAGTGGGACGGTGGGTGGAGAGGGGCGTGGGGGGGTTCCTCCTTTCCTCAGTCGTTCCAAGTCTTTCCCACAAATACAGTTCCACTCAACCCCCCACAACCCACGACCACTTCAGTCCCTGAACTCCGGTCACATAAAGAGGGTGGGGTGGAGGGTAGGGGGGGGGTTCACAGGTCTCCTCCACCTCAGTCTGAGCGCTGCAGAAAACCGTCTCTTTTTACACGTCAGTTGTTTAAGAATAGAGGGGGAAAAAATGGAACAAATAAAGCAGCAGAGAGAGAGAGAGAGAGAACGGCATAGGAAGTGCAGCTGCAGCGGTCACCGTCGGCAGCAGCAGCAGCTCCATCTCCTCGGGCAGGGAACTCGCTCTGCTCTCCGTCACATGGAATGCAAAGATTGGTCGGACAAATCCAGGCGTGTCTGCAACCCTGATCCCTTTGCTCCTGAACGGGATGACTCCAGACGGATGGAGAGCTGATCCGGAGGTGGTGGTGGGCCCAACCGGATCAGACGTCGGCGAGAGGAAAAAGCACCGTGAGCGAGTGGAGGGAGGGTGGAGGGAAGGTCAGGGGGGGGGGGGGACAACTGGAAGCCTGCAGCTGGATGGAGGAGTGGAGCTCCCGGCACAACATCGCTCGCATGATCAAGAACGTTTAGGGGAACAAACGCGGCGTTGAGGATGGGAACAAGGGAAGCTTCTGGAATGATCCTGGAGAAGGCCCCGCCCCCATGTTCCGCCTCCATCTGCCTGTCATCCCCCCTCCACCCCCACCCTCTGAGTAAAACGAGAGGAAAACGGAACATCTGTCAGTTTTTGCCAAAATACGCTTGTCAACGTCTGACCAACCTGGTTACCATGACAACAGAAAGGCCAACTTAGCAATCTGTGCAGACATCGATGTGGAATTTTTGTCCTTTTTTGCCAAAGAAGAAGAAGAAGAAGAATAGGAAAGTTCTGGGGTAATCGGGACTTTTCAATCCGGTTTTCCGTGTTTTCCAGGCTGCTTGCTTCCCGTCTCGACGTCCAGGAGTCAGAGGTTTATCTATGAGCACGCTGCTGTCAAGTTCTTTTCCTGAAAATAAAGGATTAAAAAAAAAGAAAAAAAAAACTGAAAATAGGAAAAGGAGGAATTTGTCCAGAGTCCTGGCCGGCTCCTCTCAAGTCTGTACATGTGGCCCCTTCCAGCTCCCTGAACCCCCTAAAGGGGGCCTTTAGCTTCACACACACACACACACACACACACACTCTCACACACACAGCTGAAGAAGTTCCTAGAAGCTTCCTGACTGCGTCCTTACTCCAGGCACCTGGTGGGGGGGTGCTGGAACTGCTGGGGGTAGTGTGGGGAGGGTCCTGCTAGCCTGGAGCCGGCCGGCTGCCCCGCCTGCCCCGGGCTGTTCACCTTCAGGCTGACGGCCGCCTGTTGTTGACCCCCTCTGGAGGCCTGAGGGCCCATGTCTACCTTAGTCTGTCCCTGGTTCCTGGGGCCGGGGGCGGCCCCCTCCAACAGGCTACTGCTGCTACTGAGGAAGCCTGTCTTTAGGTGGCTGCTGCTGAAGCTGGGGGGTCCGTCACTGCAGCTGCTGGGCTGCGTGGGGGGGGGACTGCAGTAGGAGCTCTGGGGATCCTGGGACGGCCCTGGGTGGGAGGAGGAGAAGCGAGGGTAGAAGCTCTGGGTGGAGGAGCTCTGGAACGGAGAGCTGGCTGTGGGATGGGTGAAGGACGGGCCGTCTGTCTCTGGGAGGACTTCTGCTGACTGGATAGAGGACAGAAGATAATATTCACCTTGTTTTATTGTCATTTGAAAGATAAGAAAATTAACATCTTGTTAGAATGAAAATCATCTTAGGTTTCTATCTTCCAGGAGCGTGAATACTTCGGAATTAGGAACTTTGACCTTCCGCTTATTGAAGGACATCTACTTGTTCAAATCGAATGGAGGTGAAATAAGGAATTTAAACCAACAAATCATTTTTGGTGAGTGCTGCTGCTGGTCCTACCTTCTGTGCGTAGAGGGGGGGGCTGTATCTGTGGGGACTCTTGGTGGAAGCAGCCAGGGCTCCTCCTCTCCGCTCGTATCGCTCCGCATCTGGAGACAGAGACAGGAGCGTCACAGCCTCCGTCCGGTTCGTTTTCTTCCACTGACCCGAGCCCCGAAACTGTCACCGTACCTGGCTCTGCGTCTGCCGATCCGTCACTCTGTCTGTAGACGCGGTCCATTTTGATGCTTCTCAGCACGCGCTGGCCCTCCCTCAGGCGCTCCACCGTGGTGGGGACCATCCTACGGAGGAGCAGGAAGCTGTCAGAATGGTCTCAGCACTGACCAGAGAGAAACAGGAAGCGTGGCGGCTCTCTCACCACTGGTTGCTGCACTCCTGCCGCCTGGGCTTGAGCGGTGCCCTGTGGTGGTCCGGCGGGCTGACCTCCTCCAGGTGTGGGACCGGAGCTGTGGAGTGTGGGGAGGAAGGCGGCTGCATCTGCTGGTAGAAGCGGGCCGGGTGCGTTTCCTTGCTGCAGTAGGAGTCCGGCTGGGTGGGGGCCGCGTTCCTGGCTGCTGGTTCACATGTTCTGCTGCTGCTGCTGCCTTGCTTCCTCTTCCGGTACTCCAGCAGAGACACCTGGGCGGCAGAGGGAAGTAGGGAGCTCTGGTCAGCACTGGCTGCTGCTGCATCAACCCTCATTGCTGTGTTTGATGCCAGGCCGCCAAAATCCATCCAATGATTCACCCAGACTGCGATGTTGAGTGATGACAGGCCACATGCAGCACGGCTCGGGGTTCCAGTCTGAGAGAAAGGTTTTGGAACCCCGTATCATGACCGTCAGGATCCACTGTGCACCCGTGCTTTCGCTCGGTCTCTGAATGACTGGACATCACCACCCCTTGGCTCAGAACGCAAGCAACACGAGACGCACCACGGCATGATGCAACCACGCTCAAAGAAATCCACAAAAAACACACATGTCAACGTTCACAAGGGGATTCAGGCACGCACACACCTTTACGACGACAAGAAGACTCATCCCAGCTGGATGTCATCAGCAAACACGACAAACAAACGAGAGGGTCAGGAGCGAGTGGGATGGTCAGACACTGACATGGATGGCTCTTGTCTGAAGTTGAATATTATGCCTTGAGAAAGAACCAGTGAAGGCTGAGCAGGAGCAGTGGAAGTCAAGAGTCACCACAGAGCACCAACACCAGCCATTACGCTCTCGTCAGTTGCAAAAGTGTTTAGTAAGCCTCAACTCGCACAGCAGCAGTGGCAAGACTTTGTTTTTATTTCTTTGAATCACAATCTTGTTACAAGGGATGTAAGAGTGAGCATAGCTCCCTCTCTGCTTTCAGATTGGCACATTACCAGGCCACTAAGGCCCCAACATACTTCATCCGTCTGAGTGCATTTCTCCATAAAAAACAGTAATGAACTTCTGACTAATCAGATAATACTTTGAGCAGAAAAAGTTCAGCCAGGGCATGGTTTGGAGTTCAGCAGGTCGATGCCTGATGTCATTTTAAACAAACAAAATAATGCAATTTTAATCACACATCCACTTTCAGTGAGAACCGATTTTGGCAGTTCGGATGAAGTATGTCGGGACCCCTTTAGGATATGGCATGCGGGCACTGAGACTGACTGGTTGCTAGGAAACACTCTACTGTGGAGCCTGCTGTATAGCAAGGTCCATGTTCCACTCTATGGCCCATTGTACAACCAACTGTACAATCATGTTATCCATAGACCACTGTAGGGCCCACTGTATGATCCATTGCATAGACCACTGTATGATCCGTTGCATAGACCACTGTAGGGCCCACTGTACGGTCCGTTGAATAACCACTGTAGGGCCCACTGTACGGTCCGTTGAATAAATCACTGTAGGGCGCACTGGAGGTTCAACTGTAGGGTCCACTGTAGGGCCAACTCTACGTCCTACTATAGAGCCAGCATTACAGCCAATTCTAGGGTCCTCTGTAATGTGGCCCAAACTGTTTCTTATCAAACCAGCCAGTCCTGGTCTTGTTGTTTAATGTGTATGTTTTGACTGACTGTTGGAGGCTCCTGGAAACAGCCTGGATTGCTGCTGCTGAGTTCCTCTGGTGTGGTTCCTACTGGATGTTACATCTACAGTAAAACCTTTACTTTTGTGTGCTCAGCTATTGTTGGCAGGGATTCTAGTGCAGGTCATAGACACTAGTGGCCTAATGCCACCATGTGATGCGTTCATTGCTCTGGGTTTTCATCTTTGCTTTACTATTGTTTTTTTGGTCATGAACACAGTTTTCAGTGTTAAGTGACGTTACACAGTTTATACTGACAAGCGGCTAACTAAGATCAGTGAGGCTCAAGAGCAAACAACAATTTTTAAAATTTTCATGTCTGTTTTTGTCTCACATGAGGCCACTGCAAAAGATGGATTGTTGCTGAAATAACGATGAACCCTTTTCTTGTCTGCCTGTTAATTGGATTTCATTCTAACGCAAATATACTTCCCACGGCATGACACCAGCACCAGTTGTTCTGCGTATTGGCTGCAAGGCTTCCGGATCTCTGCAGCTCATCCAGAGATACGGGCCTCTTGGCTGCTTGCTCTGATTACTGGTCTCCTGTCAGTCCAGTCCAGGTGGATGTCCACGTCTGCAGCTGGTCTGTTCTCTCTCCATGTCTCCATGTCTGATGGGTGATCAGAGCTCTAGGATGTTGATGTAGAACCTAATCCTGCTTTAAACTTGACCTCTGGCCCGCTTCTGGGTTCTTTGGTCTCCATTATAGTGGTTGTCCTCTAAAGAACCTTTGAGGCCTATATAAAACACAGTAGGTTACACTTGGATGGAACCTGTTTGTGACTTGGGTACTTCTCATGCACTGGGACTTTAATTGGACTTTATTTAGAGGCAACAGAGTAAATGGGGCAGAATATATATATGCATAGAAATTAGGGCAGTCAATGTTAAGGGATGCGATTAATCGGAACATTTTAATACTTTAATATTACGTAATGCAGATTAGTCAAACTGCCTATTTTGGCCTAAAAATTTAGTGGTATCTAGTTTGCAGCATCGTGCAGGAGTGGCAAGCGACCGCTGCCTCATCGCACACAGTCCATAAGAATTAAATGGAGAGGGACGTTTCGAAATTAATGTGCAAAACAAAACCTAATTTAAACCTTCCTGAATATAAAACATGGCAAACTACCAATCTGCTTGGTTTGAGATAAAAAAACCTTTTTTTTTGACAGCGTGCATACAGTGGTGGTTTTTGACGTGGGATTTATGGGCAGTTGCCCAGGGCGGTATCAGAAAGGGGGGAGGCGTCCAACAACTAGAAAAGAAAATACGTCTTATCTGTCAGCTGCCCCGTGAACAAGTTGTGTGAAGTGCTCTTGAGTACCGAGAGACTACATTACTGCAAAAAAAAAAATTGCTTGCATTTTAATTGATTGAAGCATGACAGGAGGGGCTTCATAACTGCCTGCATATTTATATTTCAAGCTTGCAAAGTAAGGCACATGATTAATTTTTTTTTAATGGATTTAATGGACATAAATGCAACACAATTTTGTTTAATTCAAGTATCTATTTTATCCCACTTAACAGCGGCTGTGGTCTGTCTCATAAAATCCCAATGAAAAAACACCCTGAAGTTTCCCTGTTTGAAGCTCATAAAACATGAGACAATGCGGTTGACACCGATTCTAATCTTTGAAGGTTACAGCTGACGATACAAAATGACTAACTGCAGAAAGAAGTTTGGAAGAAAAGGACCTACTGAATTAAAACGTAACCTCCTGAATATTTAGCCGCCTACGACTAAAACCACGTCGTTGGCTCAGTTCCTGCTCCTGGTTGGTTTGATTTCAACCGGAGACGATTGGAACCGAGCGGTAGCGTCACCGGCAGGGCCCGTGCCGCTTGATGACGGTAGCTACGGCTGAGAAAGAGCCACGGTTGGTATGGAGCGAGCACACACCGGCTTCACTCGGACACCATTATGACGATCCATGAACCATTGGCCTGGTGGCAATGGATGAACCTCTCCACATGTAGATGGGTTGGACAGAGATGGATTGAGAACTCTGAAGTTGTTGGGGAGCCGGAGGCTCGCAGCCGAATGTTTGGAGGAGGGGCGGGGCGAAGCGGTCAGAGCATGGGGGGATGTGGGGGAGGAAGGGTGCTGTATGCAAATGCAAAAAAAAAAAGGAAACAATATTTACATGCACACTTCTAAAGATGTAGTTGTAGGGAGCATATTCACCATATTATGTACTGGCTTGTTTTCACTTCTTACAGCTATAGGCTGGTATTCTGCCTTTCCTGGCAGGAGACTAATGGTATGCTGGTTGGCCCTCTGCCTTGGAAGAAAAGCGGAAGAGAGACTTGGCAAAGAGTATCAAGGAGCATCGGGCTGAGGAAGGAGGAGGAAGAGGAGGAAGGAGAGGGAGGAAGGGCAGATCTAAAGAGATTCAGATACACACATGTAACTAGAAAAGGTTGCGTCTAAACGGACAGAAGTTCCTTCGGCAAGAAAAAGGCCACTCAAACTCAAACTGGTGAGCCTGGTGGGAACAGCTCATGATGTCTGAAACGCTTAACGACAGATGCTCGAAACATCTGCAGCTCCCGTCACCAAGGTGTGGAGGACTTGCCTTCTTTTTCTGCGGAGGGTTGCTGGTGTGAGGCGACGTGCTCCTGTCCGGGTAGGCCGCTCCGTAATGGCTCTCCCCGAAGGGAGACAGCGAGCCGGAGCCCATGTCTCCGACCAGGCCCTGTCCGCTGAGCGAACTGTGGAAGGAATCTGCGGGAGAGAAAGCTCCGTCCACCTGGGAGTGGTGGCGCTCCGAGCTCAGGGGAGTCCCCAGGTTCGCGTTGAGCGGGGAGCAGGTGTAAATGAGGTTGAACTCTGTCCTGAAGGCCTTCTCCCTGCTTTTGGAGTCCGAGGAAGAGCAAGCCGGCGGGACGCCCGTGGACGACTGGCCTTGGGGGTCTTGGCCTGAAGCGGCGCCGGGAAAGTCGTCAGAGGTCACGGCCCTGGGGCTCTCCAGGCTGGACGGGAGGGACAGGTCTAGAAACGGCGGTCGAGAAGCGTCAAAGTCGGCCTGAAGAGACAGCTGAGGAGGAGACGAGACGTAGAGGAGACAGAGGAGAGAAAGAGGAGACCGGTGATTAAGAGATGAAGAACTACATCGGCTGTTTTGTTTGGAGTAAAGAAACGTGAATATACTTCTGGAGAGATGGACTCAGGCCGGTGTATAGGTGATGCCTCAGAGGACGATATATCCTGCAGTCAAAGAGAAGAGGCTACTTTAAAACAGGATCCGACAAAACTCTTAGGTTGAAGTTCAGCATTTCTCCTCACCCTGGATGAGACGTTAACTTAATGTGACGAGCACAAAACACCGACCTGCATCCTAAGGACACTGACAAATCCTCCGTTCCTGCCATGTACCCATTCACAACTTCATCAACCCTCACCTTTTGCAAAATCAACAATCCGCCGTAGCAAATACCTCTTCACTGTGGAAGCTGTTACTGAGGAAAGAAGATTCAAAGCTCTCTCACACACACCGTGTGACATCACCACTCCTCCTCATATGAATATTAACCACTGAAGCCCAGTAAAAATATCCCTGCAGGTTTCTACCGCTCTAGTTTGGATGAAGTTACTGTAACCATGACAGGAGGGAACACAAAAAGCTACAAAATGGCCGACGAGCCTCGGAAGACACTCCGGGTCGTCGGGCTCTTACTTCGAACTGAAGCGGTGTGTTGCAGCGGCTTGTGGGTTGCGAGGGCATTGGGGAGTAGACCAGGCCGTTGGGCAGCGCAGAGCCGCACGGCGGGTGGAGCAGCGGGTGGAGAGAGTCTCCAGGAAGGGGCGGCGTGATCGGTGAGAGAGGGCGAAGAAGGTGGTCCGAGGACGCTGGCGTAGTCTCGGCTGCGTACTTGTGATGCCGCTTTTTAAACGGCGCGCTGACATCTGATTTAAAGACATAGGACGACACGCTTCATATTCGTGGCTCGGCGAGACGAAGTGCGGCCTGGGAGCCGAGAGGCAGCTGGGACCTACCGCCGCAGAGCGGGTTGGGGGTGGAGCGGCTGCTGGTGCTCTGCTGGGAGGAGGTGGACTCCGTTCCGTCCTCCACGCTGTTGGAGCAGCTTTCATCCTCCACCTGCTTGATCCATCTCTGCGGGGCGACAACACCGCCCACATGTCAATTTCTAGTTTTACAAATGTGAAGCGGAACAGAGACCGATCCAGAGTGTGATGTGGTCAGCTGCTGATTTAAACGACGGGGCGAGGAGAAGAAGGCCATGAACTCAAACTAGGCCAATGAACACTTTCTAAATCCATTGTGATAAACTGAAAACAGTAATAAACAGTGATTTTAGACATTTGACGTTTTCGAAAGTTCATCACCACACCCTGGTTTCCGGCCTGATCTCTAGTTTCCACTGTAATAACTGAAGCCGAGCAGCCCGTAGGTGAGCTCCCTGCACTGCTAGCCGAGCGCTTGTGGGGTTGTCTGACCTTCTTGTAGCAGCCGTAGGTGCCGTCCATCTGCAGCGGGCGGGGTCGGCGCCTCTCGGGGGTGAACGGCGAGCCGAATCGGACGTAGTGTCTGGGGGCTGTGCAGATGAGTGATGAGTGGGTCAGGCCCGGCAGCATGTTGAGGGTGGTGGCCAACACTGTGGGGTCCGTGGTTATCCGCAGGGGCCGCTCAACAGGCACCTCCTGCTGGAGCTTCTCCCCTCCAGGGACCTTGTCGTTCAGCCACTCCGTGACGAGGTACTGATGGGAAACAAGTGACCGGTCAGCTGATCAGGCAGAGAGGGACTCAAATGCCGTGTCAGGGAGTTCCGAGTGGTTCTGAGAAGCGCCGTGCTGGCGCAGCCTCACCTTCTTTGTCTTGGGGTAGCGCACACTGCCTTTGTGCATGCTGTTGGGCCCCTGGGCGTCTCCGTCCAGGAGATGAGCTCCGTGACCGCCGTCTCCGTGGCCCTGTTCGGACCCGTATTGGCACTGAGACCCTTCGTCGTGCAGAGCGGCACCCTGGTCAGCCACTGCCTGCGCCGAAGACATCGCCGCCGCCGCAGCGGCCGCCGCCGCCGCCTGCTGCTGGGCCAGGGCCTGACGCTGGCGGCGAGCGCGCTGCGACGAGCTCGAACGGTAGCGAGACATCCGGCTCTTGGGTCGGGGCTTGGCGGGCCTGGTGGGTTTAGGGGGAGCGGGTGGCGTGGGGAGGGTGGCTGCTGGTGGCTTGTCCTCAGGAGGAGGGTTCTCCTGTAAGGGAAGGTGGATGGAAAGACAACATGTTAAACCTGTCGCCGCGACGACTGCGCCCGACGGGCTGCTTCTTTGGTCTGACCGTGAAGTAGGTGGTCCGGCGTGTGGTGACTCCCACCCCAGAGCTGTGCGGGATAGAAGGTGTCTCGGGAGGGTTTCCCGTCCTGTCCTCGGTGTCCCCCGCCTCGTCCTTAACTTCGGCTCCCGCCGCTCTCCGTCTGGTTGGAGCCTTCGGGCAGAGAGAGGCAGCCTTCAGGACCAAGTGACCCAACTTCTGAAACTTTGTAAGACCTGGCTTGGGACATGCAGGCTCATTTCAGACCAATAGTTATAATTATAATGCCCTTTATAGCTCAAATTGAAATATCAAAGGGTAAGCTACTAGATTGTAGCCAGAGCTGCCCTTGGGCAGTCCGACATCAGCCGCGGGCAAGACCTCGTATCTTGCCAAGAACTAGATACGAGGTTCCCCCCGGCGCATTATAAGCCTGGATTAAGCTAGTTTAATACTTGACACAGTGAACTAGGCCAGGGCCAGGGGTCCGCACCAAATTATTATAAATTTTTGTGACACATCGGGCCACCACCGCTCCCACCACCGGGCTTAGAAGGTATTCTGGGGGAAACATGCAGATGAAATGTCGGGAAAAACAGATGAAAATCTTGTTTACTCTTTTACTACAGCCGATCCCATTTTCATCCACTTCTCCGTCTTCTGCTTTGACCTCAGCCAGCGCTCTCTCCTACGGCGACACATGAACACACGTCAACGTCCCCGACACTTCGGCTTCACTCAGTGATCCAGACGTGGAGCCGAAGCTAAAAGCCCACCTCAGTGTCACTGGCTCCCTGCTGCTCCCTGCTCTCCGGCTGCTGTTCCGGGGTCAGCGTGCCGTTGCTGGCCAGGCAGCTCTCCAGCTCCTTCCTCTGGGCTTTCCTGCGCCGCGTCTCGGTGCCGACAGCGGGAGAGGGAAGGGCGAGAGCAGCCGGGTTCAGGAAGGTCTCCATGGGGCTCAGGTTGTGCTTCTGCACGGGGCAGTTCTGGTTGCCTTTATGGCAGGCGCAGTCCACCTTATAGTTACTACAGGGCGATCAGGAGAGCGGGTTAAAACAACGGCCCGGCCGCGACCGTGACGACCACCAAGGAGCAACGACTCACCAGCTGCTGAACTCGTAGTCGAAGCCGATGGTGACCTCGGCGTCCTTGGCGATCTGGCTGACGGCGTAGATGCACAGGTGGATCATCCCCTCGGCGATCATGTGTCGGACCTTGGGGGGAGAGGAAACGGGTCCTCGCTTTTGAATAAAAGGTTTAATATGAGCAAAAAAAAAAAAAAAAGAAATATGGGGGAAAAAGGCTGACCTCAGCGTTCGGGGTGCAGGACCTCCTGATGAAGCGCGCGTCGTTTCCGAACGTCCTCGCGTCGACGCACATCTCCACGTCGTTGAATTTGGAGTAGAACAAGACGAAGGGGTAAGGCCTGGAGGAAGACACGGGTCAGTGAGGGCAGAGGGCGCCGCGGGCGGCGGAGGACGGCCGCGACCGGCCGGCAGTGACTCACTTTTTAAAGAAATGCCCGTTGACTTCAAACTGCTGCCGGAGCATGACCTTCCCCCGGTACTCTATGATGAGCGTGTCTGCCTCCAGGTTCCTGGCTGCGCGCAGGATCTTCCTGTGCTTCTGGACCCGGGTGACCCGCCCCAGCTGGAGCTGCAACACAAAACAGAGCAGAGCTGCATGCGGGGCACGCGAGAGTTTTTTCACCAAAACTCTCGTGTGCCCCCCCTTATTCCTGCCAGCAGGGGGCGGGAGCGGACCTGCATCTGGGAGCCCAGCACCGTGTTGTTGCAGGCCAGCTCTGTGCGGTTGATGGTGTCCAGGCCGTTCACGCACGCCTGCGTCTGCGTGTCGGAGGGCGGCGTGGAGGCGCCGCTCTCGGCCTTGGAGACAGAGGCGCAGGCGGAGCGGTGCAGCTCCAGCAGCGTCTGGATGTCGGCGCTGTACTGGTTGGAGAGGGCCTCCTCGTACTGGTCCGTCCACTGGCGGATGCGGCTCTCCCAGCCCTCGGCCGTGTTCTCGTCCAGCACGCTGGCCTCGGACGTGGAGTTCTGTGCGAGAGCAAACAGGGAGGGGAGGTGGTGGAGGGGAGATGGGGGCGGGGCGGACGTGACCAGGAGCGTCCAGCTGGCACGCGCGGGATGTGTGTGACGGATGCAACGCTCACCTTCATCCTCATGGATTTCCTCGAACCCTGTCTGAAAGCCTGGAAACGAGAAGCCGAGGCGGCAGCAGTTAGAAACGACAGAGACAAACCATGTCGCTTCCTAACGATGCCGCGATTGACTAGATTTTATTTACGATGGACCAAGAGAGTCATTGTTGATTGCAAAGAGGGAGGAAAAAAAAAAAAAATCAATAAAAATCTGAAAAGTGTGTTTTTTCCTCAACTTTTCCAATATATGTGGATGTAGCCTTTATTTAATTTTTTTATTGTCATGTTTTTGCTTTATCTGTATGATTTTGTATTTGTAGTCAACATTTTATTGCATTAATTTACATGATCTTATGTTAGTAATGGCAAATAGCTGTTGCCCGGTGACTGAACGCGGACAGCAGGATCCGCTGTGAGCTCGTCTCGATCTCGTTGCTGCTGCGGCTCAAACACACACCACACACACTCACTGGCACACACACCTTGACTTTCTTTGGCTTGGGCGTTCCGCGGCCTCGCTCCGTGCTCTTCTTCCTTTTCTTGGATTTGCTCCTCTTGACCCGGTTGACGGTCAGTTTGATGCTGGTGGGGGTGTGCTGGGTGGCCGTGTAGGAGACGGTGGAGGGAGACACCTCTTCGTCGCCGCTTTCCGTCGCGCTGCTCTCTCCAGCTAGAAAAAGAAAGTTTGGAGGGTTTTATTTTTGCACACTTGTTTGAAAATGTCTTGAATAGCGCCAACGGATGTGACCACCCGACGCGTACCTGAGACATTCTCTTGCTTTCTGTGGGCGCCCTCTACTCCTTTCCTCCTGTCCAGCTCCCTGCAACGACAGCGGGTCAGCACGGGGCCGAGAGAGCCTTTAGGGGGTTGGGGGGGGAACGTGCGGCCGCTTTCGGGGGGGCGGCGGGCGCTCTCACCTGCAGGCGCATTTGAGGTGCGCGCCGTCTGGCGTGGGGCTGCAGCGGCACCAGCCGCTTACCGCCGCGTCCTCCTCGGAGGAGCTGTCGCTGTCGGCGGAGTGCTCGGCGCGGGGCTCGTGGTAGTGGGAGCTGCGGACCATGCCGTTGAGGTCCATGCGGGGAATGATGGTTTGGGAAAGTGGAGAGGCGGGTGGGGTAGGGGGAGGGGGCGCGCCATAGTTGTGATCCTGACAACATACAACGGAAGACTGTTGCATCTTCAAACAACGGGGGTGTTCAGGCAAAAAAAAAAAAAAAAAAAAAAAAAAAGAGGGGGAAACGGAAAATGGAGACAAATGAAAATGAGGGCAAAATACCAGGTATGTGAAACAGTAGCAGCTGTTAATAACAGAAGCGGTCTGCGGGTTTTCGGCGGGCTAACAGCAGGAAGGACTAGTTCACTTCACGTTAGCGGTCTACAGTTTTCACTCTGACAACAGCATCTTAACAGATCAAGTAAATGGGAAAAAAAATAGATTAAGAGAAAATAGAGAGGCTGAGGCAGAATCCATTAGTTCTAATTTACAATCTGACATCATCACGACTGCAGCCTTCTCATTAAGAAAAAGTAACACAAATAAACTGCGAGACGCGCTACGATCAGAGCTACGGATGAGGAAGAAGCCGTCTGAACTCACAGCGTATGGGAGTCCCCGGTACCCATGGTTCTGTGCGCTGCCACAGCTGTGGTTGTTGTAGTTCTTCTCATTCACTGCAGGGCTTGCTTCAACTGACTCAGGGCTGAAAACACAAACAAACTTCATCAGGTGAGACAAGTCAACGCGCACACACAAAACGCAAAGTCTAACACGCGGCATGTCGTGGCCGGCTTCCCCACAGCTGATTAATGGTGGGGACGTCGCCACTAGAGGGCACCAGAGCTCCTCTTCGCTCTGCGGCAAGTCTACATGTTGAAGGAAACCGATGAAAGATTTGATGGGATTGCATCAAATCCCAGCAGGAAGGAGAAATCGCCATGGTGACCAGATAAGGAGAGGGGGGGGGCCTGAGCCCGGGGCCAGAACCTGGTCAGAACTGGGTCAGGAACTAGTCTGGACCAGTCTAAAATCAGTTGCGGTGTACGGCTAAGTCGTAGAAAGTCTTTTGGTATGTGGTTCCTGAAGAAGCTTGCTTCAATTAAGAGGGCTTTTCCAGAGAAGCTCTATTTATTAACTAGAGACACAGTAAATAAATACGTTTTATCATGATTCTTATCATTACCACAATAGTACCGCAAAACATTGGAATGTTTTAAACGAGGCTTGTATTCTATTCCATTACGTTAGTTTGTCACACTTCAGCGTTTCAGAAAGTCAATTTAAGGATTTGTCAAAAACGACAAAAAATAAAATAATGCAGCTTTTAAATCAAGATGTTTATTGTTAATTAAGATAAATAATCCATACCTACCTAGGCCCTGTGTGAGGAAGCGATCGCCCCGGTTATTCTAGAGATAAAAGGCTGGGATTTGGCCATCGAACCTGACGGCACCGAACACACGCCCTACTGGACTCTGCTAGCCTCCACACTCTTCAGTGCGAACGCCACCACTGAGTAAAGGAGCCTCGGCAAACATCAGTGAGGTGTTTAAGGATGAGGTCAGACACAGAACACACATGTGTAGGCCTTATATTAGGACAACGCTCTTTTCTGACACGTCGAGAAATGTCTGTAGTTCTTTTTCGTCTTTGTAAAAGACGACCAGCTGTTTCTCCCCGTACTTTGTACAGGATTTGTGTGTTTATTTGGTTGCAGCTTCCTGCTTTTGGAGCGGTCTCTGGTCGGCTTGCATCCACATACACATTCGAACCGCACCAGAGTTCACTGCAACTTTAGGCAGACCAGAGTTCACATTTTTGGTCTTTATTCAAGTCCGATTACACATTCACACTTCCCCAAACGAACCGGACCTTCCAAATGAGCTATGGAGTTTGATTACTGCAGACTGAACAGGGCTGGTGAGAAGGAATCATAAAATGTCCAACGTTGTCGTTTTTTATTTGTTTTTAAATTAGCAGTGAGAGGCTTTTCTTCAAGCACACTCTACTCTACTTGGAATTAATTAATTACATTATTGCCAGGAAGACTCTAGACATGCCTTTTGGAACATTTCTTGTCCAAAGAGCCATTAGCGGCACAAAATAACAAAGGTCCAGCGTCCACAGTCGGCACAAAACACATGTGAGAGATACTAATGGAAGCGCTTTGACTGGAAAGGAGTTATTATATAAATATAGTCCATTTACCAGCGAAAAAAAAAATAATCGAGGGAGTAACAGACACCAGCCAGTTTCCAGCCGGCTGGCGTTGACTTACTCTGATCCAGCAGCCATATCCGAGTAAGACGTTTCAGGTGTGGTGACTCCCAGAGTGATTACTATGCTCATGACGTCCAGCACAGCGACGCGTGGAAGTGGGGGGATGAGGGGGGAGGAGGGGACGAGAGGGGGAAGAGGGGAGACAGGATGGGACAGGGGGAAAGGATGATGAGAAGAGGATTCACACGGTCCAACTTATAACGACGGACCGCTCCAGAAGGGGGGCGCCGTCGAGCCGCAGCCCACGGCTCACGGTCATGGGGGACCTGAGGACGGAGGGCACAAACGTTTGTTAAAGATTAGCAAACACAAAATGGCTTCTGGCTCCTGCTGTATGTCAACAACCAGCTGTGGTTAGCACAGCCCAACTACAAGTTTCGTAGACTCTTTTTCCCCACAAATTAAATGCTTTTTACTCGCTCTTTATGTCGATTAAACCGATATATGTCAATTGAACCGTAAAACCGATTATTTCCTCGGTTTACAGTGAACAGATAAGTTTATCTGTTTATCGGTTTACTATGAACAGATAAGGTTTAACATTTCTAAGGCGTCTACAGCAGCAATCCGTACTTCCAGACGTTATAACTATCAAAACCTCAATATCAAAAAAGTAGAGTCCTTGTTACTCAAGAGACTAAAACCAGGCCTAAAAAACTGAATATGTTTCAATATGTTAAAAGTAAGACCTAAAACATCCTTTAAAATCTTAACATTTATCAAACCTGCTAGCCAAAATGCTAACAATGTACCGGCATGCTAAGCATCGACGAACATAGCGTCCTAGCAAATGTCAGCATGATAGATTAATTATAAGAATTGTTTTTCCATAGTAAACAGGTTAACAAAGGGTAAAATGCTATTGTTGGGCAACAAGTAAAGTTTAAAGTAAATGTCTTCAGCTATTAGTAACAGACAGGTTGCTGTTTCCATAGCGCGCAGTGCTATTTACTTCTAAGCTAACAGTGGCATGCTAGCATATGAGAAAATATGTACATACTTTAAGTAAAATACATTTGCAGTTGATAGGCAGATCAAAATCTATGAGGGTGTTGGCATGGAAACTAAAAAACAGCAGAAGATTCGTCAAATCAGAGACCCAAAAGCAAAAGCTTTAAAAGAAGAAACTGAATGAAATCCAAAAACATTTTTAGATATTCTACAAAACCTCATATTCTCAACCTCTGGAGGAACTACTGACCACACTGATGAGTCTATTCTGAACCCCACATAAGTATCTTCAGAAAAATTACATCAGACATCACAGAAAAAGAAATAAAAAACACAGTGAGTAGATTAACACTATGTAAATCTCCAGGGTCAGAAGGAATTCCAGGGAGAGTTGATTCCAATCCTCTTACCTACATCAAACTTTTAAAAAATGATCAAACACCAACAAGTTGGAAGGAGACAATCTCAGTAATAGGAAATCAGTCAGAAGATACTGTTAAACTGCACCAGGTTGCAATGCCTTATCTAGTTGTTGATTTAAAGCTGCAAATGAAACTTCCTGAGGACAGAACATAGAGGTGGATGATCCAGTAAAGACGATTCATTCTCTACCGTTTCACAAATACAAGAATCCCATTCCCCTGTGCTTGTATCGAGAAAATTCACACGGCTCCGTCAACCCTCTCACCAGCTGTTTAGCCTCTCCTGAGTCATGCTGAGGATTAAGTTTTATGATAAAAGAGAGCAACTCTGTGATGAGCTGACGTCCAACAGAAAAGAGGAGAGATGGGATGTACAGAAAACATACTTGATCTTCTAGAGCTCCAGATATGGGCTGCAGTAAGGAAGAGAACCAGCAGGTGGCATTGTGCTCCCAGACAGCTGGAGGGATGAGTAATCACTCCCTCTTGGCTCATGTGACTGTGTGCTGTTGAAACACTGACCCAAACTGTCTACAAGCTGCCTCTGCTGCAGCGTTCACACACCAACACTGAGCTGTAGGCTGCTGTTCTTCAGGGACATGCAGACACATCCCTGGTGTCTGTCCGACACCTGCTCCACTACTCCATCGTCTTCACCGTCCCCTGCTCTATTCTCCCCTGGAAATGTTTGCTCGTCAGAAAGTCTGACCACATCCCCCCCTAAGCGCAAGGCCAAGTCTTGACAACAAGAGAACAAGGTTCCCAAGCAGACAGACAGAGCATTGCCAGCTGGAAGGCCAGCACCAGGATGCGTGCTCCCAGATACACAAACATTGGTTGAACTCGTGTTCCATCACCATGGCAACCGCAACAAGATTCACCAGCAGAAATCTTTGCACACTGAAGCGTGGAAGTGTGAAAACCAGCAACCAACAACTGTTTCCTAGATGTTTTTATTGTGACAAGAGATGCATATAAATCCTTTTTTTTTTTTTTTTTAAAGGTTTTATTGGCTTCACCTAACAGTGAATGGACAGGAAAGAGGGAAACGAGAGAGGGGAAGACATGCGGCAAAGGTCGCCAGCCGCGAACCGAACCTGCAAAGGCCGCATTGAGGACCAAAGCCTCCGCACGTGGGCCGTGCAAAACCCCTGCGCCACCACAGCAAACCCAGATGCATATAAATCCTGATGATGTATTTGCTCACACTGATAAGGTCTCAGCAGACATTTTGTAATGTCTTCTTGTTATAAGAGCAACTTAGCCAAATGTAACAATGACATTTATCAGTACTGCGTGTATGGCTGCACTATATGTGACAATTTGTCATTTTTTTGCAAAACCCATCATGGAGAACAGCTTGGATTGCAATAAATGTTGGCTTGTTATTCAGGTGCCATGCATTCAGCCTCTGGGTGTCTGTGAGTTACTGCTGACTCAGCCCTGTAGTAACCCGCTGCATGCTGGGTATTTGTGAAGACGAGGTCATTAGCCAGGAAAGGAAGTTCCTACTCCAAATATAGACGGCGGGGGGTTAGGAGGTAAATTCCACACAAAGCAGAACGGCCCTCTCTTTACCTTCCCTCCCTCTAACAAACCTTACAACAACTCCTTTACTTCCTTATTTACCTGAGTGGCCATGACAACCAGGCTCAGATTACCAGCAGCTTGCCACCAAGAGAAGTGGCCATTTTAGAGACAAAGCCAGGGAAGAGACGTGCCCAGGGAAAACCGCTCAGAAAAAAAATCCATCACAAGCACATTTTGTGCTGGTGTAACTTAACACAAAACATAACACACTTAACATAATACACATCTGTAGCAAGGGTCATCATTGGAACCCCTTCTTTAAAGAATTGTACAACATGTTGTAATTCCCTTTAGGATGAGGAAGCAGTAGTGGTAAAAAAATATTACATGCCTGCAATGCACAACGTGATCCCTTCTCACTCACATCTGCAGCTAGAAAGTCAAACACACCGCAACACTTAAGTCGGGGTTCCAAAGGAAAGGAAGAGACGACAGCAGACCCAGAATGCTGGCTCTGAAAGGGAGGATCCAAATAGAACACGGCCTTCTCTATCCCATAAAGACAGAACGCTGGTTGAGCTGAAGCCTCTGGAGGACGGATGGGGAGCCAGATCGACTACTCCGGACTACTCTAAGAAGCGCCTACGGTTGCATGAAGGTTGTAGATTGTACTAACTGAGACACTGTGCATGATTTCAAAAAGTCAACACACAGCAAAGAACGACTTGGGACAGATCGTTATGGGATGCAGAATTAGCCAGAAGGTGATGGTCCCAGCTGAACGCACTGAATAGTCGACCGGTCTAACGTGGGCTGGATTCTCTTCACAGGACATAACCGCTGCTAATAAGAATACAGAAAATAGACCTGGGCGATGAAACAATCACCATATCTATCACGATAGACATGCGATCAACAATACGTCCAGTAGAATGTTGATAGATTCACCAAACTAGAACCACACAGCTTTCTGCGCGATGTAAGCAGAGGAAACGCTTTAGTTGATCAACTTCTCAAGGCCAGCTAATCAAGGTGAGAGGCATCAGTGCCGTATAAGGGGAGTTCGGACACACCCACAGTGTGTGAACTATGGGAGTCTTTCTGCAAAGTTCCATAGAAAGACTGGACTGCAGAGGTCAATTTGGGTCAAGGAGATCCAAATAGGTCCAAACAGCAGTAGCTCCAGGATGGAATGTAGTTCATTCTGTGTTTCTGCAGTTTCTTCGGTAAGATATATTTTCTTGCTGACTGCTCTTTACCACAATTTATCAACAGTGAGCTACTTACACATGTTGCATACAAAGCATTACAACAGTATCAAGATCTAATTTTCTGTCCTAAAAAATCAAAGCTGAATCAAGACATTTAAACAAAATGAATTTAAACAACACAGCCTTCAAAAAGTTAATATTTACTGCAGGACTGTTAATTACATTTATATTATTAATGTCTCCTTAATGTCCAGGAACTTTGCCATTTTACACTTCTCCATTCTTTTGCAAGGACTGCATTTCTCTTTTTTTCTTCTGTCTTAAGTCCTCCTGCCACCATTCTTTGCCAGTCGTGGCAGCTCTTGTTGTTGTTGTTGACTATTGTTCTTTATTTGAATGTCCCTTGATTAAGTCTTTCCTAACATTCCACATAAAGTAAGTAATAAGTCAATGTGCAATTTGTGCTGATATCATATTGGATTAATATATCGGTGAATAGTCAAAGCTGCGATATTGGTATCGCATCGGAAGTGAAAAAGTTGCGTTGGGACATTCCTACTGAAAACACTTCTCCTTTAGAGCAAGATATGTGGAAAGATGGACAGGGCTTTATGAAGACAGACACGCCGCCGCTGTTTGCGAGCTTACATCCCACAATGCAACAGGTGGCTGCAGGAAAGCATGTGGCTCTAGCTCGCAGCTGGCAACCATGTTGGATCAAGTTTGCACACTCAAACGAACTCTGCTGTGTTCACAGCCACATAAACCGCACTGAAGGGGGAAAAGAACTAAGCACACATAATCACATTAATAGACTGACACATAAACCTATGAATTCTGACCCAAAATAAGGAACAACAAAGACTTGATGTTCTGAATCTGAATAAAATAAAAGTGACCTGATTTGAAATGACATGTGAAAGCAGGCTGCATTAGGGGCAGTTTTAGAGTTGGGTCATTGATCGCCTCTGGTGACTTTAGAGAGTGGGCTGGAAGTTATATATGAATCCCAGAAAAAAGTAAAAAGACAAAAAAGTATAATTAACAGTTTGAAGTATTGGTATAGGAAGATTGTTTCACAGAGTGGCATCGTGTACATCTGCCAAAAACTAGCAAAAGACTAAAGCAATCAGGCACCTTCGGATGTAGCAGAGATTTAAATCAAATCGCTCACCAAAGTGTTCAAGTGCATTCACCAAGCCACTTGAAATCAGCTGCTGTCCTTCATACTAATCTAACCACTGACTAAATGTGTTTACTAAGACGCTCTTGTTGTACAGCAGCTTCTCTCACTCCTGTTTCGTAGCAACAGAACGTTTTTAGAATCGACCGTCTCTTCTTCTCTTCTGACCAATGACCGTCCGAGGCAATGTCAGAGGTAAACAACGAAGGAAACGTGGTTAGAAAGTAGAAACGGTGATGCACCTGAGAAAAAAAAAAAAAAAAAACTGGAGTTCTGCTCATCTTTATGCTTTTATTTAACACCGGTCACTTCTGACAGTGATACAGAGAGCAGACCGGCTCCATTTCTGCTTGATGATGCACCGATCTGGTGAGGTTTCTGATTTGGACATTAATCCTGACTAATGTGGACAGAACCCTTTCTATGCCTTGTGGAGAGGGTGCTGGACAAGCTGAACACAGAATGCAAACGATCTAATCAGGCCAATAACGCTACTGACGCTTCTGTCCAAGTAAATGATGCGTTCAGGGTTATTTTTCATCTCTGTTCTCCTCTGAGGCGTCGTCCACAATTTGTTGTAGAATTTGCAGTTTCGGTAAACTGAGCTAGAATTAACCAGGTTAGAACCAGAGAGACCAAACAGCCTGACTAGTCAACCAGCTCCCAGTATCTGCTTATATATGTGGCTTAAATCTTTGTACATTTTTGCAAAAAAAAATTTACGATTTTTTCTTTTTTTTTGAAACGGCGGGAGGCATAAGTTCAACTGTGAGAAAAAGCGCTAAGATATCCCTGAACTGTTGCCACGGGAGATTCAAGGATTTCTCAAACACGCACGGAGGAATCCGATCAGCACTCCAGGTGTGTTCTGGTAACAGGGTAACATAATGTTAAGCTCAGAAAAGTCCCTTTTACATGCTGGAGCCCTTTAACGGGCTCAAACTGGCATCTGATTGGTGTGTTTCTCATTTTAAATACGAAGGACTTAACAAAAGCATTCAGGCGTTTAACTTGAGAAAAGCACTGAATGTGTCGACATGTTTCATTTAACACAATTGAGACTCATCCAGTAAATATGTAATACCATTGTGTATTTCAACACAATGGTATGTGTTGAAATAGTAAACTGTGAATATGGAAGAAGAAGAAAAAGAAAAGGAAGAAGAAGAAGAGGAGGAAGGAAACGATCAATTATTCTCTGGGGATGATTAAATATTCATCTTACGGCCAGAACACGTCAGTGTCCAAAGACTGAAGTCAAAACTGCCAACAACTTTTACTTTTTATCCTGATCCCCGCTCCAGCCGCCCAACTCCACCAGCAGCAGTCAAGCTTGCTGCTAACCAACCATGTCCTCTTTTCAAGCACCAATGTCTCTGCAGCATTCCTGATTGTAGCTCCTGTCTGGATGGACATTCTGATTTCTGGAAGGAGTTGGAGAATGGCTGCCAGGTCTAAACACACGCCCGTCTTTGTACCGTCAAAAGAAAACCTGGCCGAGCAACACGTTCGTCGACAATAAAGACGCCTCTACGCAGCTGGTAGTGCTTAAGACAATGTTATTAAAGCGATACGTTGGTTTCTCATGAGGCAGAGAGAACTGATGTTCCTCTCCTGACAGTCTCAGCTCATAGGCAACAGCCACATTTCAACAGGAGTCGCGTTAAAACACACATGTTGCAGCCAGTGAAAGGTGCTACTCACTGAGGCTTAAATAACACTGAACCCCGGCAGCCATTTTGAATCGCTGAAAGGTCAAATGTTCCTTCATGACCCCCTCCAGTACTGACTCTGAGCTCTGGTGCAGCAGCACTAAAGTTAGGTTCAGCCAAATTTTAGGCATGTTATCACATTTAACATGCCAGCTTGAACATAATGACAACATTGACTTGAACTGGAGTAGCTCTGCACTTTCGTTGTGATCTTTTTCTTTTTCGAACTTTAATTCTGACCCTTCTGGGGGAGAATTGCTTTTTTTGTTTCCTTTTTTCCTCCCTATCTCTGTGGAGTTGGACCTGAAGATGCCGTCACACCCTTGGATAAGCAGACCCACTCTCATCCGGACAAAGCAGGCAGCACTGCGAGGATCAGATTCCTTTCATTTCTCAAGTGCATTAAACACGATTCGGTCTAATTTGCTTCGTCAGAAACCCCAGAGGCGCAGGCGGAAGCCAACGGGCACCGACATAAAGTCCATGAAAACAATCGAGCGTAGAACCAACAAATGCAGCGAAAGGTCGTCTCTAAGTCGATCCAATTTAAAAAAAGATTTAACTATGGTTAGCAGACGCATATGATAAAAGCTGGATTTGTTTCTTAAATTTAAACGCCTGATCAGGTTTCTGACAGTTTTACTAACTGTCACCAAATTAAATAAATTCAGTCTTTCGGTAATATATAAAAAATGCTCTTACTCAGCCACTGTATAACAGCTGCTACCTAGACTACAAAAGAGACATTAGCCATACTTGGTTTAAGAGACAAATAAATTTGTAAGAATAACAGTGGAAGGACACTTTGTGTGCAGACATAACCAACTAATGGCAGCATACAAAGGGAGAAGGGAAGGGACCCAAGAATGGAACCTTGTGGCACTCCACACAGACTTTATCTGTCAGACAGTAAGTAAGCCGCTTCAGTGCAGTGCCACAGGCACGAACAAAGTGTTTATAACAAGACGGGAGGACAGAATGTCAAAGGCTGCTGTAAGGTCCAAAAGAGCCAGAACGACAGCTTACGAACAACAGACATTTTTAACAGGGTGGTCTCTCTACTGTGTCTCAATCTTTGAAACCTGACTGAAATTTTTCAAGGATGTCATTTGATTCGATACATTTTACCTTCTCCTTCCCAAATTTTGGAAACAGAAGGTCAATGAGAAATATGGTAAATTAGATCAAACTGAAGAGTCAAACTGGGGGCTTTTTAAGGAGAGGTCCAACAACAGCCGGAGCACTTACCGAGCAGGTGTGTCTGACATTTAAACACACAAACCAAGTTTGTTCACATGGATACATGCGCTTACATCAGTCTCGCTGTGCGTTCGGCAGCACAGACGTAACAGCGTAATTATCAGCAGCACAATACGAAGGGACGAGTCTGAAAACTGTTTTAACGCCTACACTTTTCCCAATGAGACGGTCAAACAGTCAGAACCCCCACAGGTGCAACACCCATTTACTCACACAACCCCAGAGGTTGATGGCGCTCTGTCAGAGCACTGGTAGTGATTTCTGGACGGTTCAGGATTCAAGTAAAGAAAATGTAACCAGATGAAAAAGTTGAGAAAACTGCTCACCTCCACCTGTCATATGCTGGTATAGAAGGAGATCTGGACTTCAGCTTGAAGCAAAGTTTTAACCACTTTAAGGGAAGGCATTCGAGTTTAGCACTTTCATTTGAGGAAGATGGATGTACTTTGAGAACTCAAAGAGTTCGTCAAATGCATACTGTACTTTTTTTTTTATCTTACAAATAAACATTTGTGTTGAGTAAATGTTGTCACCGACATCGGCGTGCAGCTTGAACGTGTGACACACCAGCGTCCGGACTGTGGAGTTTCCACAGGCGGAGACAACAGCGTCAGATATTTGAATTTGTCATTCGAAGGCAAGATGAATATATTAGTTGAGCACGTTTTCAGCGACAAATTGCTATTCTAAGCAATTTACGTGACTGGAAAATGAAAATAAAACAACAAACAGGCAAAAAAAACCCAAAAAAACAACAAAAACACAATTGCAGTGGCAAAGTGAGGGAACATGAAAGGTTAAAAACCGGACCACAGTTCACGTTGTTGTTCCTGTTATCAATCAAAGACAAGATTTAAACAAATGGGTTTTAAATCTTGATTTGAAGGGGATTTATCACGCAAAACCCATTTAATACGTAAATGCATTTGGGAGTCTCATCTCTAGTTCGGGTCATTTTCTCGATTAATTATTGCTTTTTTTTTTTTAAATAATGTCAGTATTTACGCACAACCGCTATACAAGGTGATGGACTTCCAGTTAAGCAATTTCACAAATCTGCCATATTTATTTCTTGCAGCAATTTTGGAGTCCAAGTTCAAAGATGCAGAAGCTGCTTGAAAATGTTCGGTTGGTTGGCGTATTAATCCACACCATAAAACTTTATTTATATCCAAGCAATGTTCCCACATCAGTGGAGGAAATCCTCTTTTTTTTCTGTGCGTGTGAAGCACTTCAAGGACGACTGATTCATCAAACTCCGCCAGGATCAAGAGGGATTTATCGATAGATTTTTGCCCCGTTTACACGGTGCTGCTCTTTAGTAAAACCGTAACGATTGTGTTGTGATCCAGCCACCTGTGATCTCGCAGTCTCTCACACCAGGACTTTTTGAAACCAGGCATCATGAGCGAACCCTTTCAGGAACCTACAACGAAAACAATGGCGGACTACTCAACCCGTTCAACTGAACAACTCTTGATAAGAACTATCTATGCGTTAAACAGGCACTTGGTTCATGGGAGGCAGAGAAGGAATAGTTCTAAATGAGGTGCTAAGAGGTCAACAGCCGTTGTACATTCAACGATGTGGTAAAAATCACAGCGCCGTCCAGTGGCCTGGCATTGGAACTACGATGGATTCAAGGTGTTTTGGGAGTCTCATCAAAATGTGGAACTTCTCCCCAATCAACATCTGAAATACCAGCAATTTCAACTCTGGGGTCTTGTGTAAACTTAGCCTTTGTCTCATTGACGGTCGGTTCCTTCTCTCTATGGAAATGATGGACATGGCAAAGCAGAAGCTGAACAAAATGCTACAATGACAATAAACTTTGTTTTAGACATGAACTCATTGTGTCGGTGGGACATCCGGGACGATGTTTAGCTAGTAGTAGCAGCATGTTAGCACTGTGTGCTAGCTTTTTAGTTGAACCAAGTGTTATTACATCAACATTGTTTTTGCCGTTTTTGTCTTGGGGAACATGAGCCAAATGCATTCAGTGATGTTTTTGGTGCTAGCACTGGCTAACTAGCTAACTATGTTGAGGCCTCATTTGCTAGGCGACTTCATTCTTACTGCGGAAGCATTTTCTGGCTCCAGCATGTGAGGCTGTATGGACAAGTTTTACATAGTTTGACATCTTTTAGTCAAAATTTGGAAACAAAAAGTTATCAAAACTACAAAAAGTGTTGAAACGTGACGTGGAGGGGGCGGGGCATAAAGTGCCTGAGTTTCATTTAAAGAGACAGGCCAACACATCAGTACAGAGGTTAAAAAAAGGGGGAGGTGCCTGTGGATCTCAAACCAAGAGGAATTCAGACCAACACGTTGCAGTTCCACTTTACATAGGCTAAAAGGAATGATTTAAAAGCATGATATGTCCACTTTAGAGGAACTCAATGTTTTGGCCGTTTTAGTTTGCTAAAAGTTTGTTCCAGATTAGTGGAGTGTAAAAACTGAATGCTGCTGCTCCATGTTGGGTTCTGGTTCTGGGGACGCAGAGTAGCCTAGAAGACCTGAGTGATCTGGAACGCTGATACAACAAGTCTTTCATTTATTTTGGTGACATTCAGTCATTTGAACAAGAACACTTAGTTTCTTGCAAATCCTTCCACTGCTACAGGGAGCCTGTAGAAGGACTTTAGAACTGATTTAGAACTGACTGATTTTATGAGGCAGACCTGTGAAGACACTGCTGCAATAATCAATGCTACTAAAGATAAATGCATGGATTAGTTTCTCTAGATGTTGTTGGATTGTACATCATAGTTCTCACTCTTGAATATTACTGCTTAAATTTATATTCAAAATGGGGTTTGGTTTTACAAACCACATTTTCAATCTGAACATTGTACCAAGAATCATTGTAAATGTAGGTACGATGCTAATTGGTGACAGGAGGCATGAATCTCAATATGCAGATTGAAGCTAAAGGTGGGCATTTATGTTCATCACCAACTGTGACAAATGTTTTATCATAAGAACTTTGTAACGGTGTTCATTCATACTTTAAAGGAATCACTGGCTGCAATGTCGCTTCATGAAAATGTATATTACTGATTGCAGTTCATGTTGCCAGTCAATTTTATTACTCCTCATTCTATTCCACAAATGGGAAGTGTTGTGAAACAGCTCAAACCCTAGCCAGAAACATAAACAGCCTGAATTTGGGAATTTCCCCCCGATGCGCTTCTTCACATCGGGGGAATTTATACACTTAGGTAAACAGGAGGACAGACAGGTGAGGGGAGGAGAGGGCGGTTATTTAGGAGTTTTGTTGTTTCTTTTCATCTTATCGTTTTAGCTGCTCTCTCTTGTCTCTACTCGTTTTGGTTTCCTGGGCTTCATCTCTTCCACATAACTTCTGCTTAATGCAACTTTTACAAAAAAATATTTTTAGGCAGTGCTACCTAGAACAACCAATCAGAGCCAGGAGGAGGAGGGTCTTAGTGCTGTACATCACATCTTCATATGGCGATGCCCTATTTATAAATATATATCACAATCAACTATCTTCACTTGTTATAAAAATGTTATATATATCAAGTTAAAAGACTTAAAAGAAATTGGACGTCTGTCTCTTTAAGAAACTCCATCAGGAAGTCATCACAACATGGCTGCTCTTCCTTTTAACAAATTTTTACCACTGCTGGGCTGACAAGTAGCTTCTATAATGAGTTCAGAAGATGTGTTTGCTAATTTCTGCTGGCTAGTCTTAAGGAGCTGCTCTGTGAAGAGGCGGCTCCGAAGCTTGGGAACTGCAGCTCAGAGGAGCCACCCAGGCAGATTATAGTGTTTCTCAAGCATCCATGAACGAATCAAGACAAAACGCCAAGTATGTTTTTGATGACATAATACAATTTTAGCACACTCTAAAACTCAAAAGGTCAATTTAGCATAATACTGTCCCGTTAATTTGCGTTGCAAAATTAGCATTTGCAAAGCAACGTTTGTGAAGTTGTTGGATTTCAAGCACAAACCATTCACCCTGTGTGGACCAACAATATGTCCACACAGTTGGACAGCCTTATCTGACACAGAAAATGGTGTCCACGATGCTAAAGCTAACAGAAAGTGATGGGAACATTGTAGCTAGGAAGCCAATATGATCATAATCCTGTGCAATAACACAGGAAGTCCAGGGCTTCAAATACCAGCCTGCTTTCAGTTTTGTGCTGAAAATTACAGATGAACACAATTTATTTGAAATCTCTTGGAGGCTTCCGGAAAGTTTGAGATAGACTGTGAAGAACCTGAGATCGCTGCACTGACTGTACAATCTCCCGGGTTTCTGGGCCGCTGGGGTGGGGGGAATCTAGCTCTCTCAAATGGCTGAGTTTTAAAGCAAACAACACACATGTACTCCCACCGTAGAGCATGGGGATCCACTGAGTAACAAGCTGTAGAGGCCACAGTCCGTGGGTTTAGTGCACATTTTGTTTCTTTAGTCAGAAGCAGCAACACTTGTGTCAGCTGTAGCTACGGAGGAGGAGGAGGAGGAGCGATCCTCTCTCTGTCAGAGAACCAGCTCTATATCAACAACCTGGCAGTCACAACATGGAAAACAAAGAGCCAGCCCCGCGGTCCTCGAGGTGGAAACACGACTAAACGGACCAGAGTTTCTGGAAACGGTTCCTGCTGTCATAACAGCTGAAATGATGAACAGGTCTTAATGATAATAAAATAAAAAATTAAAATTAAAAAAATGCTGAAATTGTTGCTTTGCTCGTACAAACACGTTGAGCACACTGGACTTCCTTCCTAACAAAAAATGCGTTCCCACTAACCTTGAATGTTTGCACATTCCACCAATCTCCAAACTTTCAGAGGCCCATAGAAGGGTGTACATCCTGTACACAGGTCCACACACACACACACGTTTCTTGGGCAACCTTATTAGGACACTGCTCTTACTTCCATTTATTGTGGATAATTACACTATTTCTACGAATAACAAACACCCAAACAAACCCCTAAACGTAATGCACATGTCATCAGCCCTAATCCAGACCTCAGGCACTGCTTGGCATTGCTTCATTCAAATGAGCTTGCTGATCATATGAGAAGTGTCCAACATGTCAATAAAAACAAGTACAGGCTCACAAAATGCAGAGACTGATTCAGCATCTGAATGGAAGTCACTGTGGGCAGAGTAAGGCTCAGGTTTGTTCAGAGAGAACGAGCTTTCTGAGATTTCCTGTTGCGGCTAGATGACTTCAGCAGACTTCCAAGCCGTATAGGCTTGTCTATGCCCCAAAATGTAACCACAATAAATACAGAGCAGAGTACATTTCCTTTGTCTCTTGTCAGTGAACACAATGTTTGTTCAAGATAACAAGAAGGTACAGGTCATGGAGGGTGTTGGAGAGGCTCGTGTTACCACTGGTTCCAAGTGGCCAGGTTGGAAAGCTGCAGCCCACGCAGTCTATTAAAAGATGTGAAACATATTCGGAGAATGTCGGCTCCAACCAATGACGGCTCAGCTCCAGACACGCCAATCAGGTCCTCAACACACATCAAGATCAAACCAGATACTCGGCAAAGTCCCAACTCAACACCCTGGCAGGGGGAAGGTTGTCGTTTTTTTCCGCTTATAAAGTAAAAGCCAACGAGGTCCCGGGCGTACGACGACGTTCTGGGAAGCTTTTACATGTCGTTCTTAATCTCGGGTGGAAGGAAAACAATCAGGCGAGACGAAGCAACAAAGGTGATTTAATGATTCAACTTGACATTGTCTTTTTGGTCCTGAAGCACCGACACACATGTTTTCACAACGATAAGCTGAATATGACCTATTGAATTAATGACAGAGCAAACAAAAATTAAACCGAGGCGAGATAGACATGCTTCCAGGTTTGGACGAAAAGATAAGCGACCCAGTAAGAGAACAGTGGCGCGTTTTGACGTGTACACCACCTAGAACGAGTAATACAAGCCTACGTGGAGTAATCCAGCAGAGGCCCTGGCACACAGGCTGTGGCTGGGTTGGACATTACATCACAAAAGACACTGACCAAAAAAAAAAAAAAAACCCCAAACAGGAACTTCCTTTCTAATGATTCCCACTGATTTCTATTCCAAATATGAAACAATTGTATCAGGCTGCTGTTCACAGAATGTACACACAAGGATTTTGATACATGCTAATTTTCTACTTTCGCTTTGTGGGTTGGAAACAGAAGAATTTCAACTTTAAGCGCCAACAAAAGAAAATCTCAGCGTTTGTTCATTATGACTAGCACATTTTTCTGGTTTCAAGTGGCAAAAACAAAGGCACCTTTCACTGTTAAGCACTTCATACATGAGTAAAATTTTTCAAAAACACTCAACATTTAGGAACATGTGTTAAAAACATTTAAAAGCTTTATCTGAGTAAACTTTAGGTATACACAGTCTAACCTTGGTATCATGACAATACTTGTTTTCATATGCAATACTTTTAATGGTGTTGCTAGCATACCTGCTACAGTTAGTCCTAAAGAGTTAAAAACGGGGTGTTCTCTCTTCCTTGAAGGCCACATACAACTGAGGTGGATAAAATGGATAATTAATAACGTGTTTGCACACTTCTTCGACAAAGCTCGAGTTAAAACATCCCATGGCTGGCGTTGGACCCAGAAACAGCAGCCCTACAATATTTCCTCACTCCGATACAACAAATATGGAGGCTTAATAATGAATACGGAGCTCTCCACTATAATATCACCCAGTTCTCTGAACCGCCACAGAGGCTTGGGGGTTGGCTGGTTGGTGGGGGAGGTGAAGCAGGGCAAATAAACCAAAAGCTCTGGCCTTCTCAACACTCAACACATGCGTTCTAAAAGGAAAATTAACTAGATAAAAACTATAAATGTGGCAAATAGTTGACTTTGAAACCGTCTGTGTTGCCAAATAGATTTACATCATGTAGCGAAACCCCACGACGAGGCCGCATTAAACCTTACATCCCCTTCCGACACTACACGGATAAAGTAGAAAAATGAGGATAGCAGTGCATACTGTGTGTTGGATAAGGACTGAATGCTAGAGCACACGCAGCGGAAGAACATCCACCAAGTTAGCTAAGGGCTAGCAGCATTTGTTGCCTCGGCTGCTGTGCTAGATGCAGTTAGCAGCTAGGCTAAGAGTCGTCGAGAAAGATCCTATAGCAAATCGAGTTAAGGACTCTTTTTAAAACTCCCGACATATTAAACACTTACAGAACATTCTACACGCTGCTGTCAAGACCCAAAGACATTAAATGTTACTTTGGGAACCTTCTTCACGTTTAACCTGCGTCGCCTGTTTGTGAACTAGCAAACATAATAAACGCGATACACAGCCAACATCCTAAGGCTTTACATTAATATTAAAAAGATACAAACAAGTTAGCCTCTGTAGAACTAACGCTGTTTGGACTCTGCAATGGTGTAATGCCTCGTCCCTTTGTGGGAAACAGTAAAGAAAGTTACTGAGGAAAAAAATGCAATATTATGGTATACGTTTGCACTAATTTTGAGTTTTACTGTCTGTAATAAAAAAACGGACAATTCACTCGACTACCAGTGCTAATTTTGATTTTAGGTTTTGAAAAAAACAAACATATTTTAACCAAAAATGTTTACAGACATAAAAAAAGTTGTGTAATTTGAATGTCGCGTCCGTGCCGTGATTGTTCAAAAATATTTGAACTCTTTGAGTATTTGAAAAGCTGGCAAAAAGAATAATTTGTGACGATGGAAGCAAACTAAAAAACAACACGAGGGACTGATCAAACAGCCAAGAGAGGACCATTCCAGTCACAGCCCAAAGCGCCCCTGGAAGGCATAACATCTATTTTACTTCCCATTTCAGCCGGCTAAACACTTCACAATAACATAGAAATACTGGAGAAATGCTCGAAATACTGTGAAGGCAACCAACTTGCTTGACGAAACTTCAGTGGACGCAGGTTATTTGCTTGCTAAGTTAGTTAGCCCTGCAGTCATGGCACAGAAAACATGGTTGATTTGTTTCAGATCTTGGTAAAAACTATTCTATGTACATTAAGATATTACATCTTCAAAGTGCTTACCTAAAGAGACATTCCAAATTCCTTAAAAACAAGGCAGCGATAATGTACTATGGAAGTCCTTGGAGTATCCCAACATTAATTCCAATTAGACCAGTAGGCCTGGATATCCGCCTCGGAGTCTCCTGTATCCTTTGCCCTTACAAGTAGCTCCCTCTTCAAGGGTAAGAAACAAAGTTCTCAGTATCTCCCAAAAAATGTCGGAAAGTTAAATCCCCTGTCTTGTTCGGGTGCGCTACATCCATTGGTGTCTTTTATAAATCCCCAGTGAACAATTCCAATAATGTTAGTGTCTTGTATATTTACAGTTGCTGTTTATTATGGGGTATACACTGCTGTATGTGATACGGGGCTCCGATTCTGTGTCGGGTCCTTACGCTTGCCGAATCGCCCATCCCCCTCCTCGCCGGCATTCACCACAGGCACCATCGAAACTGACACACAATCAAGCCACGGGGCTTCCCAGGCGGCCGTGCAGGGGCATGCTGTTTGGGCGGCCCTTCCAGATGGCCCGCCTCTTGCCATTGATTCGACAGTAATATGCGGCTCATTTGTTTTACCCGAAATACCTCGAAGCGATTGGCGAATGAAACTGTCGGTTACTTCTTTCCATTTGCGGAGTAAAATAGGGCGAGTACCGCTTCAGTGAGGAACTTGTTTTCTCTTGTATTAGAGTGGTGAAGCACACGGAGTGGAGCATGAGTAACTGGATTCGCGAGGCAGATTTCTGCTCAGCAAAAGGATTTATATCTACCACGATGCGGGACATTTTCTTTATAAAAATAACATTCCAATGGAGCTAACTTCATTTCTATAGTGGGATTACTTCTTTTTGTTTATAACATATATTTCTTTTGGAAGGATCGCTCTTGATACATAATGGTAATGGTTAGCCATACGGGGTCTCTTGGGCTCAGTTTCAGGGCTGCAAGAGGCAGGGTTCGCCCACTAGGTCAGCCCCACCTACCGGTTTGTCAGTTCAATGGAGTATTACATGTGGCGTTGTGTGCGTTTATTGAGTGGCTGGACGATAAAAGTGGCCACCTTTCCTGTTTTGGACTATTGTTTGTAACCCCTTTGCAGAAATAAACAGGACGGAAACGAGTGGCTCAGTAAGATTTTAGAGGAATTTTCTGAGGTTGGCCGAGGAACATGGCGTCCTTCGGCTCTAAATTACAGAAAGGAGCTATGAAAGTGTTTCATCTTACATACTGGCACACTGTAGAAAGGCGACACAATAAGCAGACCGTTGAATCGACGCCTTTCAACACTTAACAGGAATTATGTAAACTGTCGTGGTGACGCGATTGGATTTTTGTCATGTCATGAGACCAGGAGACGGCTTTGGATTGGACACGCTGAAAAATGCCGACGTCATTTGTTGCAGAGGCGTTGGCGGTACAGTGAAACTGTCACGTGTCGTCAGCGGATTGAACCAAGCCTGACTGCAGAGTCTGTGATCAGATTTAACAGCAAAAAAAAAACAAAAAAAAAAACGGGTTCAGTGTCGTTCACATGCAATTTAAACGTCCTTTACACAAATAAAGCTTTTTTATTTTTACCAGTGATACTGATAGGACAAATACTTCTTATTCAATGCTTTTCTGAATGTAAGGTCTAAAATGTACATGTATTTTTTTTCTTAAAAAAATTAAAAACTAAATTACTCCCAACACAGTCGCCTTATTGCAGGAAAGGGTGAGTAAAAAAAAAAAAAACAATCTGGCACTGCAACATACTTATTTCCTTCCCACAACCTTTCCATACCCGCAGTTCCAATGACTCGCCCAGTCTGTGGGTGTAAAATAAGCACAAAGTCCAGAGTGGTTGTAATGTTGAGGTGTTTTAATGATCACCTGTCTGACACAACAAAGCTATGAATAGTACACAACAGTCTTAACATTTTGTATCTCATGCATTTTAACACTGCAGAACAAAACATTGTAGATTCAATATACATTGTGACACTATAATCAATAACATGGGCTTAGCAACCCATCATTTCTTGATTATGCCCCACAAATACACTTTTTTTTTTTGTTAAGAACCTAAACACATCATTCATGGCAGCAGTATTTAGAGCAAGTCCAAATGTTTGCAGGGTAAGCTTTGGTGCCAGGTTGTGGCTTCTTTAACTGTTAAGCTGGAGGGGGAGGTTGAAAACAGAATGGAAGATTTACTAATTTTACCTTCAACAAAAATCAGCAGCTTCTTATTTTGATTTTAAAAAAAATGGCACATCACATGGCCATTAAAAAAAAATAAAATAAATGTACACAGCCATAACACCAGAAATGATATTAACATGGAACTTCAGCTGTACAATAAACACCACCGTTAAAATCTTCACGTGAACATCTCACCAGTTACTCTGCATTAAACTGTTACCATTTGAGGGAGAAAAATGAACCTAAGGACCATTTTGCTAGTAGGTGTTCTCCCAGGAATGTCCGATTAAGCATCTGAGCGGAAAAGTGACAGAAAGAGGAATGGTGCTGAGGGGCGAGGTGTTTTCTGGGTTTTTTTCTATTATGAAGGGGTTTTTAGCTCATGCTTGACTGCAGTTCTCCTGCTGCTAAGAAAGGCTGCCCCCTCCTGGTGGTTGCGTGCCACTGCAGAGACTTCTCTCCAAACAACTCAAAGCAGCTTGAGGCTGCCGGTGACGTTGTTCACCATCTCCTCCGCTCCCATGACGGCCAGGACGGTGCGGGAGCCGGACTCCACCTGCAGAGACCGTTGTTACTCCAACATGTACGCGGACAGACGTGTGATGCAATATTTACATCATTAAATTTAGATTTTTTTTTTTTTTTTTAAAGACAGCTACCTGGGTGAGACCTGCATCCTGAACCAGGTAGGTGGGCAGGTTGAGGCTCAGAGCCAGGGCCTGCAGCTCCAGCAGGTGGGCCACGTTGGTGCCTTGGAGCACCACCTTCTTGGCCCTGTTATGAACGCCAAACTCATTCGCATCTTGAAAAGAATTTCACTAAGAACACTTTTGGAATTGTTAAATAAAATTACACTTTAAACACAAGTCTGCTACTAATGTTATTTGCGAACCGAACCAACGCTGGGAGCCAAAAGCCACAGTGGCCCTTGGAAACAGGAACAAGTAGAGAATCACACAAATGTATTAATGCAATCCTTACAGGTTAAAAAAAAAAAAAAAGACAGCTTTTACAGAAAGACGCAAACTAAAAATCATACGAGTTCCAAGCTAATTATCTCAACGCGCAAAAAGAATGAAACAAATATCAGCAGGATGAACAAAAAAAAAAAATCGGTTTGTGGTTTTAAATTAGCCAAAATCTGCATGGGTCTTACCCGGTCTGGTCCCACTTCCAGGCCATCTCCCGCCAGCTGTTCTTCTCCTGCAGGGCCTGGTACAAGCCTACCGCAGCATGGCCCACCTGGGCTGCAATCTGTACACACAAGCAGCGCCGACTTCAGTAGCTCCCAAACACAAAACCACGACATTTAGCCAATAATTAGCAATGCCAATTGAAAGTACGCCCCAACAGACAAAAGCCCTTTTTATCCTAAATAAGTGATTTCTTTTTTTGTCCCACAAAAACTTATTTAATCTCTTCTCGGAGTTCCACTAAGTGGGTGCTGTTGCTTGGATGCTGAAAAGAAACGGCTAAATTGCATTTAGCATTCTGTTCCATTCATTTAGTCGTGGTAAAAGAAAGAAAGAAAGAAACCCCTTCAACTCACTCTGCTTATTGTGTTCTGTGTAAATTGAGAAGTTTTGGGGTTTATGATAGATTCCACACAAATTTACATGTTTGCCCTTCTCTTTGTTTAATAAATAATTTCTTGTTGGAATCTGTGCTTCGGAGACTTAATGTTAGACGATCCAACGATTTCAGAACTCGGAAACAGCAATTTTAGACGGAAACCAGCTTAACCGGCGGAAGGTGCGCTCTCTTTCCACCATTACCTTTCCAACGCCCATGCCGAGGTCCATGTTAACCACAAACACCATCTTGAACAAGAGGTCTTCGTCCCCCTCCTCCTGTGTGTTAGACCGAAGACAGATACACACTCAGATTTGGTTTTGGACAAACTCTACTGGGTCTAACGTACCAATGTGTACCTGCAGGGGACTAAGGCTAGCTTATGGGCACCTCATTCTCCAGTTTGTTGAAGTAGTACATGGCCGCCTCCTCAGCCGACACGTTCCGAGTGTGCAGTAGCGCCTGGAGCGAGGAGAGGCAACAAGGAACAGGTCAGGAAAAAACGGTACGCATCCTTCGTTCGGTGAAGTCCACATGTCAGCAGTCCTGCCCCACCTGTTTTGCTGCCTCCTCCGGGATGTCCAGCTCCCGGAGCTGCTGCAGGAACACAGGGTTGACCTCCTGGGAAGCCCAGTTTGATCCGGTGTCCTCTGATGGCTCCATCACTAACTGCAGAAACACAGCTCCTGTGAGTACAGCTGTCCAAACTGATTGGAGCGTCTGAAAATAGTCCGCCTCTGCTTGATAGGGCTAATAAGTGTAAATCTGCTCATCACTGATTATTTTGGCAACAAACGTTTTATTTAAAATGTGATTGACAGTTGAGAAGACTGTAACAAAACCTATAATTAACGGTCAACTGCGTGGCGTCTTAATAAAGACAAGCTTAAAAAAATGTTACGAGTAAACCTTAATATAGTGTCCATAATAATGCGTTGTGAACGGACTTTTAAAATGTGAACGGGACACTTCCAATGAATGGAAGCGCTAAGCACAAAGCTAGCAGCTGTAGGCTACATTAGCTTAGCCGCAGCGCTTTGCGCACTTAGCCTATTCGCTCACAACTGAAGGTAGCGCCAGTAACGTTTTAGCTTTCATGCTAACGTTTGTTAACCTCTGTTTATACCTTTTCAGAAAATTTCTCACAACGCGTTTTCCTAACAACGAGACATTTTTCCTGAGTAGCGGCAAGCGTTATCACTAGCCTGAGGCAGAACCTAGCCTAGCTAATGCTCTATTGTTACCTGTTTGTCACAGCTTGCTCTGCAGCAACAGCAGCGCCGATTAAGTTTCTTCGAAGCTTTAATATTACACAACTCACATAAAATGAAGTTATTTATAAAATAGCTTTCGATGACGCTCTCTCCGTGTTCTGTATTACATTACTCCATTCTTCCATTTTGAGGCCTGTAGTCTCTGCGTATCGTATGCTGCCCCCTGGCGGGCGGAGTGATACTCTCATGATGGCATCAGAGGCTTTCCTGGACAATTCAAACAGATAACTTAAGTAAATACTAAATGAAATGCTTTCATCAAGAGATTCGGATTTTGTTTAGCTTAGGGTCTCCCCGAAAGTGTTTTATGTCCTCGTCTGCATTAATCTTGTAGATAAATTAGGTTTAATTCATTACCCTGCATTATTCTAATAAGTAAAATACACCGAAAGCAGAATTATGAGGAAGGTGAGAAAGATTTGAACTGCTTCCTTATTCTCAAGAAACAAAATAACAATTTCTTTCATACCGCAAGCAATTAAATCATGAAACAGAAAAAAGGTACCATAGATTACCAAGCGTTGTTAATGTCATTGTATATGTTTGTATATGTATGTCTTCTATGGAAATGCAAACCAATTTCCTTGTGGGGGACGAAAAAAGCCAATTGTTGATCAAAACACATTTTCCACACTGCTCCTGTAAACGACTGACACTTCAGTGTCACAAACTATAGTCTGTTAGCTGGGTAGCCATTAACGCAAGTGATTGTTGATGCCTACACACTGGAGATGCGAGCCTACTGAGAAGACCTGGAGTGTCAAACTCATTTCATTTTGGGCCACACCTACATCATGAATGTCTTCATAGGGCCAGTTGTGAGAGAATGTACAGATAAAACTACCTATTAATAAATTGTTAAAATAGAGCTTTCTCTGGATTTAGTTTGTAATTCTTAATAAATAATTCATAACATCTTTTCACATTGATTTATCCAAATAAAAACTGATTTTGTTTTATTGATAAAGTAATATTTAAGCACACACTTTTTTTTTTTATCTTGAGCCTGTATTTATTTTGTGGCCCTCTATGCCTCAGAAGGCCACAAAAACTGATATGGCGGGCTGGTTTTGGCCCGCGGGCCTCGAGTTTGTCACAGAAGATTCCATCAGCAGGTCCTTATTAAGGGCTTTAAAAAAAAAGCAAAATTACAGTTATGAAAAAAAGGCTCAACAACACTGTAAAGTATTGACACATTGCATAGGAATGATGCGCTCTTAATAAAAGCCAATTAAACGTTGTAATAGCTGCTTAGTTGTTTCTTAGCACGAATACGTAAATGAAAAAAGTTAGAAAAAAAGATGATTCGCCACTGAGAACAAGGTTGTCCCTCCTCGGCCTCCGTTACAAGATTTAGGAACGTATGCGGTGGGACAGATTTGTGTTTGATACTGCAGAAACCCTACCCTGGCCAGGACTGATGGCTCGTCGAACTCGACTTCGCTTCGCGGATTGATAAATAGGGTAAATATTTGCTTACGCGCTGCTTGTAACGGGGATGACTCTGGAAATGAGCGTCAGATGTGTTCCTGTGATTAGCAGCTACTGCAATGGGGCCGCGTCGAGACGATAATCTGCTGCTCACCTTAACGTGTGCTAGAAGAAAAACATTATATAAATATGAAAGCACCTTTTCAGTGTGCAGGATTGCTGCGTCGGGTGCTAGCACAAGCATAGTCCTGACAACGTGGGACTGAAGTACACTGGGGAACTCAAGTTATTATATTAATAATAACGATGCCCTTCTTCTTGGAAGTGAAAGTTTTAGTAAATATTGGTTTTGTTCCTGCGAGTCCGCGGATAACCCGTTATCGCGATAACTGCTATCTGGTATTAAACGTCTCTTTAAAGCACGCAGCGATGACAGGAGGCCCGCTATCTTAAAGTTTGCTTTCAAAGAACCGTTGCGAACACTAGATGGCGCTATTCGTTTATTACTATTATGTTGAGCTGTGCTGGAACTGGGAGGAAACCAGAAACCGACACTTACTGCGGCGTTGAACGTGACGCGCATGGAACGTTTTTTGTCTTGGCGTTGTTCCCGTTTGTTTGAAGGTGCGTAACTAGGAGATAGTAGTTATCGCGATAATGGGTTATTAAATGCGTTTGAGCATTTGAAGGTGCGTTCAAACGCGCTCCACATTAAATCAGATATGTCATGTGCCGTGCAATAAACCAACAGAAAAGCAGAAATAAATAACAAATGAGAGCACTAAAATACAAAGACAACATTCACGATGTCAACAAAGCACCGCCTTAGTCTGTTAACGTATCAACCCAAATGCATTATTAGTATACCAAACATGTCATACTTGCCCAACTCAATCTTTGTTGTTGATTTGTTTAGTACGTCTGCAACATGCCTACAGCTTTCACTGTGTGCAGATTTTTTTGCAAAGGATATGATACTTCAATTGTCCTCATAGACTTTAGCTAAACAATCAAGGCTATCCATGTCATATTAGCTGGTGCTGCTACTATGTGTAGCATATGCATATGTCTGTACTCCACCTCACACTGTGGATAATGCTATGGTCTTTTGGCCTTCCATGAGACTAATGGACCGTCCTTATTTAGGCTCATGCCTGTCGTACTTTGTCGATCTGATACACAAGCTTCCCAATGTACATACAAGGTTCTCACTGACACCTTTTTTAAAGCACAGTTCCTTATTTCACATGCTTGTTAGATATGTGGAAACAAATAGATACCGAAGATTTTGAAAAACACAAACTGCCTGAACCCTACGTCAAATAAGGTTGTCCAGTTTCAATCTGCAGCTAACCAGATGACGGAGCCACCTTAACCAGCTCCTCTCGATGTGGAGAAGCAGGGGCTCTAACTCTCAGTCCCTCCGTGATGGCGGAGCTTCTCGCCCAAAAGGAGAGTACAGACGCCCTGTGGGGGAAACTAATTTAGGCTGCTTGTATCCGTGATCCGTGATTTCGGTCACTACCCAGAGCTTGTGACTATGGGTATAGGGTGCAGTGTGGGACGGGTGGTGCCCTTGGTGGTCTGATCCTCGGCTACAAAAGCTGTATTTGAATAATATAATTTTTTTTAATGCTGTATAGAAATGAGGGTTTGAGTGAAGTCACTAGACAATGAGCTTCAAAATAGTTGCTCATGAAATGAAGATTGGAAAGTCTTACTGGAATAAATAATTATGAATCAGAAATGACTTGACGTTTATTGTGTGTCAGTGAACTGATTTGAATATTTTCTCTTCCAGTAAAATCTAATGCTCTGCTCACTCTCTTTTATCTCGTCTTTTATCAGCTACTCCACCATACCTTTGGTGGGTCCTCACCCCCTTGCCTCCCCCCATCCTCAGGCAAACCTGTCACCCACCCCAACCCCCGTTTCCCTTCTTTCCAGCTGTACCTAAGCCAAAGCTGCCACTGCCAAGCTGTCTGACATGTCGGGGCCTTTGCCAAGCCGGGCGCGAGTGTACACAGAGGTCAACACTCATCGCCCGAGGGAATACTGGGACTACGAGTCACACGTTGTGGAATGGGGGTAAATGACTCGGGGCGGGGCGGCATTTTATGATCAAGATTTTCAAAGTCCTCATCTTGAAAAATTGACATTTCCTCTCGTTGCTTCTTCGAAGAAATCAAGATGACTTTCAGCTGGTGCGCAAGTTGGGACGTGGCAAGTACAGCGAAGTGTTCGAGGCGATCAACATCACCAACAACGAGAAGGTGGTGGTAAAGATCCTAAAGGTGAGCCCTACCGGGACGATGCCCCGAGAAGGCGGAAGGTCACTCGACCTCGATTTTGCTTAACGATTTCTCTTTTAGCCAGTGAAGAAGAAGAAAATCAAACGCGAGATCAAGATTTTAGAAAACCTGCGTGGAGGTCCTAACATCATTTCTCTCATCGATATAGTAAAGGACCCCGTAGTAAGTACTTTGTTTTGGTTTTTTCTGCTTACGACAGTAATTATTATTAGCGTTCTGAAATGTCACTGCTGTACCAATAGAGTTGCCAACCTACCACTTGCACCAGCTTTTCGTTTTCTCCGGGGTTTGGGAAATGTGTGTTTGTAAGTATATGGTTAAGTGAATCCCGGCTATGGATAGATTTATGTGATTGCGATGCAAGTAGTTTTAAATCAGAGGTGTCCAAAGTGTGGCCCCAGGGCCATTTGCGGTCCTTGGAACAATAGTGGGCGGTCCTCGGTGACGTTTCCATAGCGCCCTGAATTTGGTTCGCCAGCTTGGACAAAGTGCAGAGGCATATCTTTAAAAGGGCAGTACTATGTGTTTTCCAGCAACATAGTATCAATTAGCTATTTTTCCTTCAGTTGTTAAAAAAATGATCATCGTCATACATCATGAAGAAAAAAATGTTCAACCCAACAAATTTATGATGTTTGGTGTTTTTTGTTTTTTTTTTTCTTTTAATTGGTCAAACCTTCCATTGTTTTAAAGTTTCTATTCTGCAATAATCCACAGATCACTGTTCTGCAGAAATCAAACTTCTGTGCTTGTTTCATTAAAATAATGCAATAATATGTTTAGTTTGTTGGTGATCAGCAGTATGGAAAAAATGAAAATACTTTCTGCAGTTTTAATTTAAAAAACACAGCCAAAAATAAAACAATAAAAAATTTGTGTCACACCCAATTTGTGGCCCCCAAGCCAAAAAAGTTTGGACACCACTGGTCTTAATGTTCCTGGGCTCTCTCATAAGAAGTGCATTTGCAAAATAGGTAACTATCCCCAATTTAATCGATTAAAAAGTCGAGTTCTGGGGGTTTTACACAGAAATGTTTTGGTTGGAAGAGGAGCAGCAGCGTTCTCCACCGAAGGACACGTGGTTCCCTGTCCGTCTCCATGTTTCCACGCCAGCTTAAGGAGTTTAGCAGCTTGACAAATGTGACTGGCAGCCAATCAGAAAGATCATTATTTTAATCATTATCATAATGACTAATGCAGACCGTGGAGTAGCTAAACATCTGACGCACACGAAGCAAGAGAGAGGAGGAGACTTGGAGATGGGAGTAGCAACAGTAGCATGGATGCAAAGCTGGTGCTAAGCTAATAAGCCCTTAACCTGACCAAAACCCGCGTGGAACACTTTACAATAAAAATGGTAAATGATTTGTACTTGTATAGTTCTTTGTCAAGTCCAGAGCACTCTACAGCGATTCGCACTGCATTCAGTCAAGTCGGGGGAAGTGCCTTCCCCAAAGACACAACGGCGAGACAGACAGAGCCGGGGTTCAAACTCCTGTCACCGTCGCCACCAAAAAGTCGATGTAGCAACAGGAAATGTCTTTAACGTGTTTATGTGGTAGAATAAACCAGTAAGGTCTCAGGACAGGAGAAATGAGATCAAATCAGGACAAAAGCGGTTTCATTCAAACCGTAACAGGAAGTGATGTAACACATCTCTCCCGATCACAGCACCGTGCTCACGCTTTGACCTCCTTCTGTCATGTCGCATGTTTCCCGGAGAGAGCCCATTTATTAGTCACCCAGGAAACGGCTGACCATGCTCGTCAACATAATGATCCTTGAAAACTTCCCAGTAGATTTGTCCCCAGTGCCATCAGTGTCCGCACGTCCACAGCTTCCCTTCCTGTTTGGGTTTATGCAGAGGCTCAGACTACATAGATAAATTATTTTTAAGTTGACGAAAATCAAATACAAACAAGTCTATTTAAAAAATATATATATATTTTTTTTTTGTTTAGTCCCGGACACCCGCTTTGGTCTTTGAGCATGTAAACAACACAGACTTTAAGGTAAGAACAAAACTTTAACTTAACTGTTTCTTTATTGTCGTCTCCTTTTTGCCCTTCATGTGCTGCGCTCCTTTTGTGTGCATGTTGTCTTTTGATTTCATCTTTGAAACGTTCAAATGTCACGATGCTGACTATTTTCACTATACACGCTTTATGAAATTGCTAATTTAATGGCTGCTTTGATCTGCAGCAACTGTACCAAACTCTGACAGACTTCGACATCCGCTTCTACATGTACGAGATCCTCAAGGTGAGCGCTTTCTTTGTTTGCTTGGAAAAATGACATTTCTGGATTTTCTACCCACTTGATGAACAACAAACATGTTTTAACCAAAAATTCACCACAGCTCATGTTTTTGTTAAAGTTTTCTCATTTTAAATTTTTTTTTTTTTATTGAAAGAAACTGATTTGGAAAAAAATGTCCTTTTGTTTGCTTCGTTATTTTATGTTCCTTATATAAACAATTGTTATTTCGGGCTTTAAAATGCCAAAACTCCCATTTAATTTTACGATTTTTCTTCGTCTCATGATGTAATTTTTAAATGTTAGATGAAGATAATTTGATCAGTAACTCAGTGAAAACAAACAGCTGTATTTTTTCTGGGTTTTTTTGTCCATTTACCTTTTGCGCGTTGTCCTGTACTCGTGTAAAATGTCACATTTGTCTCATGTTGTCTGCAGGCACTCGACTACTGCCACAGCATGGGAATCATGCACCGAGATGTGAAGCCGCATAACGTCATGATTGATCACGAGCATCGAAAGGTCGACTCTGATACTGAAATCACTCCGTAACGTGTGATCCATACCAGCGTTTTCTTTCATCCGGTTCTGTTTTATGACGGTTACATTGAATTGTTGGCTGAGACAGAAATTGTTTCAATGTGTTTTAAAGAAAAGCCTGAATAATCAGACATGGAGGATGAACAGAAATCATAGCTGGCCAGTAAAAGCCCAACCGGTCCATCGCGATGAATCGTAACGTCCTGCTTTTGCTCTCGCAGCTGCGGCTTATCGATTGGGGCCTGGCAGAGTTTTACCATCCAGGACAGGAGTACAACGTGAGAGTCGCCTCGCGGTACTTCAAAGGACCTGAGCTCTTAGTAGACTACCAGGTACGGCTGTGGGAGGGGTGTTATGGTGGCTTGTATTAGCTAGCTATAGCAGCCAGATTCTCATTGAGCCCTATCCTGCGTCATGTGACACATGCAAAGTAATTAATATGTGTATATCTTTAAACTAGAGCAAAACTTTTAGCCAATTAGAATTATAATTTAAACTCTTGTTTCTTGTTGGTTTCCTGTTGAAAACCAAAAACTCATAGTCGGAGAGTTTGAGTTTTTGCCAGTATGAGAGCTGGTTCCTGGAAGTGATGGCCGGACCGATTCTGAAATATCGATACTTCCGATATCAAACCTGTAAGCCTAAAGATCGATTATCCAATCTCAAGTATCGATACTTTCGGCACCTCGGTCATTAGAAATGATGTAGCTGAACAAGAACACGTTAGAAAGTGACTCAATTATTGACATTTTACCGAAATGAGAACGGGTGGATGGGGAGCTACTTTTACTTCCGCCTGGTAAGTGTGTGATGCGTAAAGGATGCAATGCCCAAGCGTTGTCTCTCAGACACTGAGATATTTCAGCTTTAACTTTATAGTAGTAGTCAAAAATGACACTGGGATTTTTTTCAGTAGTTATTACTTTACAAATGTTCTTTTTTTTTTTTACGTTTGCAACAACATTTCTGGGTATTTTGTACAATTTTCCGCTCTTGTTAAAATAGCTTAGCTATAATAAATGACGCTGCAAACTCAAAGTACTTTGAAGTTTAAAATAAATACATTAGAGCGATGTCTTGTGTTCTTTTTATGAAGCCAGGATTTGAATTACAAAATGTATTTTTTTTTTAAGTTTTAGATTTAACAGGCAAATTAAGTGTTTTTGCACCAAGTATCGGATCGGCATAACCGATACCAGCTTCGATTTCACTCGGTATCGGATCGGAAAGGAAATCGGTGCCATCAAACTAGTCACTAGTGCCTGGATTATTCTTGACTGAGACGCTAGTTCTGCTTTTGAGAAGTGTGTCTTCCCTTTTGATGGCAGGACAACAAAAGCAGATGCTGATCCGCTTTTGTTCCCGATTGAAACTGAGAATGATTACAGGCTCCGCCCATTTGCTTGAATTGGGCAGAGAATTCAAAAGTAAAGCGATGTTGGAAATGTTTGAGTTTGTTCCGTGTTTTAAGCGGTTCGGCTACTTGAACTCTTCCTCTCTGAGTTGCAGATGTATGACTACAGTCTGGATATGTGGAGCTTGGGCTGCATGTTGGCGAGCATGATCTTCAGGAAGGAACCATTTTTTCATGGTCATGACAACTATGACCAGGTAAAAAGTGCTCTGCATTTCTTTTCTACCATGTTTTAGCCACTGTCTTCTAAACATCCATCCATTCCATCCATTCTCCTACACCCTTGTCCCTTACTGGGGTCGGGAGGGTTGCTGGTGTCTATCTCCAGCTATCGTTTCGGGCGAGAGGCGGGGTCACCCTGGACAGATCGCCAGTCTGTCGCAGGTCTTCTAAACATTTTATAGTGAATAACGTATTGTTCTGGTTAGCGGCATGCTAATCGGACGCGACTGGGGCTCAGTGGTTAGAATAGTTGTCTTTAGTCATTTTATTTTACATGGTTACAAATACAGTTTTTAAAAGGAGTGGCTGACCTGTGCTGTAACTTCTGTTTTTAAACGCTAACTGGTTAGCAGTTAGCTTAGGATATGTGAAAAGACATATCTGACATATCCTTTTTTCTTGTTGTTGTTTCTTTCCGGCAGTTTGCAAAAGAATCAGAGGATCACTCTGCACCGCTGGAATTCTAATGTTGATTAATAACTAATTAATAACTGTTTTCTATTTTTGCAGTGTATATTCTCAGAAATCTATTCTGAGGATGTTTTTAAGGCCTACTGCCCACACAGTAATTCTTCTAATTTTCAGATGTGCCTAGGGGCTAATCTTTCTCATCAACAAGTTTTTATTATTTTTTTTATTCCTGTGTATCCTTAACAGTACTGACAAGTACTGACAAGATTGCTCCTGTTTTTGTTCTCCTGCAGTTGGTGAGAATAGCCAAAGTTTTGGGAACGGAAGACCTCTACGATTACATTGACAAGTACAGCATCGAGCTGGAGCCTCGCTTCAATGATATTCTGGGAAGGTGCGAGTCGTTTCCCTCCGAGGCGGGGTGCTAAAGACAACCTGCCGGCCTTCTCGGATCATAACGTTCACTGGAAAAGCTGCATTTGCAGCGCAAAAACGCACAATCTTACCGAGTAATTTTGGTCTAGTTTTTTTAGTTCAAATATCTTAGTACGTCTGAATTAAGATGAAAATAACTGACAGGTAACTTTCCAGAAAGATGTAGAGGCTTGTTTTTAGTAAATGATTCATTAAAATTTATTTAAAAAAAGTTCTCCTTCCATTAGTAGATTATATTTTCTGCGCTATAAGTTAATTTATCTGCCACTTTTTCATCAATATTAAGAAAATATTGACTTAAAACAATCCTCTGTATCTTGTTGGAAAGTTACTCATAAGTTACTTTGTCTAAGATATTTACACTAAAATACTAGACCAAAAGTACTTGGTAAGATTTTGCATGTTTGCTGTGCATCAAAGCAGTTTCCTTAAGATAATACAATCCTAGCAGATATGTCAGTCTGTCTTGAAAGCTATGTCTGTTTCCCTGCAGACATTCTCGTAAACGGTGGGAGCGCTTCGTCCACAGCGAGAATCAGCACCTGGTCAGCGCTGAGGCTCTGGACTTCCTCGACAAGCTTCTGCGCTACGACCACCAGGCCCGGGTGACCGCCCGCGAGGCAATGGACCACCCGTACTTCTGTAAGAGTACGGAGCGCAGTTTTGATCCACAGTGAGAAAAAAACAAAGCATTTTTGTCATTTCCACTGCTTGTGGTCCACACAGTCTCCATCGTGACGGAGCAGTCTCGTATGGCCGGATCGGCCAACTTGCCAGGCGGTAACCCCGCTGTTACTGCAGCCAGCATGGCTACTGGTGAGGACGCCTTCACTCTTACTGTTTCTGCTTCAGCAGACCGTCAACAGCTTCTTGTCCGCCAGCCATGACTTTGTTTCTTGTCGTTTTGCCTACTTTAGGCATCTCTGCCTTGCCCGCCTCCACTGCCCTCGGCCCTCTCAGCGGCTCCACCGTCGTATCGGCGAACACAAACCCCACGAGCAGCCCGGTGGCCGCAGCCGGAGCGCCGCAATGACAGCCAGCGTAACCTCTTCCTGTTCAGTCCAGCACCACTCTGCCCCGAATGTGGGAAAGGGCCAGAGCGGACAGCTGCTGCTCCGCATACCCGGCTATGATGGCGCCACATAACCCTTTGAACAGGAGGCCACCTTTCTTTTCTTTTTGTTTGTTTGTTTAGGTTACTTTTTTTATTTTTTTTTATTTCTCCAGTTAGGATCCAAAATGTTCACTTTATATCTGAAATGAAATTTAAAAAAAAAAAAAAAAAAAGGTCTATGAGTTCCTCCCTGTGATTATTTTAACATTCGGAGTGTTGAGTCCAAGAGCATGTGGTGTTTCTAACATGTCAACGGTCCCGACTGTGACCTTTGTTATTAGCCTGGGTTGGTCAAAAAGACCAGCGGTGCACGGACAAGAAGGTGGAAGCGTTTTCAGGAACAACTTCCTAGCCATCATACCTGGGTGGGCCCCATATGGGGGAAAGGAGGGCAAACGATATGGGTCCCACATGGGTTTGTCCAGCGTAGGGGCACTGCCTACATGGGCCCTCCATGGGGCCACCATGGAAACTGCGGACAAACCCATGTGGGACCCATATTGTCTGCCCTCCTTTTCCCCATATGGGGCCCACCCAGGTATGCTGGCTGGGTTGGAGGCATTCTACAGTTTAATTAATAGACCACGTTATTTAACTCCATAAGTAAGGAGAATCGCCATGCAGAAGGTGTACAATGTGTCTGTGTACCTTTCACTCAATTGTTTTTGTTGGGGTTTTTTTAAATTGATAATCAAACATTTAAAAAAATGAATTATTTATTACGCATTTTTTTTATTACACGCGAACCCACAACCTTCAGTCGACTTGGTCGGATCGAGATTTCTTTTTCTCTCAAGAATCCACGGTTCTTCCACGTTTTCACAACGACCTCTGTCTTAAACCTGCTGCTGCTTTCAACTCGCTGAATGATTTCAAGGGACTTTTCACTTGATTCCCATCAAGATTTTAACCAAAGTTTACTGTTAGTTGGAAGGAGAGACAGAAGAAACGCGCATTTAATTGGAGTTTTTCCCCACACCGTCTTTCTGTTGCCTGTGAGACGGTCGTCCTTTTCTACTGACCGCTGGTCAAAACTCCTCTGTCGTTTGGTCAGATGATTGGCTTCGATCAACGCATCAAGCTGTCAGGTGAAATCACACTTGAGTGGTAATGGGAACTTTGCAAACCTGCTGGATTTCACTTTTCTTTGTTTTTTTTTCAATAAGTCAGAACGTGTATGCATTGAGAGAGATGGCACGGATTCTAAAGTGTGTCTGTTTAAATAAATGTTTTATTTGTCTGATTACTCGGTTGGATTCGTTCGGTTTATTTCTTTGGCGTCTTCTGGATGTCTGTCTAATCAGCAGTTCTTTCCCTAGATTAATTAGTACATTGGTTTTCATTTTAAGAAAAAAGACATGCAATTGTTCACTCGTTATTCAATGAAATGAGTTTCGCTTTGTAAAAACGAGGCAGCGGCACTGATCGTCAGAACACCTGCCGTAAATAGTTCCATCCATGTATTTTCTATACTCCCTTTTTTCCTTAATGGGGTCAGGAGATGCTGGTGCTGATCTCCAGCTATCGTTCTGGGCGAGAGGCGGGGTACACCCTGGACAGGTTGCCAATCTGTCGCAGGGCAACAGAAAGACAAAAAACCACACACACACACCCACCCCCACACACACACACCTAGGGAGAATTTAGAGAGGCCAATTAGCCTGACAGTCATGTTTTTGGACTATGGGAGGAAGCCGGAGTACCCGGAGAGAACCCACGCATGCACAGGGAGAACATGCAAACTCCATGCAGAAAGACCGGGGCCGGGAATCGAACCCGGAACCTTCTTGCTGCAACGCAACAGCTCTACCAGCTGCGCCACTGGGCAAATAGTTTAAACAGTTAAATGGATAATCTGACATGCACAGTACAGTGACACAAGGAGACTTCTTACGTGAGGAATATAAATTTCTTGATGAGAAAGGGTGTGTAAGGAAAAAGTAAAGCAAAATATATACAGTATTCTGTACTTCCGCTACTGTATTATTTTCTTCCATACCACTCCGTTCCAGTAGGTGGCGGTAATGCACTTCTAAACGTTGCTTGCCAACTGCCATAAAAACAGAAGAAGAAGAAAAAGTGGGTGGGGGGGAAACATTCTCTGTTGAGCGGACCCATTGGGGCGACATGGCGGTCCCGGAGTTTCTCTCTACGGCGGAGTTGATAAAACAAGGAGCGGAAGCTCGCGTGTATCGGGCTGAGTTCTTAGGAAAGCCGACGATAATCAAAGAAAGGTTTCCTAAACTCTACCGACATCCAGAGCTGGACGACAAGCTGAACTCTCGCAGAACAGCTCATGAGGTTCGCTCCATCCTGCGCTGCAGGAAAGCAGGTGGGTCCTGGGTCCCAGTGTTCTTAGAAAAATACATAAATAACAGACAACATGCAGCGATGTTTTCATGTCATGTGTTTAGTTCCTCCGTAACGCAGTAGTTCCCTTAAGGACCATCAACAATGTTCTAGTAATTTGTAATATGCAGATTTGTACTCATTATTAATGAATTGCCTCTTGGTCTGTAGTTTGGTGTGCTTGACTTTACTGAGATCTGAATGACTTATCAAATATGTACGTAACTGATTACACGCTTTGTGTGTGTGTGTGTTCTGGCTTAAACCATGTTTAAATCATGTTTCATTACATCAGCCTGTCCGGGAACTGCAGCTGGAAACAAGTGTTTTCCCTATAACCTGGTGTCACGCATCTCTCCTGTTCAAAGGTTAATGAAATGTTGAACTTGGTCTCTGTGTAAATAAATAAATAGCATAACAGTTAGTCGAAACAACCAGACAAAAAACAAACAAACAAACAATAACTTTCAAGTAAACGTCCATGTATCGATTGAGTTCGTCTAAAGTCGATTAATCTTATCAGTTGACGATTAATTGATAAGCTATGAACCTGAATTTTTCTATTATATCAAGATGGCCGACTGTCTTTTCATAATAGGAAGGGATAAATGTTGTATATGCTCTATAAAAAAACCCATAATTGAATCTCTTCTCTCACCTTAAGGTGTGAAACCTTAATAAGGTGAACCTCTTAGGCTGCTTTCATAAACTTTTCTTAAGAAAATTCACTGTAAGCTTTTGTTTGTCCAATATTTTGACTTCTATATCTGCAGAATATTCAGATTGAATTAATATTTTTTTTAAATAGATTATTTTTTTTTGTTTTACTATCAAAATCAGAATTTTGTTTAGAAACAGACTGATGTCATTTACTTGACCATGTTTTTTCCTCATCAGGTATTCCGGCTCCAGCTGTCTACTTCGTGGACTACAAGCACCACTGCATCTTCTTGGAGGAAATCGTCGGCTCCTCAACTCTGCGTGACCACATCAACTCCGTCCAGCGGCGCGACTCCTGCGCGGACGGTGGCCTACACGAGCTAGCTGAGAGAGTCGGCCATATCTTAGCCAAAATGCACGACGAGAACGTCGTCCACGGCGACCTGACCACCTCCAACGTGCTGCTGAGGTCCGGAGAACCGGAGCTCGTCTTCATCGACTTCGGCCTGAGCTACATTTCGGCTTTGCCCGAGGACAAGGGTGTGGATCTGTTTGTCCTGGAGAAGGCTTTCCTCAGTACTCACCCCAACACGGATGTGTTGTTTGACAAGCTGCTAAAGAGCTACTCTGCCACTTCCAAGATGTCGGCGGCAGTTGTCAAAAAGCTTGACGAGGTTCGGCTGAGAGGGAGGAAGAGGTCCATGGTGGGGTGACCGTGAAGTGGACGAACAAACGGTGAAGTGGACGAACAAACGGTGACTCTGACTTTCAGACAAGCGCTCAGCGATTGGACAGGGTGAAGCTATTGCTCTGTATGTTGTGCTATAAATGAAATAAACAGACTTGTCAATAAAATGTCGCAAGTTATGTTGATGCTAGTAAACAATTAACACTGATATTAAGGTGCTTAAAGTACACATGGACTTAAAAGATGGCTTTAAACAGAAAATCGCTAGCTTCTGTGTGTCCATTTTAAACCAACATCCAGTGAAGGTGATGGGATTTAGGCCGCCATCTTGGTAGTACAAAACACTATTAGATCCATCACTGCAATCGGTTAAGAACCAATAGTCCAAAAGGTTTTTGATACCCAACTTTGAATTACGCTGTTCCAACAATGCCAGTGTTTACATTAAACCCTTCATTTATTGATTTCAGTCTCATTAAAAAAAGTATTGAAAATAAAACATCTGAAAAGTTATATGGTAATTAAATAACTGACAGTCCAACCACTGAAAAGGAAAAATCGTTGATCAAAGATCACTCGATAAATATCGGAATATCAAAAAGCATTTTTTTAATGAAGCAATTTTTGTGTGTTGTTGGTTAATTACAAACAATTGTCAAATTATCATTCACAGATAGTTGACAAAAATATATATATATCAAAATCATTTCTACTATTATTATTTTTGATAATATTCATACAATTGATAAACATCAGTCCTGTGAGGGTTTCTCCATAAGACCCCATGTCTGTTTACATGGGCACTGGGTACATAAATGAGTCATTTTAAATTATAAACCCTGCAATAACATAAAGCTGTTAACAAAAATAAATTTTCTCTTAACATCTACACAAACGGTTTTCCTATTTCACAAAACAAAAAAACACAGCAGCTGACTCCAACCATTGAGCGTGATTGTTTTTGTTAGGCCTCAATTTGATTGCGCTCACGATTTAATCAACGTATCGTCTGATTGTTGGAGCATTATAAATTAGATGTAACATTCCATGATTTAATCCACATTAGTTTAATCAGCAGTGTTTTACGTTAGATCAAATTCTTAAAAGTGTGTAGGCCACATGCACTCATTTGAAAATGTTTCTACATCACTATATAACAAAAAAAAAAATTATAATAAAAAAAATCTTGAGCATAATAGGGTTCCCCTCTCCAGTGTATTATAAGCCTGGCGGGCCACGAGGCCACACATTGCTTATTTTTAAAACTTTTGCATTTTTTAAGGCTTTATAGTTGGTAATTAAGTATTAATCTTCCTATCTTTCAATAATACATAATTATCAAGTGATATTTTAAAAATTCCTGTCCACTTTAAACATTTTTTAACTCAAAAACACGTTGGGCCGCTGGACGAATGACTGTCCTGGCGCCCAAACGCCGGGCTTAGCAGGCGAGAAGCGGGGTCACCCTGGACAGGTCGCCAGGGCAACACAGAGACAGACAGGACCAACAACCATGCACACACACTCACACATAGGGACAATTTAGAGAGACCAATTAACCTGACAGTCATGTTTTTGGACTGTGGGAGGAAGCCGGAGTACCCAGAGAGAACCCACGCACGCACACGGAGAACATACAAACTCCATGCAGAAAGACCGGGGCCGGGAATCGAACCCAGAACCTTCTTGCTGCAAGGCAACAGCTCTACCAGCTGCGCCACTGTGCAGCCCCCTTGCATAATATATGTTTTAATTTTCTAATCATCCATGTCTGTTCAGTTTTGAGTCTGAAAATATAACATGGGATGTATGTTGATCTCTGGTCGTTAAACCTGCTACTTTAACTCTGTGGCGGGTCGTAAGAGAGGTGGGGAGAGCTCTGTGCGGCCGGTCTCGCAGTGTAGGAGTGATAGCTCTGTGGAATGCACCAGGTGGCCGATAAACTCGCTCTCACGTCTGGGATAAGATATTTTGTACGTTGCATGTTTCTGATCTCAGAAACTCCCGCATGTTTCTGATTTCGTAAGCTAATTTGAAGCAGTCTAGAAGGAAGGGAGTGAGTGAGGGAATGGACTCAGTCCCACGACTTGAGCAACACCTGCATTGTCCTGGGCAGAAAGTATCACCCGTTGCAGTCTTGACCACAGGAAGCCACTAGGCTCTCTTGTTAGACTCTATTCTCTCTCAGTTGTGTGTTCAGCTGTTTAAAAATACATGTCATATTTCTGGTTTTGTCTTCCCTAAGAGCAGCGTACTTCTTATTGTAAGGTCAAAAACACTAGCGATATATATATGCGTGTAAAAAGAAGTACAAAGTCCAGAGATACACCCTTTAAATGGCACATAAGGAGAATCCCAAGCTGTATATCACACAACGGATGTTTCCGTGCATTGCTACGTTTTGGCACACTTGACCTGGTCACCAATTCTCTACAAACAAGTCCTGGTCAGACGGATCAGCCGTTCCAGGTCCATCTCCACAAGAGACGACTCTGTCCCTCGTCACAACATCAGCTGAAGTCTCGGTTGGTGAAAATCATTGGGGCCACAAGGGTCCAAATGTAAAGGGCCAAACACAACCAGCTCGAGGAGACCTTCACCCACACTGTTGGCCACTTGCTTGTTACGGTGTAGTCTGCGTCTGGGCTGCAAAATATGAAACAGAGAAACACACACAACAAAACTCATTTTTCTAATGAGACGTGTTTCTACAACAGGTCCCCAATGAAAACCTGACAGCTGAGATCACTATTCAGGGGCCACTGACCTGTACCAGTTGGTGAGTGTCATCATGATGTAGAGGGAAGCCAAGAAGAGCATGAAGTGGAAGAAGGAGTAGCTGTACTGGACCATGTCTTGTTCGTTGTCCTCCACCCGCCTGCGCCCCCTGGAGTCCTCCAACGTGTTGCCGCCCCTACTGCTAGACCCCGGAATGAGGACCGCCGCCGACTGCTTGGAGGCCATGGTCAACTTGTTCACTTGATTTGTGTTTGAGGAGCGTATGCTGCGGACAAGAGACGTCGGTGACGATGTGCGTCCGAAACATTTCACGTGACCGCGATTATTTATGTTCGACGAGGTCCAGGTTTCTCGCAGATTGTTGCCGTTGCTTTGCGTCAAACCGCCACACCTTGCGGCCGAGTCAGGTGGGCACAATAAATTATGATAATAGTGAAGCTACACTTTGTAGCTTCAATGGGGTTTTTGAGGTAAAACCCCACTGAGATCCAGATCTCGTTTTCAAAAGGGACCTGGGCAGAAATATGCAACATACGACAACCTGGTCGCACCAAAGCACGAGTTTAAAACAAACTACGAAACAGTTTAAAAGCAACAACATTCCTGGGAAGTCTACAAAACTAAACTTCCCAGGAAGTTAGATTTCATCCAGGATTACTTGGGACACAATATGCTTTTTGGTTCACAGTTACGCTGTTTTTTGTCCAATCTGGACAACAGGGAGATTAACAACCCCCTGGCAAATTCTCGTGGAAATGAATTTGTTTAAAGTTTTTTATTTTTTACCTTGAGTAAAGAATGCACAGAACAAATATAATCAGGCCCACGATGCTCTGGGCATCCCACCACTGTAAGTAGGGGGACGTCTGAACAGGTTCCTCGGCTCCGATGATCACCACGGCCGTCTGGTTTTCTGGATTCGGGGGCCAAACTGTAGGAGCGGCGATCTGCTGGAAGATGCTGAGCAGATTGGGGTTGCATTCTCGATCTGAACACAGCAACACAGAAATATTCAGCCTGCGTCAAGAAGAGAAAACGGCTAACACGAGAACAATCGTTGAAAGATATATTTTTTGGGAGGATTTAAGCAAAGTGGGAATCAGTGGTTCCAAACAAGTGATACGGATGACAATCCAAATCCTGCCAAACAAGTATTAATACAAAACTATGAGCGAGGAGAAGTGGGAATTTGAATCTAACCAAGATAAAACACTAAGCACAAGAAATAAATATGAATAAACATAATCTAAGTTTAAAAATAAAAAACAACTGAGAACACATTGAACTAAATAGAATAGAAACTAGAACATTTCTTAAGAAATTTAAACAGGGCCTGCCAAAGTGTGCCCAATTTTTAGGATCAGAACCCAATGTTCTGATGCTAACCTTTAGCATCAGAACGTTGGGTTAGCACAGTGGTTCTCAAATAGTGGGGCGCGCGCGATACCTGGGGGGACGCGTGTGACCCTGGGGAACAGGCTGCTTTTTTTTTTTAGTTATTATTATAATTATTAAATATTATTTGTTGATTTGATTTAATTTTGCAATGGTGCAATTAGTTGGTCAAACATGTTTACAGTTTAAACATGTTTAAAACACGTCTTAAAACAGACTTAAAACACGATTTAATAAAGTTATTCTTTGTAAGTTTGACCATATGTCTTTCTTTTTTTTCTTTTCTTTAATGTTGATAAGGATAAAATGTTATGCAGAGATGGATAGTCACGGTGGGGGTGGGGGGGCGCGAATAGTTTTCTTCTTGCTAGGGGGGGCGTAACAGAAAATAATTGAGAAGCACTGGGTTAGCATCAAGAAAGCTACAATGTACTCAACAGCATGTGGAGAGCCACAAGCATGTGGAGTAACATGCTTATTACTCCATTCAGTATGTTGAAATTAGCGTATAAGTTGAATTAGCCAAAATGTTGACGTTGTTGACGAAGTTGTGGCATGTGCTAGTAAACAAAAATAGCTAAAAAGCTTATTTTGTCATGAAGTGGGTTTTGGTGCGGCGAGAAATTGCAGGCGGGACCAGGACGAGCAGTAAAAAAAATGGATTTAATGAAGGATAAACACGATGAGACCAGGGAACACGACGAGATGGCAGGGTAACGACGACAACGACGACAACAACGACGACAACAACGACGACAACAACGACGACAACAACGACGACAACAACAACAAGGATCCGACACTAGACAAAGACAACAGGTGGACTTAAATACACAGGAGGGGTTAAATACACAGGGAGGGCAATCAGGGAACAGGACACAGCTGGGATTAATCAGGACAACACAGAGACTCAGACACCGAAAACCAAAACTAAATACACAGAAAAACTCAAATCACGACAGTACCCCCCCCTTAAAGGCGGCTACCAGACGCCCAAAACACAAAGACAACAACCCAAAGGGTGGGTTCGAGATGGACCCTCTCGGAGGGGGTCCGGAGGGCGTTGCCGGCGCTGGAGACGGACCCCATGGGGAACGTCAGGCGGGCGTCTCCGGCGCTGGAGGCGGCTGCGGAGCCACGTCCGCAAACTCCAGGGGCGGAGCCAAGTCCGCAAACTCCAGGGGCGGAGCCACGTCCGCAAACTCCAGGGGCGGAGCCACGTCCGCAAACTCCAGGGGCGGAGCCACGTCCGCAAACCCGGGGGAGCACAGGGAAGTGGAGCCTCAGGCAGGACACAGAGGGGTTCTGGGGCAGACTCGGGCAGGACACAGAGGGGTTCTGGGGCAGACTCGGGCAGGACACTGGGAACTCTGGAGGGGACTCGGAAGGGGCACTGGGAAACTCTGGAGGGGACGCGGAAGGGGCACGGGAAACTCTGGAAGGGGGGCTGGCGGCGTCCCAGAGACTCGTCGTCTGGGAGCGGGGACCGGCGGCAGCTCCGGGATCCGCTGCCGAGGTGGGGACCGACGGCAGCTCCGGGATCCGCTGCCGAGGTGCCGGGATCTCCGGCGGCTCAGGACAGCGCCGATGGCGGGGCTTCCGCCCAGGGGCCGGGACCTCCGGCGGCTCAGGGCGGTCTTGCCGACGGCGATGGCGGCGGCTCCTCCTCACGGCCAAGTCATAGTCTGATTCAAGGCCCAGTTCCTCCAGCAGCAGCGGAGAAGGCAGGATCTCCACATCTCTGTAGAGATCCCTTTGCGCCAACTCCAACTGCTGCTGGATCCATCGCTCCTGGTCGAAAAACGCCATGCTTCTCACCTTGTTGGTCGGATCCTACTGTCATGAAGTGGGTTTTGGTGCGGCGAGAAATTGCAGGCGGGACCAGGACGAGCAGTGAAAAAGATGGATTTAATGAAGGATAAACACGATGAGACCAGGGAACACGACGAGATGGCAGGGTAACACGAAGACGACGACAACAACATCAATAACGACAACGACAACAACAACAACAACAACAACGACAACAAAAAGACAAGGTGGACTTAAATACACAGGGAGGGCAATCAGGGAACAGGACACAGCTGGGATTAATCAGGACAACACAGAGACTCAGACACCGAAAACCAAAACTAAATACACAGAAAAACTCAAATCACGACATATTTTAGGAAAAGGCTACCGCTAATGTGGGCAGTAGCTATATTAGCAATGTTTGTGCTAATGCTAATGTAATGATTTCTGATTTTTACTTTTACGAAAGTAAAAATCAAATGTTTACTTCGTGGCACTTGGTTACCAGAAAACGCCTCATCTATTAGCAACAGATTAACAACAAATACTGTTATCGCTGACGTCATAACCGCCTCCATTTAATCACATCTTTATTCAGCCAGAAAGAGCGGGAACGAGTGAGCTGAATGACACGAACACCTTAAGGAACATGGCCACATTTTCCTCCTATGCTTTGCTATGGTAGGCCCCCAACAAGGCTGATCTAATCAAAATAAGAATAATATGGAGAACAGAAAGCAAATGAATCAAAACTATAAACCCAACACAACTCAATTGTGACACATGCTTTCTGTAAAATTCAAGAAATAGTATCAGCTTTGTTCAAGTCTGGAATCCATAAATCAAAATCTGCAGCAATCTCCTTGCTAAAACATATTTATATAAATATATATCCTCACCAGGCTCATTGGTCATAGCAGACCAGGTCAAGAACACTGTGTACAGGCTGATGAAAGATGACTGGAGTAGTCCTGAATGTGGCTGAAATTCCTGTGGATACAAATGGAAAGAATATGAATCTATTAATCCTGCACTTGCAAGACAGGTTGGATGTGTTTTGTTTTTTTGTTTTGAAAAACTAACTAAAAAAAAAAGAGTTATAAAATGTGATCAAACAAATTTAAGGAACAATAAGGCAAATGCACTCTGACATTCTTGACGACAACATTAGCTAACTCCTGAATTATGTCGAGGATTCGTTTATGTTGTGGTAATATTAATATTTTTATAGGAAGCTTTAATTGCACATGGACGGGTCAATACAGATGATGAGTGTAGAACAAGGGTGACTTCTTAAAGAACTGACAGGCATTGAGAGCTGGGATTTGTTACTGGTTGGTAACCTATTAAATATTTATGTCATACAATAACATGCTAATGAATTGCTTAAAAATCATCCAATGTGATTTGCTGGATTTTTGTTTTAGTTTCTGTCACTCACACCTATCATAATAAATTAAAGATGTCAAAATTGGCAGGTTATTAAATCATCAGTTAAGTGTACCATGGAACATAATGACATTTAAGTAAATGCTTATTACCACATTGTAATTTTGCATTATACTGATTTAAGGACGTAATTATGCTGATTTAAGGACACCAGATCTACTACATTAACTTGAATATTTCTAATTATTTAAGCAAGTAATCGACATTTGTATTCTGTTTTCTGAACCTCCCATATTAGGGCTTCAGTGACACTGAAACATGTTTGACGAAGTCCAAGCCTCTTGTACCTGCACTTTGTGTAGCACAGAAACAACCGAGGCCACGATGCACAGCACCACGTTGAAGCTGATGAAGAACTTGTTGATGAAGCACGCGTCGGGTTTGGCGTAGAAGATGAAGCACAATACAACCGCAGTGAACGCAGCGACATAGTTAAGGGTCATGACGGCCAGCAAGGCTAAAAACAGACGGCACAACACAAATGACGTTGCAGGAACAGTTTACGTCTATTAAAAATAGAGCTGCGGTCGTAGACACAGACCTGTGTACCAGCCTCTGGAATTGCCTTTCTCCATATTTTCCACCCAAGACTCATTCCACGAGTGCGCAAAGTCCACAAGCAGCACCAGTTGGATGAGAATGAAAAAGAAAGCTCCTCCAGAGCCGATGACAAACCACACTGCAACAACACAGAGCTACACAGGTCATTCGGTTACTCCTCTGACAAGACACTGTAATGATAAAAAAAATATGAAGGTCTTACTGTAGGTGAAAGGCCCATCTGGAATATAAAAGGCACCAACTGTACTTGCCACCAAGGCAACAAACTTATAGAACCAGTACCTGAAAATAAATACGACGGGTTTCAGTTAGATAATGAGACGGTTGTAATCGTGTGGTAAATTCACCAAAATCAAAGCTGCGCTCCGATTTATTACGCTTGAATCAAACTTTAGTTTGTTTGCCTCAAAGGTCTGGCTCGTTTGGGGAGGTACAGTACAATCGAACTCCAAATATATAACTCTTGTCTGCCTACAAACCTAAGTCTCGGTTCAGCTGAAATGAACGTGAATGTCAAGCGGACCAGAGACCCGTCCAAGAGCAGGAAGTGAACTACAGCGCAGGGCATTCTGGGTAAATACAACCGAAACAAGAGCACAAGTCTAGAGGTTTTCAAAGGGTTCATTAGACACACTACTGAGTGAAAAGACAGCTGAAAATGTTGCAATTTTAGTTCCCAACTGAACCAAATCTACTGGAGTATTAGGCATGAAAACACCCAAAGCTTGATTTGTTTGTTTTTTTTGACACATCATATCAGATGATTCCATCCCCTAAGCTAAATATGCCTGCCACTATTTCAGGTCCTTACCCATTGTGTATGGAAGCTCGAGGGTCTCTGCTGGTCTTGATGTTCAGTGTAAAAACGGAGAAGCTCAGGAACCACATGCTCATGCCGAAGCAGAAGCGGTACACTGCCTTGTAGCCGACCAACATCTCACACTTCAAGTATGCCTGATGGGCTGGAATAAGAAAGCCTTCCGTGTCCTCACAGAAGCCTGGAACCTGACCAAAAAAAAAAAAAAAAAACAAGAAGCAGAAAAAACAAAAAAAAGAGGAACAATCTGAGCATCACACTTCACATTTAAACAAGGCCGACATCTGACCCTACAAAGTATCTAAAACTAATTTAGGTTTCCTTAAATGGATCGATCCAGAGGAACGATAATAGTAGACGTACGTTTCTTCGTGGTTCAGTAATTGCATATTCATAGATTAATCATAGATTTTTGTGTGGAACATAACTCTATTATTAACTAAAAATCCGTGGATTCTTTTTAAATATTCCATGCTGTTTGAAATGCGACTGGGTGGCGCTTGCAAAGCAGCTCACCCAGAGCGCCATTATTTTTCTTTGACCGATATATATAACTCTGAAACCCTTAGCGGTAGAGACAAGGAAGACGGTGGATATCAGCTTCAACTGTAGGGCTAAAACGGTTTCCACTGTGAATATTAACGCACATTAAGGTGCATTTGGTGTTTGAACCGTTAAAATAGGCGGTTCTAAGCATTCTTAGAGAAGATCTTCAGTATTTGCAGATTTCAAGCTATTCGCGTACGATTGTGGTCTTTCAACACTAACGAATACTCTGGATCCACTGTGTGGGAGTGAAGCGTATTTTCTGCAGTCTATCTATGTTTGTGAGGACGGGGAAGGTTTGTCCACTTATTCGTACCCTTCTGAGTTGCTGCTCCATCCCTGGTGAGAGCATGATGCAGGCAACTACGGTACCCAACAACAGGAAGGAAGCGTAGATGATTCTGGTCACCGTGGAGTTCCTGGTGTTTGGACAGCAGCCGCAAACTGGACACATAGCATTGCTGCACATCTGGGGGAAACAAACGAATCGTGGTGAATAGAAAGGAGCCTAGAAGATACGGGTAAAAGTGGTTATCTGTAAGGTGCAAGTCATTTTTTATAGGGGCAGGAGGGCTCTCTACATGTGCCTGAAGTTAGATTTGTTTCATTTCTAGGGACCACATTTTCCCTTCCAAACGAAAGGTGTGTCCTGACCCTCAATGTCACTCAGTTTAAAGTCCGGTCTTGACCGCAGCTAAAAACTTGGCAGACCAGAGGATGATTGTTGTGAAAACACTTTTTTTTTTTCGCCTTCATCTACACATAACCTGCTTAATTCTTTTTTGAAGTTGTTGGAGTTCTGTACAATTCCACAGGACTATCTCGAAATGATTTACTTGATACATGTGACAATTGTGGTGGGACAAGAAAACTTTGTTTTATTTAGTGGGGAAGCAGAACCTGACAGTAAAAGATTTCTGAGAAGTTGTTCTTGTTTTTTCAACCTACTGCACCCGCTCTGTCCAAGGACACAGGCGCAAGCCGGAGATGAGGAAAATAACTAAGGTTCTTTGGATTTTTTCCTGATGGGGGAAAATCCTAAAGGAGGGAAGCTGATTGATTCCATACTTATGTGACCAATTGACTCTATTTCCCTCGGTCACGTAAGCCAAAGCATACAGAAATGTATGGTTTTTTTAAAGTTTCATTCTCATATTTGATATTCTGAGAATCTCATTGGTTTTCTTTTACTCTGATTTTTTAAATAAAATATCTAAAGATTGTTTTGGAAAATGAAACTTTTGGTTTGTTTACTTGGAAGAATGAGCTAATAATAAAGGTTTCTGAGTGAAGGTGTTTTTCCTCATGGAACTGATTACAGGAGGTTTCAGTGAAGAGGTTTTTCTTCCTTATCCAACCGAAACTCCTCGGAACCGGGTTTGATTTAGGGACAGAGGAACCAATTAGCCAGAGATAGGAGAAACTCCCTACAGGAGAGAGACAGGTGGCAGGCACCGTTACATGACTGAAGAGATAGTCTTGGGTGTATGTACCTTGTGCATTTCTCTGATTGACTCAGTGTCTCGCTGTTATTTCATAAAAACATTTTACTACACCATTTAGTAGGGTGGCTTCTCAATATCATTTGTAATTTCGTATAGAAAAAGGTTGGAGAATATACCGCCTATTGCCATTTGTCGGACTGGAAAAATATTGCATACCACCCAACTTTAACGCCTGTTGCATTTGGATCCACCACCAGTCCACGAACCAGCCAGTTGGACCCAGCAGACCAACTGTCTTCTGAACATTTCTCTGTTTTAAGAGCCACTGTCAGAGAATATATTGACAGAGTGGCCAAAGCCCTGTCGGCCATGGCGGCAGTTTAAAGTTGCGTCAGACAAAAATAATGTGCTCGCATTGGGGACAAAGGCAGGATGTTTGACCCAGAAGATGCTCACAGCAGAATAAAGTTGCTGAATTTAAACCATGCAGGTAGCACGATTTACAAACATATGTTCTGCACTTGGATTCTTTTTCTTCAGTGCAGCAACAGCTGAGCGGAGTCGAAGAAAGGCACCGGAGGATTGTCAACATGTTAATGCCCCTGGCAGGTAAACATAGTAAGCTTAATCTCCTTACAAACTGGGCCATGGTAATTTAAACGAGGTCACATGACACAACCAAACAACCATGACAGAACCACACAGACATTTTTGGAACGTTTGCTCGGTAATCTAGAGTACTTCCTCTTTTTGCTATTGTTATCATTAGCTTGAATATTTGCAGTTGAGTTATAGCTGTAAGTTTTAAAGAGTGTTGTTCAAGAATAATGAAAAATAGATCAAGCAATAAGGAAATTCTGGACTTATATGAGGTTCTCTGTGTTAGATCTAGTGCCTCTGAGAACGTCCAATTGATCTCAATGGGATCTAAATGAACACTATTGAATTATTCTCAGTTGTTGTAAATTGCCTTGGTACTGAAACATAATCACACTGGACAAAAAACATCTTCATTTGTCACATGAAAGTCCACATAAGATGGTGGAGGATTGTAGAAAAAAAATATTTATATTTAACAGTGATAAACAGTAAAATTGACAGGAAACGACTTTAAACCATAAAACAATTTAAAACCGTTGAAGAATTATTTGTACATTTATTTTATAGGTCGCTTTCATGTTAATTTGATAAAAAATAAATAAATCCTTAAGTTAAAACATTTCTTTTACAGTGAAACAGTGACTCCAGCACCATTTTTAACCATGATAATGCCATCTAACATGAAATCATTTTTTTTATTTTTACTGTGGAATGTTGGCAACCACAGTTGCCAGCAATTGACTGTAAAATGTACCTATTTTTTCTTTTTACAGTGAAACGGGAACAGTCAATAGTCAACTCTTAGCTTTTCTTAGAAGCTTCCTGTCCTACTAGCTGAAATTAGCTGTTTTAACCAGGACGAATCTTACATAAGACACCAGTGAGAAATACCTGCACTTCTCTGAAATGTTCAGAAATGTAAAAGATGAAAAATACAAATATAAATAATCCAGAATGATTATTAAGTAGAAGAAATGAAATATTACTTAACAGTCTTCCTGTAGAGAAAGGACAGAGGTCTTCTTCTGCTTATTAAGAAACACAAGCCTCTGCTCATGACCAGAAAATCACATCTAAAGTTAAATATTCCACACTGGCAGCATGAATACTTACACAGCTGGTGAAGGTAAGGATCCCCTGGCCGGCCCCCATAACCAGGCCTGCTCCGTTACAGCAGTCTTGTTCCAGTCACATTCTCACTCTCCCTTGCAGGAAGCGTTTCCTCTGAGCTGTGATGAAAGGCTCAGTACCAGGTGGACCGAGCCGAGCTGCTTCACTCTGAAACTCTGCAGTTCGGTTTGATTGGCTTGTGGGTTAAACGCCTCATCTGCTTAGTGCGTCACGCTGCCGGAGGACGTCCTGAGACCCGCTGACTCGTGGAAAGTGATTTTCATCATTTTCATCAAAACAAAAGCAGGCGATCAGCTGTTAAGAGTCTCATTAAAACCGACTGATATGAACAGCTGATGTCGTGACATGTTTTTCAGCCGGTATAACAGGCTGTGGCATTACACAGCCTGCTGCTCTATCAGCGCATGTAGCCCAGCCAGCATACCTAGGTGGGCCCCATATGGGGAAAAGGAGGGCAGACAATATGGGTCCCACATGGGTTTGTCCGTGGTTTCCATGGTGACCCCATACGGGTTTGCTCACATGAGACCCATATTGTCTGCCCTTCTTTTCCCCATATGGGGCCCACTTAGGTATGATGGCTGGGTAGGTTGTGCATTTTTCTTTAGACATATATTCATGTTTTCTTTTAGTTATTTTTTTCCATCACTACATCAAAACATTTTCCTGACCTGTTGATCTTTTTACTGGCAATAGCAATAGTGATAACTCCTGTTCCTGCCTTCACCCTGCTGGCTTCAGGGATTCATTTTTAAAATTTTGTTTTGAACTTTCAAGGTTAAGGTCTTCGAGTCAAATGTAATTTGCTGTATCTTGAACCCATTTCAAAGCTTTTCGGGGACGCCCTGAGCACAGACTCTCAGGAAGCAACTAAAGATGTATATTTTTTAATTAGACAATTTACTTTTGTTAACCACTTCGTGATCTATGTGTGTGTGTGTGTGTGTGTGTGAAAGCTGCTATAGAAATACATTTTTACTTTCTTAAGGTACTTGCTTACTTGAGGTCGAGTAATCATCGGTTGATCGATGTGGCTGAGGAACAAAACGTCACATTTACTGTCATACACAAGCGCAAATGTTGAAGATTCCTTGTTAATATTTAAAAATTAGCTCCATAAATGTGTGATTTTGATTGTATATTAAAAAATAATAAAATAATGAAGGGAGCAATTAATGTTAAAATCTGTCATTTAATTTTAATACATATTTGTTGAATGCAGAGACTGCTATTTATTAATACTTTAACTCTTTAATGGGGTTTAGCAACACATTCTGGTACAAGTGGCCATTGATCTGATCCGACCCGGTCTGGGCCAGACCCCGAGAGCAAAACGAGGGGGCATTACCATGGAAACCCTGGTAAAGTTATGTGGAAATCTGTCTAAATGACCATTTTAACATTTTCCCAACTTGTTAATTTTTTGCTCGAGATGTGACGTCCACCATCATTTAGTTCTGCCGTTCATTTTGCTGATAATATTAAAGATTCTTTCCTCTGTCTATGCGCCCAATCATTTCTCCATTATCACAGCAGGGGGTCTACGTTCTTCTTCTGCGCATGTGGACGTAGAAGTCTCAATGCGGTAGCATGATCACGCTAATAAAACTAAATAAATTGGAGTTGAACACCAAGAGCTGCTGTGTGACAAAAGCGTTTTGCCTCAAGGCAATTTAGAGACATCAGATCAGTGAGTCTAACTAAGAGATACATTTTTTTTTTTATCAAAAATTAAGATATAATTAAAAAACTCTTTTCTGTTCATTTTCTATATAAATAAAAAAAAGGACATTTTAATCACACAAAGTGTTTAGACAGTCATACAAAATACAAATGTGTGCAAAAGTCATAATGTTTAATTCAAATAAAACCATGCAACAGGTGACTGTCACCCTGATTAGGCTCTACCCCGTTACAAAATAAACATCCAAAGCCGTACGTCGTCTTCAGTGAGCGTTCGCTGAACGACGGAAAGACGAGACAACTCCATGGAACACACAGAAACAAAAACAACAAAGCTGAACGAAAAACGTTCTCCAGTGGTGATCCTCACAGAAACGCCTCGCCCACCGAAACCCCCCCATTTGGCCCAATTCCCAGTGGTTGCTAACAATTAGCACAAAGCACTATGAAACATATGGCACAGAAGTTTGGCAAAAGAAAAGAAAAGGAAAGAAAGAACAGTTAAAAGCAGCAACACTCTGGCTTTCGGATACGTAGCGTCAAGGAGACGTTCGCCTCCTTGTACTGGACATGCTTAGTTCAAGAAAGGTCCCGAGAAGTTTACACCAGGAAGAAACGGGAACGGCTGGAAATGTGAAGCTAACTTAAGGAAAGTGGTAAAATCGTTGTTTTGTTTTTTTTTTTGTCTTTTTGCTGGGGATCGTTTGCAGCAGATTGTAGTTCGTTATCATGCACAAAATGTCAACAGCCTCACATGATCCCAGAATATACCGGTACATCCCGTCAGACGGGTCGCAATCTGGATGCAAAGAGGAAAATTAAAAGTTGAGTAAGACTTTGATTTTTTTTTTTTTAAACCGCTGGTCAGCGTGATGGACGGCTGGCCAGAGGGTGAGGCGGCTGGCTGGGTTCTCCGGGCAACGGAAGGCTCTTGAAAGGAAAAAGTTGGGGCTGACAGTCTTGGATAACATGATGGCTGAACAGCTTCAGAGAGAGAGTGTGTGTGCATATATTTATATATCTGTGTGTGTGTGAGAGAGAGAGTGTTGACAGTAGCAGCAATGTCAGATGCTGAAGACCTGGCCCTCGGGCGGCTGGGACAGCCTGCTGTTCTCTTTCATCATCATGTGCTGCCTGAGCTCCTGCAGCACCATCTTGATGTTGAAGGAGTTCTTCCACCGGGACAGAGCCGACACAGACTTTAGGTCCACCTGAGGGGAGAGACGCTCACTTCGTTTCATCCGTTGTACTCCGGCATCGCATATTTGTTACAACTCCATTTATTTGGGGGTTTGTCGTTACGACTGGTTTCGTGGAATTGCCCTCAGATGGAAATGGAAAAACCCATCATGTTTTTGTCATTTCAAAAAAAATAAAAAGAATCATGCTTTTGTTTGGTGGTGTCCATGTTTTTAAATACTTTTTATATATTGGTTTAGGTTGTTTTTTTGCAATGGGATGCACGATATTGAATTTTTGGTCGATGTCTGATATGCTGATATATCAAAACTCATTTGTGCCGATAACGATACTGATATTTTTTCCTATGCCTACTTACTGAAACTATGTGGCTTTCTCTACTGTGGAATTAACATACTGAATTATTTTTGTCAAATTTATTCATGACGTCAGCTCTCTCTAAGAAAACGACAACAGTCAATAAAAACCCTAACCCTAACCCTATAAAAACAACTCTTTCGATGCCAGTGAGTTATTTTGACGGCGTGGACGATATTCAAATTTACAGCCAGTGTCGGTCAATGTCGATACCGTGCCGATAATATCGTGTATCCCTACATGTAATCCATTACAAATGAAGGAAGATGTGCTATTCCATTACTCAAAGCCTTTCAAATAAGTCGTTTTTCACAAAACAGTATCCGTGAGTCACATGAGTCCAAGCAAAATGTGTTATAAAAAATATTAAATAAAAAAAAAAAAGACACTCACCACACCGGTTGAACTGTTAACACCAGTCAAGTTGATTTTGTTAACGAAGCGGACCATAGGCGGGTACTCTGGGTATCTGTGACCGCAGTCTATTTTCAGACTGTATATTCTGCCTTCATAAACGGTCTGAAATGCAAACAGGACAAAGAAAAAAATACACATGAATGAAACGGAGGGAGAGTCGGGGGGCGACATGAACCTCCGACCAGGTCCAGCCTTGCTTTGGACCGAGTTCAAAGGCTTCAGACGACTTTGAACTCAGAGACTCATTCCTGACATTAAGACTATAATATAAGTATGTGAATATCTTCACATGATAGTACACAATGTTTCATGCCATAGCATGGTCCAGCAGAGCAAAAAAAAAAAAAAAAAAAAAAATCAGAGAGCAAGAATTTCTGTAGTTTCTGGTTTCCACCAGAACCAGCCTACCCTTTTGTTCCTCAAAGTTATTTTCAGAAACCTTCAGTGCAGGTGAAAATGTTTCTGATTGGTACGTTGCTTAGATTTGCCTCATTCTGGCACCTGCAAAGGGCTGCGGTGGTGACAGCTGCTTAGGTTGCTCTAAAAGATGCATTGAAAGCCCATTAAAAATGCCAACTTTCCATTAAATTGTCATCATTTACAAAATCATGCAAAGTTGGCAATATTAATGCAACTTTTAGCGCAGCTTAGCATTAAAAGCATTACTATTTACAGACTGACACTTAATGACAGCAGTCTCAGACATTCATAAAGACTAGTTCATGTTCATAACAGGTGTTATGTCATATTTATGACAGTGTCATGTTAGTCTTATGCACACCCCATCAAATAAAGTGTGATCAAAGTTTCTTTTGCGTTTCCTCGCAAAAGTATTGCATTTCTTATTAATTGGTGCGTTCCTTCACAATAAGCAAATACGCCCTGGGCTATTTTGGATACAGTAACAAATGTTAATTTAAAATTTCTAATATATACACATTTAAGGAGCCTCAGTGAGAACATGTTGACAGCTGCCGTGAGGTGCCACTTGTGCCTTACGGGGCTGCCGCGACCTGCTACTGGCACCTGCTACCACAGCCCAGCAGCACGGGGTGCCAGACCAGCTAGCTTAATAATGGAGCTTTTTTTATTTGGAAAAAAAAACAAAACGGTGAATCTGGCACAAAGTATTGCGTTTCCTCTTAAGAGCTTTCCCCCCCCCCCAATAAATTCATTCATAGTCAATCTGACACAGGAGCTCCGGTATATGTCATCAAATCCGTGACGGATGCATGAATAGTTTTTTTTGGTTCAAAATAAAATAATACATTTTCAGTCTGACACAAAAGCCGCGGCACACGTCAAAGAAGCAAGAAGTTGCCATTATTAAGCTGTAGCCGGTCGTGGCACCCCGTGCCGGGTTGCGGCAGGCTGGCTGGTCTGGCACCCTGTGCTGCTGGGCCGTGGCGTCCGTCCCAGGTGCCAGTAGCAGATTGCTGCAGCCTGCATCAACCAGTGGCACTTATGGCAGCTGTTACTGGAAGTGGCGCGGCAGCCCTTAACAGGTGCCAGTATGAGGTCGCGGCAGTTGTGGCACCTTACGTGGCAGCTGTCACCGGAAGTGCCACTGTAGCTGTGCTAACAATTTGAGCTCGGCCCTACTGCAAGTGGGGTCAGCTGGTACAAGTTCACCAGTGTTAAGTTTATGTCCAACCAAAAATGTGCAGGCAGCCAAAAACCTTTCGATGTGGTAACTCTGGAGCTACGATGCTGGTTTCATCGCCTACTCATTCAGAGTTAAAACACTTTGTTCCATTTTAAAAACGTGTCCTGTGCGTGCGTGTGGGGGCTGCGTGTATGTGTGTCGGGAGGGGCTAACCTTAGCAGGGCCGATAATCATGCCATTCCAGTGAGCAAGCATCATGTCGTCGTCATCTGCGAGGCCCCAGCTCACCGTACCGTCTCCACCACCTTTCTGACCTTCTTCCAGCTCCTCCAGCAGCCGAAAGCTGCGAGGAACAACAACGCCTTTTGTACATGGACACACACACATAGAGGAAGAAGAAGAAAGCTGTGTCAAAGCAGAAAAACTTCTAAAACACGAACGTAAAACGATACAGACGCAAGTGTGTGACGAAGAGAAAGGTTTCTTCAGAGCTTTGAGAGAAGGAAGCTACGTTCGCCTCAAACCACAGCTGTACAATGTGCTGAAAATACATCAGTCTTCCACCAGCACCAACAGTGTTAACATCACTAATATCAGTATTAGTGTCATCATGGTTTTCTGATGTTATCTAGTCCTGCTCTCAGCTTGTGGTTTCCTCATTTCTTTCTTTACTGAGGATCTATGTATAAAATTAGGCAGATCAGAATATCAGAAAACATTTTTAATACATGCTAATCTCATATAATCGTGGTCTAAGAGTGTTACTTGGTGCTGTGTGTGGATGAAGATGTACTCGTCTTTATTCACTAAAGACTTCCCCTTACTTCCGGTTTTCTTTTTTTTTTTTTTAAGTTAATAACTTTTCAATTAGGACGCCACAGATTCGGCGACTCGTTAAAACCATATCTGTATTATTATTGTTATCTTCTTCCTTGTTTGACGAGTTTTCTCCAGACAAGTACTTCCTGGTTGCATTTCAACAGACTTCCTTCATTTACTGATGAGTGCGCCCTCTGTTGGCAAGGACGTAAGCTGCACAGGTGGTGGAATTTAATAAATATTTTAAACACGTAGACGTACACAGACGTATCTAAACCGCAACAGAGACTCAATACTTATCGACTGTCAAGTTGTCCAACCGAGAGACAAAAGTTTTAACTCAGGTACAGATATTGTTAGAGCTTTAAAAAGATAAACATGTGCATAAAGTTTTACGAGGATTTATCGGGAATGTCGTGGCTCCAGTGGGCTGCTGCCACCTCAGATAACAGGGGGCGTCACCACTCAGAGACCACATAAGCCGCAAAAATCCCACGGCTCATGCCAGCCCTGATTTAAACGGAGGAATATTTCAGCCTTCCTCCTGAGCGCTTAATTGGACCAGGACGCCGAGTTTAACGGAGCTGTGAAACAGCTGCTGAAACACTGGACCGGTTCGACCTGCTAGCTAGCTATAGCACCCTTGGTAACAGCATCTTGCCACATTCAATCACGATGGAAATCTAACTTAAAGGCTACTGGACTCTAACAAAGCCGATAACCAACGAGGAGATAACCGGTGCGTATTGTAAACTGCACCGTGAAGGAAAATATTTGCCAGCGAACTATAAAAACAGTCGGTAAAGACAGAAAGAATGATTACCTGATCCGGCGGCGGCCGCCATATTTGTCACTGTGCTGCGATAGCGCGCACGTACAATGCTCGTTCCCTGTTACGCATACCCCGTGCTTCTTTTGATTTTATTGGCGGTTCGCAGGTTCATGTAAATGCATTACCTCGAGGGCGGAACAAATGAGGTGGCAGTTGCTCCCCTAACATAAAGCCTTGAAACTCTGTTGACTTGCCACTCGCCGGTGACTGAATTCATGGAATAGTTCAGGTAAATTAGACATTAATAACGCGAACCTGTTTTTTCCGACGACATTGAATGCAACTCGATGTAACTGAACTCCTTCTGCCGACCTTCGGAGTGTGTAGCGGGAAGTGCGAGAGGACCTGCGAGGACAGAAGGCAGCGCCATATACTGATATTACTGAATTGGACATCACATGACTTGCAGTGCGCCCGACATGCGCTCCCGTTATGCATCGATTCCGCTACGGGATTCGGGTACAGCTAGATAACAAAGTTCCCAGAGTACCACATTTCACAGGTTAGTAAAATGGGAAGTAGGTTAGTTATGCTACAACTTGACTTTGACATCTTTAACATATACTTGCGCAGCGCAATTTCGTGTGTTTCGGTTCGGTTCAGTTAAAATAACACACACACCTACACTCTGACAGATCAAGTAAACGTCTGAACACAGACGTGTTTTTGCGTACTTTTTTTTTTTTTTTTTTGCATTGATTGTAAACATTTTTGTGTTTTTCCGGTGTTCATTCCTCCCGACGCACGTGAATCTCTGCTACCATGGGCTAGTTGGGCTGCTGCCTGTCTGTTGCCATGACAACAGATCTTTTTGTTGAGGAAAACCTACAAAGAGAGCGAGGAAGAGCAGAAAAGAAGTGGTTTTACTTTCTTTTACACCTGTCTTTAGGTATTGTTACCCTTTGTTGTGGTGCACTGCAATCGCCGCAATTTCTAAAACGACTGAATTGGACAAATTCCCTCTTCTAGTTCAGAGAATTTCTAAAAGTGGAGTGGGTAGACAGTGGGAGATTCCAGCTTATGACTGAGAGCTTCTAGAAATGGGAGTGAGAGGCGGGGTCACCCTGGACAGGTCGCCAGTCCAGGGTGACTGGCGACTGACTGGTCCAGTCTCTGTGTACATGGTCCGGTATGTACACAGAGACATACCGGACCATGCACACACCTGACAGTCATGTTTTTGGACTGTGGGAGGAAGCTGGAGTCCCCGGAGAGAACCCAAGCATGCACAGGGAGAACATGCAAACTCCATGCAGAAAGACCGCCTTCCTTTATTTCTTCAAATGTTCCTTTTTGACAAAACTTACAGTTAGACTGGCTTTGGGCAGTTTATGTTGTTGCTGTATACTATCATAGGCCTATGCTACTAGAGGTCAAACTCACCACTTTTCTCTCATTTTTCTTCTTCAATTTGCGTTATTTGCTGTTATTTCGTTAACTTTTTGTTTTCTCTCACCTGGTCTAGCGATCTGATTGGCTGTGATTCCATCTTGGATGAGGACGTCGGCTGCCATCACCTAATCCTTCTCCTGCTTATAACTTTTTACTTTCATGAGCATCAACAATAATCTTAAGTCAGTTCGTCTGACGTTTCTTCTCTTCGAAACCTTTTAATGTACATTGAATAATGAATTGAGCATACTGTACTGTTTGATAACTAGGATCCAGTGATTGAATTGGATTTTTTTTTTTTTTTTGCAAAGTGCCTTGTGGTGACATTTGTTGTGAATTGGTGCTATATAAATAAACTGAACGGGTACATTCATTGTTCTACTTGCTTAATTTGGTTTCTTGTCAAACAACTCTGAGATCTCAAAGTCTTGTTAATGAGGTATTATTCCAAAGTTGTTTAAAAAAAAAAAAGGTTTTCATTTGGGAAATTTGATTTAACCTTAAATTTAGTTTCAAGTTCCCAGATTCATTTAGAGAAATTATCTGTATCTATAAAGCCAATGCATAACTGGAACATTTGAAAACCATTTGGAGATATTTCATCATTTTAGCAACACAGTCCTCAGGTGCAAGTTTCTGAGGATAGAGTTGTAGTTGTGCCACAGTTATAATTGTCTCCATAATTTTTTGCATAGTAATGTTTCAAGACTTTACACATAGTTTGTTGCCGTGAGTTTCACGCGATTGCTTCCCATGCTGCATCTCTTCTAGACGTCCATTGTTGAGAGAGTCGTCTCTTCTGCCATCATCTGTTGGGGGAGCGCCATCAGAACCTTCATCGGCTCCCTGATAAGGAGGGCTGGTTCTGTTCTGGCACTGGTTCCGTTCTGGGGACGACTGTGGATTCTCTGGACATGATGACGCAAAGAACGGTTTTACATAAAATGAATAAAGTTATGGGCAACCCTGACCATCCTCTTTGCCCATGTAGGGCCACTGCCATCTAGGGCCCATGCAGGCAGTGCCCCTACATGGGCAAACCCATGTGGGGTCACCATGGAAACCGTGGACAAACCCATGTGGGACCCATATTGTCTGCCCTCCTTTCCCCATATGGGGCCCACCTAGGTATGCTGACTGGGTTACTTAGAAATACAGAGTGCCTTCAGTCAGAGGCTTCTTCAAATTTGCTGTAATACAGACTGCTACAGGAGATCTTTCCTTCTAATAGCCTTCAATAACTCTTAGATTTTTTTTTGGGATTAATGTGAGCTACAAAAACAGATTTTTTCCCTTTGGGATCAGTAAAGTACATTTGAATCTGGATTCGAATTATAACTGTAAATAAATTAGCTATGTGTTTGTTATTAGTAAGTTATTACTAGGCTATTGGTCAAAATCCATCAGATGTCAGAGTTGGGCTTAGAAAAATATTAATACCTCACATTTTATTTTATTTTTTTATATGATATTCAACCTGCTACCAATCTCTATTCCTGCAAATACAAGCAGGAATAGACAACGATAGCAAGTGTAAGTTAGAGGTGACCACATAAATCATCCTCCGTCTCCGACTCGTGTTTGACGGAGTTTTGTCCGTGATTATGAGACAACAGTCAGAGGAAAGAGATTCCCTTCTGCCCCTCTGCTCCACACCTCCCCCAATGCACGCTCCCATCCCTCTGGAAGCCAGCCTCCTGGCTCTCCATCCCCCATCACATCCAATCACCGGCCTGCCTCTCTCTTTGCTGAGCGTTTGACCATGAATGGCTCAGTGTTTTTCACAGGGATGTGAATGCAGAGCGTTGCCCTCTGACAGACAGGCTCACTCATTCACACTCCCGTTTTTTTTATTTTTTTTTACTTTCTCCAACTTCTGCCTGCCACCCTGCTATGAATGCTGTTTTTTTCCCCCCCTCCCTCTTGTTTCCGAGAATCACCATTTCTAGACTGCAGTGTGAAGTCAGAGTAAAAAATGTATAAAACTATAACTATAAAATATGCGTTGCCCCGCCGCGGTGTTTCTCATTCTCGTTCATTTGGGCCTTGTGACCTTTGCCATCCGGAGGTGACGGGATTAGAGATATTTTAGAGACAATAGATTTCTTGTAATTTTTAAAGAACCAACGTTGTATTTCTATTTTTAAGATTCAAAATAAAGAGGATAGATTTTAAAATCACACAGATGCCAACCTAGTGACAAGGAAAACAGATATGAAAACATACTACGGGCATTTTTAGTCATTCTTTGTGAACTAAAATCTGACAAAAAAATTTGTTATATCTGCAAATAATTAACTGGTCCAAAGTATCTCAGAGTCATTGTGGAAGAGTCACTTGTTGATCTACAGTCATCCTTTGCTACACTTGTCCAAACAATCTCACTGGGAGATCAAACCATAGCCCAGGACTCAGATGCATGTTCCTAGTCGGCCACTAGGGGGAAGCAGCTTCAGCCAGTTCTCCACCACCATCTGTTGCTGCATTTCACTATTTCATATTGAACCTCAGTGAGAGCGCATACATGATGCTGTTATGCTCGTTTTTTAAAGCTACTCCTTGAAAACCTTTGAATGTGGTGAAAAATGACACCAAGGTAAAGATGATCAAACTTTTTTTTAGGAGTAATTTTATTACGCTGTGCTTTTTTACTTGAGTAATTTTATTTTGAAGTTTTGCTGCGTTTGCTTGAATACATTTTCTGGATTCTCTAATGAAGAACAAACACGTTTTAACCAAAAAAATCACCAGACACAGCAGTGTTTGTTAAAGTTTCATGAGTTTTTTACCGAAAGAAACAGATTTTGAAAATGTATCTTTTGCCTGATTTTGCTTCTCTTTTGCTGTTGCTGTATGAATTATTGTGATTATTATTTTGGTCCGTCCAATTAATGTAATTTTTAAATATTAAATGGCGCTTATTCGATTTAACACTTTCAAAGTTAAACCAAAGGATGGGATATTACCAGTTTTTATTATTATTTAAGCGCTAGCTTTCGAAATTAGATTATATTTATAAACCGGGCAGAATCTGGAGCAAACAGGTTTTTTTCTTTGTTCTCGTTCTGAAAAGTATCTCTTAATATGTCTTGCTAGCTTTTGCTAGCTTACAACCACGACGCCTCACATGTCTTTCCCCTGGGATGAATTAAATAGCAGCCTGGTTGTAGAGAATCCCATGGGTACATGAACGCACCATTGTCCCTCTGCCCAGCCCCTTTCGACGCCGGTGGAAATCTGGGCACTCGGAGCAACTCCAAGCATTTCAGGCACCATTCACCGGCTGCGGTAGGGGGTCGAAGCTTGCTGAGGGGGAATCGGAGGGAACCCGCTTCACTTCGTCAGAGTTTCCTCTGAGCGCTACACGGAGAAGGAAAGCGGTGTTTTTCTTCATGAAGCGCGTTAGTGTGTGAAGCAAAGAAAAGTGTTTGGTGCTGGTCCGGACTCTGGGATATTCTGCTGTTACTTCGGGGGAGGGGAAAAAAAAAACGCCGCAGCAGCCACACTGGACAGTTTGAAGGAACTACTGGAAATTGACCTGAGCTGGGAAAAAAAGCGTTATCATTGAGGAGAAAGTTGAACTCAGAGTAAGGTGAGTGGCTGGCTGTGTGTGTGTGTGTTGAATTAACCCCGCGCTCCTCTCAACTGTGTGTGTGTGTATTTTAGGCATCAATTAACAAAACAACCTTCCGTGTTTCCCCCCCACTTATTTCCCAGCACGAAGCTGTTTTTGATATTTTCGTTGAATATTTAGGCCTTTCTTTGGTTTGTTATTTTCCAACAGAACGTCTGCTAAACACCTACGGCAGGGCCGGTGCTAGCCATTTGGGTGCCCTAAGCGCAAATGCTTTGTGGTGCTCCCCTGGAGCCTTTTGGTGGTGGAATTGACCACAACCGGGAGAATAAAGTTGCGCCAGAGATTAGCCTTTTTTTTTCTCAAATAAAAAAAAAAAAATTACTTTTGCACATCAATACGCTTTATATACTTTACGTTTAAATATGTTGTAACTAAAGTCAAGTTTATTATGTAACATTTTACGAGACATGGTAATTCAAATTGCTTTGCATGATTAAAAACACAACTCTACAAACCGAAATAATGAAAAAGTACTGAAAAGTTGTTATCCAAATCAGAATTAATCAATGTCCCACTTATTAATCAGAGATTAACAATAATATCAGATCAATAATAATCATATATATATTTTGTTAAGGGTCTTTTCATAGACTTCATCAGATAGGTTTTTGTAAGCATGATGCATGGAGTAGACGGGTGTGATTCCTACAATAACAGGCAGTTATTTTGGGTTAGTGCTAGCTTACATGCTATCATTACTATTTCAGCTAGTTTGAGCTCTTTAGCTAATTATAGCTTTTATATGGGTTTTCTTCCCCCTGCATGGGGTATTTTACTGTGGGTTAACTTGCTAATGATAGCCTAGAGATGCTGTCATTAGTATGTTGGCATGCTTTAGCTTCACTTTAATTTGTAAACTGCTGTGATATTAAAACACAGATATATATATATATATATATATATATATAAATGTTGTGCCTAAAGAAGAATTACGTTTGTCCTTTAAATTATCATGCTAAAAATAATACATTTGTATTACTGTTTAGCTCCACGGGGGCCCACAAAAAATATTTCCGAGAGCCGCGAACGATCCTCGGACCACACTTTGGAAAACCACTGAATTAGATCATTGTTTCGTCTTAAGACACATTATTATTTGTTACTATTTTAATAGGGAAAATAATCATATTCCAATCACAAATGACACTTTTCAACTGAATGAAAAGAACCATGACACGTCTGTCAGCTAACCACTAAAAATTAAAAGGCAGCTACTTTTTAACTTTTTAAAAAATTTTTTAAATAAAATAATTCTTTGTGATTTTTTTGTTGATCACAAATATGAAAAAACGTTTCTCTGTGAACGGAGATATGAAATTCATTTAGTAAAACGTTGTGTTCCTTTGAAGCTTAAGCCCCAGATGGAGCATGTTCGGGATGTTTAGAAACAGGCAGCATCCCTTGAGAACAGGATGTTTTCAGCCAGAATCAGCCTGTATTTCTTTGAGAGGGGTATTAAGAGGATGTGCATCGTCCTCTGTGATTGGCTGAAGAAACTGCTTTCAGCTGGCGGTTGTTGCTTTTGCATGAACAAACTGCTCTAGAGGTTCTGGTTTTAAACCCCTATTGCCAAAATTTAAAACAAATGATGAAGGCCTCCAGTAAAATCATCTTCAAGTTTGTTCTTTTTTTAATAGCCAGAGTAAGGCCAGTTTCCGAACATTTATGAACATGTTATCTCTGCTGCTTGGACTGGGCCTGAGCTCCACATGCCAAAGGTATTGTTCAGGAATTTAATAATGAAAACAGAATTTAAGGAAGATTCAGATATATGGTTGTGTTTCAGCAGCTTTATTATTATTATTGTCATTTTGGTCTGTAAGATGCCAAAAACTTCCCCATAACATTTATTGGTCCATCTGATTTTATAATTTTTAAATATTAAATGATAATTTGATCAGTTACTCAGTACTTTCGTAGACTTTTTACCAAATACTTTTTTTTTAACTCTTAGTTGACTAATTCCTTGGACGGCTACCTTTTACTTTTACTTGAGTAAAAAATATGTTGGAGTAGCGCTGCTCTTGCTCGAGTATAATCTTTGGCTGCTCTGCCCACCTCTGTCTACACTAAACAATAGCCAGCTCATGAATTGTCAGTGAAGGTGCGGGATGTGATGAAGGGTGTCGGCAGCTGCACGGATGTGGCAGAGCCTTTTCATCACCGCGCTGCTTTCCACAAACAAACCAGCCTATGCAAACTGTACTCACCTGGTCTCTACAACATAAGCAAGGCCACACGTTATTTGAGAGTGTAAGAGGACATGGGGATGGTGGCGCCGTGTTTGTTGCCTGCTTCAGCTAAGCCAGCGGCGCCGCCTTCTGATCACCGGTGTTGGAAAAAGACTCTGCTTCTCAGATGTTGATGCTTCTCAGACCTGGGATCTCATGAAGACTCTTTTTGTGTCCACATGGTGTTGGAAGCAAAGACTCTGGAAATCTTTGGAATAGGGGTGTACAGGTTGCAGTTTTCTGGACCATCGCCAATTATCGATCTTTTAAAAAGCTTAATCTGTCGATTCCGATTTTGGCCGATACCAGTTTTGTTTTGTCTGAAATGTTGCTCGATGTAACAAGAAAGTTGTTGAGTTGGCAACAGTGGGGTGACTGTTGTTAAATGTAAACGTGCAGACATATCTTGGTGGGCCGCTCTGTCCGTCAAACCTTTCTCACTTGGAGACTAAAAGAGGACAGATTCTTGCACATTTGCCAAGATAAGATAAGATTGGCCGATCACCGATCTCCCAAAATGAAGGAAATCAGCCGATAAATCACCTGCTTTAGAGTTAAGATTTCACACAGATGAAGTCTCAGCTCTGAAATGAAATAACTCGAGTAGAAACATGTTTCTCTTCAAATCTCTGACTGGGAGCATGGTTAGGAGGAAGCTGAGCAGAGAAGATGTTGGAGTAGGGGATATGATCCTTGACCATTCTGATGGATGGAAGAGATGGTTTAACTTCCTCCTTCTCTCTGGTCCTACTCTGCATCTCCCTCCTCTTGGATTTGGGCTCATAGTTCAGGGATTAGTTGAGCTTTCGAGATGCCAATCAGTTGTCCCCAGTTGTAAAAAGAAAAAAAAACAAAAAATAACCTCGTTGCCACGATTATGCACCATAGCAATTGTCTGAAAGTGAAAAAAGCAGTGACAAAAATCCTTCCAGACGCAATTCAATTCCTCAACGAACAAATGTATGTAGCCTCAAAAAGAGCGAATCAGAACTCGCGTAGCAAACTCTGCCTCAACATGCTGCCACCATTAGCAGCATGTTGCTAATGGTGGCAGCCATTAGCAGTGCAATTCTAGAATCTTTAAGATAAGATGGGCACCTTCCGCCTTGCAATGATCTATAGATTGACTGGGTAACGGAAAGTCTTTGCTTGTTCGCAGCATAGCCTGTGTTGAGGTCTTTGACCTCATCAGGTGTCCAAAAATGATCAAAATTAGTTGTTGCTTAGGAACGACCCGGAGCTACTTTTTTCCGGCGCTGCCCGTGGGATTTGGGTTGCAGGTGTTAAAAAATTAGCTAGCGCCTTAAAGTTCACCATTCTTCGGACTAAAGCAGCATAACTGAACTCTTCCTGTTCTTTTGTGCCACAAAATGAGACGCAGATATTCGGCGCTGTTCAGACATAATCCCTGCCACTGGGCCTGTGCAGAAACTGGAAACTCAACCCAGTAGATGGCCATTAATCTCCAAAATATCTGCCTAGCCAAAACAGGCCAAATGCCAGGTAAAATGACAATAATGGCCTAATAATAAGAAATAATCAAACAATAAGTGTGCTCTGCTCAACTCCCACAGTCTTGCTACTTATATCTATTACTCTGCTCAGTGTAGTTTCTTTTTACCTGATGTTTAGGTTGCCAGAGTGGCAGAGGAGGCGTTGAGGATTTCCTTTGAAAACAGGGAGACGGATGATAACTCTCCCAGCGAAAATACAGGGGCACAGACGCGCGCACCGCCGCTGTGGAATGCGGAGGAGATTTGAGATCTTTGAGAGATCAAGTGCTCTGTGAACATGTGAATTATTAACTCACAAGGGACTGGCCGTATGCTCCCAGGTACCAACTAATTTTTGTCTAGGTTTTAGTGCAACTATCTTCGTAAACTTAAGACAAAAGTAACTTTCAAAAAAAAAAAATTTTTTTGACAATTCCTTAATATTGATGAAAAGGTTATAGTTCCATTGGCAGATTATTTAACTTATAACAAGACATTTTACCTATAAGTAAAATAATTTCCCAGTGAAACTAGAACTTTTTCATTGATGTTAAAGAATTATTGACTTAAAACAAGCTCCTATGTCTTCCTGAAATGTTACTTCTGAGTTACGTTTGTGCTATTTCCAGTGCACTAAGAGATTTGCACTGGAAACTGGACATAAATACTCTGCTAGATTTAGTGTTTTTGCAGTGATCTGCTGCTTTTTTTATGAGCTCGGCTGTTTGGGCCTGAAGGACTCCTTTCGTCTCATCAGTTTCGTCAGAGTTTCTCTCCTCTTAGACTCTTTGTGCCTCTCTGTGTTGATGCGAGATCCGACAGCGAAATTTCCTGAAATGACTTGAATTTCCCTTTTGCTGGTGTACGAATAGCCAGTGGATAAAAGTGAAACTGGTGAAACTGTGGAAGTGACTCAACACCCAACCCTTTCTGCTCTGAGAGCAGGGTACATGGTTCAAGTCATGCAGTGGTTTTGAAAAGTGTCCACACCTTCGTCAAACCGCCAAGCCTTCAGGATGAAAAAAAAAAACAAACAAAAATGACACTGTCTGTCACGAATCATTTTGAAACTTGTCCCACACTGAAAACCAAATAAATCTGTTAGACAAAGGAAAAATCCAAATCGTGCAGTACCGGAGTGGAACTGCTCTCCTTATAGCAAATGCTTTTGCTGAATTTAAGCATTCAGTCTTTGGTTGAACCCATATCTTCACTTGGCTGTTCAAAGGTTCTCTACATCTCCCTGCTGCAAAGTCAGTGTGTTTGTAGCACCGGGAGACATTTAGTTTGTAGCGAGGTGTTTAGAACTTAGTTTGGAACTGCGCAACGCGTTAATTGGTCCGACGTGAAGCCAGGCCAGGTAAGGCAAGTTCTGTCTAATGAAACAGGTTTACCATCAGAGCCATGCAGACAATTGCGTGTTTTGCCACCATTTGCGGAACAGTTGCTCCGGTGAAGCAGAACAGCGACCTGCAGGAGATTCACACTGCAGGAACATTCAAACTTACTGAGTATTAGTGTTTTAGTTTCTAGTGCAAATATCTTAGTTTTTCTTGTTTCAAGTGCACTAACTTACAAGCTACTTTTCAGCAAGGGATGGGAGCTTGTTTTAAGTAAATAACTCCCTTAATATGGATGGGATGCTTACAGTTTTATTTTGTGTTCATGAAGCAGTTGTTTAAGGAAGGGTCTTTGAGAAGGAAAATGAGAAGAACTGACACCAGTGACTAGGTGATCTGACTGCCTTCCTGATGTTCAGGAAGTTGCGTACTCTGCTCTTTGTGTTTCTGAGCCTGGTTTTTAGGCAGAATCCTCCAAGCAGAGCGCTAATCCACTCTTCTGTTTTACAGTACGGTCTAATCTTAATCCAGCTATAATTGAGCCTAATTAGACCTCGGATTAGGACGAGATAAAAGCTTCCGCTTTACGTCTTACATGGAATCTGTCTCCATGTAAGACGGAGCAAAGCTGGTGGATAACCATTTACCATTTGACATTTAGCTTTTTTTTTTTTTTGTAATATTCCAGAACTCCACAGCCATTGTTTTTTTTAATTGGCAAAGGATAGGTTATCACAATAAATGACAATATTGTTTAATTTGAGGTCTTTTTTCAAGTAATATAATGGTAATGGCAATCTCTTTTAGTCCAACATGTATGTTAAGCACTGATGATGACAGTACCAACTGATTATGACTGCATCACAACTAAAAACTAAAAATGGGAACCTGCACCATAGTTCCCCTGGAGGAGAAAGTAGAAGACCATTGGTAATATTGATACTAGGCCTGTCGCAATAAACAATCAATCAATTAATCGCATGATAAATTAAAACAAGCTCAACAATTTCCATTTACGTGATTCTTCATTGTTCTGCTTTCTCTCTCTCTTTCTTTGAAAAGCGGTCGTCAGTTTGGTGCTCTGGCGTCGGCTCGTCCTTTATTTTGAAGGACGATTCTGTTTAGAGACTTCATAATTCATCTTATTTGTTGTTCTGCTCAAATTTAAAGCTCATTGACCTTTAAGAATATGTTCTTGCATAAATATGCCGTTACCATTATATTAATTGAAACTGGTCTCAAAACAACAATATTATTGTTTATCCCAATAACTTGTGGAATGATTTATTGTCCTATAAATTTTGTTATTGTGACAGGGGTGTTTAATAGCAAAAGGAACCCGACTTGGTCTCAAGAAGTATTTTAAAAATAAAGAAGTTTTTTTTTTTTTTTTTATAAATGCTGAGGAAAAAATGCAGAATATACGCAATGTGTCAAACCTTTGTCAGTAAATCTGAGCAGAAAACAGGAGGATGTTTACCGAACGAAGAAAAAAAAGGTGAAAAAGAGAAAAAACACGACACGGAACACAAGGTAACAAAATCGTATAAAACTGATCATTTTAGGAGGAAATGAGCCCATTTCACCATTCAGAAATGATGGTTTTCAATTCTCAATGTTCTGTTTAGGCTAATTTAAACCTCAGACATGCAAACTGAAGTTTGCACATTTTCACTGGTGCATGTTTTGCCTCTGTGCACCTGCATGTAGCTCTGCAACCTCCACACACAATGTAGATAACACTGCTGGGATGTTTTCGGCTGGGTTTACTTTCGAGTTGTCTTTCCAGAGGCTACACATTGTCCGCCCACGATCAACTTTGTAAGGGAGTGGGTGTGGGGAGGCGACGGGGGAAAGCAGCCCCTTCTCTTATGTTTCTTTTGTTGTGGAGGAGGCTGAAAAGAAAACGGCCACCGAAGGAGCACCACGTTAGATGGAGGTGGAAGTGGACCCATGAGCAAAGAGGCTGAGGCGTGGAGCCGACGTCGAAGTGTTTAATAGGCCTGTCACGATGACAAATTTTGCTGGACGATAAATTGTCCCAGAAGTTATCGCGATAAACGATAATATTCTTGTTTTTGAGACCGTTTTTCAAGTTAAATAACGATAATCACGCCATAATAACTCTCAAATATCAATAAACTTTAAATTCTTATGAGCATTTAACAACTGGAACCGGAAGACATTTTAAATACCCCAAATAAATAAAGCAAACCAAACAAAATAAACTATGAATTATCCTTAAAGAAAAAAAAAAACAGACTAGTTGACACCAAAGCGCCAAACCGAAGATTTTTATCACCCAGTTTTTGGTAGAAAGCGAGTAAAACAATAAATCAGGCAAGTGGAAATTATTGCATTTTGTTTTATCATTCGACAAATTGATTTTTTTGACTTGCTGATTGTTGCGACAGGCCTAAACAACGAGGACGAATGAGAGAGAGGTCATTTAAATATTTTTTAGTGTGAAAAGGGAGGGAGAAAATGGCGTGGTAAGAGAGTGAGAGTACGCAACGAATCAAACGGTAGAGAACAACTAGACTTGAGAAGCATAATTAAACTAGAGTAACAAAGAATATCTAGACATAATATTCTTTGTCTAGATAGACAAGAATCACTAAGAAAGAACTGAACTAAAGTAAATGCAGAAACAGGACTGGCCTGATGGGAAATAAGAAACGGAGGAAAGCAGAAATGAACAACTCAGGAGCCTGACAGGGGGGGTGCGGGGCGGGGTAGGGTGGAGGCTGGGTGGGGTTAGGATGGAAAACGGTCCATCGGCTGGTGTTTCCCTCGGTCTCCTCAGAGAAAGCGCAGGTGAGTGGGTGTGGCTGCAGAGGTAATGTTCGCATCTGTTTGTCTCCCAAGCGGCATCATCCAATCCCGGTCAACTTGGCGAAACCAATGCTGGAACCTGAGGGTTTATTATTGGATTTGGACCATTGTAATTACAGCGTCGTGTCTCGCTGATTGTTAATCCCGGATTTGAATTTCTGAGAACGGTTTTGGGAGGCCTCCGTGAAACTAAACCGTCTCTCGTCATCTCGCTGGTTCTGGCTTCTGCTCCTGGAGGCGGTGATATGAGAGGAGAGCAGTGTACTGTGGTGACACCGGGAAGGTGTTTTTTTTTTTTTTTCCCCCTTGGTCATACAAGCATGAATGTGTGTGGCTTTTCATGGCCAGAGGAGAGGCATGAAAAGCAGCATATTGAAATGAAGCCAGCTAGATGTCGTCCAGTGGTAACCATGAAAGCTCCTGGAGAAGAGTGAACACTCAGTTTCCCTAGAAACGCCCTTTTTCTCTAGACAGCACGCTCTAATTTGACTCCCCTCACACACCCTCCACCCCTTTCCTTTAAAAGCTTTGGGGGGAGGATTCCTTTTATAAGGAAAAGAGGAGAGTTTCTATGGAGGGCAAAAAAAGAAAACCTGAATGTTTGAAAGCCATATAAGTTTCGACCAGCTGGTGGGCTCCACAATGACCCAGCAGTCAGCCTGCGGAGCCTCACACCGCCCTACCTAGATTAAAGTATGCAGCCTTTTTGGTCAGAGTTGGGGAGTAACTACTAGTTACATTTACTCAATTACATTCACTTCAGCAACTTTTTTGAAAAGATGTACTTTTAGGAGTATTTCTACTATGCTGCACTTTTCACTTTTGCTTGAATTTCATCATGAAGTATCTCTGCTCTTACTTGAGGGAAATTTCTGTGTTTTCTACCCACTGAATGAAGAACAGACATGTTTTAACCAAAAAATCACCCCACACAGACACACAGCTGCAGTTTTTGTTAAAGTTTCACAATGAAAGAAACTGATTTTGGGGAAAAAATTTATTTTGCCCGATTTTATTTTTTTGTTACTTATCTGAATTATTGTCATTTCCATCCTTATAATGTCAAAATTTCCACTTAACTTTATATTTTGGTCTATTTGATTATGTAATTTTTAAATATTCGGTAATTTGATCAGTTACTTGAGTTGACTTTTATTTTTACTCTTACTCGAGTAATTTTCTTGGACGGCTACTTTTTACTTTTACTTGAGTAAAAATATGTTGAAGTAGCACGCCTCTTACTTGAGTAAATTTTTTTGGGTACTCCACCCACCTCTGCTTTTGGTTGCTGGGAAAAACAACATACGTCTCACTTATGAGCTCTTTTCAGACTGTAGAAAAGTTGTGAAGAAGTGAAAATAAACTTTACTCAACTAGTAGCTTGCAGTGTTAAATATCTTTGTACTTTGTTTAAAAAGTTGGAAACAAACGGGCCGTCAAAGCTGGTCTCCTGGTAGCTCCTTTGATGGCCCGTTGGCGCCGCTAGCTCCACTACTTTGTTGGGAAGCGATCTCACATTTTCCACGACGATGGCAAATGGATGATGGGTCCATACCCTGGTCATGGCGCCCGATGCCTGCTCACGGGGAATTTCGGGTCGCTCGGCGGTACAGTGGAGCTACTGAGAGCTAGCATGTCTGGTGTAAAAACCAGAAAAGCCACACTGAATACAATAAAAAAAGGTAAAAAAAAAAACAAAAAACAGAGCTGTCCAGAGGATAGTCATCCCAATTTTGAACAGAATAGTAGTGAAAACAGGAACGCATGTAAAAATAGATTTAACAAAGATGTATGCTGAAAGCTGAGAGCTGCTGAAACGGGCTGCCAGTTTGCATGGTGCCAGAACACAAAGAACAGACTGGGTCAGATACAGTTCACCGTGTTTGGACCCCACCCTGAAGGACCAGGGTTTCCCCCAGAAAACCTGCCCAGCAGCTTGTGACAGGGTGGGGGGGTCCACCAGCGTCCCAATGGGTTTTGGTTAGAAAAAAAAAAGTTAAAAGTTGACACTAAATGGAAAAAATATGACTAGGTACTTATATTCTATGGGAGGACATTGTTGACAATACTCAAAGCTGCAGTCTATAACTTTTACAATAAATATATATATATATATATATATAAAACAATTTTTACATATTGTTACATAGGATGGGATAAGATCTGTTAAAAAAAAAAAAGGTTGATAATTTTGTTAGTTTTTTACTTGGTAAATAGTTTATTCTGTTCCATACATTGTTCACCGTTTACACCCCGGTAAAAGAAAATGTATGTTTTTTTTATACTGATATTTACTGGAGTAGAGGACCACATCCACCTATGAACAGCTAAAATGAAACTCCCCAGTTATGTTGAGTCTAAACGATTAGATCGCCCTACGGTAGAGTTCTGCCTGTAACTACATTAGTCTGTGTGAACAATGTGGTTTTTGTTTGTTTACCCTAAAACCTGCAAAAAAAAAAAAAATCTGCAAAACAGTCGAAACACTTAGTTCCTTTAAATCTAGACCGTAAATCCACCTGTTCAGAGTTGCTTTTTGAACCACGATGAATGAAAAACTGACCAGCATATTTTATGTATGTGATTCTGGTGATGGCACTCATCAAAATGTAACGTTTGTTCAGTTGTTGACTGCCTGGTGTTTTCTTTATAACTTTGTAATTTTCTGCTTTTATTATGTGAACCGCCTCGCTGCTGAAATGCACTACACAAATGAACATGGCTGACAGATGCTAAGATACAAACTCTTGTATGAACTGCTTATGCTATTGTTCATGCCCCATGCCAGCGATGTCATCACTACGGCCCTACATCCACCCCCACACCAGCACTGGCTTACTGTGCTCAATATTGATCACTACAATAATCCCATGACCTAATACCTACTGTAGTGGAGAATAATTAAAAGTGGCCTGATTTACATTTGTACCCGGTGAACAAGCATGATTTGCGTGGCTGAAGGTAGTAACATATTTCTGTTTATTTTGTGGGATTTTACTGATCCCACCCAGTCGCCACACCAACTTCACATTAACTATCCGTTTTCAGAGGTTACGCATACTTAATTTTAAACACTATATGTCACTGCTGAGACGATGCATGCAGAGAAAGAACCTATAGAGGAGAAGACCTCTCGGAGGCATGACTGACCAGGTTTGGTTTTGGTAGAACTTGCCTGAGCCGAGTCCCGCTTTCACATTGATAGAAGATCTTTGGGATGAATTGGTGTGAAAGGGGTCCAGTACTAGAGCTCAGTAATCCTTTCCTGGAGGAGTGATATTGCCTTGGTACGGAGCCCCTTGGGGGACATGGAGAAAAAAGAAAAAAAAAAGAATTTACGACTTACTTTCTGGAGATCCTGACTTTTTTTCTCGAGATCCCGAGTTTTTTTTTTTTCATTTCTCGGGATCTCGAGAAAGTAAGTCGGATTTCTTTTTCTTTTTTTCTCCATGTCCCCTTAGGGGCTCTGTACCTTAGACACACTTCACGAGCTTCTTCCTAAAGCAGGTGAAGCTGCAGTGGCCACGTTAATGTCTTATAATGAAGAGTGGGCTGTCATTCAAGTTCACGTGTTGGCATTATAGTTTAGCAATGTTTGCTGGAAAATGCTACTTTAGTACCGAGGGATCTGAATCGAATTAAACCCAGGTGCAGATGGTGCCAAACCTTTTTGGGCTGAAGTGGGTTAAAAGATGAAGCAGAAAACCCCGATTCGCTTCCCAGCAAATGTTTTTTTTAGGTATCTGAAGAAAGGAAAACTTGGCATTTCTGTAGTTTAATTACAGGGCAGCGTTGCCTGAAGGCACACTCTCACTGTCGATTTCAAAAAGGACGGCTCGGTCGGCGAGGAAACTGTGGCGTTGTTGGTATCTGTGGCCTCGGGGCGTGTGAGGGTTCCAAAGCCACTGTGCAGACGAGAAAAAAAAGATTTCAGTAAAAATGGAAAAAGGGGCATTTGAGGTTGCTGAGGTGGTGCTGACCAAATCAAGAGTAAAGCATGATGTGATTATTCTGTCTTCCACACCTATTAGCGGATCACGGCTGCTTTCTGCATGCTGCTGTAAAACGTCCTGGGTTAATTTGACACAAGATGAACCATCATATGATGTTGGTTTTTAACCTTTATTAGAAACAACCGAATGGTTAAGAAAACATCATACGTGCCGTTTGCATGAATCAATTCACAGGTCCTTGTCACTGTAAACCATTCCAACAGCATGATGCTGCCACCGCCGTGCTTCACTGCATGCATTCACCCGATGAAGAGTTCAGCCGTTTTCTCTTCAGACCTGGGAAGTTTCTCTCTTCTGCACCAAGAGTCCTGCAGCCGCCGTTTGGCACCATATTGCATCTTGAGTTCGGAAATACAGAAAACATGAAAACCATGTGAATAGTGATGAAATCCTGCCAGCCACAGGTAACTTCCATGTGGTTTCTTTTTAAACAGCAGACCGAGTGGACAGAATAGCTTCAGTGGAACAAAGAAGCAGCCACAGGACCTTAGAAGAGAAAAGAAACCAAATAAAACGAACAGAACCTGTCCAACCAGCTCAATTCGATGGAATGAACTGGGTTTTACCGCAACACCTTATTTGAAGAAGTGTGCATAAAAACCGACATCACACTATGAAACATGACATAACACCCATAATCCATGAATGTTTGACTGTTGTCATGAAGCGTCATTTGGTAAATAATACTCAATTAAAAGTTGACTTTTAGTGTAAGTTTTAATGCAACTTTGCATTAATAATGTCATTATTTACTGACTGACACTTCATGGCAACGATTCATGAAGACTCTCATGTTTATGGTGTCAACCCTTCAAATAAAGTGTTGCTGTTTTGACTGAGATGCGTTTTAGACTAATTGGTGGAACAGGATTGTGTTGATTAAGACGGGAACTGTCACGTTTTGCACTTTTAAAATGAAACTGGGAAAAAACACCCCACCACTGATCTCCTTTGTGTCCGTTTGAGGTCATTTGTAAACCCGACCACGGTGGACTGTGCAAGAGCATCCTGGACAAACTGCAGTTCTTTCTCAGCATCTTAATAAGATTGGAGGGATAACCTCCGGACAGACAAGCAAACTCGATCACCCGCTGCCGCATCAAGCTCGGATAAGCTCCGCTCAATCCGACCCCCCCAGCGGGAGAGAGGCTTTTTAGATGGGAGAACAGCTGTGAGGAGGCTTCCTCCACTCAGTCCTCTACCTGAAGCTTCGGCACCGGCACACACACACTCACACCTAGGGAGAATTTAGAGAGATCAATTAACCTGACAGTCATGTTTTTGGACTGTGGGAGGAAGCCGGAGTACCCGAGAGAACCCACGCATGAACAGGGAGAACATGCAAACTCCATGCAGAAAGACCCCGGGCCGGGAATCAAACCCAGAACCTTCTTGCTGCAAGGCAACAGCTCTACCAACTGCGCCACTGGGCAGCCCATATGCACACTTCCTTCACAGGAAATTAAAACTTGTTTCGGACGGAGCAAAGTAGCTTGAGCCTGAACTGAACAGGTCTTCTTGACGTTGTGTGTGGGCGTGAATGGCCACAGTAGCTTTTAAAGACACGTTTGTTCAATTTTCTGACTCTGTGCATTTTTGCAGGTTTTGACAAAACAAAATGGCGGCCATGGATGGATCAGGAATGGCAGAAAAGGGGCACTGAGCGTCCAGAGGTAGGAAACCCAAATCCAGCCTGTGAAACATGGGCCTTGCTTTATTGTTGTGGGGAAAAAGTTGACACTTTAATGGAAATTTTAACAAAGTGTCATTACTTACCGAGTGACACTTCATGACAACAGTCGCAAACATTCATGAAGACTTCTTCATGTTTACGACGGTGTCATGTCAGCCTTATGCTCACCGCTTCAAATACATAGTGTTGCCCAATTTTTGGTTTGTTAAATGGAATATTTGCAAGAACGATTTGCAAAAAAACACCCAAACAACAACCGTGTGAGGATGAAACCAGCAGCCTTCTATTCTTCTGTTGACATGAAGGAGTTTAGTTTTCTTCTCCTGCACAGTCAAACACCCCCGCCCTCCCTCACGCCCAGCCTGCCCACTTCCCACCACACTCAGCAGCTATTTAAAGTGGCTGTGGCTGTTCCATACTGCTGCGCCCGTGCCAAACCAGAAGCTGAGGCCGGGCGAACCGAGGCCTCCCTGCTGCGACGTGGAGCTGATTGTTTTCATGCTCGGCCTTCCCAGGATCGGTCCCTCCGCCTTTTGTGGTCTTGCTGTGTTTTTTTTTTTTTTGCCTTTGCTGTGTGGATTGTGTTTTTCTCTTTTAGCTGACCTTGGTTACATAAACTAACACTTGATCCCCCCTTCCATGTTTCTCCTCTCTGCCCTCGCCCTCCCCTCTCTTTCCTAATCCGCCACTTCGCCAGCCTGCTATCCTTTCAGAGCTCCCCACAAAGTGAAGAATTTTGATTATGCTGTGAAAGTTCAGTCTGGGTGATTTTATTCCCAGGCTGCTGGAGCTTTGAGTGTTTGGTGTGATGGTTCTGCCTTCTTGTAACCTTCATTTCAGGGCACATCAGGGGAAGACATGATTTCAGTATAATATGTGGTTGTGTTCCCGCAGCAGGCAAATGCGCCCCATATCTGAGTTCTTTTGTTTTTTTTTTTTTCACGCCAAGCCCAGTGACCCAATTCTGATCTTTTCACCCACCTACCCCCTCCACCCTAAAAAAATAAAATCCAATCTGTGTAAATCAGATGCATATCCGATTGTTTTCAAAGAGTCTGCAGCCTGAACGATCATGTCGCATTTTGCATCAATAACGTCGAGCACCAGAAGCCAGACGGAAGTAAATCTGGATGCAAGCAAATGAAGATCATCATTATGATCTAATGGAGGCAGTCTGTCAGTGAAGTGCATCACATCACAATCCCACCGCTCATGGCTCAGACTCCAGGTCCAAACAGGCCTCTCCACAGAAGTCTGTTTCTCCGTCAATGCTGCGGCTAGTGGCAACGGCCACTGACGGCCGTTGCCACTAGCCATTCTTTCTCTCCTTGGCTTCCTTCATCTCCTTGTGATCTTCTGACTATTTTGTCGGCTCCTGTCGCTGAATGAACGTTCTTCTTCTGCGCATGCGGGTCGGGTCAGTGTTGCGAACCTTTCACACCGAGGCCCGACCGCGGTCGCATGTAGCTTTGTTTTTGGCCAGCCTGATTTGTCTGCGCTCAGGGGGTTCATCCTTCCCCAGTTTGAAGGCTTTAGCGTTTATTATTTTTCGCCGATGCGCCGACGTGTTATGTCCCCTTTAATTTGTGAGGGTAGAGTATGAAAGTATCTGCAAAAACTAAATAAGTTTGAAAAGGCAAAACTGTTTGTAGGAAAAATTGCAACACAACTCTGTAATCTCCTAAATTTGAGGCTGTTGGTTATAATTTCATCTTTGCAACTATCCACTACACTTGTAGCTATTATTTTGAGCTGTTAGGGGGCCACACACCAATAATGTTATGTTTGTAGTTCTTGAGATGTCGCACATCTTTTTGTGGATCTAAATCAACAACAAAAATCAAAATAGTTGTTCGCCAAAAAAAAAAAGGCAAAACCGAGACAAGAGATCCAGGGAAATGACTGGATTGCTTAAAAAGGAACTTAAGGAAGTGTAACTAATGACAGGTGTGGGTTTTGGTGTGTGACTTTGTGTGCACCAGTGAATGTGTTTTGCCGTGCAGAAGCACTTGGAGTGGTTTTTGTATCGTGCCTGAGCTGGTTCTGAGTTGGTCTATTTAAAAAAAAAAAGAAAAAAAAAGAGAACTGATTTGTTTCCTCTTACACCCAAACCGTTGCTATGGCACCATCTCACGGCAACCTTAAGGTCTCCTCTGGTAAATGTTTAATCCTCCTCCTGCTGTACATTGCATTTCTGTCGACAAGTTTAAACCGGTTATCTCCCTTCATTACTTTATTTCACCGTCACCAAGTCTGGTGTCAAAGTGCAGATTCAAACAACAGCAGATTGTAGTGAGAATTTCACAATGGCATTGGATTGGTTGCTTTCTTTTTACGATGTAGTACGAAGTAGCGTCTGGAAGTAAGATGTGTGCGAGAAAGCTGGCTGTTCTGCAAGGCGACTACGCTCCACCTGACGCAGACAAAACACGGACCCGTCTCCTACGAACAACGCTTCGAGGATTTATCTTGAGATCGATGTGAAGTCTGTATGGGGCAGGGGATTTTTCTTTTACAAGAGTACGCGTATTTGAAAACTGTGAAAGTCAAAGATAAGTTCTTATGCTATGAGACGCTCCTTCCTTTATCTGGGTTTCAGCATGAGTCATTGTCCGAAACAGTTTTAGATGTTTTGTTTTTAGAGGTAACGCTTAATATTCAGTGTTTCTCTTTATCCCCTTGCTCCCAGTGTCTAACATTACATCAGAACATTACCCAAATGAGGTGCGTGAAAAGCCTGGAGCGGTCGACCTTGCTTATCTCTGGATGCACATTGAGACAAGGTGACTCTTCACAGAGCTAGACAGCCGCTACGCTCACAGCAAGCAGAACAATGTAATCAAATCATGCCGTTTAGCTCTCTGTGCCGTCGATCCTTTTGGAACGGCCTTTTTCTGTCTGAACTTCACGTGACTTCCACAGAAGCAACCATCAACGACGGCCCGTGTCCTCGTTTCGGTGTCAAAGAGAACATTTGTTTATGATGACCTTTGTCGAGTCCGGTGTCTCAGTCGCTGTCTGACCTTCACTTTCCTGGCTCTTTGATGAAAGCATGTCTGAGAGAGTCGTTGTTTTATCCCCACCTCACCACGGTGAAAAAAAATATCTGGCTTTTATTAAATTGGCATCGTCTTGCTACGTGTCTAATACGCCAGCATAAGCAAAAACTCCATTGGTTTATTTTTTACTTATTGGGTTCTTTGGACGTCTGACATGACCATCACAAACCTGAGACATAGTTTATGAGCTTCTGTAGAGTTATTCTGCACATGACAACCTAAAGCACCGATTGAAGTTTTCTGGCCGATTGCCGATTACGATCTTTAAAAACCCTGACCTGCCCATTTTGGATTCTGGCTGATACTGATTTTTGTTTTGTTTTTTTTGTCTGAAATGTTGTTAAATATAGCAAGAAAGTCTGCGACAGTCTGGCGACCTGTCCAGGGTGACCCCACCTCTCATCCGGAGAGTTGGCTTTAGATAAACACCAGAAACCCTCCAGACCCCACTAAGGGACAAGAGTCTACAGAAGATGGATGGATGGATAGCAAGAAAGTTGCTGAGTTGGGAACAGTTCAGGGGGTGTTTATTGTTAACTGTGAAGTGCATTCGTGACCTGATGAAATCAGTCTAACTCGCTAACGGCAGAGCAGATGAGGACAGTGGTTGATTTCTATACCTTTGCTGAGGTAGATCAGACCGGAGGATGAGATCGGCTTCACATATAAGAATCGGCCAATCAACGATCTCCCAAAATGAAGGAAATCGGGGCACATTAATAATTTATCGGTCCAACCCATTGCTTGTTTCAGTCGTCCAGCTTCACTCACGGCACTCACACACCCATCTCCCAGTGCGCCGATCAGTAGAAAACTTATGTATTTGCCTTGGCTAGTGGCACATGAGCACACGTGTTGTGGAGTTGGACCCACAGCTTTCATATTTTAAAGATGACCACTCTTCCCACCAAGTCCCAGCTCCTCTAGAGATGCTTTGGGTTATTTCCATTTGTGCTCCTCCCGCAGAATCAACACAAGTCACAGCAACGACCCAACAATGTCTTTCTCCCGCTGTGTTGTGCATGATCTAGTCCTTAACATCTCTGGCTTGCAAGTTGGCATCGCACAGCAGCAACATGTCTCTGAGAAAACCAACGTCGGAGGCCACAGTTAGATTTCAGGACTGCACACTGTCTACTGCAGCGCAGAAAACCGAAAAATGACATCATCCGAGGTGGGAAAAGTGGTGTACGCACAATGAAAGGGAAAACCCTTCCTCTGCCCTGAACTTCTAAAAGAAATGGAGGAGCTGTAATTATGGTCAGTTGAACCAACTCATCTGACTTTTTTCCAGTGTGGAGAAACGGCAGCTCCACCTCAGCGGACAGAAGTCCTCACCCTGCCGTACCTCTCTGCTTCTATGTCTGCATACGAGAGCTTCCTGGGAATTGCAGACAAGCAAGTGTTCCTGTCCTCACTATTATTAGCTCAGCTGAACACACTCCATTCCAGCAAAGCGTCACAGGGGGCGATACAGTGCTGCTTCCTACGCTGTCTACTTGTAAAGGTGGAAAACAAAACAATCATAATAATAAGTAGTGAACTTGGATAATATCAATAGTGAACCCGTATTTGTCCTGAGAGATGTAACATGAGAATATGTTTTTGCAAAAGAAAGCTACATTTTCTACCCACTGGACAGTCAACACATTTAAAATGGAGCCCAAAGATATGTGATCAAACAAAACATCTGGGGAATGCCATGATGGGCTTATAAAGTGCTGCATTTCTAGTTTATCTTTACATTAGTGCTAGTGGCTGTGCTGGTGATGCTCTGTGTGTTACGGTCTGAAACTGGGCGACAGATGTGAAAAAACAGACTCTCTGCAGACAGGAGCAAACAGCGATGTTTGTTGATAGTCTCTGGAAGGGTCAGGGTGTGGTTGGGTTCTGTGACTGGCGCTTCACACACACTCACACACGGACTTTTCAGTTTGAAGGTATTCTGTCTTGGCCTTCTCCATGACAAATTTTGCTGGGCGATAAATTGTCCCAGAAGTCGTTGCGATAAGTGATGACGTTGTTTTGAGCCCATCTTCAAGTCATATAATAGATAATGGCAGAGTGATGCAAGAACATGGACTAATAAAACTTATAAACTTTAAATTCTGTTGAACATTTTACTGCTGGAACCAGAAGGCATTTGAAATGTTCCAAGTAAATAAACAAAACGACAAATAAAATGAATCAAGAGGTCTCTGTAAACAATATTGTTCTTCACAAAACAGCCAGTTGAGACCAAAACACCAGACCAAAGACTTTTATCATCCGGCTTTTGATGGGGAGAAATGATAAATCATGCAAATGGAAATGATTTAACTTATTTTAATTTATCATGCAACCAATTGATTTTAATGCTTATTGTGACAGGCCTAATTCTGTCATAAAGACCAAGCAGCCCCACATCATGATGCTGTGGATTTGTCATTTCAGGAAAACATCGCAGACGTCCCGTGTCACAATCTGCATCTTACTTTCAGGATTGCTAAGCCAAAACACAACGTTTTTATTTATTCCATGTTGCATGCAAAACTATCCAGTAGAAGATAAATCTGGCTGGAACCTTGGTTGTTCAGACAGAGGACTTGAGATGGTTATCTAGTAGAGATGGGCTGATTCACATGGCTCCAGATCGTCTTTTTAGGAATGCCGATGTATTCAATGAACAAAATGTTCACAGCCCTTGATGTCCTTGTTTTTCTAACTGGGTTGTTCGGGATCTCAGTGCATCATCTTCTACAATCGATTTTTTTCTTCTGATTCGCCCATTCGTGCTCGATCCAGAGAGGCCGACTCTCCTCTCTGGTCAAACAAAGTAGGAGGGAATTTTGCTGAAACACAAGGGCAGGAAAAAACCGGGGATCTTCTTGCTGCTAACATGTTTTATTTTCCTTCCCCAGATTAAAGTGAGGTTCTGAGCCTTCAGCTTGCTGACGGTTAACATGTTGCTGCAGGCAGTAGGAAAACGTTCCCCTTTGTAGTTGCTGCACCTGCGCTTAACCACCTGGCAGCTAAACATTAATTTGCCTGAATAAACAGAGACTGATCCTCTTTAAAAAAAAAAAGAGTTGTTAGAAATTGCGTGAAGCTCAGATTTCATCTGAAGGCACAGCGGTATGCAAAACTCCAAATTTATTCACAAATGTATTGGCGCCTTTCCCAGAAGTGCACTCTACCCCCACCTGGTGTAACGAACCGCCTGGTGCGTCACTAACAGAACCAGCAAATGGCAAACAGGGGCGTTGAGAGTCCGCTGTTTCTTAATGTAGTTGTTCTTCTTTTGAAACTTGAAAAGGATGTGCAGAGAAATGTTCACACAGGTCAATCAAAGCAACTTCGGCGCGCACCAGATGTGGGCAGAGCACCTGAGAGGAGCACTGCTTACATGTTTGTACACAAAGACAAGGGACAAGTAGTGGTAAACATTGCATAATCAGATGAACCGGAATATAAAGTTAAGTGGAAATGTTGGTGTCTTAAGGACAAAAATAACAAAATCCCAATCAGTTTGTTTTTCAATAAAACAAATTTATGAGACTTTAACAAAAACTGCAGGTGAGTGTCTAAAACATGTTTGTTCTTCATCCAGTGGGTAGAGAATCCATATATTTTACTCGAGTAAGAGCAGAAATACTTCATAATTAATTACTCAAGTAACAGTAAATAGTACAGCAGAGTAAACATTTCAAAAATGTTTCTCAGGTAAATGTAACTAGTTACTATTGACCTCTGGTGGACACAGTGTCTTCCCAGCCTCCCGTTTCCTGCCGGTGTGGGTGAGGCGTCCACGTCAAATGGAACCGCTGATGCATTTCGATTCCTCCACAGCGGTTGTAAGTCAAACCTCCGATCTCCTGATTACGTCCCAAATACATCCAGCAGAAATGCATGTTCGTCACCGTCTCTTTCTCTCCTGTGCCGAGGTATTCGCATCGTCTTATGTCCCAGCCTCATTCTTTTCACAAAACAACCCATAGAGACATGGTGAACACATTCATTTTTTATTTTTATTTGATTGTTTTCTACAAATATAACAATAATTATATTATTATTATATAATAATAATTAGCACGTCAATTCTACTTGACGTGCTAATGGTTAGCCTTCGCAAACCAGCCAATCCGAGAGCACCGTTCATTCTCCTCACTGCTGATTGGCTGAACCCCAAAGAGCGACGGAAATCATCAATACTGTAGATGATTTCTTCTGTGGTAGAGCCGGGATGGTTTCCAATGTGTCCATTAATGCATATAAACATATATTTGGTATTTTGAATTGTTGGAAAATATACTTGGAAGAGATCTAGCAGCACTAAAAGTAATACTTCATGATAGAATTATAAATTCATTCTATCATGTTGTACACTTTTGTCTTAACTTTTATACCAATACTGTAAATGTATTCTGGCTCAAACGTATCATATTGTGAGAAGTACAATGAGCTTTCTGAATCTGCTCCTCCGTCAACCTCAGGCACCAAACAGGGAGGAGAAGACTTTGTAGCCTGAAATACTCTGACTCTTTCTTCTTGATCATCATCACTATGTGGTTTGAAACTTTGTTTTTAGTGGATGGAAGTGAAGCCTTGCTTTAAAAAAAAAGAAATACTCTGATTGTACAAGCGAGTCTGTTATTTCCTATAACACTGACACAGCAGGTTGACGACTTACTTTTAGATTTGTTCCTAAATCCTTTGGCTCAACCCTCCGACTGACACACTGACTTTATTCTATGCTTGTCATTCTATGATCTGTGTATTGCACTACTTTGATCCTGGATCATGCATGCTGTGGATTGGAGGTAAATTATTTTCATGATTGAAATGTTTACTCTACAGCCTCGTTAGTTGTTTTTTTTTTTTTACTGCATTTCATTCGTCTTTGCCACCCGGTTGAAAGAACTCCAGCCGAGCTCCTTCGTATACCTTCTGGGCTTACTTGCATCGCCTCCGCATGTTCAGAAACAAACCTGCTTCCATAAGCAACACACCCCTGATGTTTTATGAAAGCAACTCTATGGAAAAGCAGCATTAAGCCGGCCGGACCACAAAGGGACTCTTTGTGCTCCGGTGGGTTTTTACACACAGCCTTCAGAGAGGAGCAGACAACACAGCAAAGCCAGACTAACATTTACCCTTCACTCCCTGCACTGCCCTTGTTATTGCCCTGGCAGACACAGAAAGGAGCCTTTATTTATGTCTGCATGAGTATGCATCTTGTGCGAATGTGTGTGTGTGTGTACGCTCGGCCAGGCTTTTCACGAGAGCATGTTGCTATCTCCGTAGTGTTAAAATCACCTCTTTGGGACTGGAGGGTGGAAAGGTGCTTTGGTCCGGTTGTACGTTTGCAGCAGTAGCAGCGGCAGCAGCTGACTGACTGTTTGTCAGAAAGAGGTCGGTGTTGTGAGGGGAAAAGAGGATTAGAGCTCCGAGTTTCTGCAGGTGAAAGTCAGAAAGCATGGCTTTGCATTCCTGAACTGCACCATGAGCTCAGGGCATTCATATGCCGAATGGAAATCTATACTACATAGTACTGGGGGCAATTATTCACCACCTTGCAGAGTCAGTGTCACATCATTTTCAAATTGAAATAAAGATGACTGGGGTAATATCGTTTTCAAACGGTGATGTTTAAGAGGAAAGAGCTAACGAGACCAACCCGGCTGGAAATGAGTTCCTTAAAGTCGTACCAAAGTATCTTCAAAGGATGCTTTGACTAGGCCACACCAAACCTCTGCTCAACAATGATTAGCAGTAGTCCCCTATCAAAATACCCAAGAGGCAACCTGGAATGCTTTCAGCTAACCCAAAACGAACTAACACCAGAGAGATTCTCCAGTTTTTCTTTGTGCTTCACACAATATCAAACCTTGAATTTAAAACTAAGAACTTCACATGGTTCTTAGACACCCACCACTTTCTATTATTGGGGTTTTCTCTCTCTGTCTTTGCTTTCTTTCTACCAGTTCCACACTACGGCTCTCCCAGACTTCATCCAAGATGTTGAAATAGGCTCTTCATAACAAAGTCGGTAGCAAAAGTTACTTCGTTTTGTTCGCAGGGAGGCGACATTCCTCTCCTCGTTGACGCCACTGGGTGAAGTATTTGGACAGAGCTGTCTGATGACTTCTTTGATCAGTTAGCCGTGTCCATCTTTCACTTCACTGGTCCACTTCCACTCGCTAGTTATTGTGTCTGGAGATGACATGAATACTTTTGATGAGTGTTTATCGTGTACATTTGTACTTAAACGATTGTCAAAGGACAAAAAAAACAACAACTCCTGGATGGAAATTATGCGGTTGTCTGCAGAAAGGTGTGGCGCTCTCTCTGCGGCCGCCTCCTAATGCTTTTAGAGTGACGTATGCTGAAGCAGGAGGCGTGGTCTGCGCCGCGGGTGTGAATATGATCGACCGTGAGTCAACTGTTCATCTTCAGGTGAATTATGGAAGGGCCTTAAATCCATCAGGATGACTGGCCACTGTCCCACATTCCCAGATATGTTCTTGTCCTATTCCCAAAAGGGGAATTTTTCTTCTCAGCGACTCAAAGTGCCGGTTAGCTTTCGTTGTGTGAAATCCCTGGAAAAAGTGAAAACTTTTGGTACACCAATACCAAAAGTAATACAATACTGTTATTCACTGCACAGATGGAAAAGGGAAGCAATAAAATAAAAACTGCATCTGAGCTTTCTCCTTGTACTTTGTCTGTGAAAAACCTCTGGCTTTATTCTGATAATGTGTGCATAGTTCTGCTTCCCATAATGGGCATGTGAAAACACAGGCTATAATTTGCCTGTGAGGACATTGCCTCATGAAAGCCTAAATATGCACCGGGATAAGTGGGTGTGTGTGTGGACACACACACACACACATCCAGACACACTCACCCCCCCACTCCCATCCCATCACTGCACTGTTTTCATGAGCTTGAAGGTCCAGAACAGTTCTCAGAGTTTCTCTTGTTTGATCAGAAAGCTTTCCACTCTGGCTGCACTAAAGTTTGCCTTCAGGCCTTGTCTGACTTGTTCTGTCTATTTTGTTAAGTGAAAAAATGTCAAGACTATTTAAGCATCTACCAGCGTTTACTCTTTAGATGGTTTATTAGAAACAGTGAAATTAACTCTGGTCTGGATGAGTGTCCTACCAACTAAACCCCCGCTAAAAGCAGGAAATTGGTGGCCAGCACCAGCCAGCTAGTCCTCCAAGTCTTCTTTAATCCCATGCTGCATGGGCACAAGATGGCCAAAAATCTGGAAACACATATGGTCCAACAAGGCTGGATGCATACAGCTGTGGCCACAACTATTCTAAGATCTGTTGTGGGCAGTACCAGAGCTGGTGGGACACAACGAACCAGTGTCAGAGGTTGTGTTTAGTCAATTTGCCCCAGGATAAGTGCCAACCCGCCTACTGGGGTTACTGGGGGATCAGAAGAACGTTTGACTTCAAAGACCAGTCCTATTTATTCCTTTATTTTCTTGTTTAAGGTGCTGAAAATGTTTAACAATTGCCTAGGAATAAAAGGTGCATTTGACCAGAAGGAAAACTGAAAGCCAAAGTTTAAAGTTTAATAATAGTTGCTGTCAGAATCTCTATTTCTGGCTCAAATGCAATCTGAGAAAAAATCTGATGCGATTGTCTCAGACAGAACCGAGGACTGGATCTATGTGAAGACCCAGTCAATGCGTTCTGATCAGAAACGAAGACATCTAACCACAGTTCTACTTCATTCCTACTGACCATCAGAGGCAGTGCTTCAAGCACTGAATTGTACATGTGCAGGTCAAGTGTTAATCACAACAAAGTCACCTGTGACCTGTCTTTGACCCATCTGACTCTATGTAGTCACATGATCCTTGGCGCTCAATCACTTTTATTCTTCTCACACCCTTTTCTTATCTGCTTGTTGCTAGTAACCTTGCGACTGAGTGGAAGCTGGACAGCAAAGCCAGTTGACAATGGGCAGAAAGCTGCTTGCTGGGGCTGCACCCTGGGTCCCGGCGAAGAGGGCCAGACGAACCAATATGGGGAAGTTATCCATAAGAGTGGATCATCTCACTATTAAGTTGCCCCAATGAAGGCCCTCCTCCAGTCCTTTCAGGCTGATGGTGGTTGCAGCATGCCTCTCCTTTCTCAGCAGGATGAATCATCGGTCAACAGTGACGATGCCGTTGCAGTGGCAGCCTCTGGTACCTGTTTCTTTGAGAACCTTGAGGAGCATAACTCCAGGGCCTCTGGTTCTGACTTCAATGCCCCCCAGGAGGATGCTGGGGGGTCAATTAGCCACAATCAGAATGGGCCTTGTTCTTTAGCAGCTAGATGTTCGGCAGGCCTAGTCTGCAGTTTCTAGCTCAGTAAGTCAGCAAGTTTTGTGGATCCTCCCTCAGAGGAGTACATACGGGAACTGCATGCCTGTTGGTTGACACCAAGGCTTTTTCACATTTGATGACAGATGGCAGGGCCCTGTCGGCCATGCAGGAGTTGCCCAGAGTTGGCTTGGGGCAGATGCCAGCTGTGGAGCCAGGCTTTACTTCTCTTATTATCCCGCCGGATGAGGCTTAGCGGCCTAATGCCTGTTGTCCGTAGCCTTGGCATTGTATTACGGATGACCTTCTCTGCCATGTGACTCTGGGGCCTGCAATGGTCAGATTGGGAATTCCCTCTCCCATCTGATGCTGGCCTTGTCTTCCTCTTTGGAATTTGTTCCACTTGACCACAAAGGCCTGGTTGATGTGTCTCTGTAGGCCTTTGATCTTTTGACCAGGCAGGTTGGACACATGCTGTCTGCACTTGTCTATTCTCTCTGCCAGGTCTGGCTGATGCAGTTGCCACTTACTGAGCTTTTTAGGAGAATCATACAGGCCCTTCCTAGGGTTGGGGAGAAGTATTTGGCTCTTTAATCGTACAATCAGCCCAGGCCTCTCAAATGAGGTAGCGACTAGAAGGGCTTCACAAACGTATAAACATAAAATTCTTCTTCAACCTTTTGGTTGCATCTGGCTCATAATTTATCTTTATGATGGATTTCAATGACTGATGTCTGGGACAGTTTACAACTCAAACTTTTTCAAAATTATGCTCCTCCCCAAACAGCTTCTGCTCACGTGCTCAATTTTTATTGGCTCCACACATATTTTACACCAAAATGTAGGAATTCATGTCTGGATTCAGAAAATGTAATACTCATAAATGTGAGACGTGTAGTTTTCTTGCAAACTGGCCCAGAGTGTCGAGGCATACCCAAGTTGGGACGGGGACGCTATACTGTGAGTGAGAAAAAAAATCTCAGCAAAACTTTTTTTGTAATGTCATATCATAGCAACTCAAACTTTTACATAATTTCTGTTCAAACCTTCCTGACACGTACAATTTATTCATTTTTTTCATACCAGTTACAGTTTTGCCATGAATTTTGCCTGTTCCCAAGTTATAAATCTGATTTTTGTTAAACTATGGTTTCATGTTGGCATGACTCCATTGACCCCTCTGCCATGAATAAGCTTTTTTTTTTTTTTTGCTTCACCTGATACTCTTTGCTTGGATTATACCAGTACTATTGAAATATTGTTTATGTTTCAATGATGAGGAAGCCTCCAATCTCTTGCAGCGATGCTCAAGCTAAACACCGGGCTGCCTGCTCAACCCAATAGAAGAAGCAGCCTGCACAGGTGCAGCATTGTGTAGATCTGAAGGTGAAGAGGAGATGGAGATGAAGGAGAGTAAAGCTGGAACCCTTTGGGTTGACTGTGAATGAAAAGTATCGCACACTTTTCAATCTTGTCTCATTACCTCAAATAGAAGCAATATTGCAAGGGGGATACTATAAAAATTTAATCGAATTTGAATAATTTTTCAACTGTGTCATTGCATTTCTTTCTTAAAAGTAATGTTAATCCAAAGAACAGCAATAACAACAAAATGTTGCAGCCAAACTTCTTCAAAAGTACCAGCCTGCCCTTTGCCCCATTCTGGTCTGATTAATCCTGGATGTGAGCAGGGATTAAAGATGCTTCAGAAGGAGGAAACACATGAGCTCTGCTGGTTGGAAGTCAGAAGACAAGACGGACCACAAGTCCTGTGGATCTGTTCTGTCAGGAGTCCAGGCCCAGCCGGCCACACCGGTGCTGTCGCTTTAGGACCATAAAGTTTAAGAGCCGTGGGAACTTCCTACCCACTCGGAGGTGAGCGGCTCTCCTCAAAACCTCTGTAACGTATGAAGGAGCAGCTCACTGGCATGACAGCGCCGCGGCTAAGACTCGTTTTGGTCGTGTTTTCTGAACAGATCCCAGGATGGCCGGGCCGTTTTCCACTTTCTTCCTCCCCCTCCTCTTCATCAGCTGGGTAAAAACGGTTCCCGTTCAGATGAGCAGCAGTTGTTCAGCATGTGCTCTATAAATAAGTCGTTGTCAGCCAGCCAGTAGCGCCTGTCCAGCTCCAACAGATTGACTGATGCTGCAGCCGCACCAGCTCAGCGTTGGCATGGCAACGCCTGCTAATACCTTTACACATGGCAAGGGCGTTGGGGGGCGTAAAAACTTTATCTGGAGCTCCTAACTTTATGCTGCACTGTAAACGTCCCATGTGTTCTCATGTCAGAAATTAATACCTCACTGATGCCCTAGTGGATCATTTCTTTATCATTAACATCCTCCAAGTGGTTGGTTTTGGATCCTTGAATATTAACCTCCTTTTTTTTTATACATCTCTGTTCAGGGGCCAAATGTCAGGCTGAGCAGCTCAAAAATACTAAGCATTGCTTTAATACCATCTTTACTCCTCTGACATGACTTTACAGCTGTAACTTGAAGCTTTGTGCCTGAGGACTGTTCCTCTAGTGCGCCTCTCATTCTGGTGCCGTTCCTGCTGTACAGCAGCAGTGTTTTCAGTGCCGCTTCAGCAGAGGGACTGAAGGGACTGAAGCAACATTTTAAGCATTCTCAACACTCAAAGCTTTGTTGTTCAGTGACCCAAATATCAATCGGTTCTGGTATTACAGGCTGTTTCGCATCTTTGTTTCACCGCAGAAGAACTAAATGAGCAATAATACAGAGACTGAACATATTTCTAATAGTCTAAGTTTGGTTTGTTTCTATAATGGTCCTGTAAATTACCAATGATTTCTGTAGGACCAGTCAAGATTTGAGTTTGTTCTACAAAACGTTTTTAGCATTTTGAGTATTTTCTTTTTTTAAACTTCTGCTGTCATGAGACTCTTAACTGGCTAAATATACTGTAATGATATAATGGAAGTCCACAACACTTTAAATATCTTACACAACAACTATTTCCATTTCTACTATCCACACTGATGCTCCAACTATGTCCAACGACTCACTCACGGACCTTTAGATGCATCTCTGGATCAAACAAACTGCTCATTTCCAGCCCATTGCAGAGAGGAATGAATGCTGGTGAGGGAATTAATTTTGGAACAGAGGTGAATCTAGAAGTTGCAGGATGGCAGCCCTTGAGGACTGGAGTTGGTGACCCCTGGTCTGGACTGTAGGCCATGGACCCTCTGGTTTTCTACAGCATTGCGTTGATTGCATCTGTATCTAACTTGTTCATTCATATTCCATATTCATCTTGCATACATTCCAGCTGATCAGTTACCAAATCGGGCAGTCGGGCTAAAGAAGGGTTCCTTCTGAGGAAACCCGACAGGTTGCACGGAGTCCTGACTTGCAGCCGTTTCTCCTCTTGGACCGGCATGTAGCCTCCTCCGTCAGCTGAGTGGTGTTGTGTCTGTAGTGATGCTAACAGGTGCTACGGTTCAGCACATCTGTGTGGAGCAGAAAGCGCAGGAGGGTGATTACTGGTGTCTATGTAACTGTACACCATGGGCTGTCACAGCTACTGGAGCATAAACTCCGTTTGTTGATGAAAGGACTGATTAGAAATGTCTGTGTTTACTTGTGGTCACATTATGTGTGTGTGTGTGTGTGTGTGTGTGTGTGTGTGCATGGTAGCTTCCCCCCCTACAATAAGGACTAGGACCCTTCATGGGATTATATTTGTACCTGTAATGTTGCTAATTAGAAATCCTCCCAGCCCCCCCACTCACTCATTCTGAGTGGGTGTTGAATTATGGGTAATTATTGGCTCCCTCATCCTCCTCTTCGTTCACTTCCTCTCCCCCTCTGTGGTTCCTTTTCAGGAGTCACATTCCATCGGTGCTCGGTGACCTCCGAATCCTGCTGCCACTTGTTTCTACGGGCTCCGAAAAAGTTCTCGACGTCTTTATGACCATTACTCTGCCGAGCGCTTGGCTCTTTGGCCGCTGTCGGTCACCCTCCCCGAAGATGTTCTCGTTTGTCTGTCAGATTGAGGGAAAGCTGAAAGAGCCTGACCCGGTGGAGTCAGTGAAGTGGATGATGCCTCGGTTTAATGTGCCTCCCAGGAATGCTCGTTAGTGTCGTTTGGCAAATTTCTGCTTGACATTACGCTTCTGCAAACCTGTCTGCCACCGAGTGCGTGGAGCAACGCTTTACAGCTGGAAGCCTGAAGGGAAGGCGGCTGAAACTGGAGTCACTTTGTAGGGACGTGTCCCCCAGGATGTACTGTGTGTCTAGAGTTTGATTGGTTAAGTCGATACTATTTTTTTCCACTGAGCTGCACGGAAACATGTATATGTCTTAGGTTTGTGTTTTGTGTGCTGTAAAAGGAGGTTATAGAAGAACAGTTTCAAAACACAGAGAGACGCTTAGATAATGTTCTCTTCGGCTTGAAGGCATTTCGTTAGCTTGTAGCTAACAAGAACCTGCCTCCTCTAGAGCTATTGTTTCTGTTCTCTCTTGATTGGACCAACCCTCTGCTCCCGTTTGAGTCTCTGTCCTTGGGCAGAAGTAAACCTCTCTCTCTGCTTGCTGTTGTTTTCTGCTTTAAACTGTAGTGATCCAACTCTGGTCTTATAAAAACAGTGTGTGATCACTGTGACGCCTTCACCTGTTTTGTTCGTAGATTTTACTCCACAATTAGTCGAGGCCACCGCAGGCTGTTTCTGACCCCTGACCTCAAGAAGGACAATAGATTTTTTTTTTCACACAGAAAGAAAGTTTTAGCTCAGTTGTTGAAACGGGCAGTAGATGTGTGAAGTAGAGCTCATCTGCAAGCAAGACGTTTGTTGAGGTTTGAGGGCAAAGTTTGAAGAAGGCCCTTTGAAAGTTAACATAATTTTTTAAAAATCCACGCTCCTGATGCTGTTCTACAGCTCCACAATATTCAGGTAATTGGTACCTGAATATTTGTTTTTCCATTCTTTCGAAAATCCTTTCCAACTTCCTTCCATTCCAAACTACTTAGTTTGATTGTTTGGAGGAAAGTCCTCGGGTAAATTAACTTTCCAGTCAGGCTCCTCTCTGCTTTCTCAGCTTCTAGTCTTTCTCGTAATCAAACGACGAGTCTCCGGAGTTCGGACCCTGCTGTCAGAAGAGGCATCCTCTGACAACAGACGTTAATACCTCTTCTAGAGGGATCAAGGGAACCTTCCTATTTAGATTTCAATATTTCGGAATGTTGTCTGGTAATCGACAGGCTCCAGCTCCCCGTCTTTGCTCGTCCAGCGATTGGACGCTCATATACTTTTCAGTTTTTTTGGATGGGGTTTGGGGAGATGGGGGGGCTTTGGCCTCCTGCCAAGCTGTTACCCTGATTCCCACATCCAGAAGATTTACCCCAACAAAGCAGGCTTTCTAATGCCCTGTGTGGCAGAGAAAGAACTCTGTGCGTGTGTCGGTGTGTGTGTGTGTGGGTGTGTGTGTGTGTGTGTGTGTTGAATGAGCGAGCTCTCCACTGTTGGAATGAATGGTGTCCTTTTCAGACTTTTTTTTTTTTTTTCCTTTTTCAACTTTTGTCCAGCTCCTCATCCCATGAGCTTCCAGCAGATCTGCCTGAACTTGTAAGAGATCCATTTTGCGAGTGAGGAATGCTGAAAGGCAAAGGAAATCACATTGGGAAAGTTGGAAAACCAGGGGGATGGGGGATGATGTGCTCTAAGTGTGTAGTTTAGATAGAAAAGGAGAATTTAGTTGCAATTTAGCTGTCACAGTCAGGCACCGTTTCATGCCGTTTCCCTGCATGAACACTACTGAAACCGCACACTGGCATGTCAAAACAGAGATGATCTCTTCAACTTCCCTTCCTAATCTTTTAATTTACTTCATGTTCTTTTCCAGGGACACCAAGGCTATAATTTCGTTTGCAACTAATACCGATCCAGTGAGAGCGTTTCACACAGTTTTTGCAGGTTGTGTCAACTGAAATTTATTACCTTTTTTAATAGGGGTGCGGCGATTTATGAGTACCGATTTCCTTTATTTTGGGAGATCGGTGGTCATAGGAGGAGCCGATCTTATCCCCTGATCTTTTCTACCTCTGCAAAGTTCTAAAAATCAGCCACTGTCCTTTTCTGCTCTACAGTGAGAGAGGTTTGACTGACACACCGGCTCACCAGGTCATGTCTGCACATTTGCAGTTAACAATAGTCACCCCACTGTTCAAACTCAGCGAGCTTCTTGATATATTTAGCAACATTTCAGACAAAAAAAATTGGTATCGGCCAAAAACAGAATCGGCTGACCGGGCTTTTTAAAGATCTGTTATTGGGGCTCGGCCAGAAAACTGCAAGCGGTGCACCACTTCTTTTTAAGACTACTGCGAATGACATTTAATACTTATATCACAAGGGAAATGTGCGTATTCCATAGCTTGTCGTTTGCTGAGCATCTGCATGTACATGACCTGAGTGTGTGCTCTAACACATCACCTTCCCACCGGGAAGTTCCTCTACAGAGAGCCGGAAATGCAACGCACCGAACCGTCCGAGTGAAGTGTGCTAAGCTTGGTTCACACAACCAGATAGTTATGCTGACGTTTTGACCCGATCTCCCCCCATGTGACGATCTGAAGGACTCCCCCCATTATGATGATGGCTCTAAAGATAATTGTAAGAGATCTTCCATTGGCTTGTGTTCAGAGTGATCTGGTACGCTCAGACCAGATCCGAGATGGGACTGCTCCCATCTCAATCAGGGTCATTCAACATGTTGGGTCGTTTTGGCTTGACGTCATGTGTGGTGTTCCCCCATCCGGACGAACGGGAACGCAGCCTGTCGAATGAGACGAGTGGCCAATCAGAAAGTGAGGAGATGAGACAACGGAGGGGAATCCAAAGTACAGAAGACACAACAACTGCACTGCCATGGTGCAGTTTTGTCTGCTAACAATAGTCCGCAAACTATCTCTGTCGGCTTCTTCCTCGTCAAGTTCACTTACTCTGAACTTAGGTTTGATCTCAAGCAGCTTAGCGAGATTTTCTGTCTGACAACTGAACACTGTTGATTGAAATCTGTCTGTGTTGTCTTTTCTGTTTGTCTTACTGGCTTCTTTATCAGCGTGTGTGTGTGCAGTCTCTCAAGTTTTAGGCGACTAAAATCTTGCCACCGGGCATTTCCTATAATCCTGTTTCCTAATGTGAGTGTACAGGTCTCCTTATACTCCCGTTTGTGTATAAGGGAGACATCCCCCTTTGTTTGCTTTGAATGAGTTCCACATGCAAGACAGACATGTGTTAAATTCGATTCAGTCTTTTTCTAGAGCAGCATTTATACAGTTAAAATCTCGAGGAACTTCTACAACTGAAATAGCAGCAAATAATACAGGTTGGAGAGCAGGAGAAGAAATGAGGAAGAGTGAGGAAAGTGGTTAGTTTCCCTTACTCTCTAGTAGTCTAAGGCTATAGCAGCATGAACCACTACAAAGATGGCTCCAGATAATCTAGTCCAGAGCTGATGTGCTTGAAGAGGCATCATGGGAAACTGAGTTTTTGGTCAGAGCACTCTCCTGCCCCTTCTCGACTTAAAATCCTGTCTGAACAGAGGATGAAAATTCTATGAATAAAGTCCAGCGAAAAAAAAACCCTGAAGTAGTTTAAACATGACGAGCTCCGGGCTCGCCCCACCAGTGTAGGCTAACATAACTGTGGGTTTTGGTTGTGAATCACAGCTTGTTTATAAACTGAGACCTCTGATTCATCGTGTCTTTCCTTGTGCTGCAGGTGCTGTCCAGAAGGATGCGTTTATGACCTGAGCCTGAGCATCTGGGAGGTCAAGAGGTAATATACCTCTGTAAAGCACCACTGGAAACAAATGGTGAGATTGTTGTGTAGAAAGAGAGAATTTTAAGTTTGCAAAGTTTCTCCGACGCTGTTTAACTGATTAAAGTCTAATTTCTCTGGATTTTTTTCCTGATAAAAGACCAACAGGTTTACTTTCCTGTTAATGAGTGATGTGAGATTAATCTATTTAACAGACTGAAACCATCAAACACTGCAAAAACACATCTTACCAAGGAAATATCTTAGTACACTCGAAATAACGTACAATTAACTTCTCTGCTAGAAAAATCTTGTTATAAGTGAAATAATCTGTCGATGGAACAACTTTTCGATCAATATTAAGAAATTATTGACCTCAAACAAGCTCATATTTCTCTCAAAAAGTTAATTGCAATTTAATGTTGTCTTATTTCAAGTGTACTAAGATATTTGTACTAAAAAAGTTTTAAACCATAACCAATGAAATGCTTAAGAACTAGCCATAAGTCCTGTAGTGTCGGATCCTTGGTGAACCCCTAAAACTCTTTGCTCTTACATTAACAGAAAAGGTTGTAGAAAAATGTAGACTTTGAGTAGTTATAGGATATAACTATAAGCATAGACCCAAAGTAAGTTGCTGGTTTCCCAACTCACATCTTACTGAACATAGATTCAAGTCAATCAGAGGTTCTTGTGTCATGGAGACCATCAGAATCTCAGTCAGTTTAAATATCTTTGGAAGTTGTAATGTGTCTTGTTGAGGTATTGTAGCAAACGTTTCATGCCTGACCTGCTGTATGAGCAGCACTGCCAATGTTCCAGAAGTGTCCAGGAAACGCTGGAAAAACCTGTAGCAGTCTGGAAGCACGTCTACTTCCTGTTGTACTGGAAGTAGACGTGCTTTCTGATATTTGAAATTGTTTCTTTCCCTCAGCTCTACTGCCATGCTTCCTGGGACAGCGTGTTCTGCTTCAGCGTTAATGCTCCACGCTCTGCGGTGCCTCCTGCTTGTTGCCATCTTTGCTCAACCATTTAGTTCACCATCCAGAGGTGTTGCACAGGGATCTGTGTCTTCCCCCTCTGGCCTTTATCCCACTTTTAAATGGAACAACACGATATTCGAGCACCTGGCCCTGCATCCTGATCCCAGTGTAGGATGGGTCTACATCGGGGCTCGAGATCAGCTGTTCCAGCTAGATCCGTTACTTCAGCTTAAGCTCCGGAACGACACTGGACCCGTTATCGACAGCCCGGACTGTTTGCCCCCTGTGACAGAGACCAACTGCCCTCAAGCGAAGGAAACCAGCAATCACAACAAGCTCCTGCTGGTTGACCCTTACTCTATGGAACTCATTACCTGTGGGAGTGTCAACCAAGGAATATGCCAGAAGCGTAACCTGACATCAATCAATGTCGTGCTTTTTTCCACAGACAAGCCAGTGGACACTCAGTACGTAGCAGCCAACCACCCCAATGTTAGCACCGTCGGGCTTGTGGTTCGCTCTCACCCTGACAGACAGCCGGTTCTGTTTGTAGGACGAGGTTATACCAGCAGCCATCCACCTATCTCCACCCGAAATCTAGCCCAAGCCCCCATCTTTTCCTACGAGGAGACCGCCAAGCTGGCCGTCGCCGGGCGCCTCTCAGAATACGATCACCACTTTGTGGCCTCATTCGCCCACCGGCACCATGTGTACTTCTTCTTCTACAGGCGGGACCTGAAGTCACAGTCAAGGGAGTATCGCACATACGTCTCGCGCGTATGTTTGGATGACCAGGCCTATTACTCATATGTAGAGGTGCCGCTGACGTGTCGCTCCAGGGCTGGTAAAATGTACAACCTCCTGCAAGCTGTCCAGCTCGGGTTCTCCAAGGATGGGGTTAAGGACCAAGATTCAGAGATCCTTCTCGGAGTCTTCTCAACTCATCTGACCTCATCGTCTCGGCCGAGCGAGGACTCCGCTCTGTGCATGTTCAACCTTGAAGACGTGGACCGCAGGATTAACTCGACTAGAGACCTGTGCTATACACATATGGGTAGAGAAGGAGGAGCGGAGGCGGCATACATTGAATATGAAGTCAAGTCCAACTGTGCCAACCTTCCAGAGGTAAGCACAATGACCCATAAATCTGTTCTCTGTGACAACACTCAACTATTGAGGGGAATGTCTGAGGGGAAAATGCGCTTCTGTACATGCAATGCAAATCACTTCAGGTTCTACTGAAGTTTCATATTGACAGTTATCTTGTAATTTGTAGTTACGTGGAAAACTCATCTATTATTGTTTTTCGGGGTTTTGGAGAGTATGTGTAAAAAAAAAATATCTTTGCTCAAAGACAAATGCATATTGTTTGGCATGAGATCGTCATTTGATGAGAGTAGAGAAGAATATTGTTTCCTTCATAATACAGAGATCATAATAGGAAAACCACAGCAAACTGCAGAAAGGAGGCAACCTCTGAGAATTAAAGCCAAAAAGCAGATTTACGGCATGATTACAAAGTTAAATCTTTACTTGATCCCTGCAAATAAACAATCTGCCTCAACTTTCCGTCTTTGCCAGGAAGGTCCATCTGCACCCTGGGTGGATTTGGACAAAAGGTTTAAGCCATTAAGAGTGCGGATTTGTTCCTGGTGATGTGAAGTTTCACCGTGATAATGAATAACCAAGATGTGTCTTGGCTCTGGTCTGGCCTTTATATTTATGGCTATAGGTACTCCAGATTTACTCAGCGTAATCACAGGCTTCCATCAGCCAAACCAGCTAGTGTCTAGGCACCGCTTAAGCTGCTCTGACAGACCTGGCTCTTTATTTTTTACGTCCCATAATACATTTTCCTTTCATGATGTCTCCTCTGCTGTTTTCAGAGATCTATTCTGCTTTACTGAATGTGCAGGAAAAAGCAGGAATCTAATTTTTTTTCTGTAAAGCACTCACACTATATTTGTTTTGTGGATGAAGGGTGAGAATTGCTGCCACAAAAGCTGTTCCTGTCACCATTTTAATATAGAATCCATCAAAACAAGCTTCTTCCAGAAGCCAGAGTTCTTGGGTTCATTGCCTCCATCGCTAATGATGAGGCAATGAACCCAACGAGGAGTGGTCTCGTATAAAAATACAGCTTCTGCAAACAAGAAGTCAAGTCTCCCTCTTCCCAAACCGGGAAGAGGGAGACAAAATCAAATCCTATTTCAGCTTTATAGAGACCGTGTCCAGTTTTATTCTGTCCTCAAACCACAAACTGTTCCCAAGAAGTCCTGCCAGAGTTTTATGGGTCCCATCAGGAACACTTTGGGAGTCATTTTGGCTTTTGGTGTTGCTGCAGAGGAATTCAAGACAAATTAGTTCAAAGATTTTATTTGGAGTTTAAATGAGCTGGGAGGAAGAGGGCGGGATGGCAGGAGGTAGGAAGGTAGATGCAAAGATACGTATGTAGGTACGTATATAGGTTAGTTAGGTATTTAGGTATTCTGTGTTTACGTGAATTGCCTTATTTCAGTCTTCAGCCCTGGCTAAATGACTTGTCGATGCGACTGTCTTCTTAAAGTTCTGTTCTGAATTTCAGAACACCCGGGATGCTTACCCCTGTGGATCAGACCACACTCCCAGCCCCATGGCCAGCCGGATCCCTGTGCTAGTGGACACCATACTGGACAGCCCGTCTGCCCGGCTCACTGCTGTGGCTGTGAACGTGAGGGAGGGATACACCATCGCCTTCCTGGGAGACTCCAAGGGGAAACTCCACAAGGTGACAGTCCAGCCAATGATGCTGCATAGTCCTGCAGAAGAATGATAATGTTGCATATGAAGCAAAGAACTTTGGCATCAATTGTTCAAATAAGGAAGCATATAGTGACGTCTCTAACTGATAAATAGGGGTGCACCGATTTCCTCAAAACTGTGGAAATTGGCGCAGATTTTCTCAGTTTTGGGAGATTGGTGATTGGCCGGTACTTGCATGTGAAGCCGATCGTATCTACCTCAGCAAAGGTCTAAAAATGAACCACTTCTGCTCACCAGAGAGAGGTTTGACTGATAGACCGGCCTATCAGGTCATATCTGCACGTTTACATTTAACAATAGTCACTCTACTGTTGCCAACTCAGCAACTTTCTTGCTGTATTTGGCGACATTTCAGACGACAAAATTGAAATCGGCCAAAATCAGAATCAGCAGGTCAGGTTTTTTTTAAAGATCTGTAACTGGCGATCGGCCAGAAAACTGCAATCAGTGCACTTGTACAACCAAACTTTACTCTGAATTTTAATGTTATTTCTCCACAGCAAAATTAAAACCACCTGAAAAAGACAGATTGGTAATCTCTTGATGGAAGTCAATGTGAAGTTCCCACAAGACATGACACCACGACTGTGTGTGTGTAGGTGTGCAGCAATAACAACCCCAAGTACAGTATGCTGCTATGTACAAGAGATAAAGTCCCATACACGCTGAATCTGACGTAACGGCATAGAAACATATTAATGGAGTCAGTGTTCCTTTTGTAAAACTCCTTCACTACGGCGAGCCACTGAGGACAAAGACTCCAGTGTGTACAGGAGGTCGCTCAGTCTGTAAAATCCTCATGTCATCACTGGCACCCAGGTCCTTCCCTGACCTCCAAGCTGACGTTACTGAGGGAAGTTTCAGACACAGACTCATAGATTTATTGATGCCCCGAGGGCAAACTGTCCAGTCACAGCAGCAGAGAACAAGGCAGCAGAGCAAAGCGCAATCTGTGCGTCCTCATCGTCTAAAAACAACTAAACATGGTAAATCCGTCATGGCTAGGTGGAGTGCTGTGCCTCTGGAAACAATTCGCTTTGCTTCACTTTTTCCACATTTTGTCATGTTCCAACCTGAATCCTAATTGGATTTAATTCATTTATTGCCTCTAAAGTCCACACACCAGTGCCCCATAAATGCCAATCTGGAAATCTTTTTGAGCACTTTCCACGTTTATTAAAAATAGAAGAAATCACGTAAAATCTTGGTGCTGAATGTATGTGATGTTCTCCGTCAAGAGTCGGTCTCATTTCATCCAGAATGTGTCTTCAGATATGTCGTGGTTGGTCTTGTCAGATGGTGTTTTGTTCAGCCATGTCACTGAGCTCTGAACATCCTCAGCTACAGTTATGGATTATGACAGTATAGGGGGATAATGGCTTCTTGGTAGCTGCAAGCATCATTCTTGCAAACTATCTGCCAAACTAATCCTTGGCAGATAGTTTGTGTTTTTTTCCTCAAGTTTCTTGCAACCCCGTTGACAATTGGCAATAAAAACCTTTTATGGTTCTGTGATGATGACCTGATAACTTCTAGAGCTCTGCGTCTCTCTGGAAGACGTCTGGTACATTTTGACAATCCAGAGTCAATTAAATCTCTTTTGGGCCCATTTTGACGGAAAAAAAAAACATGTAAGGTTGCACTGACTGCAGTTTCCTAACCGATTGCCGATTATGATCCATAAAAAGCCTAACCTGCCAATTCCAGTTTTGGTCGATAAAATTATTTTCCCTGAAATGTTGCTAAATATGCCAAGAAAGTCACTAATTTGACTTTCTTGCTATGTATCTCGATGAAGGTTTGTTGGGTCTCATATCAGCAGATAAATGTTCCTCACAAGAACCCAAATTCCAGTTATGAGTAATGAAAGCACATTCCTCAGCCACATGCCTGAAATCCTTCCTGTCCTGCTTTGTAGTTTTTTTGTTTCTGTCTCTCAAAGCTCTGATGCCGTTGGGCCCGGTCATGCCTTCTGTAACTTGCAGGCAGGTTGCTGCTCCACAGATGGACCTGACCGGTCTCTCGTGGCTCTCCTCAGGTTTTCTTGGGGCCAAACGGCGAGGTGGAGGAGTACTCGGTGGTCACTATCCAGAAGAACACGCCCATCAGCTCGGACCTGGTGCTGGACCAGGAGGAGGAGCACCTCTTCATCATGACCCGCGACATGGTACAAACGCCTGCCGCTCTCTCGCCCCGCGCCGCCCCTCGGCCGCACTGCGGGCACAAAGCAAAGCGGGAAATGACTCTTTGCTTTCTGCTCCAGTTATTCCAGTAATGTGCGTGCAGTTGGGATTATTCCGGCGACCGTATTCTCGATTTTCTTTCATTGTTGCGCTGGGGAATGTGGGCCATCTATTGTTTGTAATCAGATTTTTTTTAGGAGCTTAGTGTAGCTGATTTGTACAAATGAGCGTGATTGTTTTGCTCTGGCTGCAGCTGCAGAAGAGGCCGGTGGCCGAATGCCAGCAGCACCCAGACTGCCGTTCCTGTCTGCTGGCCCACGACCCCTACTGCGGCTGGTGCATCCTGGAGGGAAGGTGAGAGAGCCGCTAGCAAGACGACGAAACGATAATCACCCACTAATTAGTCATCCATTTGATGCGATTATGTTCATTCAGAAAGAGCAGCCTGATTACACCATGACTCAGATGTTCTTTTTTTTTTCTTTTCTTTTTAACATGAATACAGTTCAGTCACCTCCAGACCGATCGTTACACAACCAATCCCAAACTTCTGTTAGTCTGTTAGGCTCCATGTCGAAACATGTCTGATCTTTGACATTTCCTCCTCTTCATCATCCGCAACTTTAGTGTTCTTCACAAAACATTTTGGAAGCGGGGCTTTTTCCGTCTCACCCTTGTGAAAAGAGACAATGGAGATTTCTCCCTAATTTTGCTTCCCCCCCCCCCTTCACATGGAATATTTCAGATGATTGAACTAATATCAACATCAGAGAGCGATAACCTCAATAAATACTAAAAAGCAGTTTTCAAACTATGTCTTTGTTTATGAAGGGAAAACAACAATCGGAAGCCTAAGTTCTAAGCTTCATTCGTTCACACAGATGAATGAATGAACACTCGGAATCCTGGCTGCATTCGTTCACACATTCCTTTCTGCTGCGTTGCAAAAACCCAAAATCTTAGCAAGTACTTTTGGTCCAGTTTCTAGTGCAAATATCTTAGAAACTTGAAATAAGACAAGACTAACTTACAGGTATTTTTTCAGCAAGATAGATGAGCTTGTTTTAAGAAAATAATTCCTTATTATTGATGAATAAGTTCTAGGTAACAAGACATTTTTCCCCATGTTATAAGGAAAATTATTTGCCAATGGAACTAGAACAATATTATGGAATTATTTCCTTGAAACAAGTTTCTACATCTTCCCGTTTGTCTTGTATGAAGATGTTTGTACTAGAAACTAGACAGAAATACTTGGTAAGATTTAGTGTCTCTGCAGTGTTGTTTTGGAGTTAATGATGCTGCTTTAATTCAACCATGTTGGAAAATGTTCCTGCTTGAATAACCTATTTATTATCTTAAAGTAATCTGAATCATCATTTTTCTTTTGAAATATTTTGTATTTGGGGGAACTCCCGCCCTTAAGGAGCTGGATGAAGAGGAACATTGAAGACATGGAAACAGATTTCGCTCAGATGGATTGTAATGTGTTATTTTTCTGTCTCTAACAACTTTAATTGTACCTCTTATTTTTTCCACCTCATTTTCTTTCACTTTATGCGTTAAAGCTTCACTGTAGCTCTTTTTCCAGTGCGGTGAGGGAGAGTCTGACTCCAGGGTGAGTTGTGGCAATAGTGACACTGTGTATGTGTTTGTCTTTCCTCTGCAGGTGTGTGCTGAGGTCCCAGTGCGGTCGTGGGGACCGAGCCGGCCAGTGGCTGTGGAGCTTCGACATTGAGCAGCAGTGTCTGAGTGTTCAGGAGCTGAACCCGTTCAACATCAGCCGGGAGGAGACCAGGATGGTAGGTTCACTTACTTTCACGAAGTGAAGTAACAACTTATGTTCAGTTACATGGTAAAACGTTTTTTTATCAGAGTAGAGACTCTGTGAACAGAGCCGGTTCTAGTGAGCCCGTTTTAAGATTGCAGTTTAACCAGGCCGGGAAAAAGTAATTTTATCTGGTCATCAAGTCATTAATCACTGGGAGTCATGACCTAGACCTCCGTCCAGCCGCAGACTACAATCCATGGAGGTCTGTGGAGATGAGATATTACAGCTCACTGGGAGTTGGAGCTGCTCTGCGCTGGGCCCGCTCTGATTGGTTGGCTCATTTGGAACATGTGGACTCTTTCTGGCTCTGGATGTCTTCATGTCGTCCTCAGGTCTAACAGGGAGCGGGGTTGATGTGGGTCCCCACACCCGCTATTAAACATTCTCACAAACACACACACACACGCACCTCCACCTATGCACATGCACACACACACACACAATCTTCACTGGGACTTTGCATTGACTTTCATTCATTTCTGCAGGCTAACCATTAGCAGTACATATCTAGCCCTGAGCCTAAAGTCAATCACATCTTAATCCTAGTCCTAGCCACTAACCCCAAAACATCACCTCCTCTTATGGGGCCCAGGCTTTGGGACCCTTAAAGGAGCAGCCAGTTCCCCCAGTGTTCACTGCAAAAAATGTACCAAGTAATTCTTGTCTAGTTTCTACTGCAAATATCTTCACTTGAAATAAGACAGAACTAACTTATAAGTAACAGTTCAGCAAGATTGCTGACTTGCTTTAAGTCAGTAATTCCTTAATATTGGTGAAAAAGTTCTAGTTCCATTGGCAGATAATTTCACTTATAACAAGACATGTTTCACATGTTTCACATGTTTCACAAGACAAGTTTTAAAAAAACTAGAACTAAAAAAGTTCCAGTTTTTTAAAAAACAAAATTTTTAAGAAACTAGAACTTTAAAAAGAAATCAATATTAAGGAATGATTTACTCAAAACAAGATCATATTTCTTGTTGCAAACTTACTTGTAAGTTAGTTTATTGTCCTATTTCATGTGTGCTTAGAAATGTTCACCATAAACTAGACCAAAAATACTTAAGGTTTGTGTTTTTGCAGTGTAGTATTTGTGTTTCTGCACACAGTCAGGCCAGTCCAGGCTGACTCTGATAGTCATCCGCTCTTTGTTCTGCTGTCAGTAGCTGGAACATCATGGCCGCCTGTCCAGGCTTACACAGCTGCGCTTTTCCAAAGGGAGGCTCCCAGCTATTTTACTACTGGGATACCAATAAGTAGTAACACCTGAAGCACAGGTGCTGAGTTTTGTCTCCCCAGACATTTGTTTGTAATTTCCATGTGGGAAAAGCAACCGTGCCTCCTCCTCTGCATCTTTTCAGCCATGTGTAACAATCTAATTGCGGTGCCGCTGCTCCCCTGTGCTCAGGTGTCCCTGTCCATACCAGGACTCCCCGTGTTGGATCGGGGCGAGTCGTACTCCTGCCTGTTCCAGGACAGCCGCAGTCCTGCCGCCGTCACCGAGGCCGGAGTCACCTGCCAATCTCCGGACTCCAGCAGAATACCCATGGTGCCTCCGGGACAGGGTGGGTCCGGCTTGTTCTGTTTAGAGTCCTGAGGTTGTTCGCTTTTATTCACCAGCATTCGCTGCTTGTTGAGTCTGATCGCTTTGAACCTCCGACTGAGGGATTTTTAATTACGGGTATGAGCTTTTTGGTTTTGTGACTAAGGGATTTGGAGCCCCGCTGTGTTTGGATTAATCTGTGTGTGTGTGTGCATTGACACACACTGCATGTACACACACACAGCTAAATCAAATCGAACCCACTCCATCTTACCTAAACCAGCCAGGACAGAGGCCACTAATCTGCATCCTAATATGCACAGTTCTGAGCAAATCTGTTTGTGTACCGTCTACTGCATAATCGCATGAGTGTTTTTTTTTTTGTTTGTGTCGTATTTGTTCACTCAGCCTATAAGGCTGTGATAAAAACATTGCAGCAACAGAAACAGATCCACATAAACCAGAACACATTTCCAAAATCTGTCACACAGACGTCAACATTTTTCTTGTGTTTTAGTTAACGTCATAAAGATGTTTGATTTGAGCTTCTGTGCTACTTTATCAAAGTCAGCTGAAATCTGAATCAGCGGGTTCAGGTTTTTTAAAGATCGGCCAAAGAATCAGTGCGCTACTACTTATTGGTATTGATTTTATGTGTGTCGTCATGTAGTGTTTTGAATTGAGTTTTTTTATTCCATATTATGTGTCTAGCTTTGTTGCTTTATTTTTATGGTTTCCTTTATCTTATTTATTTATTATGCATGTTCAGCAATTTGCTTCAGCTGCGACTGGTGTTAAAGCGGTTTATAAAGATGATGATGATGTTCCCATCATAGTACTGATACATATATAAACTCTGAGACTCAGGGTTGATGAGCCTGGCTAAAGCTTTCCTGGTTAAGAGATGATGCTCACTCTGTCTGTGCTCTGCCATCAGATTTCATCACTCTCTCCTTGTCTGTCCGTTTTGGGGACGTCACGGTAACGGCCAGGGACTTCACCTTTTACGACTGCATGGCAGTGAAGCAGCAGTCTGGGAGCTCTCCGTAAGTCAAGTGCTCGTCTCTTCTGTCTGCCGCCAATATTAACACTTTGTCCGGGTTTTATGTAACTTCGTGTCTGTTAAGCATGTCGGCATTTTTCAATGTAAACACATTTACAACGAACCTGAAATCCAGGCCAGATGTGGATAACGGCACAAGCAGTCGAACAGTTCACGATTGGCTGATGTGAAATAACGTCGAACGCCACAGGAAGAAATGAGCTGTGGAACCTTTTGGTGCTGGAGGCTTCAGCATCTCTCCCGTATGGAGAAACGAGCCCCACGGGGCGGTGGCGGTGCGATCAGGGTCATTGCTGAAAAATGCAGCCTGGTTTCATCTGCAGATTCTACTTTTCCATACATCCTGGTGTGAATGAGGATGTTAGGGTTTTAAAAGCTGTACAGCTTCACGTAGACCATTTTTCTTGCCATGTTTCCTGCTGTATCCTGATGGTTCCCCCAATGCGAGCAGATGGGAACCGACCCTTTGGTATTATGTCTGTGTGCAGCTGCCGTGAATGCGTGCTGAGCAAATGGGGCTGCAACTGGTGTGTTCACCAGCACTCCTGTACCCACAAGGCCGTGTGCGAGGAGGGTGCCATCATCTACAACCAGCACGTAAGTCGCAGTAACAGCAGAGGAGAGCGCGGGTCTCTGTGGCCGCTCGTTCCGCCGTGAGCGGACCTTCCTCTGCTCCCGGCCAGCGCTCCACAAACACTTCACCTTAACGCTTTGCGGCTCCTCAAGTCGTGAAAATGACGTACGGCGCCCATTTCACTCGCAGCCGTTTTGTCCTTTGTGTGACGTAATGAGCTCGTTTTAAGGCAGCGTTCCTCCAGGCTAAGCTAACCTGCAGCTAATGTGTCCATGCATGCGTTTAGCACAGCAAGTTCAGTTTCTGTTTTCCATTTTTCTGTAAGTTTTTGATTTGTCTCCTCCCCTTCCTTCATGTGCCTCCCTCCCTTCCTCCCCCTCCTCAGTTTAAACTTCCCACATCTCCCCCTCCCACCACCAAAGCCATGAAAACCATCCCAACCTCTGCTACCACAGCGGCTACAGTCACCATGGCAACCTCCACTCCTTTCATAACGCCATCAGCTACCGCTGCCGCCACGACAAGCTTTGCTCCTGTTGCCTTAGTAACCAGCGGGGCGTTAGCCACCTCCCCAGTGCCCGGCACCGAGCCCCCTCAGCCCTCCAGCTCAGCCCCGCCCCCTGCACCGCCCAGCAGGGCGGAGAGGTCCACTGCAGTGGTGGGGCTCATTGTCGTCACCCGGAGTGAATCTGACCAAGTTGCCATGGCGGCATCTGAGGTGCCGCCCGTCACCGGGGCCGATGGCCTTAGTGGGGATCAGGAAGCCGTGATGCCTCTGGTCGTCTCGCCCACCCTGGGCGGGGTCACACAGTCACCCCCTAGTGAAGAAATGTTAAGCGTGACCTCACCTGATGATAACCCCCAGCCCACAACCACTTCTGTGGGTGGAGCAGCTGCTACCGACCCCTCCCACAACCCAGACCTGACTCCCAGTTCCTCTTTGAGCCCAGAAGGAGGCACCGACCGTGACCTCGACCTTGAGCCTGACCAGACCTGGCAGTCAAAGCAAGCAGACGCGCTGACTGAGGGCGCAGAAGAGGACACAGCCAGGCTGTCAGGTGACGGCGAAGACCATGACCCCCCCTCATACGCCCAGCTGAGGGAAACAGACTCAAACCCTGAACTGGATTACCAGGACGATCCAGCCGATGCCTTCCTACCGGTGAGTTGTTGCGCGGTCCGCCCGCTGTGCCTCCTTAACCTGCACACCAGTCCTTCCCTTTACTCCCAGCACCTAACTGGACTTCAAACTGGAAACTGCACATCCCACTGAAACGCTCCAGTCGTCTCCTCTGCCGCTGCTCTTCCTGTCTGTCTGCTGTGTCTAGACGGCTCAACACCAGCTGCTCTGCTCTACTCTGGACCTTTTCTCACTTTCTTTCCTTCCTGATGCTGTAGATCAGTCGGTTTCTGTAGCAACTTAGCCACACAGTCTGTCCTGACACACACACACAGAAACATGGTTGAATGTACAGTAAACACGGTAATCCGAGCTCCTGAGCCGGTTCCCAACAGTCCGCTGATGACCGAAGTTCTGTCCGTCCTGCTAATCCAGATTTTCCCACCAGGATTTAAAATGAACAAAGACATGAGTCGTCATTTATATGCGATACTATTATTTCAAAACAAAGACAAAATATTGACGAAGTTAACATTTTAAACTGGCGTTAGCATGTCAAGTTAGCGGTTAGCTTCAAAGGTCCATCCATTCCATCCATCCATTTTCCTGCACCCTTGTCCCTTACTGGGGTCGGGAGGTGCTGGTGTCTACCTCCAGCTAATGTTCCGGGGGAGAGGCAGGAACACCCTGGACAGGTCACCAGTCTGTCGCAGGGCAACACAAAGACACACAGGACAAACAACCATGCACACACACACTCACACCTAGGGAGAATTTAGAGAGACCAATTAACCTGACAGTCATGTTTCTGGACTGTGGGAGGAAGCTGGAGTACCCGGAGAGAACCCACACATGCACAGGGAGAACATACAAACTCCATGCAGAAAGACCGGGAATCGAACCCAGAACCTTCTTGCTGCAAGGCAACAGCTCTACCAGCTGCGCCACTGGGCAGCCCAGCTTCAAAGATCAACGTCAGAAAAAAGAAAAACAAAGAAACGTTTTTCTTTGCTTTTAAGATCTTTGTTTGCTTGGAGACACGTTTGACATAAGATGACAGGAGGAGGATTAGTTGGTCTGAAACTTTATTAAAACACATTTTTTCAAAGCACTCATCCTCACACAGAGTTGGGTTGTAGCTTCATTTACTGAATTACCTGAGTCACTTGAGTAACTTTTTGGAAAAAAAATTCCATTTAGGAATTAAACATTAAAATTTTTACTTGAGTAATTTTATTATGAAGTATCGCTGCTCTTAATTGTGTGAAGTTTCTAAATTGTAACAGACACACTTTAGGTTTCGCTAAAGTTTCATAAATTTTGAATTGGGAAAAGAAAAAACTTGGAAAAATGTTTCTATTGCCTGATTGTGTTATTTCATAATTGTGGTGTCTATATGAATTATTTTCATCCTGATCTTTAAAATACCAACATTTCTGTGATTAATCTGATTATGTAATCTTTAAATATTAAATGATGATAATTTGATCAGTCACTCGGTACTTGAGTAGACCTTTTACCAAATACATTTTTGCTCTTGAGTCATTTTTATTACTCAGCGTGTTTTTACTTGAGTGAAAACACGTTGGAGCGTCTCTACTCTTATTGAGCACATTTGGCCGCCCTACCCACCTCCGTCCTCGCGTAGCCGGTAGTCCATGCTGCAGGCGGGAGCTCGGGGGCCTGCGAGGTCGTTACGTTGTGTGACTGTGTCTCGCTGCAGGGCGACGAGGGCCCCTACATCAGCTGGGGCTCCTCTGCATGTCCCTGCGTGGAAAAGGTCCAGGGCTCCTCCCTGCTGCCCGTCCAGGTGGAGAGGAAGATCACGCTACTGGCACGCAACCTCCACCTGTACCAGGTGCGGAGCGGCGCTCCCGATCCGTCCGTGCAACCAGGCTGGAGTCGCATGCGTTTGTTAAACTTGTGTGTGTGCGTGTGTGTTCAGGATGCAGAGTTGGACTATGAGTGTGTGCTGGTTATCGAAGGCCAGACGGTGGTGGTGGAAGCCTTCGTGGAGTCAGATGACATGAATCCATCCAGCTTCTACATCACCTGTCAGCTACACAAGGTTTGAAACACGTTCCTCTGTTTATGAGCTGCAGGGTCCCTACAGATGAATTTTCACATAAGAGTTCCTTTTTTTTTGTTTTTATGGTAGTCCTGGAACAAACCTAAAAAAAAAACTGTGGTGATTCTGAAGCGATCGTTTCAAAGAAAGTGTTTTGTTTGAACTCTGATGTCAAAGTAAACGCTTCATTCACTTTTCAGGACGGTTTGAAAACCTTTGAAATCTTTTTTTTTTTTTTTTTTGTAGTAGCTCGAGTTCATGAGTAAACAAGGGGTGTCCAAAGAGTGGCCCGTGGGCCACTTCCAGCCCATAGACTGATTCTATGTGGCCCCTGACTTCAGCTCAAGAACGATACAGATTTGTCCCCGGGCACAGATGTTTGATGTAGATGGAGACTTTTTATTTATTTATGGAAAAAATTATCACAAGGAGAGTAAAAAAAGTTTTACAATAGAAAATGTTGGCAACAACACCAACTATTTATCTTGAAATAACCAGGCTTTATGCTTCCTGTCTGGTGACTTCTACTCAAAAACGAACTCTGTTTCAGCTTTTAATAAATTTATCTAACTTGGCTAAACATAGCAACAACTTTCAAAGACAGGTTGACCTAAATTGTGATTTTATTTAGCAGAATTTACTAAATTCTGTTTTTTTCCCCCCTCATTAGATACCAAGAAAATGTGCTAAATTTATTTTTAAAAAGCCAAACCTGCAAATTGTTCTAAGATCATTTATACTTCCCTTTCCAGTAGCCGTGCACCGATTGTAGTTTTCTGGCCGATCGGCGATTCCCTGTCTTTAGAAAGCCCGACATGCCGATTCTGGATTTGGAAAATATCAGTTCCTTTGAAATGTTGACAGAAAAATAAATTTTTAAAACAAATCTGACTACTTTATTGGTTTCATTAAACTATTAAAGGATGTAAACAAAGTCCTGTTGACTTTGTAACTTTGGTCCACTTGACAAAAAGATTGAACACCCCTGATCTTGACAGCAATGTTTTTTGTTTCTTTTTTTAATATGGCCCAATCAGACTCAGTCACTGTCCAAGATTTCAGATGTACTGTAACTGAACTCTGTGTGTTGCTGGATCAGTGCGTCCTGGCAGCTGCAGGAGGCTCTGATGTGGGTAAAGAACACGTAGCTCCGACCGTTCCAGTCAGAGTGAACCCAGAGGACGTGACGCCAGCCTCGCCTGAGGCACAATGAACGTGTGGGAGGCTTTTGTTTGAACCCAACCCTGCTGTGTGTTCAGTACTCGTACTCGGCTCCGGTGGAGGACTACAGCGCCATGGTGTACGTGAAGAGGAGGAACACGTTTCACGTGGACACTGCTCCGAACCTACACGGTGAGACCCGCCTGCTCCGCTCAGACGGTTGAGGTCGGTTCTGCTTTGATCGTGTTCAGTGTGATGGCAGAAGAGTTTTCTTAGTCTGCCGCACCCTGCCAGTCAGCTGGCTGAAAGGAACAACATTTCCTCATTAACAAAAAGCTTGGAAACACTTTATTTGAAGTGGTGTGGTGGTTATGTTACGCTGTCATAAGTGTAACATAACACCTGTCATAGACATGAAGGAGTCTTCACGAATGTTTATGACTCTTGTCATTAAGTGTCAGTTGCTAAATAATGACTTCTAATGCAAATTTGCATTAAAACTTACAGTAAAAGTTAATTAAAAGTGTCATTTTTTACTGACTAACACTTAATGACAGCAGTCAGAAACATTTATCAACAGTTAACATTAAACATAAACATTCATGAAGACTCCTTCATGTCTATAACAGATGTTATGTCATGTCTATGACAATGTGATGTCAGTCTTATGCGCAAAACTTTCAATAAAGTGCTACCAAAAGGTTAAATGTCTGGAAATCGTCCCTCTTGCAAAATCATCATAGTCCTAGCATGGAAACCAAGAGAGCCACTTCCACCGACCACCAAGTTAAAACTACAGTTGTCATGGTTATGTCTGCATTGATGCAGGCTGGCTACCTGAGCAGACAGCCTGACCGATTATCTGCCTGAAAGTGAAAAAACAACAGAGAAGCTAAAATCTGTAGAAACTGCTTGGTTGTTGATTTATGCTAGCCTTAGCTTGCCGTTGGTAATAGTTAGCATGTTTGCAGTAGCAGTACCAGGAATGTTTGTTGGTGTTTAGGTTTAAATGAAACCATGGAAACCATGGAGCTGCTGTTAGGTTGGCAGAGGAACTTTGGCGCGTCTATCTACGGGCGGTTCAGATCCAAGTTTTCTAGACCCAGCGTTGGTGTGACACCGCTCTGCTCTTCTGCCGTCAGTGACCCTGTACAACTGCTCCGTGGGCCGGTCGGACTGCAGCCGCTGCCACACCGCTGACCAGCGCTACGGCTGCGTGTGGTGCAGCGGCCACACCGCCAGATGCCTTTACTCGGACTCCTGCAGCGAACAGGTCCAGCAGACGTGTCCGGCTCCCGTCATCCACTCGGTGAGTCCATCTGCCTGAACCCGTAGCTGCGGGCGGATCAACAGCATCCTGACAGAACATCCTTCCGGGAAAGAGTCTCGTTTTCCCTCGAAACCATCTCGGTGTTCATTTTGGATTCCTTTGGTCTCCTAACCTCAACAAGCCTGTGGAATAGCTTCAGCTGTCTTTAAAAACCGTCAGCTGTCTCCACGGTGACGGTGGTGAGCAGCTCTGCCATGTTTCCTCCAGATCGAGCCGCTGTCCGGCCTGCTGGAGGGGGGCACCCTGGTGACCATTTCCGGGTCCAACCTGGGCCAGAAGGCCGAGGACATCGTCCACTCGGTGACGGTAGCCGGGGTGCCGTGTGCTGTCCTGCTAGACCTGTACGAGGTCTCCTCCAGGTGCTCTACACACAGCCTGCTGCTCTTTAACAGGAAGCTCTGATGCTGAGGATGTGTGTGAGCCGTGTGTGACGCCTGTCCTCCAGGATAGTGTGCCGGACCGGCAGCAGCAGTGGAGAGATGGATGGCCCCGTGTCTGTGACGGTCAGCGGAGGGGCCCTGCGCAGCTCCAGCCAGCTCTTCAGCTACCAGGTACAGTCAGTAGCTGCTTTTTTTCACAGCTATACAGTACTGAACAGCGATGCTTTCATGTCTTTCTGTCCTGTCAGAAATCTTCCTCTCAACATGTTGTACAGGATTCTAGATTCATGCTGGAATCCTGCTGCATATTGTTGGATATTGTTATGTCTGAGGAACGCTCAAGTAAATATTCCTTTGGGAAAATACTGCAGTGGCGGTTTTCACTGTTTCTTTTGGCACTAAAAAAAGGGGTGCACCGGTTTATTGAACAGCCGATTTATAGCCGCCCATTTCCTTAATTTTGGGAGATCTGTGATCGGCCGATACTTACATGTGAAGCCGATCTTATCAACCTCAGCAAAGGTCTAAAAATCAACCACTGTCCTGTTCTGCTCTACTGTAAGAGAGGTCTGACTGACAGACCGGCCCACCAGGTCAGGTCTGCACGTCTGTCACCCTGCTGTTGCCGACTCAGCAACTTTCTTGTGATATTTAGCGACATTTCAAACAAAACCAAAGGGAATCGGCAGGTTGGGCTTTTTCAAGATCAGAGATTGGCCATAAAACTAAAACTGGTTGCACCCCTAGCTAGAAATGTTTTCATTTAAAAAAGAAGGGCAGGAAAAACAAAGCTTTTTTTGTAATTCTCTGTCGCTGTCTCCTCCTGCTGCTCTGCGTTTGGTCTTCATGGAGAACCTGCTGTCCCTCCTCTGATCTGTCCCCCTGTCCTCTTCAGGACCCGTCTGCCACCGCCGTCTCACCTGAAAGAGGTCCGAAGGCCGGAGGAACCACTCTGACCATCAGCGGCCGGAAGCTCCTGACGGGCCTGCCCTCTGACCTCGCCATCACAGTGGGGGGGGTGCCCTGTAAAATGTGAGGAGATGCACAGTTTTCATTGTTTCGAGTCTGAACTGTTAGCTTTGGCTGCTGGTTATTGTGGCCAAACTTTTCCCCCGCCGCTGGTCAAAACTACAAATATTGAGAAATTCTAACACTTCTCTTACTGAGATCTGGAAGATCAGCCCCCCGGCCGCCAATGCACCAATCAGTGGCTGCCCCGTCTAATGCTAAATCTCCGGACCCCGGGTTGAGACCCTGCCGCGCCAAACTGGGCCCTGCAGGACCAAAGGAAGCTTCAGTGATTAGTGCAGTAGTTTAGTTTTTGTTGTCGGGCCCATTTCTCACTGGATCCTACTTGTCCCTTATTTGTAAGAGAGATATTTTCATACTGCAGTCTGACTGACCTTTGACCTTCCTCTATTAGAAAGGGGATAGAAGCAAACCCGCTCCTCGCTGGTGATGGTTGTGTCTCGTCCTCAGTGTGTCGGCGGTGCAGAGCTCCAGCGTTCAGTGTGTGACCGGCAGCAGCAGCGAGGCGGGAAGGTTCCGGGTTACGCTGCATTACGGCAGCACCGCCCGGCACCTACACACCCCCCTCTACAACTACACCCACAACCCCAGCATCAGCAGTGCCTGGCCAGCCAAGAGCTTCCTGGAGTAAGTCTGACCACGCCTCACTGCGGCCCCCCCCCCAGCTCAGCCTGATTCCTGCTCTAGAGCTCTCGTTCTCCCTCCGTTAGCGGCGGCCGACTCGTCAGTGTGTCCGGCCACAACCTGGATGTGGTGCAGAAGCCGCACATGGTGGTGAACGTCTTCTCAACCACGTCCGTCAGCCAGAGCAGGAGGAGGAGGACAGCAGCGGCTCTCAGGAAGCTTCAGGACCCAGTCTGTTGTGAAGAGCCACTCTGCCCCATTGCACAGGTGTGTACGTGTGTTTGCATGTGTGTACTTGTCTACCTGTCCTCTTTAAGGCCATTTCTGGCATATTTACTAATCTTCTTGTCTTATGGGGACCAAAGCCCCTTATGCAGTGGACCCCCTTGTGCAGGGTCAGGGGTCAGACCTAGAGGTTTAATGTGAACCAGGTTTAGGAGGTTTAACCACCGGTTAAATGTCAGGATTATGCATAAATGCAATTACAAAATTAATGAAAATCAATAAGAAGTCGTAGTTTGGGTAGAAATACCAACGTCTGTGTTCTCAATTTATCAGCTTTATTTCTGCAGCACATTTAAGAAATGGTAGGGTAACCAAAGTGCTTTACATCAAAACAGAAACATGTAAGAGACGTACGAAATGTACACAAACATCGAACATGGCAGGTGTGTTATGAGGTTCCTACAAGATCAGTGTGTTGAAAGCCGGGGAGTAAAAGTGTGTTTTTAAAACCAGGAAGAGAGGAGGCCTGTCTGACGCTTGTTCTATATCCAGGGAACAACAGCAGCAGATGCTCCGTCACCTCTGAGCTTCAGCCCAGTCCCCAGAAACGACTCGTTTCTCTCCTCCTCAGGTCCTGGAGCTCTGTGAGGTGACCAACTCCTCCCTGATCCTCTGCCGCTCCCCCATCGTCAACTCCTCCATCTTGGACTCCAGCATCTCTGTCCAGTTCCTGCTGGACAGCCTGTGTTTTAACTTCAGCAGTGTGAGCTCCCAGGCCTTCACCTACCAGCCCAACCCGGTCTTGAAGCCTCTGAACCAGCAGGAGCCGCTGAAGGCCTACCGTTACAACCCCGGCAGCTTCATCCAGCTGGAGGTCAGAACTAGTCCTCTTTTCTCATTAGGAAACAGGAAACTGCTTTCTGGATTGTGTCACCTGAGACCGGAAGGGTCAATTCCAGACCCTTCAGGAAATCTGCTTGGTGAACAGAACTGTACCCAAACATAGCCAGAACCTGAAGGTAAGTGATGGTCTGCGTGTGTTTCCAGGGGGACAACCTGGACCTGGCCATCACCAAAGAAGAAGTGGTTGTTCTGATAGGGGAGGGCGTGTGTGCTGTGAAGACCCTGACCAGAAACCACCTGTACTGCGAGCCGCCGCCTCAGCAGCCAAGCTGCAGGAAGTGTGAGGGTTCCGACAATCTCCCAGAGTTCACTGTGAGTCCGGCAAACATTCAGCTCCTACTGAGGAGGCCCTCCGTCAGCTGGTTGGAGTATCCTGAGTACCGGCTGCTTAAAGGAGAGTGTGTGTGTGTTTCAGGTTCAGATGGGCCACCTGAACATCTCTCTTGGTAAGGTTCAGTACGACAACCTGAGCTCGCCCACCTTCCCACTGGAGGCGCAGATCGGAGTGGGTGTCGGGGCTTCCATAGTCGCCCTCATCGTCCTCATGATTGTCCTCATATACAGGTTAGTACACCGTCAGCTCACTCAACTCTACAATAACCTCCACCCGAACACCAACACCCCTTCCAGGTGCTCCAGTTGGATTTCTGTAGTCTTAACTTGCTAGTCGGGTGAGGAGTGGCAGGAAGGGACGACATGCAGCAATATTCCATTGCTTTGACCTTTGTTTAAACAGAACATTTCTTGAGACTTAAGGTCTCAAGCATGATCCATTTCAAACAGACAACAGCAAAGCAACCTGATGGTCCAGCTGGTTCTGGACCATCTGTGCACCCCTGAACGCAGTGGAAGAACCAACCCTGGAAGGTGGACATTCTGTTATTTAGACTCGGCTGATCAATGTGGTTTTCATTAAACCAGGCGTTTCCATGTCATCAGTTTTGTGTCCTTTTGGTGGGTTCATCCATTTCATGCTGATCCTGGCTCTTTGTGTTTCTGGCTCTTTATAACGGCCGGTACTCCTCTAACAGAAACATGGGTGATGTTTTTATATCATTCTATAAATTAATTTATTAATGTACAGAAAGAGAACAAAGCTGGTTTTCAATCAAAACCACGAGAGTCGCGTTCAAAGTAACATGGAGCCACTTATTAACTCCAGGCCTAATGGTGACAGCATAGACATAAAAATCAACCTATTATTTGTGTTTTACGTTTCATTTTTCTATATATTGTGTAAGTGTTGTCAACATCATGTTGCCTTATTTTAACTTGTTATTATTTAACTTTTTACTAGTTTTTAGATGTGCTGTTTAAAAAGCCCATGTAAGGACAAGTGTTGTGAATTAGCTGTAAGCACTATGATGCAAACATTGGACTGTCGTTCTGCTCAGTTTGTCTGTCGATATGCATCTGTCCCTATCAAACTTAAATGAAAATAAAAGTGATAGATTCCTTATTAATGTTACGGCTTGTAAAACGCATTTCTTCTTAGTATCTGCACAAATCTGCAGCATTTTACCAATATTACCGTACCTTTGATATATTATCTATTATTATTATTATTATTCTTGGCCGTGTGGTGAGGGGAAAACGTTGGTGGTACAGCGGTTCAGCGCTGACTCACTTAAAGCTCCGCTGGTTTCTGGGATTGTGCATTCGATCCGATCCAACGCCTATCCAGGCTTCGTCTGAGGAACTGTCTCAGAAGCATGGGGGTAACTGTTCTGCCTTGCTCTCTGTTTGCTGGCTGTCAGGAGGAAGAGCAAGCAGGCTCTCAGGGATTACAAAAAGGTCCAGATCCAGCTGGAGAACCTGGAGACCAGCGTCAGGGACCGATGCAAGAAGGAGTTCACAGGTAACGTTCAAAACGAAGAACTTCCCTTTCACTTACAAACGCGTACAAACATTGTGTTGCTACGACGGAGCTTTTGGAGTTCGATAGAGATCGGATACGTTTTCTGGGCCTAATGCTTGAACAAGGATAATTTTCTAATTCGTTGTTTCTGTATAAAAAGAAAAACATGAGTGTCTAAAAAATATGAGCGATTGAGCTGACCTCCACCTTTCTGCCTCCACCCAGACCTGATGACAGAGATGATGGACATGTCCAGTGACCTGGTGGGCTCAGGCATCCCTTTCCTCGACTACCGCATGTATGCAGAGCGCATTTTCTTCCCCGGCCACCGGGAGTCGCCCTTGAGGCGCGGCCTGGACATGCAGGAGTGTCGACGGCAGACGGTGGAGCAGGGCCTGGTCCAGCTGTCCAACCTGCTCAACAGCAAACTCTTCCTCACCAAGGTACTCATCCTCACCGTTAGCATCCCTGCTAGCGACCATGACCAGGTCCCAACTTGGGGTCCCAATGGGAATCGGGATTCTGGAAGCCAGAAATATTGTACTGACCTCACAAGATGGCATCAAACTCGTGTCGATATGTGGTTCATGTAATTATTAATAAAGTAAATGTTCTTTAGTCGGAGCATAAGCCAAACTCAGTCTCTCGTGAAGGAATGAATTCACGCCACCAGCAGAAGAAACTCTTCACACAACAAGGAACAATCACTGACTCACTCCCAGCCAGCGATCAGGTGGGCCCCATATGTGATAAGTGAGGGCACCATCGTTGCCCAGATAGAAAATCTATTTGGGCAAACCCATGTAGGGAAACCACAGACAAAACCATGTGGGACCCGTATTATTGCCCTCGTTTATCCCATATGGGGCCCAGTTAGGTATGCTAGCTGGGCTGATGTTTAATCAAGTCTGAGAATTTATTAAACCATCCCAACTTTACAGCTGAATCGTTCCATTCATGACCTCTTTCTTTATCTGCATTTCGCCTTTGCTCTCTGCCCTTCAGTTCATTCATACTCTGGAGAGCCAGCGGACCTTCTCCCCCAGAGACCGAGCCTACGTGGCCTCGCTGCTCACCGTGGCCCTTCATGGCAAACTGGAGTATTTCACAGACATCCTCAAAACTCTGCTGAACGACCTGGTGGAGCAGTACGTGGCCAAGAACCCCAAACTGATGCTGCGAAGGTAAGAAGGGAGGAGAGGCAGGGGAACCTCATCGTGCACCGAGCTCCTAAAGTGGTTCTGAGATGTTGGCTGTCTGCAGGACGGAGACGGTGGTGGAGAAGCTGCTGACCAACTGGATGTCCATCTGTCTCTACACGTTCCTCAGGGTCAGTAAGAGCAGGAAGAGAGGTTTCTGTGCAAATTGTTGGTGAGACATTTGCTGGGACTTCAAGACAAATTGTGATTTTACACCATTCAGACCAGGAAAGTGTCAGAGGTGTTTTTTTCTCCAAAGGAAGGATGATTTACAGGAATGAGAAAATTGTCAACTTGTATGTCTTTGTGTCAGCTTGTTACATTTATGGAAACAGTTTGAATTGATTGATTTTGAAGCTGTCATAAATTACTATTATTAGTGTATTCATTATTGATTTGGTAGAAGTAGTTGGTATTCTCTGAAGGCCCCTACGACTTGCCACGGGAGGCTAGACGTTCCTGAACTCATTTCATTTGAATAACTTTCAAATTCCTTGTTATAAAGTAGAGACGGAGTCAGTTTATGACTAGCTGGTTGTTATGCTGGAGGTCAAACCGATGCTGGTTCAACTTTTGACCAAAGCAGTTGGTTTTTTTATCGACTTATAATTGCAGATCCATCGAAGGTCTTGGATGGATGAATGGATTGATGGATTGACTCAACTATCCCAAGACTATAAAGCCCAGAGATATTCATTAACGGAACCCAATACATTTTTTTAATCAAACTTTTAAGCCTAATTTTTTAGGGAGTTATGAATAAAAACCTCAGCAGGATTTCCAGTTACATGCTTGGGGGGCAAGCAGGGTTTTGCAAGGCACTGTACTCTTCATCTGATGAAGACCTGTTGGTGTGCATGTGTTGCCCCGGCGACCTGTCCCAGGACACTGAGGGCAGCAGCTTTAGACATCGACTCACTCGGACGTTTAGTTCAGGTTTCTGTCTGTGTTTGTATTCAGGGAGCGGCTGAAAATGAACCAGAACCTTAACAGCTTGTCCTTGTCTGGGCCCTTCTCTCTCTCCTCCAGAGTGTGTTTGGCCAATACTAATATCTTTGTGTGTGCGTGTGTAGGACTCTGCTGGCGAGTCTCTGTACATGCTGTTCAAGGCCATAAAACACCAGGTAGATAAAGGGCCGGTGGACGCCGTAACGCGCAAAGCCAAGTACACTCTGAATGATAACCGTCTGCTGCGGGAGGACGTGGAGTACAAGACCCTGGTGAGAACGAGCTCCGTCACCCTGGGGAACGTACCCATGACCTTCAGCAGGTTGAAGGAATCTTCTCCTCCCCTCCCTCGTTGATTCTCGGCCTCCAGACGCTGAACGTGTTGGTGCAGGGTGGAGGCGTGAGCGAGACCCAGCCGCTGCCATCCAAAGTGCTGGACTGTGATACCATCACCCAGGTGAAGGAAAAGCTCCTGGATCAGGTGTACAAGAGCACCTCCTTCTCCCATCGGCCTCACGCCGACTCCCTGGATCTGGGTGAGGGTCCACACCCACACACACACACCCACACACGGACAGCTGGCCCCTTCGCCCTGAACACATCTGCTGCTTCCCTCCAATAGTATCTGGGGAAGGAGAAGCAGAAGGTCAACTTCGATGTTCACACAGTTTCAAATGCTTGAGCTGTGGCGCCCCCTGCAGAAAAAGAAACATAACTGCGTCACATGATCGGAGCCTGTCCAGTCACTCTTTTCCTGCACCCCCTGTTTCTGCTGCTGCTGTTCTCTCACAGTTTTTATTGATTCCAGTTTGCTTTGAAAAATGAGCAAATGAAATGGAATCGAGCCCTAATTTACTCTCTGGATCTCAGAGGCAGATATTGTTCAGAAGCAACTTACTTGCACACCTGGAAGTGCCACAAGTCTGAAATAATCTGAGCTGGGCTGTTCAGACCAGACTGCCTGAAACAGTCAGTTATGGGTCACATTCACCTGCTGACCTGACTTGTTCCTTGAACCGCTGCGCCAATATCGCCCCCTGCAGCTGAGTAGCAGCAGCACACCGCGCCCTCCAGCAGGACTGAGTGAGATCTCAGTGTTCGTCCACTGACCTCAGTCACACCGAGTACTGGTAGATGAGTTTTAACTGATATCGGTCTGAGTGTAAAAACTAGCAGCAATACGCAAAAAGGCGTCACTCCAAACACCCAGAGGTTTACTGGCAAACCCGGTTCATCTTGGCGTATTCGGCCTTTATTCATGAATTGAAATTAAACCATGTTTCTGCTGATACTGCATTTTTTTAATTTGCTGGTCCTGTTCAGAGTGGAGGTCTGGCGTTGCGGGCCACCTCATCCTGTCGGACGAGGACCTGACGTCTGTGGTGCAGGGCAGCTGGAAACGCCTCAACACCCTGCAGCACTACAAGGTGACGCCCCCTCGGTCAGAAGCGCCCTGTTGGGCCGCCCGAACGGAGGCCCTAACCGCCGCTGTGTGTCGTTCCAGGTCCCCGATGGTGCAACGGTGGCACTGGTGCCGCGACACACCAAAAACATTCACCATGACAACCATGATTACATCGCCGGAGAGAGTGAGTTCCTTTGCAGAAATGATTTGATGGAACAGCAGTTGCAGCGGCGCTCTGCTCATCACTGACATCCCGTTGTGTGAACAGAGACTCCAATGCTGGAGGATGCGGACGAGGGCGGCGTGAAGCTGTGGCACCTAGTGAAGGCCAGCGAAGAGCCGGAGCTTCCTAAGCACCGCCGAGGGAGTCTAAGGGAGCGGGAGAGGGCCAAGGCCATCCCTGAGATCTACCTCACCCGCCTGCTCTCCATGAAGGTACACATACACGCACGCACACCCACACACACACTGTTCGGGGCGATGGCGGTATTTCGTCCTGCAGTCTGTGGGATCACCGCTTCAATTCCCGTTCCGTCCGCCTCGGTTGTTGTGTCCTTGGGAACGCCTCTCCTTTCCTTGCCAACTGGTGGTGGAAGTGAAATGGCAACCTCACTTCTGGCAGCTGTGGCTACAATGTAGTAGCTTACGACCATGAATGTGTGAATGTGAATGACCGATTTCATTGTAGAGTGTTGTTGACACTTTTAGTAAAATACAAGGCCACACATAAAGATGGAAGCTACTCTGTTATGCTACGCAGTTGAACAGGTACAAACCTTTAAGTCTCCCTAGCAACCGGCTTTCAGATTCCTCCGTCTCCAACATGCCTGAACCAATCAGCTCACCAGCATCTTTCCGCCGTGCAGAAGCTGCAGGCATTCATGTGATTCAGGCGAGTAGAAGTGGAGATGCGTCTGAATGTTGCAGGATGGTAAAATCTGCAAAATCCTCCAGCATGTACAGACATAAAGTCCGACGGGACAGGAGCTGAAGAACAAAGAAAACTGAGTTCAGTGTCAGCAGCAGAACCGACTCTGATCCTGGTACTGATGGCGTTCGTTATGCCCGTACCTTCATAACCCGTATGGTGACGTGATCCTTAGAATGACTTGTTTTCTGTCGACTCTTATTAGTCTGCAAGTTACACCAGGCAACACGGCTACCAACACGTTGATGTCAGGCAATATAAACTGTCGGCGTAATCTTCCAGAACGCCACGTGATCCTGTGATCCACTGTTGTCCTTAAATACGATGATCTGGTTTGATCATGAATCTGTCTGTCCCTCCTTTGTGTCTGTCAGGGGACATTACAGAAGTTTGTGGACGATCTGTTCACAGTGATCCTCAGCACCAGCCGTCCCGTCCCACTAGCCGTCAAATATTTCTTTGACCTGCTGGACGACCAGGCGGGACAGCACAGCATCGCCGACCCGGAGACCATCCACATATGGAAGACTAACAGGTAGGCGGGGCAAAGGGCCAGGTGGAACCTAAAATCCCGAGCTAACAGGTTCCGCCGACCGGAACGTTCTGTGGTGGTGAAGTTGTTGCAGAGAAAAGAAAGCTGGTCTTAAAAGTGAAGTCAGAGATGGAATTGGTCGTTTTATCGACTGTTTAGATTGGAGCTGAACTCGGCTGACCCCAGAGGTCACTCTGCCAGCTTAGGAAATGTGGCAAAGGAAACGCACAACACCGACGACTTACTGATCCGAACCACGAGAACGGCTAACATGCGACGATAAAAACTGTTTTTACCTCCATGCTCACCTGGCGTTCGTTTTGAAGTCCTTTTTAACTGCAGGTCTGAACTTTAACAGGACCACAGGTTAGCATCATTAGCTACAACATTAGCTGCACCATTAGCTGCATCATTAGTTGCACCATTAGTTGATGGTGCAAAGAAGGATTCTTCATAAAATCAATAAAATTATGGACCAACATGACCATCCTATTGGGAAAACAGAGTCTCTTCAGTCAGAGGCTTCTTCAGATTCACTGTAGTACTACAGACTGCTGCAGGAAATCTTTCCTCCCGATAACTCTTTGAAGTATTGGAGTAAATATGAGTTACAACATTAAATTTCCCTTTGTGATCAATAAAGTATTTTTGAATTTGAATCAGCTGCAGCACCAGCTGCAATGCAGGTTCAATTATTACCCAACACATTTTGATACTTTACCTCGACATTTACAATGTAAGTAACTTTCATTGTTTGATAAAATGTTGGAAAAATTCCCTTTATGAAGATGAGAGTTTATTTACCTTCTAGAGACGAAGGTCAAACAGCAGCCAGTGGTCAGCCCCAGGCTCTCGGCTGCAGCCGCAGTAAACCGATCCGTGTGCCGTTCTGTTTCTCTTCAGCCTCCCTCTGCGTTTCTGGATCAACATCATTAAGAACCCTCAGTTCATCTTTGACGTCCAGGTGTCGGACCACGTGGACGCCGTCCTCTCGGTCATTGCTCAGACCTTCATGGACTCCTGCACCATCGCTGACCACAAACTGGGGCGGGTGAGGCATCGCTCCTCTGTCACTCTTCCACTTCCTGGATGTGGATGTGATCGTTTCTCTCTCTCTTGTTGAACAGGATTCTCCCATCAACAAGCTGCTGTATGCCAGAGACATCCCCCGCTACAAACAGATGGTGGAAAGGTTTGCTCCGCTTTAGCGCTTTGGTTAAAAACTGCTGCAGATAGATGAGAACGGAAATGAGTGAAATTCCAAGCTATTCCGTGCGTAGTCTGAGTTGACATCATGATGCTGGTTGCTGCAGGTACTACGCCGACATCAGGCAGACGATATCAGCCAGCGACCAGGAGATGAACTCGGCGCTGGCCGAGCTGTCCAGGGTGAGTGGAGCCTCGCTTCCTCTCCCGCGGGACGGCGAGCTGCTCGGCGCCGACTCACCCGAAGGCTTTGTGTTTCAGAACTACTCCGGAGAGTTGAACTACCTGGTGGCGCTGCACGAACTCTACAAATACATCAACAAGTACTACGACCAGGTGCATCACACACCCAGAATGAGTTTCTGCTCAGGAAAACGCTTCATTTCAGATTAGAAAATTAAAAAAATGTTCTAATGCAGAAATGTGGGCTTAATGAAAAGTATGTTTAATACCTGTTGAGATTTTTTTTTTTCAAAAGCTACTTTCATCTGAGGAAAACAAATCTGATCAGAACCACAGATTGTAATTCATCCCATCTGACTCTTTCTGCGTCACATAATAATAATAATAACAATAATCATAATTCATACAAGTAACAAAAAGAACAAAATCAAGCCAACATTTTTTTCTTTTTCCAATAAAAAAAAAAAAACCTTTAGCGTACAGTGCGGCTGTGTGTCTGTGCCTGGCGAACCTTTAATTGTTCTCCATCCGGCGGATCGAGATCCAGAAATTCTAAGTTGTTCCACTGAGCCGACCCACCCAGCCTGGGGGTCGTCCTGGTCCCGGACGGCGCGTCGCTAACCGTTTCCCCTCTCGCCATAATCCCTGCAGATCATTACGGCTCTGGAGGAGGACACGACAGCCCAGAAGATGCAGCTGGGCTACCGGCTGCAGCAGATAGCTGCTGCTGTGGAGAACAAAGTCACCGACTTGTGACAGAAAAGACGCGACGGCGTTGGTGCTCTCTGCAGCGTCTTCACGCGACAGCTACTCCGGGAGTTCCGAGTAGAAACTGGACAAACAGAAAACGGACAACAGGAGACACCTGGACAGATGGAAGCAGAAGCGGCCTGCTGTGACCGGACTGAGGATTTTCATTCTGCTGAGGTCAAACCATGAAGAGGAGAACCTGGGCTGATCTGAAGATGGATCACGTTGGATCTGTTGCTACTTCCTCCAGAGTCGGTTTGAGGACGCAGCTCTTATTCTTTGTGTGCTTGTTGCTGCTGTATGGTCGAGTGTGTGTGTGTGTGTGTGGTCATGTTTTCCTGTTTGTAAGCCGTCTCATTTCAACTTTAATGGTATGAAGTGCTGGAAGCAACACATTGGATCTTAATATAAAGGCTACTTCACGTTGAGAACTGACCTTCAGTTGTATTTTAGATCTAGAAGTGGAAACAAAGCCTCGCTCTGACATCCCACATAATCAAACATCAGTAGAATAAGTTGCTACCGCTCTACCTCAGCCCTCTGAGCTGCATCAGTGATGTTCACTTTGTGCTTTTCAGCTGCTTCCATCCACTTCGTGCAGCAGCACCGCCCAGATGTGCCCTCGGAACCAGTTCCAAACACACGCATTCTAGACTTTTCTGATTTTGTAATTTTTTTAAAAGTTGTTTTGTAGAAGCATTTTAAACAAAACCCAATTTTTTTTTTGTTTGTACGTACACCTCTAGGTGTTTGCTTTTTTTTACGGTTTAACTTTAGTTTTCAATTGTGACTCACTTTGTTTGTCTGGTTCGTCTCTGTCTGAGGCAGAACCTGTGTACATACAGATCACGTGCATTTCCTGTATTGAGTGGCACTTTTTCATATGCTGGCGACTTATATTTTCAACAAATACTCAGATCAGTAGGGGTCAGATTTGTCAATGGCTGCTGCTGTACAGGAGACTTCCTAAAATATTTACTCAAAAAAAGATGCCAACTTCACTGCCGACCTGATCACAGCTGGCTCGGAAAGAAGCCGATGTTTAATGGCCGACACCTTCCGCCAGAATCCAAAATAAAGTGAACGGACAGCTTTTTTCTTCTTCTTCTTCTTCAGCTGGCTCATCCATCATGGTACTTTGCAACACTTTGTACTACGACTGAGCTGATCAGAAAGCAGCCTGCAGGTCTCCAGTGACATTCCCAGACAACTTCTGTTTATCACTGTTCAGACGGAGTGAAGGTCACCGGTTCCGACCCGACGGAGGACTAACCATTAGACTCATTCAGCGATGTAGAGCAGGCTCTGCAAGGAGCAGTTTTAATGTTTCACATTACGTGTTGCTATTGTTGTACATATTGATCCGAAATGTAACCATAGCGATTTAACCTGTTGATCGAAACAAAAAATGTCCACAGATATAATAAAGTATTCCTAAAATAATAAGGTTTCTTTTTTGAAAGCATCGTAGGCACTTCCAGTGCAGTTTCACTACAACCAGTGAACTTCTGACAGGGACAAGACAGGACGCCGATCCTCTCTGGAAGGCCGTCAACTCAAAGCGGAGGCTCCACACATCCAACCAGAGAAGGTCCAGACCAGATCTGGAGGAGTCTTGAAAATACAAATATAAAAGTTATATTTTTGTATTTCCAGGGTTTATTATCTTAAAGTCTGTTTGACCATTTTCCATTCACTAAATTAAACATCTGGTGTCAAGAGTGGCTCTAAATGGATTGGGACTGCAGACTTTAGGTCTTCTGCATGAAAACAGAAAGATCTTGAGACTAGATGAGAATCCTAAATGCTTTCAAGTAAATATACTAATAAATGTTATTAGTCATTACCCCACGTCTCATTAAAAACCCTAGAACAAATTGTGAACAGATTCAAATGGACTAGAATTGATTTCTTACCACTAGATGTCACTGTGGCCTTTCTTCTATAACCCCAGACGTGAGTCTCTGGAATCGGGACAAAGCTAATGAGATGATCCACGGGTGCTGCATTGACTTTGCACCAGTATGATAATGACACTAACATTGAAAGCACCTCAGTTATTATTATTACGCCAGAAAACAATAGTGGAGGGGAGATGCTGTCATCTGTGAGGCGATGAATCTAAAAATAAAGGGATAGAAGCCAAACAATGAAGAGTCAGATGGATCTAGAGACCCAAGGCTCAAATGAATGGAAAAGGCCGGCACTGGACATGCTGGACAGGCAGAAAGCAGGTATGCTCAAATTAGCTAAAATGCTAAGGTTAGCTGAAAAGCTAAAATTAGCTAAAATGCTAAGGTTAGCTAAAATGCTCTCACGACGGTGTTTGTTTATCTGTGGCATCATGTTGAGTTAACATTGACTTAACTCCATTCAGTATGTAAACAATAGTGTACGCTAAAATTAAATGCTGTCGATAGCATGTGGTTGTATTACAATCGTGTTGAACGATAAAATTAATAAAAATTGAAAAAGAAATAACTATAACAGTTACGATATAGCTAATGGCTTAAAAAAAGCTAGAAATAAAACGAACAATAACTATAAAGGTTATGAAATTATTGGTGAACTTAGTGATAAAAATGGCGAAAAGTTACGAAATTGATCAAAATTAGCAATAAAATAATAAAAAATATAAAATAACTATACAAACTAAAAATTTATAAAAGCCACTATATATATATATATATATATATATATATACATGCATATATATACAGTATGTAGAAATATATATAACACAATAACATTATGTAATACAATGTTAGCACAGAATAAATGAGCATTGTGAATTATGTTGTAAATGTAAAAAATGGCCCAATCTGTTTAACTGAGTTTCTTTACTTTTCCATATTATTCTTCCAATAAATAAGAATAATATTTATTCTTATTTAAGAATAAGCACATAAATATATTGGCATAAACAAAAACTAATCATTTAAAATGCAATAGAACCTCTATTTGGAACATTTGTTCCGTTTGCACAGAGTTGAAGTAGAACGTTCAACATCAAAGGAAACTGACAGCAGAGGTGATGACATCAGTCTGACACATCACAGGCCTCTTTGAAAAAAAACTTTTGACAAGCAGACCTTTCATAACTGTTCCCACATTCTGTTGAGAGGAATCGCTTTTGAGAGAGTGTGTTGAATTTTGACTGAATCGATTGACACGTTGATCTCAGCCAAGAGTTAAACATGCAGCAAAAGGAGATTAGGACTGATTTCGAAGCTTTTGAGGCAAAACTTTCATGGGAAGACATGGTTGAACTTGACATCCAAGTTGACTATGAAGCTGTTATTTTCCCCATGCATAGTAACGCGGAAACATCTTCTGCCGGATTAGAAATTTCCCCTTCAGGGGAAGCGCAACAGGTTACATCTTCTGCTGGATTGAAGATTTCCCCTCAGGGAAGCCAACAGATACATCTGCGGATTAGAGATTTCCCCATCAGGGGAAGCACAACAGGTTACTTCTTCTGCCGGATTAGAGATTTCCCTCTCAGTGGAAGACCAGCAGGACTCAAATTCCTCTGCTGACTCACTATCGGTCAACTCAGTGCAAATCCACCAAGAATGCAACCCATTTCCAGTTTTTCTTCCTATTCCTCCAAACAGTGTGGAGCCAGGGTCATACTACCCACACCAGCATTTCCAATCTGGTTACTCAAACAGGGAGTTGGCACATCCCAAGCAGAGTAGGAACCCCCACAACATCTCGGGATTTAACCACTACTCTAAGTACATTGAACAGGCCACCAAACATATCACCAATCTCATGGAGCAGGTGAACGACCTAAAGAAGTGCCTCCAACGTAAAACTTTTGATCTTGATGAGGAGAGAGAACAAAGAATCAGAGTTCAAGTAGATTGTACAGCCTACCTGAAAAAGATCATGGAACTGGAGGAATCTTTAGAGAATGAACGCAATACGAAAGCCAAAGGTGAAAAGAACCAGGAGGAGCAAGAAAGATCCGTTGCAGAGAACATTCCCAAAGCAGCAGTTGATGGGAACCTTCTTAATGAGCTCAATTTCCTAAAGAAGCAAGTTGAAAAACATGACATGAACAAGGCAATGCTGGAAGAAGCTTTGGTAGAAGAGCGCCAACTAAGACTGAAATGTGAGGACAAGCTCAAGACTTACCTTGAACTTGAAGCCAAATGCAAGGAACAGGAGAAAAAAATCCAATCTATGCAGAATCATATTGTACATCTGACTGTAGAGCTTAACATTGCTTTAAAAGATGACTATTACCAAGTCCCCTCTCACAGAGACTCCTCTAATCGATCAGAGGTCTCCACGCCATCAGAGGTCTCCACGAAATCACAGATCTCCTCTCCATCAGAGGTCTCCGTGCCATCGGAGGCCTCTGCACAATTACAGGAGTCCATCATAACGAGCCACCATACAAACACACGACTTCACACAATTAGTGGCTCCCAGCAACAGAAAGGCCACCACCCAAACGGAAGCCTGAATGGAAACAAAAGAACTCCACCTTACAGAGGCTCCCAGGGAAACCCAGTGTTTAACGCAAACCAAGGTTTCTATCCAAACCCAAGCCACTATTCAAGCCCAGGCCACCATCCGAAACAAGGCCATAATCCAAACCCTCGGCGGTATCCAAACTCAGGCCCATATGCAAACCCAGGCCTCTACCCATATACAGGCTTCAATAGCAACAGAAGACACCACTAAATAAATACATCTGAGGTGCAGAGAAACAATAATGAACATTAAAGAAAAACACAACACATACACACAATACACTATCAATCTATCTATCTATCGATAGCTACATTGATAGATAGATTGATAGTGTATCTAGCAATAGAAACATCAACAGTGTATCCATCTATCAATAGATACACTATCGATTTATCTATTGATAGATACACCGTCGATGTAGCTATCGATAGATACATCAATCGATGCATCAATCGATAGATACAAATCTATTGATTGAAAACGACTGATAGTGGATACACTAGTGATCTATCGTACTATCGATAGATCACTAGTACTATCTACCATCAATACACAACAGATTGATAGTGTATCGATAGATACACCGATAGTGTATCTATCGAGTGATAGTGATCCATCAATCAGTAGATATATTATCAATTATCTATCGATTGATAAATAGATAAATACATTGATAGTGTATCTATCAATCAATGATAAATCGATATGTATTTATCAAGTACTATATTATTGATAGTTGACACATAACTATCAATATAGTACTATCTATTGATAATATCTATTGATAATGTCTATTGATAATCAATAATACTATTGATAGTCCATAGATAATAGATAATACTATCTATCATCAATAGATAGTACTATCTATTCCATATCACTATTAGTTGATAGTGCATCGATGGTGTATCAATTGATACAATATCGATACAATTGATCAATTGATAGTGTATCCAGATAGATAGACATTTTAACTAGCTTTGATGTTTAATTTTGATATGATGTGACAATCTATGATAACTAGCTAGCTACTTGGCTAGGACAGATGGATGGATAGCAATGATCTATCCATCATTTTTAGTAACTTAGTTTGTTTACTTTAAGACATCCAAATCGTTCTCATTGAGTTGGGAGACAAAATGATCCGAAATGTCTCGGTGTTTATTTGAACAACAGTAAATATGGTAGATAAAAAAATAACTGTGACCACCTGCAACAAATATTCTGCACTCAAGTCAGTTTGAAAAGTGTGAACAGATATATGATTGTTATAGAACACCCAGTGGCAGACGACGTTACGCAAGGGTGTAACATGGTGATGCAAATTGGTAGAGACTCATTGTGAGGAAGAGCGGGTGGGATTCTGGGGTTGGCGGCTAATAAGGCCAAAACTTAAACGTGAGTACAGTCTTATTCAATAACTTAGGATTTACGTCCTGATGAAGCTTATTAGATTAATAATACTTTTTGAAAATAAAAATCTTTTAGCAGGCATTAAGCATACTCTGTAAAATATGTTATGCTATCTGCTTTGAATATTCCAGGAGAACAACTTAAAACCACTTGTATTCCCCTTTTCCCCCATTCCGTGTTAGCTTTAAGTCGCACGCAGACCCGCTGCCATGGCAACCGACAGACAACAGCTCCAGAAGTAGAAAGAACAAGATTACGTTCAAGTATATTAGCAGTTAGCATAAAAAACACAAACACTTCCCACACAAAAAGTACATAAAAAAAAAAACACCAAAACGTCACATCCAGTCCTTACAGTTTTATGTTTTTATTTTCAGGCTTCATGTTTATTTTGCGATCATTAAGAAGTCATAGCCTGAGCACTTCCGGTGGTTCATTAGCTATTTTAAGCTCCTGCTCTACCGACTGTCTGTCCGAAACTGAACCGAAACACACCGAACTGCGCAGCACGAGCGTAGCAGCTAACCTTCTCCCCATTTCATATATTTATGAAATATAGGTCAGGTTTTACTGACCATGTGATTCCCTTGGACCTTGTTGTCGCGCTGTTGCAGTGTTGACAATTAATATCAAAAACATTGCGTCCCTTTTTCAGGCTCTTGCTTGTCCTTCTCCCGACCACTGAATGCAAAGTAATAGGGCACGTGACGTACTGCGGCGCATAGTAAGTCACGTGATGCCCAATCAACTAGTATAGATCACTGAGCGGACTTGGCATTTACGTTTTATAAATTAATTTTAAATAGCAATCGTCCACTGGCTGTTAATGCTTTAAATAGAGTGTTTCCGAGGTACCGTCCGCAAATAGATGCAGGCACATAAATGAAAAAAGTGAACGAAATATTGGACTGTCCCCATCATGCCAAACTTGGAGTCCACACCGGTCCTTCAGGAAGTTACGCATTAAAGCTGGCTGCAGAATGAGTAGAGCCATAAATGAACAAACACCAACCGAATGAAACAAAAAATACTGCACATGTATAAGAACTGGCAGAATATTTAAAGCAGTTTTAAATCTGGATGTATTCACTTTTTAAGACATTAAAAGGAACCTATGAAAGAAGAGAGCTGAGGGGTGTAAATGATGCAATTTGTAAATATATTTTAAATGAGCAGTATTATGTAAAACTGACTTTTTTGAGCTTTACATTTTGTTATCAAAACCATACCTGGAGTGTTGCTTTGATTCTTTAAAGCATGTTTGAGCTGCAGCTTCCAAACTTCAGCCCTCCTGCCACTCGGCTCCTTCAGACTAGCCAGAAGCAATTAGCAGGCATCTAGTGGAACTGCACATCTGCTGAGCTCATGGTAGGAGCTATTTCTCAGTAAAAACCCTGTTAAAGGGTTAATAGAGGAGCAACGTTGTGATGACTTCCTGAGTTTCAGGAAGAGACAGAGGCCCAGTTTCAAGGCGTTAAATCAGGAGGTTTATCTGCCATCACTGAAAAGAAAAATGGGCATGAGTGTATATATACAGCTTTTTTATGACAACTGAAGGTAACAGTCATACAATGGAGCTGTGCTGCACCATTCAGGCCACTGAAATGAACTGAAAAAGTCTCACTCCGTGTTATTTTTACTGCACACTCATTACAGAAGTTTCATTGCAACCTGCAAATGCAGTGTTTTTATTTTACACAAATGTGCATACATCATCATTTTGACAAGTACAACTTTATTCCAAGGATCAAGAGGTTTCCGGGCAGAACATGGAAAAGAAAAACAAAACAAAACAAAAAAAAAACATTCAGCATCAAGCAATTCACAATGAACAAGTTGGAGCATACCATTCTTATAAAATATAGAGCTTTAATTTATTAGTCAGCAACAACAATGGAAAAGGAAGATCCACACAAATCATAATATCACCTCTGTGCATGTCGTGTTCTTTTATCAGAAAGTTTGACATATATGTAAAAAAACATAAAAGAAAAACACAGACTAAAAAAAAACTAAAGAAATATATTTGAGGAATTTTACAACCGTTGTGCTTTTTGATGATAAAAACTGAATCTTAGGACTCTGGTTTCAGTTGGACTTTTAGGATTTTATTCGATTCTGGTGATGAAGACAAAATGCCACAGTGAAAGCAGATACGAACGCCGTGGACGAGTTATCTATGGATCCATGGCGACTTCCATTCAGACTGTAAAACAAGCCTGGAAAGACGCCGTCAACACTTTTTCTGCTTCAAATATCTGTGTTTAGCTTCTTCTAAATTATTTCTCTTTTCTGTAGAATAACCTTGCACATACAAACGACAAGAATTTTACTTCGGGTAGATCGACTAGAGCAACTTTTCGGTAGCACGGTTCTCTGAAGTGCAGGCATGGGTCGGTGTGACTGAGACGATGTCATCACGTCAAAACAGGTAGCTAGTTGTTTTACAATCAAAGTTTATCTCACACCGCAGTGAAAGCAGATACAAACATCTTCTCTGATGTCGGACATCGCCGGTTGACAGATTCGGCGCCCACAAGTCACGTCTGAATGTGCGCGGTTACCCTACTGTCGCTGACTCAGAAAGTTTTATGCTACACTTGATGACCTTTCAGAGAGAGAAAAAAAATGGTATCGCTCAAAATCTTAAATTTAAAAATCGATGATCGTCCAGAAAACTGCAATCGGTGCATAAAAAAAAAGCATGATAGATGGGGTTGTCCATAATTAATTAAGTCTTTGTTTTTATATAAAAAATAATTACACCGCAGCATACACAGCTAACTGCTAGCTTGTTGCAGTAAGTGAAAGTGCCACCAGGTGGCAGGAGAAAACCAGTTTTCATCTGGTAGCCCGTTTTAAGACCCTGCTCTTTAAAACAGACCCATGCCTGCAAGAGTGTAAATTCAGAGCAATCATTTCATTCTTTAATCATAAAGTGATTTACTAAATAATTTTCCTTGAATTGATGTCGATGGAAAGTTGTATTGTGCTTTTACACCGGAAACATGTCAAAATCCCTTCGTTTTAAAGCATTTCTTCTCCCCGCCCCCCTGGGTTTTGTACTGAGAGAACCGTCGCGCTGTACAGCCACAGAGGTGAGAAGCAGACAGAAAGCCCGGCCCCGCGCTGCCATATTGGAATTACAGTACAAACACAGGTTCATGCACACAATGAAAGCCAGCTTCCAGGCATTTTGGTTGGTGTCACAATATTTTCATTTTCTTTTTTTTTTTTTCTTACAAAGCTCTGTTGTGTCCATTGTTTTTTTTTTCCACACATGAAAAGTCTCAAGAGGAAATTAATTGAAAAAAAAAATCTATTTTGTGCTCAGAACTGCTGACTGCAAACATTTTCTGAATGACTGGAACAACTTTCGCTGCGAGCCGGTTTCTTGCTCAACTTGTGCTTGTTTGGTGTTTTTATTTATTTTTTGGCCCCTGCCAATGTCCCTCGAAAAATAAAACTAAATAATGCCCTTGAGTGCAATCCTTACAGCTTGTACGCCTCAAAATCTGTCCAAGGGAGGTCTGCGTTTTGAAGAAAGTGATGTCATGGTAACCGATTGAGACTAAACGTAGAGCACCAGCTTGGGTGCCGTCCCTCGCAGAAGTGTTCAAAAAAGCTTGAATTTTTGAACATTTCGTCACCACGTAGCTACAAACTTTGATGCATTTTATTGGTATTTCACGCGGCAGGCGGCTTCAAAGCGGAGCATAACTGCGGTGTGGAAGGAAAAGCACGCTTCCTACATTTTTTCTTTTTGTCTGATTTATTAAAATCCAGCGCAAGAAAATGTCTTCAGAATAGATTGAGCTAGTCAGCATGAATATAGTTGTTTTGTATTTTCTTTTTTTGAAAATGAGAATTTGTTCTCAATCAGGTCACCTGGTTAAATCCAGGTTAAATAAAATACAAAAAAGTTTTATGTGATGTAAAGCACTCTGAACTTCCTTGATCCTTAAATGTGCTGCACAAACAAATTTAACTCAAATTTAGAATCTGTTGCAAGACTCAGAAATTGTTGTTTCAAGCATTTAACAGAAATCCTTGTTATCAGAGATTGTTTTAAGTAAATAATTATTTAATACTGATGGAAAAAGTTCCAGTTCCATTGGCAGATTATGTCGTAACGTTGAAAAAATGTCTGTTTCACACAATAGATGGACATAAATGCACTCCGCACTTTTATATTCATAAAATAGTTTAAAGATCATGTATCCTTTCCATCCACTCTATAATTATGTACCGCTTCATGTTGGGCCCATCACATCGAATCCCAATAAAATACACCCGAGCCTTTAGTTGTAATCTTAAGCAATGTGAAATAATTCACGCCTGTGTGAACACTTGAGCCAGGCACAATGGAAGCAAGTCTCGTACTTTTTGAAAGTAAACGTTTTATTTCTTTTTTGTTTTAAATAAATCTCTTGGATCCCGATTAGTAGCTGGCGCAGCGACGGTCCACATCGTTTGTACAATCCGTCCCTCTGATCCACACAGAAAAGAAACACAAAGAATCCCACTGAGAGAAGCACAGTGCCCCGCCCCCCCTGACCTCTGACCCCCGACAGATAACTGAGACCAGGGTCCAGTGGTCCCTCTTCCAACATGAAGTCTCTCTCTCTGCATGCAGCCGCAGGGAGGCTACAGCACAGGCTCTTCTGGAGTGTCCACAAATAATAATAATAATAATAACAGTAAAAAAAACCCAAAATATATTCTCCCGTCACCTTGTTCTCAGCAGCTCCTTGTCGTAGTCTGCTCTGAGTCCCAACAGCTCCAACAACGCGTTCCTCTCCTCGCAGGCTGTCAAAGTTCACACCATGCTGACGAATGGGGTTTTTCCTACCGACAGTAACAGCAACATTGAAATCAACGACAATAACAATATTCTCCACGCCCTCCCGCCCCCAAAGTGGTACCTATACACAAAGAGCTCGTCTTCTTTTCTTTCTTTTTTTTACTGTAAGTACAAAGAAATCCACAGAATGGTACTATTTACAACCTACAATAAATACTGTGTATCATATATGTTACTGCTTGAGGGAGGTGTGTGTGTGGGTGTGTGTGTGTGTGTCTGGGGTTTTGTTTGGAAGCCATTTTCATTCAGTTTGCAGATTTTTTTCATCTTTTTCTTTGAAGCTGCTACTCTCTCATCTCATCGAGTCTTTCCCAGTTTTCTCAGGGGGTGGAGGAGGGTCGGGTGGGTGAGGGGGGATGGGGGTAGGAGGAGGTTGTGTTTCAAACACACAGTCAGCTTCCTCATGTCTCTACTCCCTGCTGCTCTTCCTCTTCCTCCTCCTCCTCATGTCGCTCCCTGTGATGCCGGCGGTTGCGGGGTTTCTTCTGCTCCTTGAGCTCCTTCAGGTCTTTCGCCTTGTGCGCTCCCAGCAGCGGGTCTCCGAACTGCCAGTAGTCCTGGCAGTACTGGTTGATCAGGCTCATCTCGGGCTGGCTCAGAATGGTCAGCAGGTCTTTGTACTGGCCTGCGCTCGGGGTCCACTGGGCCCCGGCTGAGTGCAGGGACGACGGCACCAGCCCCCCGCCGCCGTCCACCAGCGCGTTGTTGACGGCGCGCCCCGACAGCACGACCAGCTGCAGCTTGACCAGCGTGTGCTTGAAGTTCTTCTCGGTGGCGGTGCACTGGTACATGCCGGAGTCGGACGGCTGCAGGGAGCGCAGCAGCAGGCCCTGCTCGGTCTTCAGGATCCGCCCGTCGGACCGCATCTGAGGACAGCGAGAGATCAAACGACGAGCGTTTAGCAGGGGTCTGACAAACGCAAAGAGGCGAATCAAGATGAAGAGGACAAAGAAAAAAAACAAGCAGGATTTTCAAAGCACTAAAAGAAATCTGAAAAGTGTGGAGCATTAGCATCTGTAATGGTCGAAATACGCAACCCAGATTAATTATGATCTCTGTTCCCTCCAGTAATCTGAAACAGCAGCATCATTTAAAGATTCTGCTGACCTGCAGCTAACCTCTGACAATTGCCTTGCTTAATTTCTATGCAAATCACATCAACAATACAAGAAAAAAAAAGAAAAACAGCTGTTATACTGATGTGATCTCTTACATACAGTCAGCTTGCAACCGTTTTTCCACCTACACCCAGAAATCTGATTAGTGCCTGCATTTTTGTTTTTTTTTTCTGTGTGTGCAACAAACCTAATGTTGGCTCCTGGTGTGGGAATAAACTGCATCCAACAGGAGAGTCAATAAAAGAGACATTCACAGATGGTCTCATCTGCCTCAGGGTTGCTTATTAAAGCATTTCCACAGCTAACCTCTACAGTCCGTCCTTCACGCTGGCCTGAGGACAAGTCGTCGTAGCGCTAGCTAACCTGAACAAAAAACACTTCATTGAGCTGACTGATAATCAACAACACGTTACTCTGGGGTTATTTTTCCCCAAACGTGTCACATAGCGAATAAATCTGTGGCATGGATGTGGGGTGCGAACGCCCAGAGGAAACGCTCATTTATTCGTCTTCCACACATGGAACCAAAGGGAGGAATTTGGGTTTCGCTTTCAGAAATAAAAAGGTAACAGGGGCAGTAGAACCACATGGGGAATCTGCAGTGTTTGGCAAAAGGTATTTAACAGAATGTTTTGTCACGTTTTGTGTGTTTTCTTACTGTTTAAATAAAAATCTAAAAATGTGGCAAAGAGTTTTAATAAGAGGAAACGTTTTGAAATGAATGTTTTGTGTCTCTAGAGACTGAAATTCACCGTCATCTTCAGTCTTTCTGAGTCTAGCAGGTTTTTGTCTCTCACACGGCCCGTGGCAAACAGTGAACCCTGTCACAATAAGAGATAAATCAACTTATCGCGTGATAAATTAGGACGAGCTCGATCATTTCCATCTGCTTGAATGTTTTCCTCGTACCTCTCTCTAGACGATTAAGGTCTTGAGTCTGGTGCTTTGGTCGAAACTCACTCCTTCAATGAAGAACAATTTTGAGACCTCAGTATCCATTACCTTTTGTTTCTGTCGTTTTCTTTATTTTGTTTGGATATTTAAACTGTCTTCCGGTCACTAGAAATTAAAGTTTATTGATCTTTGGGAGGCAGCACTTGCATTAATATCTTTACGATACTTAACTTGTGGTCTGAAAACAAGAATATTATTGTTTATCTAAAAAAGAAATAATACTACACAAGACATGACAAAGTTCAAGACAAGACACGCGTGTCCGTGTGCGTGTGGGAGCCCAACCTCTTTCCTGCGGTCACTGTTGTCTCTCTGCAGGTGCCACTTGATGACGGCGTGCGGGGATCGGGCCTGGCACTCCAGGAAAGTGCTGCTTCCCTCCACCCCATACTGCACCATCTCCAGAGTGTTCTTATTGGCTGCAAGACGAGACGGCAAACTCATGTTTAGGACTCTTCCAATGGTTTCTTTTTGCTTTTCTCCGGTAACCATTGACCCGACACATCGCGGGCGCTACGTCTTGGCAGTGAGATGACGGGGTCGGGATCAAACAGAAAGCTGCTTACCATTGGAGTTAAAGCCTCGGCACTGTCGGATGGGGTTCCCGTACCGGACGTCTTGCCTCCGGCTACGTCTAAATGGGTCAGACCAGTATTGCCAAATAAGGAGAGAAAAACGTCATAAAGCAACCGCCAGCCATTCAAAGCCATTAAACCATAAAAACCAAATGGAGAGAAAAATACGAACGGATAACAGCAAATCAACAACAATGGAGATTTGTTGTTATCCGTTATCCGTCTTCACACGACTTTACATTTCTTATAAATATACATATATCTTAGTCTTGTTAAGCTACGTGTACCCACAGACCGTCACCAGAACAAGCCAGTCGGCTACGCAGGGCAGGTCGATTTCAGTATCGCGAACTCAGCGGCTGCGGCTGCTGCTTACCTCTTCTGGGAGGCCGAGTACCGGGAGCAGGACTTGCCGTCCCAGGCGCAGTACGGGTCTCTGGCCAGGCAGCAGTCGGCGCACGCCTCGCCGTACACATCGCACCGGTGGAGGGCCAGCTGGGTCAGGCCGACGGCGGAGGACACGTACAGCTGTTGCTGTGGACGGAAAAGAGGACGGCACAGAGAGTTACTGACCACACCGGGCGCAGAAGAAGATTATTGCAGGTGTAATTTGTTTTATGATCGGGGGGTTTGAAGTTGTTAACTCCAACTCTGTGTCTACCGACTGTTGCATTTAGAGCAAACCAAGTTTGTAAGTCATTCTTTCCAGCTCAGTTTAGAAAACCGGAAGCAGCTCTGCGTTTGGACTCGCTTACCCTTTTGGATGAGATCTTCATTGTCGTTACAGGGGTGGGAACCTTGACATAGCAGCAAAACGGCATGAAAACTCGGTTAGCTTCTCTCTTTGAGAACAAGCGACAAGCGAAAGTGTGATGCAGTGTGCAGAGGGTTCACCTTAAAAACTTCAACCTCCTCCAGAACCAGCTCCTCGGTCTGCAGGTCGTCCCTGGGCAGGACGATGACTTTCTGAACTGTTCCCTTGTCTGCAGAGCACAAGACACACCCATCAGCCACGCGCCTGCAGCCCCCGCCCCACCGCCCGTCTCTCTGCAGCCTCTCAGAGGCGTTTGACTCTCTCAGCAGTCACCAGTGAGGATAATCCCAGCATCAACATGCTGTAAACATAACTCCCACCGTGTTAACCTTTTTTTTCTCTTCTTGCAGACTGCGTCTCTCCTCTTAAAATGCCTGTTTGGGTGACTTTCCCTGCTCCTTTTGCTTTCTGCGATGAATTCCAGCGAGTTCGATACCCGAGATACCTCCTCTGAACCCCGACATGCATTCTTTCGCATCCCGGCAACGATCAGAAGCAGAAAGGAGTCAGGAGGCGCAGCGTGCGAGGACAGCCGGCCTCATCAGACGCTCAGCCCATGCATGCGGACCGATGATGGCTGTCCCAGCAGCAGGGCAGATCAGGGCGATGGGTACGCTAACTCTGACCCTCCTTCCTCCCACACCGATTCCGTTATCTTCCCTCCAGCTGTTCGTCCTCCTCTGCCCACCAGGTGCAAATCATCTTGTTGTTTTCTCCACGTGAGCGGAGAGAGGCGAGAATTGGTTAAATTTCCACTCGAGCACAAAAAAGGAAAGAATGCTTTTGTCTGAAAGATAACTGATTGCTGTGGAGACGTGAGTCCCTCATTGAGATGGGACTTATGTCCACAGAGGGGGCGTCCTGTTCTCCACGGTGTCACTCGGTGGGTCGACTCGGATCAAAGGGTTCCCCTTCATCAGCTAGAAATAGAACCGTAGTGGTGAGGAAGGCTGGTTCTGTCCATCATTTCCAGGAAATATTCCACCAAATCACATTTACATTCATGCAGCTTGAACCAACCTTTGGCTTTTCACCTTTTTACTCACAAAAACTGCTTTCTCGCCCAAACATGATGCACCATTGGAGTTGAAGCCTCGGCACAGATTTATTAAGATGTTATTAAAAAACATCTTAATAAATATGACACTTTATTTGTTCGGATTTTGATTCCTGTTGTTAAACAGTTTAGGTTTTGATAAGTAAAAGGTACAACGACACAATAGGATGCAAAGTAATAATATGTCAGTAAATGAATTAAACAATAAATGGTGAACATGACGCAGTTTTTTTGCCCTGCTGTCATCAATCCAAGATTGTAATTTTCCACATTAAGATGCAAGTAATTTGTATCCAAGTTACTTACATCTTAAGTAATTTGATTACTTAAGATGTAATTAAACCCAACTCACCCGTTCCTAAGAAGAGCACTTCATAGTTGCCGTCTGCAGCCGTCACCTGGTCCACTGAGATGGTGGTGAACTCATAATCCACGTTGGTCCGGACCACCAGGGGGCGCTTGTGCACCGGGTAGACGGCATTGTGCATGGCAGGGTGATTCCTCATGAAGTTGATCACTTCATCTGGGTAGTCCTTTGTGGACTTCATGCTGGGCGTAAATGTTCCTCCAGGACACTGGGGGAGAAAAACAACGACAACCTGAGCAGGAGCGCAACGTTTTTTATTGCAAGAATTGCTGCTCAAAATGAAGCTGAAGAGTTAGAACTTCAGCTTGCTGATGCTTGGATGTTGCTCTGCTGTTTTTGAGGTGCAAGAAGAGGGGCTTACGGTGCCAGGGCGCGGGTAGGGGATCTTCCCCGTGTACGCCACCCACTGGTAATTGGGACCCTCTTTGTGGGCGAAGGGCCCGTTGAAGACCATGCGGATGTCGGCCATGGAGTAAACGCAAACAGCCGAGCCTTTGAACACGGACCTGCGGTGAAAACGGAAGAGCGGGTGAGTTCGTCTCACGGGGAGCGGCGGCGGAAACGGGGGAGTTCTCGTTTTCAGTGAAGGGAACAAACCCGGAGACGGTGAAGACGCCATAGATGACGGGGTTCTTCGTGTCCTGCGTTGGCTGGATGTAAACATCTCCTGTGAGGAAGAGCAGAGAAAGTCAGAGTGATAAAGATTTTACTTTAAGTAAAGACAGGCTGGTAAACACTTCCAGCCACACAGCAATCCCTTTGTTTTTTCAGCTGGAAGAAGATCCATGTTTCTTTCTGTATAATCAGAGAATCTTGGAAAAATAATAACACCTGAATGTAATGTCCTATGTGCATATAAAATGTGATTTTCTTTTGCACATTTCTGTCACGCTGCAGGTCTTATATTTCATTCATAACGGTCTTAGAAAAATCTTAGAACAAAAGTCCTAAATTTGAGTGGCTGAAACCTGTAGAAATCCTAGTTTTGATTTCCAGTAATGAAGCTCAGCAGTGCTGAACGTTTAAATAAAGTGGGAAAATCTGCCAAAGTGAAATAATGTGCCAGTGCAACTAGTACTTTTTATTATCCATATTAAGGAATTATTGACCAAAACAGGCTCCATAAATTGGTGAAAAGTCAGTTTGGTCTTATTTCAAGTGCACCAAGATATTTACAGTAGAAACTTAGTGAAAATTGTGTTTTTGCAGTGTAAAGGCAGGAAAAAAAATGAACAAAAATAATCTTATAAGCTCCAACAACTTGAAGCCGGGATAAAAGGTTTGCCTTCCTGCAGCACAAAGTTAAATCAGCCTAGAACTACGACAGGTGGAATTTATTTTACTTGAACAATTTTGACTTGTGTAGAATGACCTAGTCAAAGTCCAGACCTATATCCAGCTAAGAATTTGTTGCATATTTGGAAAAAAAACAAAAAAACTGCTCTCCACATGTTTTCCATCCAAGTAGGCTGATTTATTTTGCAAATAAAGGATGCCAAAAAATTTTTTTTTCAGTCTCTGGAGTTCACTAAGAAGCTGAAATGCATGCAACATTTTTAGGTTCATGTTTGCCAAAACCACTAAAGACTTTAAGATACTTCCTTTAGTTTATAAATCACTGAACAGCTTAGCACCACGATGCATTAAAGATCTGTTACTGTGTCAACCTTCCAGACCTCTCAGGTCTTCTGGTTCTGCTCTGCATCCCCAGAACCAAACGAGGAGAACTACCAAAACCCTTAGTTCCTTTAAATCAAGCCAATTGTCTTTGATTCATAATAACTGGAGTATTGATCAGTATATTTGATGTGCATTCGCCTGATGATCTGGACTAAACGTAATGCTTATCGCTTATTTTGTGATCGGTGATTATTTGACGTTTTTTAAAACACTTTGAACTGCCTTGCTGATAAAATGTGCTGTACAAATAAACTCGACTTAAACGCTGTGGTTGTAAAGACGCAAAATCAGAAACATTTTAAAAGGGTACTAAAAAACTTCTGGCTAAAGACTGAAGCCAGGTCTTCAGGTCCCCGAATCCCAAACATTCCCACTAGTTGTCCCGCAGAGCTCTGACGCCGACGCTGCCTGATTTAGCTCATCCTTTGTGTGATGCCAAGTACAGGTGATAAGTCTTCCTGCTGTTTCAGAACCTGACCTAAATAGTGCTCCCAGGAGACAGCCGCGTTCGCCGCCTGCGACAGGACAAAGGCCGTCAACACGAGCTGCTATAACCCAGTTGGAGAAAAAAAACCCTGTTTTGGTAAAAAGAAGTCAGGCTAAAAATACAGCGTCAGCGCTCCGATAGTGAGGAACCGATCGCATGCTGGAGAGGAATACGTGCTCCGATCCAGATTTATGCGCTCGCTGTCTCATGTAGAGCAGCATGAGGAATTAGCTGTCAGCTTCCTGTGTAGATACCGTGATACACGACTGGTGTGAGGATTGTCTTTGACTGCTGGGTTCTGGTCCAGTACCGAGGCTGCACGGGCGTCCTCCGGGGACTGCCTGCAGCCCGGAGCTCCTCTCTGGAGAAAACCAGAAACATCTTCCCACCTATTCAATCTCTCCTGCAGCTGCCCCGAAAAAAACAAACCCCAAAACACAGCAGTGGAACGGTCATGGGTTAGGATGGCCGCAGACCAATGAGCTGCCACGCAACACTTGATCCTCGTCATGACATACAGCTGTCCCACAAACCGTGGATCTGCGTGGAAGGAAACACAAGCACACACTCGAAAGAGAGATACGTGTGAGAAGAGAAACGGATCGCGGCTTCAAAGGGAGGGGTCGGTGATGCGTCGGTGATGCATTCGCTCTGGAGCGCTCATGTTAATAACAGCTTTGACAACGACTCCCATTTCATATGTTGCGTCCTATGTTTCTGAATTATTCAAACTTTACTTGAAGAGGCAGTGTTTTGTCAAGTCCGACTTTTCTGAGCTTTACATCATGTTACTCAGTACTTACAGTGTCATCTTGATTCCATCATGCATGTTTGAGGAATCCTTCAGTCTCCCATGACAACCATTCAGCTTTGCAAATCGCGACTCCCTCCATACATCCCTCAGGTCCTTCAGACTAGCCAGGAGCAATTAGCAAACATCTAGTGGAACAGCACATCTGCTGAGCTCGTTATAGGAGCCACTTCTCAGTGGAACGCTGGTAAAAATGTTGCTAAAGGGTTAATAGAGGAGTCATGTTGTGACGACTTCCTGTAGGTGGAGCTTCTTAAAGAGACAGAGGGCCAATTTCCAGGTGTTAACTTATAAAGCCAAATTTCCTTTAAGTCATGTGTAATTTTTATAGCAACTAAAATTAACACAGCTACGTGTTGGCGTTTTAAAACTGCACTATGTGCCTGGAAAATGCTTGATACTGTCCCTTTAAAATTTGATCAGCCTTTGGGTTTCGATTACTCAGGTCCACTTCTTTTCTATTTGACCAATTCATTTCTCAGCACAAACTAAATAACATGCTTTTTCTGAAAAAGGTTTATTTTGAATCAGAAATAAATATAAAGGAGAATTCCAGGTCACTGGTTTTCCTTTAGCAGCAAGACTGCGAGACATTTTTACAACGACTCTTACAGACTCAGGGGAAGCTTGTGATTCCTCCCAAATCTGACTCATGCAGCAGCAACTGCTCTGCATCTGTGCCAGGCAGGGCAGGTGATGTCACTTCGCTGAGATCTCAGAAATGTGATATTCCCTGCAAAAATATCAATATCTCTGAACATTACAGCCACCACATCCATGGGTTTCTTTTTAGGATTTTATTTAATAAAACCAGGAAGATATTTTGGTAATAATGCCTTCAAATCTCTAAGCCATACATCTAGATTAGGGATTAGGGATAGACTGCAAATTATTTTATGTACTTTATGGCATTTATGCCAATAATGATAAAGTGGCAATTAATGTAACTTAAAAATCATAGTCTTTTAGCAAAATGTTTGATCCTCACAAACACAGGTATTGCTCTGAAATGATGAAATAAGCTAAGTTAGTCCATTGGTTTAAAGTAAACGCTGCAACAGAGGTGCAAAACAGCAAATAATAATTGCATATTGTAATAAAATGTTAACATTTATTGATGCTCTCATGGAAAAGGAACGATTCAAACACCAGATGTGACCATAGTGTCGGTTTTTGGGGTGTGCAAGCATCACCAATTATTACTATGATGAAAATAACCTGATAGACAAAGAGATAGATATTTTTCTTTCCTTCATAGTTTAGACCTGGACCTCCATCCCCTCTGTATTTATGTGCCAGCTCGTGTTAGTCTAGCATCAAAACTCAAAGTTGAACACATCCAAGACTGTGGGTGCAACGTGACACAACGTGCAAAAGGTACATAAATACTTTTGCTATAAACTAAAAAAAAAAAGGCCTATTTGTCTGTGTTTGTCAAATGAAGCAGATTTTTCCTCCGTAACCACAAATTTCCAGAACAACCCAGACAATAAATACAGAACTCCATAATTTCCTCTCTACCTTTCCTTCTCCGAGTCCTTGGCAGGAACGGCGGCTCTGAAATCTGACACTAGTGCCCTCTCCCACTCAGAGCCCCGGCATGTCTGCCCTTGTTCCTTCACCGCCCCGCTTTGCTCCACATTTATGGCCTTTAACCACAATATCCTACAATTAATCATGGGCTAATCAACAGCGATCACCATCCATCTCTCAGAGTCACTCTGTACTGCTGTGTCTGAGTCAACACTGAACTAACCCGTTTGGAAAAGGAGGAGCCAGAACCTTTTACGCACTCAGTCATTTATGTCAACTGACTCCACGCATGAACATTTTACACTTTATAAAGTTTATGGACCATCAAGGCCCTACCTATAAAACCACAATGGTGTTGTTATGACTAGAACCAGTGTCCATTCTCCCATTGAGTTGCCATTGCAGTAGCAGTCCTTGTAAAGTGCTTTTTATTCTTTTAGATCAGTTAGAGGCACCGCAGCCTCTCGTACTATCCCCAGGTTAACTTGTTGTGTTCTTCTGCAAGTCCCGCCTTCGCTCGTCCAATGGTGTAACTCCACAATCCAATTGGCGAATGCAGTCTCCCGCCAATCAATTGTAATCTTGAACGCGACACCAGGCTTGTAGAGGTTCCAGAAAATGCAGAGGAACAACGCAGGATCTGCAAACGGAGACCAATCTGGCAACGGCTGATGGGGGAGGAACATGTTGAAGCCATGCCCATGGAGAGCGGGCTGCAGTTCCAGGTCACTGATCTGAACTCGCCAACATCAACCTACTTTCTTGCAAAAACACAGGAACGTACAATCCCACAACCATTGCAAAGACCTACAGTTGCGGGATTCATTGTGCTGCTCAGACTTCACATGGAGGTGCACAGTGTGTGTGTTTGAACCCCTCTTTGTTTCTTCTCAAATGGAAAAAAATATGTTTTTTAATTTTTTTTTAGTTCTTTCATGTGCGATCACATCTAAAATATTAAGGATGTTACTTTGCAGATGGAAATGCAGACACACTCACGGAGCTCGTCAAAGTGTGTTTCCATGCCGTCGGCCCCGGGCACCGAGCAGATGAGCCTGGCCTTCAGGAAGGTGCTCCACTTGTTGACCAGACAGCAGTGACCTCCATCGTCGTTCTGTTACACGAGACAGAGGGAGGGGGTGAGCACAAAACACAGTTTCTCCATCAGCTACGTCCCTCTGACTGTTCTTCATATAGAAAAACCACCATGCAAGAGCTCACACACACCCCCACGCACACAGGGCTGGTTGTAAGGTCTGGAAGGTAGAAAGGGGTCGATGACTGGGTCAGAAAACAATAATCTCCTCCTTTATTGCTCCTCCAGCTGTTACCGAATGAAGGCAAAATTCATCCTGGTGACGACGAGTTCACCCATGTCCGTCGGTTCACATTCTTATTCCAACCATACGTGGTGTAAGAAGTGAAAGTGTTTCAGCAATATTCACTGTGCTTATGCTCCCGATTCAGATCAGTGTAAAGAACAGCGGCAAGATCCTCCGGACGTGAGACGAACTAGCAGTGATGTGGCCGTGCCTCTGGAGGGCGCCGGCGCAGTGTCCGCTGGGAGAGAGGGGAGTTTGGGGGTGCGGGGTTCCGTTCGTGTGTCGGGTCACTGCCTGACCCCCAGAGTCCCTCCCCTTTTAAACAAATACAACAGAGAACAGCTGAGACGACAAGAAGGCAAGTACATATCCCCGCTGTTATGATCAGCAATATAAACCTCATGGAGGTGGAAACACACATGCACACTTAAAATAAACCATACAAACACAAAAAATCAGTTCACCAAGATAACTGCAAAAACATCAAATCCTACCAAGTATTTTTAGTTTAGTTTCTACTGCAGATATCTAAGCACACTGGAAATAAGGCAAAACTATCCATCCATCCATTTTCTAACACCCTTGTCCCTTACTGGGGTCGGGAGGTGCCTGGTGTCTATCTCCAGCTATCGTTTCAGGCGAGAGGCGGGGTCACCCTGGACAGGTCACCAGTCTGTCGCAGGGCAACACACAGGACAAACAACCATGCTCACACACACTCACACCTAGGGACAATTTAGAGAGACCAATTAATCTGACAGTCATGTTTTTGGACTGTGGGAGGAAGCCGGAGTACCCGGAGAGAACCCACGCATGCACAGGGAGAACATGCAAACTCCATGCAGAAAGACCGGGGCCGGGAATCGAACCCAGAACCTTCTTGCTGCAAGGTAACAGCCCTACCAGCTGCACCACTGAGCAGCCCAAGGCAAAACTAACTTATAAGTAACTTTTAGGTAAGATATAAGAGCTTGTTTGAAGTCAGTGATTCCTTAATACTAATAAAAAAGATTACTTCTCTTATTATGTGAAAAAAAATATTCTGTTATAAGTTAAATAATCTGCCAGCAGAACTCGGTGTTACTGACTTCATACAAGCTCCTATTTCCTGCTGAAAAGTTTCTTTCTTGTCTTTTTCCAAGCGTACAAAGATACTTGCACTAGAAACTAGACCTAAAATACTTGGTAAGATTTAGTTTTCCTGCGTTGACGCTCGACCAGCTTTCGGTTGTGATTTAGTTTTCTGCCTCAGTTTGCTTTCAGTTTCCAGCGTCTATGCAGGAAGTTCAACTTAATTGAAATAAAGGAAGTTTCTCTGCGTTTCCCCCCAGACAAAAATCACCTAGAAATATCAGAACTACCAGGGAGAAGAGGCCACGAGGGCCATGAGGTCAGAGGTCAGAGAGCAGTCTCACGAACAGAAGGATGCATTGTAGACAGGAAGGTTAAAGACAACATGTGGATTCCGGCATGTTAGCATTAAGCCAAACCCTGTAGCTGTTCAAACACAGCGGGCGACTCGCCTCGGCAGAGCGCAGGCTCGTCGTTTAAACGCTCCAGGTTTTCTTTTCATTAAGCTAACCGAAACCACTCCACACTGTGTGTGTGTGTGTGTACACACCAGGCAGATGCGTCCAATGCGGGACTGGGTCACGGGACTCTGACCAATATCAGAGGATTTCTCCCTGAAGAAGAAATACAGCTTGTCGTCGTTCCTCTCCGCGCTGTCCGGGATGAGATGCACGTGAACGAAGGTGGGATCTAGAAAAAGAGAAAAAATCCGTTTAAAATCTTGCTACATGATGGACTTTAACTGTACATATGTGCAGTCCCTTTTGTAGGAAAACGTAATAAGAGAACATCGTTACCATTCAACCATCTGGAGTTGTACTGATCCGTCCGCATTGCAGTTTTGGTCCCCAAAGTACGGAAGACGGCCGAGTCCGTCCCCATGAAGTCGACGTAGACGCCGGCGTACAGCTCTCCATCTGACGAGGAGGGAACACAGACCAGCCCAGTTCAGGGTGACACTCTGACAAAGCGCATATGACAACACTGTGCAGCAAAACATCTGGGTGTGAAGGGGAATCTGTTTTCAGGAAAGTGCATCTTTTTCATTAAAGCTGCGCAACTTAAAATTAAATCCCCTGAAAGTAGGCGGAATAGAAATGTAAAAAAGTTTGCGTGTAAATACTTTTGCAATGAACTTTAAATTTTACAGTTGGCAAAAAAAAAACAAAAAAAAAAAACAGAGAAATGTAGCCAATTGAAAAGCCCAAGCTGTAGGTTTGTTGAGCCTGCGTGGCTGAATGTGTCGGTTCTTCCATCTGCTCTGATGGCGCCGCAGCGGAAAGCAGGTGTAAGGCTCCGCGCGCGCAGACAGCAGGGAAAAACCAGACACTTTCCTACCCCCGTCATACGCAATGTCATGGTCCCGAGCGGCGCTGTGGGGAGATTGATGATGTATCATTAAAACGTCCACAGATGATTGCGTGTCTAATGTAGTGGGGAGCGGAGCAGTTGGTGGCGAATGGTAAATCTTCTGTTGAGGCACAAGGTTCTTAATCCTTATCAACGCTAACAACGGCGTCCCTTGTACGGAGCTAACTGATGGCAGTGGGAGGTTAATCCATCTTAGACGACGGTCCCGGTACCGCGCTGGTCAGCTGGTACCGCGCTAATGTGTGGAAGGGGTGCCGGTGATTTACGCCCCGCGGAAAGAAGAGCCCCCTTCCACTGGTGGCAACTGGTCCAGAAACCTGATACCAAAGGACAAAGAAGGACTGTGGCTTCTTATGGCGCCGCATTGTGATCAATGACTGCATCCACACTGAACCTTATTGTCAAGAAACGCTGCAACTTCGGTTAAATGTTGAATAAAGGAAGCAGAACAATCATAACATGTCATCTTGGTCTATTGTCTAAAATATAACCAATAAAAATTCAGTCCATGAAAATGTGACGGTTTCATAATCACTAAGTTATATTGTTCTTTATGCAAAATTAATAGATTTTATGAGGGAGGAGGAGTGATGCTGTTCCTCCTCCTCCACCTGTTGCTGAAAGCCGTCAGCCCAGTGTTACGTTGCCTATTAAAAGTATTCACCCCCTTTGGATGTTTTACTCTTTTATTTTAAAAATCTACCATGACTGAGAACATTTTACAAAAACACTTTTAATGTCAACAGATTTTTTTTTACAAACTAGTGGCAATTGGTTAACATAAAGTTATCGCATAAGTATTCATTATACCCTGATCAAAAACATACCTTATGTTCATGTTTTATCAAACCGGTGTGATAAATAAAACAAATCTGACACGACCAACCAATATTTATTTTTAACTTGTTGCCATGGTTCTGCTAATTCTTTTCCCCAAAAGGTGTCCAAATGGTAGTGAAATATACATAGTATCAGTAAGTACTGGTTATTAAATATAATATCAATAATCAATATTGGTTAACAATATTGGTGCCTTCCTAGTTATACATCCCAGTAAATATTGACGTCACACTGACATTCTTCAATGTCTGGAAACATCTAAAGGAAACGCAGTGCTTTAAAAGGAACACAACACAGTCCACTCCGCAATATGAAGAAGACTTGAACACTGGCATTTCTATACTGATAATAAGAATAATAATAATATAGGACAGAGGAATGTCACATAAAGAAACGATAGATGAAACCAAAAATATCCCACAGGTCCTTGTTGAAAGGACATTAACTGAACCCGAACCCGCATCATAATACTCACTAATCAAAGCTGACACGCTGTTGAGCTTCGGGTCGTAGGAGCACTTCCCCTTCCCAGATTCCACTTTTCCCGGCTCCAAGTGGAAAATTTCTTCCTGAAACAGAAAAAGAAAAAAAAGAAAAAAAATCAAGAAGAGATGGCAATAAATTCAGCGCTCTTCGTCTTGCCACTGTGATTCCCTGGAGGGGGGGAAGGATGAGGGAGGGAACGTGTGCGCTGCCTCTGACACCTGTGGGGCCCACGGGGCCCTGGTGGTGGTGGGGGTTGGGGGGTGTGGGGGAGGGGATGAAGTGTTAGAATAATGAATGCAAGTTCATACAGAAAAATGCATGCAGTGAAAGCGAGGAATTTTTAAATCCACGTCCCCGAGCCGGGTCTAGCTTCAGAAACGCGTCGCCTCGCTACATAGCGAGCTGAAAACCTCTCAGCTTCTTCTCGGCGCGTGTGTACGGGCGGGAGCGCGGGATTGCTGCTGACACCTGTAATCCAGCAGAGGAGGGGGGAGGAGGGAAGAAAGAAAAAAAAACAAGCCACGCATGGAAGCCGGGATGACTGATGCTCGAAGCTTGTGGCTTCCCAGCACACAAGCGCGTGTGGGTGATTGGCAAGAATTTGCGTATGAGTAGGGTAAAATGAAAGCAGTGGCATGTGATGACATGTCCTGTGGCCGAGCCTCGCAGGCCAGAGTGCATCATCCTTTTCTTTTTCTTTCTTTTTTTCTTCCCACACCCATCGGCATAGAGAAGGTGGCTCCGTGCCAAACACACTTCATTTGCAATTATCTATTCATCTTTGATTAAAATCACCGCTAGAGCAAATAAAGAAGAAAAAAAAGAAAAAGAAAGAGAGAGAGAAGGTCCCGGCTTCTTGACTCAAAGCATAAAGTGGAGAAAAAAAAAAATTAGTTGCATATAATTATGCCCAAAGAGAAAGATATGTCTATGTGGGTGCGTATAAAAAATTGGACATGATTATCCTGCAGAAAAGCTGAAAAGTGAAAAAATAAAAATCAAACCAGAACTGTTCTGTCACATTAGAAATGACAAACGCTGAAAAAGTATTCAAGCCTCTTTAAAAAAATTGTTTTGTCACATTACAAACTAACTTTATGGTATTTTATTGGGATTTCATGGCAGACCGACAACTTTTCACATAATCTTAAAGTGGAAATATACATATATACGGTTCTAAATGTTTGGATTGAATCTGTGGAGGATATTTGGATTCAACACCGTTTCCATTAATAGCCTGAAATTAAACAGACTGCAAACTTTCGCTTTTATCAACAAAATTGTCATAAATACAATTTTGTCTCTATTACAAATGTGCACAAAACTTTGTCAATGTTCCGCTAACGTCGAAAAAACAGCTCTGAAATCATGATGTTTCCATTGAATAAGAAATTCAAATAAAATCACGCATTAACAGGTTTGTTCATGTGAGAAGTCATTAAATACGCCGTGCCGTCATCCTCGTACCACTTCCTGTCGTCTTCCTCGCCTTTTCCACCAGTAGTAGCATCTGGTTGTTGGTCACATAAATTGTGTTTCCATTGCAGTTTTGTGAAGTACATTAATCTGACACAGATGAAAAAGCAACCTCATCATTTTGAAAAAAAAATTTAATTTCTTGAAACTGCTGTGTTTCCATGAAGCAAATTTATTTTGTAATTCCAAGCAGCGCAAGTATAAAGTTAAAGGAAACACTGGTGGTATGGTTCAACTGCAAAAACATAACCAAACACAGTCGACTGGGAAACGATCCAATCATAAGATGACTTTGGAGGAGATACAGTTTGTTGCTATGACAACTACTGGTCGCCAACTCCACAAATCCTGCAATCATGGAGCAGCGGTGAGAAACAAATCCCAAGAAGATCTTTACCGTAGTCAGAGCTGCATTAAATTAGGCCAATTTAATGTGTTAGAATGGTTTAGTCAAAGTCCACACCTAAATCGGATAGAGAGTCCTTGGCAGGATCTGAGCCTTTTTGTTCACAAATGCTTTTTATGCAGTTTAACTAAACTTGAGCTGTTTTGGAAAGAGTGAGCATAAACATCTGGTGTCCTAGTGTGAAAAGCCGACAAAAACCTGGTCGGAATTGACTCTGGATACAAGTGCAAGCCACACTTTTCAGATTTTCATTTGCAAAAAACAGAAGAAAAGTGCATGGGATTTGAATATGTTTGAAACGATACTCTATTACTTTTGTGTCGGTCTACCATAGACATCCCAATACAATACATTAAAAATCAAGTCCAAGGGGCTTGATTTTTAATCAAAAGGAACTGTGAACTTCTTTCGAAGTGAACTACTTCACTTCCAGCCTGCGCCGAAGTCTTCAGAGTGCAGACATGTTCGAGTACGTCGCTGTTTTCCTTCCCTCACAGTGCAGCCGGCTGGAAACAGATGGCTGCTGTTTGCTCTGGGCTAACATGCCCTGCTGCTGTGGGAGTGGGTCAGATGCTGACTCGGCCTCTGTGGCGTGACGCGCTGCTCGGGTGGGGCACGCTGGATTCACTCAAACAAGCAACATGAGTGATTAGAATATCCACCGTTTCTGATATGAGGCTTAATATGTGGTAAATGGAACCAAATGCCAGGCACTGAAAGGAAAAAGCCTGCTTAATTCAAATTGCGCCTGATTGTCCCCATTTCACATGATAACCCCGCTCTCATGCAAAACGTGGCATTTAACACAGATACAGGAAGTGAAAACGAACAAAGGACGATGACGAGCGAGACGGTGCGCTGTGACATTGAGGAGGACACAAAGAAAGTACGAATGAAACATGAAATTACATTTTGAGGATGGTGCAGAAACTTTAAAAAAAAAAAAAAAAAAGAAGAAAAAAAGGCGCATGCTAAATGTTACAAAGATAAACGAACGATGGCTTTTAGATTAAAAAAAAAAATGGCATCGACAGGATGTGCTCAGACACAAAGAATGGAGGGCATGCTGCTGGTGACCGCGAGCCCCGGCAGTCCGCTGGGGCCGCGGCGCAAACAGGGGCCCGCATCGCACCTTTAGTCCAAGTGTGTCGTGCACCGCGCTGGGCTCGGCCGCGCGGCTGGCCCTTCCCCTGGCCAGGGCCATCTGCAGATACATGGACGTCTAAAACAGGAAACAGCAATACAGTCTGGATGTTACGTGGCAGACGAGGGAGGATCAAGGCCCTCCTTGTGGCAGTCGGGTGAATTGCTTGGGGACGGGGGAACTTCTGATTGCAAAACATGATGAGAAACTCCTCGAGTAAAACATTTACCGCAGACACACTGCGGTGGAGAAAAGTGTTCATGCCTCTTGAGCTTTTTCGCTTCTTGTCGTATTACAAGCAGAAGTTTTCAATGCGTGTCGCTGGGATTTCACATGAAAGACAAAAAATTGTTTTTTCAAAATTGCTGTTCACTAGTAACCACACATCATAATGCTGCTAACACAAAGTAAGGCTACAGTCACACAACAGGCATATGCGATCCACATCCAACTTTTCTATGACTGTCTGAACAGCCCAGTTCAGATCCGATCATACCCAAAAAAGTGCTGATTTGTGCTCCTTTCATATGCGGTACTAAATCGGATGTGCACACAGTAATTCCCAAAGTGTCATGTCACATTTTGCAGACTTTTACGTCATTGCAGTGACGTCTGCACCAGAGGAAGTCGGATGTGACAAATCTGGACATCAGGATTCTTTTCTAAGCTTCTTTTGCCTTGTTATGCTCTTCCTGTATAACAACGTCTGCAACTTCAAAATCGATCCAGAAACAGCGACATTATTTTCATTCCATTATGACCTCTAAACAGAGCAACACTCTGTGATGGGTCGCTCCGGGGTCGTAAACCATTCAGAGACGTCAGAGTGCAGTCGGGGTTAACTAGCAGTATGAACGATCACATGAAAAATTAAATCTGATTTCAGCAAAAAATTGCAATCAAGATCTGCTTTGTGAACGCAGCTTAAATTGCATTTTTAAAAAGATTTATTTCTGTAAATTACACCATTTTTTTGTTAGAAAATAAATATGTCATGCATGCTTATTTAATCTCTTCAATAAAAGGCAGCACAGTAATGTGGAGCATGCCAATTTTATTTTTCATTTTTCTTTTCCTAATTACTTCACATGAAATCCCAATAAAGTTCATTAAAGTTGGCGGTTATACCGTCACAAAATGCGAAAAAGTTCAAGAGACTTTTAGCACACTATATATGGTCGTGCTTGGTTCCACAGGAAGTATGCGTTGCTCTAATTCCATATCTGTAGGAAAGCTGAACCACAGCAGTCCTCCTCCATTTAAATCAATGACAGCCAAATCATCCTACAACCTGATGAAATCTGCAGCAAAAGCGAAAGCATTTCACCGAAAACAGTTCCCAAACCCACGTGCCCACACCGCTCCAAAACTACCCTCAATGGGTCCAATCAGAGAACAACAGGCCGTCTGAATTAACAAGAACCAGGCACGTGTAAAAACTGCTTGATTCCTGACTTGTGGTTTACGAGCCGGCCCGCCTCAGAAAAGGTGCTGTCGGGGGGCAAGACTCGGGCCGTCTGTTTGCTGTTCCAGAGAAAACAACAGGCCTCGTTAAAGGAACATTCCACTTGCACCCCATAATGGGGGCTCCCACTACCAATTACCAAATGTCCCACATGGCGGAGTCTGGCAGGTGGCCTGGCTGGATGAATGCATGAAGCGGTGGATGGATATGCGAGCAACTGGATGGAGGTTCTTGATTGGCCTGTGGTGTTGGGGGTGGTGGTGTGGTCACAGACAAACTGTGTGTTTTTAAGGGAACTCATGCAAACCGTGCTCCCTGTGATCTCTAGGGGAAACAGTACTGCAGAAATTTAGTGCTTTTTAAAATGGATATTTCCTTAATTGCTATTGGAAACAAGTGTGATATTTAAAAAATAACAGCGAGGCGTTACTGGGGAATGTGGCAAAGTCGTTAGTTCAGGCTTCCAGTAAATGCCGAGACTAACCAGAGAGGAAATAACTGCTGTGTGTTGAGAGGCCAGCTGCTTTACTGCATGTGGACACAAGGCACCAAGAGCCAGTTTTCAAATGACGGAGGGAAGCCGTCATCGAGGATAGACTTTGACCCGGTCCCAATACTCCCACTTCCACCCTTATGTCCTTCAATCACGCGTTCGTGCTGGAGGGCTCAAGTCCGTCGTGTGTCCCAGTTCTCTTTCGCCACATACCCTCGATCCCTCGAGCCACACTTTGGCTTAAACCCAGCAATGCATCGCTACGTGATGAATTGTGGCAGAGATGCACTAACCCGATATTCATATCTGCATTGGTACCGATAGTGAAAAAAATTCTACATCGGGTTTCAGTAACAAGGTCCCCGATCCAAACGGGACGATCTATTCAATATAATTTTATGCACTGTGCTCTGAGCGACGTCATGCTTTATTTTACTTTTAGAATTCCTAGTTACGCTTTCTGAACCATTTGAAAAGAGGTTTGTTTTTTACACGTTTGACCAAGGAAATCAACATGCTGTTTTTGTCAGATTCAGTGTCTTTGTTTTACATTGGCCGCTATAGTCCTATTGTGTTGCTATTACATGTTTGAGCAAGCTGGTGAATCTATTGATGTATTAAAGTGCGCTACATTGGTGCAAAGTTATCAAATACATTTCGCTGCTTAGAAACGTTTTAATTCAGCACTGTTTTTCTGTATCGTCTGAAACTGAACCGCACATGTCTGTGCCAGTCTTGGAGTTAAAAAAGTGGATCGGTACGTCCCTATTGAACGTGCCCTTTAACCCTTATGCACACTTTGAGTAGAATACACACTTCGCAGAGGAGTATATGGTGCAGTGAGAGCATTGGGACAGGGCTACTTAAAGGCGGTAGGAGGGAAAGGTTTGATAGGTGAGGCAACACAGGAAGCCAAGCTGAATCCTTAATGATGCAGGTGGAGGAAACTGTTCCCATCTACTGAGATTGCCTTCTTGTTCAGGTTTTAGTTTCTAACCTGAGGTTTACGCCCGCGGTTGACGAAGGTGCAGACTGGATTGTAGGCTCCTGTCCCGCAGATGTACAGATGAGTCCGGTTCCATGGCTCAATTAGACGGATGAAGTTTGCACACTCCTCCTGGAAACAGGAAACACAGTAAAAAAATATTCCTGAAATGAAATCCAAATAAAAAGCAACTCATGTCATTTTATGAACATGTGCACTGTCTGCTGATTTACCAAGATGAAGCGGCACAAAATGTAGAAATATTCCCTAAACTATCATCCTGTGGAAGCCACTTTGTCATTTGCTGATGTCTGCTTGGCTAGGCAGGAGGAAATCCTTTTTTACTGGGCTGATTTCAAAACCTTTCAAACTTGCCATCCACATTAGAAGGAAAAAACCAACGGAGAGAATTGTATACTTCCAATGGTGCATATTTCTGAAAGAGTCGATAGGAATCACCCAACTGGGACGACCCTGCAGATTTTAGAAAGGGCCGTCTTCACGCATACTTACGCTGGCGTCCTTCCCGCTCACGAGGCATTCTGTTCGCCTTCGTTCGGACACTGGCCAATGGATCTGCGAAGGGGAGACCAGAATGTGTTTCACTGCTATGATCAAACCTGTTATACATCAGTGTCGTTTACTGAATCTTTAGGTTAAAGCTCCTAAGACAAACCCACGAATGTCAGTATCGGTTCTGCTGAAATAGCTCCAACATTAACATACTTAATAGTATATATGTCTTACAACACATTAGAGAAACCAACATCAAAAAAAGTGCAGCCCAATACAAACTGAGGGAACGAAACAACCAGAAATGCTGATGCATTTCATTGGGATTGATGGTCCAAGACAAAGTAGCATATAATTGTGAAGTGGAATGAAAAATATTAATGGTTTTAAAAAATTAAAAAGCCAAATTCTGAAAAATGCCTGTGTATTACATTCCCTTAATTCGATGGTGGAAAAGTCATGAAGAGGGGATGCTCTACTTCAGCATGAAGAAAAAACCAGGAAGAAAACCTGCTGGAGGCTGCGAAATCACTTAGATTATTGATTTCAGGCCTAGCAAAGTCAATTTTACAAGGCTAACTTTGAACATGACTATTCTATCTTTTAGAATGGCATAGTCAAAGTTTAGATCTTTGACTATGCCACCATTGCACTTGAATGTTCTGTGGTATAATCTGATCCAGTTCTGATCTTATGTTCAGACCTAATAAATGAACTTTCACTAGGCCATCTTAAGACGTGACTAATTATGTTTTAGAATGACTTGGTCAAAGTTCAGACTCAGTTTAAATCTGAGTCAAGACTTGAAAATGTATCTTCTCTCATGATCTTCATGCAATCATACAGAGCTAAAGATGATGAATGGCCAACGACATTATGTCTCCAGATGAGCTAAACATACCCTAGCAAACTTGTAAATGCAAGGATATATTTTACAAAAGACATCAAAAATCCTTTATTTTGATTCCACCTCACAATTGTGCTTCTTTATGTTATGTTTGTGGCCTGGAAGCAGCTGCTGAGGTGAAAGCGTTTATCCCAGATTAGGGTCGTAGGGAAAGCCATAAATAGACGTCTTACAATATGTGGACTCTTGTTGATGTCGTGGAGGTCTAGGGACAGGATGTGGTCCTTGCTGCCAACATACATGCGGTCATGATCCTCATCCATACGGAGGATCCGGTAGTCGGACGCATTCAGCAGGTAGGCGAAGTGATGAGCCGTACCAGTGGACCTCAGCTCTGCATGGAGACAGAAACGGTTTGGTTTATGACAGCCCAACACATTTATGTACCCACATTTTCTCAAACACACACAACCAACATACTCCTCATGCCACTGCAGCATAGCAACATGAACTGATCTGATGGTTTTCCTTGACCACAACGGTAACCTAACACCGCACATTAGAGATAAGTGCTACCGAGGGGCTGTCACACTGTGTTGATGGGCTAATACCTCCTGAGTGGATCAAAAGATCTGGGAAATCTCCCACCAGAGACTGCCTGTGACTTTCAGTGGGAAGTCGGAGGAAACAGATGCAGCACTTTGATATGAGGTCAACAAGTGATTTCTTTACAACAGAGTGGGGCTCCGTGACCCTCCGACGGGTTTAAACATTCCCGTTCTTGCTAGAACACCATTCTCTGAAGGTCAGAAAAGCAGCGCGGCGAGCCCGTGGCTACACAATGTAGCGGACATGCACCGGCACGCCGAGTGGTACAAACTCTCCTGTCAGCTCGGCGTTAGAGTGTTTGTTTGATGCGTTCTCCTGGGTTAGGCGACCAACAACAGGCAGAGCGGAGAAGCTGCCGCTCCGACCGCAGAGGTCACATGCCCCACCATAGACAAACACACTCCTCTGCCATCCATAATGAGAGGCAGGGACGGGTGGCATTCACATATATTGCTGGGCAAATAAGAGTGCTCACTCAAGAAGCAGGAACGTCCTGTTTCAGTGGTGAGATTTACTCTCAAACCACCGTCGAGGAATATTTTGAGGTTCTTTTGCACTAATTGTGTGGCTGAGCTGCAGTGGAAAGAAACCAGAAGGATAAGCTGTCAAATACAGTTAGCTGTGTTTGGTTTTTACACAGGGATCCAAACAGAGGTCTGAGAGGATATAATCATAGAAGCCAAGGAGGAAATGTGGGTCGTCAGGCCTGTAGAGCAGTTTTTGCGCAGAGGGGGTTACCAGCCCTTAAGAAGGTTTTGGGGCTGTATTTTTTTTGCAAGCCATGTATGTGTAAGCCATGTTCTGTGTGGTTAAAACTGTCAAGAAACATTCCTTTGAAGCGTTTTAGAGGTCTGGATATCCAAGAATGCGTAGCCATCAACATGTCCGGCATGAGGCCTTAAAATAAACGCCATCTCTGGACTTTTCCAAACAGACTCCCCCGAGGAATCTGATCTTAGCCGTCTTTCCAGCCAGATCTAAATTTACCGTGGGGGTTACATCAATAAGCAAGGATTAATAGCATTAGATTGGCTATATTTGTATAGTTCGATTTAATAACTGTGTCTGCCAAAGGAATGTTTACAGGTTGGCCAGGTGATTGGCATCTGTCAGGGTTCTCCCGCACAAGGTTGGACCCCTTGATTATTTGTGTAGGAGTCTTGAGCTGAATGATGAGTCCCTGTGTGTGTCTGCGATTGTACACACACACGCACACCCCCGCACACACTTCCCGAGGGCCAGTTCAAGTCCTTCCTGAAGCAGGTTGTCAGCAGCTCTTCGGTTTGTGTTTGTTGCCAGAGAGAAGCTGGATAAGACCATCTGTCAGCTGAGGAGGGAATGTGAGCAGCACAGAGCAACAGTGTGCTCTACAGAGAGTTGTGCATTAGGAAACAAACGTGTAATCTAATCCCACAGCCATCGGATAACGAGCGCAAAGGCCCTTTTAAATCTATAATGCAGCGTGTTTGAATCCTGAGTCCCCAGCTCAAACATCGGTGATGGCTTCTGAATGAGGCGTCTTTCCCCAAACCGCTGAAGAAACCCAACCTTGTAGATCGTTCATTATGGCGAAATCAGATAAAAAAATGTCTCATATAGCACCCTTTTGTTTTACAGTATTTCACATTACAACCATCCATACACGCCAATGCATTTCCTTTGGATGTTATGTGACAAACCAACTGTATGGGGGTCGAATACAACAATCTTCGGAGAACCACCTGTGTTTTGATGTACTCCTTGGCCTTCATGCAACTTCTGAGGCTTTCACAGAGCAGCTGGATTTGTACTAATATTAAACTAAACGCTATTTACTAATCTAGGGCGTTCTGCAGTCAGTTAGTTAGATTTTATTTAGGGGTATCAGATTGATTTCGACAATGTCTCAAAACTTTTCCCAACAAATTCTCATTCCTCTTCCCTGACAGTAACTTTCTTTTGGTCTGTCACATAAAATCTCAATAAAACACATTAATGTTTGTGAATGACAATCTACTTTGACTTGTGGATACTTCAATACATTTGTAACTCACAGTATTTTACACTGGACTGCTTTATAAGAGTGAGAATAAAGCTCCTGTACTTTCTTGGAAAAGTTGGTCCAGCATTCAGACATCATTCCTCCTTCTGTCAGACTTTCCTCAGCTTAACCTCAAAGTCAACCTTCGCCTCAGGCGGGGCCACGCGGCATTGTGCTCCACTGAAATGTTGACCGAGGAGGTATAATGGCAGCGGCCCAGCAGGTCTCTGGGCCGAGGCTGTTCGCTGCCAAGCTGCGTGTCACAATCAGCTTGAATGAGACGTGTAAAGAGACTGCTCTGCTCAAGAAAAACACGGTCAAGAAGCCGTTAATCATGCCGCTTTGTTAACGTGAGCCGTCGTTCCCAGAGGGCGGCAAAATGAGTCGCTTTTGCTGCCGGAATCATTTAAAACGCTGGCAGCTAAATCACATTTGCGAGTGATCCCTTTGCCGTTTATTGAAGCAGACGTATAAGATTGCACCCTGAATCCCCAAACTCGCCTACAAAATTTGCAGTTGCAGATTACAATTACAGGAAAGGCTCAAGCAAGCTGAGCTGCTTTGCTCTTTGTCAGACTCTTTAGAGCAACACAAGAGTCTTATCCGTGAGATTTAAAGGCTGGAAGTAGAGCATAAGTGTGTCTATTGAAGCCAGATAAACACTTAAAGACTGCACGTAGGTTCAGTTTGTGCCATATGTCTGAATTTGCGCTCGGGACTCCAAGTGGTTCTACAGGAGGACAGAGCGAGGTACGAGCGAGTCCTGATCTGGTTCCACTGCTCAGTCTGCTGAACACAGACTGAGACAATCCAGGCCTCTCTGCGAGCATCTTGTGGCGATGTTGGCCGACACGGCCCGCTGCCCGTTCCCATAACTCAACACTCCGCCGCGGCTGCGAGGAAGGTCATTACCGGGGTTGGAGGACAGGGAGCGAGAGCTCAATGGCTCCTCCAGACATTCGAGCTCAACGCCGGGATCAGAGGCCCGATAAATGATAAATGCAGAGCTGATGATTGATCGTACAGGATGTGGGAAACTGACCAAGACACAGTAGCTTTATGAATTGCAAGGTATGCAACTTACAATTTGCATCCAGATGTGCAAGGCAGCTTGACCTCAAAGTCGGAGTTACAGGTCCATAGTGCGACCATTGTTGAACAGGTAGGATCTGATACTCTGTTGGTTTTCCGGTGAGAGTCTGGTCACTACATTGATGTAAATACAAGTATTAGATTCTTCAGCTAAACCCCCAAAGCCTCTCTACACACATAAACCCTTAAAAAGCCCTTAATCTCCTCCCACACACACCAGACCAGGTTTATGTCTAAATCTACCCATTAAAGACGTGAAGAACATTTCAAGTGTTTCTACACAGATCTGCAAAATAAAGGTCTGGAGTCTATGGTTGAAAAAAAAACATACGATATAAGCGTTTCATATCAGTTCATCAATAACTATCACTATAGATAATTATTGATTTATTTGTTTTAAATATCTAAATTGCAGCCAAACCAGGGGCGTGACCTTCCATGTCTTATCCAAAGTTTTCCTTCCATGCCGTCGTTTTTATTTTTAAGCAGCTGTGAGGCGCAATGGAAGAGCCTGAGACTCCTGTTGCCCAAGTTATTCAACAGGTTGTTGCTAGGTAACCAAAGAGTGAGTGAGTTAGTTGATGCCACCCCATCTCACGGTAAACTCTTTCCTCTGCCTACATTCAACGGGATGCTGTGCGGTTCTGCATCGGGGTTCAGTGAACCGTCTATATATTGAACAGAATTCAGTCAAATGCATTATCTGCTCATATTCATCACATGTATTGTTATTGATTTGTTGTCCAGCCCTAGCAAAATATGAATGATGATCCTTGAATAGCTCGCTAATAAAAACAACCTACGTTCAGGACTACCAGTGAAGCGTGTTTAGCTCTAAAGAGGAAGCATTTCGTAGCCAGTTTTTTGTACTTCATTAGAAGGATAATAACTATTAGTAGAAGTGACCCGATAAAACTTACAAGACGATACGGATATTTCAGCTTTGAGTATTGACGGATACTGATATTCACCCGTACCATCACAAATCCTACAAAGTTTTATTATTTTCTAGTGCGGAATATTAGAAAAGGTTTGATCAGGTTACATTAACAACAACAGGTATAAGAACAACCACTCCATTTATTATTAATTAGCATGTTTGCATGCGGGACACAAGCGGTGCTGGACAGAATTGCTGGAGCGGATTAAATGCTGGAGCGGACTGTTTATGTTGGACATTTTAGATGCAGGGTAATATGATCCTACTTGCTTTTCTGCTTGATATCAGACTGATTTCAAAAACGACATCTGATCGAGACACCTCTGAATATTAGCAATACAAGCTAATGTTACAGTAAGTCATCATTTGATGTGTCCAAAAACTAATGGAAAAAGTTCACAAATTTAGGCTCTAAGTATTATTCAATAATAAATAAATGGTAACAGTTCATCACTTGCACCAAACTCGGCAGCCATATTGGATTGAAGTGTTTCTGTTGTGAGAAACATCCATTTCTCTTTATTCGGGGAGCAAGTTTCCCATTTGTATTTCCAGCTTGGCGTTGTTTTTAATTCAATTGAAATTGAAAATGGATAAGTATTTTTTTTCTCTCTTTATTGTGACAAAACAACTGCTTTGCAGTTTAAAAATGTCTCGACTGTGTGATGGTAACGAGCAACTTTTTGTGGACTATCTGTATCTAGGCAGGTAGTGCTCTCAAGTATCTTTGTGTAAATGAGGAGTACAAACCTGGAGAAAAAAAAATGGCACACTGTCAGACAGAGTCACCCCCCTGGGCCCCCCCACTCCATCTCTCCGTCTAGGAGAATACTTGGCTGCTGATGGAGATCTCCAGGGCTGTAAGGCCTGCATGTTGTAGCCTATCTCTCCATCTTAAATTAATAGCCGAAGGGCCACGTTTACTTTGGAAATATGTTCGGCCTGAAAAGGTTCACAGGCAGAACTCGTTCTCATGAGCGAAATAAGAAGGTGCACCGCATTGCAGCTTTATAGGAAATTATTTCCCCATGCTGTTAGCCAAAGGAAAGAAGGGGCTGAATTTGGGTATCGTGTTCAGTTAATGCTCCGTACCCCGCAGTGTGCTTCGGTTACCGGGCGGGACTTCCTCCCATTAAGAAAGGATAACTGCACCCAAAGTGACTTAGCAGTACACAGGTAATCCCACTCAAAACGCTCCTGGCTGTTTTTCAACAAAACGTCAAGTTACCGCCGGGAAAAAAAATCATCTGTTTTTACACCACGGTTTCATTTTCTCCACCCTTTTGTTTATTTGCAACAGAGGAAAATATGACATGGATGTAGTCATGGAGCCGAACCAATGCAAGTAAACAGATCCTTCAGATCCACATTCTTGATCCTGACAGTGGGGTGTGCGTGCTCACCACTTGACACCGAGATGGGTGTTCCTCCACGCTGCATATTTCTCAGGTCTCAAATTGGGAGAAATTAAAAGTGCGGGCCAATACGACTGCCAGCGCAGGATATGTCTCTGCCTGCAGAACTCCCTGCAGAGGAGTGTGATAAGTAGAGAGGGGGATAAAGTGTGGGCAAAGGGGAGAACGAGACGTTTGCTGTCTGATTCCTGACCCTCAAAAAGTAAGGGAACCATGAACGAAATGTGTAGCAACAATCAACTCAGTTTACAGCTATTTGATTTCCAATCTGAAAAGGACGAAGTGCAGCAGTAGCTTTAGTTTGTTTATTTTGTTAAAAAATAAGTTTTCACAGTTTCTTAAATATGTCTCGATCTGACATTGGTATCAGAACTAAGTCCAATATCAGTAAATAAAAAACATCTCCTGCATGTAAATTCTCCAACACAAGCACTCTGCTCCAGCATTTAGTCTGCTCCAGGATTTCTATTCAGCAGCACTTGTATCCCGCCCACAAACCCATTGGTTCATAAATTGGTCAGTCGTTTTCATGCATAGTGTTGTTCACTAATGTTCTCTGAATAATATCACTTGATCAAGTTTTTTCTAACATTGCACACCACAACTAATAAAAGCATCCATGATTCGTGGGGCTATTGGTACTTGCCTTCGCTCAAAGCCGTGATATTGGTATCAAAAGTGAAAATGTATTTCGATGCTCCACACATACAGGCTGCAGAATCAGCTGCGACTCAAATATTGCAGTTGTGACCCAATAAAGCAACATCTAATCAATTACTACCAAGTTAGATCAAAAATAACATGAACCAACTGTGAACGAGTCACAGTGTTCCAGCAGTTCAACTCCTGTGTGTTTCTGGTCACCATGATTTAACTTTCTTTCTTTCACTCGGTATCCAAAATTCTGCCACAACCATTTGATGCTGGTGGAGGCTTGTTTGACACTTAAGTGTTGTTGGGCAGCTTCAATGACAATTCTTCATTTGTCGCACAATGGGGTAATTGAATTACTTCAAAGTAAGAGTCTCGCACTTAAAACACACACCTTCTTATCAACGCCTCATAAATAAGTATAACAGTTGTTGTTGTACCAGATGAAGTCGCATGTGGTGCTTGGTGCTTTTGCAGGTTTGGTTCTCACATTGATGATTAGTGTAATCGGCAAACAATACCTCGTTTATCTCTGAGATATTCAAAGACAGAGAAGTTAGTTGCACTCAAAACTGAAATGACTAAGTTAGAGATAGTTCTGCTCAATAAGGGTATACTGTTCTTTAGGTGGTGACATAATGTGACAAAAATACCCTATGAGCCGCCGGCGCATCACAAACAAGCTGCTCTACCTGCGCAGCGCCCCAAAGCGCTTTCCAAGCCGTCAGAGAGAGGTGTGTTAGTTCACACACGCCGGAGTGGCAGGAGTGATAATTAGGGTGTTTAAGAGAGGGCGGGAGAGGTGACATGCTCTCACACATCAAAGGCCGCCCTTGTCAAGAATCTTTGCCAAATATTTTGAATCCTGTCAATGCAAAGAAGCGAGACTGCAGCTAAGAGGGTGTTATTATTCCTCGGAGTCTCTGAAGACCCGCTTCTTCTGCAAACAGGACTCATAGAACAGCACAAGGCAACTTCAGAGAGATCCTGTAGGTGGTGGGGTGGGATGGGGACTGCGAAGGAGGCAGTTGGGTCAACTTTTAATAAGGTGCATTAATGAGCTGAGACGCCACAGGCGACAGTGACACAGGTTTTAGAGACCCGCTCAATGGAATAATTTCCATTAATTCAGGTGAGCCTCAGCTCTCTGCTGCCTCCAGGCCTGTGTGGATATTCTCTGGTTCGTATGTTTGTTGAAATGTAGATTGAGCGTACAGACAACTGCAATCTGCTGCGCGATCTAGTAAACCTGTTTTGGTCCGTCTTTATCTTTCTCTAGCCTGCTGTTGTTTCTTAAGTAGATTTCTGTTTACTTCTCTGGAACAAACAAGCTAATCCTCCTGAGCTCCAGATTAATTCTCTGCAGATGATACTCTGTTCTAATTTGGGAATATGTTTTAAAAATTGACAAGACAAGCACGGCACACTTTGTTTGAGCAAGCAGAGAGCTTTGACCCTGGAAGACCAGGACATAGAAAAACATGAAAAATAAAGTCCAACCTTTTAGACGGTTTTGCAGGAATACGTTGGAAATTAAAGGATAAGGAATCCATATCTTTTTTTTGTAAAGTTTTATAAAAATGTCCAAATATTGGGGTGCTGTGGAGGCGCAGGGGTCAAGCACAACCCACTAATGGAGGCCTTAGTCCTCGACGCGTCTGTCGCAGGTTCGATTCCCGGCCTGGCGACCTTTGCCGCATGTCTTCCCCGCATGTCTTCCCCCTCTTTCATGTCCATTCACTATTGAATAAAAGGCTACTCGAGCCAATAAAAACAAAACGAAAAAAAGTCCAAATATATTAAGGGGCGGAAACTTTACTTTGTAATTTAACACCTTGAAATTGGGCTTCTGTCCCTTTAAAAAGCCCTGCTCTGTGAGGAGGAGCTGTGTCTGTAAGGCGGAGGTAGGTCCAACCAGACGTTTTTGCACAGTTTAATGGTTGCCATAGGAAATTATAGGATTTCTCAAACATGCATGAAAGAATCAAGGCAACACTCTAGGTATAGTCTTAATGAGATGCATAATATAAAGCTAAAAAAAGTCAACCTTGCATAATAATGGCCCTTTAAATATAGTATCAAACATTCTCTACTGTGGGTTTTGTACAAAAAAAATTATGTTTTTTTCGGTGACATTGTAATGAACACCTAAAAAAAATGAAGGATATTCTATGTACTTCATTCTGGTTAACTTGGTAGTGTGAATCTCAGAGATCTTGCTCAGCCAAGGTTTTTCAAATTGTAGTTTGTTTTTCTGTTGGGGGAACTTGTGTGTAAATTTCCTATTCAATAGCATTGCAACGCTGAAGAATGGGGTTCGATCTCTAGGGCTGGGTATAGAGGGTATAAGTCCCTTATAAATCTGGGTATAAGTCCAGATTTATTTAAAAAATGTTTGAACTAGAGATGTTGTGACATTGCAACACTAGGTCTCACAGTTTAGCGCTCAACTTTTGACCTGCCGTGTGGTATTTCACTGCTGCGTGTCAATGATCATTCACTTTCCTGCAAACTAGCAATCGAACAGAAAACACCAGGAACTGTCACAAAACGTCTGCAACGGATTTTGTGTTTCTTTAATGCAACGTGACAATGTGTTTTCACAAGAGAGTTTTTCATTACAGTTTAATCAAAGAAAGGCAATTTACATGCAAATTAAGGCGGTGTGTTTACACAGTGTTCCTGGCTTACATCCAGATGCCCATATCTGACAGCCGCTGATTTTTTTTTTTTCCCCTTTTTGCTCTTATCTTAATCTAGCACCAACTTTCTCACAATGACTTCCTGCGTTCGCAGGATAAGGAAGCACCTGAAATGGCAATCACTGGGCATACTGACACGCAGACGGAGATTAAAGCACCATCTCCTCTTGGACAAGTGTTTGCCCGCTGGATGCCTGATAGGCCACCTGCACTCCTATCTGGTTAGCGGAGCCACTTCTAATCAGCCGGTTTTGAGGCTCACAGCCTCGTTCGGCAGCGGCTGCTTTTAACTCGTCTCCGTGTCAAACGCTACGAGTAATTTGGGTTTGAGTAAGCCGTACGCTTCAAAGCTAACATAGAGGTGACAGAGCGGCTAAGGAATGTGTGTGGAGAGTGGGCATGGGGTTAGTGGCGCTGCTAAATGAGAAGGAACGATAACGGCATAAGAATGCAGCAGCTGCTTGCCCTGGCTTAGTCGCCCTTTTTGAGGAGGTGTGGGGGGGGGACAGTAAAAGTGAGCACCCGCTTATACTCGGTGCCAAATCAGAAAGGATGTGTCACTTAGTAAATAACTAAGCAAGGGCAACTGACTGAGATATGATCTGACCCGCTGATTATGACAAAGAGCCTGAAACCGAGGAGAGGAATGCTATTGTGAGGTGTATCCTGTGTGTTTTTATATTACTAAGCTTGTTAGGCCAATTTTTCCAACAAATACAACATCGTGAGGATTCACTGCTTCCAAAGCCATTTAAAACAACATGCTGGTTTTGGGTTAGGGATTAGGTGTAGGGCTAATATGTAAATTGAGTAAGTTATAAATAATTATTTCCACTATTTATGTGAATATGAAGGCGAGATTTTCACATGAGAAAACCTGTTTTGGGTCCCATCCAGACAAAATGGTTAAAAAAGTTTCTGGTTTTAGAAAAATAAAATGTTACCGTGTATACAGCGGCAAAGTCTGAAAGAAAAAGGTTCACTTCAAAACTCAATTTGTACACAGAAACAGGATTTTTCCTTTTTTACCAGATGAGCAGAAACGAATTAAGTGTGAATTTAAAAAAAACAACAACATAATTCTTTATGTAAAGGCAAAACACACCAACGCTCACATTGTTTGAGTTGAATTTAGAAATAAAAATGTATCTGATAATTCTCAAGACATTTAGAAAATGATTGATTCATTTCTGGTGCATTTATATTAATTTAAACCACTTTGAAGCAGATACTGCATTTACAAATAGGCCTAAAACTATGACTAAGTGACAACAGACTTAGATTTAGACATTTTTACCAGCATCATCTCTCAGAGTTAGAGTAATGCTAATTACTTAGGTTGACCCAAATAGAGAGCTTAAGGCAAAGATAAATTGTCAAAATGGAAATATGGAAAAATAGACTATTTTCATGTCATTTAATTATTGCCCATCTCATTTCTCATAAAAAAACAAACTTTTTTATTAATTGGGAATAATCCTGAATCCAAATCTACTATGGTCTCTATTAATAACAGGCTTAGCCTTCGCCCCGATGCTTGGAAAAAATCCAAACATTGGTCTGTTTTTATCTTTAAGTGATGCTAGAAAGTGAGGTTGTTCACGAGTTTCTGCCCCACTGGGAAAGGGTGCGACCCTCTCTTGTCACAACTGGTGTTGAATGTAAACTGCATGATGGATCTACACCCAGAGCGCTCCCACATCACACATCATTAACCAGATCGTTCAACCTCCCCGCATCCATCGTCGCACTACGATGCCCCGTGAGGTGTAAAGGGGGCGTGACACCTTGCTGTTTAGCACCGTTGCCACCTCATTGCTACTGCCCCCCTCGCCCTTCTTGGCCTTGCACGCGGTGTACCAACCTGGGGGGGCTCACTCGCTCTATAATTAGGACCCACTGTTGTACCCTCCCCCCATCCTTGCTAATGGCACCAATTTGTATTCACTGTCAGGTCCGATGAGCCCTCATGCGGAGAGATGGCCTTATCGCGGGGGCCTCTGGCTCCCGTCACCTAAGCCCCGCTCACTGACGGACAGAGGGAGACGGCAAGGCGGGAGGAGGGGCACCTTGTCTCCTTTTTCATGTAAACTCTCGTAACAGCAGACAGATGTGCTTTTGGTGCAACAAAGTGCGACAAAGAAGCCGCAAAAAAAAAAGGCGACGAGCGCCGTCGGTCTCGTGGCGTCTCTCTAAACAAATGGATGTCCGTCTCCCTCAATCTGGTGGAAACGTATGAAAACAGATGCATGTGGAATTTGGAGATGCGGTCAGGGAAGAGATCATCCCTCGAGCGTCCTGATTTAATAACACCCATCTGCAATAGCAGAGCTCTGTTTTAATGGAAGCGGGGTTTTCACGGTCTGCACATCAAAAAATAAACCCGTTCCCATCCCACATGTCCAATTTGGTAATCCTCTTCCTCGTGATTCCTGAGAATCATCCTGGAGGTCCTCAGAAAATAAAAAGGCAGACATGATGCTGTCTCTTCTGGATGACGCCTTGGTAACGCCCGCCTCAGCTAATGACAGTCAGCAGGGATGCTCGGACAGCCGCCAGGAGACACGGTGGAGGTCAAAGATCATCTGTTGGCGATTTATGTCCTGGTTTAATCTCGGATTAACTCGGGGTCAGGGTCATCCATCCTCAGCCCAAGTGGAATCAGAAAATGGGGATCGCCTGGGGTAGAGTAGCATTATTGCATCGCCTGTCCTGAATTACAATGAGCGCGTCCCAGTGGGGTAAACGGCTACAGGGAGAGCCCATTCTGTAAAATGTGGCTCAGTGGACTCAAGGTCGCAAACCTTCTGCTGCTACTCGTCTTAATGCAGAACTCCAGCTGGGACAGAGATCCTCACACACACACTCCCATAGTGTGTGGAAGTGTGGGTCGCCCCATGACCCCGTGACTCCGACTAGCCATAGGAATGTGCACACGTTCTGGTTTCCCGAGCACATTTAGGGAAGTGAATTCATCTTCAAGCCGATTTCGTACAGTGCCCAAGGAAGGTAGCAGAAAAAAAAACTACTTGATATTTGGTGGAGCAGACACCTCTAAGACTAAACCTAAAGCCCTAGCTCAGAGAGCTGCAGTACCTTCAGCCTCCCTTATCTTAACTCGGCACGCCTCAGCTGAATGTCAGACAATAATCCCTGCATGCTGGACACACTTAGAGGCAGAGGAAAAAATTGCTGCCACGTCTGGCTCTGATGTCTGAGTCCAGACTGGGATAAACCCGGAGGACACCATCAGCCAGGAGGCCAGTGCAGCGATAAACTATGGAAGATGACTCGCTGCCACCCTAAGCTTGTGTTAAATGTCAGTGAGATTCCCAGAGTTCACCAAAAGCAAAGGGTCAATGCCGCTTCCCAGACGAGGCAATATCCAAAATCAGGTTCGCAAGACAAAACAAGATAAACTAATAACATTTTGGGGAATACTAGAAATTTCTATTTTAGCTTTTCAAAATAAAGTGAAAAAATGACAACAAGTCAAACGAGGGCCCATTAGAGATCATAATTCCACAATGCCCACTACAACGAACTCTCCCTAAGAATTGTTGTGTCAATATCTTTAGATCACATTCATCTAGATCACAGAAATGCACAAGCTTTTGGGTTATTGGAAATAAATTCATCTGATGCCCATGATGTCTTGCTACAACCCACCAAAACACAGAACCAGAGAGGTTAAAAGATCCAACTGGTTATATATATATATATATACATATATATAAAAATATGTGTGTGTGTATAGTCGCTCCAGTGGAAGTACTAGATAGTTTATTTTTTGGAAATATAAATTGTATGTGTTTGGTTGAAGAGGCAATATGCAAATGTCAGCCAATTATTTGAAAGATGCACAAATTATGGTTTTGGATGTTGCCTCAAATCCTGGTCGGATAAACTCAAAGGAACAGAAGAAACGTTTGATCTTCAGAAAATCTTTAAGTGTTGTGTTTACACTACCGAAAAGCGCTGCAGTAGTCAAATAGCGCTGATTCTGCAGCATGTTGACTTGTTTCAGAAAGAGAGGTCAGAAAATAGAGTATTGATCTCTCTGCTTGGTGATAGCTGAAGTAGTCTGCACAGGACGCTTTGCGCTGCGAGAATCACTCTGCCTCGCACGGGGAAAGAGGCCCATTAAAACTCAAGTTTTCACCTTCTACGGCTTTGAGGCTGTCAAATGCCAAGAACAAAGTGATTTCTTATTTTCTTTATACTTGAAATGATGGTGGATTATTGTTTTTTATTACAAATGACACAGAATGTCATGAGTGCTGATAAACACTCATCTCTGATGTTTCTGGCGTGATAAAAGCAACCAGTTTAATCAAACGGAATCAAAAAGCAAGTTTAAGCTCTGTTAAGGATTAAAGTTGTCTTTGATAGTTGTGCAGTTTTCACTATTTCCCAATCTTTGGCTCTGTGAAAAGTAAATCCTTGCTCTTGAAAGTCTAAAAAGGATTGCAGAAAATGTTTCTCTTCTCTCAGGTGGAGCAACTTTAAATTATATTTGTACCTTTGAGCCAACGTCTTTGTTGTAAAACCCATTAATTTCTCGAGGGCCTTGCTTGAGTTGTGCGAACAAGCTCCTCCGCCGTATATCTCCGTCTCTCTCAGGTATTTTCTCAAAGTGCCAGAGGAAGATTTACAGTTGCAAAGACACAGGATACAGCAGCTTTGTAGCCGACAGCAGTAGCCCACTGTTATGCCGGAGGGGTGCAATGAATGCCTTACTTGTTCCAGCCCCTTCCTGAGAATGACATCGATGCTCAACACATTGTGACAGCAGCTATTGTGGCCCGGCTCTAGTCCTCTTCCTCCCACCGGTCTCCCACTGCGCTCTCGTCCTCACCGGCGCCCCACCTCGCCGCCCCACCTCGCCGCTCGTTTTTCCTGTTTCTTGGGTGGGCAGAGTGAGATGCGAGTTGTCGGAAGGAGAATTTGCTGCGTTGGAGCCTCTGTGGTCATCAGTCACCCACGCTTGACAAGAGGTCGACGTTGTGGACAGAAACAGGAAGCTGACGGGGCGTTTTGAACAGAGGCAGACAATCAGCTGGGTTCCAACCTGTCCATGATTCCCAGGCTTTGGGGGATAGGAAGTGGGATTATGACACTAATCCCAGTTTTTTTGTCATGTGTACACCAGCAGCTTTAGTCCATTTTGTCTCGTCACGTTCTTTCTAAACAACCGGGCGTTCCTCTGACATGAAGATGATCAAATCTTTTTCAAACAGCATTGTGTCTCACTGGGTCTGCACCAGGAATATCCATGGGAATCGAGGCTCGCATAGCCGACTTCCTCCAAACCCGACTGATGCGGTCACTAAGGAAACCCATCAACAAACACCACAGAGTGGGGACGGGCAATACGCAAATACAGTTTTATTGCCATATTTCAACTTGTGACTTTTATCAAAACTGCCCACAGTAACGGAATATAACCATAGTTTCAAATGTATTGATATTTATTGATACACCTTTACTGAACACACAGTGGAGGAAAATGGCAAAACAAACAAGCCTAACGACACAGGCAGTTTAAGGGTTTTTAAAAATATGATTAACTGGAATTTATTGTGACCGCAATAAATCAAAATTCTTGATATCTTGATAAGAAATTGATCACGATCAACGCTAAACGATACGATAAATGCCCATCTGTACCACAGAGGGTAAACTCTCTGATTCCATGACACTGACGCTGTGAGTCCGTGAACTCTGGTCGTTTTAAAAAGGACCTTTGAAAGCTTCACACTCTTATCCTCTTTCCCAGTCAGATAATCAGGTTTCCTTAAGAAGCACAGAATCAATCCGACGGGATCGGTTTTCCCTCAGGAGACCAGATTTCTGAGGCTCCGTTTGTAAAAAAAATGCAAAACAAACCTGTTTAAAACCCTTAAAAACACAAAAAAGTTGGAAAATAACAATAGCAATTTTTTAACAAAGCAGGTTTGGAAACAGTGCCCAATTATGCTTTCCACTGTTCTGCAGCTCAAGTTGTGCTGCATAGTTTTAGAGTTTGGCCTGACCGGAGCTTTGGAATATGTCTTCCCATGCCATCGCCTCAGTAGCTCCTCTGAGTCTTATCTCGTTAAGACTGTTATTCTGGACGACCACATGCCATAACGGCCCGATGAAGGGGGAGTTAAGGAGATAGTGTCCGAGGCGCTGCTTGGAGCTTTGCAGGGTCAGCAGGTTTACCAAGCCGATTTAGCCATCCCAGTTTGTCACTGGTAATCTCCTCGGCAGAAAGCGGGGCGATAAAATCAGCCCGATAACCGCGGAAGACGGACAGGACGAGGCAGACTGAGTGGGTGAGAGTGAGATGTCTTTGCTTGGACTCTTAGACCTCGTCCCTCTCTCTCTCATGCACATGCTGATAATACACATTGCATATACACACAAGGAAGTGAAGTGCCTAGTAGGAAGGTGTAAAATGTCAAGGTTCAAATGATGCTGCCGTGGACACGAGGGGAAACAGTCCGTTTTTTCCCCAGAGTCTCAGTCTGGAATGATTCTTATTGGGGTGGGATTTTATCATTTATCATCATAAATTTCTTGTCAACTTTGATGTGTCATGGTGTCAATTAATTTCAGTTGATGTTTTAAATGCTCAAAAACTGCATTGTGGCAAATTTTAGTTTTAATATTTTTCTTCACTGTTTAATAAAGGTGCAAATATCAATAAATTAAACATGATTAAATGTGGGGCTACCCAGTGGCGCAGCTGGTAGAGCTGTTGCCTTGCAGCAAGAAGGTTCTGGGTTCGATTCCCGGCCTGGGTCTTTCTGCATGGAGTTTGCATGTTCTCCCTTTTGTGTGGGTTCTCTCCGGGTACTCCGGCTTCCTCCCACAGTCCAAAAACATGACTGTCAGGTTAATTGGTCTCTCTAAATTGTCCCTAGGTGTGAGTGTGTGTGTGCATGGTTGTTTGTCCTGTGTGTCTTTGTGTTGCCCTGCGACAGACTGGTGACCTGTCCAGGGTGACCCCGCCTCTCGCCCAGGACGTTAGCTGGAGATAGGAACCAGCACCTCCCGACCCCAGTAAGGGACAAGGGTGTAGGAAGATGGATGGATGATTAAATGTGTGCATCTTAGTAATGCAAATCACACTTTTTATGTAGTCACAGCCATTCACATACGTAAAAAAAGAAATTTGACATCACAACATAACAATATTCTAAACTATCGTGATAAAACTTTAGGTCCACATTGCCCTCCCCTAGTTTTTTCTTCTTCTTTGCAACATAACCGAAGCTGAGCCAGATTGGCTGTAAAGTAATCTCTAAGATTCGCCAGGATCTCGATTCGATTTAAGGCTGGACTTTGACTAGGCCATTTCATCACACTAATATTCTTTGAGCCATGTCTTCATAGGGTTATTATTGTATCATAATGCGTAATCATTGGGTGTCATAAAATCCCAGTAAAATTAATTTGTTTGCTGTTCTACTGTCACAAAATGCAAAAAAAAAAAAAAATTCAAGAGATATGAATGTTTTTGCAAGGCACTGTAAATGAAATCAGTGCAAAAACGAAGCAATTCCATTTCTGGAGCTGGAAGGAAGAATCACGCTATGTGAAAAGTTCAGATTTGTTCTTCTGAGGCACAATATGGAGGTGTTTGCTTTGGCAGCCTTGACCAAAACCTCGAGCGACGGGAAAAATAAAAAGTAAAAAGAGCGACGTTCGGCCAAAGCATCCCCGACGTCTTCCACCCCTCTAGTTTGGCCTCTTTTTGCCCCACCATAAACACTTCATTTCTTCCCCAACTCAGGAAATATGCTTTCTAAATCATCAGAGCACTGCGCCGTTATTCTCTCACATTCCCAGCCAAACAGAATTAAACCTTGGAGGTGGGACGTTTATGAACAAAACTCAACCGACATGTCGCATAAAGAAACAGACCTCGTAAAACGGCGAAGCTGATGGGTTTCACATTCCGCCCAGAGCCCGGCAGGACCTCATTTAGCAGCCAGCTTTTACTGGAGGATGTTGGGAGGAAATGTGCCTGTCAGAAAGCATTTACCAACTTCAGGTGCAAACAGGTTAAAGTGTGAAACGGAGAAAGCTCTGGAGGAAGAAATGCAGCCCCAGAGGTTGTTTTGGCCCTCCTCTGACGGTACAGTCATTTTCTTTCCAACAATAAAACCACATTACAGGAATCCAATGGCTAGGATAAACACACACACTTATAAAGATAACTGACTGACAGAGAATTGGATTGCAAATAGCTCTGTGCTCGTCTCCAGATGTTTGAGCTGTGATGCAAAAGTCCAAAATAAATTGAAAAAACTGCATTTCGGAGGGATTTTCCTGACTGAGGAAATTGGTGGTTTGACAGAGTACTGGGACATCAAAATTTTTATTATGATTCATTTGAATTGGTACTAATTACTGACATAAAGCATTTCACTTCCTGCGGGTTTCTTCTCTCTTTGGGCATTTGTCGCAATTCACCATTTCAGTTCATCAAGCTAATTTTAATATAAGACAAAGAAAACTGGAGTAAAGACAAAATGCACTTTTCAAATGAGAGCTTGTGGAAATATTATTGACTTACTTCTCAAATCCGTAATACAACAGTGAATAAACTACAAATTCTTGAAGAAATTTAAACGGGGCCTGCCAAAGAGTGCCCGTCGGTTGGAACCCAGCGTTCTGATGCTAAAAATTAGCAGCAATGCTAATGAAAGCTGCAATGTACTCAACAGCATGTGGAGAGTCACAAGCATGTTGAATAACATGGATTTATGCCATTCTGTATCTTAAAATTAGTGTAAGCTAAAATGAGCCAAAATGCTAATGTTAGCCTAACCGCTGGCAGTAGCATGTGGAGCATCACTAGCATGTTGTCTTAATTTGACTTGCTCCATTCAATATATTAAACATGGCTAATTAATAAGAAAATTAGCTAATAGCTAACATTAGGGAAAAGGCTAATGCTAATGTGGGGCAGTGAAATGCTAATGTTAATGTTGTCTAATGTTGTCAGCCCTCCTCTGTAGCAAGTAAGTGAGCGTTCCACCATCTTGGTAGTCCTGACATTCTGTCAGAACTACAAAATTTGTTTTGTATTAACAAAGCGTTCTGCCATGGTTAGGACTACAGTGATGGCGTTTTTGTAGTCCAAACCAGCTGCTCTGCCTGCCTCTGTGTTCCGTTGCTATGGTTATTAATCCGCTGCCAACTGCCATGTGTGTGTCAGAGAGAAAGCTGGAGGAAATTCTATCTTTGTGCCCCAATCATTTTATGGCTGCAATTTCACAAACCACACCCTGATTACTGACAAGACGCCTAAAATAAAGAAATCGCTTCAACAGCACCTGTCTGACAACATGAGGGAGGATAAGAAAAAAAAAAGATCTCAAAAAGCAGCAGATGGCCCGATTTAAAGAAATATGAGAAGAGTCTGTTAAAGTTTAAAAAGCCATTTCTGAGGCTTTGGGACTCCAGCGATATTGGAATACAATGTTGTCTATGGAGGAGCTCCAAGGGGAAAACCACATCTCCGAACACAAAGTTCTGTCTCATGTTAGCCAAACAAAAAAAAAATCCCATCTTGATTCCCTGTGAGAGTATTCTGTGGTCTCTGATGAGAAAAGTGGCGTCATACTGGTATGATATTGCAGAATATCATACCAGTAACCAAACCTGGTGATGCTGTGATGGCCAGCGGGCCCCTTCACCGCTTAGGGGTCTGGACTTATTTGTTGTAACTGAGGGAACTGTGAATTCTGGCCTCGACTAAAACATCCTAAAGACAAGCAACCAGCCATTGGTTGACCTTATGGTGAAGCAAACCCAGCAGCAGATCCACCTCAGAACTGTTTCAAATAGAAAACAGAGGGTTTTTTTTGTGTGGCACGATTGAAGTCCAGCTACAATTCCTCCCATCGTGACCTTAAACAGGCTGTTCATGCTCAAAAACCCTCCAGTGTAAGTTCATTAGAAAAGCTCTGCAACGAAGAATGGGCCCAAAACAATCCAGCGATATAGCGATATAGAGCGATATAGAAGACCACCAGCTACCTAAAATGCCTGACTGGTGTTGTAGCCACAGCCATTTGTCAGGTTTACTTTTTTTCCACACGAGGTCAGCTGATTTAATTAATAAAATCATCTTTTGAAAACTAATTCATGTACTTACCCTGATAATAAAGCTTGAAACATGTAGCTGTGACGAAATATGAAAAACGAAAGGAGTCTGTGAACTCAGAATTTGTGGCGCATTTAATATTGATTTATTTTGTAGGTCAGTCTTTTTCTTTATTCTAGCTCTATAAGGAATAATCTACCCTCCAAAGGTAAGCTTTCATGTAATCCCGGACTGTCAACCTGCAAGAGTCAAAAGCGATATTTGAATTTGGTAAATAAAAGGTTACATTTGAGAAGTGGGTGGAGTTCTGTTAGATGTATTGTGGCGCAGTACTTACAGGTATTTGTTGTGTTAGATAAAAATAATCTTAAAAAAGGTGTCTCTGTCTCTGTCCAAAAGAGGATTTAACTAGCAACCCAATCTCTGCCAAATAACAGAGAGAACATGAACCCAGGCCACAGCTTGAGTTTCAGGGCAAAAACAGCACATCCCAGCAGCATTACGCTCGCCAGGGGGGGAAACAAAGATCCGTTTCTCCTCTTCTCCTGTTAGCCGTGTGTCGTTGTCCTCTAGGAGCTGAAGTACTGCTCTGATTGAAAGTCCTTCCTGCACTTAACCTCCCACAGGTACTGAGGAGACTCCACAAAACCTCTTTCCTCCTCATCACTTGATTGTCCTGCAGCTCTGCAACATGCTGAAATTGGCAAGGTGACCCCGATGAGGGAAATAATAACTGTCAATCATTGATTGCCAGGACTTTTTACCCATTCACTGAAAGGCTCCCCTTTCAGGTTTGATCAATATCAGCCGAAATGTGGCTGTGGACTCGCACCGAGGCGTGGCCATTAAAGGGAACTCTAGATTTAGGAAAGATGGCCCAGGAAAAAGGTCGGGTTTATACGAGAGAGTAGGCGCACCGTTAGTTTTAATGGCATGACAACTATGTGTAAATATATAAGGATTTAACTGTATTTATGCAAGTATCTAAAACAACCCAAACAAAAATCAGCTCACTGCAGAAACAAAATCTTACCAAGTATTTTTGGAAAAAGTAATCGTTCCACTGGCAGATTACTTCACTAAGAACATGGGAAAAATGTCTTGTTATAAATAAAATAATCTGCTAATGGAACTAGAACTTTTTCATCAATATTAAGGGATCGTTGCCTTAAAAGAAGAGCTGCTTTTTTCTTTCTGAAAAGTTACTTGGAAGTTAGTTTTGTTTTATTTCAAGTGGACTAAGATGTTTGCACTAGAAACTAAAAAAAAAAAATACTTGGTAAGTTTTGGGTTTCTGCAGTTTTGCTTTTATGGGTAACACTTTATTTGACGTCATGACACAGTCATAAACATAACATAACACCCATCATGAACATGAGTAAGTGACTTTATGTAAAAACAAAAAAAAGCAAAAATAATTAAGCCAGAAATTTCCAGGCGGATTATTTTTCTTCTAAGTGAAGAAACTTGACAAGAACCTTCTTACAGCCAGCTGACTAGCTGTGCGCAGCAACAGGTGGAGGATGGGCAAGGTGCTGCCACTCTTAAGCTCCACAGAGCTGAATAAAACTTCAGTCACTCCGCCGCACTTTGGAGTCTCATTTAAAGAGCTTTAAATTGTTCGAAGGGCGTGTTGCAAAATTTTTTATTGTTTTCTTAAATTGGTTACTTTTTAAAACCTTGGCAGATACCGATAACTGGCTCTATGCCTGCAGGACATCTTTGAGTTATACAACATTATTGCTACGCTCTGTCTTTCATTGCTGAAACATGCACACAGACCAACACAGAACGATAAAAATACTTTATTTTCTTTATTGTGATTGAGCTTGTTTAAACTTGCACCACAAAATTTCCCATTGCAATCAAATCCAATGTGCAAGCCTTTTTATTTGCTCCGTCATGCATACCTTTGCACCTAGATACCACAGACTGGATGATAAATCTATCAAATAATTAGAGGCACTGCAGGGGGTGTTGTTAACACCTTATAGCAACAGCAAAAAAAAAGAAACTTAAGTTCAAATTTTAGCAGTGGAAGCCACATATTTTGAACATTAATATAGCATATCAATATCTTTAAAAGTCAGGTTCAAAAAGCAAAACTTTTAACAAGATACCACAAAGAAATAGCAAGTCTGACTGAAATTTTCTGGTTACTTGATGCTAGCTAGCTAGCTGACTGAAAAATTGCCAGCTAGCTAGCATTATTCTCTGACTAAATAAAAGAAAGTTACTCTGGAAAATATTTCCCATAGGAAAATACATCTACACTGATCATTTGATTACCATTTCTAAGCTAGCAGAGCACAATTGCAAAACACAGCAATACACTAGCTAGCTACCAATGCTACCAATGCTACGGCTAATTATTTAGCTGACGGTCGGTCAGCCTTCAAACACTAAATAAAAAAAAAAAACGAACACTAAAAATATATTTATCACAGCACGCATTTGCTAACATACAATCCAGAAATTTTGTAGTTGTTTCCTACTTCATGTTTTATATGTTAGAAAACACATGAAATACATTTTGCAATGGTTTTGCTGGTTCTTAATGGTCATTTTAAAATTAGTCTCAGATTTTGAATTTTCACTTAGACTTTCAAAATTACAGCGGAAACACAAACGAATAATAGTTTATGAAGTGGCTGATATTAAGAGGAATTGTCAACATGTAGTCAATTCAATCCACAGAAATTCACATGCATCAAAATCCAGATATCGGTAATTATTATAGGTATAATAGCTTAATAAGTACGTTTAAGTTAAAATGTGTTTTTATGTATGTGGCGATAGTAAAATAAGTTTCAACTGTTTTAAGTCAAAGCAATAACATCATATTACACAGGTTTGCCATTGTTGCATCATAATGCTGTGAAGTTATGGCTTTTTCTCAAGGTTATCATAGTCAGAGTCTCATATGGGCTTATATTTATGTCAACAGGTAAGAATTATTGCCTGAACTGTCCAAATATGACCTTGTTGGATATTAACCAAGTACAAAAAAAGAAAAAGAAAAAACCTTGCACTTCAGCAGTTCATCCATAAAAATGTCACTTTTGAAGAAAGCATGAACTGAAAACCTGCAACAACTCCACTTAAATTCAGTAAACAGGAGCTAACCCATAAAAATCTTGTTAAGAGGATTCTCAGCTGGTTGGAAACACCTGATAAGTATCTTATTTTCAGAAGCTGGTTTACTTTTCACTAACTGCTAAATCCTGTTAGGCACAAGAGACCGTGGAGCAAAGGCGAGCCTTGATCCACATGGACAGCTACTGCATTCCACTGAAAAGCAAAACCCACAAATAGGTAATAAAGTAGAACAACCCAAGGTAATAAACCTGTGAATGTCAGGAAAAGGCCGCTGCCCCGTCTCATTATTCCTGGATAGCATATTTGACATGGACTCAAAAGTTAATCCACAGAAAATCCTGCTGGGTTTTTTCATTAGGATGGGCCTCACTGTGGCCTGATGGAAAGCGGCTGAGGGATTTTTTTTATTTGTGTGTGTGGGTGTGTGTGTGTAACTCCAAGCATTAAAAAACACTCTACTCCTCATAACACATTGATTTGAGCTTCCCAAACCCCACCAATCTTATCTCAGAAAATGGGATGGGATCAGGCAGAAATCTCCAGAAAACATGGCACTTAAAGGTCAACGGCGATGACAACCAGCTGCTTTTAAACAGTAACCAACTAAAAAATACAACACAATCGAGAGAAACGCTTTATCTGGACTCCTGTCCACCGTATTTAACGAACCCGCACTCGCTTTTTGTGTTGTTGTACTTGTCCCGTTGGCCTTTTCAGAAGACATTTTAAAAACAAACTTCACACATCCGCAGTTCTTTTGGGTCCACGATAACCTGGGTTTGACCCTGAACATTTGAACCTTACAAAGGGATTCCTCCTGACAGCAGCATGAAAAGGAGATTCATAACTTTGAAAGCTGGCATGACAGTGGAAGCAACAGGGAGTAGGTGGAGATGGACGGGGAGGACATAAAAGGTCTAAATGGGAGGAAACAAGTTCACTATACAGAACAACAAGTCCCCTGGCAGCCGCGGCTCGCCTGGTTTTCCCCCTATGGCTAACACCATTGAGATTAAAGATTTCTTAAGAACCACAAGTACAAACACTTCGGCCGAAACGACGTGAACTTTCAGACTCGCACATCGTAAGAAAACGGTTCAAACACACAAAGCCGTGTACACGTAGCTAATTCTTTCCAAACAGTGTCATTGTTAGTTTGGGAACACAAACAGAGAAAGGTCCAACGCCAGAAGGCCCTTGCATGGAATCACTGGTTAACAATATTAAGTACTTCTAATATACAAGAATTTCAAAAAAGTACAGTGTGTGCGTTTTGTTCTGAAGAGAGTAATTACATCGAGAGCAATGTCGTGGGATTCAGTATAGTGTACGTCACTGTTTGCATGAAAACATCTTGTTTTATTTCAGTATGTTTGCTACAACCAAACGGCGAGGAGGAGCACTCAGTTTCTACGCACCACAAATCTGGAACAAACTTCCAGAAAACTGCAAGGATGCTGAAACAATGAGCTCCTTTAAATTGAGGCTAAAAAGCCACCTGCTTAGAGTCATATTTGATTAGTAATAACTGGAACACTGATCAATGTATTTGATGCGTATTTGCTTGATTTTGACGATGGCATTTGACAAAATGTAATCTTTATTGCTTGTTTCATAATTGGTTACTGTGTTGTGTTTTTATGGTGTAAAGTACTTCCTAAACAAACACACCTGACTGCTTCATATCTGGTAATCTATTTGGAGTGAATGCACTAATCCCCAAAGTGGTAAAATAATTGTCAGCTAAAGACAGTAAGTCATAGTTTCACATTAAATTTCAAACATCTAGCATGCCGAGGTGAGAAAATCCGAGACCAATGTCGGTGCTGGTTCATTGGTGCAATTGTTTAGTTGTGTTGGTGTGGTACCGGTGGTCCATTTGGATCAAGAGCTGCGGGATGGAGTTTTTTTTTGCATGCCTAAAACATCGGTGGCAGACGGGTTAGCGTGGTGACCAAACTGTGTATGCTAATGCTAGCTCTAAGGTGATGGAACAGCATTATTCCTAAGCCACTGAAACAAAGAACAGATGATAAACAGCAGAACAGTTTTCTAAACTAAGGTTCCTTCACTGTTTTTCTTCCAAAAAAAGACAAAAATCATTGTTTGGGAATATTTGCAGCGATGCAAAACACAGACAGGAAACTAAAGATGTACCAGTCACTGCTCTTAATAGCGTGATGATTTATTACAAACACTTTGGCACAGGATCTGCTCTGCCGGAGCTGATGGCGAGACTAGCTAATCATCTAAAATAATACTTGCAGTAATGTTTTACTTGATCATAAGTACACCGACTCAAAAACTACACCAACATTTAGCAAGTGTGCGTTGTAATTCATAAAAATAAATTATACAACTGAAACGGTCAATGTGATGTGTTTTTGAGCAACAGCAGAAATTATTACCTTTAATTTAACTCACAGTTGTCATGCCATCAGAATCAGACATCGGTTTGGTATTTACTTTATAATCACTCCAATTTCTACATCCATTCTGCAATAACTTAATATTTTTGGACCTATTCACACGTTAACCTCAAGAAAAAACAGAAGAGAGAGTAACTTAACCCACAGTTCCACATGTCTGCCCCTCCATCGTTATTCCTCATTAATCCAGAGAAGACCTGTGCATCTTCTCCACTCAGTCAGGCCCGAGGAGACATCCACACTCGGCCGCAGACATACAGACGGCTTGACAGCTGTGGAAATACACCAAGGCTGGGCAAAATCCAAAACCCGACCTCCCTGGGAGAATTTAATGACCAGTCAGTCTCTTTCACTTTGGCTTTAAAATTCGACACACCTGACACTCCTGACATTTGACTGACAGGCTGGATGCCTCCGCTCCGTGACCCTGCAGCCCGCTTCTGGAGACGTTCGGGCACAAAGGTAACGAGCTGCAGGAGCGGCCGGAAGTATATGTTGCAAAGAGGCTGAAGAACAGCCGCCATTCAAGCAGGGATCCTGGGATGGTGAAGACAAGAAACATGAGAGGAAGGGAGGGGAAAACCTCTGCGCTACCATTTGTTCCCTTTAGGGAGAAAACGGTCAATTTATGGCTGCGAAACACACAACAGGTTGTAAATTTGGGAAAATATATATTGTATAGAGAAGCACAGATGAACAAGACCAAAAGAGGAAAATAAATGTTGGTGTTCCCTGTAAGCATGATTTTTGTTATGCACTGAAAAATGACAAACTTATAGCTTCAGTCTCTTTTTTTGAAACTAAGATCATGATGAATGTTATAATTAAACAACATGCTAAAAAAAGTATGGAGATAATTAGCATTGTTGACAGTAGCACTTTTTCCATCCACTTATCCTGTGAATTTTTACGTTTGAAATGAAAAAAAAAATTGTGATTTATGGTTTGGAGCGAATCAATCAGGGTCTGCAAAGCATCATTTTGTCATTTGTCAGATGTTGATGCTACAAATAGCTGTAATAAACAGGAAGTGGAGGTTGTAAAAATGACAACGCCTTTGAATTTTTTGTAGCTTTTTGTAACTAACCTTTTCAACACAAAAACATGGTGGGCCACTGGTAGTCCGCCTGTACCGCCTGCCTTAGCTGGATCTCCTGCACTTGGCATTTGTGTTTCCCTCTCCCTTTTTAACTTTGAAAACATTTTTGGGAAAAGCCAAAAAACACCTCAAACAAGCATAAAAACAAACCTTTTGGCCAAATTGAGGAAGTTATTTCCAACCTGGCCATTTCCGTCAACCTTTTCTAATCCGATCCTTCGAAATGGAAAAATTGATGTAAACTTTGTTAGTGGCACCATCGGCAAAATGTTATACCCATGAGACTTTGTGCACTTCCGCAGAACAATGTAAGGCTTTACATTAAAAGCTTTACTGGTCTATTAGCTTCCAGTAATTGGACTGGAATTACTACTGTCCAATTATTGCTCCAATAACTGGACAGGAGGCATCCTGACCAGATGTCCGAGCCACCTCAACTGGCTCCTCTCGATGCGGAGGAGCAGCTGCTCTACTCTGAGTCCCTCCCGGATGACTGAGCTTCTCACCCTATCTCTAAGGGAGAGCCCAGCCACCCTACGGAGAAAACCCATTTCGGCCGCTTGTATCCAGGACCTTGTTCTTTCGGTCGCGACCCAAAGCTCAACATCTATGACGTTCCTATCACAGATGAGGATAGGAACGTAGCTTGACCGGTAAATTGAGAGCTTAGTTTTTTTGGCTCAGCTCCCTCTTCACCATTGAGTGGAAACACAGCAATTGTGAAATTATATTTTTTTGGGGACATTAGCGGAATACCAATGTCAATTTTGCGAGCATTTGTAATGGAAACACAGCTGTTGCTGAGCTGTTTCCACCTTGCCATGCACACACACTTGCAAACCAGCAAACTCCAGGTTGTCTGGAGGCGGCCACCGTTGCTATTTATCCGGTGAGTGCATTTGGTTGGCCACACCTGACTGCGTCTTCCCTCTTAAATCTTATGGAAGCAGCGGAGGTGTGCTATTCTGACAGTCATTGAAGTTTTCTTTTCCCATGGCAAAAAAAAAAACTAAACTCCCACCTTTTCTCCTGCTCAGCTGCTCAGCCCTTCAGATCTTTAATAACTCAAAACACACTTTCTCTCAGGCTCTCCTCCCCGACACTGCAGGCAACGTGCAGCTGCGAAACAAGCCACGGCACCTTGCAGTTGTTCAGACCGCCTCCCCTCCTGCGCCGTGTTACTGAAGAACATTTTAATTGGCTTGGCAATTAAGCAAGACAAGTCCAAACAGAGGCCTCCTGGAGACTCTTTGCAAAGGAGAAAAATACTGTAGTTCCCGGGGCAAGTTTATCCTGGGAATGTGGAATATTCACCCGAGATGTATGGCTTGTACCTAAGCCAGAGGGAGTTCGGCGCAGGGAAAATATTTGGGAATAGTGAATGATTAGTCTCGGCGTATCAACACGGAGAAGCATGGGAGATTGTCTGGTGTGCGTAATTACGGTGTTGAGCTGCTTTTGGGGCCATTTGAAACAAAAACACACAACGAGAAACTGTAAATGTTGTGAATGCTAGACATGTTACTATGGACGGTCATTTCCAAAATGGCTCCAAAAACACCCCCCTCTGAATGGAGAGCGCAGTTTGTACAAACAGCTGTTTACAGAGATAATACCTTAATAGTTTGGAGTTACAACAAAAAAGCTAAAAAAAAACATGCAATTATCAGACTTGCACATTAATTTGCCCTCTAAATCTATGTTTTCCTTTTCACTGTTTATATAATTGGCCTGCATGGTGGCTTAGGCTGTTTTCATTTTGCTGTGAACTCTGTACACGCGAGATCTTTCTCAAAGCACTGTGGCTTTCTCACATAATCCAAAATCATAAATGCTAGGTTAAACAATCATGGCCAAATGACTGCAAAGTTGATGAGCTCTGTAAAGGACAGTTGACCTGTCCAGAGCACACCCATCTTCTCAGCCGTCGATATCTGGGACAGAATTAAGAATCGGCTTTAAGAGTTTTAAAGGTTTTAGACGGACGAGGTCACAACCGAGGATGTAAAACTAAAAAATCCTATATTTTCTCAATTAGGTTGCGCTGACGACCACGATCTTGGTGTGTATGCAGCTGCTGAGAGAAGAAAAGTCAACAATTTTCGGAATCAGTTAAGTGTCTCAAACTGAACACAGAGATTTAAAGGGGCAGTTTTATTATCTATCCAGTTAGATAGTGACTAAACAAGACTTTTCACTAGAAAAGTGACATACATTACATCGTATGTAATGTTTGGTACATATGACAGATGTCGATGTATTTGTTACATAACAACGTTGATATGAAGCAAACGTTAATTTATGTAACATTGGTTACATAAATTAACTAATGTTGCATAAATTAAAAGAAAAAAATTCTGCCACCTGCAGGTGGGGGTTACTTAAAAACCCAATGTTTTTCACAATACTTGAGGAAAATTTGCAGTAAACTCGCATTAAATTGCAAGTTTATTGCAGCTTATTGCAATAAATTCACTTAATTCCTAGTTTGTGCTTGCGATCAATTGTGCAATGAAGCGAAATTTTGTGCTTAATTGCCACAAAAAAAAAAAAAAACAGTTGATTTTGGTGAATTTCCTTGTTTATGGAGTCGCAAAAAACTGGGGGATGGAGTAACAAGACAAGCCTGAATGTTGCGCTGTCAGAAGTTCACCATGAGTAGAAAAGACTGGAGTAGATGGTTAGGAATCAAAAAAAAAATTGACATTTCTGTTAAAAAAAAAATAGAGCCTTTTTTTGGGGCTCCTCAAACTCCATTTGCTCGTGAACACAAGGTCAAAGCCATTTAGCAACAACAACATTCCCGTGTGGATGGATCGAAGCTTTTAGCAGAAATCTTTACACTCATTATATTCACCACTTAAATTGCTCCAGCTTATTAAAGGGACAAATTAAAGAGAATGAGTGATTAAAGGTGCAGGTACAGCTCCGTAGCTCTTGCTAATTAAATCGACATTATTGACATCCTTCGCCCTTGAGACGACCGGCGTTGAGGCTCACAGACACGCCCACAGGTACGAGATCCCATGAAAGAGCCTCAAAGTAGAAAGAGATGGAGGTGGGAATGCTTTGACGAGTAAACCGTCAGGCGCAGCCGTGACTGTCTGGGGTTATGACAGCTCTTTTCAGGAGCGTGTTAGACTTCCACCCTCCTGATTTAACACATAAAAGTGGATTTTCTTGACATCTCAAGAGGCAGACGCCGCCCTCCAGGCAGCCGCAGCACACCGCTCGGAGAGAGAACCCAGGACGTGTTAAACCCGGGCGGCTAGGGAGGCAGGGGTCGCTCCCAGCTGAGAAAAGACTCATCACTGCTTTTATCTCTCAGCCAATCCGAAGTCGGCATGCTAAGAAACTTTGTCAGAACTTGAAGTAGTTTTTTTTTTTTTGGATTCTACACAATGTTCTTTTCTGCTGCTTCTACTTTCCTTCCTGTCGTGTTTTGACAGGGCAGAGACAGTCAACTGGGATTATGTACTTATGGTGGGTGTTTTTTTTTTTGTTTTTTTCTTTTGAATCTCATGGTCTCTTGAGCCGGTGTTGACTTTCATTCGCCAAGCTTACGCACAGCGCTGGTTCAGAACAACCTCGAGCTTCTCCAGGAACCACACAAATCAAATCAAGTGAAGCGATCATACAAACTTTGCCGTCGTTGTGCGTGTGTGTGTGTGTGTGTGTGTGTGTGTGTTACAGATTCAGTAATGGAAAAAAAGAAAAAGAAAAACAATATACTGTTAAGAGAAAGACCTAAGTCAAGACTGACAACAAACCCTACAGCGTGGCGGAACAGTAAAATTAAAATGTTGTGCTCTGATAAAAGAGGGTTTACTACCTGGGTTCACTCAGGTCAGCCTAAGGATAATTTATTATCATTCAAACTAATACAGTGTTTGCACGACCATTGCATCTTTACACAGAAGTTGAAGTTTATTTAGACAGGAAATTGAAGTTTGGAGGCAAACGCATCGAAAATGGTCTTCCAGTATGAAACAGAGAATGGGACAGCCTTTCCAGGAAAAGCAACAAGTTATTAGAAATGTAAGAGTGTAATAGACCACAAAATAGCATTTAACTAAAAAAACAAACAAACAAAAAAAAACAAACAAAATAGTTATTAAGCACACTTTGCTTTTAGACTTGACAGATTTAGATCTTCACTTCAAATGATTGGCTTCTTAAGACCGTCCAATGGAAACAGGATGACAGTCTAAGGCTCCTAAAACAGTTTGCAGAAGCTGCTAGGACATTTTTGAGAATGGAGTTTGTGAAACGGTTGAAGTCCTATTTATCTGAATCAAAGTAAATTTGACCCTAATTTGTACCGATATGTTCGATCTGCACGTTGCAATCTTCTGCTTTCCTGCTTCCATTTTACACCAGTCAACCAGTAAGCAAAGCATTTGAACCCAGGTATTATCATTGCAAATCAGCTTATCTTCACAACTGGAGATTAAGTGCCATATAATGCACAATTTCATTCACAATTGCTTTAGATCTCATTTTTATTGATCTTGGTTCTGATCCAATTTGGTCCACTTGATGTCGATGAAATATAACAGCTTATAGCCCATAATCAAAGAGAATAACCCTTGGCATTACTTCTTGCATAAGCCTCATCTCCTTACTGTAGATTATGAGTAGGTTATAAAAATGACTTCAACTTATCAAATGTGAAAGTGAGTGTGAAAACTCCTCCATTCCCCAATCATTCGGGCACACGATGGCAAAAACAACAAAAGTTCACCTCAGTTTAATAATGAGACAAAAAAAGGAATAGGCCACTGTAAGTAGGGTGTTGACTGTTTACCAGAACCTAAATTTAAAAAATCCTGGATGCTGCTAAAAGCGCAGACTACTAAAGTGCCACGGAGTAAAAAAACCCCAAAAACCCGACAGAACCAGACGCCGGGAGAGTCACTCAAGAGTTAATCCCAGCTAACATTCCTTCACCACTGGCGCACCATTAAAAGCCACACATCTCACCTAAACCATCGTTTATCTCTCCACTGCTAATTAGTTCCGATCAATTACCTTTACTCAATGCTGCTTCCACGTTTAAGAAAACAGGAAGAACTGCTTATTCATTACTGCTCTTTTTTTTTTTTTCTTTTCTTTTGCCAGTCTTTTAAATACTCCCTCGGGTTGGTTCCACTAGCTCCTTTTTTTCCCCGTGGGGAGGCTTCCATTAAAAAGCCATTGCTCACCACGGGGTCCTGTGCGTGACAGAGGTGGGCACCGGGGCCCTCTGGAACCTCTCTCTGCGTTTTGAGGAGCTCTGATGGAAAAAAAGAAAAAAACCCAGGGAGGCTGGCCGACTTAATTACAGGCTTTAAAACAGCAAACAATCGTCACAGTCCAGTTGCAGCTCTGAGTTGTGTCTGACAGACTTATGAGGAAAGGAAAAGAACCCCTTGAAAAAGGTGGGTGACTGTATAAGTCATTAACCACCTCAGGTGGAGCTGGCAAGTTTATTCTAGCGTAAATACAACCGCGATGATGACAAATGCACAGACGGCCGCCTGATTGCGCACCACTGGAGCGCAACTCTAGTTAAGTGAAAAACGGTGGATGCGTTATTAAGGAAAGCTGCAGACAGAAACTTCTTTGAGCAAGTTTGTTTTGTTTTGTTTTTTTTGGTCCTGGAAAGTAGGGGTGTGGCAGGAGGATATTGCAGCATTAAGACGCCTCAAAATGTCTCGTCAAATCAAAGTTTGTCTGCGTAGCTTTGTCTGATGAAGTAAGTTGTTACGGGCCCCGGAAATGAAAGTGTTTGTTTTTGATTGGCAGTAATGTTCAATAACCAGTGTTTAACAGATTTTTATTGTGAGCTCTGCAGGCGAACATGAACAGCAGTAACAAAGTCTCATGGGGAATCCCAAGTATGAAGGGTAACCCTGGTAACAAGCATTCAACACAAAATGCGTTTTCACACAATTGACCAGTTCCTTCATATTGGCAATAAAAAACATTTTTCCCCAACAGGAGCAAGAACATTAAACTAAGTTATCTTGTCTGCTGTTTTGTCAAACATTGAATATGCAATGACTTTTCAATAGTTTGGAAATCTACAATTTTGTCATAAATCGTATATTTTTCCCCACTTAAGAACTTAAAAACAACATAAGATATTGTTTCAAGTCTATGGAAGCATTAATCTCTGTGAAAACTAAAAAATGGGGAAATATTTCATTTTTTAATGAAAATTAGATCATCATAAAAATGCAATGATGTGAACTTATCCAAACTGAACCATCAGATTCCTCTGCACTGATTGCATAAACACAGCATATGTTGCCTTAAACCCTTTTTCTCCCTGCCACAATAAAAAAAAGCAGATTAAACGTTTTTCCTAAAGTGTTGTTGAAATCTCATCTTGTTCGATTTCCCAGCATGTAGAGCATTTGATTATTTTCTCGTTCGGTGAGCTGGATATCTTGTTACACGCCAACTGAAAAGTTTATTCAGCAAATCGTATCTCTACTCATTCACATTGAGAAACTTTTATTTCCACCCTGGATGACGTAATTACAATCAATTCAAAGGCCTTAAGAAGGAGGGACGAGTCAAGCAGAGTGTGTAGCCTGTGAGAGCGGCTCATTCACAGGTTGGAGGCACCGAAATAGGAACGAGACCCAAACCTGCACCCTCGCCTCACTCTCGTTCCCTGGGTCTCACCCTCCCTCTGCTGAAGCGCTTCAGTCTTGGACTCTTGGTCCGTTTGTCTCAGAAACAGAAAGGAAATGCAAAGCAGGCTGCTTCGAAACTCTGGGAAACGCCACGGGACACCTCTGAGGGTGGGGGGTGAAATTAAATAAGCCAGCTAAGATCCTCGCCGTAAACTGGCAATAAAGTATTCATTAACCCTCTTATTGAAGGGATAAGCAGGAAAACAAGCAGCTGAGCTAAGAAGTTAAATGGGGACTTGAAAACAAAGAGCCCGAGAGTGTGTACTTCTTGCTCAGACAAGCAAAGAGCGATCAGAGAATCAACAAAAGGGATGGAAGTGATTGATCATAATGAGCAACATCGGGGTTGCAAATAAACCCCGCATGCCTCTAATCCTCCCTATATTATAATTCACTGCCATGGCAAAATGCCACAACGGAACGGATGATTCCTCTTTGCCGCTCTTGGATTTATATTTTCCCAATCCAAGAAACAAATTTTTCACCTTTACTCTCAAAGGGTGTCTTCCTTTTCGCAGCTCCTCTGCGGTGCTCCTTGGACCAGCGCTGAGGAATCTATAGGCCGCGCATAGAAAGGCCAGCAGGATGTTCTGCCCTGCATTCATTAGAAGAAGAAGAAGAAAAAAGGCCTAATGCAAGTTTGATGCCCACCCCCAGATCTCCCAGAATGTGAATGAACTTCTGTGAATAGGAGGCAAACCTACACAAACGCCCCTGCAGCTATAGGACTCTAGCGGAGTGTGTGGGCAACGGCAAACAACAACAACAACAACACGGGGGAAATCACACTGAATGCCAGGGTCTCCCCCGCCCCCGTCTTCTTTCTTTTTTTTTTTTTTCCCGCACCTTCGCCAATCAGGAGGAAGCTCTGCCGCAGGAGGGCGCCTGAAAGGATGGGCTGTTGACAAAAACAGTCCCTTCAGGGGGTTTGGGAGGGCACCACTGACCCTGCACAGGCCTTCAGTGGGTGTAAAAAGTCACACATTGCAATTAACACCTACTCTGCCAAATATGCAGAAGGCAGCAGAAAGAGAAATATTCAAATCAGCATTTATAAAAACCAGCCCGCAACAAAGACATCAAAGTGAATGCATTGTTTACGGGCTGAATGCTCACGATGACTGAACTCTACAGTCCCTCTCTCACACAACTTTGTTTCCTTTCACCCTGAAGAAACTGCATGACCTCAAAAATCAATGCACTTTATGGGGTTGATCTTCAAATTGGGACAACAAAGGAAAGTAGAACCATCTTTTCACTTCAGCCGTGGCTTGAATTTTCACATTTTCACCTATCATTCTTTGCAAAATGAGTCAAACTGAATCAGATTGGATGCCGAACAACAACTTTCAACTCTTAAAGATTGTTCAGATGATTTCGATCTGAACTTTGACCCAGCCATGATGATATTTTGTGATGTGCAGCGTTAACTTTCCTACATACGCTGTTCTTTGCATGTAGGCCACAAAGTTACATTTTGTCCTCCTCTAACAAGAGCTTCTTCTTCCACACATCTGCTGTTGCCTCTATGTGGAAAACTGAATGGGGAAACATTTTTTTGGCTTCCTTTCAACAAAGGCACATCCCAAAAATGCAAAGATCCTCTCCAAAGTCACCTTGGAAGATTTGACTGTTTCTACACTTGTTCTCCAGTTTGCTAATTTAGGTGTCTTGGTAGGTTTGGAGTTGTGAAATACACCTTCCACTGTCTGAGTTTCACTTGAACAACTTTTGCTCTACAACTTCCTCCCTCACCTGTGTGGTCTGCTCCTTGGTCTTCATGATGCTGTTTGCTCACTCATGTTCTCCAGCAAACCTCTGAGTCCTTCAAACCACAACCGGATTCATGCCGAGTAAGTCAGTTGTTTGGGCTTGGTTTTATTTAGGGGTGTCAGAGTGAAGGGAACTCCATAAAGATGCATGCCAAACTAAGTTTTGTATTTGTAAAGGACTTTGAGACACATGTAGCCTTTACCTTTCACTAAACTGTTATGTGCTACTTAGTGCCGGTCTATAGCTAAGGCCCAATAGACACATTGGAGTTTGCAAATAAAGACAAATTGAGGAAAAGTTCAAGGACTTTGAATAATTTTACAAGTCATAGCACTCTGCATTTAAAAGCTAAATGCCAACATAGTTTGCTTGTGATCAGTGCCAGTGTCTCTAAGTGGCCCATGTTGCTCAGCCTAACCCACTGTGCACATTAACCACTGGCTGTTAGCAGCCATGTACACCATGCATGCAGAACAAGCCCCAGCTGAGAAGTTCATTCATTTTAGGGGTTTTGCTGTGGTACAGCAGCCATTTATTGCTCTAAGCTTTAAGCACACACAGCCCTGCCAACAGTGACTTCATCCACATATCAGCAAATTAACATCACGAGCTTGACATAGTGTTTGCTTAATAATGTAATCTTGCAAAGATTAATATGACAAAGATTAAGTGGCAATGAAATCTCCCAAATTTATCAGAGGTAGGACTGGGCCAACATGAGATTCTTACGCCATGATGATCTTAGGTAAAAAAATATCATGGTTCCAAACAAAAAAAACATGAGTCAGGCCTAAAAGTGTCAAAAAACAGACTTTGCACCAATAAGTTTGGAATTTTCCTTTGCTAAATTTAAAGGCGCTTTTCCTGATTAAAGTACTTACATAATTAAAGTAAGCTCTTAACTAATAAAAGGCTGCTGGGATATTCCTGTCTTACCATGAATAATGATGATTTGAAAAATTATATATGGGTCTGATTATGAGAAAATGAAAGGGATTTTCTGGAACAAAGTTATGCCACATATACAGTAAGTCGCTTTTATATGCTTTTCAATTCCGAGTCGTTGGGGTATACCGGGATCAATGGTGTGGAATTCACAGTCTTCTGCTCTGTCATGACCAGGTACGTTACTTTTTCATGAGATTGTGAGAATCATTAGTTGAAGTGATCAGACACTGAGTGACTGTCCGTTTCAAGCATCTAGCATCGCAGGTGAGTGTAGTGTTTGCATGTAAAGATGGCCTGTGAGAGCTTCCATATCATGAGGGGAAATTTTGTAATGTTCAAATAATCCAGGTCTGCCTTGCTATTCTGCTGGGCAAGGCAACTTTATTTATATAGCGCCTTTTGGCCAAAGGCAACTCAAGGTGCTAATCAAATCGTTTATACTACAGACTAATTTGCAAAATAAGGCAATGCTAGAAACCATTGAAACTAAAAGCAGCTATTCAACAGTGTGATAGGGTTACAACTGAGTGTGGATTTTTGTCAGACAAGATTTATGACACGACAGATGCATTTATTGCTTGTAGATTTATTGTGCGTAATGATTTTCCTCCCATGAACTCATCGTGTCCCCCCTAAACCAAGTGTATTTCCCCAATGACCTTAAATACATGTCAATGTGCACAAGTGTGAGTGGCGCAGGCAGTGAGACACCTCTGAAACTCAATCCCCAAGTGACAGAGGGTGAGAAATTACCTTGACGTTAGAGACTAGAGGGGGGGGGGCCGTGGCCTTGACCTCCTCAGTGAGGCACCTGACCTCCTAACTTGACCTTTATGAGGAACTCCCCTATGCTTAATGTCTGCAGGGATCAACACATGCATGGAGAAAAGCCCTAGACAAACGACTACAAGTACTTCTGCTTGAAGGCGAGGACATCATTCAGGAGTAACTCATCACAGTTCTGCAATAATTATGAGCACTTGCAAACAAGTCACGACCATTCACAACCTGATGGACCTTCGAGTGTAATTAGTTGAATTTCTGATAATAACATGTTCATTTAGTGTGTCACTAACTGTATTTTTGTATGTAAGGGTGGTGGATTTCATAATTCTTTAGTATCTCGCTCAAAAGATCTGAGGTTCTATATCTTCTAATTGAAAGGCTCACATCACTTAACCAGAACAACTCAGTGTCTAAGATTAGAGGTCTTTTCACAAGCTTTAAAAAGGTTAATTAACAGTGATAAATAATTGTCATCTCATAGATTAAAAGTGTTGGCAAAATATGTGCAGAAAGAGGGAAGTGAGATAGATGGCCTTAAGGCCTCTGGCTGCAGAAAGGGAGTGCTTCTACCAATCAACCACTTTGACGCTCAAAATAAGTAACAGAAGCAAACAAGTGAGAACTTGGCTATTTGTGGTTTTGACTGAGCCAAGCACCTTGTAGGCCCTGAGCCTGAAGGTAAAGGGCGGGGTGGAGGCAGGGCAGACACACATGTTCAAAGGCAAGCTTAAACTGCAGCTTAAATACCGAGCTTTAAATTACTAATGGCTAAAGAAGACAGGGGAGGGGGATTTCTCAAAATCTTGTGTATTGTACTCCAGGTAAGTTGCACAAGAAGTTATTTAAAATGAAGATGCATTGACTTAAAAAAACGTAATAAAGACTGAGTAGATTTTTTTTTCCAAGTGGCAAAATTGACAATAGCAATTGCAAACCCATGTGCAATAATAGCTCAATTCATGTATCACAATAATTATCATAAAAGTTGGCAGACATTGACTTTTTACTCTCCAGTATTTTTAATAAAGGATCAATAAGAATGGATTAACATTGTTTTGTCTTTTAAAGAGGACGAGCGTTTGGAAATATATCAAATGCGATAAATGGTAGAAGCTCTACGTCTTCTTTCAAATTCACTTGGTCTTGTCAAAAACAAACATGAAATTGAACAGCATCACCACCAACAACGTTCAGTCAAAGCTAAAACCACCTTCCCATAAGTGGTCTAAAGACGCCCAGAAAAGCCTCAGGAATGGATTGACAAGTTAAGCCAAATGTTTGCTGTGAGTATTTACAAGAAGTGAGTTAACAGAGGAATAGAGATACGTATTTTGACTGGTCTCCTCTGGTTGCATAAGCTCAGTGCTGCGATTTATCCTGCTGGGCCAGTTCAACAAATGACTTGCTATAAACTCTGAAATGTTCAGTGAAATGCAGGTATTTGACTGCAACAACTCCAGTAAAGAATTGAGATCTTTGCTTTATTAGCGGCAATGTGAGTGGTTTGCTGTGAATAATTAGAAACCTCAACGCGATGGTCTGCATACATCCAAACACGGTAGTGGAGTGGTTCCAAGGTAGTACATTTTTCTACTTGATACCAAGAGAATTTACAGTTTCATGGATGACGAAGACAAACGACTGGTCTTAAAGGAGGACAGTGGGAGTGGACGGAGCTGCAAGTACAGGAATGAAGAATGTAGGTGAATGCTTACATCCAAAAATGTTACATTTCATAAAGTACATAAAAGAAAGCTGTACTTTTTCCTACTATTTAAGGTGCAGTTTTGCATAAGAATTTACATGTCGGCGCTGTCTATGAAGCATAGATGTTCTGTGAAGACGGGTGCAAGTATGAACCGGATACAATGGTTCACGTAATCCGTCTGGTCTATTATTGACTCTGACATCCTACTCTGCCACAAAAGAAACTTGAGTGCTAAGAATACACAGCGGCAGAGCAGACACAAAGACTTCAACCTGTTCAGCCAGTCTCCTCTAATGCCCCGTTTTTTTACAGGTGAGGCAAGATGAAAGTCCTGCAGGAAGTCTAAATAAAAGCCGACCCACCTTAGTGAATAGCAGGTGTGTTGTACACCAACCTGATCATAGATAGTTAGGCCTGACATTGAGCTCTCGCTTCCTATTTAACAGCCGGAACAGGAACAAAACTGTACAATAGACAATGGGAAATAACGCATCAAACGTCGTCGGATCAGAGGATAGAAAACATCTATATCTCGAGCCATTTGGTTAGCGTTTCCCATCTGAGGGCAGGAAAGGATGGGTCAGATGCAACAACATGCCTGTGAAGGTCTTCATGGACAGACAACACTGGGTCCTGTGTCTCCTTGAAAGGGGACTCTGGTTTCCACTGATGAGCCACTGACAGAGCCTGAAACCTGACTCAGGAGGGTGTTCAGCAGGTGAAACCATCATCTAAAAGGGAAGATCCTGCTCTCATCGCCACATAACCCCATGTCTACAGAGTCCAGAGAGAGATCGCAGATTTCCTTTACCAGGGATTCCAGACACCAACATCTCTGTATACCTATTGATGTGCTGATGCTAGGGAAAGAGGAAGAATCTCGAGGAAATGAAAAAACAAAATTGCAGTTGGAGTATTTCACTTAGGAGCAAAAATTAGGCAGACATATGTGTTATGAGCCTCTTTCACAAGACGGTTGCTTTCTCACTGTCTTTGTAATTTGTGAAAGGCCTTGCTAAAGGGACGATAAAGCTAACCTGTTGAGACAGCACTGTAAAGACTGACCTATGTAAGGGTAGGTAAGGTCTATGTCCTGAGGGTCAGTTGTATCAACAACAGACAGTTTATAAAACCACTCAGTCAAGAGGTGAAAACCACCTTTTCTCAACACGGTTCTGGACACATCTATGTCACCACAAAGTCTGCATCATTTCCGGAAGTTCCTATCTTAGAACTTTTGAGCTCCTTATTGAGAAATTGTTTATCCATTAAGAAAGGAAATTGATATTGATTAAAAGGTTGGTAATTTCATCTGTAGAGTTTAGTTTTCTTCATTCCACAATAGTGAGAATAAGAACCTGTCATAAAGCCTCCATTCTCCATATGTTGGGGAAAGACAATCCAAGCACTGATACTACTTCCTCTTTTATCAAACAGTAGGACCACCCAAGCAAGCTGTGATACACTTTACAACCTTGCTGCCATATGGCATTGGAAGCAATCGGAACAAAGTGCCAAGCGGCTACACTCTATACCAGCAAAACAATGTCTCAATTCATGGACCACTATAAAGAAAGGCTTGTGTGTGCTTAACCACCACGGAGAGGAGAAAGTAAAGCCTCATCGCGTCAGGTGGGCGGTGCAGGTGGAGGTAAAGGTTGGACAACATCGCAATGAGATGACCGTGATTTTATTTTCAAAGAAAAACTGGCACCTTTGGATGAGGTGAATCATTTTTCCTTATGAAAACATCATCTGTCTCAGTTTATGTCCATCCATCCGTTAGAAGCAAATCCTTGTTTTTAGATCAAGTCAAGCAAGAGATGAAATGTAGCTGAGGGTAGTTGAACTTGTACAATATACATAATGAAAAACCTCCAAGTTAACAATCAGAGGCTCACATCAGTATCCATATCACCTAAACATTTCCATTCTGTCGCTAAAATCCAAACTTGAATGTATTTGTTGAATTTTCATGTAACGAACACAAAGTAGAAAATCATTGAAAGTGAAATGTTATAATTGAAAATTGGATACATGTGAACCTCCCTTTACTCTGATGCTCCAAAATAAAAGCCAGTGCAACCACTTGCAATCAGAAGTTCCCTATTTTAGAGGTGAAGGTCTGTGAATACCTTCGCAAGGTTTTAAGAACTTGCAGGTTGAATGCAATGCTACTTTTAATTTTCAGTTCATCCCAATCAGGACAAGGTGGTAACTGGCCTGGAAATAAAATGTAATCATGGTCCTATCAGTCTCCCACCAAAGCAGGGGGCAGAGTTGAAAGCAAACAGGGCCTCACTGGGAGACAGATAATCAATCCCCGATTACTGACCTGTCGCGCTGTGGCTATTGGACATACAATGTGTGCTGTTTGGAGATTGCATCTGACTGCTCGGCTGAACATTCACTCACGTCTGGTCTTCGCTAACCTCACACTTCGTCTTAAGGAAATTCAAGGAAAATTGATGAAAACCTCAAAACTTTCAGGTTTTGATCAAAACACCTTTGTTTAAAACTGGAATAAAGACACATACACACACCTCCAAACCCTTCAAAAGGCATCTTTCACGTTGTGTGCACCAGAAGATGGAGTGTGTTTCTGGAGCAGGGCTCGGACTGGAGATTGGAGCACAGCCTTCTTTTGATTTACGCACACTCCTCTCTACACCCACTCAAAGTCTACATGTTTCAGTCTCGCAGTTGAAAATGGCCTCTGGCCGACCAGCTCCTTCCAATTAAGACAGATGGGTCACAGAAGAGTGCAAGCTGCTGGGGACCAAGCTGCGTTTGCACTTAAATCACCATCACTACCCTGCCGATTGCTTTCATTGGCTAACCGAGACTCTCTGAATGACTTCTGTGGACTCACCGAGGGACGAGAGAGTTTTATGCTAAAAATAAGAAAGCTTAGCTGCCACACACACTGAGGTCTGGGACACGGACGGAGTAATAGAGGTTTTCAATGGTTATAACTCTTCTCTATTGTAGGGACACTGTCTCTGACCTTGCAAATAGAAATTACAGCCAATCACCAGTGGTAATGCCAAAGTCCTCAGGCGGCGGTTTTACGTTTAGTCAGACAATATAGGAATAACGTAACCAAAATAATAGTGATTCAGTGTGGTGAGATCTGCTCAAGGAACGGTGAGCAGAGGTTAAAGAGTGCACATTAATGACAGCGCATTTGCTTTTAAGTGCTGTGACAGGAATGTAAAACACTCACATACACACAACTGTGTTTCTCACTCTGAAGTCAGACAGTCAATACAGAGTAAACACTCTAGACTTAAGCCTCAAAACTGCATACTGTCAACACTGGTAAGGTCAGCTCGGGGCTAATGTGAACCTCCACACAAAGACAAAAGTGACATCATGGATATATGCTGAGAAAACAACAGTAAAAAGTGTTTAAACATTGACCTGCATGTCATAGAGAGGCAGTAAAAAGGCCAAACCCTGAGCTGAAGTCACCAACAATTATTTACTGAGCAGTGATATTTAGAAATCCATTTATTTCTATTATTTTTGATAAAACCTAGAAACTGGAATAAAGTTTCAAAATTGGTATTGGTATTTGCATTACCAGTTTCTTTAGTTTTCATAAAAAGACAGAAAAATGTGGGGCTACCCAGTGGTGCAGTTGGTAGAGCTGTTGCCTTGCAGCAAGAAGGTTCTGGGTTCGATTCCCAGTCCCGGTCTTTCTGCATGGAGTTTGCATGTTCTCCCTGTGCATGCATGGGTTCTCTCCGGGTACTCCGGCTTCTCCCCACAGTCCAAGAACATGACTGTCAGGTTAATTGGCCTCTCAAAATTCTCCCTAGGTGTGTGTGTGTGTGCATGTTTGTTTGTCTTGTGTGTCTCTGTGTTGCCCTGCGACAGACTGGTGACCTGTCCAGGGTGACCCCGCCTCTCACCCGAAATGACAGCTGGAGATAGGCACCAGCACCTCCCGACCCCAGTAAGGGAAAAGGGTGCAGGAAAATGGATGGATGGATGGCTGTAAACGTTAAGAACAGTTTATATTTGTTCTATCTATATATTGCAGCTCTGAAGATTATGTAATTTTAAGGTGACCCTACTGCCAAAAAACAAACTAAAATGGCCAATTTTTGTAGTTTCACATCTAGCCAAAAAAATTCATACCAAACATTACCTGAACTGGATAATTATTTTATAGATGTTTTAAATTATGAACTATCCATCCATTTTCTAACACCCCTGTCCCTAGTGGTGTCGGGAGGTGCTGGTGTCTATCTCCAGCCAACGTTCCGGGCGAGAGGCGGGGTCACCCTGGACAGGTCACCAGTCTGTCACAGGGCAACACAGAGACAGACAAGACAAACAACCATGCACACACACACTCACACCTAGGGACAATTTAGAGACCAATTACCAGTCATGTTTTTGGACATGCTAACTTTAGCTCTATTAGATGCTAACGGTTTGTTGTGGTACTCTCACAGTACTTACAAATTATTTATCATTCTGTCATTTTACAATATTTCAGCTTTTACCATTCTAGCTTTTTACCAGCTACCTAATTAGTCAGGCTATCTGGTAGCTTGCAGTTTGCCACTTGGTTGCTAACTGCAGTTTTAAAAAAGACTAGCCTTTAAGATTATATTAAGTCATTGTTCCCTTAAGATTGACGGTTGGCAGACTGACAGTTTGTGTTTATCCCAAATGTCTATTTCTTGTAAATGAGAGGAATGTTTATTGTTGCATCCTTATGTTAGCTAGCCAACAGGCAGGAACGAACTAGCCAAAAGGTGGGGACGAGCTAGCCAACAGATATGGCCAGACAAAACTCTCTTTCTGTGTCTCACTCATCACAAGGATTTTCAACCATGCATGACAAAAAAACTTTGAGTTTTTGAAATTGCAATTTTAAACCCATTGATAATGGTAACTGGCCCACACCAGGTCTCAATATAAGGCTCATCATAAATGTTTAAGCTTCTTTCACCAGATCTAACATCAACAATATGGCACTTCAAATGATCCATATTTGAGTTTTAATGTGGCATTTACCTACTTCTTCAGCATAAAGTAGATTATTTTTATTTTAAAATTTACACAGAAATACAATTTTCCAAACCTACAGGCTGCAGTCGGTTCGGAAAAGACAATAAATTGCAGACTTTGTCAATGGGTAAAAATAGAAAGCAACCATTCATAAAAGGGGAACATGGATGGGATTAGAAGTATTTGCAATACCAATAAAGCCATGGTTGCTTTCTCTTACTGCCTCCTGCACTGCCATGTGCTGACCCACATTCATGTGTCATCCCGGTGGATTTTGGTCTCACGTGTGCTCCGTTACTAGGCGGAGGAGGAGGAGCAGGAGGAAGAGGAGGGAATGTGCTGTAATCCTACTGATGTTATGGTATTTTAAGGACTTTTCCTTTATACTGACAAAGCTCTGATTTCATGGTTGTGGTTGTGAATGAAGTTTGTTTCCAATTTCATTAGCACCAAGCCAGAGGGAGGTGGTGAGAGGAGCACGGCGCTAATTCTCCTGTGCTCTTTGTGGAGCAGGACGCGGCTCCACCCTCGGCTAGAGATCTAGTCGCCGTTTCTTTTCGGAGGGGATATTTTACACATGCGGAGATTCATGATCCTGTGCCTGTGTTTACTCTAAACCGGTGCTTACCTGTTGCCCGTTTGTCTCGGCAGAGCGTGAAAAGCTCCACGCTGGAGGCATTTCTGTAAACAGCTCCACAAAGGCTAAGCTGCACAAAGCATGCATCCTGCACAGAGTGGATGCACTGGGAGTGGAGTCGCACTCCCGGCAGTCCAGATGAGGCACCGAGTTCATGTGAGGTGGAAAGCCTACAATAGCAGAGGCATAATAGTGGATTTAGATTGGAATCTGCATAATGCACGAAGTCGCATATGTCATAGCTGGAATGTGGGCCAAGAGCAATGATGTCACACTCTGCACACAACCTGGCATGGCACAAACGTCCCACCCGGGCGAGTGATTTTATTTTATTCCCCCCCCCACCCCCATTTAAAAAATGTCATGTTTTCTTTGCCTCACAGTGTGATCCAGGAGGAGGAATGTGAAAAGAGAGGGAAAAGAAAAGGTGGCACATGTAAATCAGTCGAGCACGTAATGGAGCCATGCTACAACAACCCCTGCATGACTGGGGAGTCCCGGAGAGGCGAGAGCCTTTCTCATGCTAATTCAGTGATTCACTGCTGGTGGAAGGCGATACAAAGTGGGACGACCTGGTGGCTCTAAGTTCGGATCAAATGAAATCAAGAGTGATGTCTTTACTGCTCTGTTTCGGGACACGGAGCAGGAAGAATGATCATAATTGAGAGGAAATTTTGACTTTGTTTCCAGGCACTTGGTAAAGTCATAGAAAACATTACAACACATGAATTTATTATGTATGAACTGGTGGCGACTCGGGACGCACCGATCCACTCGATACCGATATCTGAGGTGTAACATCGGCCAATACCGGTCCGATATGGAAAAGCAGCACTGAATCAACTTCTTTTTTTTTTTTTTTAAAACACAGACATAAATGTACTGAATTACACATTTATTTCATATCCCACTTTAATACTCCAATAGCTTCACCAGATTGGTCAAACTTGTAAAAAACAAAAATGTTAAATTGATTCAGTCAACGCAATTAGGAGCATAACAGCCAAGGAAAAACAGATTATAAAAAAACGGAAATTGACAGAAACAACAGGTTAACAGCCTTCATCAAACATCCAAAAGTATATGCAGCAAATCCACTTACGACTGGTTCAGAAAGTCTAAAGAGGAAACATCTAATTAAAATAAATGATTAGAAGTTCAGTTTTTGAGTAGGTGAAAATTAAACAAAAAAAATGAATTTTAGTAAGTCTGCACACAATCGGCTTACATCAAAGCGTATCCATGTGTTAGAATGGACCAAAAGTCAAATTGAGAATTTACTGTGACACTAAAATTGCTGCTCACAGACACTCTGCCAGCCAGTCTGACTGAGAATCACCCGTTGTAAAGGCAGAACTGTCCGCCACACTCGTCTGAAGATGCGGAGACCTGGAAGCAACGCGCAGCGGCGTGTGGTTCGACAAAAGCAATGATTCCGAAGGGCAGAGAACAAATGCACACCACACATTTGGGGTTTTATTACCAAAATTGTTTTGAGAAGCAATGCTGACTTTTGTTCTTTCTGCACAATTATGCACTTCTTTGTGTTGGTCTATTTCAATAAAATCCACTGACGTTTGAGACTCACTTTACAAAATGGAAAACTTTTCCACGGATATAAATACTTTTTAAAAGCCTTTAAAACTGCTTTTTTTCCCTCACCCAAATGGCTTCTCTAGAAAGTAATTTTCTTATTTCTTTTTTTACTCTGATCAATGAAACGGCTTCCGCCTTCTGCAGCATTTTGGCGACGGAGTGCAGCGGAAAACGCAGCAGCATTGAACCGATGATGCTGCTGCACTCACTTTGACTTTGCAGAAGTTGTGGATATATGTATATATATATATATGTATATATATATATATACATATATATATATATACATATATATATATATATATATATGTATATATATATATTAGCTGCAAGACTGGACACCGCTCAATAATAATTCATTAATTAACTACCTAACCTTTGCAACAACATCAGAAAACAACAGGGCTGATCGATTTTACCTGTGCGAGATAACTGGTTCGCTTTCAGAAACCGAGGTCTGTTAAAGCCAACAGGAAACGGCGTAATGCCATCCGTTGGCGCCAGAGCTTATGGGGTAATCCCTGTGTTTGTTTTAACCCCCAGCATGCCGATGGTAAACACATCATGGCTGACACTGGGAACGGATTTAATTGGCTTGTTTAAAGAGGCAAAAAAAAAAAGAAAAGATTTTAAAGGCACAAAGTTTCATGGAGGGTCACGGAGTTTGCTCTAGTCTAAACTGTCTTATTGAAAGGAAAAAACTAGTTAGCCCTCAGCAGGGTCCAGGTAGTTTTTATTTTTTTAATATGAGCCTCTCCGGAGGCCGTGGGGCCCCTGGGCCCCCCCACTCTGTGGGTTCGCTCCATTCCCGCTGTTTATTCGAAACACCGTTTTCTCACCTGACGGTTTGAAAACTGGGGAAGCCTCTCTCTCTCTCTCTCTCTTTGTCTTCAGCTTATTAGGACCGAAGACACGATAAGCCCGAACAAAGTCCACTTCCAAGATTCATCTGCCACACTTTATAAACACGTAATCTCATTAAAATGAGCGCAAACAGGCTAATTTTTATTGCGTTCCCTATGTTCGCTGAGGGGTTTTTATGGGCGGCGGGTTCTATGTAAATAATAAAAGGTGTTTTCCTGTCATAAAAAAAAAAGCCTGCGCAGTTAAAGCAAAGCAATTAGGCTTCATGATTTACTTTGCCTGCTTTTAATAGGAAAGTGAGGGCTTCCCAGATGGAGGTCACGGTTCTTAACCTCGTCCCTCGGCTACCGAGTTAATCAGTTTGGAACATGTGTTCAAAACAACCCTGAGTGGCAGACGCAACTTTCACAATGACAACCGCTGCCTTCTCCATCCAGAGCAATCAATCTTGACTGACTGAAAACTTATGAGCCGATTACTAGGATATAATAATAATAATAGCGGTTACAAAAACGCCCTTAGGGATCAGCTGGTCTGAGATTGTCAGCGGTATGACGAAGTTTATATTTGTGGTACGAGTTCGACACAAACTCAAAATGAAATTCAGGACGAGTTGGGCCAAAACTGTGTGCTTGATGATTGGCTCGAGCTTCTGCAGTTCGTCTAATAAGCACGCAGCACAGAAACCGTGCTTAGTAGATGGAACGAGAATATGTGACATAAAGTCATCCGCTTGTTAACACAAGTCTAAATGGAGGAGCGTGCACCTTAGAAGTTACACTGCTTATTTAAACAATGGCCTAAAAACGAAAGCAGTGAAGCGTCGCTTAAAATAATACGCTGGGTTTACTTCGGGCTCGGGCCTGTTATTAGTCTTAATTAGTCGGATCGGGCTCAGACACAAAGCCAATGTCCTCGGGTCGGATCGGGTCGCCCTTTTTAAGATCCTATTCTACTTTCAGGCCCGATCTAAACTCTATGCGATAACCTTGAGGGAAAAATAGCTACGTTACTAACAGCAAATGAAAAACAATATAAAGAATGATGAGGGTTGTTTACTTAAAACCAGAAAAAAACACATATCTTCCTTCTGCTATTAATATATTCTATCATGTTTACAATATTTATAACAATGGGTTGTTGTTTTTTTGGTGTTTTGATCGATAAACCTTAGCCGAAATGCAGAACTAGCTCCATCTGAATGAAATACTCCTTTTCAAGTGCTAACTCACCCTTCTTATCTGATCTGCTCTTTGTAAAGTCACATACATTGTGCTGATATTTGCGGCGTAACTAGCCCTGACGTGTAGCCGGCCTGCAGATGGCCACTTAACAGACACGCTGCTCACAACTCGCCAACTGTTGCTTTACCAGTGACGGGTGCTGCTCACTTGGCTTTCACACCATGGATTTCCGCGTCTTCCTCAACCTAAAATATTCCCAGAAAGCTGAATTTATGTTTTTGTTTTGTAAGGAAAGGGAAAATGTAGGAGCCTTTCTTTCAGCAAGCTGACCAGCGTTGTGCAGCAACACTAAGGGGAGGGACAATGTCGCGGTACTCCGTACGATTGGTCACTCCGGAACTTCATCTGCAGTCTCAACAAAAGGACTTTAAACCCAGAACTGGAGCCTGAAATTTCACTTTTATGAATTTTGCTAGCTACTTGTCTGAAGGAGGGCAATTGATTGTCGCCTCAACTTACAAGTTTCATAGGAAATTAATCAGGGAGCGTTGCCCCCCCTATGACCGGCCCGTTATCCTACAATGAGCTGAGCAGAAAAGGGTTATAATATTCCATGCAATAAGCACAAACTGTTAAATTAGACGTCAATTCTATATTTTTCGCTTGAATCTAAAGCAACATTTGTAATTATTCATTTTCTTCCCTTTTTGTCTAAATGCCGCCGCACAAAGAAAGAAATGGTGCTGTGCTCGTCTTCACGTTGTGCTGCATTGAAGCTGCACCTCAGATCGCCCTTCTTTCCCCCCGAAACAGCTCAAGCAAAGAGGAAAAAATAAACTAAACTTAACACCTCGCAGTTGCATCAGGGGAAGTGCAGCAAGCTTGCCAAGCTAAGGACAACACGGGCCTCTCAAAAAGCAATTAAGGCAGAGAGAGCCATATTATTGAATGGAGAGCAGGGAGTATTCCTCCGAGAGAAGCAGCAGCAGTAGACTGTGAAATTCATATTGACTGGAGAGGCAAACACACACAGGTAAGCAGCAGAGTGGAGCTTTTTTTTATCCCCCCCTTCTGCAGCCCACCACTCTAGTCTGCTGCTTTCAGATATATTCAGAACCATTTCGAACATCAACCCAAATTGCAGCTCCTTTAATCAGATGCCTCAAAGATTAAAGAAAAAAAAGGGGCAATAGAACCCATTTCTGTAAGATAAACACTGAATTAAGCAGAAATGATATCTGGGGTTTTTTTTTGTTGTTTTTTTTTGGTTTGTTTGAAATCTGCTGCGCTCTGGACATGTGCTCACTGAAGTGTTAAATCCCACTTGATTAAAGCAGGAAAACGCCTTTAACAATGAGCCATGCCAGTCCACTTAATTAAGTCAACTTGCTCTACACCAAGGGAGCTCTGGGAAACGGAGAGCAAAGCAAACAGGGCGCTCCTGCCTTTTCTCTGGATGCTAATCAAAGACTTGATCGGCGTCCTGGGGACAGCACTCTGCACGACGGATCCCGGCAATTTGCTCTCAGTAATGCCAACCCTTGCCCTGAGAACCTCCGGAGATCCCCCCACCCTCCAGCGACGCATCTCTTCTAATCTGCTCTGCCACTGAAATGCGCACACACACACACGTGAAATACACATTTGCCTCAGCCTGAAGGAGGGAACGCATAAAGGCCCAGCGGGTCACCGCACGCTCCTTGCTGACTCGCCAACCTTGGTTGTGCAAATACTGGTTTGTGCGAGGCTGACATCAAGAAAAACAATCGTCACGAATATCCTCTGAAAGAGAGTATTCACAGTCTTAAGGAGTCATACACAATCGCCTTTGTGTCTCCTTGGTCATTGTGTTTTTTAATTGTTTGTGGATTATAAGCCAGAGGAAGCATCTGGTGGTTATTACAGAGCCTGGGGTCTGGGTGGGAGGGGGACGGTGGTGACGATGGGGGCCTTACAGGAATCTAATGATTTGTTTGCGGTCTGCTCAGTGTTGCTCCGACGAGGCTGTACATGCTATTCCCATGCAAAACCCATCGCAACTTGAAGCCACAAGCTCTGCAGTTAGGCAATGTGTATTGTCACTCATTCAAGCAGCAAACAGATGGGAACGCTTGAAAAGCATTTGAAAATATTCACAATTCACTGAACTTTCTAACATTTCCTCACTTTGATGTCTTTAATTGGGATTTTATTCGAGAGACACATACTAAGCAGGGCATAGTTGTGAAGTGAAAGAAAAAGAATGCAAAATTTGTTGAAGTTGGTTACTCTAACTCTCTAACTTTACCACATGCCAAAAAAAAGTTTGGCATGTGTACCTCTAAGTAAAACCCAGTATTGGTTGTTGTCTTCACAACGACGGAGGCAATTGTGGCAAAGTTTAAAGCTAGCCTGGTAAAAACCAGCCCCTGGTTCTACACTTTGCTTCACCCAGAGCGCGAGAACCGTCGGCTATTGAGAAATGATTGATTGTTGGAGGCGTGGACTCTGTTGACATGTCAAGTGATTGGATCAGATCTTTTCCAATTGCCAATGCTTACCATGACATGTAATGTAATGTAACTGGAGGGCGAAGGAAGCTACGCTATAGAGCTTGCTGAAAATTGTGTGCACTGTAATCAGTCATCCCCCATTGTAGAGAAAGAAGTCCAGAGTCCTGATAGGGCTATGACATATTGGCCAGCAACATTCCTCTTGCTCCAACTTGAACCACTCAGTATTTGGAAGAATGACCAACACAGACTTAGAGGCTTCGTTTCCATTGCCAAACTACAACCACAGGCAAACTACAAATCTAAAGAAGCACAGAAACTCATTGTTCAAAAACTCTTTTTGTTCGCTGATTGGCCACGATAAAGTGTATCCTGAGAAATTTGAGATCATTGGGACAAATTGCATACATAGCACTGATTGGAGATGAGAAGGCAGTGTGTCAGAAGGAAATGGTCAGGATAGTTTAAAGCAAGGAATGATATCCCAAGCTTTGAACACGGCACAGAACACTTTTCAATCCACCGTGTTAATACGCAAAATGTATAAGCTAAGCCCAAAGGCATGGCTGTTCCTCTGCAGAGAAAGGTTGGGCAAGGAGAGCATTAATCACAGACGGAGACAAGAGGGGCACGGAAACCCTGGAGAAGCTGCAGAGATCCACGACCCAGGTGGGAAGGTCGAAGTACAAGTACCATGTGAACCTTGGCGTGGCTACAAGGCAACCGTGTTGAAAGAAAGCAAAAGAAGAAGGTAACAGAGAGAAATAGAGGCTCTGCTGCAGAAAACTAACAATACACACAACCCCAAACTTGAGCAAAATCACGCTGTAGGGAAAACCTGTCAGAAGCTGAAAGATCACAAACCTTGCATTTACTTCCACTTCACAAATATTTATAGGTTTTTGTTTCATGAGTGCATTAATTTGTGGTCGTAAGGTAGCAAGGTACAAGGCCTAAGGAGTATAAGTACTTTTATCAGACATATCTGAAACAAGAAAATAAGGACAGAGAAAGAAGAAGTTTGGGTTCCTACCTTTGAAGGAGATAAAGACTCTGGGTGCGGCAACCACTTCGTTGCTGCTGATTTGATTTCCCAAAGTCAAGCTGGACAGCACCAGGAGTGCGAGCACCGTCCACATATCATCCAGCCTCATGGTGGATAAACCTCCAACGGCACGCTCTCTCTTTAAATCTGCAAAGACAAACACAAACATGTGAGAAGCGGAGATGCTGGCGCAACCAAGTGCTCCATAAAATCTCCCACAGAAAGTCTGGTTTTGTTTATCAATTTATGCGACGTGTCAAACCAGCGGCTCCCAGGGGCCCCATCGACTGTAGCTTTGGGCGGCAGAGAGAGAGAAAGATAGAGAGAGAGAGAGCTGAGGTGCAGGAATGACGCCCAGATTTTCTTTGGGGCACCATAAAAACTGATGAGCCCTGACAAAGGGGAGCCAAGCTTTTAGCGATGTGAACACACTTCCATTTGGGAAAAATTATGTTTGTTTCCCAGAGTGTCACAACCCAGTGGAGAGAGAGAGAGAGAGCACGCCGACTCTCCTGGGAGAAGCCTTCTCCTCCCAGCTCCGTCCAGAACACATTCCTGCCTCATGACAGCACACGTGTGCTGCCGCTCGTGGCCTGTGATTACAGGTTCACCTAATGCCAGGTTACAACTGAGATTACTAAAAAGATAGAATTTTTTTATAAAATGTTCTGATTGGTGCAATCAAGACAATAAATATGACTTGTTGCAGAAAGAACTGGGTTACAAATGATGAAAGAACCGACCAGAGCACCTCAATAGTCTTGAAAACAACTCAGAAGGGAGCATCAATTACTCTTCGGGGAATGACTAATGGACACGAGGCGTGATTCCTGATTCATAACTCATAGATCAACAAAAAGACTCTATTCCTCTCCTTGATTAAACTGTTTTTAGGGTTAGGGCTAATTGGGTTCATCCAGTCTCCCCTGAGTTTTTGGACCCACCTTCATAGACCCCAGCAGATTTGCGTGGGCCTCGGAGACATAGGTCGATTTATGAGCATGCTGCAGCTGTTTAAACCTCAACTGTTTACCGACAATTTGTTAACCGTCCAGCTGTTTATTCGGGAGACAGAGGCCAAGTCCTTATTCGCACAAGCACACAACATCAAACAGGGCGCTGCACCCCGAAACGACACTGTGGGCCGTGTGAAGAACACACTCTTGCGTTTTACTAGAGATGCACCAGAGATTGGAATCAATCAATTTTGTTTCTATATTGACTCCGATGGGCAGGGCAAACACTGAAGATTAGGATTTCTTTTTTTGCTTGTTAAATGCATCAAAACTAAGAACTCACACAATTTCCTGTTTCTAAACGCATCTACAACCGTATCGTTTTTGGACACTTTTTTGATATTAATAGAAAAAAAATTATAATAGTTACATGAAAGCCATAACATCTTCACATCCAAGACTACCACCTCTATCTGTGAACCTATTAAATATAGTCCTAAAAAAATGAAATCAGAAAGTCAGACCTAAAGTAAATCAGAAATCGGTATCAGCCGGTAAAAGGCTGATCGGTGCATTTGTACATCACACCACAAAACCAAATCTCCTCCCTAACAAAGAACCATACATTCAGAAAATATGAGATCAATGCACATTAAAAACCACATTTGTCACATCAACACTTCATATTTAAAACTGTTTCATTTTGCCTGTTTAAGTTATTTCAAGACAAATAACATGAGAGTTGGTTAATGCTTGGCGGGTAGAGATGCTTCCAATTTTAGAGACAATTCACAGCGTTTCACTTGCACCTAAAATAAGAAAAACACAGAGAAAACCAGGCGGGATGTTTCAGTGTTCCTGAGAAATAAGAGCTGTAGACAGAAATCAGAGTGTGACAGACTGGCAGCCTTGGCCACACATGGGAGGCAGAACTGTAAACAGTCTGGTGTGGTATTAGAGCGCACAATAAACTGCAGAGCGATTCAACAAATACTCTCAAATTATCTTGTGGGAATCCATTCAGAAACTGATCAGATTCCCTGCTCTTATTTTTTTTTATGAAATGAGAGATTATGATATATTGGAGACTGTATTTTTTTAATCAAGTCGGTGTTTTATACGCATTTGTTGATTTTATTTAACATTATATATTATCCACAGCAAAAGATAATAATTAAAACAATAAGTGCATAGAAGTGAAATCAGTCTTACCTCACAGCTTTCCGTAATACAAGTTCAGATCCAACCCTGCAAGCCACTGAAAAGGCCAATCCCAACAGATCGATCACTCTCTCTCTCTCTCTAAGCTGAAATCAATAATAATAGAAAATCCCTGCGCGGCTCTTCAGCGGCCCGTGTTGCGTTCAGGGGTGCGGTGGCGGGGCCGTCTCTCTACCTGCGCAGAGCGCGCGCGTGTTGGCCCCGGAGTTGTCAGTGAGCAGTCAGGGAGAGAGAACATAAACTGTTTCTCTAATTCATCATTGTCCGAGAGCGCGAGGCGAATACATTCCCTCCTCGCACGAGCGCAGTCAACATCTCGTGGGAGAAGTGGAAAAGACAAAAAAAGCGAGCAGAAAAGGTAAAAGAAAAAGTCCCCGCGCGGTGAGCGATAAGGTCCGACGGCGCGCTGGAAAGTTGGAAGCTCCCGTGTGACTGTGGGGGGAGAGGCAGGGCGCTAGCAGGTGGATGCCGAGGCCCATTTGCCTGTGAACACACCCACGGGGCGGGCTGGAGCGTACCGAGCCGCCCCTCGGTCTCGGTCTGCCGGGGAGCTATACGAGTCACCGCCGCAGGCTTCAGAGCAGCGCGTGCGAGCAGAGAAGTCAAAGTCATCTCCACCTGAGGGATCCAATCATGTTGATCCTCACGCGCATCTCAAATCGATGAGAGCTAAATAAATAAACACTGGCTCACGCGAGCCCAAGGAGTGTGCTGGCGTGAGATTCTCGCTGTGATACCTTTAATTAGAAGTGCTGTACTTTCAAAGTATTTAACAACAAAATGTCCCAATTTTATTTTTAAACGCTTCTTAATTATTTTAGTTATAAAAATATGAATTGTTTTCATTTAGTGTAACAGTACTTTTAGGCACATTCGGTGCTTGGTTAGCTTAAAATATGAACGTGTTAAATACTGTATAATCAAGTGCATTAACGCAAAAGCAATACTGTTTGCTTCCCTGTTAAGCTACATTAATTAGCTAGGTTATCTGCTCCAGTGGACAGCCTGACACATGCTGCTCATTAGAAATGCACATCTTAGGTATAAGTTGAAACCCGTAATTCCTTATAAAGACAAATATCAGATTTTGACCAACTAATACTGAACATATGAAACACAAATAATGATCAACCTCTCCATTGTTAATTTTAATAATAAAAATGATTGAAGCTAAACCTCTAACAGGAACCGAGAACCATATTTGGAAGGTGTCTGATCATTGGGAATTTCAGTTTCGGATGCAAACTCCATGGGAAGAGTCTCTCTGTGGAAAAAGCGCTTTGCCTGAAGTTTAAGTATTTAAGTCTTGGATTTAAGGGGGAGGGGTGCTAACCTGGAGGAAGACATTTTTTTATTGATAAGGAAAATGTAACTTATTTAGCTTTTTGCTGCACCCTGAAGTAGTTTTCTGTTGCTATTTTACTAATGCAGTCAATGTTAAAATGATTAAAAAATATATAACTCCACCCACATGGAGTGAAATGCAATGCCAGTCTTCTTTTAGCTGGAGAGTTCATTACCATATGTTGTGCACATCTGGGAACTCTAAAGAAATAAAGTCTTCATACATCCCAGTAATTAGATTTACTTTGTTTATGTTTGAGTGCATTTAGTTGAGTTTGGTTACAGCTGTTTGTGAGCATAAAGTTTATTGGGTAAACTTTGGTATGGTAGTAGTGTTTTATAATGGTGGTTACTTTAATGACTGGATTGAATTATTCTGGCTACTGCTTTCATATGCAATTATACTCGATTCTCATCTCCCTTCAGTGCTCTGTCTGGGCTTTCTCCCATTGAACTGAATTTTTCCAGTAGAAACTCAACTGTGCCAGTCAATAAACAGAAAGAGAAGTTGTGAACGGTGACGTTGATTTTTTTGCGCCGTTATAGAATCGTAGTCTGCTTGTAGTTTGGCAGTGGCAGCAGAGAAAGTGATCAAAGCATGTTGGCCACGCTTCCAAATGTTGAATTGACATTAACAGCCATCTTGTTTGGCTTGGCACTTATCTCTCTGCAGTGGAGGATGGTTGTTTACAGATGCAGGTAATTTCCGGGAAGCTTCATAGCATCGAACTGGTGCATTAGTGACTGGGTAAAATGTAAAAACTTGCAAGTCCACGCCTCCAACAAGAAATTGTTTCTCAATGGCCAGACATAGAGTAGAACAAGGGACTGGTTGTTCTATGGTGTAGCTTTAAACCACCATAACTTTCACTGTTTACCGGTTTCTGGGTTTTATTTAGAGGTATCAGAGCAAAGAGAGCATCAAACTTTTTCGTACAGTAACTAGCTTCAACAAATTTTGTGTTCTTTTTCTTTCACTTCGCAGTGATGCACTATGTTGATGAGAATAAAAACAAACATGTTACAGCAGTTATTGGATTCATTCATTTTCTGTTAGTTCTCCCTCCTCCAGCTGCTATTGTCTTTGACAGGAGAGCCATTTGCTTACTTTAAGTCACTCGCCTTTATTATCACCGTCTATTTCCGTGACAACCAATGCATTACCATCTGCCTCCCACACCCAAGGTGAGGACTGAGCATATTTCTACAAGAACAGGCCTAAGTGGTGCTGACATGAGTTCCCTCCTCCAACCCCATCAAGTGAGTGGCAGTGCATTAATTAGACTTTCAAAAAGGTGCGTATTAAAAAAGATAAAAAGAACTTCCATTAACCTAAGAGTTTCGTGCATAACAAGGTCTGCATTGACTTCTCTTTCTATTGAATATTTGACTTGTCAGGTTTAGTTTAATGACTTGGAGTGCAGACAATGCAACAATTGTTAGGTCAGAGTTATCACAAATTAAAACTCTTATCTTATTTGTACCCTGGTGATTTGTGAAAAAATGGAGCAGAAATGTCCTTCGTTTCGATGGCACGCAGAAAACGGCATGAAAATTCCTAATTTGTTCAGCTATTCAAACACTGATTGGATACTTGAGAGTCAGAGTTGGTGCCCAGGCAGAATTTCTAAACCTCGTTGAGAAAATTAAACATTTCCCCTCAATTTTAATCATTTTCCATTCAATTTCGCTTCGCACCTACATTATCTGCCTTTCATTCATTCTGGAGTCTTCGTGGCGAAACACCATTAGGCCTGTCGGAGAGAAGTGGAAGGAAAGTTCGTGAGGTGTTTGGCTGTCGGCTCAATGAGGTCAAGAGGAGCTGCCGGGTTTCACTTTTCCTCCCAACGTGTACGACGCTCTGCAGCCTGATTCAGCACAGAGGGAATTGGCAGAGGTCGACTGGATTCAACTTGATTTCAAACGGTCGTCTTTCTATTCAATGAAGATGCAGCAGATTTTCAGCGTCACTTTGGAGATTTTTTCCGTTCAAAACGTTTTTGTCTTGCTTGAATCTTTCAGATTGTAAAATAACGTTCTAAAGGCCATTTTATTGAAAACTCCGGTAACTATGTCGACATGAGTCGTTATAAAAATGCTGTATACTCAGCCAGCATACATAGGTGGGTGGCCCTACATGGGCCCTACATGTGGGACCCATATTGTCTGCCCTCCTTTTCGTCATATGGGGCCCACCTGGGTATGCTGGCTGGGATAAATACGACTTAAAAGAAATTAGACTTTGTCAAAATTGGAAAATCAAAGTATTTCAGAATGCTTATTCTCACCTTCAAGCAATATTCAATAATTGCCACATTTGTCCATCATAAATGCTGCTTCATATCTTCTGATTTATTTGGCCAGGAGTTCTTAGGTGGGGTTTTTCTCACACCAGTGTCCGTCAGTTCATTCAGTCATTTTTCCTGTCAGAAAGTTGTCCATTTTTTCTTGCAGCTTTAACTTGAGGAGCGTAGAAGCTTGATTAATCTGCCAATCAAATAACATTTCAATACATTATTTTAGGTTATTTTTCATTATACTGATTAAGAAACAGATGTTATGAAACAAAAAAAAAATTATGGTCATAACATTTTATTTTTTTCATTATTTTCCAGCTTTGAGACTCCCTGAGCGCCCCCTGTTGGCCTCCACCTTGAACACCACTGATTTAATCTACTTCATGTCGCCAGACAGGAACTTCTTCTTCTTCATGGTAATTATAATCAATTGATGATTTAGATACATTTTTTTAAAAATAAGGTAACTTGAAAATCATATTTTAAATTGAATCAGGTTATCTTTGATGTTACAATTTGTATCAAGATCTACACTCAAAACAAAGTCTGTGAGGTGACCAATAGTTTTTCACAGCTTTGTACCTTCCCCTGCCCGGTTTTCTTAATACAAAATAATTTGCCATCAGCCAAGAGATCATTTCTATTTCAAACGCTCTTCTGCTTGATCGGAATCTAAAGGCATGTTATATTAGAGGAGGATCTCTTGGTCTGCTAGTGAGCCAGAACCATTATCTCTGATGAAATCTTGCAAGTGCATGATACAACACTGTCACATCTATCCAAGTGGTGTATGAACTTGTAACGTTCTGCAAAACGAGCCTGCATTCCAGCTGAAGTGTGAACTTTGCTACCTTCTGGCTCTGCCTGCAGGGCGTGAATGAACGCCAGGTGTTACATCTGCATTCTGGGATTCTTATACAGTTCAAGAGATCACCTGGAAAAGCAATCCCAGTTTCAGTTGTTGCAGAGAGACTCCGTGCTTCATGGCTGTCGCGTTGCACCGAACCGTGAAACGTAGCCGAGATTCTTTCCTCGGTTCAAAACGAAGAGGCGAACTTGCACCCTGTTGGGCTTATTTCGCAACTCTTTATCTGCTTTTCTCACCTCTTTCTAGAGCTCATTACCTGCACAGCTGTGTTGCTGCACACATGAAGTGTTCAGACGTTTAGATTTTTGCTGTCACATTGAATTTTAAAATCCTGTTTAACAAGGTGAAAAAAAAATTATGCTTTGAGGACTCAGGTTTAAAATGCTTAACTATTGTGATGTAATTATGTCATTTTTGGCATCTAAAGAACATGAGACAGAAACAGTTATTGTTTTCATGTGCTTTTTGAAAATAATTCTTTATTTATTTTTGACCTGGCATCGTTTCTCTTCGGCTTATTTACAGAGGAATTGTTGTCAAACACACATTCAGGACAGTATCTCTTATACGGCTACAAACGATCTGTTTTAGGTGGCCAACACTGAAGTTAGCATCTGATTTGAAGCTTCCAGCTCTATGGTCAAAAAGCTGAAACGCCTCTTTAAACAGGCACTTCAGATGCTGCAAATCATACGTCAACTTTGGCTCGGGAGGAAAACTGAATTCTTTCTTGCGAACATTATTTAGCAAAGATGGGAGGAAATTATTGGCATTCACTTTAAGATACTGCAATATATAATTAGAAAACTGAGTAGAAAACATAAAAATGAATTCCTTCACACATTTATGTGAAATTTATGTACAATTAAGTGGGATCTGAATTCTGAATACAAGATTATTCCAAATCTATTTTTAACAAAGTAAATCTGTAAGAGTGTTAAAAAGTTTTTACTACTTTTAAAAGGATTGCAAATTTTAGTTTGGTTAAATTTTAGTTTAGTTAATTTGCACTGTGATAATATTTCTGTCAGATCCGTTTGAAAACTACGGTGTCTCGAGAAAATAAGTCGGGATATCTTTTTTTTTCTCCATGTCCCCTTAGGAGCTCTGTAGAAAACGGATATAAAAAACCCAGAAATATTTTAAAAATCAAGTTACGCTATATTTAGATCCCTTATTGCCCTTTAATATTTTAAATGTACATCCTCATTAGATAAAATCAGTAAAAATGTTCTGACAATCTAATAGTTTTTCACAAGGCAAAAAAAAAAGAAAAAGAAGAAAAAGCTCTGTAACCTATGAAGTTCTTTGCTTCACACCGTCTCACTGACAGAAATGACTCTGATCCCCAGAAAGGCTTTAAGTCTTTCCGCTTCCAAACATGCCGATAAACAAAATCAAATGCTCGTGGGCACAAACGCACACAAGTCCTTTAAACAAAGCTGTGGCCGCTTCGCTTTTCCAATAAAGATTTAGCTGAGTTTTGAATTGAGCAGGCAGGTGCTCACCTGGTGCCGCAGCCAGATAGGAGAAAAGCTTCGCTCCCAGCACTCGCTCCGTCAATGGCGCTCTCAAAGCCATTAGCATTTAAATGAGAAAAGAAAAGTGTCCCATCTAGATTACGAAGAGAAAAAGTCTTTGTGAGTGGAGAACTTGTTCAACACTTCTCGTCTGTTCAGAGCAAACTTTCTTCACGTCCTGATTGACTGCAGTCAGTTCAACAAGCGCAAATACATGAGTGTGTGCACCCTTCAACTTTTTCTTTACATTTTCTCACTTTATAATCATAAACTTAAAGTGTTAGACCAACTATAAATGTGAAGAGGAAGGAAAATTACAAATAAACTCTGCAAAACGAGTTATCTTTATTTAGCTATTCTGTATTATTATCTTCCCATCAACCTTGAACAGAGACTCGTTGAGTTGAGCCATGAAAATGGTTGCAAACTGACGCACAGCTACCCAACCGTACACCTTTGAAAAGGACAAGTGGAGTCTCCTCCACAACCAGCAAGAATGCAGGCGGTGGTTTCTGCATGAGGCTGCACAGTGGCGCAGGGTTCAATTCCCGGCCCCGGTCTTTCTGCATGGAGTTTCCGTGTTCTCCCTGTGCATGCGTGGGTTCTCTCCGGGTACTCCGGCTTCCTCCCACAGTCCAAAAACATGACTGTCAGGTTAATTGGCTTCTCTAAATTCTCCCTAGGTGTGAGTGTGTGTGCATGGTTGTTTGTCCAGTCTGTCTCTGTGTTGCCCTGCGACAGACTGGCGACCTGTCCAGGGTGACCCCGCCTCTCGCCCGGAATGTTAGCTGGAGATAGACACCAGCACCACCTGACCCCAGTAAGGAACAAGGGGTGTAGGAAAATGGATGGATAGATGGGTTTCTGAATGGTAAGTCAAAAACAAAATACTGTATAACTGCATAATGCTTGGATCAAATGAAAGTACAGAAAATGTGAGTAATGTCAACTCGGCATAATGATATCACAAGAAAATCATGTTTTATTTGCATTATGTCTCTCTATATAGCTATACATAACACACTTTTACAGTTTACATGTATATAAAACTACATCTCTATTAATATAGTCAGGATTTTGAGAACGTTTACTCCTCATTCATTTGGCCGTTGCTGCAGTACGGTCTCTGTAGATTGACTAAGCATTTGCTCTAGCGTCTGGCAAAAACAGACCTGACGTGTCGAGGTGCTGCGGTGACGGTTTAAACGCTCCCATTGACTATAATGGCTGCAAATTTACCGCAGAGTCCATTTTGTGACGGAGCGGAGCGGAGATGCAAGCAGTCTGAATTGAGCGTAAGCATGCATATGTGGCAACAATTGAAAGGAAAAGACTCAATCGGCTCTTTTAAAGGTTTTCTGGCCTTTGTGAACTTTATTTGCAGTAGATCAGACAGGAAATAAGGAGAGAGGAAGTGGGGAGGTGACTTTAGATGCTAGACAAAACTTTACGGGGCGTAATAAAAGGGTGTAGAAATAATAATAGACAGATGACTCGCTGTGGCCACCTCTAAAGGGGAAACAGCCGAAAGGAAAAGAGGAAGTAGGATGCCAAGAATAAAGCACCAACTATACACATATATGAATGCTTTTCACATTGAATGCCTTCTCGAAGTGATGCTTGGACCACCTTTCTTTGCCCCCACCTACATTCGGGGCCCTTGAGCAAAAGTTTCCTCTGTTGGTTTTGGCCAAACGTGGAGCTCCATAAATTTCTTCGTTTCTAAAAGGCCCAGCGATACTTTACTGCCAGTATCGGCCCAGTTGCCTGAAGGAGCCACGACCCACAGCAGAGAGAAACCGCTTTGATCGTCTGCCACTTTTCACACGTCATGTGGCCAAAGGAGCGACGATCTTCCATGAGTCTCGAAAAGAAGCAATCGCCGCGCGAGCGTGTGTGCTAAAACGGCATTTTATGCTGGCGCCGCGTCAACAGGTGAGCGCGTCTTCCAGCTGCTGCTCTACATCAGTGATGACTTAATGTGAAAGGTAAATAGTCTGCGACTAAAATCCCAGACATGCGTCCAGAAGGAAAAGAAAAGAAACTGGCCCATTTTCGGGCTCTCAATACGCCGTCGCCGTAAACCTGAGCAAGAGGATCTTGACAAATAATCACTCTAACAAAGTCTGACTGGCGATTTTATGCAGCGTAGGAGCGAGTCGATCTGATTGTATACATACGGAACGCCAAGTCCTTGAGCTGGGTTGCGCCTGAGTCACGCTCTAATATGCGTCATGCTTCCTTTTCACACCAACTTTCTGGGAGGTACCAGGCGAGGACAGAGTTGATTTTGTGTTGCTGCAATCCATCGGAGAATTAAAGCGTAATGACATCACTCAGCAACCACACCAGTATATTTTGTTGTGCGTGCAGTCAGAATAATTTTCGTTCACACACTGCTTCGGTTGTGTGTTTGACGGCACTGGAGGTGCAGATGTTGGATTCATGTGGCGCAGCTGAGGAACATGCATCTCAGACAGTTTGGAGAACATTGCATGAAGTTAGATGGAAAAAGTAGTTTGCTTGAGCACTGTCCACAGCTTTGCTCGAGAACATAAAAATGAAAGTCAGACGGATATTGGGAGTCAGGTGTTCAAGAGAACAGCAGGTGAGGCCAAGGGTGCATTCAAACCAGCTCTGCTCAGGCTATGGTCCGGTTCGTTTGGGGAGATGTGAACGAACAACCAAAGTCTGATGCGGACCAAAAAAGCGAACTCTGCTTCGCCTAAAAACCTCGGCCTCAGTTTGGTTGAAGTAAAGTCTAGCGCAATCTGAATGCATATGTGAATGCCAAGCGGACCAGAAACGGCTCCAAAAGCAGGAAGTGGACCATTTTGCAGGGAATTCTGGGTAAATACAAAAAAACCCAACGCATTAGTTTAGCGCTAGTAGGAGAAATTACTCATGGTCTTTCACCAAAGAAAAAAAGAGAAATCCATGATGTCTGACTGCGTTCCATTTTTGTTTACAATTTGCGAACAGGGAAGTTGCACTCTTATCATCTTGTGAGGTTTTTTGTGTCATTTCCAATCCAGTAGTTCTTGATCCAGCGCCACACCAGGTGAGGGGGTAAGCATGTTTTTCCAAACAGTTTGGTTCATTTGACAGAGTGCAGTGTGACAATGAACTCCACCAGCTGAAAACTATAAAATGATTTCTATTGGATGTGAAAAACTCCCCCAGAGCGCAATAACTGTCTCATCGTTTCCATGGATTCATTTCTCCCTACTGTTGCTGTCTAGTCTGTATGTTCACATGTGGTTGAGCGCCGCAAAACACACACAACAGTTCATTTTACACATAGTGCAGGTCAGCGTTTTCATTATCTTTAGTAATGTGAATGAGTGGAAAGCCAATCGGTATTGACTGACCCACAAAAGAAATGTATAGGTCAAGCTGACCTACACAGAGTCGCGGTATGATTGTAGCCAACACTGCGGCACCCATATGAACACGTTTCTCCACATTCTGTCCCATTATTGTTGCAGCTATGAATACATTTTACTTACTACTTTTTGTGAAAGTTCAACTGAATGTAAGAACAATTGGGAGACAGCAGGTCAAATGGGACAAGAGAGATTGTCATGGACTAATGGAAAGAAAAATGGTGCCAAAAATCCTGTATGGCAACACGCGAGAAAACAATGGCTGTGGAGGAGCTGGTTCCAGCAGGGTTGTGAAACGGTGGCATGGTCGGTCTTTTAGCTGTTTCTCTCCTGTAACCCAAACAGCTCAGTTCACTCCTTCGTTGGGCAGTCAGCACATTAGCATACTTTCAGTTTAGCTTATTTGTTAAGACGGTGGGTTCTCCTCCGTCAGCTCATCAGTTCAAAGAAACAGACGCCCACATCAACCTCAGGTCGCATGTAGTTTGCATGTAGTTTGGCTGTAGGTGATGTTCTTCCAAAAACAAATGCCCGTCTCACTATGTATCCTGCCACAGTAGTATCATTGATTCTCTGTCCTTGTTGTCCTTCACACAAACAGCTGAACCTCATCAGCCCATTACCCGTCTTCACTCATTGCAGAAGTCCCACTTGCAGTTTGACAAAATCCATGTAGGAGACACAGCAAACCTATGGAAGAAGTTAATGGAGTGAAATACGGGGCAATCATGGAAGATAATCTGATAAAGGCCGCAGAACACTTGAGAATTTCCAGAAGAACAATCGCCTTCAACATGCAGTTTGTAGCCGCATGGTGTAAATCAAGGTACCGACTCAAAAAATATGAAAAGCAGATCAAGTCCCAGTAACATACACTGTAGGTGTAACGTGACAAAATCATGTCATGTCGGGGGAACGTATACTCAAGTACCTCAATCTGTTCTGTGTTTTTTGTCACATTCCAGGTTGTTTGATAAAGGCCGACATACTAAGTCAAAGTTGTGTTCTTCAGTGTTTGTGCTGGTTCTGCTCGACTACTTCTGTAGTGATTTGAGTTGTCCCTGTAGTTTTGTTTGTGAATTTCTGTGTTTAGGTTGTTTTTGTGTTCCTGTGAGTCCCGGTGTTGTCCTGTCTGCTCCCCGTGATAAATCCCAGCTGTGTCTCGTTCCCTGATTACTCTCCCTGTGTATTTAAGTCCACCTGTTGTCTTTGTCTGGTTGTCAGGTCCTCGTTGTATCCACAGTCTTACTCCCCGTGTTCTCGTTCAGTTTCATTGTGCTTCCCTCGTTGTTTAGTTCTCCGTTTCTTTGTGTTCTCTGGATTTTCTTTACTTTTTGGATTAAATTATTATTTTGTACCATGACTTCCGGGACTCCTCGACATTTTTCCTCCTACCCAAACCACAACTCATGACAACTTCAATCAAAAAGCAAGTCGTGTGACTTTGCAAAAACCCATTCATCTACCAAAACCCTAATCAACATCTTTCTCCATAAAAACTTTTATTTCCCTAAAAACATTCTTTGGAAACACTACAGGTTAAAAAAACAAAACAAAAAAAGCCACCCTTCCAGTTCAAAGCGAAAGATCTCAGAAGCGGAAAGTTTCCAACATCGATGCCAATAGAGGAACAGCTAAAGTGTATGCAGATGCTGGTGGCAGACGAGATATGAGGGACAATCTAAACTTTGCATGTGCGATGGATGCTTCCTGAGAAAGTCATGAGGCTCATGAAGGGTAAAAGTGCAACACCTCCCCTGGAATCCTGTTCACTTCCTGCATTGCAGCAGGACAATGAGGCGCTGACCTCGTTTGTTAAACCCGTTCTCGGGTTCGCCTGAGCTCCGGTCGCCGTGTTCGGTTGAGGTAAACATAACTTTTAAAACCTGCTGGGTGACTTTAACCTCTGCTTCCCGTCTTGATTTGATCTCGGATACAATGAGTGGGGACAGGTAAGCCTCCAAGAATGTCTGAGATTTAACTGAAAGGCAAACGCTATCCGCTGAAAAGTCCAAGATGGCCACAATGGTTGTTATTGCACTAGAACTGCCAATATTTATCACAGATGAACGCCTCTGGTGTCAAATCATACATAATTGGACCCCTACTGATCATTCTTTTTATTTTTCAAGATGGTCATTTGAAAATTAGATGAATGCGTTCGGTGGCAAACCAGCCTACACATTTTGATCCAGAGAAGTCATGCATATTCTCTTGATCTTGCGTTTCTATTTCTGGTGGACATTTTTTTAAATGGCCACCATGGTTGTAATGAGATACGTTTGTTCGAATATTGGCCATCGCCACAGCTAACCAAAAAGTGAGGTTCACGAACCACTAAATCGCCAAACAAGAATCTTAGCTGCGCTCATGCTAAACATATAAATCGGCAAGCCGCTAAAAACACACAACTAAATTAGCAGTCGCCAACACTAAACATGAATGCGCCCATCTGCGTCTCCTTCTGGTTTACTGGCATGAAACTCGCAAAGTCCTCAGTTTCTGATTTAGCAATTTTAAAGTTGGATGAATACAATTGTGAAAGATGAAAACAAAATGCATCCAAGTTCATAAAATGGGTAGCAAGTTGTGTCAGAAACTGGCTAAAAATAAAAAACATCGGCCATCTTGGAAAATGGCTGCCATAAAATATTAAAAACACACAACCTGAAGAGTGAGCATGCTAATTTTTATGCTTGTATGCAACTTGGAAGGATTTCCACAGCATGAGAGTTAACTCCTTAAGATAAACTCCACAGCGGCAAAGAAGCAGGAGATTTTTGTGCCATGAATACCAATATCTTCAAGAAATGTTAACGTTTTTACATTTTGAATAAGCGTTTATCTCTGTTTTTAATCACTTTTCCAGCTCACTTGAGACAGTTTCAGTTGTAACGGGTGTGTGTAACAAACACTCATGTGGGTGAAACGTCCAGACAAACCACCCAACCAGGAAGTGAAGTAACTTTTTTTTACTTCACTTCACTTTGCACAGGATCCGATGCAAACGTTTCGGAAGCTGCCGTTTGTCTCCTCCAGGCGCGACTCGTGTTTCTGCTGGTGAGTTTCTGTGATTGCTGCTCTGTAGGTGTGAGCCAGAGGAAACCCACACATGCCTGCACTTCGGTATCGCCTTCAAATATCTCAGCAAGATTCCAATATAGATTGAACAAACGGATGTGCAAGGTTGCGCTCAATATTATCGCAGGGCCATCTGCAACTGTGGCATTTCAGGATGTGCGAACACTTTGATGTCCTTTAGCACAATAACCCCTCATCCTCCTGAAGTGTACAACAAAGTGGAGCGACATGCCTGCATGGCGGTTCTGAGGCTGACTGGAGACTCGGTAACCTTGTGTTACAACTTCTGGCCTTTTATGCGAGTCTTGTGTTGTCTGCCATAATGCTTCAGGGGGTTGTGGGTCCTCTGCATGCCCGGGCTGCTCAGATTCTTTCTCACCCCCTCCCAGACTCGACTGCAGGAACACTAAAAAGTTATTTGCGTTGGGAACTGAATAACTGGCAAATTAGCAAAGAGCCACACAACACATTTAAGTGAAAAAATTCATATTTGTGTTCATCAGCAACTCGTAAAGCAGATTTTTCGGAAACTTTTCCCCTCGGCGTCTTCGCCAAGCCGTCGCTGCGTTTGGGTGTGAACTGAACTGAGGGGATTGCACGATGATGTGAGGGGAGCGGCTGCTGGGCTGAACACTGAGTGCCTCTGGGATGTTTTCAGCGAACGGCGCGGTCTGCGGTGATGTCAAATGTGCCAATTGATCTTCAGGCAAGAAATGTCAAAAATAAACAGAGTTGCCTGTGTGTCAGGGTTACGTACCGCAACATAAAAATGAGCTGGACGATGTTTCTATTGACCAAATTACCAAGAGAATTTAATTTGGCAGAGGACGTGGAAAATGTGTCACCTTTTCTCTGTGCTATCAACCCTGGCAATTTGGAAATCTGATTCAATGAATTATGTAAGATGTTTAACAAGGTCAGCGGATAAAACAAACACTGGAGTCATTTTGGGGAAACCCAGTGAAACCGCATCAGACAAATCAGCGAACACTTTCCACTTTTTTCAGTGTCAACCATCTGTGCAGACTACCTGTAGGTCAGAACTGTATTATCTTAAAGGTGCAGTATGTAACTTTTATTAAAAAGAAGAAAAACAAATAAGAAAATTCTTGCATATTTGTCAAACTTTGTCTTAATCTGTGAAGTCTACCGCCAAAAAGCAACCAATCTGAGCGAGGAGGCAGGTCTTAGCGCTGTCCATCGTCCTCATGAACAGGCTACTAAACATGCTAATGGTGGAGAAACAACTCACCGTTGCAGGAAAGCAGTTTGTCCGCCGTCATCAGTAGCTATGCTAACTAGCATTAGCATTCATAGCAGGCTGTGCTGATGGGTGGGCCGGGGGAAGTTGTAGCGTGGCCCAGATCAAGGGAGGCGATGAGTAGGAGGGGGAATGACAACTGTAAGACCCGCCTCCTGACTCTGATTGCTTGTTTCCAGTTAGCACCGGGAGAAGGTAGAGGAGCTACATTTATTCCCACAATGCAAGTCACAAAAATATCTGAGCCAATTTCTTCTAAACTGATGTCAATTTTATCAGTTCACTACAGGCTCCTTTCATATAAAGGCATCTAACATTATTTCCTCAAATTTTGAGGATTTTACATTTTAAACGAAAGACATGCGCTGATTGTGAAGCCTCAACTCCTCCGCTCTGCATAACCTACAGAGATTTCAATGAAACGGCTGCTTTAAAGTGAAGGCAGGATTGCACAAAGTGGTAACAATAACGCTCTGGTTAAAGTTTTTTTTTTTTTGCCGATGACCAATCTCAAGAGGGTATTTAGGGTTCTACAGGGTTCCACAGTTAAAGCCCCGCACCCCTCATTTGAATATAGCAAGAAATAAAAAAGACTCAAATAATAAAAAAACCCATGAAACACAAAGTAGCTTTACAAAATTAAAGAGTCACAAAAACAAAAACATGAAATTTTTTAAAAATGACAGTGAAATCAATAAATCTCAACATAAATAAATGCATCTTGAAATAAATGAGAGATAAAGACTGTCAAATGCGATTTTCTCAATATTTATGTTTTATTTCACAGGAAAGTGTATTCATCTCATGAAATACTAACAATTCATTAAAAACGGTATTTACTTAATTTCCAATGAAAAGGCTCCCCGTATGTAAGCTGGCTTCTTCTCCAGACAGAAAAACATATTGTTTTTAATAACAAAAGAGCCGGTGTGAAAAAAGCGTGTTGAGCTGTGATCTGACGACCAGGCAGACAGCTGGGGAAGCCTGGGCGATCAGATATCATCCCCTGCTTGCGTGGTACAGATGTTAAAGCCATGAGCAAATCATTACGTTTCATACACTTCTAATAATGAACAGTGATGAGCGCCAATCCATATCGAGCCCTATAGACGCGAATGCCAGACTCCCCACGCTCTCCTGAATACCACACGTCATGACCTTCAATAGTTTTCAGCTTAGCATTAGCGCTGCAACCTTGTTAGCAAAAATGGTGCAAAAGAGTGATGATGGCTTCCACTCCCTCTACGTGAACTGCAGGAGGCTTCATTAAACCGGCGTCTGGATGAACCTTCTCAGGCCTGGCTGGATTTCTACTTCGTTCTCAGCTCATGCGACCCATTAGAGGCGTCGGGAGAAGAGGATCAACCCGCTGGCATTGCACGTTAGCCTAAAGAACGAGATTTACTTTTGGGATTACAGTATGAGTTACTCTTTGAGGAAAACAGAACCAGTCGCTCACAGGACTCACACTAACGTCTAACACAGGGTTTCCCAAGGCACAAACTGCCCTGCATGTTTTAGATATTTGCTCGCTTTAGCCCAGCTGATGTCAACAGGCGTTTGCTGAACTGCAATCAGTTGAATCAGACACATTAAATCAGGGAAACCTCTAAAACATGCAGGACAGTGAGCCTTGAGGACCAGGTTTGGGAAACACTAAAGTACACTGAAAAAAAATGCTAGAGTTATATTAGACCTTCAGCTTTCAAGCATGTTATCTGGCATGACTTCAATTAAAAAAGAAATTAGAACTAGTGGTAGACACCAGGAGTTACAGTCATTTTTTTTTACTTAATTAGATTCAACGTTGTTTTTTTAAGTATATACTGTATGTTGTAAGTTTATACAACGACTTTTGGATCAGTTTTTTTATTTTTGATCAAATAAGTTGCTCCACTTACTCCGTATTTCATGCACTTATGAAAAGAAAACATTCAATGTTTAATGTCAAAAGTGAATAAAGATCTAATTTAAATGTTCTTGGTGAAATTTGCAACCGAAGTAGACCGACCTAGGTCATTAAAATGTGACCATTACAGGTTGGTCAATTTCTAAACTAGTTCGGTTGACCAATATTTGGGTCATTAAAAAAAAAAAAAAACGTCCGTGCAATTCCATCAAGTGTTTCTTTGCAATTATTTTATGGGGTTTATGGGAATGTTTATATTGTTCTTCAAAGTCAATAAACGAAAAGACCAAAAAAACATCTTTTGTCCAAATCTCATAATGAGAGATGTTTAAGTGTTTAAGAATGTTTTAAATGGAAATAAAGGACTCCGAGTGTCGTTTGGCCTAAATGTGGGTTTTTACGGCACGTAAAACAGCAGGAAGTGATGCACAGCGGCAGCATGTTAGCATATGTATAGCATATATCCCTGAGGCTCAAAGAACGGCTCTCCTTGTGAATTAGAAAGAATGCCGGGATCCGTTTGGCTACAGGTTCACATATGGGGACATCTTCCCTTTACTAAAGAAAGTTGTTAAAATTTACAACGGCAGGCTGCAACGGCGACTCTCTGGAATATTGCGCCTACATATAATCTGGCGACAAATTTTTTTTTAATATATATAATACAGTTGAGTAAAAGGACAGGAGGAAAGCAACACTTGATGCTAATACCTGCAGGTCGGCTAGCCGGAGCGAGGGAATGCAGCGTGGAACAGGCGATCAGATAACCCCCGTATCCCGGCAGGAGGCCCCAGCCGCACACTCTGGTATCAGCAAGCAACCGCTTTGATGGAGGTCCGGATAACGACACACGGCACAGCGATGAGACGGGACAGATGCAGATCAAACCTCCTCTGTCACGACAAAAGAGTCACCGTGGGGAAGCATCTAGAACTTTCCGTTTAAGCAAAAAAAGGTTATAAAAAATTGCGACATGTTCTGTAGGAAAGAGCAGCAAATAAATCAAAAATAATCCGGAACGTAAATGATACGTCTGCGCATGAGTCAGATTTAAGATTTTACACATCCAGCATGAAAACAAAACATTGGTTTGCGGAGCCCGCGTCGGCTGCTGACGTTATCTCGAGAGGATGTTTTGGTGATGATGTGAATCGCAGTAACCATCTAAGTTGCTGAGTTGAATTTACTTTATAAGCATTAAACAGTGAACACCTGTTGAACTGGTGCATTTTTCTAATCTACCATTCCAAGATCTGTAATAGTTCTCACTTTGTCACGTTACACAACCACAAACCCAAAATGTGCTTTACCGGGATTTCGTGAGATGGACCAACAGATGTAAATATAATAAATGAACTTAGATTTTTTTTTTTTGTTTGTTTGCAGATAAACACGGCAAGGCATCTTGCAATTCCAAAATCTCTGCTCCTCCTCCAAGGTTACTGTCGGATCCTTTGACTGCTTCCCTAACTAAACGCTCTTGCTGTCGAGTCTTTCCGGTTCTGTAGAGGCCATCTGAAAAGAAAAAAACCCCACCAAAGAGTTAAAAAGAAATGGGCAAAAAGGCTACTACTAAACTACCGAGTGACTGATCCTAAAATCGGATTCAATATCTGACAATTTGAAGACTAAATACAAAAAATAAATAAATTACTACAGATAAATATAAAACAACACAATCGGGTAGAAGGAAGATAAAATTAATACTTACAGTAGGTAATATGTGTATGTTAGATGGTAATTTACTGTATCTTAGTGATATCTCCAAATGGGATCAACAGATGGAAAACAACAAAGCAGAAACAATGAGTCTTTTTTAACAAACTGCAAGTGTCTCTATGTAACAGATCTGGTTTTATATATATATATATATATATATATATATTCACCTCGTTGGTCTCGTTTGTCGTTTACTTGAAGTGAAACGTTTCGGAGCTGCTCCTATGACTTCATTTTTATTTATGGTAGAAGGTTGACATAAGTTGAAGTTGAAGTAGCAGCGCAGGCACCAATGACTCATTGTGAGGTTTTTACTAATAGGATTCCTGGCACGCCTAGAGTCAAATGTTAATGTGTGGCATATGTGTATCCACCTAACCCGACCAACCCGCCGAGCAGACACACGTTGGCTTTCCTCTCACTCCGACTTCCTTAGCAGAACATTTCGGGGGACGAATGTGAACATAGGAGCTTGTGACATGTTTTTAAAAAAACCTCCATTAACATATCAATGAAAGTATGCAAAGAAATCCCTCTAAATCACACCCTAATGGAGACTCAGACCCGTTTGTAGATTCAAGAGGATGCAGTGTAATTACATCAAACCACTGAGTGAGACTAAGTGTGTTGGATCAACTGCAAAGATGTCATCACAATCGTCTAACCTTCTGAAAATAAGAGCATGTTGTAGTTTTGTGTGTGTGTGTTTGTTTGAAATGCCTTGTGGGGACCATTTTCCTGACACATACGACGTTATGGGGATCCTCTGCTACTTGTGGGGACCAAAGCCTGGTTTAGGACTAAGGTATTAATTGAGTTTTGGTTAGGGTTAAGGTTAGGGTTAGGTTAAGGGAAAGGTTTTGGCTGTAGAAATGAATGGAAGTCAATGGAAAGTCCACATAAAGATAGCCACGCAAACATGTGTGCGTGTGTGTGGTTTAAAAAAAAAAACTTTTATTTTGACAAAAAATTTCTAAGGTCAAACATAACCTATACTTCTGCTGCGCTCGGAAGTGACTGAATCGAGTCGAGTCCCGATCTCTTAACTTCGCATTTTTGGAACCAAAAATCTAATTCTGCATTTTCCTTGCGAGTGGAGGAAAATCTAACCCGTCCAACACAACTATTTCACTGAGTTTCGGGGACCAGGGTCACGTGGCGACGCAAAAATAAAACTCTGCCATCACGTTACTGTATGGGAAAATATGTTTTACTACGTAATCTGACATGCAGAAGAATATAGGTATGGAATGAAAGTGGGATGAGAATGGAGCCTTGAGGAACCCCATGTGTGATATTTGTTCTCTCCAATTCATAATTTTAAAAAAAAGACTAAGTGGTCGTCGTCTGCCAAGAAAACATATGGATGTTATCTGGCATTTAATCAGTTTCTCCAGTATATCATAAAATATAAAGCGTATAAAATCCAGTTTTAAATGCATCCGTGCCAAGACATTTATTCGTCCTTTAAAAATGTTTTCCTATTTCAGGACAGCTTTTCCAACTCTTCTTTTAGAAAAAATACCAAATTAAATGTCATGTTTCACAACCGAAACAGAGACTGAATTCAAACTGATGCTAAAGTATCGCCGACTGCAGCTAAAGCCATTAAGGAAAATGAAAGAAATCGAGGTTTCAGAAAGCAGATAAATGATCTTTTAGGCAAGGTCTGCTACACGTAATTGCATCTAACAACGCCTGAAGAGATTAGGCTTTATGAGTCAGGGGAAAAAAAAAGAGAGCCTTGCTACAGTTTACAGATGCCTTTTGACCCTGAGCCAACAGACTTCCTCTGAGGCTGAAGTGTGTGGGCTGCTCAGTGGACTTGTTGCCCAATCTTTCTGATGGTTTACCCTGGACTTTCTTTGCTCTTTTTTTTTTTAATGTACATTTATGCAAACACACACTCTCAAATCCCAAACCGGCCCATTTCACAGCACACACCAACACAAAGGAGCACAACTTGAATCCCAGCCGCAGGGCTTCCCCACTGTGGGCATTTGCACCACAAACCAGAGGCTGCTGGTGATCCATTCACAGGGATACGAACCCAGCAGCAGGAAATGACGTGTTATTTACAGCAGCACACAGCAAATATGCTCAGTTAATGATTTTTTGAACAGAGGTTAATAGTTTGCCAGCAGTAGATAAAATCTCAAAATGGGTTCATTTCTTACTTTTAATTTCTTTTTTTTTTTACCCTCAACCTTGCAGTGGCCAACAGCAAACCAGAGAAAAAAAAAAACAACAACAAAAAACAGGGAGGGCTGCTTTTCTTCCCAATTACTGGTAATGGTGGTTGCTACGCTACTTAACTTTCTGCACTGTGAAAAGCCTTCAAATTAAGCGTTTTTTGGAGTTAACCAAAAATTATCAGACATTAAAAAAATGTCAGAACACAAACGTTGGCCGTAGGTGAGGAGGTAACCTGTAACTTTGATGCAACAGGGGGAAGAAAACGAATGAAGCTCTCAGCAGCCTGAAGCAGAAAGGATATTGAAAGGTTTGGGGGGATTGCTTCCAAATTTCAATTAATAACACATTAATAACACGTTCCTCATTAATGAAGATGTCTGTTGCCTGTTGCAAATCAGGCCAGAATTAAAACACTTTCATTAGACCGTCAGCTGTCTCCATGTCTGAAGCCGTACGTGTGCCTCATGCTTGAGAAGAGAAGGTTAATAAAAAGTCAGTTTGCTCTCGTTCCCCCCGCTGTTTCTCTTTCTTTTCTATTTTTCTTTTCTTTTTTTTACCTGGCAGACAGATTCAGAGCTTTTATTCCTGATGCTTTCGGTATTGGATTCCTGAGGTGGCGTGGCCTTCACGCGCTCCCATTTGGGCAGGCGAATAGAAGACGGTGTTTAGTGTGTGGTATCCATGGCGACCGGCCCATGCTCTCTGCCAAGCATTGTGCTGTGTGTCTAGACGCAGGAGGACTCAGCAGTCGACCGAGGCGAGTCTCGCTTTCTTTCATGTGCGAGATCAGAGCCATGCTAATGCTAGTTTTAGCAGCACTCGAAAGTCGGCCTCCTTTTTAATTGTGCGGTTGCCACGGCAACCGGCGAACGAGGAACAGCGGGCGTCGTTTGTTGACGTTTGGCATAAGTGAGAACAAAATCAAACGGACTGCAGAGATTTTTTTTCTTTTTTTTTTATATATTTTTTGTCAGAACAAAGGAAGTTAAATAATTTAAAACCATCCTGTTGGTATTAAACAGACAAAATTATCCATTTGAAGCCTCTACCAAAAGAACCTCCACCCTGTTTTTGCTAAATTTAAATATGCATGTGTAATATTACAGTGAATATTTTTTGCCAACCAGCTATTTAATGGAATAGGTCATGTTGGACGCTTGTCCTTCTGCTAGTCATTTAGTGGTAACAAGGCTACTGTTACCACTAAATGATACAGAAGCACTCGTTTAAATCTTAAACTTTTAATGGGAGACTTAAATTGATTATAGATAGATTAAAAATCAAATAATCCAAAGTAGAGAAATAACTCTACTTTCTAAAAAAAAAAGAAAATCCCTGAAAAATAAAATATAAATTTCTCTGCTGTGGTTAATATGCTGCTTCTAATTGTCACTTTATTAACAAATGACAATAAACAGGAGAAAATTGACTATTTTTTTGTCTCTAGAAGGTTGGTTAAGGCTCATCAAATTAAAAATGGTGTTCACAGAATTCTTCGCGCAGCTCCCATAAATTCTCGAATGGAGGTTACCGGTTGACTTTTTCCTTCCACTCAACTTCCTATGAATAAGCCTGGATGTAGTACTCTGAACACCCGGCTTCTATAGTAACGTCCTCCTGTGACTGTGTAGTTCATTAGTGGAGTAAGGTGTGAAAACAGAAATGTACTTTTCATGATATTTTAAACTTTGAGATCAAATGTAAAATTATCCAGAATCATCATATATGTACATATCTGAAAATGTCAGACAGGAGTTCGGTATGCTTTTTCCACCTGGGTCAAGTTGAGCCCCAGATCCCAGTAATTGATATCAGTCGGGTCAGCGCAGCATTGCCGGTATTTGGCAACTTCAGATAATCACCTCATTGTCCCTGCAGCCGCGACCTGCCATCGCTCTCCATCAGGGCCGAGCAGGAATCAACCAACCGGCGGCGGCAGCTCGTAATAAAATACTGTATCCCCGCGTCCCTTCGCTTATCCACCCGGGTATCTCATTATCAGTCGGGCTCTGTGGCATTCAGAGCAGGTGGGCAGCCTCGCTGCAGATGGTGACTGACGTCTCCTTTTATCTGCGGCTCTTTCATTCAACGCACCTCCACCTCACACGGAGAACTGGAGGGGGAACAAAAAAAAAAAAACACGAGTCGTCTCATTGCTGACATTTCACGCAAACATTTCTAAGAGGAATTTCTAAACAAAGAATTTTTAAGCGTGCGAATATTAAATGCAACAAAGAGAACGTTACTAATGCCGCTTGTTGGAGCTCTTGTGCTTTTCCCACAGTGTTGCGCGCTGAGGTCATTCATGACGACGTCGTCAGGTCAGAGGGACAGCTGTGGAGCAGCGGCTCCGTCACGCTCAGCGGGACTGTAACGCCGACAGCCGACATGCGGGCCCACACGCTTACGCTCGGCTTTCCGGGCACATCGTAGTGGAAAAAATGTGCATGCCTTGCTAAATAAGCATGCTCTGTGTCATAACAAGCGGTCTGAATAATAAAAGTCACATTTTGTCTCTTTACTCATTTCTGAAATCGTGTTAGCTGGCGTACCTAAAAAAGTAAAAAGAGTGCAGGAGAATTAGATATTTTTGTAGTTGTAGCTATCTTTAATTTATCGGACACGGGAAAGAAAAACAATGTTATTTTCTCTTCGTGCCGCTTCATAATGTTTGTTTTTGTTTATCCTAGATGCAACATTTGCATTAGAAAAAAAATCTGAATTATCCGCTTTTTTGTGGATTTTTAAATCAGGCTGTACGGTGTTTTTGTTTATACATTACAGCCAAGTTTAAGGCAGGTTTATAGGTTTCAAGCCTCTTTTGAGTCTAGTCCCCACAAAACCCTGTTTGTGATTTTGATCTCGTAACCATAGCGCCAGCCAGGTAGCAGCACATTTTGTGTAAGGAGTTGACACAACTGTACCATAAACTGCAAACTTTATATATCTGATGGAATAAATCTTAGTTTTCAGCAGAGCTGAAGTGTTTTTTTAACACTTAATTCACAATGACAACGGCAGGGAAGCAGAGGCTGTTCGGGCAACAGGAACGCGAGTCGTAGCGCTTTATGATGCGTAAAGCACAACCTTTATGGAGCGGAACAGATTTTTTGCGTACGAATAATGAAGTGAAACCGCAATGAGAGTACATGACAAGCCACGCTATTAATGAGTCGACAAAACCAAACGGGGCAAGCGTGCTAATGTTAGCCTAGCACTTCAGCCAACTGCACAGCAGGGAAACGTTGGAGTGATTTTGACCAAGTTGGTGAGCAAATGTCAAGACATTGGAACTTCACAAGGTCAAACCAGGGATTTATTACTGAAAAAGAAAAGAAAAAAATAATAATTAAGCAAATGGGAACTTGGGGCTGCCCAGTGGAGCAGCTGGTAGAGCTGTTGCCTTGCAGCCAAAAGGTTCTGGGTTCGATTCCCGCCCCGGTCTTTCTGGATGGAGTTTGCATGTTCTCCCTGTGCATGTGTGGGTTCTCTCCGGGTACTCCAGCTTCCTCCCACAGTCCAGAAACATGACTGTCAGGTTAATTGGTCTCTCCAAATTGTCCCTAGGTGTGAGTGTGTGTGTGTGTGTGCATGGTTGTTTGTCTTGTGTGTCTCTGTGTTGCCCTGCGACAGACTGGCAACCTGTCCAGGGTGACCCCGCCTCTCACCCGAAACGATAGCTGGAGATAGACACCAGCATCTCCTGACCCCACTAAGGGACAAGGGAGTAAGAAAATTGATGGGTAACCCAAGATGTAAAAAAACAAAATCAGTTTTTCACCTCGTCGGCATGCGAAGCATCATATTAAAATTTTTTTGTCAGAGTCGAAGGCCTCTTCAGCATTCACAGTGACATTCACGCTGGAGCAGGTAGTAATCTGAAACCAATCCAGCAGACACTTCTCATTGACCTCTCTCCTCTCCTCCCGCCACTCTGTAATTACTTAGACCTTCAGCAACTGAACGACCCCGCCACCCAACACTTCAAAAAAAGGAAAAAGAAAAAAAGAGGCGCATCTCTCACGTGTTCGCCCAGAAGATGAATGCAGACGTTTGCGTCACATCTGGAAACACCTTCTGTAGGCCAGCACATGCTTTCCACTGAACTGTGAGAACTTTCTTCCTCTTCAGAATCGATAAAGGGCATTTTCCTCAACTGCATCCAACGTTTAGAGACGCGGACAAGATCGGGTGACGAACCGGATTTTTGTGTCGTAAATCTGACCACTAGGTCTGATAGTGGTACAGGCCAGGAACGCTCGAAAGTCAATGCTACCATAGAGCTGCCGTCACAACTTGCTACAAAGTTGTACGTCTGCATAGCAACAAGCATGTTTTATGTAATCCTGTCATGTGTAAGACGAGCAAGGCGTTTCTGGTCGTGTGTTGCATGCCAACAGGCAAAAGCTGTAAGATTTGGCTTTGTACCGCAGTCGAATACATCAAGTTAACAAAGCAGCGCCAAGTGCTTCACATCATAAAACCATCATACAGTCACCAATTATGAATCAAGCGGTCAAAATTACATTTTGTCAAACGCCATAATTAAAATTATCATACAGAAATATGTTGATGAATGTTTCACTAATCAGAAGGTAGTCCTAGAAACGGTTGCATTTTTAAGTTTTGATTTAAAGGAACTCAGCGTTTCAGTTGTTTTGCAGTTTCCTGGAAGTTTGTTCCCTATTTGTGGCACATAGAAGCTTAACGCTGCTTTGCCGAAGAACGTCTTAAATACTATATTTTTTGCATTATACTTACTGATTATTTGACCACCTATGGATGGAAGTCTACCCTGAAGCAGCTGTAAAATATGGGAATGTAAAGTTGGGCTGCCATCAGTTGGAATCCCTCTGAGAATTCGACATGCTGATTTGAGAAAACGTGTGCAGACAGAGCAAATGCGTGGTGTAGAATGAGGCTAAGTAATGTTTTATTATCAGGTCATTGCTGCAACATACAGTATGTGCACTGCGTATGGTGTCCGAGTAGCGGTGGTGTCGGTCAGTTGCTTTGGCAACGGGTCGGTGTGCAGCGCAGCCGACGCAGAGCGGGACCAAAGAAGAAGAAAACGAAAGGTTTTCAGTTGCTGTTTGACGGGGTTTTTTTGCGTTATTCGTCTTCTTTGCTGTGGCAAATATCAAATAAAATTTTATTTGCATAACACCTTTCAGCAACATCTTTGACTAAAAAAAACAAAAATAAAGGATTTTCTCCGGGGTTGTACACATGCAGAACATTTCCTATAGTTTCATCCAGTAGAAACACCAAATCAATCACTGCATAAAACACAAATCCTTTTTACATGACTTCTTTCCCTTTGCAGCTAGGTGTCATATATTGTGCATTGTTATCCAGAGATTCAGGATTAGTTTTTCTTTTTTTTTTTTGACGCCAAGTCTCTCCGTCTCCATTCAGATTCCAATTCACAAAACGAGAGCAAACGTTGAATTTACCACTTCAAAGCTAAAGTTGACGCACTTTCAGTTGAAAGTGGGTAGAGATAAAGGTGGATAAGCCCGGGCTAAGCTAGGCGTGGGATGTAGTTTATCTACTCTTTTACTTTTTGTTTATTTCTCTGCCGAGAGTCACAGTGGCTGAGGTTTGGGAGATCAAATCCATTTGACGCTGCTGAGCTGGCCTGAATGGAAACCGAATGTTTTAATTGTCTGTAATCACATCATTATGGAGAAGCTCGCATTATCAGCAGGGATTTAGGCCGTGTGTGTATATATATGCACAGGAGATTTGTCGAAAATGCTTTATGCCCTTTGCCAGATCAAATTCCGAAAACAAGAACCGACTTACCGCCCGCAATTTACTCCCACAGACTGTTTGCTTTAGTCTTAATTGGAACAATGCAGTGTAACTCTTTACAGGCCCGCTGCCTCGAAACTCAAAAATGATCTCAGAGTGTGAAGTTTACTTTGTGTTGATGTCAAATAAGATCTGGTGACATGTTTGCCGTTACTGCATAAGACAATGGGAATGAATTTGGGTCATTTTTAGCCGTCATAAAAATGGAAGTTCTAGGAAGATTTAACTAGTTTCTTATCAGGCTTACCCTGATCTAAACCCCATGTAAAAGTCGTGGATTATGCCTAATTTAAGTGGGGATTGAAATATGAGTCTATGTGCACATCTTTGACTCTCTGTGGATTACAAATTTGAACTTGTGTACAACGTTGGATTTCATTTTATTTTTTTATTTTCCTGGATTAGTTGAGGATACTTTAGAAATGTCTTTACACTTGGGATACTTTGAATCTCATTAAACTGTTTTTTCTAACAAAACACGACCCAACATCCTTCTGTAAACATGTTACAGTGTGGAAAAGTGAGAGACACTGAATATTACGCTTTTATTGCCTACATTACTAAAAGTTAACCAGGACACTAAACATATCAATTCTTCTTTAGGACACCAGTCCCGTAAAAAAAGAAAAAAAATGCGTGATTTGTATCACCAAGTACACACAGTAACTGCCATTGGTCATATTTTCTAACTTATTGGCATTTATTGATACTCTCAATGAATAAACACGGGAGAAAATGGAAAAGCCCAGCAACATGGACCGTTTTGGGAGGTTTTAAACATTTATTGGAATTTATCGTGATGACGATAAATCAAAATTCCTATCACAACGATACATTTATCGCGATAAATGATGAACAATACGATAAATGCCCGATAAATCTCACAGATACATTCACCAAAAATAAAAAAAATTAACCTGAGCCTTTTTTTGATATGAATATCGCGTATGATGCCAAGACGTGGTATTTCAGTAAGACGAGAAAATAATTAAACTTTGAAACTTCTGGTCCTGGACCAGAAACATGCAGTGATGGTTGAAAGTGAGACGTTATTCTTTTACTCTTACTGAAACGAATGCCATTACGAGACTGACCTGATACTAAAGCCTTCATCTCTCAAATACAATGTTCCTCAAAATCTTTCCCGATAGAAAATAATTTATTATCCCTCGTCGCGCCAGGGAATCGGTAACAGATGCAGGAAACATTAATGGCATTTGTGTTCAACCAAAGGGGATAAATGAGAACATGAGGGCTTTTGGAGCCTTTTAAAGCCCTCAAACTACTCAGGGTAGTTTGCACTCAGGAGTCCCAGCCTGCACCGAAACGGTGCGACCCGGAACAGTTTCAACAGACTCGCGCTAGCAGAAGGTCAAAGCAATTGCTTTAAGGAGGGAAATTTAGGAAAAGAGCCAGGTTAATGGGACAAATGGAAAAACAGGACTGATGGCAAAGGTCTGACCTGGCTTTTAGACGACTTTCACTACCGAACAGAAGTTATGTTCAGAGAAGGTGGTGGCATTCGTTTCAGTTAATCATATTACAGTATAGAGAAAATCCGGCTCCTATCCTGACCCTTGGCTGTAGCCTTTGGAGAGTTTTTTATTGCTTTTAAGCCGCATACTTCAAGTCCAGACTCCAATCTGGTTTGGTTTGACCGTCACCTTCATTTAGGGCGTTTCCACACCTGATCGACTGGCAGACTGTTAGACTGGGGTGCGAAAATTGCAGCATTTGTTTCATTTTCATCAAAATATTTGTTTCAATAAAACAAATATTGCAATTTTGGTGATTCTCTTTCACAATGCAGATATGTTTTTAATGAGGGAATAACAATAGAACATGATGTAAAAATTGAAGTCGGCTGCTGCCTATATATCTATGCATCCATTGTCTGAGCAGTTGGACATTTCCATTTTGTCTTTGCTTGCATCTAATTTCTTGAATCGATTAGTGTGGCATCTTCAAGTATTTGGAAATGTTTCCACGGGACGAACCAGCTGCACAATTCTCTTCCTAATATCCACCAACTTTCCCCATCATGTAGACGCCTTAAAGTACATCTACAGGGGACTCAAATCTGTCAGTCCGCCTCTGTGAGGTTTCCAAAGAAGCAATCTCAAAAAAACATTTTCTAGCCACCTTTTAGCAAATAGAAATATTTTTGTTTATTCTAACTGACCTAAAACAAGAGAAATTTGCTCTGATTCAACATCAGACAGCGAGAAAAGAAGAACGTGAATGCCTCTTTTTATTCAGTGCGTGCAAACTTCTGGTTTCAATTGACCGCTGATGCCACTTTGGAAACACGTTTGGCAGGACAGTCAGTGAACGCACCGTCTCCAGGTGACTTCCCTGCGGCTCTTGTGAAGTCGCCAACTATCGCCGCTGTCATCTCTCGGCTCTTATCAGTCAGTCATGTCCTGAAGGCAAAACAATTTCACTCTGAATCCAAGGCACGCCACTATATGTTTACCCCATCCAGCATGCGACGATCATTCACCCACCGGTTTTATTATGTAGGTGTTGGATTTTTAAAAAAATATGTAGCAGAATGGATGCAAAGTCAGTGGGTTACCTTGACATTGGGATTTTATGTGAGCGATTAACACGACATATTATTGACATGAAAGAATTATTTGGTTTTACAAAACAGAAATCTGAAAACTGTAGGTGTTTCCTAGCATGATGTGTGCAACTATAGCTGCAAGTCTTTCACACGGTGCTTTAGACTCATCTACAGAATTACATTTTAGCTGGAGAGTTAAGTTTCTAAAGTTCACTTCCCACAGACTGTCCATCAAATTTTGGTCTAGAAACAACCTGCGTTTCCATTACAAATGTGTGTAAAACTGTCAATATTTGACTAATGTTGGGGGAAAAAAACAAACAATTTTGCAATTGCAGCCATCCATCCATCCATTTTCTATACTCCCTTGTCCCTTACTGGGGTCAGGAGGTGCTGGTGCCTATCGCCAGCTATCGTTCTGGGCGAGAGGCGGGGTCACCCTGGACAGGTCGCCAGTCTGTCACAGGGCAACACAGAGACAAAAAACCATGCACACACACACACACACCTAGGGACAATTTAGAGAGGCCAATTAACCTGACAGTCATGTTTTTGGACTGTGGGAGGAAGCTGGAGTACCTGGAGAGAACCCACGCATGCACAGGGAGAACATGCAAACTCCATGCAGAAAGACCAGGGCCGGGAATCGAACCCAGAACCTTTTGGCTGCAAGGCAACAGCTCTACCAGCTGCGCCACTGGGCAGCCCTTTTTTCATAAAAAAAAACAAAGCTTTTTTGAATTTGTCATGTTTCCATTACCCTAATTTATTCTTGAAATGTCAAATCCCACAATTGCAAGGTCAATGGAAACACAGCTACCGATTGGGCACATGTTTGATCTAAACCAGTCTGCTGTAGATACTGGCGTGTGTTCAGGGTTCTGCTGGAAAGTGAACCTCTCCGTTTTCCTCCAATATTGTCCTGCATTTAGCTCCATCCAGAGTCCCATCAGCTGAGCCTCCCTGTGCCGAGGCCTGCTGTGTGTCACAATGTACGTCGGTGGAAAGCGAAGAACTCTGAAGAAGGAAGTTTAAATGCGGTGAAGATCTGGTGAAGTCTCATCATTTCATCTGACCAAGGAAAGAGTCTTTTCTCTGAACAGGTGTATCCAGGGTTAATCAATTGGTAAATTTGACAAACACGAAGCAAATCCAATCATTTTGTTCCTCTGAACCAGAAGAAGTCTTTCCTGGCAGTTGTATGAATGTTTGTGCAGCGTCTTAGTGGTGATCTTCTGCGTCTGGAGTTTGCCCGGCGTCGGAGTGCAATGTTTGCTCGCGAGAACGAATTAAAAAAAAAGAAAAACAACAAGACTCCATCTGAGCACGACTCCCCTGTGAGCTCTCCATGTTTACATCCATCTTGGCCTGTTAATTACCTGCATGTCTCGGGAGTTCTTCGGTTTCATCCCCCCCGGCGATAACTTGCGTCGAACAACCATATTTCATAAATTCATTGATCTTATCATTAAATTGCCTTAATTGCCTTTATCGCTGTGAGCATTACCGCCTTTGTTCACGACCGGCTTTAATCTCTAGACTTTCAGAGAAATACAAAGAATAAAAACACACAACAGGTATGTAAAAACAGCGGCGCGGTCCCGCTGTGGGCCGAGGCGTTTTCACGTGAGGCCTCTGCACGGAAGAACAAGTGAGTGCTGGGAAAACCCGTTGTTGTTCCGTGACGGTGAATAGGGGTATTTAGGTTAGATCTTCTCGATAGCTTGTGGGTTGTGGCTGCGGCGCTCAATTGCTTTTTTTTTTTTGCAGAACAGAAGAATGCTTTCAGCCTTTTGCCATTAATAATTTCTCTGCAAAACATTAAATAAGAGACGTGAAAATGTGGCGAGTCGTGAAAATATAAACTCAAAAAAAAAATAATTTCCTATTCTCCAAAAACAATTTCTGAAGTTTTTTTTTTTTTGGTTGTTGAAATAAGTGAATTTACTGGATTTGTCTTAAGTTTTCAAAACCTTTCATATCCATTAAACTTTTTTTTTTTTTTTTTTTTTTACATTTTGTCATAAATGCAGCTTTCGGTTGGATTTATTGAGATTTCACATAACAGACAAACACAAATCGGGTAATCACTGATGTTGAGCAAGTGTCATTTTTAACACTACTTGCCAATCTAAACCAGAAAACAAAGTGTATAAAACCCCTAAATAAAATCCTAGGCTACAAATTACCTTTACACATGAACAAATGTTTGAACATAGTCCATGTAAACGTAATCCAACAGTTTTACGACATCGTACGTCACTGATGGAAATTTGCTATTGAAGAAAAATATAACATTTTGCCACACAGTACATCATCTTTACATCTTTTACATTTTTCCATTTAAACTGCTATCTGTGCTGGTTCCCCTCCATATTTGTTCATAAAAACACCAACTGAACCAGTCAGAGGTGAATCTTTTCAGATAGTTTAAGGATCAGAAAAAGAAAGAAAAAAGTTTGTGATCAGAAAAAAATAGGAAAGTTAAAATATTAAACACCTCATATTGTAAAAGCATCAGGAGAACGACTTCAGTTTATTTCTATAAAGCGCCAATTTACACCAAATATTATCTGAATGCGTTTTTACAAGACAACCGGATCCAGTTCACCGCCAGTGTAAATGCCACAGATGCACATGGTCTCATTTTGCGACTCTGCTGGAACGCTCCAAAGTACACACCTGATTTGAATACTTGATTTATAAAAAAAAAAACATAAAAAAATGCTCAAGACAGTTTTCATTCACCTGGCTTAACATTCACAGATATGTAACTGCTCCTGATTTCTTGGCTCCAAATCGGATTTTAAAGATTTTATAACACAAGTCACAAAAAACCTTTTCCTTCAGGTCAGAAGCAAACCCTATAAAATGTATTTAACACTTGGCATCAGATCATAGTGTCCATGGAAACAATAAAGGCCCATTTATGGTTTCCATTTGGAGCCACTTCATTGACCTGCAGCAGGCGCAGCCGAGGCGACAACGCGGTCCGGATAAATCTGATTGAAAGCAGCGAACCCTACACCTCTGAATGTTGTCTGTAAATGGAGAGCCGCGCAGCTTGTTTGGCTGACCTTTCCCATCATTAATCAGGCAGGCAGGCCGGGCGAGACTCTGCGCGCGTCTGACACCAACACCCGACTACAGTGAAGCCTTCAAATACGGTGCAAATCATTTCTGATCAATGTTGGCATCCTAATGAGACGGGGAGGCTCGTCCATTGCATATATATATATATATATATTTATATGTATATATACATATATATATATATAAAACTACTGATGAAGTTCAACCTCTTAAAAACAGGTTTGTTATGTCGCATCACTATATGCATTTCCATTGACCATATAACTGTGTAGCTTGACATTTTGAAAATAAACTCACTTAATGGAAACACGCCAATGTTAGAAAAACTTGTCAAAGTTTTGGCATTTAGGATGAGGTGGCTTTTTTTTTGGTGGTATCAAAATTGGTTTATCTTACAAAACTGCAACGGAAAAACTTTTTGTGTCACACGAGTCACATGATCCACAACCACTTGCTGCCACTGGTACAAACCAGGAAGACGACGACAGGAAGCAGTTGGAAGATTATGGCGCAGCATGTTAACACATTCATGTGCGAAATTGTGTTTCTTTGACAACAGCAGAATATCGACAAGGATTGGCGCACACTTGTCGTGGAAGCGCAGCTGGAGTCGATGTTAAAATTCGACAACCGTCTTACATCCATGCGTTTGGTCAAACAGAGTGTTGCTTAGTGAGGCTAAACCTGTGCCATGTGTTCATGATCTCGTTTCATACCAAATTGGGTCCAGCACACATCAAGAATCTTCGGTTTTCAAAGGGTAATACTTGGAAAGTGAGTGATGAACCCTTCCAATTTCACAGCAGCTTTGCCATTGCCCGCAGGCTATCCTTGACAAGATACCCATCGTCTCTTGAAACTTGAGAGGTGGCGACTTGGTCACATAAGAGAAGCTTGACTTGTAGACTAAAAGAGGGTTCAAACGTCACCTAACGGGGGGAGACTTCATGCAGGGCAAGACAGACGTGAGAGTGAGAAGACGCCACGAAGATCGCGGCGGCTCCCTCTGAATGAGCAGCCGGCCAGCTGCCCGCAAGGAGATTGAATTTCCCCACAACTTGTTGCCTAGTGCTAAATAAATGCTGGCATGTTGTAGAGGGACACCCAACACTCGGGAGTGGAAGGGTTGCTCACTCGGAGTTGTTCACGGCCTCCAGTCTCTCAACCATCCTCTGCCCTCGTCATTCAGTGGACTGCCAGTCTTCCCTGGACACACTCCTGCATCGAACGCAACTTGCCAACGATTGTTTGGCACACTTGGATCAGTCCTTTCATTGATAAGGAGCAACTCGGATGTACTCTTATAAATTTTTCACATTTTCCCACCTTACAACCGCTAACTTGTCATTGAGCTAATTGGGTTTTTTGTTGATATTAAAAGAAAAGACATCTGGTAGTCCGGTAGACTCGGTTCGATCGGGAATCAAAAATGACGGCATTTGTTACATTTTCAGTTGGCGCGGTTCTCCTTCACACTGCCAACAGATCCAAGCTAATTGGAAAACCTGTTCACCCTCCTCGCCTGTGGTGGCGCTGCAGGAAGGAAATGACACAAAAACCTGAGAAGACGACATGAGCGCAACTTCCTTCTTTGTGAAATATAAAGAAAAATGGAGTTCTGCCAGATTTTAGCGGTTGTAGGATTTCTCTTTGGCAAAAGACCGCGAACCATTTCTCCATCTGGCATTACAAAAAACTACGCACTATAATTCGCTTCCTGCTTTTGGACCCGTTTCTGGTGCAATTCGAATGGATGTAAATATAAACAGCCCAGAGTCCACTTCAATTGAGATCTAGGTTTTTAGGTGGATCAGTTTGCTTCTTTGTTCAGTATCGGAGTTTAATTTCGCATTCACACCTCCGCAGAGGATCAGCACTTTTAAGACAAAAACTAGAGTTTCATTAAAAAAAGGCCTGGCAAGAATGCATCCTGAACCATCTCAACACTACTCAAAAGATTGAAAAAGTAGGCAAACCTAATGTTTAGCCATTCACCGAGACTAACGGGCCACACAAGGAGAGGCGTAATCGGAGCAGGCAGCAAAGATTCACAGCTCAAGTGAGAAAATCTACCGAAGGAGCAGACAGAACATGATGAAACAGCTGTATCTTCACAAACTTCATCATAAGAGCACAAACGTCTTGAATTATTAAGGCAATATTTTATATATGCATCCTAAAAACAAAAAGGAAGATTTATACAAAGTATTTACATAGCAGGATTGAACATAAATGGATATATTTTCAGATAAAAATTAGAAAACCATCCACAAAGAAAAAAAAATAAAAAATTTATCTCAAGCTATTCTGACAGTTGTGTCAAAAATGGAAAAAGTTCAATAGACGTAAATAACTTTTCAAAATGATAAACAGTCCCATTATTTGTGGTGCATTTTAAAGGATTATTTATTGATGCTCAAACCATTCAGCCTCCTGCCTTCAGCCATAAGCTTTCAACTCATGCGGGTTAACAACTACACAAGGTTTCCTTATTTTCCTACTGTGAAGGACGCCAGAGTAAATTTCGAAAGCTGTACCAAAAACCCTTTTCTCTGAGAGAAACGTCTGCCTGGTCCTCGCTAACTGGCTTCCATCGCACAAAGGGAATTTATCATGAAAGTCATGAAAGCAGCAATCGATAACTCTCACCCCACGCCCGGCAAAGCACGACTACTGCAGCGAAGTCGGATGCTGAGCTCCGAGAACGCGAGCGGAGGGGTACCAAAGGAGCTAATTAGAGGCTGAATGTCGGCTATCTTGTTAGCCCACGCCGAGCTGTGGGAATGGCGCTAATGAGACGGAGCCGTACCAACGCAGACGGGCTGTTACTGCAACACGAAAGGATCACTCTGCTCCCCAATGCTTCTGTAATCATTCAGGTTAATGCATATTTAATGTTTTTCATTCTCCTCCTGGAGCCTCCCGCCGCGAGCTGAGGAGCCTCCGGTTAGCTGCGCCAGGAGTCCTACATGCAACTTCATGTCGAGCGGCGTGGAGGCTCCTTCAGAAAAGGCTCCCGACATTCCCGAGGCTCATAGCGAACCCTTCATGGAAACGAGATTCATGTCTCATTAAAGTCAAATGCAGACACTTGGCTTGTTTTAGCGCTAATGCGATGTTCATCTGTAACTCCAGCAAACAAACAAAAAAAACTCAGCTGGAACTTGTTGAAAGTTGCTTGTTTTGCTGATTAATCTGCTAATTACCAATTAGCTGCAGTAATGGCTTGCATCCAGACCGCCTGCAGAGCAGCAGGCCTGCTTTATCTTCATTAGGTGGAGGGAAGTTGAGTGCAGCGAGGCACATTTTTTTGGCCCCTTACTCCAGGGACGGGGCTTGGCAGCAGGTCGGTGCTTCGAGTCAGACTTAAAGGTGATTCCTTCGGCTTCCTCTTCCTCCTTCGATTTGTTGCTATTAGATCACATAATTTCAGCTGAATCTCAAGGGAGAAGTTCAGGGGAAAAAAAAAGGTATTTCCTAAACTGAGTACTTTTTTTCTCTGCCATGCATTTGGGGGAAAAACAAGTTTCAATCAACTTCATAAGGAAAAGATAAGCCTTTTTGAACTCGTGTTTTTCAAGAAATGTCCAAAGGTAAAGGTTTGCTTTTTTTTAATTACACATTATTTATACATTTCTCCATTTTAAACACAATACATTTAGACTGTTGAGAATTTTGCACTTCTTTGCACTAGTTTCTTCTGGAAACTATAGACAAACAAACAAAAAAAACATTCAAAAATGCATTTCCCTCAAATACACTATAACCCCGTAAAGAACAGCTAATATTAAGCAATTATGTAAATGGTGTCATTTGAAAATCACAAATGACTACAAATCGGGACGCGCTGATCCACTTTTTTCTCCATTGATACAGATATCTGAGGTTTGGTATCAGCTGATACCGATACGATGCAGAAATACCGATGAATCGACTTAAAACTTTTATTTTTTGAAAACACAAAGATAAACGTGCCGAATTACAAATTTATTTGATAACCCTGCACCAGTAAAGCACATAAAATACAACAATGGCTTCACAAGCTTGGTCAAACTTGTGAAACAACAGCTTTAATTTATTAAGCCAGTGCAGTTAGGAGTGTAACAGCCTGATCAAGAAGATCAAGGAGAAAGAAAAACGCTTTCGAATGGTTAATAAAGAGCAATTAGGAATTCCAAATACAATGTAAAATAATAATAAATCATGACATCACTCACAGCACAAAGCGTAGATCTGTCCTTATGTGCAGCACATTTTCATCCATTCCCGATCTGGATGAGTTTTTTTTGCGATATCTGGGGCAATACAGATAATATCGTATCGGTGCATCTCAAAAGCAATGAAACTACCATCAATAAACTCAGGAAAAAAACTAAGAAAAACTGCAAAGATAATCATGCAAGCAAGTAGAGGTATCAATATTCCATTACAAATCTAGTTATTGGTTCATATTTAGATTCAAAATATCCATCTTAAATTTTTTTTTGTAATGTAAACCTTTTTAACTCTGTCTCTGCATTGCAATCTTAACCAAGAAGTTTTAACACGTTTCTCCGCAATCAGAAGCAAGACTTAAGAACTTATCGTCTTTATTCAGTGTATTCAGTGGAACGAAAATATACAGATGTGTCCAAATATAAAGCCTCCCTTAAGAAAACTCTTTATAACCATTTCCACATGGGGCCTGTTTAACACAATCTAAGAGCCGAGGCGAGCTCAGAGGCCAGGATCTGTGGCTCTGTCAGCGCCGCCAGTTCTCGAACAACCTCCCTCAGCTTCATGCGCTCCTCAGCAAGGTAAATATTTACAAACGTGCGCTCAGAAACATCTGCTGTGGTTCGGGCTGCGGCAGCGTACGGCGAGACGAGGCTCATCCTGGACTCATGGGAACGTGTATGCGCTCTCGGGTTCCATCTGCTCACCCCGAGCCTCCGGTCCCAGATGTACGCCGTGATGTAACACAGATGAGCTCAAAACGTGCACAAGTCTTGCGTAAGTATTCATGCACTTTGGATTTGTTCCTCCCCATATTGTCGATTTTGAGGTATAACCTTCACTTAGTGTTTAGCCAGAGGAAGGCAAAAGAAGCCCCACTTTCAGTTTGGTAAAAGCAATGAATGGAGGCAACAGATGCAGAAGCAGTTGCTCTGGTCAGGTAAGACCAAGACTGGAATTTTTTATTCTCGCAAAACATTGCCGCATCAGCAACTACAAGAAGAGATTGATTGCAGAAACGCCAATCAGCATCGGCTGGTGAAAAAAAAAAATCAAAACGTATCTTAAGACACCAGGATTCAAGCCGTCTGGAATCCGTCTGTTCAACCAGAGAACACAAACACACACTGGACAGGAGATGGAGACAACTCCAACAGGTGCACGAACACACACACACACACACACGCGCACACCCCCACATCCCCACTAACGGTTTTTTCATGCTCTGGATTGTGTGTGTTGGTGCCCAGTCAAATGGTAAGGTCTGATGGAGTGAGCATGTGGGACATAAAAGGCTCCAGGAAGGTGGGACACCTGCTAGGATATAGACTAAGCCCCTCACTCCGACCAGAAAGATGTCCCATTTCCCCTGTAAATCAAACTATAAACGATTATCTTAAAGACTGGAAGATGATCTTCCAGGCCTAATCTGACACGGTGAGATAACGGGATTATTCACATTGTTTTGCTGTCCTCTTGCAAAGACCGCAGGAACACTGGCTTTACGGGTTAACCCTATTCAAGGATTCGTAATCATCTCGACTTTCTTTAAGCGAGTCTATCCTTTAGTTTAGATTTACGGCCCGAGCCCATCAAGTTACCATCAAGCAACTTATTTTCAGGCATCGGTGGCACATCTAATAAGCCTGCTGTTCATAGAGCACAGAGAAAACCAAGCGATATAAAGCTGTTAGTCTGATTATTGTAGTATAATTAGATAGTTTAACCTGTCCAGTCAAGTCCACTGATTAAAATTGGTAGCAGTTCAATGTGTTCTACATTATGAAAACATAAGTTTGATTCCTCATTGGCCTGTTAAGGAAATAAAGGAAGTGGGAGGCATAAGTTCAGACTAATAAGTGCAGTGCAATTCGTGCGCATGCGTCTCCACCCCACTTTGCTCGAGCAGCAGCAGAGATGGGTTCCCATCAGTCACACGTCCCAGACGATTTGCACCCGACTCGCCTTGCGGTCACAACCACCAATAAGCTGGAGCTGTGTGCCGTTAAACCAAAGCTAAAGACAGGAAAAGGAGTCCTTCTTCCTTATGTGGTGGTCGAAAAATAAGAGCAGTAAAATCTTAATTAAAATATGTCGGGGTTTACTTCGGGGTCTGGCCTCTAATTAAAGTTAATTAGTCGGGTCTGCATTAGTGTTCCTTAACAGGATGAGTCAATTTATATCGTCTTCTCACAATCCTGTATTTTCTGACTGGCAACTTCAGCGAACGTTTAAAAATCTGCTGCTTTTTTTTTTTTTACACATTTCGATACGAAACATTATGTGTTCCAGCAGGGATGCAAGTCAACCAGTGAATTAAGTTTTAAATATGTTCCACTCATTAGAAATCTATCACTCCCGGTTCAGTGGGATCTTTTGCCACAGGTAACCAACCCACCAACCGGTGCTGTCTTTTTTTCCAGAGAGAGTGCTGCCCAGGCCTCCACACATGGTTTTAGTGAGTGGGTCAAGGATAAGAAGCAAGAGCAACACTGATCCAAAGGGAGACCCTACAGAGCCCTGATCCACCAGGCTTATCGCTCAAGAGCCCCATGCTCACTCGATAACTATCCAGTGTTATTATCCGCCTTGGACACAGCCTGCTCTTTTTTTCCTGTAGCTCCCATGTAAACAAAACCAGGTCATCTCACCGAGAGAGTAAAGAGTTAAAGGTCCGTCTGTTCTCTGGTCAGCGAGTGGGCAGGACCAAGAAAGTTTTTTTTTTTTTATAACCTATTTAGTGCGTCCATCGATTGAAACAAATTGAATCAGATTAATCGCACTCTAGCGTTCCGATTAATAACAATTAATCACTAAGCTTAACTTTGTAAGCCTGGAATGTAAAAAATACACCTTGTTCTAAAACTGTTAATCTTTCATTGTCTCAAATCAAACATCTCAGGTTTTGCTGGGTTTTTATATTCAGGACAGTTTCAAATAGGTCTTTTGTTTCAGACATAATTTAGAAGTGTTCAATATAAATTGGTTGTGGTTCGGTGGAAGGATAATTCATCGTTATAGCAACAACATGCCACCTTGGTTTTGTCCAAACATCCATCTCTGTTGTTTCAAAGTGAAATTTGCCGCTGAGCATAACCAGTCCGACTCTACACTCTTCTCCTTTCAGTTGCGTTAGCCATTCGGCATTGCTGACCGCAGCGCAAGACCGCGCTGCTGTGAACCCGATGGCCCTCGATGGGAGAGACGCTTCTAGGTCAAAATAGGTCATGCAATTAATCTGCAATATTACATGATTAATCTAAACCTTTTAAATTAATCAAATGCATCGATGTGGTAACATTTACAGCTGTACTTCTGACCAAATCCTGTCTTGACTTTATTTTGCATAGTCGCATTTTAACAATTGCTACCTATTTTTGTATGCGTAGCTTGCATAAGCTTTACAGGATGTTTCGTTGCCGATACAATAAATCTGTGATTTCTAACTTCCTTCGGGTGTTTTCACACCTGGCAGACTTGCAGATTTTCACACAAAAATGGAATGGTGTGAGATTTTAATCGCTTGTAGGATTTCTCTTGTTTTGGCGAAACGCTACGAGTTCTTTCTCCACGCTAGCACTAGACTCCAGTGCTTATTTTGATTGTATTTACCAGGAACACGATGCACTGCAGTTCACTTCCTGCTTTTGGAGCAGTCTCTATAAGCTTGCATATGTCAGACTTCACCTCGACCGAACCAAGACTTAGGTTTTTAGGCGTTTTGGTCCACATCAGACTGCAAAGGTAGTCTATAGCATCTGTTGCGCAATGGGAAGAAGGGGAGAATAACTGAGATTTTGATTGAGAAATTATCCATATACTAGAAAGGAGTGTTCCTTCCACTTTGACTTGCTTTTGGCAGTAAAAACCTCCTGACCTAATGATCACAACGTTACTTTCCCACGCTGGTGCGAGCAGGGGCCCTTCGCACCGAGGACTTATAAAGTAAGAGTGAGGTTGGACGCCTCATCGGCCTGACAGACAGAATCCCGAACTGCAGCTACCAACCCACAGCGCACCCTTAGCATGAATAATTCCTGTGTAAGTGAGCTGAGCAGCCCCCCACAGCTGCAGTGAATGTTTTTATGAGCTCTGGCATGGTACCGAGGTAATGAGCCCACCTCCATTAGCGCCGCTTGCTCACTGGATCAGGTAAGGGTGGGAATGCACGTCTTTATTGGGTAAGCTGCTCGGTTTCAAGTTACTTTGCAATTAAAGTAAAAAAATGCCAATTAAGGAGTGGATGATTGAGGATTTCAACAGAAATGTTTTGCATCCTGTAGCCCTAAACCTATACAAAAGTAGGCACATAAAATGTTTTTGAATAGATATGGAGAAATATGTTCCACATTGTGGCAGAAAATTTGCATTAATTTGAAGATTTGAAAGCAAATCTAACAAAGGTACAGCGATGCTTCCAAGTCTACTGAATGACCACGCAGTGCCTGGAACTGGTTTGTCATTTTAAATGACCTCCACCCATCCAAGCCAAATGTTTGATGTGACATCCTGAAGTTTTTAGTTTCGGGGGATGGTGAGAAACATAATTTTGATTCCTTGCATGTCTGGAGTTATGAGGAATTGACATTGAAGTAAACTTACGTTTTTGCCCATACCCAATTTTTTCAACCCCCCCCCCCCGACTGTAGTATTGGTACTAGAGGTGTGTTGAATGACTCTGGGGTATATTTGAAATTAGATCTAGATTCTCACCCTAAGACAACAATATGGAGACTTAACAGCTCTGTTGAATGATAAATCTGAGGAATTCATTAACAAAGAATTTATGGAATATGAGGAATTTAATAACGGTACAGAAATGTCTCCAGGTATGTTATGGGATGCGGCAAAAGCAGTACTGAGTGGGAAAATTATAATGTGGGCATCAAGGAAGAAAAAAAAAAATCGGGGAATTTCAATGATTTGACTAAACAGCTAAACATTTTAGAGCAGAAATTAAGAGAATCATGTTTAAGGGAAGAGAATACTAGTCATGTCTATACGCCGATGATGTCCTGGTGACCTTGTCTGACCCGGATACCAGTCTACCTAGCCTCATGTCCTGCCTCCACCAATTTGGACTCAGTCCTTGTGCTTGAACTACTCACCCTGAGAGAATATAAGTAATCAGTTCAAATTCAATTGGAAAACAAAAACCACGAAATATTTAGGCGTTAATATTACTAAAAATGTAAACAAAAATATACAAAGCAAATTATGGCACTATTGACCAATAAAGTAAAGAATAACTTGGACAGATTGGCTCCCTTAACACTTGATTTGTACAACCAAATAGAAATCATAAAAATGATCACTTTACCTCAACTTTATTCCTTTTTCAATCTTCATCAGTTGAAATTCCTACCAAGCAGTTTAATGAGTGGAACCAGATCATCTCCAGGTTTATATGGCGGAATAAGAAACCAAGGGTATGCTATAAAACAATCATCAAGAGATAAAGGAGGAATGTCACGTCCATGTTTCTGGGTACTGTTGGAGACGATGTAACACTTTCATATGTTCTGGGGCTTCCCATTGATTTATTCCTTTTGGTTAAAGGTAGCCAAAGAGATAAGAGTAATTCTTGGTTTTGAAATTGAGCATAATTTTCAAATTATATATCTAAGTAATTTACCAAATGAGCTCAATATTCAGGATAAGTATCTTTTGAAAATACTACTGATAACAAGAAAGTGGCTCAGTGGGAGCTCAGCCACTGTAGAAGAAATACGTGAAATGGAAATGCTTATCTTTTCCCTAAGACTCCAGGAAAACAAAATCCAAAAATATTGGTGGAAATGGTTAATATATATTAACTCAAAAGTAGGTTGAGTGTCATTACTTCATTATTCAGGTGGTAAATGGGGTTTGGTGCTGGGCGGTTTGGCAGGACTTGGTAAATCCGGAAAGAAACTCTCACCTGTTTGACTCTTCATGGATCTTTACATGTATTGCATCCTGTCTTGTCCAAAATCTGTCTGTTTTAGTTTGATCTTTTTGTGGTGATCAAAAAGATCAAACTACAAATAGGTATCGCTATCGATACCTATCGGTTCTGAGTGCAGTTTATTGTTCTCGTTCTGATTTCTATTTAAATTTTTTTTTTTGTTGTATGAAACATGAGACGATACACTGCAGAACCAAACAGCCTGGAAAGTACAGTGTAACCTATGAAAGTCATTGTTAGCAAACACCAATATGTCTTTTGCAGGAAAGGACAGAAAAGTTGTTGGGTGATGAATTGCAGGACTTGAAAATTGAATGTGGGGGGGTTTCTCTCTCCCTCGTTTCCATTAAAATCACAAGCAGAGTAAATGTGGTGTTGCCTTACAGTGAACTCCATGAAACCGTCCCGGCCGCCCATTAAACAGCGTCACGTCTGTTGAGCAATAGCCCGGTCTACGCAGATACGTTTTAAAGCTCCTTGATGACGGACTGACATGACAACATGACATGACAACGGGGAGCTTTTAAACAGCGATTTAAAAAGGAAGAGCTGAAGCGTCGTCAGCGCGTGGCCAAGCAACAGTTGTCGGGTGAAAGTCTCACCTCTCCGCCTCTCGGCGTGTTAAACATGAGTCAGGATTTGTGGAGACGCTGTTCATCAATTTTATGGGGGTCAAGTGGCCACAGCTCCACTATGAGGGGGTGAAGGGTTAATGTCTCAATGTTCATTGACCTATAACCAGACCTGTGGTTCTATTTGTGTCACCTCTGCACCACCTTTACTCCTTTGTCGTTTTGAAAGCAGCAGTCTGTTGAAATGCCCTGCAGGACGTTCATCATGCACAAGTTTTTTCCAACTGAACTCGTTCAGGTGTGGGGAACCGAATCACCTGAGCTGCTGTTCGCTTACTTTAGTCGGGCATTACAGCCCGAGTACAAAGTTCAGCACCACATATGTGGAGGTTTATTATTCCTATAGATCTGAGCTGTATTTGGTTAAGTGGACATGCCCTTGTTACTGCTACCGATATTGATTTACATGCTGTTGACCTTTTTAAAAGCGGCACAGTGATGGATTTATTTATTTTAGAGACAAACATGGTCACATGTGCGTAGCAGAATATTATAGCCGTGCAAGAAAAAAAGACCTATGAACGAAAAGTTATAAAATGATCAGAATAAAAAATTTCATAAAATGAGAATCAACTCATTTTATGAGAAATGAGAATTAAGTCATTAAATGAGAATCAACTCAGAAATAAAGTCAGTACAAGAATAAAATATTTCGAGAAGTCATATTTTCAGAGTCAAGTCATGCACAACCAAGAGCTACAATGTAATGGTTGATATTAAGGCACAGGGTTTCCCCAAGTGTATTATAAGCCTGGCGGGCCACCTGGCTTTACTTGTGCCCCCACCAGGCTAAGCACTGCTTATTTATTAAAGTCTTTTTAAAATGTCTGCATTTTTTAAGTCTTTATAGTTGGTATTCAACTATAAAGACTTAAATCTTTCAATAGCACATAATTATTAAGTGATATTTCCATATTTCCTGCTAACTTTAAAAAATTTTTTAACTCAAAAACATGATTGGCCGCTGGATGAATGATTGCCCTAGCGCCCAACCTTAGCAAGTTTTCTGGGGGAAACCTTGAGGCATATCAATGTCTTCGAAAGGTGTGGACAGTCAAAAGTCCACACCTAAATCCAATTTGGAGTCTGTAGCAAGACTGAAAAATTGATGCTCACAGACCGTCTCTGTCCTATCTGACTGAAATCAAGCCGAAATGTTAGTGTCTAGATGTGCAAAGCTGGTACAGATATAGCTACCCCAAAATATCTGCAGATGCAGTTGCCATTGACTTTATATTCCAAGACAATGGCGCAATTTTCAAATTTTAATTTCAAACAACTTCACAATTATGAACTAGTTTTGGGTGATCTGTCACTTCAGATCCCAATTAAACACATTAAAGTTTGTGGTTGAAAAAGTTCGAGGGACAAAAACTAGATCACCAACATTATTACAATGCTGCAAATAAATAGTCATTACTTGGAGGTTTATTTAAAAAAAAAAAAGAAGTTGGAAATTACCTTTGCTGTCACAGTTCAGTTTTGTTTCCTGAAATCTGTTGCAGCCACCAGCTGCCACTGACACAAATTTCTCTACTGACGTTTGTTTCAGCTAATCAGTCAAGGACGCAAGTCGCAGCAAACACAATGTCCCAGCAGCAATTATCATTCAATGATGAGGCTTTGTTCTATTCCTAACTATAATCAGAGACCCATTGTCGAAAAAAACAAAGACAAGAATTTCAGCTTGACAAACTTGTGGTAAACTCTGGGCTCAACCTGAGGTGGGTAGCTCTGCTATAGGACTATGTGGACACATGTCACAGCAGCAGTTTTCTAGGTGACCTGAACTAGTTTTGAGAAAGCTTTCTGGTCAATTTCAGCTTGTTAACTTCAGTTGTAATAAATATGTCATTAGAAAATTTTATTCCATAATTTAACAAGTTGGAAATGGGCCTGTGATCCTTTAAAGCCCCCTGCTCACATCACTCCTCCATTAACCCTTTAAGAACATTTTTGCTAACATTGCACTGGAAAATAGCTCATATTATGACCTCAGTTGATCTTCCACCAGGTGTTTGCTAATTGCTACTGGCTAGTCTGAAGGAGCTCTGTGCCATTTTCTGGTTTCTTTTATTTATTTGATCGCTTATTCCTTTACTACAAATAACCTGATTTATTGACTTATTTGTGTGTGTGCTGTGGGCATATGGTCTGAACTTCTTGTTAACAGGGCCATTAGAAACATAACTACAAAGAAAAACGCTAACGTACATCCTTGCTTCATTAATTCAAGGATAAATTTAGTTGAAGGCTTAGTGCATGTCTTTAGCAAGAGTCCCAGTAAATTTGTCCAAGTCAAATTAGGAAAGGAAATGCTCACTTTTTATAATCAGCAGCCTTGCTCCTTTCATTCAGGATTTCCAATGGGGCCCCTTTGACATATAGGTTGTAATCAGGCTCTCTGGGGTCATTCTGAGTGACAGCGTAAAGCAACAGAGGTTAGCAGGGATTGGGTAGCCTTGCCTCTTATTTCCTTCCAGGCGACATGATCCTGCCCCCTGCCTTGCATGCTTGTCTCAAGCCAGCAGACCCTCAGATGAGACCCAGAGTGAGGTCAAGTCACAGCTCAGACCTTAGATATCTCCTTATGCATTCTGCACATACCAAGCCCAGGGCACCCACAACGGGACCAATGCACTTGAACTTCCCTGTCGCCTTTATAGAGGCAATGCTGGGCTAAGACTGCTCACTGTCATGTATCGCCGGCAGCCAGGTGCTGTTATCGTTAACATGCTTAATCTCCTTCTTGACAATGCGCGTGCCAGAGCGTAACATTTATGGCAGGAAGTGTTCTGAAGCAAGAAGACTTAAGGAACTCACGCGAACTGCTTAAAAGACAGGAACTGGTTTTGCTCTCCGTGTCGTCCCCTGAACAGTGGCAGTTCCAGGTCACCCAGCTGAAATGTTTTGCTCGTGGGAGCCAAGCGAGTGGACTGCACTGCTGCGTTCGGGTAATGAGAGATTTGTTGTGATTTTCATCATTGTCAACAAAGGCCCATTGAACCCTGTGCCAAGCAACGACCTTCTTCTGGCGACGGCCTCTTGCGAAGTGGCTGAAGGAGAACAAGCTGAATGAAAGAGGTAAGGATGAATCAAAGTTGCGCTCAATGGGAGTTCTGTCATACAGCACAGGTCTTTGTTTAAAAGAGGAGGTCAGAATGCTGACAGACACACAGGTGGGGGCCGCTGCCGCTGATGGACAGATGATCAGAGACGAACCGGGTTCTGAAAGGAACTGATCCCAGGTGATGGTGCACAACGTCAGCTGTGTGATTTCTACACCTGACTTCTTTAAATGTCATGAAAATCTAGCCATTGATCATCTAGAATAAGAGGTTTTTCACATAGGTGCCTAACCCTTTCCTAGCCCAACCCAACAGCTGGTTTGTACGGACTTCAAAGACTCAAACGAGGCAATGAAACAGCTTTTCTATCAGCTGGTTCAGGCAGATGGTGATTTTGGCCATTTGTCATGAAAGGCAGCACATTTCAAACATACATAAACTTTTTGGAATGTTTTAAGGCTCATTCAGTCGTTAATCAAAGGTCGCACCTTCGATGCTCTTACCTTACTGTCTTAAGCTTGAAACGCATTTACTACTATAAAAAAGGTTAAAGACCAATACTGTCACTTCAAACAGGTGCTGATAACAGATCATGTGGTCTACGTAGAAACAAAATTCATTAAAGTTTCAGTCCTGAATGAGTTCAGACGTGTTGGGCATTTCAGAGTATAAAAAGTGAGGGAAGGAAACTCGGAATGACTGTTGTGACCTCCAGTCTTTCAGAAGGCGCTGAAAGTGGAACTCTTGACACCTAGTGGGAAGACAAAATCATCGGAAAGTTTTCACAGCTCTGTGGCATAACATTATACTCAGAACTGCCACTTCAAACTTTATGGTGGAGGAAAAAAGACAACAAGTTGTATGTTCAAACAGACTGTCAACGTCTCTCAGCTTGGCTATGATGGGACGGACTGACTGTTTACAGTAAGAAGAATCATGTTCAGATGAGCTTTGGAAAAACAGACTCGTTCTCTCTGACAGGGTTTTAGAACAACGTGTATCCATTAAATCAACTTGTCCAGAGACGAGAGCAAAACTACATTGGGAAAACATAAACGACAATGATGCAGAAAGTAAAATGCTGGTCCGTCTTGCTTGTAGACATGGCCTGTTTCCCATAGGAATGTTTTCACAGTATTGAAACAAAAAATGTGAGGAGTCCCAACCCCCCTACTGTTCCTACACAATAAATGTTTAGTCTACACAAAGAGCGAGAAAAATGCTTGGTTTCACAAATGTATAAGATTAGGTATCTATATTTTTAGGAAGCTTAAAACAACCAGAGATCACAAATCTCAAGGATTTTTAAAAAGCAAAACTCTGACGCCAGTAACCACTTCAACTGACTGCAGGCAAGATATGTCTTTAAATTACCAGGATATGAGGTTTTTTTGTGACTTCCTGTCCAGACAGTATAAGGGCTATAGGAAGCTGGACCACACGGTTTTCTCTCCACACCATTGCTGCTACCGTTTGTTGGATCTGCTTCCGTGGGAAGGTGTGGTTCATCCTGAATGAGGCTAAATACTCGACCCATGGAGTTCTGACTAGAAGGAGGGAGAGCGCAAGGGGAGAAGAACTGTCAAACTGTGTAACCTGAGTAAGGGCATAAAGAGTCATAGATGACTAAACTAGTACTGTACTTAAAGAAGCTGGGGATTTGTAACCCTATATCCTCCCCACCACCACCTTCTGAAAAACAAAATTGGTATCAACAGTGCTACCAAAAATCCTTTAAAATCATAGCAGCATAAACAAAACTTTTTGCTGCACAAACGTTTGACGCTAATTTGAAGAAGTTGGCGGTACAACTTCACTAAAGTCCATTTCAGATGGAATATGAAAAAATATATATATTTTCACGACATCAACACATTTCAGATATTTTTTCCTCATAAAGAAATGGAAACCCATCTTTTTGATTTTCTTCCCCCTTCACAGTCCTGTACTACCTTGTATTGGTCTACCACATAAAACCCATTGTGCAAGAGAATGCCAGTAGTCCTTATGAAAACCCAGGCTTTCTCTGCCACAATGAGGGAAAAGAGTGAGGAAAATTGTGAGAGACGCAAAAAAAAAAAAATATCTCAGGGCTTGCAGTTGCAAAACTTATCAAGTTACATTAGAAAGACACCCTTGGACACATTTGTTTTGGTTGCATTTACCCAGAATGCCCTGCGTTACAGTAAGCTTCCTGCTTTTGGAGCAGTCTGTGCTCCGCTTGGCGTTCACATATGCATTGGAAAAGCACCAGAGTTCACTTCAACCACGGTGACACCAAGGCTTTTAGGCTGACATGAGTTTGCCTTGTTTTGGTCCGCATCAGAGTTCAATTAAACGTTCACATCTTCCTAAACCAACCGGACTTTCTAGGCAAACAAACTCTAGTTCGGACTAATCAATTCTGGTGTGATTGCTTCCTATGTCTTTTATCCTGCTTGGACCATATTGAGGTAGTACGGTCTACGACTCCAGTTGGTCCAATATACTGCAGACCGACGAGTCGCAAGCACACGCAAGCATGCACAATACATCAGCACTGTTATGGTTACACTGTGTGTTTCAGAACTTTGCTTTAAGTCTTCAACTCTAAATTGTCCCACTACATCACTGAGGCCGGACGGATAATTTGTATTTCATTCTGTTATGAAATTTTACTCCTTGAACAACTATTTGGTCAACTTCTGTTTTATACTTAAATTTGAGTTGACTGCTTATTGGAAGAGCTCCAGCTGTGATCAAACCATTGCGATTCATCCCGTCAGCCCCTACTCCTCCAGCCATCCTTTCCACCAGCACATTTCCACAACTGAAGAAGCCAAACCTTCTACAAGTCAAAGCTTCGGTGGGGAAAAACAACCCCCTCCACTAGTTTGCTTCACACGAGGAAACCCAGCGAGGTCCTCATGCGATATTGATGAAGGACTCGGCCCGGATGGGTTTTGGATTTTCCCAGGCTTCCTTTGAAGAACATCCCACCATCTAGTTCTGTTCATAAAGTTTTCAGTAATAGAGATGTGAACTTGTTCCCTGAGGACGTCTGTCTAGATCAGAGGTGTATGCACTCCTCTCTCTCATACCAGGATGCACCGATACACATGTCGAGGATGGTTCAGAGTTACATTTGGATTACCAACAACAGAACCAAACAAACAGGGCTTTGAACACTTGTTTCAGTCAGGCAGAAGTGTTTTTATCATTTTAAACTTCCTTTTATTCAATTCGTTCTATCTGGTTAGGTTTAAACATCACTACAAACTGCTACTCTCAGTTCACAAACTCGTAGTGGCAATGTGTTTGTGGCACACCACAGGTAATGTATTAAATGGAGCTCATATTTTTTCAATTGAGTGGTTTTGGAACCGGATTCAGGACAGGTCTCTTCTGAGACCACTAACCATTTGGAAAACCATAACTAAGACCATATGATCATAGGCAATGCCAACATATACACGTCTAAAGCCAAACCTCATTCCTAAGCGCACGCTTTAGCTTTGGTCCTTCCTTGCAATGATGCACAACCTTTTGGCAGAACGTTTGTAAATGAGAATATGGCACGATGTCATACTTTTTGAGTTTGTGTGAATGAGGGAGGCAGATTTCATTGAAAAAAAAAATCACTGCAGCAGAGAAATATAAATTAAAGACTATAAAAGATGTGTTTTGTAGTTACTCACAAGACTTATTTTTAAATCAGTTTCCTAATTTTACAATACCGTTTGGAGACGCTTGTTTTCTCTTAGGTTTTACTTTCAAGGAGAAACGTTTTTGTGTGTGTAGGCGGGTGTGTGTGTGTTGTTTTTTTTTCCAGTGTTCATTCACAATACATGTCCAGGCATTTGGAGCTGCAAAACAAAATATAAACCAGTTGCTCCTCTCTGGCTTGTTGTTTTAAAGAAAGAGTTTGGCGAGTAGTCCAGATGCCTTCTGTTTAAGTATTTACCATTACTCTGACCTGGGTGACTGAATGTCTACACAAACAAAGTATTTAAAAGTTCAGAGTTATTTTGTACTTTCACCTAATATTAGCCAATTATGATTTCTCTATAACTAAAGAAATCATAAATCTTTTGTAAAAAGGTATAAAAACGGCAATCGTTTTTTACTGGCCATCCCGCCATGAGGCGTCTCAAATTAAGAAGCAAGGGTGACGTCACACTGTGTGCGAGAGCAGTTCAGGTAACAAAATGTTTCTTAAACAAGAACTAAAGAATTTCTGGCCAGACATTTTAAACATTTTCATGCCTCTTATATTGGCGAATGCTGATGCAGATGGTGACATTCGAAGCCTCGCAAATCAGTCGTACAGTTAAAATTTATTTCATACTCAGCCTTGTAACGGGTCAATACTGAACAATATTTTAATTTCCCTGACACCTTTTTTTTCTTTTAAAAAGTCAATTTTTGAAACCGTTAACTTGAATAAGCCATTGATTACTTTCAAACTACTAGGGGAAAAAAATGCAATGTGGCGTTAATGTAATGCAACACATTATAGAAATGGAGGAGAGTAGAAAGTACAGACCCTTAATGTAAAATGTCGTGGAGGAAAAATTAAAAGCACTCACTTAAACCCACACAAGTACAATAAAAATGTACTCAAGTTCAGTGACAAAGTGGTTGTTCTTTGCTACATTTCACCACTGCTTCCAGCAGATATTCAAACTTATTTCAGCCACCAAGAACCCAACTCATTTGAAGCTTCACAGCTGAACAACGCCCTTGCATTAAATCTCACCTAAACCAAAAGGAGAATCAGTCAGCATCAATAAAAAGAGCGCGCTCGCTGCTGTTGCCCCATCAGTACGTCGCCTCAAACAAAACACGCAGAGTTGTGACCGACTCCGTCTCTCTTAACCGCTGCGGTTGTGGTTACGGTTTTGCTTCTTCACACGTGTCTGGCGGCACCCATCGCAACAGCCACATCTGGAAACCACATGTGTTCAGGACGCGGGCGAAGCAGAACACCAAAACAGCTTCCAGCAACATTCCTCGCAAAGCTGGATTAACCTGGTTGCCTGTCAATCATCCATAATCACCGACAACGCCCATTAACGGGCGCTCCTGTACACCATGCTTCTCTCATCAGGGTGAAGTCGCTCCGGCTGAACAGTGAGGTGGATCATTAGGTTCAGACGGGGGTACGTTCGGTTACCTCTGCCATGACTTGATTGGGGAACGCTTTGATAAATCAGCCTCTAATTGCGGTCATTTTCTGAAGAGCCAACATTTCCACGAATCCAAACACGCCGACAGTCGAAAGAGAAATGAAGGCATTGAACATGGACGTTCCAAACGTGCCTCTTTGTCAGAGGGATTTGGTGGGAGGGAAAATAAGTTTCTCATCTATGCTGTAGGAGTCAGTTGTAATCTCCTTTTTTTTTTTCCTCTAAAGGATTGCCCTTTGGGTCTATTCCCACTCTCAGCCTGCTTGATGCTGCCACCACCATTTTTCACCATGAATTAAGGGAAGACACCACACTTGCAGATCAATATATATATATTTTTAAAGTTATTTTTCATTCCATTTTCTCTTAATATGCCCTACTTTGTACTTTGACAAAATTTAAACTTAGTGGCATTTGCACCTCTAACATGACACGACATGGAGCGGTTCAAAAAATATAAATACTTTTATTTAGCAGCTCTGCATTTTTATCTAAAAGTCTTGGTAAAAAAAAAAAAAAAAAGCAAAAAAAATCTTCATCTCCAAAGATGTTTCTGCGTTTGAGCTGCTGACGTACAAAAAGATTTGAAGAACGAAAATCTTAAAGGGGTATTTTTAAATGTAAAAACTTTTGGTGTTTTCCATGACATCCTCAAAAACATACCTGGAGTGTTACTTTGATTCTTTCACGCATGTTTGAGAAATCCTTTAGTCTCCCACGGCAACCATTCGACTGTGCAAAACCCCCAAGTGGATCTAGCTCCGCCTTCGACGACGAAGCTCCTCCTCTGAGCTGCAGTTTCTAAGCTCGACAGAGCCCACGTCCCCACTCAACTCCTTCAGACTAGCCAGCAACAGTTAGCAAACCGTGGGTGGAACTACACATCTGCTTAGTTTAGAAGTACAGTGTTGTACTTCTCAGTGCATCACTGGTAAAAAAAAACAAAAAACGTTAAATTCTTAATAGAAGAGCCATGACACGATGACTTCCTGGAAGTGGAGTTTCAGAAAAACCACGCATTTTTTTAAAGAGAGAAACCCAACTTCAAGCGGTTAAATTACAAAGTCATTTTTTTTATTCATATTTGATGCATACAGCATTTTTAGGAAAACTGAAGGTAACAGTTTGCTATAAAATGGCACTACAATACTACAGCTTTAAGTCTGCTGACGTAAAGGACCGGGATGACGACTCGTCCAGCATGTTTTCCGACTGTCATCACGGCGCCTGCGTTTCCTCCGTCTCTAAATTTGTACAACAACAAATAAACGGATGTTTGGAGAGCTTTTGGTCAGACTGCAGCGCCACGCTGATGACTTCCACATGACTGTGGTGTCGTTTTTTTGTTCCCAAGTCGAACAAAAATCCCAAGTCCCAGCGATTGTTAACGACGCTTGTAATTTCGTTTAACCTTTGGCGCAACGATATCAGATGAGGTACAAGCAGTGTTGGCTCCTCTGCTTATGAAAACCAATTATGAGTCCTGGTGTGGATAACTGATGTGGTAAATGCGCTTTAAACACTTTCTGGAACAAAGTAAAAACAATGAGAGGAGGTACCATCCTGTATGACTGAAAGTCTTACAGCATGAGGAGAAAATTACGGAGCACCTATGATGGGACATGGAGGGAAAAAAAAAGAAAGAAATCCTAACTTACTTTCTCGAGATCTCGAACATGTGAACATAATGTGAACATAAAGAGCAATACACATAAAAACAGCAAAGAGTGACAGAAACAGGACTGCATATGTGAAAACGAGCGAGATGCATCGCGATGTCGTTTTTATTCAAGACGGTTTTTATTTAAAATGCTTGTCTACAGAAAATCCAGGAGTCCTAATGAACCGCTCCTTATTAGCCAACCAGCAGGAGTGTGGAAGAGGCGACGGAGGACTTCATTTTCTCCTTTTGATATTTTAAATGTTCGGAAACCAGAATTCCTTTTCCTCACCAAGATCCAGGAAGCAGATTAAGTGGGGGGAAATAAGCAAACCCAGGGCATAAATCCAGCGTTCATAATCCCTGCTGTTCCATTATACCACTAATGTTATGACTTTAACTTCAAATTAAGCCTCAAAGGGAACTGAACAGCGACGCTTGTAATCAAAGTTTAGGTGTGGCTTGTCGTTTTGAAAAGGTCAGACTTGTTGGAAAATTTTTTTCCCCCCCCCTGCCATGTTTTAGTTCTGTTTAACAAGCCTATTTAACTCCTCGGAGTGAGCACAATTAGAACTTTGGGCATGTGTGCCAAAGAAGTGTGGGGGGAAAAAAAACAAGCTTTCTCCCAGCCTGTGTGCATGCAGGTGTCTTTCAAGATGCTTACTTTTCTGCACGATGCCTCTAAAACGACCGAGAGGTGCTCATGCCTGGCACAAGTCTAGAAGAAACAACCTCTCTTCGTTTCCAGCTTCAGGCTCAATAAAGGGAAAATTGCAATGCCTCATTAGAGGAAAAGTCCTCACGAAACATAAACCAGCAAAAAATAACAAATATATCAGGTTTTCGTGCTTTAAACAGCTGCAAACAGAGTGACTAATTTCAGACCACACAATGAAAGTATGAAGAGCTGTGCAACATACCAACTAAGGCAGGCTAATGAATCAATTATATATATATAATGCAATAGCCACGTGATCAATATTAATAGAAAATACAACTGATAGAATGTCCAATAATTTCACTGAAGTCTGATTCAGAACTGCACTATGGCGGCATAGTAGAGCTACTGTAGAGGGGGAAAAAAAGTTACAATTTAAATAGAGACTGCAGAAAATCATAAATTCGGAGAAAAAAAATCTGAAATTTTCTGGAAATTTCAAATTCTTAAAAGCTGAAGAGTTTGGGCTTTTTTTTTGTGGAAAATTCCTAAGAATATCAAAATATTTCTGGTATTTTTAATCCAGTTACCCACTTTGTCTCCTGGACTTTAATTGGACCGTACCACAAATATCTGGACACAGTCATGTCACATGTACTAAGCCCAAACCATCGACCAAAATAAAAATCAACATCCTGCTAAGTAGCAAAAAAAAGAAAAGAAAAAAAGTTAGTTTTTCTTCTTCTTCTCAATATCTGACCAATTATCGTCTTCATCAGCCTTATGTTTGGTGCCACCCTCTGGTAGAGTGCATTATGTCGCCATCTGCACACAGGCAACACCGTCATAGATTGAATTTCATTTATTTCGTAGACTGTGTGAACCTTACAATTGTTTATGCCCCTGTGTGTAGATGGAGACCCATCCCTTCAGAAATTATGTAAATGAAAATGTCTCTTAAATATCCAACATGTTGGCAGCAAAAGAGGAGCATACATCTACAAAAGTTTAAAGAAACAGAACTTGTCTGACAAGAAAAGGAAAAAGAAAGTTCTACTCAAGTAGACAAACAAAAACATCACAGCGTTTCCGACCTCATATCATCCTAAAAGATGAAAAACAAAATTCTTCCTCCTGGTGACCCAGATTTAAGGTAAAGCTGAACAAAACAGAGCGCAGCAATCAGTTCTTACTGCGATGGGATCGCTAAAAGAAAAAAAAGAGAAGAAAAAGACCCTGATATGCATCTGTTTTGTCTTATTGTGATGAGTAACATTTTGAGTAGCTGGATAAGTGTATCTGAAAGATGCCGGATCCAATTTAGATTGCATTACAATGGCGCAACAAAAGGCAGCGAGACACTGGCGAGCAACTCATTGTCCCAACCTGATAAATATAAACAGCTACATCGAAAAGGGGTTCAGATACGCTCAGATATTGCTTGAAGACGCTTCTGTGTCGGCCGTCCAGCGTCATGTCTGGTTGTCACGAAGTTGGCGACAATCACGTCTACGTTCTACTAAAGGCAGGATGCATCGCAAATTCCATCCATCCATCTTCTAACACCGTTGTCCCTTAATGGGGTCAGGAGGTGCTGGTATCTCCAGCCAACGTTCAGGGCGAGAGGCGGTGTCACCCTGGACAGGTCGCCAGTTTGTCCGAGGCATCGCGAGTCCCCACACAGGGAAAGTCAAACAACGAGGAAGCCTCTGGCTTGTAACGCAACACCCGAGTCCCAATAAAGCCCCCAGTGCCAAATGATGAATGTACAGTAAGCGCTCACATAACGGTAAGAATGTCGAGTCAGAGGCCCAGGGTCACATCGCCCACTTTTTGTTCAGCAGCTACTGCGGCTGAAGTACGCAGGACCTCTAACGGTTATTGGCTCATATTTCTTGAAGAGCTACACTGAAACATTTCATCAGCTGCATGACTTTAAGATATACGAGCCTCGCAGCTCAAAGATAAGAGGTTCTGTTTCAGCCGGGTTGAATGCAGGTAATTCATTCAGGTATTTGCTAATGGACTCTGTCCCTTTGCTGAGCTCTAGCCCCCCCCCCCCCCCATTTCATGTTCATGAATAAGATGTGTGTGGTTTTCAGGTATTTCAAAGCTTCCATGAGTCTCCACATGCATACATCACTCTGAAACGAGGAAAGCATCATACCTTCTTTAGCACACCCTCGCTAGCTTGATTGTTAACTTGTAAATGTTTTAAAGTATTAGAAAACGAGAGCATATTTTAACATAAAATTAAACTAAATTCAACTAACGGGATGATTTTTATATTATTTGTGAAATTTCATGAGCAAGTGTAACTTTTAATTCTGTTTTGAGCTACAACAGAGCTAACTTGGCTAGCCAAACAGCTACAACGTTTACGCTATTCAAGTTATTTTATTCTCAGTTTTTGAAAGAAATCTGCTTCCAAACAGCCACACATGATATCATCTCATAATGTCACCATTTAGAATCTCAATCTTCACAAGAGGAACCCAAAAAACGAGGCAAAAACAAAATCCTCAAAAATTTTAAAGAATTTATTTGCAAGTATGGGTGGAAAATAAGTATTTGATCAATTCTTTAAAATTCAGACAGTGAGATTTTCTGAATATTTCTTTTCTCATTTTGTCTCTCATAGTTGAGGTCGACCTATGACGTCAATTACAGGCCTCCCTCATCTTTTTAAGTGGGAGAACTTGCACAATTCGTGACTGACTAAATACTTTTTTCCTCCACTGTATGTTGCAGAAAAATCTCCATTTTGCAAAATCGCATGCCTTCACCTGAAAATTAATTACATCTCTAGAGCTTCAGACAGGCTGTAAAAAGTAAGGATACTTTTTACGTCTGACAGATTGTCATTAAATATTGGAAAATATCACTTCATGAGCATGTACAATGCAAAACTACCATCTGTAAAAAAAAAAGTAAACTGCACCTTTTAATGTGTTCTAGCCTTTGTTGCACCACAACTAATGAGGAATTAATAACCAATTAATTGGGATGTTTAAGCTAAATTCCTACCACTATTAAAATGATGTAATTAAAAAATAATTAGATTAGTTTTCTGATAACATTTTAAAGAAAAATGTCAACTCTTCTTACAGTGCAATTATTATTATTATTATTATTATTATTTTAATCTCACATCTTGTAATGTTCTTGTATAATCTGGGTGAGTTAAGCAGATTTTAAAATGCTTAGTACGTTTTCCATGATTTACAACAAAGGTGTTTAAAATAGGAGTCTATGACTCACCGCTCTGCTTGCAGACGCATTCAGTCCCTGCTGTCTGATCACAACCTCTGTATAATTTATGCTCCACTTTGGCTGCAAGGCCGCGCGCCCGCTGCTGTTGTTTATGTGGGAGCTGAAAACGAGGACCTCTCCGCTCTGAGGGAATGGTGCCAACCAGAGTATTTTTTTTCTGTTGGGGAAAAAAATAATAAAATAGTTGGAATATGTGAGTTTTACTTTGAGGTCCATAATGATTTTATTGACCTCAGAAGAAAAAAATAAAACCCTGAGCCAATGCTACACATCAACTGCAAAGATGAGACATTTTAAATCCTTCATGCATAAGTTATCATCCCTTCTGTGATTGCTGGATTAAGGAGGAACCAACCACAGGGAAACAGAGAAAATAATGAAAAAGGTGAACGTCAATGTAACTCTGCCCTGTTGGGCAGCAGGGATGCAAGTGGATTTTTTACATCAACTGCTAATCATGAAATTATCAAAATAAAAAGTAAATAAGGAGCACAAAAACCTCACTTAGTTTGTTTATGGACTTCCAGCTATTTGAAATGTTGTTTACATCAACTAAACAAGCTGCTTTTGGCATTCCCCCTTAACCGTTTTGTTTACTCGAAACATAAGGGAAAAAAAATATCAACAGACACAAAATTTGCTGAAAGTCCGACCGCAGGGGCGGGTTTCTGCTCCTTTACAATCGATCTCACTCCGCCCGATTTAGCTCTGCGTTCTCCCTGTTCGTACACGCTCACGCATACCGAGTGATGATATTTTCATAACCCGGTTATGATGAGGTAATCAGCTATAAAGGAAGGTCTCCACCAACAGCTGCACTGGAGTTAAACTTGGCTTGAGGAGGGACTTCACCCCCCCACACACCTCTTTTTCATTTTAGTTTTTTCTTTAAACCGGTTAAGCGAAAGGAACTAAACTAGTGGAAGTAAAGCATTTCAGTCAGTGCTGAGCGGCTGTCAGAGCCGACGACCCGCTGGCGATGCAGACCTGGCGAACGGCGCCGATTTGAAAGCAGAATAACCGAAGAAGGTGTGGCGGTTCAGAACACCCTCTCGTTTCCTCTTTAGTAGCGTTTTCCTAAAATATGCGCGGACAGCAGCGGGCGATGACAGAAAGATCAAGTGGCTTTCCGTCTTCTGAAAACACGCAGATTGGTCCTTTGTTAAAGTAAAATGAATTATGGCTGGAAAAACAAACGACGAAGAAAAACACATCCAAAACTATCTGCAGGTATTTTGGGGTGAAGTTAATGTGACAGAAATGGATGCTGCTGTTGAGGAAACCAAATGAGGAATCCAGGGAGGCACCTAGGCATAGAGCACTCGGTGGGGAAATGAACGAGGTGCACCTTTATTTGACAGGTGAGCAGAAAGCATGAAGCTGGAGCCTCACAGGAAAACATCACCGTCCCATTCAGCTCCTCTGACAACAGAGTCAATCTGCATTCTGTCAAAGACACTAAATCTGACCAAGTAGTTTCTAGTGCAAATATCTTAGTGGACTTGAAACAAGACAAATCAACTAACAGGTAACTTTTCAGCGAGATACAGGAGCTGGTTTTAAGCAAGTGATTCCATTTGCTGGACGATAAATTGTCCCAGAAGTTGTTGCGATAAACAATAATATCGTTGTTTTGAGACAATTTCCAAGTAATACAATAATAATGCAAGAACATATTCTTAAAGATCAATAAACATTCAATTGTAATGAGCATTTAACTCTGGAACTGGACGACTTTTTAAATATCCAAAATAAATAAAACAAAAACAACAAGTCAAATGAGTTATGAAGCCTCTGTAAACAAAATTGTCCTTCAGAAAAAAAAAAGAAGTAGTTTAGAACAAAGCACCAGAATGTAGACTTTTGTCACCCACCTTTTGGTAGAAAGAGACAGAAAAGAGAAAAACGATCAATTCAAACTAATTCAGTCGTTTTCATTTGCATGATTTATCATGCAATTAATTGACTTTTGCGACAGACCTGGGTACTGGTTGTAATATTTTTGGATTTCGATGGACCAAGGTAAGCTCAAACAGTTTCTTTTTTTCATTGCACAAACTGAAACAAAATGTATTACATTTGTTCTCTGAAAGACGACGAAGACTAAATGAAACTTTATCACATCCAGCACAGAAAAAAGGGACTTTTTTTCCCCCCACATTTAATCCACTTTAAACATGTCTGATCGCTCACTGACAAATGTTTTGCAACAAAAACAAAATCAACACGGTATTACAAGTTGCATTAAAACAAAATGATATGTGCGCTTTCTGAGGCCGTGGTGGCTGATATGATGACAAACTACGGTGGAGGTAAAATATAAGTCATTTTAACATATCACAGCCCTCCACCATGTAAAGTTAGACCAGTATATTTATATCAACAAGCTGTTACCTGTCTTGTTCTGGCGTGTTTGTGGCGGCCATGTTAGCGCGGCCCTTGGGGGCAGCAGGAGCCGTCATCAGGGATCAGATGGTGAACAGGTGGATCGCTCTGTGGCCAGGCCGTTCCCTAATAACCGAACCCTGAGTGAGCATGGTGAGAACACATTTACAGCTCCCCCAGGGCAACAAAGGACTCCAAGCAGGCCTGAATAAAACGCCGGCGGTGACATTTCCCCCTGGAGGAGCGCACCTCTGGCTTCCGGGATACTTGGCTCAGATCTGTGGTCAGGTGTGTCACCGCAAAGGCAAGGTGGAGTCAGAGACCGGGGGGGGGGATCTTCCATGAGTTTTCGGAGTTTGCTTTAGGGAATTAAAAATAAAAATACTGTTGATTTTTTTTTCATGTGATTCTTAAGCTCCTTCTGGCAGAGTCATATACCAGCTTCTCTCTCTGGAGAGTAAATGGGACGATTAAGACTACAAAGAAGAAAAACATGAGATGATGGGAGCCGAGTTAAATGTTCAAGCTGTTATTTTTGGTTAGGGAGTGTCCCTCCTGGGTACTCCCTTGTTCTGCTGGGGGACTTCAATGCTCACATGGGCAATGACAGTGAGACCTGCAGGGGCTTGATTGGAAGGAACATGGTTGGGAGGAACCACCAAGTTTTCTCTGTAGGGTGACTGGGCTCTCCCTTAGAGAGAGGGTGAGAAGTTCAGACATCCGGGAGGGACTCAGAGTAAAGCTGCTGCTCCTTCATGTCAAGAGGAGCCAGTTGAGGTGGCTCGGGCATCTGGTCAGGATGCCTTCTGGACGCCTCCCTTGTGAGATGTTCTGGGTTACATCCCACAAGGAGGAGACTCGGGAGAACCCAGGACAGGCTGGAGGGACTATGTTTCTCGGCTGCCCTGGGAACGGCTTGGGATTCCCCCGGAGGAGCTGGAACAAGCGGCTGGGGAGAGAGAAGTCTGGGCCTCCCTTCTTAAGCTGCTACGCCCGCGACCCGACCCGATAAGCGGCAGAAAATGGATGGATGGAGTCTTGCCTGGTTTAATAAGGTCTTTATAAAAAGATAAATATACACTGGAATAGTTCAGTTAGTTTATACGTTACAAAGATAACTGCGAGACTAATAAAGATTATCATATTAATTTACAATTTCTATCAAGAAGCAGGCACTAAATGAGGCAAAAATCATAACTTAAACCACCTGGAGTAATTTAAAACCCTACAATGAGGTAAGACGAATAATGTTCGGTGACTAATTACTACCTCTTGTGATGGTTTAGCTGTTATTCCATTAAAGACATTACGAGCTCATGAATTATCCACAGTAATTTAAATTTCCTGGCTCAGCAGGACAGTATTTCTCTCCATGCCCTTCGTGGATAGAAACCTAAGAGCTGCAGGTTTAGATTTCACAGGGGAACACCGTAGAGAGCCGATACGCCGAGCGTCCCGGTTAATGTTACAGGTCCAGAAATGTGCCGGTGATGTATGCGCGCTGTCAGCCGACATTACACGAAACATTCTCCTGGCCGTAAACTCAGCCGACTGCTCCGGATTAGTACGTTAAGTGCTTCATTTGATCCTGTGAGAAAGCCGAGGCTGGCATGATCAAAGTACGGGACGACGAAATGTCTCATCGGCGTCGGTAGAACCGTCAGCGGCGGACAGGACAACTTAACGCGAACGCCTCGCGAGGAAATCAAACGCTCTCGGGAGAAAGTGGTTTCATGGGAGTGGGGACGGTTTTTGATTTTCAGTCACTCTATAAGCGATGCCTTTCAGTGCTGATTACAACTTCTCAATACAATTTTTACGCAAATGTCAGATGGTCATGAATGGATTTTTTTTAACCTTTATCAATATCAATAACAGTTTGTCTCATTAAGAGCCAAGATTTAATTTATGAGGGAGACCTGTTTTGATAAAACAAAATTACAAACACAGCAAGAAAACAACAAATTAAGTGCTTGAAAATAAATAGCTGATAAAATGAGCTAAAAGCAACAGCAAGTTTCATAAGATTTCTCCCTTTGTTTTAAAAGGGAAATATTATGTATTTTCCAGTCACATAGTGCCATTTTTTAGCATAATCAAGTAACATTTGCCCTCATTTGTTATCAAAATGCTATATATATCAAATGTGACAAAAAATAAATTTTACTTCCTAATTTAAAACCTTGAAATTGGGCCTCTGTCTCTTTAAAAAAACTTCTGCTCTTCTAGAAACTCTGCTGTAAGGAAGTCATCAAAACGTCACTCCTCTATTAAGCCCTTAACAACATTTTTACCAGTGTTGCACTGAGAAGCTCCTATAATGAGCTCATCTGATGTGCAGTTCCACCAGATGTTTGCTAAATGCGGCTGGCTAGTCTGAAGGAGCAAAGTGGGGGAGATGAAGGGGACGGGCTGCTCTGTGAGACTGAAGCTCGGAAGCTTGGAAACTTCAGTTCCTAGGAGGAGCTTCGTCCTCGAAGGCGGTGCTGAATGGTTGCCATGGGAGATTAAAGGATTTCTCAAACATGCATGAAAGGCAACACTCCGGTTATGGGTTAGATGAGGGAATAGCATAACATATGTAAATGTCAAAAAAGTCAATTTTGCATCATGCTTTCCCTTTAAAAGAAATTTCAATTGTCCCAAAGGAATCAGACCATCTTCACTTTTTGGCGTCAGCTTCTTCTCGGCTTATAAGGCTAACTCCAGATCATTTACCGTTGTTTTTCCACTATATTTGGTTCAGTATTTTCATCATTTTATGTCATTATTTGTCTCATTCATAGAGTGTGAATACATTGTTCCCTGTGTCCTGTTTTGACATTCTTAGTTCTGGCCAATCAGCAAACAGAAGGAGATGATGATGATCCACACTGTTTTAGATTTGTAGTCTGCCCGTAGTTTTATCAGCAGCAGTGGTAGAAGTGAATGAAGCCATTCAGTCTGCGTTGGCCACGCTCTCAAATATTTGCCAGGCTAACTCCAAAAATGTAAAATGTCGTAAAGTGTTCTTTGTCAAAGCACATTTGCTGCTTTTCTTTTCCCACTCTGTTTGGTAATATAAAGTCCCTGAGTAGTGTATAAACACTTTGGGGAGAAATATACATCCCACATTTTATTTTTTGACACAAAATGACCATTTCTTCTTCCAGGAGCTTTTCCTCACTCTACCCAAGTATCCCTGGCCCCGACCGCAGGAGGGGAGGACATAAATCTCCCCCCCCCAACCCCCACCACTTTCAGCGATTACACAGCATTAAAGGGATATGATTCAGGTTAGACAAAGAGCAGGGTTTAAGAGAGGGGCGGCAGGAAAAACTCAAGCTCAACCGGAATGACTCTCACTGACACATTGGCTCCGTTCTGCTCCCCGTTCTCAGCAGCACAGGCAGGTTTATTACAAAAGCCCTGTTAGTGATGATTGCTCATAGTAATAAAAAAGAAAACAAAAAAAATATTTTAGCGTTGTATGTCAAGCTTAACAGGAGGTCATGGTTTAGCTATGAAACAAGAGCGGAAACGGTGGGAAATGCTTTTTCATCTTTGTTCGTAAATGCACTCTGTGACAAATCAGGCACTTAGAGGTACTGGTGGGAATGAGAGGAGACTGCGTGTGTTGAAAAGGTCATGCGACTGTACTGCAATAACTACAACAGCATATTTGGCAGCATTGGCATCTGCCAAATCTGAAGTGATTTGGTGCAGAACTGATCCTTTAGCTAGCTCTCGGTTCGCTAAAAAGGTACTTCCACTAACTCAAAAACACTAATAATTATAAACATTAGTTCTGCTAATGTTAATATATCGATATGGTATTTAGATGGAGCTAATGTGCTACATTCCACCATGTCAATATCCATCATGTATCAATGGCACAACGAGTTATGACAGCGTATCATCCAAAAACGTTCCAATTTGTAATTGCACACCGACCCGCACAGTTGTTGAAGTGATTATTATACTTTCAGTCACGGTTCAGTTTAATACTTGTTGAGTATTGCTAACTCCGGTGTGGAGTTTGCCAAACTAAACGCGGTAGTGCTTAGGTCAGAAAGAGTGCAGGACCAGCATATTTTAAACTCTACAGGCCGTAGCTTTTCAAACTTTATCACACTGAAAGTTTACAAAACATCCACGTAAATTAGCGTTTAGAATGAAAGAAAAAAAATATGTCTCTGCACTATCCACAGCATGCAGATATTCAGTTAGTGGTTTATCTCCCTGGCTAAATAAAAATATAATTTAGACTATATGTCCGCCTGTAGCATGGCAGCTCAATAAAACAGAAGACAACGCAAAGTAAGAACAGAAAACAAAAGAAGAAAAACGACAGTACTAACAAAAATGTTTTAGCTTTTCTCTTGAGTGGCTTTTCAGAAATAACTACATATTATGTAGCAGCATATTTAAGCTGTTCTGAATTATGAATTCCTTCAATCATATGTTTCTGGTTTTGTGGATGTTTCTGCACATAACATAAAGCAGAATGCAGGAGAGGGAACGCACTGGACGAACTGTCAGGATAAGAGGATGACACATCACCACACAGGTCAAAGTGACATTCTCCACAGTGCAATGGAAGATATCTGTTTGTTTTCGCAGATGTAACATATGGCCATAAGTGTTTATGTGATGATTATCATCACTCGTCTACTTTATTCCTGTTTCAGCCACAGCTGCACGAACAAAAACAAAGAGCTTCACGGTGGAAGTTTACATATCGCATAGCATATTACATTTATTACATGTCAAAGGTCTTCACAATATAAATGTAATGTAGGTTACAGCAAGCACATGTAGAAAAACCGGCCAAGAACCTGAAGTAAAACAAAAGGACTTTTTATGTTCCTCAAGTCCAACATCTGGAAATCTGTGGTTAATTTGTGTGACTGTGTCTGATTAATATTCTAGTTTTTATCATCAAATATAGTTATGTATTCTTCTCTTAGAAAAAAACCCAGCCGATATGCCCATATGGGGAAAAAGGGGGCAGACAATATGGGTCACAAATGGTTTTGTCCGCAGTTTCCATGGTGGCCCCACATGGGTTTGCCCATGTAGGGCCTAAATGGGCAAACTGGTGTGTTTAAAAATTATTTGTATCAAATACTAACATGTATGTAAAAATTGTGAAATTGAAGAAAGCAAAAAAAACAAAAGCATTTTGCTGGACTTGGTTAAAATAATTCATTTTTGCTATCCCATCTGACCCAAAACATGACAGATTTAGTGGTTTAATGTCAGTCTCTTCGCAGAATGTCTGTAAATATCTGGCTTAAACAACACGTCTGACTTGATCCTACAGAAACAAATTAATAGCAGCAGTATGACTCACACACCACTTTGAGTCTATATAAGTTTGGCCACATCTTTAATAAGAAAACTAAACACTTGCTGAGTGTTTGTACTTTTTAACAGGCTCTTGGCGCACGGCTAAGTAAAGGCTGCCCTGTTGGAAAGAACACACCAGAATGTGAAAGAGGCCCACAGACCTTCTTTGGCGTTCCCCCAGCCTCTCCAATGGGTCTTTAAGGTGAAAGTCGGGAAGGAAGGACTCTTGTTGTTGTTTCATGGCAAGCTCAAACATGGACGTAGCGCATGAGAGAACGTCTGAGAAACTGCAGCAGTAATTGGCTTTCATGCAAGGTTTGGATTGTGAAAAAAAAGGTTTATAATCTCTTGTTCTTTTCAAATGTGTTGTAAGACTAAATCTGTTGAACTGACAGTGCCTTACTGAGCCACTCTTGCACCAAATATCCAGATCTTCACATGTAGAATGTAAAGATTTGCTGCTCTTTGTGTTGTTTTACTCAGTGCCTTGAAAAAGTACTCAAATCCTTTGATCTCTTTCTTATGTTGTCATGTACCTACCGTGAATTGGAATGTATTTTATTGTTGTCTCCCATTGCCAAACTACAGCCACCACATCGGAAGACTACAATCCTACAATTGACATCATCCTCATATGTGACAGCTCTATAGAAATCAACCAAAGAAATCAAGCTCAATGAGAGAGATCCCAGATGGAGCACTGAAGGGAAATGAGATTGAAAAATTGAATAGGAAACCAATGGCCAGACCAGGTTTGCCGTCTCACACTCTTTCCATCTTTCAGATAAGGGTTACATGCTACTCTGTGAGGTATCCCCAGCTTGATCTCTGACCTGTCTGAGGTGTCACCTGGTCTATATGATGCTGTTTCTTCACCAATGTTCTCTAAGCTCTGGGGTCTTCTCAGGATAGCTGGATTTAAGCTGGCTTATTTTTAAAACGTTCAAGAGCTATTAAAGTTTTGGAAGGTATCCTATAAGACAAGTCCATGAGCAGTCCATGAGTCTGGACTATCTTTGGAAAAGAGGCTCTTACAATGGGACTGTTAAACACAGTGGACAGTTTTCTTAACCTGTCCCTGGGGGGGTTAGGGTGGAGGCCAGCACCAGCCTTGTCAAGCAGGCAATCATGCAGGGCAAGGTCTCCGGGAGGAAGCATGATGGACAGGAGGGGGGAATGGCTGGACGAAGCGCCTGGGAACCTTACTCTGAGAGAATGACAGCTCTATAAGTCAGGCCCTGATAAAGCAGTCAGCAGTGACAATCTCTGGGCCCCAGTCCGTCCTGCTCAGATAAAGTCAGACAGGCCATCCATCAGGGTGGAGACAGAAAGCTCTCCCGTGTTCGCCCGCCAAAGTGGAAGCACCCTAATGACCAACTCTGGTAGGAATGCAATGGAAGCCATTGCTCTTGAGAGGCAGCGGTGGCAACAAACAAAGATGACCGCAGACCCATTGGAAGAAGCCGTGCTTTGGTGTTAGTGGGAGTGTGTGACGTGCCGCCCTGTTGAGAGGTAGAGGTGCCGTGTCTCTGAATATAAAGGGTGAAGAGGGTTGTTGACAATGGCTGCCACACAACTTCTTTTATAGCCGATGGGACCACCATGGTGGCTGGCAACCGGGCAGCTCCAGACAACCTTCACACCGTAATGAGAAAACAATTCGCCGTGGAAGACTGCAAATGACACATATCACATTCCACACGTCAGCACTGACAATGCAAGCGCCAAGAGGAGGGGAGGGAAAAAACGAGAGCTCAAACTTTGATTTTGAAAAGATGCATGGATGCAACTGGTGGCAATATTTCAGGTACAAAAGGCAGCCTGCTTTGAGGGAAGAACAATGTTGCATTTGTCATTGAATTGTGCAAACATTTTCACTGAAACTCGTTTTTATAACTCGTCTTTCATGAGCAACTCCTGCCGCTTCTTCGTCTCATCTCTGTTTTCTTCCTCCAAAGTTCCTGTCACTGTGTCAAGCTTAAGAAAATAGAACCCACATCACAAGAACAAATATCAATTTCTCTCTCGCGTTTACTCAGTGTTGCCCTGAGTATAAGTGGAACATTCCAAGCGACCCAATCTATCTTCACCTCTTCTTTTCAGTCCTGTCCAATCAGACAAAATCAGTGACCCATATGGTGGTCAAGCCACAGTAATTTAATCTAAAATCTAAAAATCTTCTAGGTTATACAGTTTAAGTAGACTATAGACAACATCCTGCACAGAACAACAAGCACTGTTGCAAGACCTTTTAATGACAGTTTCTTCAAAGGTTACTTTCACACCTGATAGTCTGGTAGACTTGGTTCAATTAGGGACCAAAAATGAAATGGCATCAGGTCTTAGTAGTTTCAGAGACTCTTTTGGCAGATGCTCCAAGCAAACACGCTTCAACAGCATGAAACATTTCAAAATGTTCAAGCAGTTAGTGCAGTTTGATAAATCCGCTGTTGTAATGTGTTGACAGATGTTAAAGATGCTTTCACGCTGTGTTCTATGTATGCCAGTGTACTGAAAAATGTGTATTATTTCTGTCAAAGCATGAGGGCTTGAAGGAGATTCTGTGGAAAGTCAAGTCCTGTCACATTTCTGAAGCATGTTCCCCCCAGCCCCCTTTTCATCTTCTCCCAGGCTGAATAGTTTGTGGGTATTGGGATCAAGAGTGTGGAACACAATGTTTTAATGTGTCAGGGTGAGGCATGTTGCCTTTGCTATTATGTCACATCTAACTTTTTCGGGGGGTTTAAAATTCTTTTTTTCATGTCGAACTATTAACTTGCCAGCAATGGAATGAAATTTCAACGCTTTCTGAGCCAAGTGGTCAAATAATAACTCAATGACTTTAGAAGAAAGTAGATTGAATATGAATGCAGAGAATCTTCTTCAGGCAGGCACTTTGCATCCTGTTGCATGAGATTAAGTGGCTCTATCTTGTCAATGCTACAATATTTCAGTGACAGTTTTGTAAAGGGGTAATAGGCTATTACGTTTCTGTTAGAAATAATATCTTTGAATGTTTATTTTTTTTTTTTCTTGTGTTGCTTAGAAATACCAGGCTACTGTTTACTACAAGCCTCCATAAAGTGTCACCTTCAGAGAGGACAGAAGCCTGGCTCTATGACACAGGATCAATCTCAGCCAGAAATAGCAACTCGTCCTGATTTAAGAGTCAAACAGCATTAAGAGCCTTAAAAAACAATAGCATTCCTGCGTTGCTTCATCATCCTGCTTTACGGAAGGAATTTCTGCATTAATGCGCGTGTACTTTCTGCAATCAAGCTTTCAGATTTATCATCGTTTTTTTTTTTTTACTTGGCAGCACGGTGAGTGTGAAGGACAGTCTTTGTCCAAGAATGCAACCCTTTCTTCAGCTATGATTGCCATGCCTCATCTCCGCCTATTCTGCGCACCCAAACACCTTCCTTCATCAGATCATGTTCAAACACTTCCTTAATTACACCATAACATGTCGGGGTGGCTGAAAAGGCAATCCTTCACACAAAACATGGCAAAGGAATTACGCAGTGGAAAGTTTGCCTTGGAGCCGTCTCACTGACAACACAACGCGGCCAGAACTGTCACAAGTGGGACGCACAATGCAGCCAGTGTGTCAGTCTAACTTCCAGTCAGAAAGCAGGGTGGAAATGCTTCAGAGGAAGAAAAATCAAGTTCCGAAAATATAGAGTACACAGTTGTTTGCTGCTTGTTGTATTGAAAGCTGAACAGGTTTCAATTATTTTGTTACTTAAATTTCAGAATGACGTCCATTTTTGGCCAATTATTGCCATGACATATTATCCATTTTCGGGACTTTGATTCATTTTATGTTGTATCATATGTTCTTCACTCTAGTTATCCTATTTATTCGACTTTCAAGTAATAATATGTAGACTTGCACACTTTGCCATATGCAAGTCTTACATCTGTCGACAAGTGGAAGGAGATTAAGATAAGTGACACGGACAGAGTTAGTCATTTTAATGGTTAGTGTTATCTTCCGCAAATTTTTTTTTTACAAGTTTAGCCGTTTAGTGTTAGCTTCTGCTAATTTTTTTTTATGTATTTTGTGGTTTAGCCTTAGCCTCTGCTAATTTATTTTATGTTTAGCGGATTAGAATTAGCATGGCTAAGATTCTTGTCTAGCCAGTTAGAGGTTAGCTGTGCTCACCACTGGCAATAACTACTGCCGATTTTAACACAAACATATACTCTCAATTACGACTATGGTGGCCATTTTGAAAAATGTCCAAAACAATATCAAGAAAATATATAGACTATGATTTGACACCAAAACTGTCCATCTGTGATCAATTTTGGCCAATTAGTGTAAAAATAAGTTTTCGTTGATGATCACGGTGGCCATCTTGAATTATTCAGAAGTCAATGTTTTTGGTGTTTCTTTTTTTTTTCCAAACTGCAAACTCCGGTGAACATCTGTCCCACGTTAGGTTCTTGAATCTGCATGTGAAAGATTTCTATGAAATATTCAATTATCAGCCGCACTCCGAAAGGCTCGTTTTTCAGCTGCTTCTCATTAGCTACATTCCAATGCTTGCGGGTTACAATATAGCATAAAGAAACGGGTACAGCTACTACTTTTATTCTATGAGCAAGGATAAAGTACATTTCCTCTGAGGTAAAACATAAGACTATGAAATGTAATACAGAAGAAGAAAAAGCCAAAGGAAGAGAACAGATTCCAAATACAAGCAAGTGGGACATCAGCGTCTGACTCTTGATGCTGAGGCCTCTTCACTAAATCCTGCACTGCTGCCCAGGCATGAAACTGTAATGAATATTCAATCACCTTGTGTCATATTGGGCTGTGGGAGAGTTGCCCTGGCAGGGCATCAGACAGAGATAAAGACTCCTCTACCTTCAGCCTGATGCTGTCTGCAAACTCTACCTGCAGCCCAATGACTCTGCTGATATCAAAGGCAGCTTACCTGGTCCGTATCCAGCTGTCACCGGTTTTCCACTTCATCTGGCCTGAAGGAGCATCTGTCCGACTCCTTGAACTGAGTCCAAAGTCTCATCAAGGCCCTTTTTGTTTATGGACAGGTGGCAGGCATGAGCTTTAACTCTTTCGGGGAGCCAGAATCAGCAATTATAGAGATCCCTAAAGGAAATATTGTATATTTATTTGAGTATTAAGTGTTGAACAAAACCGATTCCATCTGATTGACTATAACAACTCAGAACAAACAGAAGAAATGACAGTAAAATCCTCTTTTTTTTGCAGTTTGTCTTGCACTATTTTGACACAATCACTTCTCTCCTACCTTCCAGCTTGTGTTGCACCATTTATCCTATCAGAAGCTCATTCATAACCTTGAGGCTTTAAGCCATTGTCAGTCTGGAACTATGGTGACTGAAGAATAAAAGGACTCACACGGCCCTTTCATAATCCTTTTAACACACTCATACCTGATGCTGCAAGGTAACAAAACAGAGCTAATAACATTCTAGAGCCGTGCAGGCGAGAAGTTCAACGTGAAGAAAAGCTTTGCTGGAAACATTCATCAGAAAATATGTGCATTAGTGACGTGTTGAGTTGTTAACACCCTGCAACAGGCATTCCTCCAAATGGGCTAATATCAGTACTGCTAAATTTGAGATTGGAAATTAGCCAGAAACTTTCTAATAGTGATTAAAAACTCAAATTAATTAGTACACACTGAACCGTGGATGTAAGGGGAGTGGTCCGGCTTTCATTTTGGATTGTCCAAGATGCTAAAGACTCTGGTCATCGTGGGCTGTCAGGGTTCACGCTATCAAAGTATAGATAGCAGATTACATGAAAACAGATTCCAAAATAAGTAGAAAACTCTTAAGGTTCCTATACACTCAGGTGTACAGTGCGCATGCACTCTGTGAGCCGCACTGACTATGCACGCATTGTCTGTGGACAGTTGGGATTTCATAGTGCAGCGTACCTATTGCATTCAATTCTCGTGACAAATGCTGTCATTTTCCACAATCCATCCATCCATTTTCTATACTCCCTTGTCCCTAAGTGGGGTCAGGAGGCGCTGGTGTCTATCTCCAGCTAACGTTCCAGGCGAGAGGCGGGCTCACCCTGGACAGGTCACCAGTCTGTCGCAGGGCAACAGAGAGACACACAGGACAAACAACCATGCACACACACACTCACACCTTGGGAGAATTTAGAGAGGCCAATTAACCTGACAGTCTTGTTTTTGGACTGTGGGAGGAAGCCGGAGTATTTGGAGAGAACCCACACATGCAAACTCCATGCAGAAAGACCGGGACCAGGAATTGAACCCAGAACCTTCTGCTGCAAGGCTATAGCTCTACCAACTGTGCAACTGGGCAGCCCATTTTCCACAATCCAATCTAGCAAGTTCAATAAGCTAGTTGGGCACCTCGCCCAGTTTCTTCTGCACCAAGGCAGCCACCGTTCCCCTGTTTGAGCGGCACAGGTGGCAGTCCAGCTGCTACGCATCCTTAAGACTGTTTGCACCTAGTCTGAAACTTATCAGCTCAACGTCGGACACAAAACAACTCAATGTGAATACCGTTTCCTGCCGAGTCGGTTACTATGTGACAAGAAAACGTACGCGGCTGAAATTTTGTAAATTTAAACGGAAGTACGTCACTATTAGTCGTGACATATAGGCTATTTACCTTTGTGCAGATGCGTTCGGCGAACGTCCACTTTAACCTCGACCTCCGCCGTGTGACGTACATCCAGAAGACGTAGATCACATTAGCTCAGTTTAGAACTGAATGGCACATATCTTAGAACAGCAGTCTCAAACAGCTGTACTCAGGGCCAGTGACCTGTAACTTTCAGAACTGTCCGTTGTCCTACACTTCACAGACTAAACTTTCTCACTAGCATGCAGTCAAGCTCTACAGAGCTCTGCTAGTGAGATAATACTGGAACCAAAGACAAATCTAAAAGTTACAGTAATTTGAGACCACTGTCTTAAAGCCATGGAACTCAAGCTATGTCGATTCCCCAATATTAGCGACAATGGTCGCCTACAAAGCTGGGTCCACTTTAAATTGTTTTCTGCCTTAAGTCCTCTTTCTTCAGGGCCACCTGCAACACAAATACGTGAGACCATTTCAAATTTAGTGAAACTTTTTCAACATTACAATTTAGAAAAGCTTTTCAATGTCAGACTGGCCACGTTTCAAAAATGCAATCTTCTACACTAAATAATCTGAGTCGTATAATTGTTTCCTGAATTAATAATTGCAAATGAATGTCACTTGTCCAATTTAAATTACCCAAAGGGGGCCGTGAACTAATCAAATGTGTTTCTCAATTTTGATTTTGGCTCCAAACAATTACTAAAACAAAGCAATTGACAAATAATAATTAGTATTACAATTATTTTGCCCCACATACTAATTTGCAGCTGGATTTTTTATTATTATTTTTACTACAATATGCTTTTAAAACTAAATGTGCAGTTGTCAGTTTTAGTACTGACTGACATATTTATGAGTCTTATCTTTTTTTCTAAAAAATTGAGCAGCCTTAGCTTGGATGCAAAAATAAACCAATGATATTTAATGATATGTTAGATTTACAGCTAGATACGCCATGTTTGGTTGACGCTGGCTAACCACGAGACAAAGGCTAAAAACAAATTCATCCAACTACATGGACTATAGAATAACTGTCTTCTGTTATTCTAAGCCACCAAACGGTGTGTAAGGCTACGTTTACACAAACCCGCTGTAGGAACCTACCAGCATTTTTCGGATATTGGTTGTGGAAAAGTTTCACCTTTGACGATGCCGCCAACATATTACGAATCTCCTGTAGTTGTCATGTCAGGCCACTAGATGGTGCTGTGATTTTAACATGTCATTGAAACGCGCATGCGCTTTTAACCGTTAGCTTCCACCTTGCTAGCTTCCACACCTTGTAGAAATGAGTAACCCGTCCCAAAACCCGAGAGTGAAATTGAGCTCCGTGGTGAAATCATTTGTCTCCTCACCTTCTTAGAATTACACAGTTAAAGTCATACAGATAGCAGAAGAAGCGTAAAAGAAAAGTCTTGTGAGTCTTAGCTTATCACTGCAAAAGAAAAGAATGTTTTTGGCAGTTAAAATGGCCACTGACCCCAGCTATTAAGACTTGAACTGAAACTCCCCTATATGTGTTACAAACACTTATGATTGTGTATCTCATCTTACAGCAGGATGAAGATAGTGCTGATTAATGCTTTGGATTCCTAAGGAGGAATCCACTTAAGACGGAGGTGCAAATGACAATGGCGGACACCCCAAAGATGTTCCAAAAAGTTTGAAGTTCAGTAGTGCACATGCTTTATTATTCAGCTCACATCGCATGTACACTCCCTTGTTCAAAGAATTACACCCTCGACATCAACTCTTCATTAAATATACATAAATCCATCATGGTTTAATAAAGAGGACTACAGTGAATCTGCTGTAAAATGCAGACTGATAAATACCCAATCTATATGTAAATATGAGGCATATGGGTAAGAGTTGGGGGAGGGAATCAAAATGCAAAAAAAAAAAAAAAATGTAATAACCACTCTATTTGATCAGAACCCCAGGAGCTAAAGTTTTGATTTTTGTATTTTTTTTTTTAATGGAATCCAAGGACGAGAGCCGCACCGGGTAGGTGAGAGTATGAAAACGTTCACACGGGAGCCGACTATCTGAGGGGCCACCGGATAACAGAGTGGGCCTGTAAGATTACTCTCACCCAGTGGGAATGGAAACATTGCATTTTGGAGGTCTCAGCAGCTTTCCTGCACTCCCACAATCACAGGCGAGAGGAGAAAGTTGTGGATTACAGCCAGGTGGAAATAACTTTTCTTGTTCTGCGCTTAGGCGAACAGCAGCCTTGGAAACAGAGTCCCTTTGGAAAACGTTAGCGTTTTGATTTTAAGCGCTTTAACCGTTTCGGCGGTTGTCCATCTGATTGCCCAAACAAAAACAAAAAAATTAGAACCACATGGGTTTGCCCATGTAGGGGCACCGCCATGTAGGGCCCATGTAGTCGGTGCCCCTACATAAGCAAACACGTTATTCGGTTTCCATGTTGTGTTGAGCCAACATGGAAACTGCACACAAGCCCATGTGGGACCCATATTGTCTGCCCTCCTTTTCCCCATATGGGGCCCACCTAGGTATGCTGGCTGGGAAAGTTCATATTTTATAAACATGAGTTATAAAACTTGCTTAATAATGTCCAATTTTTTGGGCGAAAAAGATATTGGATTAAAAAAATATATACCACCTTTCATGAAAGTCAGACTGTGTAATCAATTTTGGATTATCAATTCCACAGACAATGACTGCCACTTCATTCCAAAATCTTAGTCCAAATGTGAACATTTTAACAAGACTAAGCTTAAACATGGTCAAATGAAGAACTCATTAAACTCAATCTCATGAACGATGGTAAATGGCCGCCATGAAGCTGCAGAGTGGAGGGACAATGTCCACAGAGCCCCTTTACGCTGGATCATTTACGGGGCATGTTTGCTTGTAACCATCTGTCTTTAACAGGGTGTAGAGCGCTGAGGAATGATGATATGTGCCATGCGGCCGCGAATGAATCATGTGACATTCCGCACGGCGATTAGTGCCAAATTAAGGTCTGCGCAGGGGGGGGGAAATGAATGAAGTGCTTGCAGAAGCCTGTCAATCCCAGGACTCAAAAACATCTAACCCAAGATCTGCAATTTTACATTGCACATTTTCTGTCATCAAAAAAAACAAGTCTTTTAGATCTCTGGATAAATTAATGGAAGAAGACACTTAATTAAATTTGGACTTTAAAGACTCTTGATAGAGGCTATATTTATTGATATGGTCAAAATGGCTCAGCGACCAGAATGCCCAGGGCGCCATTCTATCGGGGCGGCACAAGTGTGTTTTCTTTCTTATTTGCATGGGCTGATACAGCATTGTGCTTCATGCCAGGTACCTGGGAAGGGGTTTGACGTCAAACTTGAAGTTTCTAGTTATTCTAGTTCAGAAGTTGGAATTACAACATGGCGAAGCCCATAGGCATTATTTCCAAACGCTCTTTGATTGTCATTTTAAACTCTACTTCCCATAAGCAAACACCACTTTTAATTTAGGTCTACAGTTGGTGTATGTTCATTGAGTTTAGAAGCCACTTTTACATTCGTGTCTTGTAAAATAAATGCATTTCTACCACATCTTACCACTGTCGATGCGAGGAGCAGCCATGTTGAAATGTGAAGCCTGCCTATTATAAGACATAACTTGGGTTCTTCCCAGTTCCCCAGTAAGAAATTTGATTTTGGAGGGTGTTCTAGTTGATTTTCTTAACTGGTAAATATGAATTTCCCAGTTGAGTACTGGGAACGCAACATAAACATACCCAGCCAGCATACCGAGGTGGGCCCCATATGGAGAAAAGGGGGGGCAGACCATATGGGTCCCACATGGGTTTGTCCATGTAGGGCCACCGCCTACATGGCGGTTACCTGAGAACTGCCATGTAGGTTTGTCTGCACATCCATGGAAACTGCAGACAAACCCATGTGGGACCCATATTGTCTGCCCTCCTTTTCCCCATCTGGGGCCCACCTACGTATGCTGCGGCACCACACATCTGAAATCAGTGACACTGGATTCCTTTTTGGTACTGAAGGGCTATTTTGATATACTTAAAGGAAACTGACATATTTTTAGTTCAAATTGAACTATTTAGCTCATATTTAATTTAACTCTTAGTTTAACTAAACTGAACAGACCTAAGGATTTAGATTTCTTTTGAGGATCAATAAAGAGCTGAACACTTCTTAAAGGCAGAAAAAAACAAACCTGTTTTCTACTTTGTGAGAACAAAACAAGGAGCATCGGGACCGATTCTTCAACAACATCTGTTGCTTTTATCATCTTCTGCATCTTGCACCAACTCAATTGCGTGTTCTTATCTTATAGGGATCCAGTAAAAAGCCGCGTAGCTGTGTTGCGAATGTGCAGTGTAAACACTATAACCCGAAAGTCTCAGTGCTGGAGGTAAATATTATTGCAGGCATGTCTGGAAGAAATAAAAACTGTTTATGGTGACACAGCCAAGTGGGGAGGGAGAGGAAGGAAGTGGAAGTGCTTCAGCCTTGATGGAGGCGGTTCAGTCAACACTGCAGCGCACGCTTTTGATAATTAACAACGTGGTGAGTCTCTGGTTGAAAAGAAATTGTGGAAGGCTTTTCTTTTTAAGTTTTATGGTTCTCATTTAAGCAGATTTGTCAAGTTAGGCTTCTTTTACCAAACAGACTGCCAGTTGGCTCTCCACCCGGAGTGGCATGGCCTTTGGGATGCCACAAACACTCCAAAATAACAAAAGGCCGTCAGTTTTCTATTGTTTATTTCCAGGTCCGGTCATTTTGGAGTGGACACACACCCCTGTGGCTGCACGATAAGAAAATACGCTTGTACTACTAAGGATGAAGATGTTGAAGACTGAATTGGATTCATGGCTTCTGACTCTAAGAGTCTAAGTTCCACTGGTCTAAGAGCTATTGGTCAGGTGGGGTTGATGTTTCTGATTATGCTGCTGGTAACAGACTTGCTGACAGCTAAGCTACACCCTTCTTAGCACATCCATCATGATTTGAGAGAGCAGATTCACCAAAGAGAAAGATCATCTCTGATGGAGCACCTAATGCTCCACTTTGAGGAGGAATCTTGTCATTTTGGTGATGGTTCATTATGTAGTTGACTAATACATGTATCATTACATAGTGAATGAAAGTATATGCCACACCTCTAGGTCGCCTCTATGACCTCTCCTCTGAATAAATCTCTGTTCAGTATCCTGGCTTTTTACTCTAGCTGTAAGTCACGTTAAAGGAGGCGGTAATAATTCTGGAGCAACTCCGCATTCTCTGCTGATCGGTGGATTTCATCTGGCAACACCCACGTCTGTCCACACCTTCCACCTACCAACACAGATACAACGAACGACTCCAGATGTCCATTCAACGCAGTGTTTAAGAAATGAGATTAATAACAGTGTTCCTGTTGGGCCAACAGAGGTTTGCACCACCTGGAAAGGACTCTAGTTATTGGCCCCCAGTTGGAAAACACACTTGCGTACATTACTGTATTTTTATTATTATTATTTTTTATGACGAAACACTATGTGTTTGGGGTGGTTTAGAACCATTAGTACCGTTTCTGCTTGTTCAGTAGCTACACACCTGAAACTTTTTCTGCCTTTGGCGACGTCAAAATCATTGGGATTGAATTTAATAGATCATCACAAAACAGTTTCTGTGAAACGGGACAACAATAAAACACAAAACATAACAAATCAAGATTTGAAATGTGTGCTCAGCCTGTGTTACATTGAGACATCTAAATAAAGTCTATGGATATAAGTTGCCTTTTGAAATGGTCTCCATCCACATGTAATTTAAGGTCAGTATAAAAGTTTATAGAATATATTAAGTTTATCAAGTTGTCATGTTAAACGTCAATAAATGAAGTTTTCACAAACTTACTGGTAATTGGATTGCATGTAACAATTTTTTTTTTATTTGGAGCTCCATTTACTTTATTCAAAGTAGTGCATTTCTTTAAAAACAACAAACAAACAAAAAAAAAAACACTACAAAGGTACCACAATCAATATGTAAACAAATATATGAAATAAAGAAAATATGCACAGTTAAATTCAGATTATTAAAAATAATGAGGATTAAAATGCAGAGCAAAACATTTATTTATGCAATGGCCTAGTCAAGGTCTAGACTTAAATCAAGCTTGAGTTGTTAATTTTCTTGCACTGCACAATTATGCACTACAAAAACCTCAGTGATGTTTATCAGTTGCTACAGGAAGTTAACAGGGCATGTAAAAAACTAAATCAGCAAAAAAAAATTGTCTTTAAGCAAGAGCATTCAGCATTTGAACAGAGTCAAAATTATAGGTACAACATGGTTCAATGTGATGCAATAAATAGTCAGAACCGGACAGAAATTGAGAAGTGGAAGTGCAGGAACTCATCAGTGATACCACAGAAAATGTTCATGTAATTGTATTTTTCCTCTCTTCGTCTTGAAAACCGCAAACAAACCACACCCTTTCAGCCACTGCTTTCATTTAGCTTCAAAATCACTTTTAAAAAATATTCCATATTAGCTTCATGGCCGCTTCGTTCCTAAGCCCTCTACTGCCATCTAGTGGCGAAACGGTAAAACGATGCCTTCACAAAAGACAGCACACGTTAGAGATCCTTATAAATAAAAACAAAAATTTATTGGCAATCACAGGGAGATAATGCATGACATCTACAGGAGCATTTTTTCGAATAAAAATGCTAACATCTTATTTACAGAGTCTACCAATGAGTGTGAGCAAGCCCAGCACATGCAGGTACAAATAATGCAAAGAGGCGATAGTTATTCACAGGTAACAAAAAGCTGTCTGCAAGATGAGCCAAATGAACAGCTCCTCCTCCCTCACTGCTGCAGTGGTCCCGACAATCGAAACGTGGACGACGTGAGAGAAAATAAGAGTGATGTGGGCGTGGCTATAGTGGCATCCTGCAGGGACATGATTCCCGAGACATAAGGAGGAAAAAAAAACTGATTGAGATGCATCAACCAGGACGATAGTGGTTCGACCGATTAGTCTTGTTAATAAAAAGCAAACCCGTGTAAATGAGAAACATTTCATTTGAACAGCGGTGACGCGAACGATGGACAATCACACCATGACACTGGCTTTCTGTTATACCTGATCCCTACGTATAAAACTCACCTTGAGAGAGAGAGGCATCTGATTGGACATGCGCCGCGGTCTGGCTCTTTGCGTAAAAACACTCCTGATAATCTGTCCCAGCTACCGCCAAAATCAAAAAGGCTTTCGGACGCCCGGGCAAGCACAAGAGAAGCAGCATCTTCCCTCCCTCCCCCGTTCTTTGTCGTCAGACATCGTGACGCACTTGCGTGATTTATGGGGAGCTTTGTGTATAAGATAGGACTCATCCAGGGATGATTGGGACACCGTCTGATTGGGACACTTTTCGCAGTCAAAGGCACTTAAAATTTGGCTCGGGGAAATCTTGCACACCGAAAACCCTTAACCTTTTAACGAGATTTAAAAGTTACGCGTAAACTTGAATTTAAGACACCCGAGAAGGAGGGGCTTCCAAATGCCAAGCAAATGAAGAATGCTTCTGCAACATCGCAAAAGATCTGGATTAAAAAAAAAAAAAAAAAAAGACAAAAAGAATAAGCAGAAGCAACCGTTGTACCGTTGTCATTTTGGCAAATAACTGCTCAAAGATACAATCACTAAATGCCACGTAAGCACTGAATGTTGATGAGGAACAGAGAAGGCGGTTGATGCTTGGGACTGGGTGAGGGAACAGCACGCTGCAATACCTTTAGCTTCCTGGACATCATTAACGAGAGGAAGAAACCTCCTGACAAGGTCTGTCGGATGGGGATTGGTGGAAGGAGACGGGGTAGTGCTGTACAGGGAGATACACATCTACGGTAGTGTACAAGGGCGGTAGTGAGCAAAGAGAGCTGGATTACTTCACGGAGGCAGTGCAAAGGGTGACTGTTGAGAACCCCGGACCGAAGGGGAAGATTGAGGTGTGGGGGTAGGAAAGGGAGGCGGTGGCAGATTGCATTTTCAGCTTCTTCGTGACTTTGAATGCTGGATGAGCCACTGCAGTGTGATATCTGGGGTCAAAGGAAAACATATCGATGGTTTAGTTAATGGCATTAATAAGAGAAGACGATACTTTGAGTCAATAGCTGTGCTTCCATTGAGCTTAATATTGTGCAAATTCAAATTACGGAAACAAAATTCGCTTAATAGAAACATGCCAATGTTGTCAAAAAATTAGGGGTGCACCAACTACAGTTTTCTGATCTTTAAATAAAAATCTTATCTACCTCTGCACAGGTAGCGGTAGATAAGATTGATTTCACATGCAAGTGCCGGCCAACCAATGATTTTCCAAACTTAAAGAAACTGTGACTGATTTAACAGTCCCACTCCCAATTTGAAGAAACACGTCTGGCTTTCAACTTTGACCAGTTGATATTTACCTATGTTGTCTTTCTCTTTGCAGGATACAGAGTAGCAGCAGATCTCCCGGTCCTGAATGGCAGAAAGGTTCCTGCGTAGATCAGGACGGTACAGACAAACGTTTGCGTTAGAACACATGTGACAAGGTGTCGAGTGTTTTAGTGCTTTCGAGCCACAAAAACTAAATAAAATGAGCGTTCCTCACATTTTTTCAATGAGCTGCTTCTCATCAAGCGCGTTGGGTAAGTCCCGTTTGTTACCGAGGACTAAAACCTGGGAAGAGGCAGAGGAAGGAGTTTGATCAAGATTGATCGTGATACAGCTAGCTCTGCTAACGTCAAGTGTTACTCCGAAGATCAGACATTTCTCACAGGAATTCCTTGTAGTTGTGGTTTCTCTAAAAGGTTGTGCAATTCATTTCTGGAGCCTTCTATCTTCTCTCTGTCTGCTGCATCCACCATGTAACTGAAGGAATAAAACAAAGACGGTACGAAATATTCACGTTGAACTTTTGCCTGGCGTTCCAAGTGTCCAGCTAGCAGAACAGCGGTAGCTTACACGATGGCGTTGACTCCTCTACAGTAACGCTCCCACATGCTCCTGAAGCGGGGCTGTCCGCCTATGTCCCATATCTGAAACGTCAGAGCACAAAATCAACACCAAACATTTGCTCTTTATGAACCAGTTGCTGTTCTGTGCGCTGGAGGTCATCTGGAGGCGTCCTAAGAATTATTGTTACGTCCAGAATCTCATGATTTTCGGCTTCATGGGGACAGATCAGTAACCCGCCAGTCAGAAACTCAAATAATACACATTGTTCCAGTCAGCGAACATATAAACCGTAAACAAAGGCAGTGGAACTGCAGAGAAGTAAGAATATATTTGGACGAAAAAAAACAAACCTTTTTTTTGCTTTTCATTCAGGATTAGATTAAGAAAACAGGATTATGGGTGGATAACAGGAAGGCAGAATGCATTCAGGCACAGTTGCTTCGTTTTAACCTCTTGAGCTTCCAAACTGTTGGATTTGGAAACGATTTTCAGTCCATTTCCAATAACGCAAGAAAGCATTCTCAAAGACCAAATGTTAAAATTCTAATGAACATTTAACAGGACTGGAAAATATCCTAAATAAATTAACAAAATAACAAGTAAAATGAATTATGAAGCCTAAACAAAACTGTCCTTCCAAAAAAAAGAGCTAGCAGAGACCAAAGCATCAGGATGGAGACTTTTGTCATCCACCTTCTGGCAGAAAGAGAGACGAGAGAAAAACAATAAATCATGCAAATGGAAATCGTTGAGCTATCAAGCGATTAATTGATTTATTAATCGCTACAGAAAACTCTTCTTTACCCTTTTTATTGCTTTTAATCTCATTGCAAACAGGACCAAAAACATCCAACGATTTTTGTGCTAAAGCTGAGAAACGTGCACCATTTTGGCGCGATTCATATCCTCAGGCTGTTTTCTCGTGCTTTATTAAAAACACTGTATATGTAATTTATTATTGTGCTCACAGTAGAACTTGTTTCATGTTTCTAGTTTAAAAATCAACAACGCCAAGCCTTAGGAGAGCAGAAACCGGCCCCACGTTTACTGGCTCACCTTTATAGTTACGTTGCCCTTGGTGACTTTCCGCATGTTGAAGCCGACTGTGGGGATCATGTCTTCGCTGAACTGCCCCGACTGCGAACAAGAGAGAGAAAAAAAAGCACAATGTGTTAGAGAAAAAGTGGATGACTTGCATCTCTGAGCAAATCGCCGTGGTGTCATTTGATCTACTTTGTAGAATCTATGAGCGATATGATGTGGATATGAATTAGATCAGCAATAGCTTCTAATCGATGGACATAATTTCCCCAGGCTGCTTTGGGAAACATTTTACCGCCTTTAATAGCCCCGATATGATGACTCGTAGTGCGGTCTGGGGTAAGAATGCTTCCTCAACATTTTGTTTCTGTACATTCTAGTTTAAACACATTTATGATAAGTTACAAAATAATAGATGCATGGCTAAAACCCTGAGAGCATCTAGGACTGAGCAGTGGAAAAAAAATAAATCTATATTTTTAACGCTTTACGTCTTCAGTGAATTTTTTTCCCCCAAACTGAAAAGCAACAATTTTTCTTAATGTTGCTATAGTGGCATAAACTATTGATTTTGTTTTAACCATTGTAATCATAATTAGAGGTGCACCGATTGCAGTTTTCTGACCGCTCACTGATTTTTAGAATGATTTTAATGTTCTGATTTTGGCAAATACAGATTTTTTTTTTTGGTCTGAAAACTCATTGTTTCCCATTTAAGCATCAGACAATCTGCCAAAATTAACAAAAGTGTGTCGGTTTCTCGGTGCACCCCTAGTCATAATTAAATGTAATAATACATTTTAAGCTTATAGCATTAAATATTAAAGATTTTTGCTCTCCTTCATACAGTGGCTGGTATCAGATGGATAATTAGGAATCAGTTCCGGTTGCTAGCCTGCAGTCAACTACTTAATAGACATGCAGCTAGTCGCTGCCTTGGTGATGAGTGTGTAGTTTCCACACCTGTGGCTGGCTGTGTGTTTTTTTTGTTTGTTTGGTTTTTTTTTTGCAATCAGAAATATTTGTTACACTTTTTTTCCTTGTATTATTAGCATTCTTTCAGGCAGCTGGTAGGCAGTGCACTAATTCAGTGTAAAGGCTGAGAAACTTTAAGACCTTGGTAGCCTGTCATAATGTCAACTGGCCTAAAAATATTTGTGTTTTGTTTTCAGCTTATAAAACATGACGGGATTAAACTCTGATTAAAAAGAGTTTAATCAGTAGGTTCAAGAAGAACCGATAGTGAAGTTTGTCTAGAACTTTGGTCAGAACAGCCCAGCTGCGACGATGCAGAACACCAGTAAATATTTCTGAGGGATGCATTTGAAAAAAAAAAGAAGCACAAAAATAATCCAGTTGGAAACCACAACAATTCAAAAAATAGAAAATGGAGTACTGAGAACAACTCTGATCAGCTGCCTGGTGTGACGTCAGAGGCATGTGGAGGCTTGTGTTTGAGGGGGTAAAAATTAAAAATAAAAATAAACAGACAGAGTGGGGAAAACTGACCATGACACGCTTTTCTACAGGCGACGGAGAACACATGACATTATTTTGGATTCATTTTGCAGGACAGTCTGTCAACCTGGAATTACGTGACAAGCCGTTTCTTCAAACTCGTTTAGCCTTTCCTCCAATTCCAAAGGATTTTACTGAACAGGTCCGACTGCATTGGAGAGTAATGGCTGACAGGAAAGCTGGTCACCACTGTGGCAGTGGGTGAGGCTGGTGGGGGATAGAAACAAGTGCTAACGAAAACTGAAGGAACACCAGGCGCTAAATGAGCACAAAGTCTGCTCTTTTTTTCCGTCTCTCTACGGGTTCAAGAGGAACCATTAGCTGTCGTTAGCCTCGGTCACTCCGGAGCAAACAATATGCAAACAGCCCGTTTTCAGCCATGACCGGTGTTGTGGACACACTGGTAGCCGCTACAAAGCTGTGACAGCGCGGTCACGTGATCGCACTGTCACAGTAAATATTAGTAAGCACACAGTCATATCGAGAACTTCGTCATTCTCCAAGACCAGCTGTTTCAAAGAGTTACCCCTCCAGCACTTTGTCTCACCCAATCACCACCAAAAGCATCTTTTCGTGCAAATATGTTCCATTTGTCCCTCCTACCCTCTTAGTACTTGTAAAAAAAAAAGATGTATTGCTTAACAGACACCTTCGCCCTCTCCCAGGTAATAGCCTGGGCCCACTTTATGCGTCTTCGCTAAACGCTGGCTACTTACAGCTATCACGTTGACAAATGTGGTTTTTCCAGAGTACTGAAGTCCGACTAACGTGAGCTCCATCTCCTCTTTCCAAAAAAGCGACCGGAACCAGTCTAGCAGTCTGTTAATGAGGGCCAGCATCTTGGAGGAGTCAGTAACCGCAGTCTGATGCCGTCTGGAAGGAAGCCGCTAACTACTGCTTTGTCATATCATGTGACCCACCGACAGGCGTCCACTCCCGCTTCTTCTTCTTCGCCTCCAAACCGCCCCTCTCTACTGCCATCTTCTGGTGGAAACTGATTTTTTTTTTTTTATCAAACATTACAGTCATGCCAAAGGCGAAAAAATAGAAAGAAACCACTCACAACACTCACACATTCTTTTTACTTCTTTTTTTTAATATATTGATTTTTTGGGGATTAAGCCAGATGTCTTTGTAAGAGTTGTATTATTTTATTTTGCAAACATTCACTCATCATTCCTTGATCCTTTTTGGTCACTTCACTTGGTCTTCTTCGGCTAGCCCCTTAGACAAAAACAAAAAAAAAGAAATGGAGTGATTTGTGTGGAATTATGCCAGCCATTTTCAATAACATTTTAGATGTAATTGCAATACCTTCTACCTGAGAATTGTAGTGTACTCCCCAGGGGCTGCTGCACTCATGAGGGTTGTGTAGATTGTAGTTCTGATGGTTTGATCATGAATATATAGATATACTGTCACATATCTAAAAAGATGCTTAAGGATGTGTTTATAGACATTGAAATGTGACTGAAATACAGATATGTATGCCCCTAAAACATTTTTACAAGTTTGTCAACCTAAGTTGAATGCAAAATTACTTTTTGTTGCAATTCAGTCTTCTGAGGTATATCTCTCTTTTTTCCTCTATTTCTATAGATTTGTGGAATGCATGAGTGATATTTCAAATTTACTTCTTTTTATTGAAATATCAGAACAATTCTGTTGTGATTACATTGTGACAAAATTTGAAAAAGCTAACGAGGCACTAACATTCCTACAGAGGCTGTTGCTCTGCATGGTTCCACCACCTTAGCAACAATAAATGCTGCGTAACAAAAGATGATTGGAATAAAAAAAAAAGAATCATTTCACCCTCACCTGAGGCACACACGAGACATAGACAGAACCTGGAGGAAAGGGCTCCATTATTGCAACAATCCACACATTCATAAAATGAGCTGTGACTCACATGATCTCTTCACTACTTGCCTGGTAAAGTTTAATCTTACATATGCCATTTTGGCCCACAGCATCCAGTGTCTTCATGACTACCTCCCTAAGAAATGATCACGTGACAGCAGTGTAATAATAGGAACCAAACGTTATGGGTGTGTCTTCACTCTGTGAGATGACTCACCTTCGATTGGCATCTTTAGGAGGAGGAGGAAGCCAGCGGTCAAAGTTCGTCTGCACTCTGTACCATCTAAGCAGACGAGTGAGGGTTACATGGTGCTTCATTGGCGCACCGACTCTCACCAGATTCTCCTCACCCTCCATTTGAAGGCTCTAGGGGCCAGATGTCAGCGGGGCCCTTTCGATCTCTGGTGATGATGACCCCCTCTCCGGCTCGCACCCCACCCACGATGTAGTACACCCCGGTGATGAGGGGCGTCGTCGAGAGACGCGTGACTGCGTCCTCAAAGTCTTTAGCCTCCTCCAGGGTCTGCATGAGAACCACACTACCAATTTGACTTTGACATGACTTTTGTTATCCCGCAATATTCTGTCATTTACTCACCACCCTAACAAGCCAGCTGACCGGGAAACGGTGGAGAAAGACAGCGGACACAACATTCTTCCACCAGTTTGACCAAACCTGCGTTTCTTATGAATGAAAAAGAAGTTTACAGATGAGGAGATTGTTGACACGGTCCATCCATTCATCCATCCATTTTCTATACTCCCTTGTCCCTTACTGGGGTCAGGAGGTGCTGGTTCCTATCTCCAGCTATCGCCCTGGGTGAGAGGCAGGGACACCCTGGACAGGTCACCAGTCTGTCGCAGGGCAACACAAAGACAGACAGGACAGACAACCATGCACACACACACTCACACCTAGGGAGAATTTATAGAGGCCAATTAACCTGACAGTCATGTTTCTGGACTGTGGGAGGAAGCAGGAGTACCCGGAGAGAACCCACGCATGCACAGGGAGAACATGCAAACTCCATGCAGAAAGTCCGGGGCCGGGAATCAAACCCCGAACCTTCTTGCTGCAAGGCAACAGCTCTACCAGCTGATCATTGCCATTCCATGACTTATCAAGAGAACAAGCTTATTTATGTGACTTTGATCTAAATTCTTATTTTATGGAAAACACTGCAAATGCGAAATTGCAGTGTCGCTAAGGCTTTTCAACATTAGCAGAAAAGATTTACCGGTACACACATTTGTAATGGAAAGGCAGCTACTGTCAGCAGTCTTACCTCGCTGGTTGCCAGACACAGTGAACTTGTACGGACTCATTCCGGTCCATAACCCCACATAACCGGCTAACGACGTTCCAACGTACACAGGCTAGAAAGTTGCATCAATGAAATAAGCACACAAGCATTATAGTTCACCAGTTATAATTTAATATCCATACAAATAAGTGTTCCTATGCATCACTCATCCAACTCCAGGTTTAGAAGAATTAACATTCGGGTAATTTGTCTGGGTAAGCTATGAGTAAAACACCAAGCCCGGCCAAATATTGCACAAACATGTCTGTTTTCGTTGGTCTCGTGGTGCAGTGTGAGTTCGGAGGTGATTTAGCCAACTGTGTTTTGAAGACTAGCCCGTTGTTGTCTACAACCCCTGGCAAAAAGTATCGACTCACCAGTCTTGGATGAGCACTCATTCAGACATTTCATGCTGTAAAACAAACTCAGATCAAAAACATGATACAATAATAAGGTCATTCCAAAGTGCAACTTGGTGGCTTTCATGAACACTCAAAGAAATTGCGAGAAAAGATTGTGAAAGTCACTGAAAGCCGTTGTAAAAGCCAAAGATGGTCCAACTAAATACCAGTGATGTATTTTGAATGGTCTTTTGTTTATGTGTTTTTCATGATTCCATATTTATTTTCCTGTGTTTGGTCAATAAAAGCATCATTCACTAACTTCCACACTCTTTTCTCGTAATTTCTTTGAGTGTTCCTGAAAGCCAACAAGTTGCACTTTGGAATGACCTTATTATTGTATCATGTTTTTGATCTGAGTTTGTTTTACAGCATAAAATGTCTGAATGAGTGCTCATCTAAGACTGGTGATTCCATTCTTTTTACCAGAATGTTAGCTGTTAGCTTTTTTGCCAAGCTAACAGCAAGGTACTGCTCACCAATACACAATGCAAACTCATCGTTAGGCAACAATGTCTGTGAAAACGAATGCAACATGAATATGAGCACAACTACTGTGCTAGCAGTTTCTCTTCTACAAAAAAAACAAGCTTTTTCTTGTTTTCCAACAGCCTTTAAGACATTTTCTTTAGCTAGTTTTCACCATTGTGTGAAGAACTGCTAGGAGATTGAAGCTACGGACACTTAGCTTCAACCGCCATGCTAAGGACACTTAGCTTCAACACTAGCTAAAAAGTGATAGCATTCATTTGATGGCTGAGGAGCTAACTTTGTAACAAATGGAAGAGACTATTTTATCATTCCCAAATGACTAACATGCTATCCATTTTTATACAATATCTGAGTTATTTCTTTAACCCGAATGCTGTTTTAATGCTGTTGAGACATATGTTGGATAACCAAACAAAAGTTGTGACCAACTAGATTAGAAGGAGCCTCAACATTCTTCACAGGGCACCATGATTCAATGACATCACTGAACATCTTAGGACGAAATAAGAAATTATGCATAATAATGTTAACATCAGTTGATTGTGCTACTGCCGTTATTCCACACTAGAAAGCCAATTCAGATAGCATTAGCCTTTAAGACTTTGATCAATATTATCAGTAAAGAAAAGCACAATTTAATAAAGTGTAATAAACTAAGTATTTAATTGTTGAGACTGCATCTGACCCACTTTAGATTTTTTGCAAAGCCAAGTTTGTTTGACAATTAATTGGGTTGAAGTGTATTTTCTGACCTTTTCTTTGAGATAAAACTCAAAGAAAACTCACATTTTTTTTCCTCTGTATACGTTTTATGTTGCCACCGCCTGATCCGGTAAACCTGTGGTTGTTTTTTTTCATAACCTTCCCGAAAACCACTTAAGTATTTAGAATGCTGATATGAATTTGACATTGTGGTAACTCAAAATCAATAGATGACTTTCTGATCAACGTGGCTCCTGTAACAGTTATGTTGCTTAAAGAGTACAGACGCACATCGTACCTCCCCGTTTTTGAAGAAGACAACATTCATAGTTAGACTCCTCAGAACCGGATGTGGAAAATCAAAATTCCTCCCGTGGCAGATGTTCCCGTTCTCATCCTGAGCCACGATGCTTGTGCAGTAGCTGCAGATGGAAACGGCGGATCAGCATCATGAGCTTTCTGACATGTTGCTTTGAGTCCTGCTTGGACTTTGTGACCATCTGAGTCCTGGACGTACTCACAACTACATGGACAGACTTGAAACTTTACGTACACAGTAAATTCATACGCAAAGTTGAGAATGACGACGTCAGCGAGGTTCATTTTCATCACGCTGGCTATTCCACGGATTTCCCCGGCGTACGGCTGGGGAATGTGTTTCTCCAGGGACATCACGATAGGGCTAGCTGCCTTATGCAGCCAGTTTGGAACCTGTGAACTATTAACATTAGATATTAGATAAAAAGCGTTGTGATTATTGTTTACATATGTATAACTGAAGATATTGTCTCAGTGTCTACGAGTAAAGGACGACCAATGGACACAATTTTCTTGACACAAAATAAGTTAGCGAGATACTGAATTTCGAAAAAAATATATTAGTGTGTTTTATTAATCTGTCTGTGTTGGTAGAACACACTTATTTTTTATTGATTTATTGTCACATTTGAAACAATGATGTAGTTTGAAGCACAAAAGACATAGCATCTTGCTAACTGCAAACTTCACACCAATTTGCTATTTCAAACGCTATAAGCCCAGCAGGTCCAAATTCTAGACAAGACCGCTGGGTTCCACCTATCACCTGAAGTCTTTTACTATTAGAACCAAGATGGAGAAGATTTAACTTGGATCAAAAATTGTGACCCAGTTTGTGGGTTAGAGAAGAATCCATAAGCAGCCTTTGTCTTCAAGTGATGCAGCGTTCAAGTTCAAACCAGCCGTGGGAAACTTTTTCTTGCACTGACATCTCCCAAAAAGCCACACACACACACACACACCCCCACACACACCCACAAGCACGCACACACACGCACACACACACACATTACAGTCAAGGTCACATCTCTGATGTTTTATCCGACGAGTTATGAAAGTTTGACACAGTTTGATATCATTTTAACAACAAATCTCACACTGTTAAGATAAAGTGGTGTCCTGTAGGACATCCAAAGAAGCTTGGGATAATTTAACAAAAACAGCAAATAATATAACCGGCTCCATTTATAGAATATTTGCTGGCATAATAAATACAGTAGCACAAAAATTGTATAGAAATCTACATCTTCACCTCTCTGTTCTACAAAGGTGTTTATGGAAGCTAAAATATTAATCAGAGCTGAAAATTTTCTTTTGCAAGCTTAGATGTTGCTTCAATTCTCCCAGTCTCTGTGCTTTTTTTTAAAAATCCAAACTGGTGTCTTCACTTTTATTCAAATATGGACATAAACGGACTTACCTAATGAGGGTTTGAGCAGCTTTTTTCATTAAATCTGTGTCAAAAGCTTCCTGAAGATGCTCCCATCGCTGTTCCGGACTCAGGTCCAGATTGATGAGCACTGTAGGCGGTTGCTGGGCCCACGGAGACCCAGAGAGTGCGAGCAGAACCAGCAACGCTGAACTCAACACCATCATGCCTGCAAGCTGTCTGCCAGAGGAATGACCTGCCTGACACTGACCCAGACTGGCAGCTTTAAGCTGATAATGGAACGCAGACAAAAACCAAACCGCCTTCCTTCAACGGGTTTTCATAATAAAATAGACACATGGTTTAAGATGCACCCACTCTGTGGGTCAGGGCTGATATCTGCCAAGAGTTTTCATGGTTGGTCCTGCTTCACAGAACGTTACAGTCATTTAGGAACGTTCATGTTTTTTTTGCACTTCTGAGATTTAATATGTACTTTAGGAATGTTTTAGATTTTTCAAGGAGGTGCTTTTATTTTCTGAAACATGATAATGGGATCTATCACTCCACTGATCTGATTTAAAATGAATTAAAATATCTTCTTTTTTTTTTTTTACAGGAAGCCATTTTCTGACACATCTAAATATGACCTGCCTTGTGTTTGTCAGCATAAAGTTGACAAGGGAGCAGATGTTCTTCAGAAGCGCTCAGCTTTAAAAATGTCAAACAGTTAAGGAATGATGCAATAAGGTAGCTGAACAAAACACCGGTTTGTCTCAGTTTAATACAACCATTTACAAGTCATTTCTGTACGGCCAGAGAGCTTAGACAAGTTTGTCGTGATTCTGACAAAAGGAGAAAAGGGCAAGCCTTCAACTGTAAATTTTGTGACACTTTATTTAACCAGAAAGAACATTTTCTGGCGGCAACTATCGGGGAGCTAGCACATGCTAACTAGCACTAGCATCTGCGACCCACTTAGCAGCTAAAAGACTCATGTTATCCTAATTGACCAAGCTGGTTCAATTCATCAACCCAACCCACTAAATTTATCATTATACATCATTTTATTATCCAACTATTTATTATTTTTGTCCTCTGGAATAGTGACTCAGTACAACAGTGTGCATTAGAGCCAGTGTAGATAGAAAAACAAAAGGAAGAGTTCAAAATTTTTTTTCATAATAATCTCAGAATTTCCCCCCCCCCAAAAAAAAATCTGAGTTTGAAAAGTTGACATTTTTCAATTAAATGTTTTGTCTAGGTTAAGGTCAAAATTTTGAAGCAAAACGTTCGACTTTTCAAACAAAATGCCGTGTTTTTTTCTACCAAATTTCTGAGAAACTTTTAAAACTCAGGAATTGCTTTGTGTTTTTCCTGACTGTCGTGATTTGAGTTTTCCTGTGTGTTTATGTTAGGTTTCTTTAGTCTTCTGTGTTGTCCTGTCTGCCCCTGGTTGTTCCTAGGTGTGTCTCGTTCTGTGATTACAGCCTGTGTATTTAAGTCCACCTGTTGTCTCTGTCCGTTGTCCTGTCCTAGTCGTCACAGTTGAACTGTCCATGTCCTGTCAGCTCGCGTGTCGGTTGTTTTCAGATCAGTTGCTACCAGTGTTAGCTTTAGCTTTCCGCTCACTGTGCTGCCTGCTTCTGGGACTGTTTTCAGCTGCATATTCATCATTAAACATTCATCTTCACTTCTACCTGGTTCTGCTCGGCATTCTGTCTCACCACACCTCTACACTTCATGACACTGGCTAGTTGTTTTTTTTTAATCGTTATTATTTCTTTAGGTCTTTTTCTATCATGAATAGAAACACGACAGTCATGGCCGTCATTCGAAGGCAGCCATGATCGTCCCGCTGGCTGACTCACTCACACTGTCCTCGGCACCACTCCACAGGATATTCGTGTAACTTGACTGGTGTTTCCTCATCTTACACATTTTTCAGTTAAATATATCTTATCTGTCAGCTTTTCTGGGACAAGGCCCAGGAAAGCTGGACCTTGTCCCTTTTCATACATTTGTGTGATAAACCAGAAAGCAAATACATGTCCTTATCTGGTGACTGTCTGCCTTCTGCACTGTGATCAGTGTCTTGTTAGAGAGTGCACTCAGTGAGAAGGGAAACTTTTGGAAAGAACAGGAAGGTAAACTCCAAGCATATAACAGCATGCTGAAGGAAGTGTGCTCCTGTCCTGTTAGATATTCACATCTGTGAGATAAAACACAAAAAACTGATCTTGAGAGACTGAGCATACAAGAAAAAACAACTTTTGCCTGTTTTAGCAGCGACACAAGTGAGCCTGTAGATGGCAGTGTTGCAGAACAAGCTAGGCACATGTTTGTTTACTCAGGCAGGAGTCTGGCATTACCACTTCCTGTTAGGAGGAGGTAAGAAGGTTTTATGTAAAATAGACTTTTTTTGAGCTTTGTATCATCTGTTGAGCCCGTTATGCTAACTACTTCTCAGTAAAAGCCCCTTAGAACACTTGTAAACGGCATAATGAGGAGCACTGTTGTGACGACGTGCTGCTAAGAGCAGGAGCTCCTTAAAGAAACAGCAACCCCAATTTTAAGGTGTCAAGTTGCAAAATCAACTTTCTTTTAAGTTGTAGCAGATTTTTAAAGCAATTGAAGGTAACTGATAGCCACTTGATTGTGCTATAAAATTCCACAATTTGCCTGGAAAATACATAATACTACATAATGATGCAGAAATACTGAGCATCATTTCCTCCTACTGGACTGAGGTTCAAAGTGAATATTTTCATGCCAGTTTCTGTGTGAAATGTCATGATCTGTTGAACTTTGTTTCTTTTGGGGTTTTTTTCAGCCGTCTTGAGTTTTGATTTTTTCTTTGTCACCATTTGCTGTTCATTTTCAGTTCACCTTTTAGGTTCCTCCTCCTTGTATTTAGACTGGCGTTTCAGTCTTCATGTTATGCTTTCCTCTTGTTTAGAGAGCACATTTCTGGATGTATATGTTCTCCCTACCACCTCTTTATTACAGATTCTGAGTTTCTACATTACCTTTTGGATCTGCAGTTGGGGATTGTGTCCCGTTTCCATTTGTACACTGTTGTTTTTTTGTGGTTCTCTGTGTTGGATTCTTTTCAGCCTTTCCCCCAGTTTATCTTCAGCTCTCTGCTTTCCCTCACTTTGTCTGTTACTAATCAGCCACATCTGCAATCACCATGTGAGCTTAAATATCTTTTAGTTTGTCAGATCATTCTGTGAAGTTCTTGTTGCTCTTTCTATTTTTATCAGAAATATTGATTATTCCCTCTCCTAATTCTTCAGAAGTATGGAGGCTTGTGAATCTAAAGAAATAAAATTATTTCTCTTTTTACTTTAGCATTAAACAAATAAAAGCAATTCTGCTAATGTTAACTGGCCTAAAACAGGAAGCTTTAATTCAGATTTAATACAAGACAATAAAAAAAACCTTGTGTCTCTTTTTTTTTTTGTTTACATTTGTGTGTAAATATTTGCTGCCACGTTTAGAGGACGTTGGTGTTAACGATTGATTCGGGTTTCCCCTGAACTCAAGAGTCTGCAGGTTGAGTCGTTTCAGAGAATTGTTCCTCTGGCGGTTCCCGATTCCCCTCGGCGCTCATCGACCTTTCACCAAACAAAACCTAACAGTCACTTCTCCTCCAGTCGCATGTTAAAAGTCACCGTTGTCCTGTTGCTAACGTTAAAGTTCAAACCCGAGCTACCGGTTGTGTTGCAACTGAGGTATAGTTGAAAGACATTTTATGGAAAAGAGAAGAGAAGAGATCCGACTTCCCACTTCCTCTTATGTGTGTATATATAGAGAGAAATTCAGCTAAATTTAATAAAAAATGTCACTTGTGGTGAGTAAGGCAAGGTTTTATTACAAACAGGAAGTGATTTCCAAACAAACTGACATCCATTATGACACGGCGCAACACAGCAATGACAATGTGTTCTCGCGATCGGTTATGAAATAATCCCAACCTACGTTTTCCTTTTTGGAAACGTTTCACATTAAGGATTAAAGCTTAAGCGCACCAAAATAATCGACATATAAAAGTATATCCTTAAAAACCCCGTTAAAACATTTGTATGATTTTAAAAAGCGTCAGTAAAATTACATTATTTGCATAAGATATTCAGTTTTAATGTGCACTTACTAAAGAACTCAATTTTTTTTATGTACTATTGGATAAGTGTAATGCTGCGAGTGAGTGAAGAAGTGCAGAATATCATTGTTTATATGGCTTTGGTTCCTGAAAGTAGATTTCGGTGGCTTTAGTTTAAGGTCAAGCTTTTTTTCTGTGAAATGAGGTGAAAACATTTATTGGGTAAATGGGACAGATATCAAATTGTGCGTTTGGTTTTCTCATGTCTACCCACAATTCGATTCAGCTGTTTTTCATTAAAAAGTCCAATTGGACCAAACCGAGTTATTTTTTTAACCTGTTTTCAGGCAATTAAAAGAACCGTTTCTTCAATTCTGTCCATCGATTTAGTTTTTTTTTTTAGAAAATAAAAGAAAAAGATGAGAGATTATGCTCAAAATTTCACATTCCAGCATTTTTTTTTCTCTCCTGCTGGTTTTAACTAACCAGTGCTTCAAAATGAACCAGTAGAAAGCTAACTGGGTAAGGCAGCGACAAGACTAAATGCTCTTCCTCTAAAAGCAGTTTCATCCCAAAAACAAAAGAAGAGAAGTCAAACCTCCTCAATCTCACTTCTGCGTATCTGCATGTGATCAGCAGAAATGTGTTTGTGTCTTCATCGGTCGGTCTAGGAGCAGCCCTAAAAAAAAAAAGATCAGATATAGAAGAGTGAGTGAATTATTCTGATCATTTTTCACAGGCCGTCGTCGCTTCCAAACCTGTGATCTGATGAGTGTGGTGTAGCTCCCAGGGGATGCTGCACTCATGACTGTGGTATAAACTGTAATGCTGGGAAGATTTAAGACAGAAGGCAGAGGACACTGTCAAATGTTTGGAAATTACAGTTCAAATATGTGAGAACTTTATATATATATAAAAAAATAAAATAAAAGGACCAAAACTCAGCTGCCAGGTTTCCTTCAAAGTCATGAAAATAATGTGTTTCCCGTGTCAGCACAAATATGGAAAAAAAAATAATAAGGAAAAATATTTCCATTTTTAGACCTAATTACCAGTTCCAGGTTTTTTTAATATTCCTGGTCTTTCATTCTTTGCTTTGCTGCACTTCTTCCCCTCCGTGTATCTGTCCTTTCTTCTATTCTTTGTTCCAGCGCTGCTAAAATTTATTGTCTCTCTCTCTCTCAGCCAAATCTCTTCTCCCCTTCCTGCCCATGCTGCCCCCCACAAAATGCAACCCTGGGCAGGTGCCCATGTCGCCCATATCAGAAACCACCACTGCCTTCAAGAGAGACTTAAGTTTGGCTTATGACTCCGGAGTCTCTGGAGTTGGTGTTCAGCCTAAACTAAAGCATTTGAATTTGATAAATAATTTAATCAATAACAGATTATTGATTGGAATCATTGCATAAAACAAGCAATGACACGAGTTCTGATTGCCAACATTCTGATGCCACCTTGTTGGTGCAACACTTAAGCTTCATCTTATACAATTCCTTGTGCCCTTTCTTCTTTCCATCTTTCCCTCCTTCCATTCTTAGGTTGTGCCTTTTCCTTACCTCCTACTTCTGCTAGAACCTCATAGTGAACTTTGTTGTGGTGCATTTCAGAACAACCAGAAAGGACCAAGACTTCTGGAAAAGTCTGGATGGCTCAAATGAGAAATGTGCACGTCGATAATTTGGTATCTGCTGAACAACGGGAAGTAAAACTGCTCTGCACGGTCCGGCTCCGTGTGCGCAGAGCAACAACACTCACGTGAGCAGATTAAAGACAGCAGGCATCTTACCTGTTGCAGACGGGATGCAGTGACAAGACCTGCAAGGACAAGACTCACTTATCACTATCAGACCTTCACAATGTGCCCCATTCTGAAATGTGAAGTGATTCTCCCTACAACCAGTATCACCTGCACCTAACATCTCATCATTATGGACTTTTCACTATTTTTTACAATCACTCTTGAAGTGTAGTAAGTGCAGAACAACATGGTCTAACGAGTCCCTTCAACCAGACCTGGTTGAGCTAAATGCGTATTATTGGGATAGAGGAAGCAGAAGAATGTTCTATCATATAAAATCTGTAGTTGGTGTTTATGAAGTACCTTAATGAATACCTTAGGTATTGACTAGACCCTACTTGCCTGGTAAATTTTGTCCATGTTGACGTGGTCTTGACCGATATCGTTGAGAGCCCTATTTGCCGTTTCCCTAAGATACGATCACATAACCGCAGCTTAATCAGTTAGCAAACACGACGGCTCATCATCATGTGAGATGACTCACCTTCGATGGTCTCCTGCAGGAGCAGGACGCCAGTGGTCAAAGTTTGTCTCCACTCTGTACCATCTAAACAAACGAGGAAAGGTTACACGTTCCTTCAATCCCACCGACCCCACTTACTGATTCTCCTCACCCTCCATTTAAAGGCTCCAGGGGCCAGATGTCAGCGGGGCCCTTTCGGTCTCTGGTGATGACGACCCCCTCCCCAGCTCGCACCCCGCCCACGATGTAGTACACCCCGGTGATGAGGGGGGTTTTGGACAGACGCATGACTGCATCCAGGAAGTCCTCGGCCTCCTCCAGGGTCTAAATGAGTCACAACACGATTCGTTTCACTTCCTCAAGCTGTGAACGGTGCCCACTTCCCCACCGCTTTCCTGTAAAAAAAAATAAAAATAAAACGGACTCACCTCCCTCACGAGCCAGCTGACCGGCGACCTGTTAAACAGGAGCGCGGACACGGCGTTCTTCCACCAGTTCCACCAGTGCTCAGTCCCTGGTGAGCCAGGGAGTAGATGTTAAGAATGGGGAAAAGAATAAAACGGAAATGCGACAGGAGGTTCCCAACCAGGAGATTGTCTGACCTCGCTGGTCGCCGGACACGGTGAACTTGTAGGGACTCATTCCCGTCCACAAGCCGACATACCCAGCAAATGACGTTCCGAAGTACACCGTCTGAAAAATAAAGGAGCGTCACGGTTTCCTCTTCCACTGGGCAAGTGTTTAAATCACAGCATTTTTATGAGTGTCAGACTGATTTAAGTGCAGAACATAACTTTGCTAATCACCATTGTAAAACTCTGAAGATAGTTTCAAATGTCAGCGTCATGGCAACCTTAACTTTGTTTTAAACAAGTAGAACCCAACACACAGTATGACGTCGGCTCGACTTCCAATATAAATATGAGAGCATATTTATATTGAATAGTTAGAAATTGGACACAAACAAACTGCTAGAAGAAAAAGAGCCTGTGGATATATTAGCATTTCGTATCAATTCCTTTAAACAGCTCTACCGGGCTCTATCACTTTTTCTACCTTTCCATTCTTCTGGAAGTGTAAATTCATGGTCATATTTTTCAGAACAGGATGAGGGTAATCCAGATTCCTCCCATGTAGCACATTCCCGTTTCTATCTTGAGCCACGATGCTGGTGCAAAATCTACGAAAGCAGAAAGTCGGACTTCGTTGGTGATCTTTGGCGTCGCGGCACGTCTTTCGACATACGACAAGCCGGCTTTGTTAATTTACAAATAAAAGACGTGTGATTGGAACCGTACGTACGCAGTGAACTCATAGGCAAAGTTAAGAATGATGGCGTCAGACAGGTTCCCTCCCAGGAGAGAGGCCAGGCCGCGGATTTCGCCGTCATACGGTGGAGGAATGTATTTCTCCAGGGACTTCACAATCGGGATCACTGCGCGATGCACCCATTTTGGAACTGTTGCACTGTGGAAGCAAAAAATAAATAAATTAACACCTGGGGAAAAAAAACTGTAAACATGATCACAATCGAACACAAATGGAATGACTCAGATGTTGACGTGTTGAATGTTTCTAAGGTACAACCATCACTGGTGTCGTTTGTAATTAGCTTACGTCTTACCAGTGGTATAACAGCCAACAGTGGAGGCTTCAGTGCTTTATCAACAACAAAGGTTAAACCAAGATGGAATTAGTTTTTTTTTTGAAACTCTGCGCTCTACGGACCGGGAAAATCACCAGACTGGTATCGCTTGGCATTTGAGATCTCAGGTATGTTGTACACAGAGGCCCATATAGTAAGGAGAAAGACACACACCTCCAAATTGCACCTAATAGCTAAAATCTGCAAATACTTGACACATCCTCTAAATATAATTTTTTAGAACTGATTATTTTAATAGTTCTAACACCAAATGCACCTTGGTACAGTAATGCGCACAGTGGGAACCATATTAGCGTTACCTCAGAAGTTAACATCTCCAGTCTTCCTTATTTCTGCCATTGGAAATGCAGCCAATAAGCGGCGAGGAAAATAAATCCCGCTCCCGAATTGACTGCCAGTAGAATGTCAAGTCGCATTGTGCTGATCTGTTTCAGTTTCTCAAGCTGCATTTCTGTTCAATATTTTAGATATTGTCTAAGCAAACAATTCACGAGTAGGCAGATTTTGCATAAATAATTTGGAGATGCGAAACTAACTGCAATAGCCACGGATGGAGCGCCGGCCATGATCGGATCCGTGAACGGGCTTGTGGGGCAAAGCAAAACTGACCAAACATTTCCCGACTTCTGGAATTTCCATTGCATCATCCACAGGGAGCAACTCGTGTCTAAATCATTGAATTTAGACACGTGCGCGTGTGTGTAAGTGTGTGCGTGTGTGTGCATACATGATTAAGGCATGGGATGATGTTAATGTGTGTCCATGTGTGTGATGTGGCTCTTTGCAGTAACACAGTAAAAAAAGTGGCTCTTAGTCTCTGACTGGTTGGCCACCCCTGTAATAGCACATCTCTATTGTAAAAAATGTTGACTTTTATTTAGTTTTTTCCTTCAAGCTTACAAGTTGAACCCTGTTGTTCAGTCTTGCAATGCTATTGGATAGCGAATTTACATAGATTTTCTCATTTATGTGCAAAATCTATGTGAAATAATATATCTTGAGATTCACTGTTGCCAGATCGATCAAAACAGAACAAGGTTGAACTCCTCACGTTTTCTCTGTCCGGGTTTCCATCTTATGCCAATGTAACAATGTTATAGTTTATTTTAAAAAATAAAATAAAAAATCACAAATTCTCACAACCTCCATTTAATGACTAAAAAATGTTACCAAATTATTATTATTATAAAAAAATTACGCAAAGACAATTGTTCCTCTCTGCAGCCGTACGCAGGTGTCATAATGCTGTTTCGAGCAGTGAATTACCTGAACACAGGTGCTCATGCAAACTTAGCTCAGCTGGTCTGTAAACATCACTTAGCAACTTAGCTTGCAAAAAAAAAAAAAAAAAACATTTGGCTGAACTACCAAAATACGCTGATAAACAAGACTCACTCGATGATTTGTGCCGCGGCTTCGCTCAGGTAGTCCACGTCGAAGACTCTTTTGAGAGCCAACCATCGCAGCTCCGGTTCTTCGTCCAGGTTGATGACAACCGTGGGAGGAGCAGGAGGAAGCCGAGCCCGCAGGGAGCCGCAGAGTCCGAGCAGCAGAAGAAGAAGAAAAAGCCCCGCGGTCCGGAACATCCTGGTCGGTCTGCTGCAGTCAGAGGAAGAAACACCCGGAGAAAACAAACCAGTCTTCCTTAGACAACTATGAACCTCAAGCATAAACAACAGCAAAAAAAAAAAAAAAATCACTTCCGCCAAAAGCTTTTCAGAATAAAATAGGTATGCGGTGAAATATTCCTTTTCTGCTTTTTTTGCCACACGAGTCGACGCTTAAATGCGCCAGACAATAAAACAACAACAGCAAAAATGCCACGTAAATATCTTTTAATAATAGAGCGGTTTTCAAAAGACGATTTCCTTCTTTATGGTAAATAGCTATTTAAATCAACAACTTATGTGAAAATATTATATAATCATTTATCCTTTTTTGTAAGATTCCCCTGCCCAGAAAAAAATCTGATAAGAATAACCAATAGAATCTGGTCTGACAACATGAAGATGTAAAAAAAAATTTAAAAAAGACATATATACCAAAGATAATATATGAACAGAGAAGAGGAATAAAGTCTAGAAATATCAAAAGAGAGATTTTGGGGGGAGCTTTTGGATTTCAGCAAACATTATCTACACATGTGAAACAAACAGAATAGTGGTGACCTACACAGAATGGCTGACCTACCAAAATTACTTCTTGCATTAATGATTAATCTAATAATGATACTCAAGAAGGATTTCCTTTCAACATTACATGAAAATACACTACAAGGTAATCACAATTCTCTGCAACAGAAACCTTCAAGTAAAAGCCCCTAAAATGATCCTGACTTGAATTTTGGACAAAAGCAAGCATTTTGACCCACTCTGATGCTGGATATAGAACTAAAGTATGTAAAACAGAAATATGGCTGATCTAATCAAAGAAAAGTTACTGAGGAATACAGAAATGAACAAAACTCAAACACAACCCATGTGATGTTTGATTCACCTGACTCTGGTGCAGAGCAATGAGAAACACAGACACAGTCTATGGTAAGTCCAAAGCTTATTTATAGCAGTGGGGACGGAGGGTGAACTGATGGCAGGAGGTGAGGACCGGTTGGCAACTCGCTCTGGCGGGGAGAGAGTTACGGATAGTGACTGGATTAGAAATCCATGTGCAACAAAAGGAGGAAGATCTTACTGAGAGCCAAACCTCATGACCAGGTGCGTAAAGGGGAGCAGGCATACATGGTCTATCTGCCATTTTCTTGTTTTGAAGAGAAGTACGTTGCAGGGCAGCCCTGGTTTGTTCCTTCATGCTCTGGCAGTTCTTGAGGTGGGTCAGAACAGAATGGGTGACCGGTTCTGGAAAGGAGGATGGCAAGAGAAGGGGCTGGTAGCCCACCAAGGCCTCGAAGGGGGAAAGAGCTGTAGCGGCCGAGATATGCAAGATATGTGTGCATACTCCACACATATCTCGAAGGGGGAAAGACCCTCAAGATATGTCTTCAGATATGTGCATACTCCAGCCAAGGTAAGTAGGTGCTCCAAGAACCAGGATTAGATGCAGCGACACAACGCAGGGTGTTTTCTAACTCTTGATTCAGTCTTTCGCATTGCCCATTGGTTTGGGGGTGGAAGCCAGAAGATAGGCAGGCCTAGGCCCCTAGGGCAGAGTAAAAATCTTTCCATACTTGAGAGACAAACTGAGGGCCCCTATCAGAAACAATCTCAGATGGGATGCCGTGCAGGCAGAAGACGTGCTGCAAAAGAAGTCTGGCTGTCTCAAGGGCAGAAGGAAGCTTGGGTAGCGTCACAAGGTGGCATGCTTTCGAAAACCTGTCAATGATTGTGAGAATGACTGATTTGTTATGGGAGGGGGGAAGACCAGTGACAAAATCCAGGGCGATGTGAGACCATGGGCGAGAAGGAACTACAAGAGCCTGAAGAAGACCAGCAGGAGAACGGTAGGATGATTTACTCCTAGCACAAATGTTGCAGGCCACAGTGTATTCTTGTACATCTTTATTAAGGGATGGCCACCAGAAATAATGGCAGAGATGTCCAATAGTGCGGCTAACCCCGGAATGACAGGAAAACTTAGATACGTGACCCCAATGGATCACCCGGGACTGCACAGCAGCAGGGACAAAGAGGGACCTCCTCCAGGGTCCGGTTCATCCAGTAGAGCTGCTTTAATGAGTCTCTCCAGGCCCCAAGAGATGGAGCCAACAGAGCAGCAGGGTGGGAGAATGGGTTTGGAGGGCTCATCCAAGCTATCAGGAGAATGTTGTCTGGAAAGGGCATCTGGTTTAGAATTCTTGGAACCGGGCCAGTATGTAATAATGAGGTTGAAGAAGGAAAAGAACAATGTCCAGCAGGCCTATCTAGGATTTAAGTGTTTAACAGACTGCAGATAGGCTAAGTTTTCGTGTTTTGTCCAGACAAGGATGGGTTGTTTGAGCCAGTGTCACCACTCCTCCAACATAAATTTGATGGCTGGAAGCTCCCTGTCACCGATGTTATAGTTGCGTTCAGGTGGAGTGAAATGCTTTGAGAAAAATGCGCATGGGTAAAGTTTACCGTCGCGTTGAGATTGTTGTGACAGGACAGCCCCTACCCCGGTGTCGGATGCATCCACCTCTAGAACAAACGGAGTAGCAAGATCTGGGTGAGTTAGAATGGGGACATTAACGAGCCTTTTCTTGAGTTCTGAGAAGGCTTGGTCAGCCTCGTGGGTCCAGGAGAAGGGTCTTTTCATAGATGTAAGGGCTTAAGTAAACGTTGAAGAACCTTTCTGACGTGGATCTGGTGTGACGTGGAGAGGAGCGGACTTAGTAGGGAAAACTAAAAATGAAATTTATTCACGATGATTCCCATAGACCACCAAAGAAAGTAGGTCGGTACGACAGGTTATGGTAGTTAATGGACTTCCGTCCAAAGCAGAAACTGGAATGGGAGCAGGAAGAGTGTGAACTGGGATGCTGTACTGTTTAACAATGTCAGGATTTATCAAGTTTTGTTCAGATCCAGAATCAATAAATGAAAGTATGGGATGAATCTCTTAATGGATACTAAGAAAAGAGGGCATAGTCAAGTTAGGATTGCCCTCCAGCACCCCCACACTTACTGACAGGTCTTGGCTTTTGGGCGAATAGGACAGTTTGCAATGAAGTGAGCAGGGGACCCGCAGTAAGGCAGCACCCAGTATCCCTTCTACGTTGCCCCTCCTGGGGTGTGAGGCGAGCTCGCCCAATCTCCATGGGTTCTGGCGGCGGCAGTGGAGAAGGTGTGGACCTGGGGGTTAAGAGTGTGTATCTGGGGCTTTCTGTTCTCAATGGGGCTGCAGAAGGCCCATTTCTTTGTCTGGATCTCTCCCGTATTCGGTTATCAATACTGACTGCTAAAGTGATTAGCTCCTCAAGAGTCGTGGTAAGAAAGTTCCTCCTTTAATTTCTCAGAAAGAGTGTTGTGGAAAGCTACTGTAAGAGCCACATTATTCCACGCTGTCGCAGCAGCCAAAGTACAAAACTCAATTACACGCTCTGCAACTAACCGGTTGCCCTGTCTTAAATTCCAGAGCCTTCTACTTGCGTCACCCCTGCTAGTTTCCAGATTGAAAGTCTGTTTAAATGACTCAATAAACTCATCAAACGGGTAAAGGTATATATTAGACTTGTTGATAACTGCCTCAGCCCATTTTAGGGCCTTGTCTCTCAAAAGGCCAATAACATAGAAAATCTTCTGGCGTCATCACGGAAGTATAGTGGTGATCAGCCAAAAACCAGAATGCATTGGAAGAGGAACCCTCTGCACTTCCCCAGTTCCCCGGAGAACAGCTCCAGGGTGGGGGAAACAGACTGCCGGAAGCCAGGTGAGGGGAAAGTAGCGGCTGGAGCCGGCGGAGTAGAAGGACCTGCAGACTTTGCAACAGAGGGTTTTAATTTGGCACTTATTTTCTGGAGCTGCTGGGACAATTCAGACAGGCTCTGAGTTAGAGCTCTGAGTTAGAGCCCCTAGCCCTGACATGAACTTTGTCCAAATTCTGTCCCAGTTTTAACAAAAATAATTCAAAAGAGAGTCCACGAAAACACCAAAAGGTCAAAAGTTTGATGATATATCAGAGTAAATAATAAAAAGCCTACCTTCTATATCCATTTGTAACTGCACTAGTGGATGCAGGGGCAGTGTGTCCCTCATTATGGGAGACAATGGACTGTTTGACCCTCTTGCTACTAGCAGACCAGCTATAGGCCAACTACAGGCCATCAATTTCACACTCCAGTGAGTGTACTTCTATTTAATATTGCTAAATGCTGATCTATTTTAACACTGTGCTGCAGTTTTAACACACTATTTATTAATGTCTTCAAAATCAGAAGTTTGCCTAAAGAATAGTTACTTTCTCTTCAAACAATTGGTCGTGATGTCATGGTTTGTGAAACTTCTGACAGGTTAACTAACTAGTGTGATAAAAAGTTAAAAGGATAATATTATTTTGGCAAAGCACTGCTGGTTAGTGAGTACATAAACTGTTGTATGCTTTGGTCATTCTTTACTCTTTACCTACTTACATAGTTTATAAATTTATTATGAGGAATAAATTACATGAATTATGGCATTCTTGTAAATAGGAATAATTTGAAGGGTTCTTCCAATTAATTTACCTTCAGTTAAAAAAAAGGATTTTTCCCCCTGTAATTCTGAAACAAATTGTTATCAAATTATTGCTATCACATTCTTCTGAAAGACCATGAAACCCAGTTGAGTTTTCCTGAGTTTTCCCTGTAACAGTCTAATATTTAATTTTTAACTCCAGTGCTTTGCCACCTTAATCAGACGGTCTTATTTTATTACATTTGAGTTACTAATTGGACCACCAAGAAAATCTGAGAAAGGGATTTGAACGATTGAGTGTCCAGAGAGCCAACAATATTTACTTAAACACTTTCTCTTTCCCCCCCCCTTTTTTTTGTTTTAGCAACATTTGGCCACTAGGGGGTAGAAGAAGCCAACATTTAATCTAGCTCCATACTCTCTTCTCTTCACACATTAAATTGATTCATACACCTTGAGTTTTTCTACATCCGTGTGCTTCATGGCAACACTGTTGATACCCATAAGTGGCGTAATTACCTTTGCGAGGCACTGGACTAGTTCCGCCAGTAGTTAGAGAATAACACTTGCAGTCCAGTCTGACTTTGCATGGGTGCCAACCAAGTCATAGGTCTATTGCAGGTTCAAGTATCTAAAGCAGCACACTGGTTTATTCCAAGGTAAAGACTGAGAGCAGAAAGTGAAAACGGAAAAGCAGCGTGAAGCCACCAACTTCCACATGGTGGCGCTCGCATTGCATGTTTTGGTTTGTGGGAACTACCACTAAGAGAAAACAGGCTCTAAAGGCAGCTGAGATCATCTCACTGATCTGCAGCTCGAGTGACAACATTTTTGTTGTGATGAGGAAAAGAAGAAAAAAACTTCCACACATCTCAAGAGAGGCACAATGGGGGGGGGGGACCTCGTGGTGGAGGGACCTTTTGATTTTCCACGTTTACTTTTAACTAGGCTTACGCTACCACCCACACAAAAAAAGAAAAATACATTTAGATGAATAGTGACTTGTCATCATTAAATATCAAGCTACCCCAACCAGGGCGGATTTCTTTCCACTGAGGCAGACTTAATGTCCTCAACAGGGTCAGAACTCCACTTCTTTACGAGTGTGAAAAGCAACACTTACGTACAATAGTCAGCTTTTTAAGAAGTAAAACTAACTCGCAATATCATTTCCCCCAGAAAGCCTCTAGAATCAGGTCCCAGCCTGTAATCTAAGACGCGCTATTGATTTACAGAGACTGTGCAGCTTTATGGGTTATGTAAGTGTTATGTAAGAGGTGTGCTGAGGAGCTGTCAGGGTGGCTGGCTGCAACACGTTGAAGCCAAACAGGCGGTCGAACACGGACTCCACAGAAGAACCAAAAGCTTTATTATTACTTTAATATATATATATATTTATATCAATAATACTTTATATACAAAATATGTACAGCCTGTTGTCACAATGTCAAAATAAAACAAATTAAAGTACCTCTTTCTATACAAAACTAGATGTTTTTGGGAGACTTTACATTCAAGATCTCTTGTTAAAGACAAACATCAAATTTGTTTGCAACTCCAGTCATGGTGGTGTTTGGGTTAACCAAGCGAAGAAGGCGGGAGCAGGAGCTTCGGATGCACGTCTACAAACTTGCTGCCTCATCCTTCCTGCGGCAGCTACACTAACACACGCGCACACACTCACAAAAAAAAAACAAGAAAAACACTCTGCGGGTCTTGTATCAAAAATAGAGATGTACAAAGAGAAAAGCAAAACCAAAATGTTACTTCACAGGAGCTCCATCTGGATGCGATTTAAAAAAAAAAGGAAAAGAAAAAAGTAATCAAATAAAAATAGCCATGAGTCACAGATTAGGTTTTAGAAGCCCGCTTCGACAGATTAGGTGACACACCAGGTACAGGCTATAATGGGCCAACACCCTGAATTCTCTGAACTTCATGAATTCCTGCATTTGTTTTCAGTGGCGGCACAAACAAACAAACGTGAGAGGAGTTAGGTCTGGGAGGTCAGGACTCAGACATGCTGGTTGTTTTTTTTTGTTTTGGTCAAAATGGCTTGATGTTGTCCCTGGGAGTGGCAAACACTGAGGGTAGATCCTGACATTTGCCGATCTACAGCAGCATTCACAGGAGATTTTATTATTGATATTTTCTTTTTTATACATCTTTACATTCATTACTGGGATGGTGAACAACAACACAGGTCCAAATTGATTGGGGACGACAAGTAATAGGAGGAATACGGGTTACATTCTGGGGTTTCCTCTGACATTCATCATTTCTGGAGTCAAAAAAAAGTATAAGCCTTTGAAATCTCTTGTGCGCTCTTTAAGATGGCCGTCTTCACAGTGTTGAAGGGGTACAGAGTCTTTAACATGAGCCTCAAAAATAGTCCGAGGGTCAATGTCTGACAGTGTTGACCTTAAAGGGTTTTGCTCTGTGGGGCCAAGCAGGGCCAACACTGTACTCTCTGGTTCAACAGTCAGTGGGGCAAAGCTGATAGGTGAACCGTCTGCTCAGTTTTTGGCTTCCAAGTTCAAAGGAGAGACCTGCCTTAAAGCTTTGTGGAGAGTGGGGGAGTCCATTGGGATGCGGTGGGGCACCGGAGACCCCGCCCTCGGAGACATCAACAGAGATGAGGGCATTGGCTCCGAGGGCAGGCCTGACGTGGGACCAGCCAGCCCCGGGTACATGATGGGCATGCCGCCGGGGTACCAGCATTTTTCCAGCATCGGGAGGTAGGCCGCGGCTGCCGCCGTCGACGGAGGGATGAGGTAGAAGGGGAGGCAAAAAGGGGGCTGGTTGGGGGAGACGCCAACATAACTGCCAGGAGCTCCCGCTGGGTGAAAGCAGTGCATCTCATCCTCCGAGTCCACTCTTAACCTCTTTGCCCGGGGATGTTCAGCTTCCTGCTTGACGACACTGACCATCCGCTCCGACGCGGGAGGCTTTGCCTCGCCCTCCCTCTCGTTGTTTTCTGACCACTGGGCTTTAGGCTTGTCATGTTCTCCCCCGTAGCCGCTGTCAGTGTCCGTATCGCTGCCACTCTGCTCCCCTGTCCCGTGGGGGCAAGTCCGTTGGATGACCGGGACGCAGTTCCTAGCCGGGGCCTCGGGCGATGCTGACGGCTGCCCGACTGGCCTCTTTGCCTCGTCAGACTCTCGGGTGGAGGACCTGTCGGGTTGAGGGCTGCTTCCATTGTGGAGGACTTCAGCCGCCACCTTCTGGATGTGACTGATGACGTGTGATGGGGTCAGATCCCTGCTGGTCTCTTGACTCGCCAGGTAATGGAGGACTTCTCTGGCACAGAGGTGAAAGCCAGAGCGGAACATCTCCTCACTCGTCTCTGCACCATCTCCCGCGTTATCACCTGAATGAACACAATCAAAGTGAAACTCAAGTTCTTTAAGTCCGTAGCTTTTAAAAACACACACTTGTCCTTCAAATTCTCAAAGAAAAGGCATTTTGTTAAAGATCCCAACCGAATGCACGGCCATTAGAACTCCAACTTACCGATCTGCAGGTCTTTCTGGAGCGCCATTATTTTCTGCTGTTGTTGTTCCAGGACGGCGCTCAGAGTTTTCACATGCTTCAGCGTGAGCTCCAGCACCACGGCTTTCTCCAGATGACCCAGCGTCTAAAACAGGAAGACCTTCGATAAGCATGTTGATCTTCCTTATGTAACACATTCTGCAGCTGAACAGAGGGCTGGCGGCCAACGGCGGGGAAACTACGCAAACTATGCACACAAGGACGATTCCTTACAAGATGAAATGTTAAACTCTACAACATGCTAATCAGGAATGTAAGCTATAGTTAAAATGTGAAAACATCATTTTTTTAAATGTAGCTAGTGTAATTTTCTGTAACTTTTAAAAAAAAAAAAAAATTAACATTTGATGCAATCAATTGGATCTCAGTCTCAGATTTTAAAAAAAAGTACATTACTCACTGTAAGCTTAAGATGTTCTGGCAACAGGTCTTTCAACTGGGCGATGCATTCATTTATCCTGTCCCGTCTTTTCTTTTCAATCAGTCTGTGTGGCAACTTGTAAGTCTCCTGGACAAAGTTAAAATGTTGTCAGTCATATTTAAGATCCAGAAATCAAAACTAAGTAAGTTCAGGATTTTTTTTTTTTTTTTCATTTTGAACTGAAATTTACCTTGCATTCATCTCTGCCCTTCACACCCCTCCTGCTTTTGCACATATAAATAGGATATTCTAGTCTGTAAAAGAAAAGAAGTAGAAATTATAGTTGACATTTAAAGGTTTCATAGAGAACAGAAGGCTTAGGTTTTTGAAAAAGCATCGCATATTTACCGGCGCATGTCAGGTATATCCATTGATGCGTGTTTCGGAACATAAGGAGGCGGTTGCGCACTTGTAATCCGCTCCATGTCGCTTTATTGACGGGCGCAACAATAAATAAATAACCAGAAAAGCGCTCGCTCCTTAAAACAAACAAACAAACAAAAAGAGACAGAGAGAGCAAAAAAAAAAAAAAAAAGAGTCAAGAACAACAATGAAGAAAAAGAAGTCGCACGCCTCCTCCGGTGTGATCCTGCTGCAGCTGAAGCTGTTCGCAGTTTGGAGTGCTGTCACCCTGAGGTCGGGGCTCGTTAGTATGCCGAGGGAAGATCCACGCCCCGCGCGATGTGTGAGAGCTGGGTGGGTTGGTGACTACGTGTTAAATAAACCCTGTGACTGCAGGCACGTCTCTCTCTCTCTCCCTCAGAGAGAAACTGCCTCTCCTCCGTCACATGAGCCTCACGTGTTGGACGGCGCTTTCAACTCCTCACCCTCCCAGCAATCCCCCCCCCCCACCCGTTCCCTCCCCGTGCCGCCAGCAGGAGCCAGGGATGGCAAGCCATTTTTAGATTTAATCACCCATCTGTAGTTTGTAATAATGTTCAGTTAGATACAAGTGCCGAGTTCATGAGAAGCAGGTGAGATATTAAATGTATATATTTTTGGTGTGTTTTTTTTGTTATTGAAGACAAGCTGTATTAAATAACTTCTAATCGGTGCTGCATTTTAAAGTCGAGATTTGACATTTTTCTGATTGTTTTTTTTTCTTCTTTTCTTTTTAAGAGAATGAGATTGCTTCCTGTTTTAGCATAATCAATATTCGCTTTAAATGATCTATATTCAGTGTGGAGTTATCAGGTTCAGGTCTGAACACGAGATGCACAATGTAGAACAGAGTCTCAGTTTGCTTAGCATTGATAATGGTTGAACGGTTGACAGCTAATCTAGATACTGCAACGCTTACAAATTCTGTGACTAATCGTTTTTCTTTTTTACCAAATGTATAAGTGCTCATCTTTATATCCAGGGTTAGACATTTTTTATTTTTATTTTACAGTGGCATGAAATGTTATGCCATTCAGATCACCAGTTGCAATTTTAGAGAATGCATCTCCAAGTCAAAATGAAAATGGATGCCATACAATATTGCATCATTTCTGCTACAAAATACAATTACATTATTTAGATGTCTTAAAATCCTCAAGTTTAGGTGTAGACATTTTACAGTCAGATTGGATATATGGCAGTATGATGGCAATCTTAGCTTCTTAAAAAAAACATTCCTTATCAGTAATTTAACAAAAATATTTGAGAAATACATCACAAAAAGAAGATGCAACTCTTCCGCCGTTATTAAATGTTAAAACGGACTGCCATAGCCCCTCCTCTCTCAGTAGTACTCAGGGCTGAGTCCCGTGGAGCACCATGCTCCTCCGGCTGGCTTCGCGCGGCTGAGCTTTTTCTTTCTCTGTTTTTTTTTTCCCCCCCTCTCAGAGCCTCGGCGTGTTTACATCAACAGAAAGTGGAGTAACTGTCTCCCCGCCGACATGAGGTGAAATATTACCCCCAAAACTGCGGACACGCCGCTGTTTATGTTACACGTTCAGAGTCAGGATATAAACCAATGCAGACGCATAGCTAGCTAAAGAACAGCTGGTTATTATAAATAAATAGCGCCATTATTAGCGTGGCGACGAGCTCGTGAGCTTATTGTTCTGTTTACAGCAGAAACGGGCACAGCAAGCAAAATATAACTTTAGTCGCTTTATTGTTACGAAAAAAAAAACGCAGTTTAAATTAAACGTAGTAACGTAGTAAGCACATAATAATAACTTGATAACTATTTTTCATCCATTAGGATTTATGTAAAAAAAAAAAAAAAAATACATATTGACAGAAAGTGCTACCATGAGACTGGAACGCATTTTAATTTCATGGCGGCCGCCGCGCGGATCACTTTGCTCTTTCTTGAGGCAGCCAAAGCGTCACGCGTGTAATTTCATACCGTACCCGATTGTTGCTTGGCACGTGCACCTGCGGCAGGACGACACGGTGGCTGCAGTTTGTTAGAGCTTCGTCCCCCCCCTCCCTTTTTTTTTTTTCCAAAGCCGCGGCTGTGTTGATTAAATCAGCCTGTCACGTTGAGCTCCTCATGGACTCGGCACGCGGGATCCCTTGCCGCTGACGTAAGGCTTGGCAGGCAACCGAGAGTGGCCGACTGGTCAATCGGTCCCACTCGCCGACATCCCGAAGCAGACTGGCTATATTTAGAAAGGGCTTCAAAACAACGGAGTCAGCCGAGCGGCGGGAAACGGGCAACAAATTCAGCAGCATTTTCCGATAGTCATCAGAGGAGGGCAGGAAATGTTTCAGACGGATATATTCAAGCTTTTTGCTAATGTTGCCAGGGCAACGCAGGCTCACATTTTACCTCACTTAAAATGAGGTGAAGTAGTGGATGTAATTACTACTCATTCACTAAAGGTGTAGTACCAAGAACAACACTAATTGCACTTTTAAAAAAATGTAAGCATTTCTCTTCTTCTATGACGACAAATTAATCACTGCATCTATAATAAAGTAACATCTGTTTAATGTTAATTTGATTCTTAGACTTTATTTGTGGAATTATTGACTACTTCATTTAGAAGTTTTTTTAAAGTGCTTCTAGCTTTTATTGTAGCTATGATTGATATGCATAAGCTATTATAGCATCTGTCCAAAATAACTGAATATTTACCCTGCAGTCTGTGTGTTTAGACAAGACCAACCTGTTTTTATATTGTTCTTATTGTGGCCTGCATGTTTTGCACTGTTGAATTTGAATAATGCTGCATGTTTTCAGGATGACAAATGGAAGTTAGCATTTGTAGCTCTAACCTGGTGCATCTGTCCTCCAGTGGTTAGCGTATGTTGCACATTTTAAATCAATTCATTCATTTTTGCTCTTCTTTTTATTGACCCATAATATGGTGGATATTAGCTGGGTAATTGGTTGGGCTATCTGCTCCAACGTGTTTACACGCTGTGCAGAAGGTCTGGGGGTCAGACAACCGATGGACATTTTCAGTCGACATCCACGGCTTCCCTGAAATGATTCATGAAGTGGGACGAAAATAAAACCCCCCAGAAATTTCTGTTTATGTCTGTGTACTTACAGTGACATATTTACAATACAAGTTCAAACTGGATGCAATTGTGTGCTCAAGCTGTATTTTGTATAATCATATTCTACATTTTACCTTCAAGGTATGGTGATGTGCACACTTTAAATTTTTGAAATGACTACTAAAAGTCATACTACGTGACTAGTAACATAAAAATGTATCAATAGGTCACTCCCCCAAACCCTAAAAAAAAAATTAATTGTTGCATTAAGCAATATGTTAAAATATATATATATAAAAAAAGACAGAGAGCACAATTAAAGGATAATTACAATTTTAATAAATAATTCTACCTCTATGTACAAATAGACAATGTTTCTCTTTGTTTACCCTTAACATTTTGTGACAGTCATATTTTTTTTTTTCTGTCCATCTTAATTTTCTATACAAAGGCAAAGTTAAAGCAACAAACTTTATGTACACAAAGTCGTCCTCGTCGAAAACAAAAGGTACATTCCCAACACGGAAAGAGCTAAAACTAAAAGGTCAGAGGTTCCCGCAGAAGTGGCGGCCACACGTCAGAATACACCGGCGGTAATTATTACTGTAGAAACTACATGACTCCTGAGCAGCCCTCTAACAGCACACACACGTTTTAGATGGCCGTTTGTAATCCAGTTAAATCATAAAGCTACTCCCTCGTAAAATAACTTAACACAAATATTTGACCACATAATGGAAGTTATCTATTTGTTTATATTGCTCTCACACAGTTTCCTATCTACCGAGTGTAGGAGCCACTCAAAACCGTTTGCGCATTTTGACGAACTCAAAATAACATTATGAAGCCCGACTTATCATTATTATATCTGAGTAGATACAGATGAATAACAGCTTAATTGTCTAGAGACGAAGAACAAGGCCAAGCCACTCCCCCGGCGGATTTAAATTAAGTTTTAAAACTTAAATCTACACATTTGGTTGCATATTTAAGTTCATTTATTGCACAACATACAAAAGAATAAGACAATAAATACTGCTCAGTGTGTTAGGAATATAAATAGAAAACCTTTAAATAAAAAAACAAAACAATTCCACCATGTTTCCAATTGAATCCTTAAAAGGCCGTTTGTTGAGAAATCCACAGAAATTCTTCAGAAAGAAAAAAAAAAAAAAAAAAAAAAAAAAATTTGGCACAGATTGAACAGAACAGAATGAGGTGGGTGTGTGTTCCTGTCTGGAGTAACACTTTGCGTGGGGCAGAGCTACACATCGCCTTACAGCTATCTATGTTACAGCGTTTCCCTACCGTTTGCAAGGTACTTTCACACTCAGTGCTGCATACGTTACGGTGAAACCTCAGCTCCAGGACCCGGCGGCTTCCATTTCCAGACGCCGAGCGGCTCCCCGGACCCTACGCAGGCTGCTGGGGATTGACGTTCAGGTGCTGAGGGTGTCCCAGCAGGCCGATCCGCTGCTTCTGCTTCCTCTGCTCTGTCATCTGAAGATCATAGAGAGATAAAGGGGTGCAAGGGGGGGAGGGGGTCACTTTTGCTAGTTTGATCATCATCTTCAGCTCGAGCTTCCCTGAACTACCGTCGTCGACGATATGGTTTTCCGTACCACTTTGCAGAAACTAACATCTGCGGCGCACAAATGCAACGCGCAGCGCAACTGAAACCGATTCTTCTGAAATCCTGCCAGCTTCGTCATCCACCTTGCCGGCTCGTCTGACGACAGCAGCCCAATACGAGCGACTGATACTGAAACCGAGTTGATTAGAATTTCAGAGATCAAGCAGAGCCTGACTCATAACGCCAGTGGTAACCTTTGCAGCAGCTGGAATCGGAAGGTCCTTTCTGCTCAGAAATAACCTTCATTAACATAAGCTTGTGAAATACGGCACAGCACTGAAACACGACGGTATTAATAGTGAAAAGGCAAAGTGGTCCTGCAATGAGTGTTTCAGCAGATATAGCTCTGCTTAGGAAAGGAACGGCTGGAGGAGGATATTGTCGAGGCTCATAGAGTGGATAGCTTAGCTCAGCTAACAGAGGAGAAGCAGTAATATTTTCTGCTTAAGCCGATTTTCCTTGGCATAACTCAATCAGTTAAGTTTTTATTTTTTTTAATTCAAATTTTGTATATTTCAGAGGTTAAAGTTAAGTGTTAGCAAGCTACAGTTTTTAAAAATAATGGAATGAAGGTAGTACACAGATTAATGGATAATTACTCGATGGTGTATAATAATTGTCCTCATTGTTTGTGACGGTGCTTTTGTAGTCCTGGCATGGAAATTCATTCACTTTACACATACAAAGCTGTGAAAAAAGTATTTGCACCTTTACAGACTTCTTCCGTTTCTTTTCCTCACACCTAATGTTTCAGATCTTCAGACAAACTCAATATCAAAGATTAGACTCAGTGAATACAAAAAAGGCGGTTTTTAAATGATTTAATTGAAAGAGCCACTTCATCGACATGACTTTCAGAACCCTTAATGTTCTGAGTCATAGCGTCCCTGAGGCTGCTGCCAAGAACCGGTTGGATTTGAAGGTTAGCCAGGTTACAAGGCTTGTCAATCTCACGTTTACCGAAATGCAACCCAATGATCCCCAAGACCTTTGGGGATATATTATGTGGAACCTTTTTGGGAAAGTGTGCATCTTGTTCCATCTGGAGTCAAACTAACAGGATTTCAGAAGAGGAACATCACACCAACTGCCAAACATGGTGATAGCAGTGTGATGGTTTGAGTCTGCTTTAGAAACTTGGAAACCTAGGCTTACATATATTTGAATATTTATTGTTTGTTTGGGCAGCTACTATGCAGTGTACACCCTTGAGAGTCCATGACAAATTTCCCCTGGGGTCCAATAAAGTACATTCTATTCTACAAAAAGTGGAGGGTTCAGTCAAACCTGAACTTAAGTCTGATTGAGATGGTGTAACACGACCTTTGGCTGCGACTGAATTGGAGCAATTCTACAAATGAAATTGGGCCAAAATTCCTCCCGGGATACGTAAAAACTCATTGACTTTTATGGCAAACATGATGGCAACTGTTGGCGCTATGTGTGCGACTATTACAGCCAAGGCCAGGAATATTAGCCCCCCCTGATGAAATCACACAAAACTTTATATTTCCATGGAAATGACCACAACAAACACTGTTTTTATTTGTACAGCTAAAAAAAAAAGTCTCCACAAAGTATGATCTGTATATTTTACTGATGTGCTGAAAATGTAACAAGAAAACTGAAACATGAGAAGGCCCCTTCTGACATTCAATCGTCAATAGTGGCCCATGTCTTATAAACGACTTCACCTTCTTCCTGTAGTTCTTCTTCTCTTGGCACATGACTCTTGAGGTAGAGGGGCCAACGCTTTCATGGTAAGTCGTTCCAGCTCATCTAGACTCCATGGTCTCTGAGCATAAACGCTGACCGGCACAGACTAGGAACTGGGATCTCTGAAGGATCCTCCACGACCCTGATTTCCATGTCCCTCAAAAGATTTGTGACTGACTAGAGCAAAGTGGGTCCTCGAGGCCCAGGATCCTGCATGTTTTAGTTCTCTCCCAGGTGGAGGTAACAACTTTTTCAGCAGGTCAATGTTCTTAGACCTTCCTATGAGCCATCATTGGATCCAGGTGTGTTAAACCAGGTGCTAAAACATGCAGGATGCCGGGCCTCGAGGACCCACTTTGGGCACCCCTAGACTAGAGGGTATGCGCTTTGGGCTATTATTCTCCAAAATGTTTTCATGATTCGATGAACAGGATTAAGGTTCCCGGCGAAACGGCCCCACAACCTGATGCCCTCGCTGCTCTGTTTTTCAGCGGGAACTGTGTTTTTAGGACTGAAAGTCCATCACTGCCTTCTCCACACAAAAACATACGTATGTCCGAAGAACTCAAGTTCAGTCTCCTCAGACCAAACACTCCCAAAACAAGTCATCATTTTTCATATATTCCCGGACAAACTTTAGTCAGATATTGACCCAGCCAGCATACCTAGGAGGCCCCATATGGGGAAAAGGAGGGCAGACAATATGGGTCCTACATGGTTTTGTCCACACTTTCTATGGTGGCCCCACATGGGTCTACCCATGTAGGGGCACTGCCTACATGGGCCCTACATGCCGGTTGCCCTACCTGGGCAAGAACTCCTTTTATAAAATATATATATATATTTTTATAGTGACTAAAAAAAGTAAAGTTAGTCACTTTACCTAAGTTTTTAGGTAAAGTTTGGTTTTCAACTTTACCTAAGTTCTAAAACCAAACCTTAGGTAACTAAACTATACATTTAAAGCGTAAATAAACGGAATTCAAGTCTTTTCGTTAGAAAATTGAGTCATTCTCAGCTGAAAAATAAAACAAAACCAGCCTGTGAAGACGCTGAATCCGGGGTGAAATGTGAACAATGTTTGTGTGTCCTTCACAGCTTTCAGTAACACAATAATCATTTCCCCCTGTCTGGGTCAAAATGTCTCAGAAATATTCACTTCCTCATAGATAGTTCTCATTTCAAGGGTAAGGCCAGTTTTACAATTCTGTTTACTAGAAGCAGCAGGTTGCAGCAATTGTGCAACCGCAGTCCTGTTTATATGCAGACTCAGCAAAACGTTGTTTTTTTTTCACTCTGTCGAAGAACAACACGCGAATACAAAGTACGTCGTTCTGAAGAGGGAAAAGTTCTTTGCCATCGCAAGCAGAGAGAACAGTTTGGATGAGTTGATATGGATTAAATCTAAATCCAAAATATTCTTTGAATTGCTAAAAATAAATAAATAAAAAAAACACACAGCTAAGCTGTTGGGAATTAAAACAAAGTGAGATTGAAAGGCTCACAAGCTGTGCTGCGAACTGTGACTCACTGGCATTTACTAAGCTCTGGAAAGGGCAGCAAGTCGCAACAAACTAAGAGCGACTCGAGGTATCTGAGTCGGCCAGTGAAGATGTCTCACTCCTCACGTTTTCCCCCCGTGACGGAGTGACCGACACCGCTCGGCCTTCCCCACCAACCTGCTCCTTGAGCTCGGTGAGCTGGCCCGACAGGTTGGTCACCAGCTTCATGGTGGACTCCAGCTTCTCCTGCAGGCTTCGGATCTCGTTCTGCTCCCCGTCGGCGTCGCTGCTCACCAGAGACATGGCCCGCATCCGAGGAAACCAGTCCAAGTTGTGCTCCTGGTTAGTATGGAACAAACAAAAAGAAAAAAATCCAGCATGGTTAGTATTACAAGTAGAACTAAAAGCACCAACATCTCTGTGGGATTTTCTTTCCCCTTCCCCGAGCGTGGCATATTTTCTAGGACGTAGCATCTTTCATGTTGTAATTCGATTCGTCAAATCAGTCAAACTAGGTTCCGTTTGTCCCGTTTGATTTGGACAAACGTCTTCTCACATTCTTGTTTAATTGCTTTTGACTGTGTGTGCAGTGATTTCAATCAAACTACTCATGATGGGACTTTCCGTATTAGAATCACATGGGATACTTAGACATTCTTGAAATCACTCAAAAACAAGCAGTTCACTCAGGGGTGATAAGTTCGCTTTTTTCTTTTCTTCCAGCACGCTAAATAAAGTCTGGTACGCTTACAATAGACTGCAGAGCTGGAAGACTTCCTCGTTCACGCAGCACTGAGATCAACACAAAAACACACTTCTTATCAGCCGGAGCGTAGACTCGCAGATAACGAGCCGCTGCAGTTTCTGGGCAGCGAGAGCCGAGCTGCAGCTGTAAAATGTAATGGCATTTTTTTTTTTTTTTTGTCAAGACGTGTGAAGGCTTCAAATATGACTTTCCAAAATAGTGAAGGCTGGTGTGGAGTTTACTCAGAAGGGACGACGGTGTGTCGCTACCGAGACCTTTGACATCACTTTTGGCACACAAGTGTAAGCAAAGAAACCACAAAGAATGTTAGCTTCATCTGAGGTCAGTTCATCAACGGGGGGTTTTTTTTTTTTTTTTGTTTAAGAAAATTATATATGTTTTTTCTAGAAAAAATATTTGACTTTTCGAATGAAAAGGAGAAGTTTAACTCGGAGAAATCTGGCTTTAGTTTATACAGCTGCATTTAAAAAAATGGAATCCAGTCGATGAGTGAAAAGTTGTTTTTTTCAGTATTTAAATCCAAAAGTTAGTCATACAGTATATATACTATATGTATTACACAGAGTACTAACATTATAACCATTTACAAATGTTAGTTTAAATTACTTAAACTTGGACAACTGGAAAAAAAAAAATCAGTTTTTCTTAAAATTAAATTGTCATGTTTATTTTATTTGTTCATTTCATTCATTTGCCGTTTAAAATGAACATGACATGGTGACAAATAAAGTTTTAAATGAAAACCTTTCATAGTACCAGTAAAAAAAAAGTAATCAAAGGCTGCAAACAGGGGCGCTGCCAGGAATCTTGGGCCCTGTGACAAAAAGTTAAATTGGGCCCCCCCTGCACAACTACTGTTGCAGTTTCTTGAGTTTATCTCCATATTGTTAAAGTTGTCACCATGTTGTGACAGGTTGCTATGAAACAGATAATCTCTGATAATCCGTGAACTACAATTGCTAGCTAAAGTAATGCGCTGTTCTGACCAGAAACAACCAATCAGAACCAGGAGGAGGGTCTTAGTGCTGTTAACCAATCTCATTCACTCACTGCTAAATGTGCTAATGGCGAAGAAACAACTTATTGTTACAGGAAAACCTGTTTATCTGCCGACATTGGTAGCTATGCTAACTAAACTGAGCTTTCACAATTTGAATCTGCATAGCTCTGTGCTATGTTAGCTGTAGCATAGCGCAGAGTGAGGGGGAGGGAGGATGAGCAGCCACATGAGATCGTGATTGACAACGCTAAAACCCGCCTCCTGCCTCTGATTGGTTGACAGCACTGGGAGAAGGCAGAGGAAATAATTATTTAAAAAACATTAAATTTTTACTGTAGATAAAGCACTCTGAACAGCCCGGAACTTTACTACTAAAAATGGTTAGCAGTAAACATTTTTTTTTTTCAACCATTTTTCATCCATTCTCCTACACCCTTGTCCCTTAATGGGGTCGGGACGGTTGCTGGTGCCTATCCCCAGCTATCGTTTCGGGCGAGAGGCGGGGTCACCCTAGACAGGTCGCCAGTCTGTCCAGGGCAGCATGGAGACACACAGGACAAATAAGCATGCACACACACACTCACACCTAGGGAGAATTTAGAGAGACCAATTAACCTGACAGTCATGTTTTTGGACTGTGGGAGGAAGCCGGAGTACCCGGAGAGAACCCACACATGCACAGGGAGAACATGCAAACTCCATGCAGAAAGACCAGGGCCGGGAATCGAACCCAGAACCTTCTTGCTGCAAGGCAACAGCTCTACCAATTGCGTCACTGGGCAGCCCCAAGACATTTTGTTTTTTGTCTTACACTAATCGTGTGGGGTGTTGATGACCTTCTGCAGAACCACCATTAAGTTAGAAGTGTTCACCACAATTGTGTGGGTCAAAACACTTCTGCTTTTTTCCCTATTGGCTTTAACAGGTTTTTGAGAAACCAAAATTTGAATTTCTTGAAATGCACACACCACTACTGTGCAGTTAAGAAAACTGGCAGATTGTAAAAGTTTCTTTGACTGAAAGTCACTTCATTGTTTTTGAAGGAACCCAGCCAGAGTCCATCCTTGAATCTGTGGACAGAGCTAAAGATTAGTGTGATGGCAAAGAGGTTTCCCAGCCACCTGTTGTTGGTAAAGTTGCTTATTACCAACAAGCAACATAGAAACACAAAAAAAGCTTGTCATTTAGTATGAGTTGGGTTATTGAAATGATAATGAAAAATTTTCCCTTGAAAAAAGAGAAAGGTAGAAATAATATAAATTATTTTTAAAAAACGTATATAAAAACCAGGGGTAAAAAGTTTAAAAATACTCCCTTTACATAGCCTTATTTTATTTTTGATATGTGTCAGTCTCTTCTTGGTAAAAAAAAAACACACAAAAAAAACAAGGTGTAAATTTAAATCTGCAAGGGTTATGAATACATTTATTTTACACTCCAAGTGTAAAATAAATATTTTTGAACTGAAGTGCAGAAATAATTTACATATTCAATGATACTTTCATTTATTGAAATTTCTCCTGGATTTATTTCAGAATGAATCCCAAATCAACATAAATGTAATTATTATATTATTATTATCAGGAAAATTTGAACACAATTTCCAGTCAGGAAGATCATTAATGAGGTGATTTCTGTCCTTTTAAAGTTGCATAGGTTCTTAAAGAATATATAATAATAATAATTAATAATTTAAAAAAACAGATGTGAGCAACAGCCACAACTCTTAATATTGTTGCACTCGTATACATTTTGTCACACTTCTATTTCCTCCTGACACTTGAAACCTACTTCTCTTAAAAATAAGCAAATCGTGTGAAAACACTTATTTTTATTTCCCTATACGCGGCAGCACATCTCGCCTTCACGTCTCCCCCAGTCAGAAAAGCGCCAAGGTGCACGAACCCAGGGAGACGACGCGGCGCACAGCTGCTTTGGTCACCGGGTTGGAACCGTGCAGAGCAAAACAAAGCGGCTGAAAAAGTCCCTAGGTTTCAGTGGTTGATTTGGAGAGAGCGGGGCAAGTGAGGTGGCCGAGCTCACCACAAACCAGCAAATCAGACAGCAGGCAGAGGGGAATCACACAACACTAAGATAATGAATAACTCGCAGTCATTCTGAAAGAACGAGAGGACGACTGCGACAATGTTCCACTTCCTGAATGCACAGAGACAGAGGTTTGTGTTTACATACTCGGCCTGCACCCCACCCATTCAGCATGCGGAAGAGTGCGGGACGGCTGAGTCTGCCGTCGCCGCTTTTTAGTAAGTAGACGATACGGGGAAAATGATTTAGATGCGACTCACAACAAGTATGAGAAACTCTGCAATAAAAAAAAAAAAAAAAAGAGAATATTTAGTCTCTTTTACTCAAATAAAAAACAGATGAAACTTTATCAGTAATCATCGATCAACATCAGCAGCCTCGTAGTAATGACTTGAATCACAAGCCCACTCTAACCCACTAACCCACTCAGCTAGCTTCTGTCTTTAGCTCTGAACCTACAGCCGTCTGAATACGAGACCACTGACAAATTAAAGGTGGGTGGGTTGAATAGCGCCGTGGAAACGCTGGATGACTTGTTTCTCCCATTAAGCAGTCACCTTCGCATCCCAAAGCCCACCAGCAACCACGGCGTCACACGGTGGGCAGCTAGCTAGCTGGCCCGCCACCTAGCTAGCTAGCTGGGACACCCGTGTTTAACTCCAGCTGTTTCACTGTCAGCACTGTAAACACTTTGAGGTGTTTTTATGCGTTTTTGTGTCATGCAGGTAATGAAGCTTTTGGTTGGTTTTATTAGTGGTGCCTCATTTAAAAATAAATGCCATTTTAAAGAACTCTGCTGAGGAGGTTTGATATTTTGGAGGCTGCTGTGATGAAAGTAGGATTTAGTGCTTAAATGGATAGAGGCTACAAATGATTAGCTTTTTAAACTGCTTTTTTTTTGCATGACTTATTGTTTTATCTTGAATACCTGAACAATTTAGAGTCTTGCCAAGAACCAAGTTGAGTAATTTTAGGTGCATGAAAAGAGCGTCTCCTTCAAAGTACCTGACATAACAAATCTGTGCTGCATTCCAGCCCAAATTTGTATTTTATGCAGACATTTTGATTGAGCAGCTACATGCAGCCGCCAAGTTTGTAAATGTTTTGGAATTCTGTACCTAAAATTGAAAAGGTACAGGTGAAGCTGGAGGGATACAAAATCCCCTGAGCTAAGAGGAGAGAGCTTGTGACGTGCACCCCTATGGGTTTTAGCTCCCCCCAATCCCTGACTCTTTCTAACCTTCAGTCAGTAGTTTTCCAGGGTTCCTGAAGATCCTATTTTTATCTTATCTAATCATCACAGCAGAGAAACTGTATCTAAAAGTCAAAAATACATTTTTTTTGTCTTTCAGACTTGTCATCCTCCTGATTTATCTTTAAAAAAAGACAAAAAAAAACCAGCATGTAAAAAAACGAGGTCAAAAGTCCAATTTACAGTAGGTTCTTTGCCAGATTGTCTGTTAAACTCAACAATTCAGTAACTTTTCATTACTGAATAACTAAGTAATTAATAGTTAGTTATTCATGACTATTCATTACTTATGAATATCTAGTCATAAGTAATGAATAAATACTTATTATTTATTTCATAGTAATTAATAAGTATTCATCATCTATGAATAACTATTCATAAGTAAAAGTTTAGGAGGCTTCACAAACAAAAACGCCTAAAACTGGGTGGCAAAAGCAACCAAATCTATGAAAGACTTTCAGAAAGAAAGAAGAACTATAAATTACAACGACTTTAAAATGTTACACAACTACCTGCTGGAAGAAAAACTGACCCTAAAAAATATTAAAGTAAAACAAAATAAAGGTAGTTCTTCTTTTTATTACTAGTGACTCCTTCACATTTCCCCCATTTTAATCTCAAAGCATGTGAAATACCTAAACCTCACCAGATCAGATTATATAACATTACATAAACCTGCGATGCTAGTTAGAAGCTAAGCTAGCTCCCCCAGGACATATTATTGCAAGTAATGGGATTAGCTGCCATAACTGCGCAGATGATGCATCACATTACATCACAATGTCACCAGGTGAACACAGACCCACTCAAGAACACGCAGAACAAGTCAGTGCACGGATGTGCCGCAAATTCCTTCAGCTGAATAGAAAATAAAACTGGAGTTATTATCTTTGGGCCTACAGAGGAACGATCAATGCGGAGAGAAACTACTGATCAGCCCAGAAGTCTGGGTGTAGAGATGGACTCAAGCCTGAACCTTTGGAGACGCATAAAGACAATTGCAAAGTCAGTCTTCTACCACCTGGAGGACATTTCTACACTTGAAGGGATAATTTCCGAACAAGATCTAGATCCATGTGTTTGTCTTTAGTTGCATTGATTACTGCAATAGTGTTTTCACAGGTCTGCCTAAAAAAAACAAAAAAACTACTCGAATTCTCACTAAGCTTACTAAAACCAGGGACATAGAGCACATCCTCCCACAGGCTCTCTTTAACTCAGAGAACAGACTTTAAAATACTGTTAGTTTATAAATCTCTGATTTGTTTAGCACCAGAAGATCTGTTGCTGTTGTATTAACCTTAGTAACTGAAAATTGGCCAATTCTGGTGTGAATCACAACTTTATCACTTCTCTTTATTCTGCCACTGTAATGTAATGTTTCCTCTTTATTTGCTAATTGCATATTTCCATCGTGTAAAGCACTTTGAACTGTAATGTTGCTGAAATGTGCTTCTTAACTCAAATAGATGGAGCCTTTTCAAACCATTTCAAAACCTGAATGGAGTTTTTTTTTTTGGACTATTAACTAAATTTGCTTCTCTTTAGTCACAGGATGATGATGCGAAAACTTAAAAGGGTAGCAGAACAGAATACAAGCCATGTTCATTTTTAAGAGTAACATCTCCTCACATTGGATTGTATGTGGTGGTAAACTGAGCAAAAACCTTTGGTGAGAGGAAACCTCGACAGCCTCAAGAACATTCTTCACTTGGCCTGCTCGTGAAAAAGCTTCATGTTAATTCAAATCCTCTTTTTGATTGAGACTGGGGTTTCTTGTCAAGACTGGAATGTCATGAAATTCAATTTCTTGTGTTGGTGAATGCAAAAGAGGGAAACAAACGGAGCAAAGCGTGTGTGTAAGTTCACACTACTGATGAACTGTTGTCCTACAGCGATGACATGTTTTAAGAGTTAACACAGTTAAGTTGAAAATTAGTAATATATGCTGGCAGGTTTTGGCTTAAAGTAGGGCTATCAATCGATGAAAAAAATGTCATCAAATTAATCACACTCTGGCAGAGTGATTAATCGTGATTAATCACTGTGATCAATCGTGATTAATCACTGTGATCAATCGTGATTAATCATAGTCCACAACTTTGTAAGCGTGAAATATAAATATCCATGCAGTTGTGGTTCTTGCAGGAACTTCTGCTGCACCCCAACCAATTAAAATGAAACAATGATCAATTAAAAATGTTTTCTTATTTTTGTTTTCTTTGCATCAGAAAGCGGGTAATGTAGTCTCGTAGTACTTATTCCACTACACATGCATTCAAGTAGTACCAAACTTGTTCAGCGGACAAATGTTTTATTTTGTAGTTCTCAGGAGCCTTACCCCTTTCTGATGGCACTCTGGGCAACTGCCCACATTGCCCTGAATTGTCCATATCTATTTTTAACTGTTTTGTACCAAAGACAGTATCATATAGTTTCTTTTCAGCTAATTTACTTGGCAATCATTTTTTTTTATTATTGGGTAAAAGTTTATTTCCTGAAATATCAAGGTGTGTCCACAACGGTTTCCATTAAATGAATTTTCTTGATAGGAAAATTGGTGTGTATGCTTAGGCGTCAATCTCACCCGTGTCACATGAAATTGGTGTCAATATATGACTTTGTCTAGTGAATAGGTGCAAGTTAAGTAAGTATTACTGTTTGAGACTCTTATTTTGAAGGATGGAAGGAAGTGGTTCTTTTTATGGCTTACTGTGTTTAATGAAGACTGTTTGAAGCTGCATGAGGTTCCAAAAAACATTTTTGAAGCTTCTACCACTTTTAAACTGGTTATGTGGCAGAATATGTCATTAAAAAAAGTTATTCAGTAACAATTTGTAGACACTGTTAGAGCACCACTACTGGCTAACCATTTGCTGCTAATGGCGCTAAAGCATGCATCTCCTAAATCAAAAGTGATTTTATGAGTCTGAACTGCACTGGCTCATCTCTAATCCAAAATCTAAAATTGTTAAAAGGATCTGAATAATTCAGCAGTGCATTTTTGTTCTGATTAGAGAAAAACACAACATATAGACTGGTGAAGCGAAATGTGTCAATTCAATCCATTTTTCTGATGAAAATGCAATTTTTTTTCTTAATTTTTTGAAGTTTTTAGAGGTCTAACAGAATTTAGACACAAAAATAAAACTCATTCTAAACTATGACAAAGGTCATTAATGCATTCTGAACTCTGCTCGAGTTGACGCCCCCCGCCTTTGCCACCCACTCAAAGAAAGAAAAAAAAACCCATCATGTTTGACGACTTTGTCACCTGCAGCTCGACTGTCTTTCCATTTCCAGTGTTTATAAATGAAAGCGCTTCCAGTAAACTGATAAGTGCAGGCACAAATTAAGACTCTACAACACGCAGGTTCAATGGAAATGACGGAAGTACATTTTTCATTATTAAAACCGCACGAGCCATCACTGAGAAACAGGATGCTGTGTGGTTAAAACAGCAACAGAAAACGTCAAAGTCATGCCACTGAGACACCTGACGCAGCCCACTCACCCTGCAAATATTCAGATATGCCCAAAACAAAACGAAACCAAAAAAACCCAACCAAAAATACAAGTTTTCCCCCCAAAAAAGGGAACAAAAAAAAAAAAGAACAAGCTTGATGGTTTTGCCTTTCTTTTTTTTTGCACCGTTTAAATCAGGAAGATTTTTTTTTTTTTTTTTTACGACCAGACATTGGGAAGCACCTCAAAAGAGCAGAGGCGTCTTTCGGTGTCAGACAAAATAAGAATTAGAGCAATGAGTGTGAACCATGCATCATCTTTTTACATCTCAGATGTGACATTTCACCCAGAGCCCTCTGTCATTGACGTCAGTCCCAGTCATTGTTGGAGTAGCTTGCCTTGTACGCCCCGTTCTGCTTTATCGCTTCTTCCACCTTACAGTCACATCAAAAAGAGCAAAACGCGGTGGGAGAGAGGCTGTAGAGATTGAGAAAGGCTGCCTTGTCTAACACATTTCTGGTGAATGTGACTATTATACCGATAGGAATGGATGTACTTTGAAAAAGAAAAAAAAAGAGCAAAAAAAAGTTAATATGGAGGGAGTGGGGGAAAGCATCTTTTTTATTATTATTTGAATTCTGGTCGGATATTGAATGCAATTTTTTTACCCTTTTGTGGGGTTGGGCTGCGGGAGTTTATTGCATGATTTACTGTTGTGTGGGGGGAAATAAAAGTCTTGTGGAAAGTTTTTTCTGAGCATGTCAAACGCCTAGTAATGTGGTTATGCACGTAGCCATTCAGGGTGCGGTTTACTCCCAACACTTCCTGTGATTAAAAGTTAGCCGTAGTGCTAAGCGTTAATATAAAGTCGTGCTTTGATCATTTCAGATCATTTTAACAGAAAACCGAGAAATCCTTGACAAGAAAACATCTACAGATTCTGAGAAGTAGAAGTAGATGGGAAAATATGTTTAATTTAAGATGATTCATTAAGAAAAATTTTTTTATTTTATTTTATACATCTGCATTCAAAGGCATAAACAATTGAGAATTGTTTATGTTGTTTAAAAAGACAAGTAATCCTGTCTCTTTAAAATCAGACAGGATTACTAATATTTCTTAAGTTACAGAAACATTAGAGAAACTGTACACCGGGTTCCAAATTATTATGCAAGTGATATTTTCTCAGATTTTCCTCAATGGTCAATGCAAATGATGGTCAGTATAATTTTTAAGTCATGAACTATTACAGTATAAATTAAATTTGCATCATGAGATGGTGCATTGTCATGCATGAAGATGATTTTGCTACTGAAGGTACGGCTCTTTTTGAACCATGAAAGAAAGTGATCAGTCAGAAAGTCCTTATGCTTTGCTGAAATCATTTTCACACCTTCAGGGACCCTGAAGGGGCCGACCAGCTCTCTCCCCATGATTTCAGCCCAAAACATGACTCCACCACCTCCTTGCTGACCTCACAACCGTGTTGGGATGTGGTGGCCATCCACCACCAATCCACTACTGCTCCCATCTTGGATAGTTGCACAGCAGCCATCAGTGAACAAGTCTGTTTGAAAATTAATCTTGATGTATGGCTGGGCCCACTACGACCGTTTCTGCTTGCGAATACTGGTTAGGGGGCCGAATAGTTGGTTCATGCACAACAAGCTTCTGGCATATCCTCCACCTTGATGTTCCAGAGGCACCAGCAGCTTCAAATAGCTGTTTGCTGCTTTGTAAGGTATTTTAGCAGCTGCTCTCTTGATCTGATGAATTTGTTTAACAGAAACCTTCCTCATTATGCCTTTATCTGCACAAACCCATCTTTGTTCTGAATCAGCCACAAATCTCCTCACAGTACGATGATAACGCTTCAGTTTTCCTTAAATATCTAATGTTTTCATATCTTGTCCACTGCACTACACTATCTGATGATCCTTTCTCTTTCCCATATTGCTTGAAACTTGTGGTCTGCTTAATAATGTGGAACATCCTTGTAAAGCAGATTTCCTCTTATTTAGCTCACCTGACAAACTAATCAACGAGGTCTATGAAATTAATTACAGTCATTCAAAGAGCCCTGAGACACAAAACCATTTATGAATTTAATAGCACAATAAAACATTTAATCTTTATGACACTTAAATCCAATTTGCATAATAATTTGCATAATAATTTGGCACAAAACAGATGTGCCAAAACAGATGGCACATCTGTTTTGTGCCATCAAAAAACAGATGGCACCATAAGAAAAGAACAAGAGGAAATACTGAAACATCATCAAAGACTTTGCACAGTGACTCTTGGCATGCCAACAGAAAAGTGGCTTAAACAGTTAACATCTAGCAGAAGTCCTAATCCCACCTCCCTAGAAATATCTGTGGGCAAAATGAAAAGCTGTGTGTGAGATAGACAGCCACACACACACCTGACTCATTTAATCCGGTTCAGTCATGAGGAATGGGCCACAGTTCCAGCAAACTATAGTAAGAGTCTTATGGAAGGATTCCCAAAACACCTTCACCCAACTCATACCATTTAACCGCAATGCAAATAAGGAAATGTGTGTAAATTCTGACGTTGGAGACAACATTGATACTCATCTTTAAAAAGCCTGTACTGCCGATTCAGATTTTGTGGCTACTAAATATAACCAGACAGTTGCTGTGTTGGCAACAGTGGGATGACTATTGCTAACTGGAAATGTGCAGAAATGACCTGGTGGGCGGGGTCAGCAGTCAAACCTCTTTATTGGGAGAGCAGAAGAGGACAGCAGATGATTTTTAGACCTTCGTTGAGGAAGATAAAATCGGCTTCACAAGTCAGTAACAGCCGACCACTGATCTCCCAAAAATGAAGGAAATTAGGAAATTAGGAGTGCACCAGTAGATCAGTTCCCAATTAATAATAATAGCAATATTAATAATAATAATAATTATTATTCAGGCAACTTGCAAAATTAATCAAATAAAAAATTTGCTAGTATTAATTCATCTAAAAAGTAACACTTTTGGGGGGGAAAAAAAGGCAAAAGTGTCTTTTACTGCAGAGTTAATGAAAAAATACAACAGGAAATGAATAGGAACCCATAATTTCTAAAGCTCAAGAGTGTGTTTTAAACATTTTTAATTTGAATACCAAGATCTGCAGCTTTATTCAAACATTCAGAGCAGATGACATTTTCACGTGTCATCTGTATAGCGTTTTGTTTCTCTTTACGAACCACCCAGATAAACCTAGTAAAGTTGTTTTTTCTAAGGAAGTCTTGCAGCAGTAGAGCTGAAACCGTTAACTGGGCGAGTTAACCCGACCGTCTGCAGACAACACTTTACTGAGTGATAGCTGCAGCACTTGGATGTAGAATTTATTATTCCTTTTACTTATTTAACAGAAAATGTGCATTTAACTGAAATGCTTCAGAATCTCTTCCAAAGATATATGGGTTTATTAAGAAAAATATGAAACACATGTTGAATGTAGTTCTGGTTCTCATTCCTCTGCACAGGAAACCTGAACCCAAATGAATAAAAATGACATCTGTGCCAACAGAATGAGCCCCATGAATGATTTCAAGATAAATGAAAGATGGATAAATGTCCACGTCGAAGGTCATTTCTTAAAAGCCGCTTTCAGGCAAGATGACGGAAAAGCAGCGAAGTAAAGAGCTGAGTTGGAGGGTCACCTGTCAGATCAACGGGTCTCTCCGCTAAGCCCGAAAGGCGCTCTTCAAAACGCACGCTTGACAATCTGAGTTTGGCTCAACGTGGTGCAGAGTTTAATGAGAGGGAAGTAGTGGGGGTGGGCTGGGGAGTGGGGTATCCTAAAATCAGGTGGTTCCTCACAAGACTGCAGCAGATCAAGAGAAAAAGGGGAAGAGAGTGGGCTAAATCTAATAAGAAACTGTCAGAAGGTGACAGCAGTGCGAGTGCGTCAATGAAGCAACCACTTCACAAAGTGGGGCTTTCCTTTGGCAGTTGAAATGTTTTCTAAAGGTTTACGACTCGGTTGCGACAATCGAAATGAATCTTTCTTGGTTCTTACTCTTAAGGGCAAAGTTCCACCGTCGTCTATTTTGAGTATCTGCAGCTTTAAAGATACACGAAGCAAATAAAAAAACAAGTGTATAACACAACGCCTCGTCACGACAACAAGGTTTACTTTATCGGGATTCTGTTGGTTGCGTTGTTGAGAGAGGAAAACATGCAATGGAAAATAACGCCTCAAAATAAAATACCAGGGATTACATTTTTATTATAAATAAAATTATTTTTAATTTTAAATAATTAAAAATAATAAATTTTTAATTATTTAAAATTATTAAATAATTTTTTTATTATTTAATAAAAAAAAATTATTTTTAGAATTATTATTATTACCATTATCAGTATTATTATTTTTATAGTTGTGAAATAAATAAAATATAATATTAATTTAAGGTATAGTAATTATATTGATTCCATACCATTACAAAGATGATTTTTTTTCTTTATTATTATTGTTATTTACACATATTGCTTGTTTTGTGCTTAAAGATGTATCCATACAGACGGTTGCTCATGGTAACGTAAACTGACTTAAGGGTTTTCAAGATTTGTTTTTTTATCTCCTTTTCATTTAAAACTTTGGTTTATGTCAACACATGATCTGTTCATTTTAATTTGTAAATGAATTAAATGAAAGAAAAAAGGTAAACGATAATCGATAAAGTTTTTTTTTTTTTTTGCCAACACTGTATATGTATTTTTTAAAAAAAAGTTTTGGTTACTCCTCGAACAATATAAAAAAAAGAAATAAATAAAAATAAAAAATAAAAAATTCCAAGACTTTGAAAATAAATCTGAAAAGTGTTTGTGAATGTACATGAAGTTTCTCAAATAATTCTATAATTTAAATGGAAAAAAAAAAGAATGCGGAAGACCAAATAATAAAAAAAAATAACTTTTTTTTGTGTGGAAGAGCTTGTTTGTGCACGACAACATCCTTACCCGGATCATTTCAGCCACGTAGCTTTCGGGCCCCGTGAACTCGGTGGAGTCCTTCACCTTCACCAGGACAATGAAGAACAAGTAGTGCCACATGTTGTGCTCCACCTTGATGTGTTCTTCAAAAGTAACCGTCTTATTGTCGAACTTATCTCTCTCCAGACCTAAAAAGGAAAGAATGCAAGGCCAGCACCCACACAGACACACAGACCCACACGCACCCAAAATAAACATTACATACGTTTCTTCCCAATTCTTGTGAAAAAAGTGAAGAAATACGCCGTATTAGAGGATGACGTGATTGTGCTTGTGACCTAAATGGGGGCTACTGAGAAAATGAGAGGAAACGGGGTCATGTGGGGAACGGACTGAAAAAAACTTCAGAGGTGAAAAAGGCTTTTTTGTTTTTCATGTTTTGTGTGGCAATAAATCCCAGTGAACCACAAAGTTCTTGCAATCCATTTACAAAAAAAAAAAAAAAAAAAAAAAAAAAGAAGAAGAAGGTTTCACAGTGTCACCCAGCCCAGGGAGCGGGGATTATTCACTACAAAATGTCAACAAGTGACTGTCTGGGCTGGTGACTGCAGCGTGTGTACAGTTGAACGTGGTCAAGCCTCATATGGCAACAGGAAGAAACACTCCTCCTCCACAGCAGCACCTTCCGTGACTAAACATTCATTCTGGGAAGAGGAGGCGTTGGGTATTTTTTTTTTTTTTTTACAGAGAAAAACAGCCCCCATTTTGCAAGCAGCCCTGATGTGAATCTGCTGCAGAGCAGTGGCACGCTCATACTCAGGGCAGACCACTTGCATGACTTGTATTAATTTTGACTGAGAGCCATAAAGCTTCTGCCACTCGACTAAAGCTTCATGCAACACGTCGGGTATGGATTGCAGCTTTGACGCAACTGGAACTGAAAGACATACGTTTACGTTTGTTTTTCTTTTGTGTGTTTCGCAGCCATTCCAACTTTTATACGGCGAGGATTGTAAAAAGAGACAAGAAAAAAAAAAAAGAAAAAAAAAAAAAAAGGGGGGAGCGGGCGGCAATAATATCCCTAAACCACCAAAAGTGAAGTCTGGTCAGAAAACCGGCTGCAGAAATGAAATCAAGTGAAACCAAACATTTGTTTTCCAATTACACTGATTAAAAAAAAAAGTTAATTTACCCACCACAAATGAAACACGTCGTCTTTAGGATTTCCTCTTTCTTCTGCTTTTCGCTCCTCAAGTCGGCAAACGTATCGATGATGACACCGAAGATGAGGTTGAGGACAATGATGATGACCATGAAGAAGAAAAGCAGGTCGTAGATGACTCTGGCGGCGAACAAGGGTTCCTGGGGGACATGGGGAAGAAAACAAGTGAAGCACCATGAGCTTTGAGCCGATTTCACTCTCAGTGGAAATATTCTGTCAGTTTTTACAAAGAATTTCCATTAAAATTCAGAATGTAGGCAGAGAAAAGGCCCAGGTGGTGGAAAATGAAAAAAAGGAGAGTGTTGTGGGTTTTTTTTTTTTTTTTTAGGGAGGAGTTGAGACATGTTCTTGGTCAGGAGTTGCTCCCAGATGACTGGACAGCTACGGCTAATCTGATAAGGGAGACAGGTGGGAGGATGCTTGGTGTGTCATCTGGAGGGAATAAAGTAGAGAAGGAGACTCGGTGGTGGAAGAGGAAAAGTCCAGAAGCATATTCATAGACAGAAGCTAGCCAAGAAGAAGAGGGACAAAGAGGACTTAGAAGTAGACTAAAGGTAAACATGGCATAGGTCAAACAAAGGCTGTATGACACTAGGTCGGACAATAACAAGTGGGAGAATGAGTTGCATCTCTCTGCTGAGGCAGAGAGATAGAAAGACGTGCAGTAGGTCAGGGTGATTCAGGAGGGGAATGGAAACATGCTGTCCAGTACTTTGATGACTGCGGAAAAGGAGAGAAGAAGTAGATAAGATTAGTAAGGTTGACGTGAAGAAAATTTGAAGAGGATGAGGAGGGGAAAGGAAGTTGGACCTGATGACACACTGGCAGAGGCATGGAAGTGTCCGGGAGAGGTGGAGGTAGAGCTTTTAACTAGGTTGTTCTACAAGATCTTGACGAGTGAGAAGATGCCAGAGGAAAGGCATCTTCTCACTCATCTGAAAGGCAAAGAAATAAAGATAAAGAGTCAAGAGCGGCGGAATGAAGGCTTATGTTAGTATTTGTGAGCAGAAGAGAGGTTTTCATGCCAAGAAACAGGACTACAGATGTAATTTTTGCTTTAGAGATGCCAAGGGAGAAGTACAGAGAAGGCCAAAGCGAATGACAGGGAAACTCTGGGTACTGGGTGGGGAGGTCTGGAGTGGCAGGGAAATATGTTCGATTGGTAAAGAATGGGAATGAGAGCTGGTAGACAGCAGTGAGGTGTGCTGTAGAACAAAGGAGTTCGAGATGTTGGGGAGACTGCATCAAAGATCGCCTCTAAGCCTCTTCTTGTTTGCGTTGGTGCTCGACTTGCTAATAGATTCTTGCTTCGGGGCGTCACGTGGCACCGTGGATCGAGTGGACGCCCTGTATTCAGAGGCTACAGACCTCGACAAACGTCCTCTGCATCTGTTCTCTTTCTTTTTGAGTACTGTTGAATAAAGGTCACTAGTGCCAAAAAAATATATTTTTAAAAAGGAAATTCTTGCCATGTGGGTGTACATGTAAGGAAGTGAGTTGGCATTTTTCTGGCCCGTTAGTTTTATTGTGATTTCATCATCTCATTGTTTTCCCCATATTTGTGGAATCAACTGACCTTCTGTGAAAGAAAACTAATGATATATATACACACACACACATATCTATATAACACATATATACTTTTTTTTAGAAATTGCTTCAAGTTTATTTCAAATGGACTGGACACAGAGATGGAAAAAGGTAAGGAAGAAAGTTAGACACAAAATAAAGGCATAAAAATGGAGGAGAGGAGGAAGAAAGATCATATAGGATAACACTCGAGAAGTCTGCTTTTACAACTGTTGGAAGAGAGAAAAAACAGAGAACCGAGAAAGCAGTGACAAATGTATGCATATATGCTGCCTGGCCAAAATAGGACAATATTTTGTTGGACTGCATTTAACTTTAATTAAAGGGCACATTTGCTGTGGCATTGCTTCAAAAAGCTTCTGAGATATCACAAGATTTATTTCTATCTAGTGTTGCATCCAACCACTGTTACCCCACTGAAATACACTGTATTGTGCATCCATAACCTGGGTGAAATAAATCATGATCGAAATGAACACAGGATATTGACAGAAGGCTCTCTCTGCATGAGACTGCACCTTTGAAGCTTCATGCTGCGGCTGTAAAGGTGCATATTTATTGAAACTGTCGTCATGTGGCGACAGTTTTATATGAGACAGATAATCTGTTATAAAAAATTAAAAATAAAGAAAATCAAGCTCCTCCTCGCGCTACAATTGCAATCTGCAAAAATGAACCAATTCTGGTCAAAACAACCAATCAGTGCCAAGGGGAGGGTCTTAACGCTGTCAATCAACCTTGTGTACACTGCTAAATGTGCTAATGGTGGAAAAACAACTTGTCGTGATAAACCAGCAGAGAGTAAGCGGGAATGGGTGAACATGAGAGTGATTGACAGCACTAAAAACGTCCTCCTGATTGGTTGTTTCTGACTGAGTGCTGTATTTCTCCAGTTAATACTGTTAATACTTTTTTTATTATATATTATATTTCTTATGCTTTCACAACAGAATTATAATTTTAACAAATTTGTAAAAAAAAAAAAAAAAGAAAAATGTTTTTTGTATAAACGTCACATACTACAACTTTAACTTGACTGAGGTTATTTAATTTAAAAATAGGTTATGCCGTCAGTTTTACTTTCAGTTTCAAACATCAGGCATCCCAACACAGAATGTATAGCATAGCACAGCATGAAATAGACTATTGCAGGTTGTTGTTGTGGCAGTTTTTTTCACGTGTGCAGCAGCTACACGTAGCGCTCATGTTGAATCGTTCAACATGTCCAAAGGAAACCCACAGCAACTTGGCTTTTTGCGGTTAACCTGTGTGTTTCAAATGCGTATTAAGGTAATGCCAGTGCATTACTCACTTTACGGTCAAACACAAATATTTAATAGATACATTATTTGTTGTAATTATGTAGCATAATATTAATCAGAAGTGCTTCAGTGAAAATAGGCCTCTGTCCTGCTGCATTCTTTTGTCATGAATAAAAAAAAAAAATCTCATCTAAGTTTATCTAAGTTTGAGTTCACTCCCTCATTCTTTACGTTAGACTGAAGAGCGAAGGCATCCCGCGATAGAGTACAAGCCTATCTTCCTCCCTCATGAGATAACTTTATTGTCATTCCTGGAATGCTGGACGTTGCGAGAGTGTTCCCGGCGGCCGCTTTGACCTTTCAGCTTCTCTCGGTCAGACAGAGCTTCTTTATGCAGCATTTCTCAGGAAATAAACTGGGTCAGATCTGCTACATGCTTTTTGAAGATGGGCAAAATTGACAGCTTGATGGTCTCGTTAGTTCATAAATGCAACTTTCAAGACCTCTCACTTAATTACGCTAATTCAATTCGACTTAATTCAATCTGGTTGCGAGGCGGGAAAACGGGCGAGAATTCGCGTCATGTGTGCCGTGCGCTGCCGTTTCCTGTGTGAAAAGAAAGCAGTGCGACAAAAAAAAAAAAAAGTAGCTAAGAAATATCTACATTCGTGCTTTCAAGTCAACCTTCATTTGATCGCGCTCTCAGAAGCTTCCGCATGATCTCTTCGTTGCAGTGTTTGTTTACTCCGTACCTCTTTGGATGGCTTGCGCAGGACGTCCCCAACACCTCCTCCGCTCCGCAGGCCGTGACTCAGTACTGTGACAATGCACATGAGCAAGGAGTCGCATGTTCGCTCCTTGTCCTCAATCACCACCGATGGCTGGACGGCGACAGAAGCTACGGAGAGAAAGAAAACGTTTTCAGATACCTGCCGTCGGCGGCTAAATGCCAAAAGTTGCTCTGCTGGAGGTAGAGACATTGTTTTTATCAATAAATCTCTAAACACAGATTTGTTTTGAACAGAGCTGGATTCATTAATCTGGTATATATGAACGGTTTTCTAGCTTTGACCTACATATAACTGCAGATTTCTCTTAAAAGTACTAAAACGTGAGAAAATTTAAGAAAAGCGTGTGCAGTAATAAATGTTATTGGAAGCCAAGCGGACGTCGCATGATATGCGAGAAAGTTGGAGCTGGTTTTACTATTGTGAAACAGACAAAAATGACTGCAAGGCAAGGCTTTAGTATCGTCTTTACCGTCTTGAATTGGAGATGATCTCGTATACTAAAAGAACATTCTTTGAATATATTCTGACCTCTCCGTCACTCTCCAGTGCACTTGCGTTTTTTCCCTCAAAAACGAACTGGCGGTTAGTAACTTCATGCGATGATGTTACTTATGTGGCACATAACGACGTCGCCTAATTTGTTTATTTCTATGACTTGACAGAACTTTGTTGAAGTCAGAAAAAATAAATAATGGGTCACTAATTCCATACTTGGCTTGGTAAAGAAGCTGTGAGAACTTTAAGTAGAGGATTTTCTCCAATTAGCGGCAAAAACTCTCCCATACTTGAACAGTGATGAAGGGTTTTGGAAGCTTAGGCGAGGTCAGGGGTCGAGCAATTTGGGGATTGGATATGGCTGACTGATTGGTTTTAAGCTGCTGAATGTGTTCATGATTGAATGGAGGGTTTTTTTCCTCCCCCGTCAAGATTAGTGGCTTCTAAAGACTTATTGTTTGGCGTCGGAGGCTTTCTGTGCCATCACTGGATGGATCGCTCAGTCCACTTGTACCTGATGGTTTTTAATCCTTGACCTTTTCACCTCAGGCCCGGGTATCGGCTCTTGGGCTCGTCGGGGGTCCGAACCCCCTGACGTTTCACCGGGTGGCTCCGTCTGACTAAATCTCGTGACTTGTTCAGCTGCGCCGATCTCGATGACTCGAGAAAACGCAGAGCCGTCTTAAAACAAACACACAAGCCGCTCACCAGCAGCCTGGAATCTCATGCATGCACCAACACGTGGCTCCAGACCTAACAGAGGCCCTGAACCCTGACGTCCTCCCTCCGACACTTTCATACTTTTTACTTTCGTCGACGTACCGTCGGCGGCGGCTTCTGTCGAGCAGTTTTCCCCGTTCTCCTTGTGGCACGCTCCCCCGGAGAAGAACTCTCCGATCATGCTGGCTCCGTGCTCTGTACGGCGACAGAACATGCGTGATGAGGATGACGACGGTGCCCAAATACGAGTACATTGCAGAAGTACTGAGCTCCCTTAATTATTTTATTTTTTGACATTTTGTCATGTTTCAACCACAAACTGCGATGTATTTTACTTTGGTTGAAGTGATAGACCTCGACTTCACAACTCTGCAAGCAGTTCTTAATGTGAAGTGACGGGAAAACATGATTTTCACAGAGAGAAATCTGAATAGCACGGTGAGGGTTTGTATTCGGTGCCGGAGTCGATCATTTGTAGATCTGCCATCTGCTGCAGAGGACAGATTAAGACCAGGATTATGAGGAAAGCATTCAAAAAAGCCAACATGCTTCATTCTACACCAACACACTGCAGCTACGGGTGTGTATTCAGTCTTTCTTCTTCTAATATAACGAAGCCCTTATAGACTCTGTAAGTTGTACATTGCTTTATGCTAAACATTCATTAAAATGTTTATATTTAACCTGCCTGCTGTGATCCTTGGGCTTCATGAAGCTGCTTTTGCACATTAATGTTCTCTAACAAAACATTTGAGGTCTTCACAGAAGAGCTGAATTTATCCTGAGATGATGCAACGATCAGGTGACTTCTAAAGGCAATCGATTGGGCCGGATTTCCCCGGAATAACAACCCAGCCAGCATACCTAGGGGAGCCCCATATGGGGAAGAGGAGGGCAGGCAATATGGATCCCACATGGGTTTGTCCGCAGTTTCCATGGTGGCCCCACACAGGTTTGCCCATGTAGGGCCCATGTAGGCAGTGGCCCTACATGGGCAAACTCTTGTGGGACCCACATTGTCTGCCCTCCTTTTCCCCATATGGGGCCCACCTAAGTATGCAGATTTCTTCTGAAAGATCTAAATAAAACCAATTATTACATACCTTCCCTTTCATAATCACGAGTTACTTTATATTGGTGCATCGCATACAATCCCGCAAACGTTGAAGTTTGTGACTGAAAAAGTTCAAGGTGTGTGAATTACCACTTTATTAAGGGAGAGTTGGTCACAAACCCAACATTGTACAGCTTGTAGGAGGACAGGATTTTGACAAGAACGTAAAGAAATCATAGTGATATTTCTTCATTTTATGCATTTTGATAATGATTAAAAATCATTCCAGAAGTACTCAGGGTCAAGAAACCAACACTTATGTCTCCGGTGGAACGAGAGGCAGCCAACACTTGAACATACCGAGGGTTTTGTTGGGTATCCTGTCGACGGCCAGAATGAAGTCGTCCTTGAAGAAGATGTATCCCACAATCGAGAAGAGGTAGACGAGGATGAGGGCCAACACAGCCGTCAGAACGATGGAGCGTCCGTTCCGGGTGACGCTCTTTATCACGTTCAGTAAGGTCTCTTCTCGGTAAACGAGATCGAAGAGCTGAAAAAGAGAAACGTTTGTGAAACGCGTAGAAAAGAAGGGGGGACTCCTGTTGTTTCCTTCACTTGTCTTTAGCACCGTTAATGTTACTGAGCTGATGTGATTTGCGTGTGTCAACAAATACCAGCAAGCTGTAGAAGAAGACGTGGACGAAGACCCCCAGCGAGCAGATGATCAGGTAGAGCAGGTGGTACAGGAACTCCACGTCCATGATCATGGCTTTGTATCCACGCGTGAAGGTTCCTCGGTTCCCAACGAAGCTCATTAGAAAGATCACCTTGTTGCACAGCTGGGAAAACCAACACAAACGCCTCTTGGAACTCGGACAAAACGTCAGAATCGCGACCAGGAACCACGCGCTTTCGTAAACCCGCCGACGCAGACTTACGTTAAAGCCGCCCAGCAGGAGCAGCGTGGGCTCCAGGCCCACGGAGAAGATCAGGCGCAGGATGGTGGACGCAATCAGTGCCCTGATTCCATGAGGCTGAGGCAACACGATGACGATGGCCAGCGACACCAGCATGGCCATCCATAACAGAGCAGACAGATGGGGCTCCAGGGTGCCTGAAGGAAAAACAAACAGCAAAAGGATTTGTTTAGAGAAAGGAACAAAAAAAAAAACAATCCTGTCACTTAAAGTCACCCCTATTATTACAAATACTTGTTGTTTCTCTCTCTAAACCGACGGTGACAATTTCTTCTCTTAGAGCTCAATAGATTCCACATTATACCATGAGATAGAACAATATTTTATCTAACAGGACAATGAATACAATAATAAAGATGAAATGATGACAAAAGAGAGAAAAAAACAGACGACAATAAGGGCAGAACTGAGTTCCAACGTTTATTAAAATCTGGACGAATTTGTAATTTCCTCCGTCAGATCAACGTCCCAAACTCTCCGGAGCCGAGTGTTTTGTTGAGGGACAGGTCTGTCACAATAACAGATATAAATTGCCCCAGAGATTATTGCAATACGCGATAATATTGTTGTTTAATATAATATTTCCTCCTTTCACAGTTTATTTTGGAAAGAACACTCAACAATGTGACTATAAAATATTTTAAATATTTTAAATAAAAAATATATATCTATATAAAACCAAAACCATAAATAAAATGGATTGTGACTTCTCTGTAAAATATTAATCATGGTTTTCTGTTTTTTATTTATTTAAAAATGCCAATGCCATGCATGTCTTTTTTTGTAATTTCTTACAGTTTCAGGACAAAGTTAATTGTCCACAGATGATGGAAATATTAGTCGATACAGACTTTAGGTCTCTTGTTCTTTCGGCGCTCATCCAGTCATTCAGGCCGCATTAAATATAATAATTAGCCGTTTATCTATTTGGGAAGTTATATAGAAAAACATAGGAAAGCTGACCTTTTTGTAATTGATTTACTGCAACAATAAATTACACTGATAATGAATAGCATGAACAAAGTCCAACTCCTACCCATACCTTTTGGATGCCTGCATATTGTTTTCTGCGTGGAGCTTTATTGTCGCCTGAGTCTTGTGATCGTGCAGCCGAGAGGCTGCGTGGCTTTGCTAATGGGATTCCCATTCCTCACAAAACACAAGTTACAAAAGGAGATTAGTCGTATTCTTTTTGTCTAAGGCACCAAGCGGACCTCCCTAATCACCGCCTGCGTCTAGAAACACTCGTCAGGTATGCGTTACATAACCCTCTGCTGGATAAAAATAGCAGTCAAAGTTACCTGGGATGGTTCTGGGTACGGCTCTGTTGCACAGGAGCTCAAAACGCTCAACAGAGACAGTGAGACACAGTCCAAGGCGCTTTTTTGAAGGATTTCCTGATGTGGGCTGCATTGCCACAACAGCACCTTCAACAATCTCTGCAAAGCATCTTTCATGAGACACTTTGCCGTCTCCATGCGTCTCCTCAAAGGACCGGCGCAGTCACAGCCGACTCGCGTCAGGCCGAAGCTGCGCTTTCCGGTCGAGTTTGTTTGATCAGTCAGGCGAAGGGTTTAAAAGCGTAAACAGGGATTAAGGAGAGTTATACAATCAAATCTGAAGCATTTGCTCGGCCAAAGGAGTCGCTACACCTGGTTAATCCTCCATTCATTCTTTTCTTTTTTTTTTTTTTTTTAAAGGACGGTATGAGAAGATATCCAACTCTGATTTTGTATGTGCAGTGAAGATGTACAAGCGTCCTGTCCTCCAACATGTGGTCACGACCCACAGTGGCTGCAGAAACCACAAAACACAGAGAGAGTCAAGCATGATAACAGGACAGGATTTGTGTTGGTTGAGTAGACGTGACTTGAACAGGCTGCATTCCCACATTTCTAGGGATTCTTTATTACTCAATAAAAAAAAAAAGAAATAAAAATGAACAAGTGTTGAAATTAAGAATGTCAGTAAATTGGAGGAACTTGCCTCAGTTTCCCCATCTAGATCTGCAACTGTGTCTCCATTGGTCATAAAATTGCACAAATTGAGAATATGACAAAAGAAAAATGCAGTGAATGGAAATGTGGCAATTTAAAAAAAAAAAAAAAAAAAGAAGCTAATAATTTTTGATAAAATATTTTTTTGCACTAGGATGAGGTGGTTTTTCGGCATTAATGAATATTTTTTACAACTAAACGGTGCGACACCCTGAGTCAACATTTTCCAATACCACTTTAAAGTGCAAGGATTTTCTATTACTTTACTTTTGAACATCTACTTTATATATATCTACTTTATATATATGATATATATATATATATATATATATATATATATATATATATATATTATATATATATAATTTCTCCACACTTTGTCTGAGCCATTCTAACAAATTGAATATGCTTTGATCTAAACCATTTCTTTTTGACTCTTACCGTATGTTAAGAGTCAACCCTGTTGAGATTTTTTCAAATCTTTTTTCAAGACCCATTTTCTCTTCTTTTGAGTTTGATTCAAACAGAGTGAGTTTCTTCTACCAAGTTTATTTATGCAGCACATTTAAAACAACCTCGGCCGACCGAAGTGCTTCGTTGTGCGTACATCGTAGATAGATACATAAATGATACAACAAATGAAACCAGTTTAAGAAAAATCATAAAGTTAGCAGTAAAATACCAAGAAAAACCAACGATATGAATTCAAACAAAGATATGGCTCATTTCAGTTGCAGCATTTTCCCCAAAAACTCAAATCAATAAAGTACCAATTTTAACTTTTTTTAAGTGATAATGACAGTCATGAAGTATATTTGTATTTTGTTTTAGTCTTCATTTTATATATGTTTTTCTTCTTGTTGTTTCATTGAATTGTTCAGTACTTTGGTACATACTGTATGTTGTTTTTATGCTCTATATATTCCCCCCATGTCTTTTGTTGGAGAACTACATTGTTCTCCAACAAACCTTTATTATTAGTCTTACACTTTTGTTGATTTTTCACATGAAATACCAGCAAAACATTTTAGGGTTTGCAAGAAAGTTATCTTTAGCTTGCACATTGAAAACGGATTATTCTCCCCCGTTCCAAGTTTAAGGTAAAAAAGGTTTAAAAATAAACTGCAACAAAATAAAAAATTAAAAACTGATTGTGTTGTTCACTATTTTGGATCGGGCCACTGGATCTGAGAAAATGCGACCGAAGCGACAATTTTCCTCATCTTAACCATTCCAGTAAGTTTTTGCTATATTATTGATATCCCATAATAGTGATGGTTTTCCTGGGACTGAAACAGCTCAGGGTCGTGTTTTCCCACAAGTGAGGTTGTAACCCGTTACCCGGTTCACTGCTGGTGCGGCTGATGGTGCAAATGCAACAGGAAGCGTTTCAGACACGGAGCCGCGCTTAGATACCCGCAGAAGAAGTCTTCACCAGATCAATATAATAAAGTTCAGCAACACTGAAACACACTGACCTTATGCCTTTTTTTTTTGTTGGGTCTCTTTACAGTGAAAAGCCTGAGGCGTCGCTATGTTTGCATCTCTGCACCGCCACATTTATGCAGCACTCCTTATTAATAGTTAGCTTCACAACAGACCTGTGCTTAAAAAAAAAAAAAGAGGTTTTCTATATTAAGTTTGTTTATAAAGTGTTTGGATTTGCAGAATTTGTTGCAGAGAGTTTGCGTGTCTGAGAAATCATCAAAAATAAACACCCAGACACAATTTTTTTCTTTTTGCCTTGTGTTCATTTTCAGGTCAGTTTATTAACTTTGGTTTTAATACCTCATATAACTCGCCACATATTGAGGCCACCATCGTTGTGCAGGTACGGCTTTTGTCCTAGATTGACTCGGAGCTGTCGGAAGATCCTTTAAAACTGAAAACCACATGAGGTTTCTAAAGCTAAGCAAAACAATCTTCTTTTTTGTTTTCCTTCTTGGTCTATTCTCTACAACTGAGGAAGTACAAACAAAAGGGGACCTCGCCATTTGACCCCGGCCAGAACAATTGAAAGTTTATGCAAACAATGTGCGTCTTCTCTTCGCTTCCAAACAAAAGAGGCCCTAATGACTGGCGGCTTTTCACATCTCCACAAGCGCCGTCCTCGAAGAGGGCCGCGGGGAAAAAAAAGGAAAAAAAAAAAACGAGGAGAGGCCAGATGCAAAAGAAAACTGAAACTGCTTGTAAAGACATGCTCGGATCTGTCACTCGCTCCCTTTGTTTGTGAAGAATCGCCTGTCAGGCAGAACTGCCAGAACTCAGACGGCTCCGTTTCACTTAAAATACTTTAGCTGAAGTAATCTGCTGGACCTTACGACCTGCGAGGTTATTGAAATCCATTTTTCAAAGCGGTGAGACATAACCTGCGAGACTAGAGGTAATAGTAGTGAAGGAGCAAAGTCAATTATCCAGTTTGTCTCCTCGTACGTGGCCTTCGGTCTGCATCGCTGAGGACGTTTCACTTCTCCGACAAGAGAGGCTGCATTGTGTCGTTTGGCCAGATAATAATACTTAACCTGAAATATCAAAATATGACTCATTATCTGAAAAAGTTTTGCAAAAGCGCTATACTCATGTGTCGTATTTAGGCAATGAACTAGTTGACACAGTTAACTAAACAGCTCGATTTTTTCCACAGGTTTTCTGACTCATGTTAAACCGTCACAACATTGACAGTTTTAGTATACACGTATGATACTTTTCAAAAATAAAAGTAACATATCGCATCTTTAAGCAGAAGCATGTATAATAACCCTGGAAACGGGTTAAAGGAAATTATAAAGCGGGTCTTCTAGCAGTCCGACATCCACATCTTCTGACTGGAGAACATGCTCATCACTTCATTGCCTGTGGTAAAGCTAGAGAAGTGTGAAGCTGCACCCAAACCACAAGCATTCAGGAGCACAGACGGCTCTGTGAAAGTCTAAGAATTTGACACGGCTGTACGCGTCTCGCCGTCATGATTTATGCAAACATCAAATGAAATGTCAAACTCAAAAAAGTCGGACCAAAGCATCACCTGCAGTGGTACTGATGGTGCAAACCCCACTGGAGCTGCTCGAAAAATTTGCATCTTGTGCTCCGTATTGTCAGTGCTCTGCTCCACCCCTGACCTCAGCAGTTATTGCTTGTGCCATTTCAAGTTCCTGTGTTGTAATCTAGTTGTCACACTCATTGTGTTAACCACAGGGTACTAAACAGATGCTTGCAGATCACAAGCGGATCTCTGAGAAACAGAGAAACACCTCTTCTTCTATTGTTCTCCATAGAAGAAGAGGTTGATGAGATGGAAATTCAAAGCAGGGCTGCGGTGGAAGCGTCTTGACGTGTAACCTCGCTCGGCCCGATGGCCGTAAACGTCCCGGTCACACAAAAGGCAAAGGATACCGCTTCAAAGCCGCATTCAAATATATCGAAAGGCTACATGTTGTAGGAGCTACATCAGTGGAAACATACAAATCGGTTAAGTGGATTACAGCAAAGAGGTTTCGATGAACATCTTTTGTTCTTGAGGTTTTATTGACCATGTAATCAATTCATCGAAGACAATTCCAGTTGCGCACTGAACACGCACTCCTAAAAAGGACTTTTCTTGTTGCTTGAAGACATTTCAACTCTCCACCAGAAGGTTCTAAACATTGACTGGAAGTAATAGGCCTATAACCTGTAATCAGAACAATCACCTTTAGGGCCATTAGGATCCGCCGTGGGGCATGCAGGATACGCATGTCACTGGTCCCACCCTCTACTCAGCTCAATGTCTGGGTCATAATTGCCTGACAACGCAAACATGTGCCTAACGACAGTTTGTTTTGGTCACATGTCCTAAACTGTGATTTGGAGTCAAATTGCTTGGTGGAACAAGTCAGGGCTGCAAAGTCAGTGCTAGCAAGATGAGAGGCCACATCCTCTGTTCTTCTGCTGGTTTTTCATGTTTAACACAGATGGCTTCTTTCACACCTCTCAAGCCACCTGCATTCTCTTTTGTGAAGATTGCAAGTCTTCATGCAAGTGTTGTCAAAGACTCAAGTTCCTCGTCCTTAAGATTTAACTTGACTCAGAGAGTTCGCTCTTTCGCTTTGGGTATTCCCTTGTAACTCTTGTTTACTTTTTCCAATGTAGAGGTCTGAAGGTTCCTCACTGTGCTAGCCTGAATATACCAGACCTTTGACTTTGCGTTTGGGTGTTTTATCGTTGGGAGCAACTAGTGCTTATGACGCCTGGACCATATCCATCTAAGGTGGAAATGAAGGTGGTTCCAGTCATCTTGAAGTTTCCTTGCCATCTTCTCATACATGTGCACCACTCCTAAGGTGTTTTTCCCAATAACACTGTTAGGGTCACTTTTCCAATTCCACCTACCCACCCACCCATCTTCTTACACCTATGTCCCTTAGTGGGCTCGAGAGGGTTGCTGGTGCCTATCTCCAGCTAACGCTCCGGGCGAGAGGCGGGGTCACCCTGGACAGGTCGCCCGTCTGTCGCAGCAATTCCAACTAAAATTGATAAATTACTTGCAACCATTTCCCAATTGAGAGAGAATCGACACCAACAAAAGACCGTCTACTTCAACTGACCTGCCAAGCAAGAACACCAATGATCAGAGAAGTGGCCCATGGTAACTCCGGAGGAGCCGAGGGCAACAACTGCTTGTCAGCTCCATTAATCTGACTTTTATGGGGGGAAAACGGGCATAAAAAGTCCTGTCGGTGGCTTCATTGCATTTCTTCGACAAGAATTGAGAATCCAGCAAAGGTTCACCTTCCACCGGGACATAAACCTCAATAAAACAATGAAGTTTTAAAAATTCAGTGAAACAGTGAAGTTTGTGAGGCATCAGCACTTCTCCATGACAAAGCGAAAGTTGACTGACCTCCACGGATGCCTTCCAGAGGGTAGAAGAAGGCCACGAGGACGTTCATGAGTACGGCCAGGTTGAAGGAGATGCTGCTCCAGAAGGACATGTTCCTGGAGCACCAGTAAAGGATGGGCTGAGCTGAAACAGAGTTTCACAATTTTGAGTAATTTGATCAAAAGAAAACACGGCAGCATGTAAACATCCTAAATAACTTACTTCATTAAATTGCCAGTCAGATTAATGTTTGTACCCGAACATTAACCCACAGAAAACAATCTGATCTTTAGGAAATTCGGTTTGGAACACAACCAGATGGCATGATGACATTTTGCACCAAAGTGGTAATTAGTCACAACCTGTTCGCTGCTCTTGGTCAGGAGATCAGTATCGTGGGCCCAGCGCTATTTTGGGCCCAGCTTTTCTGCAGAAAAGCAGAACTGGCAGCTGAAGGCACTATATTCATGTCAAGTGGTTTGCACCAGCGGAAAGAGCTCAATCTCCTGGTGTGCTGATTCACTCGTAGAGGAAACAGAAGGCGGCTTCTCACATGTTTTCACACTGCAGACCAGCAACACTCCTACACGCCTGACCATGGGACAAGCCAGAGCATGTTTCTCAATACAGAGAGGAGCGTAAACAAAGCAACGTCTGAGAACCGAATCGACCAGAGGTCAACAGAAACACGTCCCGACCTGAAAAGGAAACCTACTTTTTTTGTTTGTTTTCATTTAATCCTTCTGCTTTGGTTTAGTTTCCATATGCAGCTTTACGCTGAAACGTTAAACACGCTGCTGCGACTCGTCTCCGAACTCGGTGACAATTAGCGGTTCTGATCGCTCCAACTGGCAAGAACAGGAAGAAGGTCATGAGACTCCCATTAAGCTGAGCCGACTCAAAGGACCCGGATGAGCCAAATCCTGTCAGAAAGGCCATTTGCTTTCAGGCGACCATGAAACAGGAGAAAACACTCAGACACTTATCTAATTGTATCAACCCAAGATAGCACATGTAAAACCCAAAGTTGAGTACAATAGTGTGTCAACTGACGACTGCAACTTAAAATTCATCAATTTGTTAAGAATAACAACAAAGTCCAGGTTGTGCAAGGATTCTTGATGCATCATGTTTAGCTTGAATTTGTTTAGTGCTAAATATTGATTGCAGTTTAATAAAACAACAATAGCAACATTATACGGCCACATTAACTCTATAGAGGTTTACTTAGCATTTCCTGTTGCATTCCTCCAGGATTCATGATGAAAAGGGTTCATCTCTTTTATATATAGACTATGACAAATTTCATTCAATTTTGAATTTTGTCAAAAAACAAAACCAACAAAAATAAATTAAAAAACAGGAAGTACTGCATCCCGACCTCCAATCAATAACGTAATATTTGCTCTGACTGGACATTTTATTCAGTTGTGGTATTTTAAACATTAAATCATTTTTTAAAAAATGATTGCAAATAGGACATGGAACTATTTTAGTAGATATCTAAATGTTCGTAGCCAGCATACCTAGGTGGGCCCCATATGGGGTAAAGAAGGGCAGACAATATGGGTCCCATATGGGTTTGTCCATGTAGGGCCCATGTAGACAGTGCCCCTAAATAGGATAACCCATGTGGGGCCCATATTGTCTGCCCTCCTTTTCCCCATACAGGGCCCACCTAGGTATGCTGGCTGGGTTGTAATCTTATGAAAATTAGCTCAAATGTATAAAAATGTTCTGTCATTTCATATTCTTGCTTTCTTAAGGAGAAGCTTTGCAAGATTGAGCCTGGAAGTATCGGAATGAATCACTTTTTTTTATTTTTGTGAAAAGATTGAGTTTTTGTAAGTTATTTTCTAATCTTTTTTATATAAAAAGAGAAAAAAACAACAAAGTGATGGGGCGTTAATGTCGGTCATAAATTTAAACTTTAACCTGATAAATCCCCCTCTGAGTGAGCGATAACGGATAAGGAGTCCTCACAGCTTGAAGACTCCTTATCCGTTTTCATGTAGTTTTAAGTACATTGATGTACGACCCAATATCATCAATGACTACGGAAATGTTTGTTTTCTTTTAACGTTTCACAGGACAAAACCAAAGTTCCGGACTCTCCAAGCAGTGCATGAAGAAGAAACAAAATCCCTGCCTATGACTGCTTCTCCTTAACTCAGTGTCCGTTTCGCTGTTAATCACGTTTCATTTCGTCATCTAAATCTTATTTCCTTCAAATAATTTCTTACACTTTGAACTGTTTTCCAGGAAGTTCAAATCGTTTCATTTTTTACAATGTTTTCATTTTGTTATGTGTTTTTTTTTTCTTTGAAATTCAGACCGAATGGACTGACTGTTCTCTCAAACGATCGTTTAAAAGCTTTAAAACCGTTTCTACAGTTATAAATCGCGGCTCTTTTTTGTTTGCACCGTTTTTTTCTTGTCTAGCAACAAATACACAACAAACCATAAATCCTCTGCGAGCCCTTGTGGCTAAACAATGATTTGACTATTAACACTTTGGCCGTATTGTTTCAGGAAAGATTTTTTACTTATTTTTATTATCAGAATTGATCAATTGTCCTCATGCATTTCTAAATAAAAACCACAAAAAAGTTTTGCAATTTTTATGTCTTTGTTTTGTTGTAGCGTAGAAAACTGGAAATAAATAGTTTCACAGTCATGATTTATTACTGTGTTTTTAACAAAGTAAAATAAGTGAAGTGATTCAATATTTTCATAAAGGTTTTAACTGATGTTGGATCAACTCTTGTTAAGTTTTCCTGCCCTGATGCCAAAGTCAGAAAAAGTGAATTCAGAAAAAAGCTTTTGGAAATGTTTTAATTATTATATATATATTTTTTGCACTTGTGTGTTTCAATAATTTATACGAGTATCAACAGATGTAGAATTTATTAGGCTGTTTTGTTTACGTTTTAGCTCGTGATTTATCTGCAGTTTTTATCATTTAAAAAAAAAAAAAGAAAAAAAATGTCAAGTGCCTGTGATGTGATCATCTGAGTATCAAGGAAGAAGAAAATGTTTTGGGAAATCCAGTCAGATCACAAGTTAAAAAAAAAAAAAAAAATCCCTAAGTATTCAAAAATATCTTGTTCATGCTTTTTTTATTATTATTATTATTATTATTTCCCATAATGGCCTGGAGAGATGCACAAGGAAGGAGTGCAAACTATGCAGCAGGATATAAAAAAAGGGAGAGGAGAAAAACGCACAGGGTACAGTGTTCGTGTTACCGGTGGCCTCTTGAGAACCTCGCAGCTTCTTCTGCCAGTTCATCTCGTTGAAGAGATCCTCGGAGCGCAGGAAGAAGTCATTGATCTTGCTGCCCTGCTCGTCCCGCTCCGTGGTGTAGTACACTCGCAGCTTGGACTCTTGCGTGAGGAACTCGCAGATGTTGGGGACCGGAAACACAATCTGCTCCATGGTGCGATCCAGACGTACGATCTGAATACAACCACCGAGACAGTTAGCTTCAATCGGAGCAGCTCCGTTGACTGGGTGTTTCATGCTGCGTCGGTAAAACATTGGAACTCGACCGACAACTCAAGCACTGATCGGTGTTAACAATCTGCATTCCTTCTGCTTACGAGGGCCGCACCGGGAAATGAGCGAGCATGCCAAAGGTTTTTGGCATCCAGCTGTGATGAAACCTAATGACCATGCTAAAAAAAAAAAAAAAACCCTCTTACGACACACCTCGGGTGACCACTTCACCAAAGCGTTGCGGTATCTTTTCAACCTCTTAGGAATTCCTGAAAGACTGCCGGAGGTGACGGCAGCAAATATATAGAAAACTGCTCCGCTAGCAGCTCTGCTTGGCCGAGGCACGGCGGCTAAACGACTGACCTCGATCTGAGCCGTGTGCTTGGCGTAGAACTCCAGCGCCTCGTCACCCTCGCCGTACGTCCCCCCAGGTTTCAGCATGGCCTGCAGTTCCTTGTTGTGACGCGCCAACTGAAACAGACCAGACGCAGATGATTAGCACTTCCATTATTTGTGAAGCCGTTTGTTCAAAGGCGTCGCACCAGGAATGGCTGTTTGTTCGAGTTAAGTTCAAAGACGGTCTACGTAATCTGTCTACATCAGGAAGCTGTTGTAAAGAACATGGGCAGGGCTCCGGCTTTGGTAAAAAGATGTTGTCAATTCGATTGAGCTCATGGTCTCAGCTTGAATATTGTCGAGTAATATGGGGAAATGCGAAAAGAAAAGACCAAGGGAGTTTTCATACCCGATAGTTCAGTAGACTCGGTGGGGACCAGGGGGCTAAAATTGCAACATTTGCTCCATTTTCAGCTGCCGGCATTCGCTTTCTCAGCTGCACTTTGTCAAAGGATCCAAATGAATTGAAAAACCTGTTCACCTTCTGGCCTGTGGTGGCGTCGCACCAAGAACTACTGAGGGAATCGATATGAAAACGCCCAAAAAAGACACCGAGTGCCACTTCTTTCTTTACAAAATGGGAAAAAAAAAAAATAAGAGTAGCGTCAGAGTTTGGCAGTTGTACGACTTCCTCTTTGTCTCTGATAAAAGACCACGAGCCATTTTGTCCCTGCAGTTCTGGACTCTATTAGTTTGACCCTATTGTCCGCCGCCTGCTTTTGGCGCGGTCTCCGCTCTGCTCGCATCCATACGCGTTTCTTAATCAGTCACAGGAAATGACACATTGAAAAAGTCACCTAAACTTGTTGTGTATTTTGAGCATGCATGTGACTTTGGAGGGGAGCGGTTGTCTCTTTTTGGAGAGCTTACTTGATGTGCCAGAATATAGATATTGTGTCCCACGTTCCGCGGAGACGCAGAATGTTCCTCCTCTCCGTCTTCGTCCTCCTCGGGCTCCTCCACCTCTATCTCGCCCTGCATGTAGGCTTTTTTGATAACTTCCACCTGCAAGGTCCCGCAAGGTCAGAAGGGCACGAAATAAACGATGTTTGATGATTTTACGTGCGGCGTATGCTCACCAGCTCTTTGGGCCTCATGTTGTACAGAATCCTCTCGGCGTTCTCGCTGTCATGGCGACTCTCCATGATTGCAAGCAGCAGCTTGGAGGCATTGTTCTGTGGGAGGAATTAGTGAAAGAAAAACTAGTAGACATTTTTGCAAGGGTTCTGCAAGAGGTATTATTGGTATATTTTACTACTCTACCTTGCAGGCAACTTTTCTTGAAGACTTTACAACAACAGCCAGATAAGATGTTGTAAAATGTTTAACTGGAGATAAAGATGCCATCACACCCTTCCCCTGTCCTGATGCATGTGTTGACGTGTTGGAAAACGGGTTTTGTCATAAATACATGATGAAACGAAGTTGCATTTTTGGAGTGTGTGTGTGTGTGTGTGTGTTGCTTGCTATGCAAAGGTGTGAAATGGACAGTGTTTTACTTCATTCTGCCACGTTATTTTTATTTTTATAACCGGTTGCTTTATCACCTCAGTTTTTATTTTTATCAGATTGCGAGTCTATATAACTGTTTGGTGAATTGATCAGAAAACAGATCAAACTATTGTCAGATGGAACCGTTTCAAGCATTCAGATGGAAGAAGTGAGTTGTCTTCATTGGCGCAGACAAAGGGTCTGCATAGCAAAGTATGAGATTCATGTTTTATTGCTATGGCGTTCCAGTAGTGCTTGTGGTATTTATCACATGCTAGACTTGCAAAAGGAGTGTGTCACCTTCCTAAAATAATGGCCTAAGTCATTTTAGGTCATTACTCTAGGAAGGAGACGATATGCTAAATTATAGCTGAATAAGAGGACCATCGTGATCAATAATCAATTTTAACTTGCAAATCTTTGTACAAAAACCAAAATTCCAGCCAGAAATTTGATGATGTGACACTGTTATAAGAATCCAAGTTTAATCACTGATTTATTTCGTTATGTTAGTGTGTGGAAATACCAATACGTTAACTTTGCACACTTTTCGATTTTTCTACGCACCCTTTTGGACTCAACCTCAGATGCTCCCAGACAAACACAGCGATGTATTATTTTTGAGCTGCACAGTTTTTGTGATTAGACACATTTGTCTTTATTTGCCACCTTCTCCACTAGAGGAATACATATTTCTGTGCAACTGAGCAAAAAATGATTCCTATATTCTGTTTTGGCATATGTTGTGGCTGCATGTAGAAATTAGACCATCTGTCAGGCAATAAGGAAATAAACCAGCAAGTCACAAATTCTCTTAGTTGAAAACCATTAAATTGACCAAAGGACACTCACTTTGAGCTCCAGAACAAGGTCCATCCTCTTCTTACCCAGCGGGTTGATGTCGTTGAGGATGAGAGCGATGATGATATCAATGCCGTTGCACTCATGAGTGGCTATGCAGTTCTGGAAAGCAAAAGAAAATGAGTTTTTTTTGTTTTTTTTTTTAACTAATTACAAAGATTTTCAAATCTAAAGCCACTGAAATGCTATACATCAAGTATGAACTCGAAGCAGGGTCGTATTGGCCTAGCGGCACTTTTGGATTAGACATTTCGTCTGAGCAAACCACAGCAGTTCTCAAACATCACCATCTACAAAACAGATCAAACCACAGAGGAGCTGTCTGAAGATAATGAAGATAATGTCTGAAGATGACGAACAGTGCATATGACAATAATTGATGGTAGACGGGGGAGGTTCAAGGTTGGTCTGCAGTCACAAGACCAACGCAAGATGCAGTCATTGACTCCATCTTGCGTGTCAATGACTGCAAGATGGAGTCTTGCAGCCAGGAAGTCCTCAGAGTACCGAATTACAAAGCAAGAGCAGAGCAAAATGCGAGGATCTGTATACATTTACTCCAACACAAAGCCCAGACCTCAAAAACAAGGAAATGATGTGTCAGGACACTTAGAAAAGCTTTGCAGAACCTCAAAGTCAAGCAGGGTTCTAAATGAAAGTATTTCAAAAGGTTTGCAAAGAAAAACATAAATTCCTCTGTTTGGAATTTTCTTAAAATCTTGATTTTGAATTCCTTAATAATTTCTATGGGCTTAAGAGTCAAGAGCTGTGACAGGCCTAACGCTGAACATGAAACCACAGTTGTGTGGTTGGGCTGTAAACTCTCATCAACCTTTTGGGAGCAGGTGGTTTGTGACGCGAGTTTTAACCCGTCTTTACTCCAGAAAGACACAATGTGCCAACCACTGAACAGCACAACCTTTTGCTTTCTCTCCCAAAGGTTTAACAAAAACACGTCCATGTTGTCATTCTTGAAATGTTTTCGTTAAGGAAAAGAAAGTAGTAAAAACAAATGCTGTAAAAAAAAAACCCCTGAAAGACTGAAAATAGATTGTTTTTAGGGTGTTGTCGCATCTGATGGAGACTCCTGATAGAGATCGTTCGATTGGTGACCGCAACTGCAAAATTTATCACATTTTCACACGGCGTCAAACGGGTTGAAAAGCCTGTTTACTCCGCTGGCTTGTGATGGCGGTGCACCAACAATCACTGAAGGAAACGACACAAATCCCCCGAAGAAAACACCGGGCGCAACTTCCTTCTTCACGAAACATAAATAAAAATAGAGTAGCGTCAGGTTTTAATGGTTGGAGGGTTGTCTTCGTCAAAAGACAACGAGAAAATGAGTAACTAGTGCTAATCACATGCTTGTTTTGGCTGCATTTACCCAGAATGCCCGGCGAAATTGTCGGCTTCCTGCTTTTGGAACAGTTTTCGGCCCACTTGCTGTTCCCATACGCATCCAAACCAGACCAGAGTACAGTTCAACAAACCGAGACCAGGGTCTTTAGGCGGACCAGTCCACATCAGAGGTAGATCACACATTCATGCCTTCCCGAACAAACCAGACTTTCTAAGTTTGCAGACTGGGGTTGAAATAAAGCGGACTAAACTAATTTTAATGTCATTGTTACAAAATCAATGAGTAAGGGCATAAAGAAGGATCTACAGGAAAACAGCCTTGTGGGGGACGTAGAAAACATGCGGGGGGAGATCTTCTGGTCACTAAAGTATTGCACATCACACCAACGTCACAATGAAACATGATGGTGGCAGCAACATACAAGTAAGCTAGTCAGATTTGGAGGAAGATGGATGAAATCCAGGAAAATCCAAAGGAAGTTTCAATTAAACGGAGGCAACAAGCAGCAAGTCAAACATGGATAACTTCTAATTGTTCTCCAAAGTCAAAAAGTCACCTTTAGGTTTATTTCTGCACAGTTTTAATGAGATTCAGGGATTATTCATTTAGCCAGAAGAATGAACAAGCTATTCAAGTGTTCCCTCATGTGAGCCTAAGAACTCACATGACTTGAGGCAGGTCAATGACTAACCTGACCCCAGCGACCTTTAGGTCCTTTCGCTTCTTTCGAACCGTCGTGGTTTGTAGCAAACAAATAATTCCTGTTGGCATGGCCGCTTTCGTTCGGGACTGAAATACTGCTGGTGACAGCGATACACAGCCAAACACTTACCTCAGTGTTTTCCTTGTTACGGGATTAAAAGGGAGAGACGTTTTTAGTTTGGCACCAAGCACCGTCTAGGGGAGGGGCGCCCAAATGGGTCCTCAGCATCCTGCATGTTTTAGTTCTCTCCCTGGTGGAGGTAACAACCTCTTTCAGCAGGTCAATGTTCTTCTTTAGCTTCTTTGGATCCATCATTGGATCCAGATGTGTTAAACCAGGGAGAGAACTAAAACATGCAGGATGCCGGCCCACGAGGACCCACTGGTTTAGGGGAACTGAAATCACTTCAGACAGCCACTGGCTTTATTCAGTCGCCAGATTCACACTGTTATGACGGAGCTACTTGAAAAGAACCAATCATAACTTCATTTTGGCAATCATCTCTTAAAACAACAATAAAAGAAACACACCCAGAGCTTAATACCAGTAGTAAGCACGTGTTACGTCCAACCGTAACTCGGAGCGCTCAGAGGAGATTTATCACCTGGTTCTCGTGACACGGGCCCTGGCAGTACTCAGTCAGACTCTCTACGGTCTGGTTGATCAGTCCGACGTTCTTCTCGTTGATGTAGAGGCCCAGCAGCCCCAGGCCGCCGGTGGTGCTGCCACAGATGCAGTCCAGGAACTGAAGAGTCTCGCACACCAGATTAAAGTTGTTTTTGTTGTTCTGATTGCGCAAGAAGTTCTGGAGAACGACAAGGAAAAAGTAGGAAAATATCGATGGGTTAATTCTCTCTAAAGCAGCGCGCATTGAAACGACCTGAAGTTCGGTTTGTGCCCTTATGGGAGCAAGTAAAACAATATCTTGAAAAAACACTAATTTGTACCTCTTTTGGTTTTTAAATAACATTTTCTCACATAACCACAAATTTCAGTGCAGGATTTTATGAAGTAGTAAAAAAAAGTAACAAGAACATAATAACTGAGAATCAGAAGGGATATAATCACTTTTTTTCTGCAAAAAATTTAATACATGTTTATACACAGGCTCCTTAGATTATTATTTTAAATATTTTAAGTATTTATTCATTAATCTCTGCTACTGACTACTTTCAAGTGTCCTGCCAGGACAAAATTGAAGGCCTCTGATTAAAAATACTCTTTTATATATCATATATAGTGTTTTATATATAAAAAAATAATAGTGGTTGCAGCAGCAACAACTGGCTCTTTTTTTAAACAGACATTTAAGCCCTAATTTTAGACAGAGAAATGTAAGACTTTCTAAGGCTTTCCAGCACCCTGCTAATACAACTGGATTTTATTTAGAGTTACTAGAGGAAAATGAGTTGAACTCAAATGCATGGCAAACTTTGCAAATGTGAAAAATATGCATTCTTTTCCTTGCACTTTCCAGCTGTGTACTTATTTGTGTTGGTCTATCACATAATATCTCAATCATAGATGTTTAAGTTTGGGAGTTTAAAGTGACACAAACATTTAATAGTTTAAAATGGTTTGCATACATGTTTTAATATCTTGCGCCTTTTGGAAGGTGAAACGGGGTCATCCTGTCACCCGGCTTTAAAAATACCCGGCCCAGTTTAGAGAGTAAACAGAATCTGTGCGTAAGGGAAGTGTTCTGTCTGGGGCTGCAGGAGCTTACAAATACACACCATCATAGTGAAACCAGACCAAGACATTAAAGATATGGAAACAGCAGCATCAGGAAGTTCTGCAACCGGTAACTATTTTCAACGCGGTTTCGTTTCTGTATAACCGAACGCGATGATTGAGATTCAAAGCTTAGGGAAGGCCTGCTGTCGACTCATGAGAGGTCGTGGGGGGGGCGGGGGGAAACGCTTTGTGCATGCCAACATTCCCCGCAGTCAGAACGATAAACGCCGGCTGACCTGCAGGTCTCTGTTGTGGTTCTCGCAGAGCAGCTGCATGAGGCGCAGGATGGGCTGCATGATGGTGATGATGACACTCATCTCGCTTTCGTCTTGGCTCTTGTCGGCGGTCGGAACGGGGGCGCCGTCGGCGGCGGCCGCCGCCTGGTGCTCCTCGGCCTCCGCCTCGCGACGGTAGGTGGTGTAGGCCTTCTTGGTGACGGCGGAGGCCTCCACCAGCTGCTCCTTCACCTCCTCGGTCACCATCGCAACCACCGGCACGTCTTTCACTAACCAAAATGATAGAAAAGTGAGTCAAATAGAGACAATCATGGAAATGAGATTCTTCATTTGACAGGCAGTGCAGTATTCAGAAAACAACCTAAATATTGCCACACTGTGCTAAAATCTGGCTCATTATTGCTGCAGCTGAGCATTTTGTGGTTACACAACTATAGGAACATCGAACAAATTCACAGATCAGGGAGTCAAGATGTACGAAGCTGACTGATTTTCTTTTGCATCAGGGAGTCACGTTTGTTTCCTTTTACAGCCTCTAAAACTTGTAATTTGATGAGATTTCAAACTCCTTGACGTTCCCTCACCTTTCTTCCGTGCTGGCATGTCTTTGTCCGGCGGCTCCTCGTCCTTCTTCTTGCTCCCCAGGTCGCTGGTGTTGACCGTCACGGTGGCTTTAATCTCCTGCTGGGCCAACTTCATGCGCTCGTAAAACACCTTGAAGAATTTCTCCGACTTGTTGTCTCCAGTTAAACGATTATAAAATGACCTCTGTGAGAACAAGAGAGGAAAAGGACATTTTTTAAAAGTTTAGTTAGCTTTTTCCCCCCTGCACAATAATCACTAGCCCTAAATGAGGTCATCAGTGGGATTCAACATCAGGTTAATTCCCTTTAAGTTCAGAATTACAAACAAAAAGAAAGATATGAGTTTATACTTCTTCTCTAAATGAGATCTGTACTTTGAAGAGCTATCTAGCGGCTGACAAAAGTGAAATTCTTTGAAGCTAACATTTAGCACTACAGTTGTAAATATTAGCTTTCTATATTATCTTTGAAGCTAATATTTAGATAAATACTAGCTTCAAAAGTGTCTGCTTTAAACTTCACATACATATATAAAACTAATTCAGCAGCATTGTGGACCCAGTGACTGATAAGACACAAAAGATTTATGGCTACGTAAATATTATGTCTGGCTGACTGCTTGAAGCTACCAATGCTAAAGCTAATATTTGCTTTGCAGCTGCATATTAGATTTCAATTAAAATGTTGTTTCACCATTGTTTTGGTTTTAGGACAACATTTGGGACAGCTCTAGAAAGTCTAACTGGGGTCAGGAGGTGCTGGTTCCTATCATTTCGGGTGAGAGGCGGGGTCACCCTGGACAGGTCGCCAGTCTGTCGCAGGGCAACACAGAGACTCACAGGACAAACAACCATGCACACACACACTCACACCTAGGGACAATTTAGAGAGACAAATTAACCTGACAGTCATATTTTTGGACTGTGGGAGGAAGCCGGAGTACCCGGAGAGAACCCACACATGCCCAGGGAGAACATGCAAACTCCATGCAGAAAGACCGGGGCCGGGAATCGAACCCAGAACCTTCTTGCTGCAAGGCAACAGCTCTACCAGCTGCGCCACTGAGCAGCCCTTATATATGGACTAGTTAAGCCTAAAGAAAATTTTCAACAAAAACTTTGCTGAGGATTTCTGAAGTGTTGATCTACTTCGTAAAGGCAAAGCCGCTATATTGCAACACAGCTTCCTGCCACAAGCTGTTAAAACGCGAAACCTGTGCTACGTTTCTGCACAACATCGCTGCAGTTACGCACTGACTCATCGAGTTTGTGCTTTTATCCTTTTGTATGTTATGCGTGTGCTTTACAGTGAATTGACAATAGGTGGATTTGATTTCAATTCATAAACAAACACTGGCATATTTGAATATATAATGCTATTTATCCTCTTCTTCATTAATGACTTTTTCTTTTTATACAAAACAACAACAACTTAATGCCATCTACTACACCCAGCAATGGAAGTGTATTATGCAGGACTTAATAATAATAATCCTGTTTATTAAAACATCCTGTAAAGTGACATTATGCAGTTCTACTTGATAATTTTAATGAGTTCCAGTGAGGCTCTGTAGTCAGATTAAAAGTATATTTAAAAATGAGCAGATATGAAACATACTGACTAGGAAGTCCGTCGCTATTAGCAATTAATCCCAAGATAAATTAAAATGAGTTGGATAATTTCCATTCTGATGATTAATACATTTATGATATATTTTATTTATGACTTGGTTGTGTTTTTTTTTTCTCCTGGTTATGATAATTAACAAAAATAAAGGTTTGAACACACCGGTCTGTGTGGAATCAATCTCCACTGTGGTGCTTCACGTAATGAGTCGACGTATTGGATAACACTCCACTTTACCGACTTCGACTTCCCTTGTTGTTTCTCGCAGACGTCTCTTTTTATTGTCTTATCGCTTCTGTGGCAAAGCCGTGAGTCAGTTGTTTGGTTAGACGCGGTTACATAAGACTCGTTTCACAGAAAAACAAGCTTAGCACTCCTCCTCCTCGCTCACCTGACCTGACATTACCCTGCGCACCCTCTGACCCCTTGGCCAGCGGCGTATCTGTGGCATGCCACGGACAATGCCGGGTGTTGACGTCTACGAGCCGCGGAACCCGAGATCCGCGAGACCTGGGATTAGCCTGCAGCCGACTACTGAAAGGCTTCTCAGCCGTGCAACCGGTCCCACAACTCGTCCACGTGCTGCGCATGCACATTCCTCAAAAGCGAGCACGCTTTGAACACGAGGCTAGCGGCTTCAAACACAAACTGGGCTGGACCCTAATGGACGTTTCGCAGATGTGATTACTTCGGTAAGTGGAAAGTTGGCCGAAGAAATGAGAGGGAGTCAAATGTTCTACACTTGCAAAGTCTGTAATCTTGCGCGGCGGCGTTGCAGGTTTTGTTTTCTCCTGCAGCCCACTCTTCTGTTCTGCCCCATTTTCCTTGCAACAATCCCACACCCCGTCCTCCTCTTCCCCCTTTACGTAAGACATGTAATCAGCTGAGTGGTTACAGTGAGGGCACACGGCACCTCGGCTCCAAAACACTGTTACATCAGCCCGCAGAGGGCGAGCCAAAGAGGGCCAGATGCAGGGGAGAGAGAGAGAGGAAAACCCTGTCCTACTTTCATTGCCAGAATGGCACGAAGGGAACGTGTGATGTGAGAGCAAAAGAGTCCAAAAGTAGGAAGGGAGGTGGATCCCTGGGGTTGATGTAAGCGGGACTTATCTGGAGATTCTGGGGCAGTTTGGAAAGTCTTGTTACTCAAGACTCTTTCCAGGTTCAGCCTAAACTAAATTACTGCTCTGAGATATGGGAAATGTCTAAACAATGAAACACACAGCTGAAGCATCATATCAGTGCAGGAAATCTTTGATAACGGCGAACAGGGCCGGCCATTGAGGAGCAGGGATGGCAAGTCCAGAGGAAAACCGATCCCCCTTCAAACGTTAAAATGTTTTCCTCCTCTTCCTTTATGTAACCGTTTTCTCTTCTGGCTCGTTTCTGGGACATTTAGTGATAGCAATCTGATTAACAAGCAGGGAAAACTCCAGAGAACAGAAAAACAACAGCTCCAGGAACTCGGCGTATTAAAAACAGAACTCATGACCGTGTCCATAAAAACTCAATTTCTTCACCGATGTGAAGGCATTCGTTCCACCAACGCCAGGCAGTCGTATTCTGGCCCCCGGGGGCCAAAGGAATGGTGTACGAAGTTTGTATTGCTCCAACGCCGGGTGGATATCAAACCTCATTTGTTTTTAACCAAAGTGAATCTGCTGATTAGAATCGCTGCATGGCAGGAGCTTGCTCAGACTGGTCCAATTTGCTGGTGAAGTTGCAGTTCAAGGACGGATTTACAAATCGATTTGAACGACGGTATGAATTTATACACAGGAAAGGACTACCTCGCTTGCATCTGGGAAATAACATAATTGTTTAAAAAGGTAATCGATTTAAATGCAAGTTCAGTTTCACTGTGTTTTCCTGTCCAGTGGCGAAAGTGCCAAGCGAAGGTATTCATACTGCTTTGACTTTTACGTTACAACCACAAACTTCAATTTCTTTTTCAAGGGGATTTTATATCGAAAAACCAATACAAATTTACAGATGGATTCAATTCAAATAAAAAAAAAAAAATCCTTGAATGCACATCCATATTTTATATTGGATGCACCAATATAAAAAATTTGGGCCAACATCAATATCTGTGTTATGGTAGATAACTGATATTTCTCGACATTGTATATTTCACCAACTGTGACACCTCGGAAACAAAAAAACAAAACGCAGCTGACATCACCACAGCTACTTAAACTACCCACAATCCCGTGCTGCATTGCCATCATTGTCACATGACCAAAGAAAAACCACATGACCGACCTTCGCCTCCATTCCCTTAAAGCAAAACCGCAACCAGATGGAAATAAATATCGGTTGTTAATATCGTCCTGTTTTTATTTATTGGGTCGATATGTTAAAAAAAACGACTAATATTGGCCGATATAGATGTCGGTGACGATATATTATGGAGTCCTACAAATCAGTGTATAATTGTGGGGTGGAAATAAAACAGTCATTGCATACGCACAACAAAAATGTACACATTTTTGTGCAATAGAAAAATAAGAGCATGTGTTTTTATTTAGCCACGTTTGCAGCTCCTCCAGAGTTACCCGTATCAGCAGAGATCCACCAGTTTCTCCATGGGGCGAGTTTCAGTCCTGCACTCTAGAAAACTATGAGTCACTTTCAGAGTGGCAGGAAGAAGGCAATCGTTGAAATAAAGCGTCAACAAGTTTGGTCAGAATTTATGGAAAGAATGACTGAGCTAAACACAGGGCAATTTGCGCAATACAGCCTGTAAAAAGACTTAACAATGAGACACGGGTTCACAACAACCCTGATCAGAGACTCAGAGCTACAACAGAATAGCTTAGATCCACATTCACGGTGCTGAACTATTAAATACGTTGAAAACCTGCATCGAGTTCTGCAAAGTTACCAATTGCTTTCTTCCGTAGCACATCAAGACATCATGCGACAGAAAATTAACAAATTTAAAAAAAAAGACCCCCGTTTCCAGTGTGATCAACCTCTCTAGACAATGTGTTCAGCACGTGCTTCTCCCTAGTGCCTGTTGAGTCATTCTTAAAATAAGCTGTCAGTCAGCCAATTAGCCTGAGCTTTCTCCACAGGGAAGATTAACCCTCTTTGTGTATCACTACAGAGCCATTAAGGCCGTCGGGGGCTGTGCAGCTCCTGCTGTTGCCGGTGGTGTAAGCTCAGGCCGACTCGCCGCTCTCTCTCTCCTAATCTGCGGGATCAACATGGGAGGCACAGCGGGGACCTTCTCTCTGATTATTTAGCGCGTCTACTTTCCTCTCCGCTTCCTGTCAGATGCCACTCTGGCTCCTGGCATCAACACGAGCCAGTTATGTAAGGCTTGTTTATACCATCAGCTATCTGGTTTTATCCGCCCCGGCAGCCTGACACCTCAGCGAGCGACAAAGCCATCTCTGTTCCTATTGGGTCAGCGGAGCTTGGATACTCTGCCACCGCCCAGCTGCCCGTCCACTGAGATCCACTCCTCGAAGCGGTCACAAGACAGCCACATATTACCGGCTATTGAAAGCGTCTTCTCAGAAATATGTACAGGCAACCAGCCAATCAAAGTCAGGGAAGTATCAAGTAGCAAGCATGAAGGAAGCATGACAAGCTGCCCAGAAATAAGCAAACTTCCTCAAAGTGCAAATTCCGAAAAGGAGGAATCCTTGGATGTGCTGTGGCTAAAGGAGAGCTGGCATGTCGATGGCATTAATGCCTGGAAACTCACTTTGCAGAATCTTTTTAAAGCTTTCCGAGAGGTGGCCGAGCCGTGAACTTGAACCCATCAGAGGAGGAGGGGGATCAGTCTGGGAAGGGAAAGCTGCGTGCCACAACAAACCTCTCGAGTAACATTGGCGACACCTGTTCTCTCCTATGGGTTTCAGGGATCTCATGCAGCGAGGAAGCATTGAAAAGATGTTCTATATGCAACGAGGAGTCAAGATGATACACTTCATTAGTCTAATAACAGAAACAGGCTCTCACTAAAGCAGCTCATACCTACACAGTGTAGCTACATGCTTGCGTGGGTTGACAGGATGCATCTTTAGGAATGGTGATGGAATCTGATGAGGAGCGTTTCATATAGATTGTGTACCGTGTTGATTTTTTTTGTCATTATAATTGAGACTTTACTTTTATAGCGTGATTGGATTATTTGGGAACTCTTAATCAGTGATTTAGATTTTATGGCCATTTATCTTAGCGGCTCTTCAAATAAGGAAGACGAGAGAGCAGGCCTTTCCTGTAGAGCAGGGGTCACCAGCTCCAGTCCTCCAGGTGCCTCCATCCTGCAACTTCTAGATTCACCTCTGCTCCAAAATGAATTGCCTCACCAGCGTTTATTCCTCTCTGCAACAGGCTGGAAACAAGCAGTTCATCTGATCCGGGCATGTTTGAGCAGAGACATCTAACAGTTGCAGGATGGTCGCCGTCGAGGACTGGAGTTGGCGACCCCTGATTTAAAGGGTCTTCCATACTTTACCTGGAGCTGACACAAGGTCACATGACCGCAGGATGTTCATATTCACACACTGTGACCACCTTGTGGTGCCTCTGTGGCTTCAGTGCACGTAAAGCCCTAAACAACACAGCTAACAAAACAAGACTGCCACGCCTTTCTGCAGACAGCCTTCTCCGTAGACAATGGCTTTACAATTTCTACGAGTTTTTAGCCATTTGACAATCTTTTGTAGGCATTTCGTGAAGAATCTTCACGAAATGCCTAAGAGCTGCCTTTGTTCCATCAACACTGCAGATGCTGCAAGGTCTTCTGGTTGCGGTCTGCTTTTGCATCCCCAGAACCAGAACCAAACACGGAGGCGCAGCGTTCAGCTTCTATGTTCCACTAATCTGAAAACTGCAAGACTGCTGAAACACCGAGTTCCTTTAAATCAAGGCCAAAAAGCAACCTGTTTAGAGTTGCCTTTGAGTAGTAGTAAGTGGAAAAGTGATCATTTTATGTGACGTGCATTTGCTGATGATGGCATTTTTTCCCCATCACTGATTTTCCCCGGGAGAACCAAGAGAGGCGGGGGAGGGATGTCTGCGCCTCTGCTGCCTCCGAGATCCGACCACAGATAAGTGGAAGATAACGGATGGATGGAGGTAGAGATGCACATCAACATCTAATTGCAATATTACTGCTGAAGCATCACAATGCTGACATCTGTTCAAATGATTCCACATTTTCCTTTATTTGGTAGGTAGAAATATAACGGCTTTGATGGCTACATCATTGCTTTATGAAGTTTATTGTGTTTTTTTGCTTCTTAATTGACCGTTTGAAACATTTGTGCAGCGTGTTCTAACCACAGGAACAAAGATGGAGAGGAAACCGTAGCAACCAGTTGTAATAAACAGTGTTTTATGCGAATGTTCAGTGTAGATACTGTTGAAATTGTGCTCCATTTCAATTATAAAATGAAAACAAAAAAGTGACAGATTGTCAGGCGAGTAAACATCAAAGAGGAACGAATAAATCAAGAGCTGGTTGGCTTGTTTTCTTCAAGTGGTTTCAATCAACAGCTAATGATGTCATTTGTTGCTAAACGCTGAGCGGATGCAGTTCAGATGCTCGTTATCCTCATTTTAACAGTTTAGTCTCAAGTTATAGATGTTTGTCGCTGCCATTTCCTTCCAGCTATAAAAGCTAATTACACGTACCCTACAAATCACAACATCATGAGGAGCGGCGCTCGCTAGCGGCCCCGTCTTTCATGGCGATTCTCGCCAGCTTTCACAAATTCCTTTGAAGAACGGCGCCCCGAGACACGTCCTTCCTGCCTCGGCGTGACTTCTGCTTTTTGGTGAGAGCTGCGGCGGCGGCGACGCGCTTGGCTGAAATCAATCCGTCACCCCTCCGAAGCAAACAACCGGAGCAGAGTTGGCAAGCGGGTGTGAAGTGGGCGGAGCGTCACTTCATCGTCGTCGAAACATTGCTGCTGAAACTCGCCGGTTCTGTGATTCTAACACATTCTGTCACAGGATGTGGTGGCTTGAGCGGTTGACTTGTTAAAGGCTGAGAGGTGGCGGAGGGCGGAGGGGCCTCATCTGTGCGACCAAAGCACCAAAGTGTCTAATGAAAAGATTTCCTGCCTCGCCTTCAATTTCTCACCGTCTGAATGCAGGCCTTGTTCACACGAGCGGCTTTCCAAGTGCGCAGCAATCTCTGCACACCTGTGAAGTAAATCAATTTGTCCTGCAACGCATCCGGATTGCACGCTCAAAATCCAGTTCGTCGGGTTCCGGTCATATGCCTTCAGCCTTTACCTGTTAAATCCCAGCCGGTCACATTTCACAAGCTTTTAGTTGTGGCTCGTTTCAGCCTGAACTCAAGCTCTCACCTTCAGCTTTTTGTTTTTTAAAAAAAAATCTACTCCGTGTACGACAGAGGCAGATTACGTCATTGTGTTATTAATGTTTATCGTGTTTTCTGGCTTCTTAATAAAACCGACCATTTTATTGTACACACAGGAACAAAGACGAGGAAGAAACCGTAGCAATCAGTCGTCATAAGCGGAGGTCGCCCCCCCACATCGTTTGTTGGCTTGTTTACAACTCCCGTGTTGCCCTGAAAGCAAACGACCGGATCGCTCGCATAAATCTGTGTTTTTCTGCTGTTTTTTTCCCCCCACTCAGGCACAACAACAATGGGCCTCTCTGTCCTGAAAGCAGGGCAGGCAACCAGTTGTTGTGCAAGACAGGAAAATGTGACGGATCTGCTGATACACGAGAGCTTTTTTTTACTCTGGATCTCAGATAATATTTATACCAAGCTCAGCAGTAGCAGGATGTTGCTCAAGAAAATATCAGTTCATTTCATATCCACACGTAACTTTGGTGCATATTTTCTTTTTTTTTAGTTCAAAGAATTGCTGCACGTTTGTGCAAGGCGTCCTGTAATATACATGCAAATCGTTTGCGGGCGATTAGTTTTGATAGTCAAATCATTGCTATCAATAGATTATTGCTGTTTAGTAATCTAATGCGCACGGTTAGAAAATTTTCATACGGTGGAAGGCCAATATAGAAATTTTTTTTAAAATGTATTTTACATCGGAAATGTTCTACTAAAATAGTATGCCAGGTGCTGTACAGAAAAAGAGTTGTTTTGCATAAAATCCTGCTTCAGGATTGTGGCCAGGCTGGTTTATGCCGAGCTCGGCGTTCAGCTAACCTCCTGTCTCTCGCAGATTCCTCATCGATGAGGTACTGTGAGGTCAGATCGGAGTTTGTTGGGAAGCCTAATAGTGATTTAATAGTCAATAAAGGAGGAATTTTGTGCTTTAGGAAAATGTGGTCAGGTCCCACATCGTGCTGGAAAATGACTTGAGGATCATAAAGCTCATCAGCAGTAAGCAGTTAATCCGGGTGATGTGGCTTAAAAATAAAGAGCTCCAATTTTAAATGGAATTTTCAAATGAAAAATATTGCAGAAAATATTTTCAAAAGTGGCTTTTTTTTATTCCCCAATCAGACAAAGAAAAAACAAATATATAATTTTTTTTTTTTGCACCACATACTAAAACGGCTCTGCGTAATCGAGCCGAATTTGCAAAATTAGGTCTCATTGTCGCAGTTGCATGACGAAAATCGCCCTTAACTGGTGTGCACAAGATGGCTTCTCATGCCCACGAGATTGTATCTGGTGCACACGAGATAATATGTGGTGTGCAGCAAAAAGTATCTGGTATCTGGTGCCCCTGAGAAGGTTTTTTTTTTAATCCATTATTGTCCCTCTCGGGGTTCTGTACAGTCATTCCTCCTTGGTGGAATAGTCATACAAGCCTGGGCAATTCCACCAATAAGATGTCTTAATTTTAACAGGAAAAAAATGGTTTTAATGAGGAAAAAAAGCTTCTTTACCAAGATCTGACACAACCGGCTCAGTCTGAGTGGGTTTTCTTTGACTCAGATTCAGCCGTTTGCTTAATCGATCCAAATCCAACTTTTTGTAGAAACAACGACAGAATTTCAATAGCTGCAATAAACGAAATGAGAAAAATAAAGAGTTTTAATTTGAGATTTAAAGAGTAAAATACTTTTTTGATGACATCATTTCGTGAGCTGCAGTGGCGACACCAAATACTAACATATGACTTGGCTCCAAAATACATTTAAGATCTGCTGTTGTATCGAGGTTCAGATCACTCAGATTCTGGTTCTGAAGAACCAAACATGGAGAAAGCAGTTCAGCTTCTATGCTTTACTAACCAGGAACAAACTTCCAGAAAACTGCAAAACTGCTGAAACGCTGAGTTCCTTTAAATCGAGGCTGCTTAGAGTTGACTTTGATCAGCAGCAACTAGAGCATTGATCAACATATTTGAAGCATGTCGATGATGTTGATGGTGGCATTTGAAAAAATAATGTTTGCTGTTTGTTTCATAATTGGTGATTTTTATTTATTTTTTTTTGATAATGTAAAACACTTTGAACTGACTTGTTTCTAAAAAAGTAAAGTCCTAAATTTTCACAGCAGCGAGTCTGAGCACGGGCCACAAGAAGTGGCGTTTTCTCAAGTCGCACACCACAGAACCGACTGAAACCAAGTCTGTGGGCTGGATCTCTCACTGCCCTCTTCCCATCAGCAAAGCGTGACCCACTTCAGATTCTGGCAAGAATGCCAGGCGGCCCGAGGCTCTGGGCGTCGCTCTTCCAGGCAGCGCTGCAGCTTATGCAACTGGGAGCCAAGCCAGCGTACACCTAAGGAAGTCAGGCCTCACACCAGGTAACAGTAATATGCAAATTGAGAGCGCATTATGCAAGATAGCCAGCAACATCACACACACACACACACACGCACATACATACTGCACAAAACCACAAACCAGAGCGCCCTGATAGATGGTTTTATGAGCGGCATGCAAACACGCACACAAAGCATGCAGAGACACACCGGCGCAGGCCAGCAGTACACCCTGCAGTACAACCACTTCACTGCAAACAGTGGCTCTCTTGTCCCCAAAACTTCCGACTGCGAGACTCCCAAAGAGTTAAGGTTGCCTTGGTAACCGCTGGCGAGCCGAGCCGCGGGGAAGCAATGATGCGTTTGTCTGCACAGCAGAAATCTCGCGTTCGTGCTTTTGTGTTTTGATGTTTTTTTTTCCTCAACCACAAAACAAAATGTTAATAAAAAAAAAAAAAAAAAAAAAAACAAGTCGAGGTACTTTCCTACAGCTGGCTGTCGATTGACCACAATACTCCCTGAACCTGAAAGGTGTGTGCGGCGACATATCTGAGTTCAGATTCTAATCGTGCCTCACCAATTGGAATGCTTCGAGGAGCCAGGTAATGAAAACACGGGCGAACGCTCAAACCGACCGAAACGTCACGCCCACAGAGAGTCGGCCGGGTGCGCGCGAACTCGGTGACCTGCGCTCACCTGGATGACTGTGTTCCCGCCCTCCAGCAGCGCGATGGCCAGCAGGATGCTCTCCTGGAAGATGCGGTCGCTGGTGGCGTTCATGATGAGGTCGATCACCAGGTCGGAGGCGCCTTCTTTGTCGAGGTGGCACTGCACCTCGGCCAGGCTCAGCTCCCCTCGACCGCCGATGCCGGAGCTCACCACTGGAGGAGAAGAAGCCAAACCCCTCAGAGTCCACCATCGGAGATTAAAGGGTTTTTCGAAACATGCAGTAGAAACATTTCGTCGAACACGGTCCAACCGTGTTGGGGCTCGCCCCAGGCAGCATTCCTGCAAGAACCACAGCTGTGTACATGTTTATATTTTACACTTGCACAGTCAGGCCAACTGATTAATCATGATTAATTAGTAGAGTGTCATTAATCTGTTAATTTTTTTAAGTGATTGACAGCACCTGTTTAGACGTTATCTTAAAGGAGTGCCACACGTTGGCATTCGTTAGGTCTCAGTCTATACTTGTTTTGGGCTATGTTCCTATAAGCTGAACTTTTATGTCTTTTTTTCTCCCATTTATCTTTGAATATTGGGGTAAAATCCCATCAGAAGTGATGAACAGCCTCTCTGAAAAATCCAAATAAAATATGTTTATTTGGATTTTATATGGTAGCAAAAATCTGGCAAACAATACTTGCACTTTACGTTCCAGAAAAATTGGATCAATTTGGAAAAAAACATTAAAGCTCAGTAAGATGACCTCAACATTGACCTTCAGCGATGTCACTGTCATCCATTTGCCTGCTTTAAAAAGCTGCTGACTTATGTGTATTTTAGTATGAAAGTTTGCATTTTTTTCCCCGTTTCACTCTATTCTTCTGTTTTCTGATGTGTTTTTTATTCTATTCAACGTTTTCTGAACAGGTCATTGTTGAAAATGAGAATTTATCCTCAATCAACTCATCTGGCCAAATAAAATGAAAACATTTAAATCTGCGGTTGTGACGTGACAAAACGGGGGAAAAAGTTCATTAAGTGTGAATATCCTCACAAGGCAGTAAGAAGGAAACCAAACCTCCATGCGTTCAAAGAACGGAGCAACCAGATAAACGTGCGATCAAAGCAAATAAGGCAACATGTGGTGGCTTTATTAGAGGAGGCTGCAATCAAATGATCTAATTGGAGCGGAGGGGTTTTACAGGCTGTGACTCACGCATTCAGACGCATTCACACACGAACCACAACGCTACGAGTGCATTTAATCCACCGAGATGCTTTCATTCCCACCGCTGCCGCCACCAGACTCACGCAGCGGAGGGAGGAGCCGGTGACATCACGGCGCCCATCAGAGCCATCTCTGGCTGGGAAGGCCGACTGAATCAACAACGCGCCCCGTTCTGCCCGGCGCTTGGAACGCCGGTCTTCTGGCAACGACACGGCCAGCGTCGGGCGGAGGAGAGAGGCCGGCGCGCTCAGCGGCCGCGAGGAGGCTGAGAAGGAGCGCAGGGTCACCGGAGTGAATCAGGTTCTCTGTCTCCTCTGCTTTGCAGACGAAGCGATGCAGCGTGAGCTATTTTATTCGAGGTCAGCCTGGCCACGAAGGGACGACTGGACGGAAGTTTCCCGTGCGTTTGCGTTCTGCTTATTCGTCTGAGAATCTGATTTGTGAAGTGAAGAAAACGTGTGATCTTGATCGGCAGACCCTGCTACCCACTGGAAAGTGTTGGCGTTATCTGTGCGTTTTCTGTCATCTGTGTAACCGACAGTCGTTTCCGTCATGAAACAACTCATAGCAACTCTTTGATGTCAAGTTTTCTATTCATTTGTTTTTCTAATTTACTTGGGGAAGGCCCGTTTTGAAACACAAACACTCTCAACTACAACAGCTGGTATAGTGCTAAAAATAAGAAAAAAAGAAAATTGGCAGCTTATAAGGAATTCAACTGATCTATCTTTAAAATATCACTTCCATATTCATATCGATGCATTACAAAGACCGAGATTTGTATTGCATATTTAACCGATCGCAACATCTTGACTAAACGAGATTTTGCACGTTTCACTTTTGCTCATCAAATCCAGCATTGGAAAAAAAAAAATCCCAATCTCTTTAAAAAAAACACCCAAATTATGGCTTTAGATCTGAAGACAAAAAAAGAAAACTTATCTGTTCTAAAAACGTCTACATTGAAAACTTCACTATTTGCAGTACGTGCCGGTCGCATCCCACAGTTCATCAGTTTTCTTTTTTGCTCCCCCTGTACTGTTTGACTCACGTGTGGGTGATTTTCCTGGAGCTCCGGGCGTGAGTGGGCCGTTGCTGTAGGATGTGAGGCTCTCTCTCCTCTGGCCGGGTTTAACGTTGCCATAGTACCGGTTGACCAAAATTAGACGCAGAGCCTCACCCTGTTGGAGAAACTTGGCATTAGGGTGAAGAAAAAAAACAAAACAACAAAAAATTCTGTTGAACCAAGTTACTGTAACAATGTGGCAACAAATTGAACTAAAAATCCCACAAGACAAAACTATTAAAAACAAATGATTACACAGAAAACAACTTTTTTTTTGGATTGTAATAGCAATATGTAGATTTTTGCCATTGCTGATCAACACTACCCTTCAGATGATCAATATGCAGAAGGATCTGACTCCATTTTCTTGTGGTTCCTTTTAGATTTTACAGCTGCAAAACATTTTCATACCCAACTGTTAAGTAAACGTGCTCAACTCTTCCATATGATCACATCTAATTGTACATTATCTTATAAAACTTGTCTATTGTACTGTTTATTTTTTAAAACGTCACAATTTGGGCTGGTTTGCTCCTACAAAGTAAAGAAAGTAAGCTGGAAATAAAACTTATTGGAGTCAAAACCTTATTTCCAATGGATTTTGAGTAGATTATATAAAATTACTGTCACTTGTCAGACTAATTGTATGAGAATGACTGGGCTCAGTCGATTTCCAAAATGTTTGCCTTGAGCAGCTAGCTTAGTGTTACCTTCTCAGATACCATTGCGTTATCCTCAATTTTATTTGTTTATTTTTTCACAAACTTGCTGGCGTAAAAATTCCATAGCTAACTCGAGTGATTAATCATTCTCCTCCACAGCCACCAGAAAGCATTTCAATTTGGCTTTCATTTGACTGAAGCTATGAACGTAGTTATTGGCTTTGCCTGGAGGTTAGCTAGGAGCTAGAAGCTAACCTCAAGGCGAATGTGGGCTTGTGGGCTCAGTTTATTTCTAAGGGTGTTGAACGTCGTCTTGTCTTGAACCGGTAGCCAAGAGTTAGCCTCTCAGATATCCTAGCATGCATCCTCAAGTTTCTTTATTTTTTAATTTGTTATTGTCACAGCTAGCTTGAGTGATTTTCCATTCTCTTCCCACTACCACCTGAATAGTCTTTATTGGACTGAATGAAGCTATGAACTTAACCTTGACCTTGCAGTTAGCTGGAAGCTAACCTCGAGCTAGAAGCTAACAACGAGGCGAATGTGGAACTGCGGGGTTGAGAAATGGTCTCTTATTGGAAATATTACTTTTCAAAGTTATATGTATTGCTAGGCAAATGTCGATAAGACTTGGTTAGACAATAACTCATAGGTAAAATAGAGATGTTTTAATAAATATTGACGTCATACATGGTTATTCTGGCGAAGAAATAAACCACCTTCTTAGTACATGAAGAAATTACAATATTTTAAACGACAGACTTGTAGAAATGAGACCACAATGAGGCCTCTTTCCGCCACACAGCTCTTTCCTGGATCGGTGGAGTACACAGCAGCACGGTGGCAGCATTGAAGGATTCTTTGTAAAACCACTGCGTTTATCGGTAGAAAAGATTGAGAACCGCAGGTGATGTCCTCTCCCGCTGATCTGCCTCACGTGTTGCATTCAACAGCAGTGTCAGCGGAGTGAATGGGGCGCCATGCTGTGGAAGCAGCGTGACCGCGAGCGCTTTGCAACAGTTAGTCAGCTGCTGTCGCACGGCAAAAAATAAAAAAAAAGGATAAAGGATGGGAGTCTTGGACCAGACCACGGCAAAACACTTTACCTACCCTCCTCTGATCCTCCACTTGCTTCAGTGGCTGGTTGGGATCAAGCTCCTTAAAGGTGTTGTGAGTAAGCAGAAAGCATTGAAATAAGAAAAAAGTAAATAAAAGAAAAGTTTGGAAAACTGGGTGGGAGTGAGGGGGAGATAATTAAGAGAACAAAACAGGTGGGTTAATCCTGTGCAAATTAGCTACTTTACAAGCATGCAGGAAACGGGGTGCAGATTCGATCATGCAGTTAAGATGGAAGTGGTTGTGTCAGGGAAGATGTGAGGTCGAGTCAAACGCATGCGAGGTTTCATGCGAGGGAGGACAGCTATTCGTTCCAACAGCAAGCAGCACCTGCAATATTTTTAACCAGTTTGTGTTTCATCCCGTGACACACGAACACACAAACGTTAAAAATATCACAACGTCCGATCTCAAAACCTGACTGGTGAAAAAGCTCGGCACAATCTCATGCCCACAGCACGACGCGGGGCAATTCGTCGCGCCTCCATCCCTCCCCAAAACATTAGAAATTGATACAGCAGCAAGATAAAAGTATTTACATGACAGAACTCCAAGCTGCCTGAGGGGAGTAAACATAAAACAAGATAAAATGTGCAGGTGGATTTGAGTTACTCACACACACACACACACACCCCTACACACACACACCACCCCCACACGCACTGTTGCAACAGTTTGGCATGAGAAATACCTCACCCATGATTCCAAACTGTTCTGGCAATGAAACTGGAGTTTGGCCAAACACCAAAGACTCAGGCGGTGACTCGTAGGGGTTCATGGGGGCAATTCAAACCACAAAACGCACGAGGGAATGGGCAGGGACTCTTATCTGCTTAGACGACGAGATGTGAAACACCAAGCACGAATGTGATGGGGTCGAACCGATGCATCACGAACGACCCGAATCGTCGGGCAACGTCGTCTTTAAAAAAAACACACACCTCTGCAGGGACTTCGGGTTCAGGCGGAGGTGCCAGCTGATTGGAGATAAAAGGATGATGTTAGTTAAGGTGGGAAGGGGTTAATTTCCTCGTGTTGTTTTTGCCTTCAACGTGCAGCGCCTTCTTTAAAGAAACAAAACAAACCCTCGTCATAATATATCTATACAAGTCTACCGGATTTCCATAATCCACTAACATGCACGACTGGACTTAATCAATGAGCGTGACTTGGAGCAAAGGGTGGAAGGGAACATTGCATCGTTTTCATGGCTTCACTGATGAGAAAACACAGATGAGAAGCAGCATTGACCTGTTGCGGCAAGAAAGCAGAGGCTCTCTGGCGAGGGTTGGGGGGAGGGAAATGCTTTGTCTTCTCTTTCGCATCGACTTTGGTTATGGTGCAACACGGTAGTGAGTGCTTAGTGACCCGGTTCCCTTTTAACCTCCTGCCCATCCCTAACAATGACACTGCAAGTATTAGCAAAAACACAAGATACGCATGCAGTCTGCACCAATTTATGCACCGATGTGTTGCTCTTTGTGCACATACGGCAAAAAAAGGTAAGGAGGAACAATTTGCAAAGTGGTGGCAAAAGAAGGTGAGATGAAAGTGGAGTTTTAATGACAGCAAAAATATGAAAAAAAAAAAAAAAAAAACACCCAAAGAAAAATAACCACAGACAACCTCGCCTGTCATTTTCGGAACGTGCAAAACCGAGTTGCACAAGTCATCTGATTTTAAACATCTCCAAATATATTCAGCCAAAATAAAATAATTAAAAAAAAAACAAGAAACAAACCGCAGGAAAAGGGAAGAATTAAAAACATCAACTTCTAATTTTGGGGTTTGCAAACAAAACAAGAAGGAAGATCAGAACATTATTGCGTTTAGGGGCGGTCGATATGGACGCAAAAGTTTTATCACGATATTTTGTGGTATCGTCATGATAACGATAAAAGTTATGATAACTATTCATTACTTCTTTTGTTGTTGATAGTGTGGCTGCAACTGTGTGTCGCAGCAATTTTTAACATCAGTTGAAATTTATCGGGCCGATAATAAATAAATAATTTTTGTCATGATGACAAATGTATCATGATACTTGATAAATTCTACAATAAAAGCTAACCCTTAATTGGACTACATTATTATTCATTAAAATCTGGAGATAAACGAAGCCACTGAGAAAAAGAATTAAAAAAACTTTAAAGCCCCTAAATAGTCTTTTAAACCGACTTTAATTTAGCACCAAACAGGGATAGTCACACAGACCACACTCTTCGGTGTGGAATTTGTTACCAACGGAAGAACAAGGCAAATTTCCCAAAAGGTGTCATTAGAGGACATTATTTATTTCAGGTGCTGTCAAGAGGAAGTGGGACTTTACAATTGAAGGTTAGGATTTTAGAGGGAGGCAGCTCCTCTTGAGGTGTTCACTTATGCTCCAGGTGATAATTACAGAAACTGAGTTTCTAATCTGTAAACTGTGCTAATCGTGTCGAGTGCAAAGCTAACGAACAGCTTAAGGCGTCAATACCGAGTCAATACCAAGTCATTTTGTCTTTGCTTTGAAACACGTTTTACTGCGGAGCTGTGTAGCAACGACTGCTCGCTCTCACACAATCTGTTCTGTTCTGCCTCTGGTTCAAACGTAGATAATAATGGATAAGAGAAAAGAGTCTGTACATTTCCAACAAATTAATAAGATTAAGAAAATCTAACCCCTCAAAAAAGGTAAAGCACAGTTTAATTTTTTTTTAAAGTAAAGGAAATGTGTTTTCATTCTTTTGTTTCTACAGAGGAATCTTTCCAATAATCTTGACCATTTGACCGTAATTGTACATTTTCAGCGATGCAGCTCTTTAACTTTTTTTTTTTTTTCATTAAATCATATTTTCTAACAAATATTAAATTATTCAAGAGAAAAAGGAACCTGCTATAACTGGAGCCAGAAACTTACTGAATTAATTAAGGGCGCAACTTTGATTTAAAGAAACTGAGACACTTTGATAGTGAGGGGGACATTTCAGTCACAAATAAGATCAGAATTAGTTTACACACACGCTTACTTGGGGGCCGTGTATGTGGAAACGTAAACATTGAGAACCCGGTTGTGCCGCTTTAAGGTGATTAATTGTGCAACTGGACAGGAATTTCCCTGCTTGAAGTCTTCTGCAGCGTCAACAACGATTTCCACAGAAACAATTTCGTGCATCATGCAAGCGGCTGAAGGCACATTCAGACTCTGTCAGCGTGATTGAGCTTAATGTCGTCTCCATTTTTTCTGTTGCCCGGACGTCCATCGTTAGAGTAATCTGGCCTCTTTTTACTTGCCCAAAAAACGCATCTGCGACACTTTTAGCTATTAAAAAAAAAAAAAAGAAAAGAAAAAGATGCCTCATCATTTCGACTTGACCTCCTTAGATTTTTTGCGTCGTATCTACATCGTGTTTCCAGCAACTCTCTACAACTGTCTCAAAAGTAGTGGTGGAAAAAAATTAATAAATGAAAAAAGCGAAGCTAAGAATCGCGGCAGCAAAGACGGCTGACGTAAAAAGACGTTTGGATCTCTTAAAGGGGCCACAAATGGCACTTTTTCTTCTTTTTGAAACATGAAAGCTTTCAGCAATAGAATGTTAAAAAAAGGGGTGAAATTTTTTTTTTCTGCAATCTTGAAGCATCACGTGCCCATTAACATCCATCATCTGCAGCCCTTTTAATATTTTTCATGACAGAGAATCCCACATTACTGCCAAGTTTAAAATCCAGAGATAAGAACAGGGGGAAAACTTGGGTTAAAATATTGTTTCCACTTATGTAACTCCTGTTTGAGGGTGAGATCTGAGCCGCTTCAGGTTAAGGAAACTACGACATTGCAGTGACACATCTAGACCGCCCCCCATTGACCAAAAAGAAAAACTGCTGCCCAAAACTTAAGAATCGCCTGCAAGCAGAAAACTTAAAAACCCAATATATTAGAAAAAAAAAAGGTAGAACCTTTGAGCATAAATTTAAAGACTGAAGAACCTGTGGCTGTAAACATTTAAAAGTGAAAAATAAAAGTAAAACTGACACCGAAAAATCAATGACAGTCTAAATTGTGCGAAGCAAAAAATAAATAGGAATGTTAAAAAAAAAGAACACATACAAGCATAAGGGGGGAAAAAAAAAATCAATCAATCATCTACTTTACAACGTTGAGGTGAAGCCCAAACGCGTCCATTAAAAGAACCGAGAAATAAATCAGGAGAGTTTTACGTGGTTCCTCCCTGGCTGGGATGTCATCATGTTATTACTGCATGAAAAACTAAATGCAACCTGAGGGGGAGAAAGGGAAAAAATAATGAAATCATAACTACTCTGCGTCATCCAACTCATCCAGCATTCCGGCTGAATATGCAAAATCTGGTGCATGGACTGGGCAAGCAGCTACAAGAAGCGACAGACAGACAGGCAGGCAGTAGTGAAACTAACAGCTGCACTCATTCAGGGGGTTCTGGGCTTGATGTTTGGGTTTGGGAGGGGCCTAAGCTTGCGTGCGTGCGTGTGTGTGTGTGTGTGTGTGGTATTGTCGGTCAGAGAGCAGCGTTGGGTTAAACACTTGTATTACGCAACAGGTACAGGGACTGCAGGATGAGTGCAAGGAAGCATGAGTAAACTCTTGAGTTACCGCTAATGGGCAGAGAGCTGCCAAACCAAAGCACTGCTCTGTCAGATGAACCTTTTCTTTTTTTTTTTGGAAAGGGGGGATTTCCAACACTTCAGCACCAGGGAGGAAAAGGAAGCAGGGAGAACAAAAACAGCAGCAACACAGTAGAGAAACTGAGAGCGTGCCACTTTCTGCAAACCCTGGAAAGACCCTTTCCAATAAATAAGCTCAGTTTCCACGCCGAGCGTCTTCGTCAAGTATCGTACATCGTGCATTGTATGATTACCGTGGGCCTGTTGTCTTTTGTTTTCACTTCTCAATGTTTTGAGGTGGTTTCGACGGGTTCTGCAAAGAGTTCTGCCACCTTGACGGAGCGTTCTTTCAGTTTTGATGCATCTAAACGAATTCGGGAGAAACCGGCCGGTGGCTTGAACTGTTGCAGCAACAACGGCGTGAGCAGAGCAGAGCGTCCACTTGGTTCCAATTTCCGAAGCTGCCATTTGTACCGACGTCCAGGAGGCAGACACGCTTTGAATTGATGCCACGTTACGTTTTTCTGTATATTTTGCACAGAGCAACAGTGTGGGTGTAAAGGTGAGGAAACCAAGCACATTTAGCGAAACCTGAGCTGTGAAGGTGTCGATGCGCACCTGGTTCGCTTAGTGTGAGAAGGGACGGAGGTGAATTGCTGCTTCAGCATCACAGGGCACGTTACTTTTAGCTGCTCGCTTTTCTTCTTTTCATATTTAAAAGATCAGTCGACCAGCAGAGGAGTAAGACCACTTACTGTCCGTTAGTGGTAGAATAATTAGAGACGATCGTGAAGCTGAGAATTTTGTAGCTACTTAATGTTGTACACTTTGCAATACGGATGTACAACATAGGTTTCACTGTACGGTTAATGGTGGAAGGATTTAATAATCAAAAATTGAAAAAAGAAAAAAAATAGAAGTTGAGAATTTTGTGCCTGGAAATATAAAATAACTAAAAAAGAAAAAAAAAGAAAACATCAAAAAAAAAAAAAAAAAGAAGCCTGACCCTGAGGTTAAATGTCAGCTTAATGGAAGATTAAAATTAATGTGAATAGTAACATGTGGAATATTACAACTGCCTGATTGTGTATTGTGTAATATCAATGCACAAAATGTAAAAGTGCAAATCTGTCAAACTGCAGCAACACTTAAAATTGACCAATGATAAAACCTTAAATATTCTCCAAGAAGTATTCAGTATATTTTACAAGCATAAAAAAAATAAAAAATCAACTAATCACTATTGATCACACAGCACACTCAAATACGCCAAGTAGCTACACATGTGCAAGCAGGACAGACAAGCATATCGGATAATTTCAACTAGAAAACGTCAATAATATACTAGATTTTGACAGGGAGTCCACAAGCAACTCTTAATGATGGAAACACAGGACAAGGAGGGATGATCTAAGCGGCCGACACTGTCGCAGATGGGATTGCGAAGCTCAAGAAGCCTAATCAAAACGATAATTATGCCTATTTTGTTAGCGGGGAGGCGGATCGATGAACGTCACAATAGTAAGTAAAAATGATCAACCTCGGCCACATCCATTTCATCATCAAAGGCAATCAGCTGCAAGAGAGAAAGTATAGGAGGCAGACGGTTAGTAGAGCTGGTTAGTGAGCCGACGCTCCCCTCACAACTGTGCACACGGAAAGCTTTAACAAAAAAATAAAAATTTAAAATAAACATACGGTGACTTCCACCTTCATAGGCACCTGTGGTGAAAATGTGTAAAAAAAAAAAAATCCTGAAACTATCCCAGCCAGCATACCCAGGTGGGCCCCATGTGGGGAAAATATTGGTCCCACCAATATTTTGGGACCAAAATATTCCCAAATATTTTTTGGGAATATTTGGGAATATATCCCTATATGGGGCGGTGGCCCCGCCCCATATAGGGCCACCGCCATGTAGGGTCCATGTAAGCGGTGCCCCTACATGGGCAAACCCATGTGGGGTCACCATGGAAACTGCGGACAAACCCATGTGGGACCAATATTTTCCCCATATGGGGCCCACCTGGGTATGCTGGCTGGATATATATATTTAAAACTGTAACTTCAGTTAAACGTACTTCAAAGTTGGATTTTTCTCGTGAGTTCGATCTTGTGCTTTCACAATAAAACACAGATATTTCAAGGCTTTTCACACATCGTAACCACGGCCACCGATAAGTGCAGAAGGCACCTAAACATGTCAAGCTAGTGGATGACATTAGCTTGCCTGCGGCCAATTCAAGCAGAAAAAGACTCAGGAGATAATCATCCTTGCAGAGTTTTTCCAAACACAGAATCTTACTGAGTGTTTTTGGTCGAGTTTCTAGTCCAAATATGTAGCTGCACTTGAAATAAGACGAAACTAACTAACTTTTCAGCATGAAACTGGAGCTCGTTTTAAGTCGACAAGTCCTTGTTCCATTGGGAAACATGAGGAAAATATCTTGGTATAAGTGAAATAATCTGTAGTAATCATAATGCTACTGGAACTTGTTTAGCTGTATTAAGGAATTCACGACTTAAAACAAAACGTATCTCTTGCCGTACAGTTATGCGTAAATTAGTTTTGTCTTATTGCAAGTGCGCTAAGATATTTGGACTTGAAAGCAGGGAAAAATTACTTCGCAGAATTTCTTCAGGGTTGTGAAATAAGTGGTAATACGTTCTGACTGTAATCTACTAAATATAAGCTTTTCTGTTATGTCAAATTAAAAATGTCATCCTTCATTTAAAGCCAAATGTCTAACTTGATCATAAACCCCATGAGACCAGATTCATGCCATAGAGATCTGTTTCTGCGTTGAGAGAAAGTCGCATCACAAATGGTTTTCAGCATTTTGGCTCATTTGGTGGTTTGACTGCGTCGATCAGAGCCGACCGACTGGTTGCATCGGTTCTGTCACCTCATGCATCTACCTGACATAATTAGCTTGTGTCGCCTGAGAACAACCCGGTTCCCTGCAGACCGTCCAAACATATGGAGAAACTGGAGACTTTGTGCAAAATGAAGTGCAAACTGATCAAAATGAGAACATCAAAATGTCTATCATGTTAAACTTTTAGAAAACCTCATAAAGTGATTATTAAAAAGGTGCCAGATGAAGTTGCAAAGTTCCTGAAGTAAATTCAGAACCAGCGACTGACCTCTGGCTCCTATTTTATGTACTTAGTATTTTTATGTACTTAGTATCGTAACTTAATATAGTTACTTTGTGTTAGTACAGAGATCTTTAGCAGCAAATGAATGATATATGAAACAAACATGTTGTTAATAATGTTAATTCTTATCCTTTGTGTTGTTTTGCTGTGCAGCCCACATCATTTTTGTAGAATTTCATCCATTTTTAGTGCAAATTCATGTCATCCAAACTACAAAGTCAGAGTTATAAACTGTAGCAATTGCAGGGATTTTAAACGTAGTCTGTACAAGTTAACAAAATCCCCCCTGTGCGCTAGTCGACCTCTTGGTGGAACAAAATGGAACGAAGTCGTACCTTTCGGTCTCATTTTAACTCACAGGAATCTTGTTTCCGTTAAGCGGAGGAACAGAAACGAGGCTCGCCGTACCTTCACCCCGTATCCCCGGTCCTTCGTCATCATCTCCCTGAGCGTCTGCAGGACCTTGATGCACAGACGCTCCTCGTTCTCCTCCAGGAGCTGCTTGGTGTGTTTGATCAGCCTGGGAACAGAGCGGGTGACACAATCAGAAACGTTTTGGCGCCGTGCGACCCGGAGTGTCCGGCTGTAGAGCGACGACAAGCAAACGAAGCGACGTTCGAAAGAAGCAAAGCAAGAGGCCAAATCAGGGGCGTGAAAAAAACAAAGGGAAATTTGTGTATGGGTGATGTCAACAACAGCAGGAAGAGAATATGTGGGAATGAAGGATTAGTTTTATACCGCTGAGCGAAGCACGAATAAAAATGACTGTTTTTAAAGGCATAAAGCACATTAAGTGATATTTTATCAATATTTCTCTTACAGATGAGCATAAAACTTTGTCAGTATTTTGCATTTCCGTTAAATAATTAACACTATTGAAATCCATTCATTCACAAGACAAGTTACTAAAACATACGCCCTCTACCGAACTCCTCCCACTTTGTCGTCGCTCTTGTGGTTCGCTCCAGTCTGATCATGTGACTCACGTGTGACGCAAAAAAAGGGTTTCCCGTTTCAGTTTTGTGAAATAAACCAATTCCAACACGGCCTAAAAAAAAACTCCGCCTCATTCTGGCAGCAAATCTTTCAATCGTAAAACTAAATTTGCAGCATTTCCATGAAGCAAATTTATTTTCGAAATATCAAATTGCACCATCATACGGTCACTGGAAACGACCATATAGTGAAATCGAAGCAGTTTTTAATCAGCTGCCAAATTATATGAATGTGAAATGGGGTTCAATATTATTTCATTTGAAGAAATACTTCTTCTTATTTTAGAAGTATTTCATTCAGGATCTCGATACGGTCCAAACTAAAAACAAGCTTGTCAATTAAAGGAGTGTTGGCATTGCTTCGACGTCTGAATGTCGTTTTTTTATTTAAAGGCTTCCTTCTTAATCAACACACCAAAGTGGCTTCTATAGTAAATCAAACACTTTCGTAACTCTGCTAACACCAAATGTTCTCTGTTGTTGAGAACTGGGCCAAACATTAAATGCCATGCTGGCTGAGCCGCAGCGGCACCGTTTATGCTAATTAGCTCAACAGTTCCTGGAAAATCCTCCGCTTGGTCCAAAATGCCAGGCTGAGCGCCGACTGGTACTGCTGAAAGAAAACCCCCCCTTTTTTTTCCTCCCTGTGAAGTTCGGACTCTAATTCTAAATCCATGCAAAGCCGTTAATGGCCAAGCTTAGACTTGCGTGAAACCGTTTATTGTTCTCCGCACAAGAATCCTTCACGCTGACAATCCCAACTATTTCACCCCGGAGCTTCTTCCTAGCAGCGGAATCAGAGGGGCGGCTTCAGGTTTCCAGGATCCTCTCCCGCCACACTGGCAACCCGTTTTGGTCTGATGGCGAATACGTCCTAGAAAGAAGGTTTTATGTCGACAAAGTTCCTGCTGCAGATCTTTATAAAATATTCTAAGATGTTGGGTTTTTTTTTTTTTCCCAAAAGGTCGGGTAATACCGTTTTATTCAGCAGAAGAAAAAGGCTCTTGGGATCGGATGATTAAAGTTAAACGTGTTCATTTCCTAACATCCTGTTGGGATATTCAATTGAATAAATACAAGTTGCATAGTTTTCTTAACACTTCATTAAAAGAAAAAAAAAACCCACCAACTTTCTGAGTTGGTCACTTAGGAAAAAAGAAGGAAAACCTGTAATCACGCTGCTACTGCGGGATGTTGTTGTGCAACAAGCTGGTGCAGTTGGACAAATGACAAAAATACAAACATTACATAATCTAAGCTGAATTGCACTGCAGTTTATGGTTGTACACAGCTATGACTGTCTCGGCAAGCTGCATCGCTCACCCATAAACACCACCTCGTCAAGAATGCGCAGTAAAATCAGAACTGCTATAGATAAAACAAAAAGCAAAACACGCAGAATGCGCTGAGCTTCCATCAGAACTCGAGGCTCACTTTGATATGAATCCTCCGCTTTCACATTTCTTGCGAGCGTCCGTGTTCTCGGGGAAGAGCAGCTCGGGCCGATGGAGGACGTCCACCAGGACAGACAGCTCGGCTTGGACCAGCGGCCGGAGTCGATCCTCCAGCGCGGAAACGATGTCCTGCAGAGCGTGGCCGGAACGCCACAAGAAGAAAGTTATCGAAAAGGAAAAGAATGGCTAAATATTTATCGTCATGTCGACTTTTGATTTTTTACAGCTAAATTCTAATTCCTGTTGTCCTAAAATTACACAAAACATTATTAGATGTGATGTATATCTGTATTTAGAATTAATATGCACACGGTTCAATGTTTTTACCCATGTGTTTCTGTAGCTCAGTGATGTCATCACGCAGCCATCTTACTCAGCAGGCCGATTTTACAGCTTTTATTGTGCGAGTAAATAAGTCAGAATATGATAAGAAGGAAGTAATTTTATGATTACTCCAACACGAAAAACTAAATTTAATTGAGCAGCGCTGAGCATGTTGTGACGTTATGCTTTGGTATCAGGTTTCCATTAATACTTCATAGGAATAATTCAATTTTTTGTACACATCAGTGCCGGATTATTAAGTGTTATCAGCAGCTGGACTTTGAGACGACCGAGTGTCTGGAACAAAAGAGCTGGTCCTGTCACATCTCCACTCTGCTGCAGCTTTTTTCCCCCCTCATTAAAAACGACTTTTTCATCATTTTTCAGGTAAAGTTGCGTCTATTTTGGTACGACTATATTCTCGTAAATGAACTAAAGCCCTGATACTCCGCCTGTCATACAACTGACAGATGGGGAAGACTGAAATGAAGAACGCGTTTGAAAATATTTCCTGTCGTTTGTAGCTTTGTTTTATATTTTAGAAAAAAAAATTATTAAAAAATGGGGATTGGATCTGGAATGGAAAAAATTAAAACGTAAATCAGATTTTATTTCTCAGCCATATCTAGGGTCTTTTTTTTATTTACTACAGATTATGTGCAGTTAAATAAAATATAATCCATCCTTTTTTCTTTTTTTTTAATTTGTAAAGTGATGAAAGTGATGGATAAATTGATTAAAAAATATAAATTTAGTTGACCTTTTGAGCCAAATGCTTCCAAGAATTAAACACAAATACATTTGATATGTATACAAATGATTTTGATAACAATTAAACTGCAAGTAAACATTTTATGCACAAAAACAAAAGCAAAAAAACTTGAATATTTCATCATTCTCAGTGCAGGTTTAGGTCATGATTAAACGTCTGATTAGGATGTGACAAAACCAAAAAATAAACTAAATGTGCAGCTGGGAAATGACAGAAGGGAGAAGCATTAAGTAAAGACAATTAAACCAGAGGAAGTGTTGTGTCTGGGAGGAGGTCAGTAACTAAGCAGAGTCTGCTCTGAGCATCAGCAGAGCCGTCCAGAGCTCCTGTCACGATAAGGTCTGTTTGCTTTATCAGGAAAAGAATGAATGCCTGGGCCAAACACACAGCTTCCTGCGCGTCTCCTGATCTCAACCAGGGAAGGTCACCGACTGTGTTTTGTTTTTGGGTTTTTTTGCACACTTCCAGTGAATTTTTGAGTCATGCTTTGCAAGTAATTGGGTGTAGCAACTTTTCCCATCACTATTTTTATGGCTGACTTGCAAGGCTACTTCTACGGAACCGTCGAGGAGACGGAGTTACCAAACGCATGACGCCACTCCTGGGAAGTACCAGCCGGCAATGATCTCGCTCAAGTTTTAATTATTTACAGGTGGCCCGGTGAGACTGAATGGGAACTGCGGCTGTCGGCTGACATTTTTTTGTTTTGTTTTTTTATTCTATTATGTTTGAGCTCCAGGCTCAAGAAGATGCACAAACATGCTGCTTTTTCCCCCCTCTATGTGGACGAACTCAGGCTGAAGGAGAAAGATTAAATATTCAAAGAAAATACGACTGCGGTTATCAAAAGTATCCAACACGACAAGGCCGTATTTTGAGAATTAAAATGTTGAGACCATAATAAATTATATACAAGCTTTTATATCTGTAAAAACATTTTTTATTTTTTTTAAAAAGTAGATTAAGCTGATGAAAAAAAAACAAACATCTTTTCATTTAATTTTAGTTTTTGATCATCCCACATTTTGATTGGGTATTAAATCCCGACGGCACCTTCCAAACCATCTCCAATGTTTTTTTTTATTTTTTATTATTATGCTAAACTCTTTCAGTTCTCTTCAGGTAAATTTTCTGATTTAGTTCTGGCCATTTCAAAAAAAAGTCTGGAAAAGACAGTAGTTGTCAATTTTTGCTTCACTTGTTACTTTTTGATGCACTTTGACAAACAATAACAACAATAATATCCCAAACTCCATTTGAGGGAGCGTAAGCGGACCGCATGCTGCTGCCACCACCACCGTGTTTTATCATGGGTGTGCGGTTCTTTAGTGGAGGTTTCTGTAATAAGTTTCCCCACTTTTGGGATTGTGGTTCAAAGGCAACAAATACATTTTCCCACAAGCTTTAAGTAGATTTTCGACCAGGTCAGGATGTTTTCTGTGAAGGAGAAAGCTTCTGTTTTGTAACCCCGCTCCCTACGCCACACAGATAATCCCAAAAATGATTAACACCTCGTGCATATCTACATTTTCATTTAGCCGGGAAGTTTGTTTCTGAAAGGAAATGAGGTCAAAATTCTAGAAAATGAAGTTAAAGTACCAAAAACAAATAATTTTCTACGGCCATCTCGAAAAACGGCAAAAGAAAAATATATATTTGTTGGTATCGCAGCGATGAAATGTGTTTGTTGATAAGATTTTCACAGTTCAGCTGGTCACACTGATAATGTAACGTCCAGTCAGAGGAAAGAGGTTGTGAAATTGTCGGACCATTTTAGACCCAATTCTCCCGCGGGTCTGAATCATTTGTGGCTGTTGATTCGTTTTTGGACAGGAGCGGCGTAGTTGAAGGAATTTGAAATTTTTAAGAAATCTGTTGCGACAGTCAATGAGACGCTTCAAGTAGACAGATTGTACGGGTTTTATTTCAGCCCCGAAGAGTCAAATTAAGAGGCTAAAGCTTGGAAAGGATTTAGCATTTATCTTTGAGCGTCAGAAATATTGAATTTTAACACGTATGGAGACAATTTGAAGAGTCACTGAACGATCAGTACAAGAGGGGGAAAAAAGGCAGAATGTGCATGTAAATGAGTCGCATTGGGTATCAGTTTCGTTTTGATGTCACCGCAGCCGCTAGGCATGCGCATATTTAACTAATTAATTAATGGATTGATCTTTGTTTTGTTTTTTAAAAAGGTTGTTTGGCTCTAGTGGCCTTTACTTGAGAGTGACTGGACGGGACTTTAGGTGATGAGAGAAGGGAAGACATGCGACCGAGGTCATCGAGCTGGGAATTGAACCTGTGACGTTTGAGTCGAGGACTAATGCCTCCTTATGCGGGTTGAGCTTCCCCCTTGTGCCACCACAGCCCCCCTAATGGCTTGAAAATAAAAATATTTATACATATGAATAAAACATTTTACGCAAAAAAAAGAACAAAAAAAAGTCCACAACAATGAAAATATTGCTTTTTTCCACCCTCACGTTTAGCGCCACTATCTTCTTCAAGTTGCTTTTGCTTTATTTCAGCTTTATTTTTTTTTTAGTTTCCATTGCGTCATTTTCTCCGTCTGAGCTGCAACATTGCAGGCCCAGGATGAAAGCTCTGCCACCAACCTGTAGCTTCTCAATGATGTTCCTGTAGTCCTTAGAGGCGCACAGGCTCAACTCCCGCCTGGACGTGTTCTTGGCCGACTGCTTCCAGTTGAGGAGCGACTTCTGGACGACATTATTGGGCTTGACGAACAGGTTGTTCACCTGACTGTCCAGGTCCACCGGGATGGCGATCGCTCTGCTCTTGGCTGCGGGGGTCAGGTCCAGGTTAACGGGGCTCAGGTGGAGCGCGGCCGTGAGCCTCGTCGAGCTCGGCTACTCACCCACGTCCGAAAGCACCTTGATGCATCCTTCCACCGAGTGCTTCTGCGCGGGGCTCAGCCAGCTGCAGTGGTAGACCCTGAACACTCCCTGCAGCAGCTGCACAAACACTGGCTGACGAGTCTGGAGGGCAGAAACGAAATCGAGTCTTTTAGGAAAATCCTCGCAGAATAAGAACAGGAGACGCACGGATCCAAGTAGGAAGAAGAAGAGCTACAAGTGTTCGCACCTTGTAGCGAACACTTGTTCGCTAACACTTGTTCGCTACAAGGTGCTACAAAACATCGTAGCAAAACGATGTTTTGCTACTACCGCAAAACATCGTTGGGTTTTATTGACATTCTACACAATGGATCAACACATGGTAATAAATAGTTGTGAAGTGGAAGGAAAACAACTGTTTTTTTATATCTAAATGTCTAAAAATGTGTGATATGTATTTGCCAACCCCCTTTATGCTGAACACCCAAAATAAAATCCAGTGTATTTGAAAAGGCAATTGTTTAGAGTTTAGCTGTGTCTAATTTATGCTTTTTCCACAATAACTCTTAATTAACTGTGGCTAAAAAAAAATTAGAAGAGCTAATGTCTAAAATATAAATATAACAACAAATTCAGGTTTGTATCAGTTTTTCTTTTTCCCTTCCTTACAGCATTTGGATTAATTTCTACAAAAGAATAACAGTTTCAGATCCGTTTTCCTTGTCATTGGGTCAGAATATGTGCTTGTTTTTATTTTACATGATTTTCTATTTGAAAATGTTAAAGTTTATGTTTATTTTTAGATAAAAAAATAGAGATAAAATTTGGGTTCTTTACAAACGACAGTAAATGTTCCAAAGTTGATGTTTATCTAAATTTCTAAGATATCTTTATTAAAAAAAAAAAAAAAAGAATCATGTGACATCTTGTGGCCTTTTTTAAGTTTGCTTAAAAAAAGGTTAAAAGTGTTTCAGACCTCTGGTCTGAGATGAAACTGTGTGTTAAATTGGTCCAGTCAAAGCCCAGGTCTAAATCAAAATCTGTTGCAAGGCTTGACAATTGTTCACGTACGCTCTTGTGTCCAGGCTGACAGAAAATATGGCAAAAAGTTTTATCTTCAGATTTTAAGACTACTCTAACCCAGGACAAATTTCATTGGAAGTTGGTTCTAAAAAAAGTAAGCACCACCGCACTTTTCAGATTGTTATTTGTACTTCCTTCCACTTCACAGTTCTGGCCTACTTTATGTTTGTGTAAAACCACAAGAAAATGTTGTGGCTGAAATGAAACAATACGAAAAGGTTTTAGGGAACACAAGTAGTTTTTCGTTCAAGATGCACCGATCCACGTTTTTCACTTCTGATATCTGAGGCTTAGTATTGGCTCATACGGATCAGATGGAGAAAAACGGCACTGAATTGACTAAACACACTTGTTTCTTTCTTTTCTTTTTTTAAATGCAGACATAAACGTATTTGATTGAAATGTTATTTGATAACTCTGCACTTAAACGCATTAGCAGCTTCACAAGTTGTGTCAAACATGTAAAAACAGCAGCTTTAATTTTTACAGTCAGTGTAACTAGAAGAGCCAATGTGAAATAAACTGGCAAAATCAATACATTGATCAAACATGTAGAAATAAACTGCAACAAACCTTCTGTCAAATGGTTCAGAAAGTGCAATTAGGATTTTTTAATATAATGTAAAATTCATAATAAAGCATGAAGTCGCTCAGAGCACAAAGTGTAGAATTAGACTGAATAGATTGGTTATCAGTGACAATGTTCCCAATCTACAATTTGTTGATACATCAGGACTGATACAGATATCAATATTGGATGGATGCATCTTTTCTTTTTTTTTTTTTTTTAATCCAGACAGAGGTTCTGTTTGGATGAACTCGGTACGTTTCAGGTCCAACAGGCCAGCTGTTGATAGTCACACGCTTACCTAACACAACACACACCTACCAACGGGATCTATCTGCCAGCTGCCCGACAGCACAATAAATACCTCCGTTATCTTTCCCAGAATGGCTGCCTGTCACAGGAGAAACGGGTTGCAGCTGTTTCATCATGCATCACTAAACCTCAGCTCTGACTTTCAAAAGGCTACACCTCCGGACTAAACATCAGGAGCATTTCACACACACACACACACACACACAAAACACAGTTTCAGGGGGATTTTTAAGTCTACGATTCCCAGGAAAACTCATGAGGGCTCCAGACACAGACTACCATGAGGTCACCACACGGCAACGGCGTTTCACACACGCCACACATCCCACGACAACCCCCGTGTTACACATTCGGATCTGGGAAGGCGTCTATGTGCTGACTAAGCAGTGAAAAGTTGAAACTGCAGCGAATGATTCTCAGCATTTGGACTCAGTGACTCAGCAACACACCCAAAAGGCTGGGAGTGGAGGAGCGGGGGCCGGAGACAACGGTGGGGAGTCGTCACTACTTACATACATGTGGCGAGCCATCTGTGTAAAGGGAAGAAAGTCAGCTTGTATAATATAAAGCATGCGTGATGTGATGAGAGTCAGTTTTAAAGCTGCGGTTTGAAACTTTTATTTAAAAAAAATAAAAATCTTTCTACATATTTGTTCCAACTGTCACTATGTTGTAGCCGTGTGGTATGAGACGGATAAAATATGAGAAGAATGTGCCTTCACCCAGCGCTAGCAAGAAACAACCAATCACAACGAAGAGGAGGAGGGTCTTAGCCCTGTCAATCACTCTCCTTGTAGCGCTGCTCGTTCCTCTTTCTAATCCCCCCCATGTCCTCCTACGGTAGCAATCAGAGCCTGTCGTGAATGCTAAGGCTTGTTAGCATAGCCACTGACGACGGCGGATAAACGGTTTCCCGTAACAATATGTTGTTTCTCTGTCATTAGGACATTTAGCAGCAAGTACACAAGATTGATTGACAACACTAAGACCCTCCCCCTAGCTCTGATTGGTTGCACTTCTTCAGACGACAACAGTAGCTCAGGGAGGATCTTTTCACATTTTATCCGTCTCATAACGTACTCTCACGACCTGGTGACGGTTTTAACAAACATGTAAAAAAATGTATATATAAAAGTCGCAAACCGCAGCTTTAAGGAGTTTGTTTTGTTTTTGTCTGTATGCAACGACCTAAGTAACACACCCGCAAGCCTGCTCGAGTTACGCGAATCAAAAATCAGCGGCGTTAGCTTCCGCTACCTGCAGGCTGGTGCTCTGGTCAGAGAAAGGCGAGCTGAAGAAACACGTGGCGATGCTCATGACGGTCTCGGTCACGTAACGCTCCAGGATGGTGTCCGCATGCTTCCTGTCGCTGGTATTGTTGCACACCTGAGAAAGCAAAGAGGAGAGAGAGAGAGAGAGATTATCGTGAGACAAGGCAACTTCCAACTTCCCCGGACGTAGGAGACGGTTGACAAAACGAGCACCGATTTGAAAAGAAAAAAAAAAATCTCCTTGAAGTTAATTTCGGCTTACCCTGCAAATGTCCACCAAGAAGTTCTCAAACAGCTTCCACATGTGGTTGGACGTGTAAATCTCCTTCATCTCCACCTCGGTGTCCACGTAGCAGTGGTTCAGGAAGTTGATGTAGGCGATCTTCACCTTTTTAGGATAAATCAAAGATTTTTATGAAGAAAATTAAGAAAGAGGAATATCTAGAAAGCAAGCAATTGCTGAAAGCAATACCATTCAGATATCAAATTATTTTTCATCACATGTTTACATATGACTCATCTCTAAAAGCTCACGACTTGGCGGCCTAATTATTAAATACTTGACGGAAAAAGAAAAAAAATGCATATTTAGAGTGGAACAAAAGTCGCCTACAGCTCCTTATTTACACAAATTAAATAAAAAAAATTTTTGTTAATGCGCAAGAAAGGAACTTTAGGGGAATTCGATCAACTTCATCTTTTTATGTGAGTGAATCGGCGGACACAGTCATCAGGACGTGCGGTTATAGTGTACGTCAAGTGCGGTTGTAAAAAAACAAAAACAAAAAAAAAAACAGATTAGTGGTCGCTAACAGGAAAGAAAACCAGTCACAACGAGCAAAACATAGGGGAGGCTTCAGAAAGTTGTTTCAGTTGCCTGTGTTGTGGTTTTACTTTCACAGCAGTGAGAATTAGCCTTTTTAATTCTCGAGAAGGTGAGAAAGAGCTCAGTTTCATTGTTCAAAATGTTCTGAATGTCAGCTGAATCACATGTTTCTCCTCCTCTTGATGCGCTTGAACTCTTTCGGAACAATCATCATAAACTATAGTTAAAAAAAAAACCCAATGGAAATACTAACTGCAAAACGATCTACAAAAAGCAAGTGAGTCCAGACCCATCTGTCACATGTAAGAGGGTCAGACGTTAAAGTCCAGGGATTTTTCAGCGTTTGAGCCTTCTCATATTGTAGCCAGCAAAGCTCACAGGTGAGGAAACAAACAGGCTCTATGCATAAAAAGCACAAGAGTTGCACTGAAAGTCTGGCAATTTTCTGGTTGACCCACTGACGGCGGGGATTCAAAAATCCGTTCTTTTTGTCCGTTCCGTAAAAGCACGGCGCGCGTAATCGCTCACAACACTCTTGAGTGCTGGAAGAAAGAAACTCGGCGAGTCGTTTTCACTATTACTAAGATTAAATAAAGAGAACCCGCCAAGGCCGTCGTTAAAGGAAACTGCATTTCCTACGTTACGCTGACTCAGCATTGCACAGGTAAAACAGGGTGAGCCTTCCAGTGATTTCATTACAAAACATTCAGAAAACGTTTACAAGGACAAACTCGTGACTTTTTATTTTGCCCTTTTTTTTTTTTTTTGAAGATTTGACCAAAAAATAAAAAATAAACTTAAGAAATTGCACTTCCTTTTCACACTGAACAGTAAGCCACTCAGCCACCCACAGACAACCTCTTCTTGCAGTCATCCCTCACTGCTACACCAGGCAGTAATGTCACAACGAACAGCGAGCCTCTAAACTGAAAAGGAGTTATGAATGCTCCATTAAGAACCAAACCAGATGTTGTGGACTAAAGTCAATAAATAACTCAGGGTGTCTGATTTATCATCACATCGTTTAGCTAATTCCCGGCCGACTCCACTGAAACCTTCGGCTTGCAGCAGGAAGACTGAACCATGTTGGACAGTTTTATCTTGTTCAGCTTTCAGACTCAAGCTGCTGAGTAACACTCTGGGATTTGGAGACTTAGACATACTTCCATTAAACTCAGAGTAAAAGGTAAAGATTACGTTCTCTAACACCGTTAAGTGTAACGCTAACCACAAAAACTGTAGTTATCGATTTCAGATGTTCTACAAACTTAACCACTTTCACATGACATGCGACGTTGCCCCTGTTCTCAAAATAAATTAGTAATAACGGCTCACAAAAATATTTTCAACGCTGTTAAACGTAGGGCTTGAAGAGAACCTGGAATTGACTCAAGTCTTTATCAGTGGGTCAAACTTTCACAACAACTTGCATGTCTAATCTGGACACAGCCAGATTAACTAAGCCGCCCTTTAGAGGAACGGATTACGAATCTTTTTCCTCGCACCTCTGGGATGCAGTCTTCGTGGGTGACGACCCGCACGATGTCATCCAAGGGCAACAAGGAGTTGCACTTTATCTCGGTGTAACGTTCTTCCCCTCGGTGCAGACGGCCAGCAGCTCCACCAGGTGGATGTGATACATTAGAGGGCTGTTCTCGTCCAGCCGGTCCCGCTCCGACCGCATCATCTGGACCAGGGTCTGGAAGGAGGCGCGGTCGTTGTAGAAGACCAGGACGTCTTCGCCAGAGTTCACCAGCTGGGCAGAAGAGTGGCGTGTTTGGTTGAGAGCCCACATCAGATCACACTACCTGGAGAGCGCCGCTTTTGCTCTCACCAATATTGACTAGTTCTGTTTTAAATGGCTGATGATTAATTGTTTGCACACATTTCTGATGGATGCGAGTTAAAGGAGCTGCAGCGACAGCCTGAAAGGGTCAGACTAACCAGAGCAGATTGAAAAGTAGAGATGCACCGATCCAATGTTAAAATCTGCATCGGTCCTGATGTTGGGTATCCGTGACGATGCAGATCTATTCAGTCCGATTCTACGCTTTGTGCTCCGGGTGACGTAATGCTTTATTTATTTTATGTTAGATTTAGACTGTCTGCACTTTCTGAACTATTCGAAAGAAGGTTTGTTACAATTTATTCTCACATTTGACCAAAGTAGTTTCAATTTCTTTATTATTTATTTCACACTGGCTGCTATGTTCCTAATTGAACAAACTAAAGTTGGGTTGTTGTTACATGTTTGACCTAGTTTGTGAAGTTATTGGTGTATTTAAGTGTGCTGTATTGGTGCAAAGTTATCAAGTAAATGTGCAATTCAGTACGTTTATTGTCTGTGTTTAAACAAAACGCTTTAAGCCAAGTCAGCACTTTTTTTTTTGTATCGCATTAGTATTGGCCGATACTAAACCTCAGATATCTGTATCGGATGTGAAAAGAGTGGATAGGTGCATCCCTTTTGAGAATTCTTGCCCGTTTCAGAGCCGAAGGTGATTTTCCAATCCAGCAGAGATTTATTCAATTCAACAAAGGTGGAGGATTTAAAAAATAAAAAATTGACTCCATTCCCACAGACAGACGTACCTCTGCCATGACAATATCCTGACACTTCTTTATGAACTTGTTGTCAGCTTTAACGATCGTCTGAAGGAACTTGAGGTACTGGACATGTCGACCATGCGTCTCGGTGCAGTGGACAAAGTGCTGAACCACGCGCTCGTTGATTTCATTGCACAGCTGCGAGTTATTCATGAAGATGTGCTGCATGGTGACGGCTTCCAGAATCTATGTGAATGAAAAGAAGGGTGGGGGGAAAAAAGAAAGGAAAGAAATCAGCCTCCCCGGAATGGTTCATGTGTAAAATGTGACTTTCAGTCGACCCTCACTCCCGGGTTGAGGAATAAGTTGATGTGCTTGTGGAGCAGAGTCTGGTTTTGCTGGTTCCCAGCGCAGAAATTCTGCAGAAACTCGTGAGCCAATTTCATGATGTCCTGCATTCGAACATCTTCGCCCTGCAGTCAAAACGAGAAACCTAGTTATTAGCTACTAAAAACGAGAAGGAGGTGGATGCAGATTGAGTAAAAATTATGCAAATCTTTCAAGATCTCGCTATGAGTATGCATGCAATCCGCTGCAGGGTTAGACTTTTGAACCTTCTCGTAGGGGATCTGCAGCAGCTCCAGCACCACGCTGTGAGCTCCCATGTTCCTCAGCAGCCTCTGCTGCTGTTTCTTGCTCTTCTTCCCTGAGATGCCCTCCTGGACACACAGTCTGCTGAGACGTACCAGGATCTACGCAAGTTGGAAACAGAGTGGGATTGAGATTAGAATAAAATCCTCCTTTTAAACTCGCCGATCAAAACACAAAAACAAGCGCACCTCTTTTACAACTCTGTAGTTGTAGGTGCTGGTGCTTTCTGACTTCTTCTTGTCTGAACCAGGAGAATCTCCCTGCATGGAGATGAGAAAAATAATGACTTTGCCATATTTTTGGATCCTATTGAGCATTATAGTTGGATGCTGAGGAAATATGAAGGCAACCTTCTTTTTGTTGTCGGACTCTGACGGGCCGTCTCCATCCATCCCATCCTCTCCTTGCCTCTTGTAAACCCAAAGTTCGGATTTCTCCACAATAGACCGCAGCTGGTCCAGATCGGACTTGATCTGCTTGTAGTTCTCCACATCCTGACTGGTGACAAGCAGCTGAACCTATAAATAAAGAAAGCGCTGTAAAATTCATTTTGGATCAAATAAAATCTAGGTTAACATTCTTGCTGAATGGGTGTTCAGTTGATGTAGATTCAGGCTACCGTTATTGTGAATTGTTGCCGTCGGTAATAACGTAACGTGTGGAGTCCAATGTGATGTATTATGACGTAAAAATCAACTCGGTCAAAGATGAGGACTGTCAGAAGATTTGTGGTTGAAAAAATTTCCTGTGTTTGAACCGGAGTTTAATTTTGTGCTCATTTTCCGCTAGCTTAGCAACGGTGCTACAGCTAAAAGATTGCTAGTTGTTAACGTTGAGGCAGTTGTTGCTAGTTAGCATTTAGCGTCTCATTGGGCTGAAGGTTTACAGGCTTTATTCACAAATTAGCTCTTATTCGTCTCTTTTTAACATGAACCACTAACCAGATGTTGAAACTGGTACTAATCATTTTTGTTAGTTGAGAAATCACATTTTAAAAATTGGTGAGATTTGGATTCATTAAGGCACCTTTAAGAAATTCAGCATATGATTTACTAATTGTCTATTGCTGCTCATCTTTCCAGGGTCAAGTTGCCTATTCAGCAAAACACCTGGGCACCAATTTTTATTTTTTTTTGTATAATTCTACTCACAAATACAAATTGAAATCTAGTCAAATTAATTGTATATCCATTGTTACGAATTTTAACCCGTTTTGTCAGCAAAAAACAAACTTCTACGTTAAACATATTAACTCGACGGAATACCCTGGAAATGTACAGTAGGGAGCCAAAAGGTGAAATCTGGTGCGGTTTACTTGTTTGAAGGCCATGAGGACTTCCTGCCTCTGGCTGAAGTGCCTGAAGAGCAGGTGAAGCGCTCCAGACACAAGCGGCGGGTAGTCATGCATCGTCAAATGCAGCAGGACCCTCAGAAATGTCCGACCGCCATGATCGTCCAGATCTAGAGGAGTGTTCTCCTCGCTTTAGGAATGAACAAAAAAAAAAAGGTCACGTTCCCTAAGCTGTAGAAGAACTTTATTTTTTTATTTAGATCATTCTACATGAGATTTCACCAAAATAAAAATAAAAAAAGTCTGGAAATACCAAGAGTCTGAGTTACCTTCCACCAAAGATCCCTTCTGCTTGTTCCTCAATGTTCTCAAAGTCCAGATTTCCTGCAGTTCAGAGTAACGACACTTTGACCAACTCTACGAACTGAAGTACCAAATAAATAAATAAATAAATAAATCTGCTTTGTTAAATAATGTGGAACCATACCAGGCGTCTGAGTTGTAATGTTGTTGCCCCCGTTTGCACCGACGGTGTTGTCTCCTTGAGGATTGCTCTCGTCAAACTCGCGTTTGAAAATGCAGAGCAGACATGAGATCCTGTAGTCCAGCCGCACATTCAGAATGAACTACAGGAACGAACAAAGCGTCACAGCGTGAACTTAATGTTTGCTCCTGAACACTTAAGGCATTTCACCGACGCCTACCTGCAGGATCTCGATAATCTTGAGCTTCGTGTCCATGACCATGATGTCTTCTCTCTCGGGTTCGATCTGCGTTTTCACCACGTCTCCTTCGGGCTGACGGGTTGGCGTGGCGGGCAGTAAGCCGCCCCCTCGCAGCACGACCTGCGTCATCAACTCCCCCACCCCGTGAATAGACTTCATGACGTTACTGCCACCTGCGGAACACGGAGCAACATCCATTTCTTTCGTCCTGCTACAGGGAATGACTGGTTGCACAACAGGTCAAGTTTGGATCCAGAGACAAACTGCTGACCTTTGCTTTCATCCCCCTTCTCGATCTTGTTGATGGGGAAAACGGTGCTGAAGTGTACGCAGTCCAGAATGTTGAGTAAGATCTTGGTCAAGCGCAGCAGGTCGCTGAAGTTGTAGAAGCCAAAGTAGATGAGGTTCCTGGCCAGGTTTACCACCTGCAAGCAATAACGTTTGAACGTATTTATTCAGCTGTCATCCGCTCACAAACCTCTACGGACAAGAATTACCTCAAAGGTGAGCTTGTTTTTCTCCTTGTCAGAGAAGGGGATGTTTTGCGACACGACCTCTCGCAGGTAGGTCTCCACGAAATCCATGGTGAGGCTGAAGCGCTCCTTGATCTCGTCTCTAGTGGTCCCGTCATTATCGTAGCTGTTTGACACACAGAGAGAGAGATAGAACGTCTTGGAGGCGGGTCCGGGTGACAAAACGCACAGCAGTTAAAAGCGACACTCACTCGTCAATGGCGATTTTTGACGGAATCTCGGACCACAGGCGAGCGTATTTGACCGGCGTGACCTGCTCCTGGGGGTCCCGGTCCACATGCATGTGCAACATCAGGCGGCAGAAAGAGGCCCGCAGGTCAAAGGGCAGATCTTCATCAGACATGCAGCGCAGGATCAAATCGACATCGAGCTGACCGGAGATCTTGTTGATGGCCAAGTACTGGCGGTCCAGACACATCCGAGCAAAGAGGTTCAGTTGGCACCTGGATGGAAAGAGATGGGAGCGTCAGGGGGATCAAACCTGGAAGAGTGACACTTATCCAATAAATGATTTGAAGCGTTATGGGCAGAAAATCTGTATTAGCAGTTGCCCTGGCCACCTGAGTTCTGGATTTACGTGGCTTTCTTCAAAATTACCGAAGACCGATTATTGCTCTGCATTAAGTATAGGTAGACGGTCAGGTCTTGGTAATTATTGCATCTGCATCATTTTCTCCTCATTATCAAACAATGGACTGACTTCAAGAGACATTCCAAGCTTGGGATATTGTTTATCCTCTAATGTTCAAACTTCTAGGAGCCTTTTTGAGGTAGCACTGAATTTACATTCCGCAAAGTTTGACTCCATTTCCAAAGGCAAAATTCACAGCACACCGTTCAAATGTTTCATTCTGATGCATGTTACCTAAAATCCCCAAATGGCTCATTGGTATTTTTACTGCAACATGACAAAATGTGGACATTTACATGACGTATCATCACTTTTTGAACGTTTTAACAGTCTTTTTCATGCAAGACGTCTCACCTGTAGTAGCTGACCACTTCCTGGTCCTCCTTCTGACCCTCCTTTGCGTCCTGGGCCAACTCTCGGACGCTCTTGCTGCGGACCTCCTTAAAGTTGTCTTTCCAGAACAACCAGACCTCCTCCACCTCTTCTGCCTCTACAGGATCCTCCCCATTTGCCGTCGACTCAACCTCAAACCTGGACAGCACCAATCTGGTGGCGAGTAGAAAAACATTCGTGTTCTTTTGGCGCTCATGTTTGCTCCTTGAATTCTCTCTCTCTCTTAAGATCAGTGTCTTACTTAGTTTCAATGAGGATGTCAGCATTGCTGCTGTCCAGCACTGCGTTGCAGATGAGCTCCTGAGTAACCGGGATGGATTTTTGCATGGACACACAGAGATCTGACAAGTAGTCCAGAAATCTGTGAACAGATTATTTTAGAAGTATTGGAAAAGCTGCGGCTGAAAAACATGGATTTATTTTGTGCATCTTAATTTTAGGGTGTAAAAAAGTCCATGCCTCGTATTTGTAGATAAATTAAAATTTTGTTTAAGGGGCATTTACCAGACACATAGTGTAATTTTATAGCGCAATCAAGTAACTGTTACCTATACCTATTATAAAAATGCTACGTATCTGAAATATGACTTGACTTTGTGATTTAACGTCTTGAAATCAGGCCTCTGTCTCTTTAACAAACTCCTGCTCTTTCTGAAACTCCGCCTTCAGGAAGTCATCACGACAAGGCTCCTCTAGTAAGGCTTTAACAACTTTTTTTAACAGCATTGCGCTGAGAAGCAGCTCCTATAATGAACTCAGCAGATGCAGAAAACCACCAGGTGTTTGCTAATTGCTGCTGGCTAGTCTGAAGGAACCGAGTGGGAGAATGGGGGAGTGAGGGTGTAGGGGGTGCTTTGGGAGTCAGAAGCTCGGCTTGAACACTGCACATCTGAAGAGGAGTTACGTCTTGAAGGCGGGGCTAGGTCGACCCAGCTTAATGGTTGCTATGGGAGATTAAAGGATTTCTCAAAAATGCATGAAAAAAAATAAATAAATCAAGGCAACACTCCAGGTATATTTCATAACATGATGGTAATACTGCCACATAATACTGCCACTCGACATGATTAAAGCATGGAAGGCTTACAATAACTGGACAAGTCTTCCTCTGCAAATGTATTTATAGCCAATAGCATTCTTTCAGAGCCCATTACAAACAAATCCTGGTCACATTAACGGCTTTTGTCTCAAAACATCACCTCGGTTCCCGATTCTTCCTCACTAGAGTGACAAAGGTGTCAATCTCAGCGGCGGTGATGTGTTTCTCCAGCAGCTTCCGGTTGTTATGGAGCAGAGCCGTTATCGTGTCTTCTGCCAGAACGTCGTACCCAATCTGCTTCTGCATGAAGCGAAACTGTTTGGCTATATATTCCTGTGAATGGAATAAAAACGGTGTTGCTTATGACAAACAAACAAAAAAAACCCATAATAAGATTCTGAGTTTTTTATTGCAGCAGTTTGCAGCTTACTTGGTTCTTCCTGTAATCCTGTTGGGAATGGCGGAGAACTCTGTAACAGAGCCTGCAGATGTGCCTGAACGGAGCGTGGCGCTGATCTCCCAGCTCCTCCAGCCGTAGCATGGGACCGTCCCCGCTGTCTGTGAAAGGAGCTTGGAGAAGCTTAAAAATCTGGAAAGAAAAGCAACAAAAGTTGCCATTTTCACATGTCTGGTTAAGCGGTAATCATAAGCCAGTTCACGTGAAGTCTGCAGAGTTGAAGGCCCTGCCTGTTTCAGGATGTTCTGCTCTCTCATCAGTTTTTGCCTCTCCCGATTGGGTTTATTGACCATGATCTCCAACACATCCTGCCCGCTGTTGGGGATGTCCACCACAAAGAAAACCAAATCTTCCAGCAGCTTCGTCACAAACCTGGAAAGTGAAGACGAAAGCGTTTCATTCCAGCAGATTTTTTGTTGAATCGCACTCCCATGTTCACGAAGCATACGAGAAGCATACCTCCTTTCATTTTGCGTAATGGTTCCTTTCTCCAGCTTGCCAGCTATAGACGCCAAAACCTTACTGGCATCGTTGGCGAAGTCTAAATCTCGCACTTCTAATGGCGGCACCGGGACTATGGCGAACGCTTCCTTGTCTTCTTTCACGGCCGATGTTCCAATCTGGAAAACGAAGCAAAGTGTCCAGCAGTCGAAGCAACACTCGGCCAACTGACTGCAGGAGGCAAACCTCTCACCCGCAGCATGACGGGTTTCTCCTCCTCCTTGTCAATTGGGAGGTTGGTGCTGTGGACCCACGTGTTGGTGCACAAGTGTCGGAGCCTGACGTAGGAACTCCTGAAAGTCAAGAGAGACGGTTTTGAGAAAAAGAAGAGAAAAAAGGAACAGAAGGACGATGATTCCAAGTCACAGATCAACAGAAAATAATGAATAGTTACAAAGCACAATATATGTTTGTCAAAACTTTTGCCAAAAAGGTGGCATTTATTCGTTTTCAATCTCCAACACATTTCGCCTTTCCAGTACGCCACAAAAAGATATAAATAAGTACACTTGAAATAAGACAAAACTAATTTAACAGTAACTTTTCATCAAGATATGGGAGCTTATTTATGTCAAATGTATTCATTTTGATGAATAAGTACTAGTTCCACTGGCAGATTGTTTCCCTTACAACATAGGAAAATGTCAGTGGAGCTAATAGTCTTTTTTAATCATTTATTTGAAGGAATTGTTCCCCTAAAACAAGCTCTTATATCCATGCTGTAAAGTGACTTTTAAGTTCGTTTTGTACCGTTTCAAGTGTGCTATGATACTTGCACTAGACCAAAAATACTTTGTAAGGTTTTGTGGTTTTTGCAGTGTAGGCCTCTACTAGTTTTGAAAATCTAGAGATCTAATGTTTTCGTTCATAAACAGGTTAGTCAGTCAATCGGTTTGGATGTAGTGCGTCTGAATAATTTCAGATCTTTTCAACTGGATTTAGGTCTGGACTTTGACTGGACCATACCAACAGAGAAAATATGGTTTAATCTACAACATTTCACGGTAGCTCTGGCTGCATGTTTGTGGTCCTCTTCCCCAGACTCAACTATTTTGCAAGATTTATCAGGTTTCCCTCAAGGATCATTCAGTTTTTAGATCCATTTATCCTCCCATCAACCGTGACAAGCTCCCATGTCATTGCTGGGGATGGTATTTGAAGGCGGCAAGTTGCTTCGAAGGCCAAAAATGTCAATTCCTGCGACATCGGACCAGAGACCGTTCTCCCACATGTTTGTGTCTCGGTGGATTGCCACATCTAAAAACCGAACTCGTAAGCTAATTGGGAGCAAACTCCTTCCATTTTCTACTTGAGACATTCAACAATAACAGCCTCCCTTTGATTTCAAAACCTAAATTTAAGCATCACGTTTCGGTGTGAAGGAGACAACTCATGTCTTCTAGACACCTCTGGCCATGGATTGTCGAGTCCTCAATCAGGACGACTTGAGACATGTTGCAAGTGTTCGACTACCTCTAAAGCAATGAAACGCAGCGCCCGACGATAAAGCAAACACCATAAAGAAGCAGCTCTCTGAAACGGTGCCAAGTAAAACAGAGAGGAAAGTGCACAACAACAGGATTTATTGCACAATGTACTGTGATAAAAAAAAAAGGCACACCTAATAAATAACAAATGACTATAACAATCAGTCAGTGTCTGTTACATCCTTCTTGCCTCCCCGATGAACTGTGTTGCGTGTGTGGAGGTTAGCTTGCGTTGGCCTTATTGCTCCTGTAAGCAGGTATTAAACCTCTACGCTTCACTGTGACATCACCCGGCCTGCCACATGTGTGACCGTCTGTGTCACGGCCTCGGGCGCACAACGCAGATAGTGGCCACGTTCTTAGCAAAAATTATGTAACCGGCCACCGAGGCTAAAGAGCTAAGCTTTGTGTGCCAGGCGCTAATTAGCTGGCCTGGCGAAAGTCTGAGAGGCAGGGTCACTTCAGGTTTAAGTGACAGGTAGTCGTGACCAAAAACACACCCAGGGCATGACGTCGTAAAGGCTCTAATCAAACTGTGTATCCTCCGTTTTCATCTCGCAACGATAAGTACACCATCGGACTCTCAGAACTAAACATTCATCCCTCGTGGCTTTCAGTCAAAGAGGAGTCATAAACAAAGCACAACCTCAACACAGGCGACAAGACTGCAGTCGACGAAGGCAGGGACACGGCATTGCTGGTTTAAAGGGGCGGCACAAACAATGCTGTTTGATAGAACAGTCAAGTTACTGTCGCTGTGTTTTCTATTACAAATATGCGAAACACTTTCTTCAATATTCTACTAATGTAAAAAAAAAAAAAAAAAAACACACAATTTTGCAATCGCGGTGTTTTCATCAAATTAGAGACACACTTAAAAACATCCATGAATACGCTTGTTCACCTAACAGGACATTAAAGATCGAGGCCGTGACAGATGTAAACATTTACATGATTTGTTTTCACATTTCAGCCACGGCGCCGGAGCTCATATCCATCAGCCGTCAGCGGCTGACGTCTCATCGATGCGTTCGGAGTGACAGACTCCTTATTTTTGGGAGCAGCTACATTCGCACGCGACGTTTTGGGGAAATTGCAGTCGGCGGTGAATTTGCAGAAGAAGAAGCCAGCTTCCAACTTTTGACTGAAACTCAATTTTGATTGTTCCTTAGGAGCATCGGACTGAGAGGTCAGCAGGTTCACAGCTCTGCCAGGTGTTTGCTAAATGCTGCTGCCGCTAGTCTGGAGGAGCTGCATGGGGAAGGCGTGCTCTGTGAAGCAGAAGCATGCAGGTGGGTTTTTGATGAGGGAATAACATTATAAACCAAAAAAAGGTAACTTTTAAGTAACACCCACCATTTGAACAGTTTCCATTAACTTTGTTCTATCAAACCTACCAGATGCCATTTTACAAAACATCCCCACTGAACGTGTGTGCAGCTTACCTAATACGTGGTTTGTGTTCTCGCGCAGAAGCATTAATAATTACGCTGATATTTTGAAATCTGGGAGTTTTCACCCTTTCTTGTTTTCATCAAGGCAAGCCTGACACATTTCCTGTTTTGTTTTTATATCTCCATTCTTGTGTTATAAAAGAATCTGCTTTTAGTCAAAAGAGAGCGATAGTACAGTCAGAACAGGCGGCACGTAACAGAACTGGTCCGAGTCCACAGTTGCCCACTTCTAAACTCAATACCACAGAAACTAGTTTCAACTGATGCTTTAAATTCCCCCTCCACAAAAACACATGACTCACATGTTTTTGTTCTTTGAAATGTTGTTTTTTGACATCACTGTGGTCTTCGTGAAGGGACAGTGTTTCATTAACATAGTTGTCATTCGTCAAGACTTTTTTTTTTTCACCGCACACTTTAAGATTCCTTTTAGTATTGTGTTTTCATTGAAAGTGAATGTGTCTTTGAACTCGCATGAACTATAAGAAAGTTTGCCTCTTGCATTTTCCTTCTTTTTCATTCCTTTATAAAAATGATTTTGCTCCAAGTTTAAGCACTCTCAAGTAGCAGATGGGTACAGCTGCAAGTCTGTTCCAGTTCTGCACATTTAAGAAACCGGATGTATTTTTTGTTTCAATTCATCTTTGAATATTGCTCCAACTCAGTCAGACTGGCTGGCTGGAGAGCATCCATGAAAAACTGTTTGTCTTGCTAAAGATTCACAGTTGGATTTAGATCTGGATCAATTTAGGATACGAATATTGCTTGATTCTCCATATTTGCCGTCTTATGGCAAATTACAAACAGGTCTCCCAAGAGATTTTTTTCTACTGCTGTTCCTCAAGTGCCAAATTTGGTTACAACATAATTTCTCACTTGTTCCAATAAAACTTGGCTGTGATGTACAAAGTTTGTGACTAGGGGAGAGCAATAAATTGAAGATTTAATTTTTAGACAATCTCGAATTGCTCGTCTAAAATTTGTCTAAAAGCCAATGGACTTCCTTGGTTTCCAGAGGGATATTAACTCACCCGAGAACCATCATGACAAACATGTTTTACAACTTCTTTTTACTTCGACTCTGAATTCAGCTCAGCTCACTGAGGCAAATAAGACCCTGTTGTTTTTGCCGTTTTTTTTCTCCTTTAGATGTTTCCCATTATTGGTATTTTTTAAAAGAAAAAAAAAATAAACACACACACATGAAGGAAAGAGAAATGGATTAAAATCGGAAAAAATATGAGACTTTAATTTTTAAGCCTCATCCCCCTGGTCCTGGTTGCAACACGAGTTTCAGACGGGGGATTTTTCTCAGTCACACACTGGGTTTGGTTTACCTGGGAACCATTGAATCCCCCCCTCTGAGGGTGGTGGGGTCCAACTCAAAGATGGAGGACACCTCCATGCCGTCAGGCACGGGGACCAGGGTGTACATGATTTTCTCCTGTGGAGCGCGGAGGCGGCCGCGTAGAGCCTCGTTATCAGCATCCAGCTGCAAACAAAAATAAAATCACAGTAAGGGACCCTCTGCACAGACCTGTAATCAGTGGTAACAACCTTCAACCATAAAGGTAAATAACCACGCTAAATGAACAAAAGTAAATCATACTGAAGCTCTTTAAATATGATAAGAAGTAATTTTATGGACATTTATAAGCATCCTCTGTGTTTTTTAAGCCTTCTACTCTTAGATGACACTGGGATTTGCTGAACTGCTCTTAAAGAAATCAAAATATATTTTTATTCGGGAACTACAAGCACTGCCGTGTGTCAACTAAGATGATTACACAGCGACACCTTGTGGTTGTCAGGTGCTACTGACACACACAATGCAAAAGATTTTCTGCTGCTGAATCTGGACTCGAGTACAGATTTTAAATTTATCCGCACATGCACACAAATTCACACCGACGAAGCAACCAAACAGCATCTCTGGATGGGGTGACAGTACCTGAAAATTGAAGGGTGTAAAGTCCACCACCTGGAGCAGCAAAGAGAAACCCAGAGTGTTAAAAAGCCCCAGAATGAAAGCAGAGGAAAAAAACTCCAACAGCGAGAGAAAATCGGACTTACAGAAGATCGCTGTTCGGCGCCGTCCTCCTCAGAGTCTGGATTCACCTGGACAATCCATTTGAAAAACATTATCCAACGACTCCTTCATTTAATAATGATGTCATTTTTTTCTTTAAATAAAATATATACCACGTAAAAAACTGTAATTTAGAAATCTCTGCTTCCGGGACAGTTCAGAATAGATTTTAAAGGTGTTTTGATGCCGTTTAAGCAGAACCATCTGAAATGGTGTTGCTTTAGTAAAATTGCTGGTCACAGCAACATTGCAAAGAATTGTAGGAGCTGCTATTAATATGAGCCAAATGTTGGACTCTCTACAACAATAATATGTATTTGGTGACGGTTTGTTATAACAGGACATGTAGACATTTCTTTGCCAAAGCAGCAGATTCAATCATATGTAGCTTTTCCAATAAAGTCATGCAGCTCATCTAATTTTTTCTTTTTTATTTTTGCCAGAAGTTATTTTAGCAAAAAAAAAGAATCACCTCTTTTTTTTTTTTTGGGCAAAAATAGACTCGGGTCATTATTTTCGGATGGTGACGATATACGTCCGGTAAAGATTACAGTTCAACAACAAAACACTAAAATACAATACAAATATACAAACATACAGTACACATAAATCAAATCGACACTTATCAATATTTTGTAATTTTTTTAAGGATGTTGGGATTTGTGCATCACATATTTACACGTCTACCTGCAGCGTCTCCTCATTAACAGAGCAGTTTCTCTAAAATACTTTGTGTCGCTCTTGTTGCGTATGGAAAAACTGTCTATAAATAAAGATGTCTCTTGGTGTTAGTTTAGCATAAAAAAAAATAAAAAGGGGGTAAATCACACACCTCACCCACCTCTGCAGCCAAGTAGCACCCGGTGGCCAAATGCTTAAACCGGAACAGACTGTTCCAATATCCTGCACCTCCTCTGCACGGGTCATGGTGGACGACCTGGAGACGAGGCAAGAAACGGCATTTAAAATAAAGCTGGCATTGTTTCCGCGTCAGAGATCAGGGTTTGATTGGTCGGTGGCCGGGTTGCGTTTTGGGAACGCGTTTCGCCAACCTCCACTTCCCAGAGTGCTTTGCTGCTGGTGGCCGACGTTGCCGACTGTCGACCGGTGGTTCGGAGAAACACGTGTTGCTTCTTCCTGTGATCGTCACAAGTTAGAAACTTTTCCTGCTCTGCGTGGAATAACCGCACGACGTCACCCTGAAACAAAACAAACATAAGATACGATCAAGTAAATGTCAGGTTTTGATGCTGTAGACGATAAAAATCAAGTAATGGCAATCATTACCCCCTTGAGTATAGTTTCCAGGTTGTCACTCCATTTCATGAACAGAACAACTTTCCAGCTTGTGTTGCAATTTACAGAATTAACCTGGGAAAAAAAAACACATAACAGAAAAATGCTGTATCAAAAGCCTAACACGTTTATTATAGAGTCGTTACAAATGTTTTTGCTTTACCATAAGTGCAGTAACAGTCGTACCTCGTTACACCCTGGGTTGTCGACTAGCTGGTGGCTGCTGGCGTGGAGAGGCTGTCCTGCATTCACAGGGTTGAGGACGACTTTGTCTCCAATCACCACCTGCAGGAGCAGCACGAATTCACAGAGGAAGAACACATCGCTTAGAAGCAAGATACAAACAGAAAATCTTAAAAGACGATGAAAACAAGCGGATCGTTTTACAAAAGTGACCTAAGTTTTATAAATTGAATAAAAGCTCTACAGTGCGACAGACTGGCGATCTGTCCAGCCTCTCACCCGAAACGTTGGCTGGAGATCGGCACCAGCACCTCCCGACCCCACTAAGGGACAAGGGTGTCAGAAAATGGATGGAAAAACTCTACGAGCTCAGATTAGTTTCCAACTATAGATGCCGTCTCCTGAACACTAGGTGGAGCTAGAGTCCCCTTTTGTCTCTTACCAACATGAAAGACAAAAACGTCAAAACCTCCAGCTAATTTATGACAAATGCTGATTTAGACACAGCTTTGATTGCTTACATGCAACACAAGCTGAACTTAACTTTTCAAAGCGGTGCAAGAATTCACATTAAAAATTAACTGTCTTTAAACATTTGATTTAAAAAGTCAAAAACATTTGTGCCACAGAGAGAAATCTGCACGTCCTCAAAAAAACAGATGTTGAGGTTTTGCCGTCACCAACCAAGACGCTGGTCAGACTGGAAAGAGAGTCTGGTGCCTCTTGGTCGTTTCAACAGGATGGATCAAATGTGGAGGACAAATCTTCCCAAAGGGATTCATTAAGTGGAACTTAATTAGCCATCCAGCCAGCTTAACTCTATCACCTCCCATTAGCCGCGATTAGAAACCGCAGATGGAGCAGCAGAGGTCACGTTCACGAACGGTCCATCTACCCGAGCCACTCCGACTTCCCTTCAAAAAGCATAACGCAAATGTAGCTTTTTGTAACCCGTTAGCAAGAAAAACAAGAAATCTTCATTCATTTTTCTTTTACAACGTGTTGCTTTTATAAGCGCTCCCAGACGAAATGGGTGTGTTTTCTGCTGTAAGGAAAAACGATAAATAAATCATGAGAAATTCAGAACGGGTGTCCTAAGCTAAGTCTAGCTAACATTTTCATTAACACTTGAGACTTTCTCAGATCTAGTGAGTTTGTGTTGCCATCACAAACTTTAACATATTTTCTTTAGATTTTATATAGCAGACCAACATAGAGTGGCATATATATAGGAAAAGAAATGAAAATAATGGGGGTTTTTTTGGTTTTTTTATTTAAGCCATGAACACAACCCTAAGTCAAACCTTTGTACATCCAACCGATTATCACTGCAACTATCTTGGAAAATGACTCTACCAATTTTGTACAGATTATCCATCATTTTCCACCTGGATGTCTGTGATAATCACATTTCAAGTTTTACTTAACATCCCTGCTTAGACAGTTTCTACTTTGACTGAGTAAAGACTTTATAAGAGGAGTTTTGGGGGAAACTATCCGTCTTGTTTTCAGATATTTTTCAACTCCAATGGCTTTTCCAGTATTTTGCATACATGTTACTTTCCCATTTGTTGCACATGTTTGCAGACTCCACTCTGTGTGCTTTGGCCTGCTTATGGTGTCTGCCAACAAGCATCTGATGTATCCTTTCCTTTACACTTCATAACTTTTGGTCTGTTTTCTGTTGGTCCTCTTGACAACATAACTTCAGTGGATCCAGATACTTTAGCTGGGCACTATATGCATCTGTATCTGCAGCCTGTGGTTTTCTGTTTTTTTCAAGCGCAGAGGAGATTGGCTGCGCTCAAAATGAATTTTCGCACTGCGTCTCATTTCCTGCAGCTTTCTCTTGGTCAAACCGCATTTCAGTGCGTCGGACTATTCAGAGAGACGTCATTAATAGTCTGTTTTACTGTACGATGCTAAAATGCCTAATCTTATCAAGTGTGTGTTGTTTTTTGGTCTAGTTTCTATTATTTCACTAAACTGACAATTTTCTCATGTTGCAAGCTCCGGTATTTTTCTAAAACATTAATTGCAAGTTAGTTTTGTCTCCTTCCAAGTGTACCAAGATATTTGCACTACAAAGTGGACAAAAAAAAATAGTTGGTCAGATTTTGTGTTTTTGGTGTGCATTTAGGAAGAACAACCCAGTTTCTTTGTTCTGTATGAAATATGTTCTTGATCTTGGTGCCTTGGGAGCCCGTCATCGTCCAGCTTTTCATCTATTCTTGTAAAAAAAAAAACAGACCGGTAAAGACTTTGAGTACACGGTGCTTCTAACCCAACCAGACAGACTCTCTCTTTCACGAATAGATCGTTGTTTATCAACGTGCTTTGAAAGCAAGCGGCGTCGAGCCTGAACCGGAGGCTCAGACGTGGCGCGTTTGTGCGACTTCTGTGTTTTCGAACCCCGCGCAAAGTCTAAAAATACGCGCTGGAGTCCCTCTTTTGGGCATAATTAACCGGAATCCTCCACCCGGCGCTACCCACACTGTCTCCCAGGGATCTCAGCTTGTAGAAGGGCTGGATGTAGAACCAGGATCCCTCGTTCCCTGCCGAGTCCAGAGTCACTCGCATGGCATTCTTCTCCAGCAGTGCAGGTAGCCGCTTGTTCACCGTCAGGTATTTATTGCTTTTCAGGTGCAGCAACTGTTGGCACAACAAGGCACACGGTTACAGGAGACGCAACCACTCAATGTCTCTCTCTCTGTGGAGAGAGACGTGGAAAATGTTACACAGCTTGAGAAAAATGTGGAAAAACTGGTGCAATGGAGGCCATGGGGACAACTTGAATGAACTTTACAGCAGAGATGCTTGATATTGTCTTTATTTTCTAGGTCATGCAAGACTGTCAATTGACCCCAGGGGTTACTTTGGGAACTTTAGTCACAGTTGGTTTCCTCCTAACAAGCTGCTGAGTGTATATTTCCCAAGCAGCAGTTGAATTACATAAAGGTATGTGCAGCTAGGACATCCCACACCGTCTCCCTTATGCACATTGCACAGCAGGTTCCTCTGATAAACGCACATGAATGCAAAACCTTCCTGAGCAATGAGCGAAGGAAAAGACTTTATAAGACTTCTTTGTTCTGTGGCAATTATTTAAAACCCTTCAGATTAAAAAACAGAATTATGGTCAGCTTTATCAAGCGCTCGGCATCCTATCGGCGGGCCGCACAGCACCGCAGTTCGTCCAAGCAAAGCCCTTTATCTCGCCGGCCGCAGCGCACCTGGATCACATTTCCATACTGGATGACCGTTCCCAGCAGCTTGCGGTTTTCGGACTCGTTCTGCTTCTTCTCGAGGTCCGCGGCGTGCTGGAACGGAGCAGACGCCGATTGAATCCCACGCAGCTACGCTGCAATTATGGTTTGTGAGGATGGAAATAGGTCTCACGTGAAGTTTGTTGAGCAGGACTGTGTCCGTTGTGCTGTTGCCGCCGGGCTTCGCCGCTTTCCAGAACTGTTTCTGGGCCGAGTATCTGTTCATTGGACACAGCTTGAAAAGGCAGTCTGAAAAGGCACAGAGAGACACATGTTTTGTAATTTATCGTGACTCATGCCCGACGTCCTGACCTCGGCAAACGCAGCCAAGTTTGGGTGAAAGTGTTACGGCGAGACTAAAAATAGTCGTTTTCAGAAGCGGAATGGCCTCTACTTGGTCTCACTCGTGACAAACTGTAAGGATATGTGGGAGATTCACAGATGGGCGTAACTAGCATGAAGAAATGACAGGAATTCAGTTTCACCAGCAGCAGGTTTGAAAAATAAATGTTGGCCAGGCTAAAAAAAAAAAAAAAAACAAAGCAAACTTCTACTTACATTAAAAGGAATATAATCCTCTGAAACGATTTTATTCATAGATTACAATAAGTCAAATCAAGTTCATTTTCAGCATCAAGACTGCTTATAAAAATATCACACAGTCACCGACAATGAAACATGAAATATACATTACATTACATCAAATGTGTTGATCGATGTTTTACTTACTATGAAACAAAGGAAACACTAAGCAGGTGGATTTCTAGCTTCGGTCTAAAGGAAGTCAATGTTTCGGCTGTTTTGCAGTTTGTGCCAGACTGCATAGAAGCTGAACCCCATTTAAATAATAAACATAACTTACAGTTCAGTAAAAAAAAATTTATGTAGTTGATATGATGAAGATGTAAATAAAAGCAAAAAGCCCCTTTGTACATATTGCAAATAGAAAAATGCGAAGCAGCTATTTGCTACTTTGGAAATTAGGGGTGAACGGATCGAGCCATCTGCCGCGATATACTTCATTTTAGGAAGACGGTGATTGGCCGATGGTAACCGATCTTATCCACCAATCTCATCTACAGACATCTGAAAATCAGCCATTGTTACTTTTCACTCTGAGAGAGAGAAGGGCAAACCGACAGACCCGCCCAAACTCAGGAGCAGATTAAATAAGTCTGGATTGTTTCGCAGGTATTGTTCAATGTTTTTCACAAAAAAAGAAGAAAGACTGGAACACTAAAAGTGCATGTCGCAATACATATTGACACCTGTTTTTGTTTTGTTTTTAAATCAGTATCAGCAAAAATCTAAAATCAGTAACCCGCCCTGTTATGGCCCAGACATTTTTGTTAAACCGTAAGTACAGATTTTGATGCTGCACAGTGAGGGGTGGGAAATAAAGATGCACCAACATCAGCCATGAAGCAGAACTGACTCAGAGCTTGGAGGGAGCTGCCGATTCAAGTGGCAGAGGTAAAGCTTCTGGTTCATGAGTCAAGATGCAGGTTAGCAGGAAACTGGCATGTTACATGTCTGTTAAAGACAATAGAGCACTGAGCCACAAAAAACAACAAGCTCTTTCATGCCAACCATTTTCTATGCAGACTTGATAAACAATTTACTATTTTAATAGATTTTTTTTCCTTAAAAAAAAAAGACAAAGACAGAAACTAGCCTTAAAATAATATATAAAATAATCATTCTTTCTGAGCTGACCTGAATTGAAAGTTGGAGGGGGAAATAAAAGAAAAAAAGGAAGCTTGTCCATCTTGTTTGTTTGTCAAACAAGATGGTGGGTTGACATTCTGAACTACGGAAACCCAATTAGACAAAAGAAATCCAGATTTTTCAGAGATTTAATTACTCAAAAACAGAAAATTTGGTTAATTGATAAAATCAATTTAGTGCCCAGCCCTGATGAACATGAAACAAAACCTCTGACTGAAGTGGGGATTCAGTTTTATGTACAGCGTGAGTTTCACAGCTGTTCTAAGGAGCAGAGAATATAGACAGAGCTCCATGCAAAGGAGCAAACAGGGCTGGTTTGTGCGTCTGATAAAAAGACTCCCACCTTACTCTTTTGGGAAATGTTTCAAACATAACAAAATACATCAGAGTCCACTCTGATGACAAAGCGACTCTGCTCAGTCTGTCCTAAACACAAACTCGATTTGGATCAGGTAGCTTGGTGGAGACTGATAAATATATAAGATACAACTAGAAAGAAAAAACTTCTGACTAACTCATCCGTTCAAACATTTACTATGAGCTACTGCATTCGACTCGGACTCCACTAAGTAATGACAGAGATAAAAATATGAACTGCCGTACTCAGAAATGCGGTCAAAGCAAAGAGTGCCGAGGGATTACCCATCATGCAGCCTGGAGTGGAGGAAGCAGGGCAGGAAAGAGGAGGGCAAAGACCCAAAAAAAGAAAAAAACGGGGCAGTGGGAGAACATTTGTCCAACACAAACGGGCAATAATGGCTATTAAAAGCAGAAGGATGCCATTGCGTACGACTATAGAAGAAAGGTGTTCACTAAAAAGTTAACTGCAAAATGTAGATATATGCATCTGCAAAAATCTTCACACAGCAGATCTACTAAAGATGAACACATGTTGGACTTTCAACCTCGTTGTCCTCAGAAGCTGTTTCCGTAATGGCAGAATTTGACATTTCAAAAATAATGGCACTAGGACTTTTCGGCCATATCAAAATTGGTTTATTTCGCAAAACTGCAATGAAAATCTTTTTTATTTTGCGTCAAACGAATCACATGATTGGATGTAGAGAAGAAGACAGCAGGAAGTGGCTGGAGGAAGATGTTGTTAACAACATGACGGCTGATGGTTTAAAACTCAGTACCACAGTCAAAACACGAGAATGTACTGAAGAAGTACCACAGTCAAAACAAGTCACAGGGCTGGAACACAACAGAGATTTAACATGTTTATCTCAGCCTAAAAACCATGAATGATGCAAGTAAACCAATGGAGCAGACAGAGAAAGAAATTTCCAAATGATCCAAATTATTCAAAGAGGCACTTCAGTAGTACATCAACCTCGATAAGCAGCCATTGTCTGTCGATGGAGGGATTTGACTGAAGCCAAAGTATGAGATCTCTAGTCACCATCACATCACTGCCCAACTTACATGACCCCATCCATCACCTGTTGCATCTTTGCTACCGATATTTGCACAAGCAGTGTTAACCCAGGACCCGTGACAGCTCAGAGAACTGTCCTAGTGCATTCTCCTAATGCCATCAACATCCGAATCCATACGAACGGTCAAAAGTTTTTTCACATGTAGGCAACATTGTTCCACCTTTTAGGGTCCCATGTTTGGCAGTCCTTCACAAAGTCCAAAGGGACACGTTTGTTGTGTAGGACCGTGCATTTAGTGAAAGAAGAACTGAGGCTGGGAACCCAAGTTCACCTTAGAGAAACCAACAATGGTCCAGTGGTGAATCGACCCCAAAGATGCTATTGACCTTTCGCCTGTGACGTCACCGCGTCAGACCTCTGCCCGCTCCGCCATGTCGGACGTAAAAGCAACCTATGTGCTCCTTTAAGGCCCATCAAAAAGCAGACGCCTGTAGCCTAACATTGCTTTTGTCTATTTCACCTTAAAATAGTTTGATTCCATACTCGGTTCATTGTGTGCTTTTGAGAACAAACACAACCTGCATGTACAAAACACAAACTGATCTTTCCATCCATTAGCCCCTCAAATCAGAGACGAGCCAGATTAAGCACTCGGCTCCCTGCAGAACTGACTTTTTAAATAGCTTACAAGTGCTGCTAATACTCCACAAAGAGGCTAGGCTCCCGGCCTGTTGCGGCGCTTCTGATTAACTCCGGCGGCTGACACAAAGGGCCTTTCTTTGTCGACGGATTAGCGATTACTTCACAATGCTGAGGTAAATGGCCTGCTTTTCCAAAAACAAATTTGGTGACAAGGATCAACATTTGCAAAACGTGAATTAGTATGTGCACTATGGTGCAGTCAGTAAACACAGTGAGAGATTCAGTCAGTGTGCCTCCGTGGTCACAGCAGTGTAAGCAATAAGCCACGCTTTTGAATATCATTTGACTAGTTCAGTTAGAAGCGAGCAGGTCATTTCTCTGCATCTTTAACTGGGAAGAAATGGCCTTGTCAAAATGGCGACCTGTCTGCACATACAGAAAGGTACCGACTGAGTGACCAGGCCAAACTAATCGCTCACAGATGTATGGAATCAGAGTAACTGTGTCAGACATTACATCTCTTAATGCTGCATTTACCATTTAAACCGACAGCACAAGATGTTAAATAATTGGTGTTTACATAAAACACATTGAAATGCAAGTAAATCAAAAAGATTCCTTAAAATGTGTAAGGAACAATGGAGACTTCCACAGCACCCGCTGTCCAATAAGTCAGGATATTTGTCGTGAAAAAACAATTTCAAAATAGAAATAGTTTTGCTTATTGGTCTGATGTAATAGTATAATCTGACATGTGTTTTCATGAGTTGCAAGAAAAAAAAAATCATATTCAAATGAAAAAGATCTGAAAACGCTCATGTGTGGCATTACTTTAAACAATGCATCGTTAGTGAACAGTTACTGAAATAAACTTTTCATTCCTATAATAAATATGACTTTGTAGCGCTATGAAAAACTAATTACCTCCTAAAATTAATAAACATCTCTGGAAATGAGTCCTTTAGGATTCCTCACCTTCTAAAAAGCTCCATGTTTGTCTCGTCTGTCAAAAGTATTTTCCCCAAACGTATCAAGCGTGAATGGAGCTCTCTTAAACATGTCGTTCGAAACATGTTTCAAGTCCAAATTTGAAAGGTATTACAATTGTTTTATTGAATTACAGCCTTTCATTTACTGTTATGCATTTAGCATAGACAACTTTAATCAAAACAGTGTTTTGTTTTTGTGTGCCTTTCTTTTGATCTGCTGTAAATCGCCTTAAATTATCTTGTGTATTAAAGGTGCTTTACAATGAAACTTGCCCAATTTGACCACGACATTCAAATCACAAGACCGTAGACAAGAAGGTTGCTGTAGTAACCCACCTAAAAATAAACAAGTGTTTTTGTTGCGGTTCACACGACTCGACTGTGCATCTGTGTTTAGATTTGCTGCCCCGTAAAAATAGGCTACCTTCTGATTACCATGTAGCACATGAGGTTAAATTAGGCAGGCAGCGGTGACTAGCCTGCTGGGGCGGAGACTCCATCCTCACATTTTTAGTTAAACTTTAGTTAGAGAGTCCAAAAAAATTAAATAAATGATTTTGTTGAAAAGCTTTTGGTGCAGAATTGGTCAAAATTGGGGCGGAATTCTGGGAGGCGTTTGTGTTTCTATTCGATACGCAGGATAAAGCCGTCTCTCAGTTCCTGGAAAAATCCATGGGAGCCGAAAGCCTTTCTTCCTCTGAGCAGCTGCCCTGTACTTGTCAACCACGGAGCAGCAGAAAATGACCGTGTTAGAAACCACAACTAGACCACAACAAACAAGTGACTTCAGTAAATTTAAAATGCATCAGAAGAAAATAAGGAAAGCCACATTTAGAGTTCCAATCTTGAGACCGCAGCGTTTATGAGATCAACAGCACACCTAAAGTAAACTTTGTTACTGTACCCAAAGTTGTTTTCTTTAAATTGAAGTTATCTGCCAAAGAGTTCGTGTAACAATACATCATTTGTTGACAATGCTTTAGCAAATGTTCCTCTGAGCCGAGTTCAACATCTCTTCTTTCAAAACTCATTAACATAAAACATAAATATATGATCACATGTATTGTATTTGGTTCCTCATCAAATCGTTTTTAAATGACCAAAGTCCCAGACGAAGCTCAGCTTACATCACTTCCTGTGTTGGGAATTGACTAATTCATAACAATCATGACTGTACAGGATTTTGTTTGTGAAATCAGTTTTTTTCCCCCAATAGAATTAAAGCATTTTTCATAAATTACAATAATGTTTCAGGGGAGAAAAGCCATTATTGATTGATTGTAGCTAATGCCAGTCTGTCTGTGTCATGTGATCTGCTGTGAACTGAGCTCGGATATCCACAGATACCCCTAAGCGTTGGAGAAAGAGCAAACCACAGCTGGAATATTAGTAATTACGTTTAGGACATTCAAACCAAATCAACAAGTTTTACATGATTAAATCATAGTCACCATACAGAGGAGCTGTATCAAAAACAAAACGCAGTAAACAGGCTAATGCCACTTCATCAAACCACGTAGAAACAGCAAGATGGCACTTCATTAAAGTCAGTAGATGCACGAGTCATAGATGCCACTTTTTCTATATCAAGCATATATATTTACAACACAAAAAGTATGTAATTATGGAATGAATGAAAAACAATTAGCCAAAATTTACATTTACTGTTATTCAACTTTCACAGATTCACAAATAGTTTTGAAAAGTTTCTGCCGAATAAGTGGAAAGAAACGTATTGATGAGGGAAAAAACATGGCCAATCATCAGATTATGATGCCCCTAAAACATAAAGATTAGATTATTGAGAGCAAATATTCTGACAGAATAGGAATAAACTTAAAACCAAACATTTTTGACATTTTCTATATCTGTGTAGCCGTTTCAGAAATCATCCACAGCCAAGTTTTTCTGTGTAATTTGCACAGTTTCTTTAATTATTTTTAAAATATGTTCATCAGTTTGGTATGTTTAATGATGCAACTCGGTTAAATATGTTGACATTTAATGACAAATGTTAGAGTAAACGTCTCAGTTTCTTAATGACGTATTCAACTCGATTATGCGCGTTGCAAATCCAATTTATAATCTCAGAAATTTGGTGCAGGATGAAGTAGATGAGTGTTTGCTTCATCTCTAACATGCCAAGGAGAAATTATAGAGCTTTAAGCCATAAAAAATAATAATAAAAAAAATAAACTTTGACAGGTTTGGTACAGACCAACACTTCATTTCTCCCTCATAACCCTCTCAATAGAAAGTAATACTCGGTTTGCAATAAATCAACAAAAACACTAAAAACCGAGTGCAGTTATGAGCAAACGTACACTTTACTTCATTGTGGACGACCCACACACATTTTAGAAGGTCCTCTAATAAACTAAGCAAATATTTCCTTTCTAAGCCAAGCAATATATTTGAAGGCAGGAGATCTCAAAACATGACGGCCTTTAGCAAGTCGCTATGGTTTCTAAATAAAAAAATAAAATGCTTAGAGTGGACCTTCCTGCTTTGTAACAAGACGAGGGTCTAAAGGTTAGGCTGGACCTTCACAGCATGAATGTGAGGTTTCAGGTCTATAACTATCGAACCAGCATGAATTGAATCGATGCGGCTTTTCGACTCTAAAGCGCCTACGAGGTTATCGGAAAACTCAAGCTGTCCTGAGAAACCTAAGCGGTCCTTATGTGAAAGGGATGCTTTTTGTGGCGTTTCTAAATGATTGCTTTGTGCATTTTTAAGCACCATGAGAGTCCAAAACTGAAAAAAAAGAAATAAAACAAGCAAATAAAAAAAATGCCTTTAAAAAAAACAAAACAAAATAAAAAATAAAAAAATCGTCATCGCAGAGCAGACACAACTTAGCAGTGAATCTTAAAGATATAAAAAAACTCAGACATGAATGTCCGTACCTCTGAACTTCTTGGGTGGGTTGTTGAGGTCCCCTGCATCTGGCTGCACGACGCAGCGGTCATCCACAAGCCTGAACACACAGATAGCAATGTGAATACGTTTCCCCAAGTTCAAAATGAGTGAGGCCATTAAGCTCAAAATACCTTTTAGACACTTTTTATGATTTTCCAACAACCAAATATTAGCGACAAACCGCAAGACTGGAAGAATTGAATTATTATTTACGTAACATCAGCACCACATTAAAGTTATGCAAAAGTTGCTAAGAAAAGAGTCAAATGGTACGACGGAGTCTGAAATTGTTTTCTGGCCAAATTCCCAGGAAGAGCACCAGTCTGAGATCCAGTGCAGAAGGACAAAACGCAGAAGCCAGAAGAATACCTGACCCAAGAGGACTCTCACTTTGTTGCCTTGTTGCTGAAAATGTGTTTTATGAATAAAATTACCTTTGACCTCAAAAGTCCGTTTTTGGTCAGGGTTGTTAAAGAGCTAGAAATCAGTGTCTGCTCAGTGCCAAGCTTGTTTAGATCCAGTGACATTGAAATCTGCCAGCAAGTCGTCCTGGGAGACACATCTAAAGATTTTCTTGATTAAATCAGATATTCTGGCTTTCTTCTGATGTTAGCCCATCCAAAAGCTAACTTTTTCTGACGAACGTGTTTTACAGCTTCCGTTCGTTTCGACTTTGAACTGAGGTCAACTCATGAAAGGAGTGACTGAGATAAAAGACAGTTTTTAAAGATATCATCTGTCATTTGTATTTTTAAGAAAAAAATATGCAAAAAAAAAAATTGATTAAAGAAATCAAACAAGAAAATAAATATCAGATTATACTTTTAAGCCGTATCGCCCCAGTCACTATGGAAGGATTATGTAAAATGCTGGTTTTCTTTAAACCTGGCAAACGCACCGAGCATACACAACATTAGAGTCTACTTATTTTAATAAATCAGTAGATTTATTGGCTCTGTGCATACTTATTGCACAGAGCCAATAAATATGCCGGTGCATGTATTATGTGGATTTCTGTATCCTTTTTTTTTTTGCAGCAGCAGCAGCAGCAGATTTTTTATTACATGCATGTTGCACTGGCTGATGGCGCTTCATTTCGTTCTCCATGTGACAACAAAGTCTCTAGTCTGTTCTAAATTAGCATTACTTCATTTACAAATGAGATGGGATGCACATTAGTGTTGATTAAAAGCTGCATTCCTTATAAATGTTATTTGCTAGGAAAGGTTTGGAGCTTCTACAGCTGAGGGCTGACTTTTATTCACGATGCATTAACTTGGAAAAAAAAATCATCAAAATTCACCAACAAAAGTCAACAAAAAAGTTAGCAGGCTTAGATAGGGGAAACTATTCTGTGAAGTAACAAATATGCATAACATCCCTTTTTTTTCTTGCTTTCTTCCTAGTTCCAAAAAAAAGAAAGAAGGAAACTCAAAACCCATTAATTGTTGAGATGGATTCTAGTCGTGTCTCTCTTCCTCATTGCACAGAATAGTGCATCCGAGAGCCACAGAGCTTATCGTGTAATGAACATGAGTGAAGACACACCCAACTTAATGCGATTATATGGATAATGGCATCATAATTGTTGCAAAGCTCCACAGAAATTAAAAACAGACTCACTAACGGCTCATCATTTAGTCGCCATGTCAGAGTTTTTTCCTCGCACACTTTTACATTTTAAGAGACTGAATGATCTCTAGTCGTTAGGATTTATATTTATGGCACTTTTATTTTGTATTCTTGAAGTTCAGAGGCTACATCGGTCAACAGTGCCGGATAGATTGCAGTAAAAATTAATGTGCCACTAGGAATCTGTGTTTCAAGTGCCAGACGTTTACAGTGAATGTGACGGGTTCAGAAAACGAGCACCGATACATTCGGTTGTTAAACATATGGGAACACGAAGGCCACATTCAGGATGACTAAAACTGTTTTTATGGTACATATTAACGTTCGACAGGTTCAACTAAAAGCCAGCTCACTGTAGAATGAATAAATGCAACATCAATATAAATACGTGTCCCCATTCAAATCCAGGCCAATTAATTCATGAGGGGAGCTCATATCTACGGCTGGTTGTTTTTCTACTCAAGTGAAACTGATTCTGTTTAATGTGAGAATCGGATCGAATAATTATTCTCGGTCAGGTTTTAATTTTTTGACAGGTTCATCAAAAGGTTGTTTTCAGTCTAATTCCTTTACCAAAAGAAACCAAGTAAGGAGCGAAGAACGAAAAACACAAGACGACTGCTGCTGAGCTGCATCAAACATTTAATGTTATGATCCGATTAAATTTGACTTTCCAAATCCTTTACTGCGGACCCATCTTCACAAACGGAAATATTTACAAAGGACAAACTCGAAAACTACATTTTTGTCAATCTTTTACGTGTTCATACAGTATTTAATTGCCACCCCACTGGGGATAGAAAGCCAGGTTTAATCCCTTTAAAAATAAAAAATGAACTTATCAGCAAGCACGACGCTGGAAAGTGTTTATGCATAAAATCTAATTTGGTTTTGTGTTCAGATTACTTCTTTAGTTGAGGCCTACAATGATTCATATCTATGGGATATTCAAGTTTAATGTAATATTTTAATTTTACCCAACATGTTTCTTCTGGCTGGAAGCAGCATAGGCATTTTGGAATGCTAATGATTTTACTTATATTTCATAACAAAGTCCCAAAAAAAAAAGATCAGCAATTCTAAGGCTGAGATTCCTGAAATCCCAAACCAAAAAATCTATTTCTATGAATGATTTTCTAAATTTAATTTTCTAATAAAAAGTATATTAAAAGCAAAGCTGGCACTACTTTTTTTCTTTTTAGTTCTTTGAGGTGTGTCTCACTTTCTATCAGAAACTAACCTTGAATGTTGAATGAAAATAATTTTAAATATGAATTTGAATAAATTAATAATTTGGGGCTTAGCTGCCAGGTCTCCTGTCGCTGCTACATAACTCTGACTAGTCTCCAGGGTTCAGTTGGTTCAGTTGGTGCTGTGGTGGCGCAGCGGTTCAGCACAACCCACATGTGGAAGCCTTAGTCCTCGATGTGGCAGTCGCAGGTTCAATTCCCCCATGTCTTCCCCCTTGTCTCATTACCCACTGTCCTGTCACTTCACTAACAAATAAAGGCCACTAGAGCCAATAAAAATTTTTTACAACAACAAAAAAAAAAAGGTTCAGTTGGTTCCAGATATTAAAGTTTTCCCAATGGAGACGAGTTTATCCTTCAGGAAACCTGAACGCCGATGGTCAGACCTCTTCCTGTCTTACAAATCCATATGATTTGCCACATGGCTTCTTCCTCTCCGAGAGGCCTTTCAGCCCATGTCAGTCCCGGGGTCTTTACAAGGAACTTTCCTTAGATTCTGGGGGAGCTATGTTTTCCACGACGCCATCTTGGATAGTCGAAAAACAATATAAGAAGAAATAGCAAACGACGATTGCTAATCTGTTTTGTAGCTTAGCAATCCAGATATTAAATTCACTTCAACAGTCATTTTGTTTGGCTTGGCACTTCCTTCTCGTTAGCGACTGGGAAAAATGTTAAACTTAAACGGAATCCATGAAGCAATCTCTTCTCGATAGCTGAGAGTTTCGACTTTTATGTGTGGTAATGTAAATATTTGGTTTCCAATGTACATGGCAAAATGCCTACTGTTAAACCACATTTTAGCACGACGTAATAATCGTTTTATACAAGTTGCTAGATAAACACAATTAAAAGAACTTTAAGCTGAGTCTTTAATAATGCTGAAATTCAACAAATGGATCCATTGTGTGTATGATTGAAATGATGCCAAGGTCCGAAAGGGAAACAGGTGTTTCAAGGCTCCCCGTTATCCTGTGTCAAGGAGAAGGCTGCTTCTGCTTTCTGCATCGAAGCTCTTAGGCTACCAGCAGCGCACCAGGTGGATCCAGGTGTCCGCCGGGGGTCACATTCAGAGCGCTGACAGCACCGGCAAAACTGAATACAAAAACAATGCTGCTATTTTTAGCTGCACCCTCCGTGCTTTCCTCTTTAAACGCACGGCGCAGCAGCGGTGAGCGATCACAAGCATGGGAGCAGAGGATGGAAATTTGACAAGCGACAGACGTCGCGTTAGCGGCAACCATCAAAGCTGTGAACCTGTTTGTTGCTATGGCGGTTGATGTGAAGCACCAAACTGTGAAAGAGCGTGGCTTCTGAAGTCTTGCGGACAACAGGGCCACGGTGCGGGCCACTTCTGATTGACAAATGAAATTGCTCCACAGTAGGAGATAAAAAAAACAAAAGAACAGACTGCCTGTCTTTCCTTAATAAGGGGAAGGGGGACAATATAGATGCAGAATGCACTTTAGAGACAAAAAAAAAACTTGGATAAGAAGTAAGAAAGACAGTAGAGATATTGGCAATCACACTCTTCTCCTCTTCCTCCTTGTTGCCACTTCTGACCGGTAATTACAAGACACGGTTTGTTCCGTTTTCACATAATGAGATGCACTTTTAAACTCTGCGCCTACAATTAGGGCGGAGGGGAGATGCCAACCAACTACCTAAATGCCGTTCAGACACAGAGCGATTTAAGGGACGCCAGAGGACGGAAAGGAACACGGCAACAAGCCAATCTCCAATCTCCAAAATAAGAAAAAGAAGCATTGCGAAGAGGAATTTTGAATAACCAGAATTTTAATCACACCAACTTAATGGTTAGAGTGAATTCTTTAGTTAAGAGAAAGCTCTCTCTAACCACAAACATAATTCAAGTGCAGAAAAAAAGGTACTCGCGTTATCACTCGCGTCATGCGTCACTGTGGTCGCTTTATATTTGGACACTGCTAGCTATTCTGCACAACACCGCCTAAGGTTTTTATGTTTGGAGGAATCCTTGTAGGTACTTTGCGAAATGAGGGAAGTGGAAAGTGGATGTAGCGACTTGTGAATGAAAGCTCTTACCCCAGAGTGCTGATAAATCCACTGGTGGAGCCCTCCGCATACAGGGAACAAATGTCCCCTATATGGAGGAAACTGGACATTTTGTCCGACATGGTCTCTCCGGGTTAGTTCACCTGTAAAAATCATGATAATAACACATCAAAAACATCAACTGTGCAATGAAGAGTGCAGCTACTTACAAACTATTTATTTACTCCAAGCACTCTTGAAATGATAAGTATTGATAATTACATATTGATGCACCAAATCAGTCGTCCAGAACTGAATAACTCCCCCCCCCCCCCATGTTCATTTAGTTCCACACTTTTTTCTTCAAAAACACAACAACCAGCAGCACATCTGACGCCTTTTTAGCAAAATGCAAATGCAGGTATTGACACGTTTTGATGCGTCCTTTGAATTTCTGATTAACCTTTAACACTACTGCCTCCTTTAAAAGAAGTTAAATAAAGTCCAGAATTTCATTTTATGACATCAAATGATAAAAATGAAGCCTCCCCCCCCCAGAAAACCCCCATATTTGGTATCAGAAGCTAAAATTTAGATAAATATCCAACTCAAACAGTAGCTGTTTTCAGTCAAAATTAATTCTACATGAGTAAAACTATTTTGCTGAAAATGTTTTTGTTTTTTTTTGTTTTTTGTTTCTCCATGGCATCTACTATACTCCTATATAAATGCGACATAGTAGATATATTTTACATCCACCTGCTATAAACCCTAGAGGGGTAGATCTATTTTGCTTTTAAGCAAAATATTAAAACGGGCACTGGACAATGTTCACACAGACAATGTAAAAAATAAGAACCAAAACAAAGGAGGAACAAAGTGGTAGAGGCTTCATCAAAACCCTGAAGCTAAAACACAGCAAACTGCTCAGTCAGGTTTGACACCCAGCAAAAATAGCTTCAAGGGTTAGATTAAAGCTGGGAAACAGAAAACTACTTTCTGTGTGCGCTGTGTTATTGTCATCTGCATGAAACCAGTTCATCCTAAATTTGGGTCACCACTCAGAAAGGGTCGAGCATAAACCCAGCAGTAGTTATGCAGGTAAAAATGCTCCGTCTCATTTAAACAGTGTCCCTAGGTCAAAATAGCTTGAATTAAAACAGCTTTATGATAATAAACAGACCTCTACGACACATTATGCACCATCACAAACTAAAAGCTCATTAAACATGTAAACAGTTAAGTGAAACTGCATGTCTTACGGTAAAGGTCACCATAACCCGCATCCCGACGGCCCACTGAACTTCCTACACACACATATAAACTTTGCATTCGGTTACGTACAAAACTACGCAGACATGCGCGCACTTAAACGCCTCGGAACGACGTTAAGCCGCGGACAGGTAAACATAAACAGCCAGAGTACATTTTTCTCTAGGCTAGTTTTTCTATACCGTTTTAGCGCACGAGCTGCGCCAGCGGCAGAAACAAATGAGCGCGTGGGCTACTTCCTCGACAGGGATGCTGTCATCTCTGTGGGGGAAAAAAATATGAACAATGCGCGAGCTGGGAAAACTACACACACACACAGAGAGAGAGAAGGAGTTCATACCTGGCAGGAATGAGAGAAGGCGTCAGAGGACAACGAGAGGAAAAACGCGAGAAGTGGGTCAGCACGGGATAATTTCCACAGCCCTGTCCTCGGTTAAGTCCATGGCAGTGAAACTCCAGGTAGGTAAGAGTCGCATGAGCGGCGTTATCTCCGACAGCTCAATGCGTCCTCGGCAACAATCCTCTTCTTACCTCCTCCACATGTCACCACGGGAACGCCCATCCAGTTACTATTTATATTTGGCAGGGCTTGCTGGGTACTGTAGTTCTTTATGTGACGCTCCACTTTGAGACAAAACAATATTCTTACATATCTGAACCGAACTTTTACGGTTGCTTTTCAACTCAGAAAAAATATTGACGCTTTCTTAAATCTGTTTAGATAAAAATTAAAAATAAAAAAAATTAAAGAAAAAGTTTATATTTTCTTGTTTGTTGTCATATTTAATTTTCTTTATTAATCAAATGTACTCAAATTAAAATTTTTTGACATTTTCTAATCTTTTCAGACACAGAGCTCTGAAGCTCCGTGTAGCTTCAGAGATTCAACTGAAGCTACACATTTTATTTTTTGTAAACCTTTAGCAAGTGTTCCGGCAAATGCAGAAAGCATCATCTGTCTCAAATACCTGGATAGGTAGATGTGTCAGTGGACTTTATATCACGTATGTAATGTCAGAACCAGAAGCACACCGTCCCATGAACAGGGTCTCAAGCTGTGCGTGTGAAAGAGGCACGATAAAGACAATTGTGCCGGGAGCATTCCTGTCAGAAACACTGACTCAGCCACTGGCAGCAGAGTAATGGATTTCTGAATCAAGTAAGTTATGTTGCCCTCAGAGATATTTAATTAATAAATTCATAACTTTAGAATATATATAATTAGATATTTGATTTTAAGGGGGCGGTATTTTTTGTAAAATTGACCTTTTCGAGCTTTACATCATGCTATAATGTTATTCCCACATCAAAAACATACCTGGAGTGGAGTAGCTGAAGGCGGAGTTTCGGGAAACAGCAGGAGCTTCTTAAAGAGACGGAGGTCGCAATTTCAAGGCATTAAATTGTGACATCAAATTCAAATTTCTTTTAAGTCAGCGTTTTTAAAACAATTGAAGGTGACATAGTTACTTGACTGCGCCATGAAATGGCATCATGTACATGATACCGCCCTTTTAAAAACATTTATTTGCTGTTAAATGTCAAAAACCATTCAGTCAAAGTAGGCTGCACCATATTTACTTAGAGGTGCGGGAAAACACTTGGGAATCTACTGAAACATTCACAAGTACACCAAGAAACTGTATGTGCAAATACCAAGATATATAAAACAACATAGCATAAAAGCTTCATCATCCATAACCATGATTACAATATGAATGAAAGCGGAGTGGCACCCGGGAAGAAAGAAGCACTTTCCTCCCTCAAATGGGCTCGATTGCTTTCATCAGACCCACTAATTAGCTCTTAATCTAGTTTCTTAGCTGCAGGATCCAGAGAGATGGTAATAACGGAATATTTGAAAAATGATAAGTGACCATTATCATAAAAGCTGGCCTATTTCCACATTCCACATATGCTTTTTTTTTTTTTTTTTTTTTTTTTTTACTGTGCACACTCTTTGAGATGTTAATACCTGCCAAGTGTTACTGTTCAGAACAACCGGCAGTCGTGGACACTGTGGGTTTTAAAGGTCTCCTGGTGCAGACATAAAAACAAAGGGCCAGAATGAACCAGTGGAAAACAATAAATATGCAGGTAGTTACTGTTAGCAATGTCCGATACCCCTCCATTGATAATCAATCATCAGCATCGAAGTCCTACAAAAATACAGTTTCTTGTTGAATCCACGGTCAGTAATTCCTTAATATTGTTGAGAAAGTACTAGCTATAAGTGAAATAATCTGACTTACACAGAAAAATACACAGCGCGGTCAGAAACAACCAATAAAAACCAGGAGGAGGGTCTCTGCGCTGTCAATCAGAGCTTGTGCACATACTGCTCGCCCTCCCCCTTTCTCTGTACTACGGTATAGATTCAGCCCGTCAGCAGAGCTTGTCATGAATGCAGAGGCTAGTTAGCATCGCCACCAAGGAGTGGATAAGTGTTTTTTCTGGAGCAGTAAGTTGTTTCTCCATCATTAATGTTAATGTTGTTTAGCCGTATGGGCCGCGCATACTGGAGTTGATTGACAGCGCTAAGATGTTCCTCCTGGTTGGCTATTCTCGACCGAGAGCAGTGCATTTCTTTTCTTCAGACTCCAACAGTAGTAGAGAGGAGGAGTTAATATTTTTTGTCTCATATTTTCTGTCTCGTAACAAACTGTCACGACATATTGACAATTTTAACAAATACGTTAAAAAACATCTTTTTTTTCATAAAAGCTATATACCACAGCTTTAAGACATTATTGACTTAAAACCAGTTCCTACTTTTTCCTTAAAAGTTGTTTACAAGTTAGTTTTTCAAGTGTATTAAGAAATTTGCACTAGAAACTAGACAACAAAATTCTTGGTAATATTTTTTTTTTTTTGTAGCGCTGAAAAAAATAGTTTCCTGGATTCTATTGAACAAGAAACGTGCTGCATTAATCAGTTGTTTAAATGTAACCACTGGGCTGAGGTTTCCTGTCTTGGCCTTGCGAGCAGTTGTTGGCCTGTCCGGTATTTGCGCTGCTTGGTAAGTCTAAACTCCCCTCTGGGTCTGAAAAAGAAAAGGCTAATGGATTGATCAGTAGAGGACAGATAATGCTTCTCCTTTTGTTGAAAGAAGGCTGGAAAACAGATGCTTTGTTTCTGCACATCAACACCTGCTGTTCTAAATGGGACCCATAATGTCGCAATATCACGCAAACCTTTTTTATTTCCAGACTTAGGCTCAAACTGAAATGAAGCGAAGTTGAACACAGATTATTTTGTACTCAGTTGTCATGGATACACTTCTCAGACGATAAGGCTTCCACACAGAGAAAAGAGGATTAAAACTGAACATTACTGCTGCTGTGATGGATAAAAAGCAATAGTCTGGATGTGAAACTTGGTTTGAGGTTCCAGGAGCATGTCGTGGTCTTTCCTCTCGGTATTATGATCAGCATTTTATTCCAATGGCGCACCATTACCCGACGTCTGCTGTTTCCCCGCGTGAAGCACGAGTACAAGGAGAAGCAGCACCTCATATGAGGAGAGGAGTGTGAAAACCGATTGACTTCCTTTATACCGCAATGGCTCATGAACATAAGCACAAACATAGTGGGAGGCAGCAGCGGCATGTCCTGAGTCCTGAGTTACACGGAAAGCTGCTTCCGTCCAACAACGCCACATCTGCATGTTCAGAGCGTTCCGGAGACAGTGGGATGACAGAATGCTGTAACCATCTGTGTAGGAGAGTCATCCTCGCGTTCGGTCCAGAGTTAGCGGGCCGAGGCCCTTCCCTTGGCAGCCCTGTGTGGGCAAAACAGTTGAATCTTTGAGGCATTGATGGTTTGCAGTGTGGGCCAGTTTGTGCAAAACTAATCTTTTTGTGTAAATATTGCCTGAATCATGATTCGTTGGATACTCTATATTGAGCTTGTTAAGAGGAGACATCGGGTGTTCTGTCGTTCTCTGACCCTGACGACAAGATGCTGCTTTGGGGCAAACGCCATACGTAGACAATATTTTATTGGCAATTATAAGCCAAGCTGTCATACTCGTAGAACTTCTTGTGCTTTCCTATTTGCAATAGGGCTTGCTTTAAATGTAATAAACACAACTGGAGGAAAGAGTCACGGTGCTTCTTTTGTACCTCTTGAATTCGTCACATCTGGTCATGATGATACACCCACAAACCTCAATGGATCTCAGTGGAAATCTATGTGACCAACACAACGGTGAATCTAATTGTGAAGTGGAGAGACAATGATTTACAGTTTCAAAAGTTTCCCCACTCTTTATTCTGATGCCACTAAATAAAGTCTGTGAAGACCTTAAGAGTGGGCTGGTAAAAACCAGTCCCTTGTTCTACACTTTGCTTCATTCAGAGCATCTTGACTCTCGGCTAATGAGAAATGATTGCTTCCTGGAGGCGTAGGCTCTGTTGAAGTTTTAAATTTCACCCAATTGCTAATGTTTGGTGTTGGCGAACATGTTGCACCAGTGTGACGCTATGAAGCTTACAGGAAGTTGTCTGCGCTGCAACCAACCATCTCCAACAGCAAAGAGAGAAGTCCAGAGCCGAATGAAGTGGCTATAAAAATTAATTCTATATTTGTAAGCGTGGCCGACGCAGACTTCGTTCACTTCCAGCGCAGAAAATTGCGCTGGAAGATTCACAATTTCTGCTTCTATTCACCGATTGATCCAGTTGAAATTTTACCGGAGAAATTGAGTTCAATGGGAAAAAGGCCAGACAGAGCACTAAAGTGGGAGGAGAACCGAGCAGAATTGCATAGGAAGCCTTAGAGATTTCTTGGACAATATTAGAGAACGAACTGTGTCATGAACACCAATCTTTCAAAAGATAATGGCACACAACAAACCTGTCAAACATGACTGTCCACCTAACCGGAGAGGCTGCCAAGAAGAGGAGCAATCAACTTGTTCATTCCAGAGAAGCTAAGGAGATTCACTTCTCGGATGAGACAATGTGTTTCCATCAAAACAATTAGGAAGGCACTCCCTCAAACTCCCTCAAAAAAAGACAAGGAGGCAAGAATGCCATAGTTGAAAGAAAGTCATAAGAGGGCTCATTTCAAGTTTTTACATAGGCGACACAGCAAATATGTGGAAGAAGCTACTCAGGTCTGATGTTACTCTCAACACAACATCCTCATGGTGAAACATGGTGTTGGCAGAATCATTATGTGGGGATGCTTTTCTTTAGCAGAGATACTTAGACGGTATCTTGGACAGAGATACCGTCAGAGAAATACCTCAGACAGTATCTCTGTCAAAGATACTGGCTATGAATACCTTCACAATATGCATGTAATTATTTATACCAATTACAAATAGGAATGAAAATGACACAAACATTCAGTTGGAGATATGATGACGTGGTTTAAGTGTTAGAATGGACTAGTCAAAGTCCAGACAAAAGTCAAGTTGAGAATCTATGAGAAGACTTGAAATTGGGTGACGTCCATGCAATTTGATCGAAAAGGTTTAAGGACTATGAAAACGTTATAAGCAATGGAAATAAAAGTTTTCTATTGCTTGAGAAACATAAAATCTTTCAAAGTGATGAAAAAGACAAATGGCAGTTTTTTTTTGGACACTATATCTCATGGCTTTCATCAGTAGCATGACACCACACCTTAGGTACAATCTAGAGGAGCATCAATTTACGCACTCGCACTCAAATGCTTTGAGATATGTCAACTGATATTACCTCTAGTCTAAAACTTTATGCAGGAAAAGGCTGTTCAACCTGCTGTATTGCCCCTTATTGTCATCCAATCCTAATAATCTCTGCTAAACAGGAAGAGGGAAAAAAAACAGCTTTACCACCATGAATGTGAACTTACTTTGTTTTTTGAGTGCCTAAACAAAAGGGACAAGTTCTTGCCTTCATGGCATCAGACAATCCAGCATGAGGTGGCATGAGGTACCTCTCTAAAAATAAAATACAATTATGCTGGTTTAATGGCCTCCATGTTCCCAGTGGAAATAGTCTGATTAGAGCAGCTGCAGAGATATTCTAATTAGGCCTTCTGATTTTTATCGTAGAACTTTGAAAAATAAGTTGGATTTAAGCTGAAACCAGACTTTTTTTGCCGGAGCGTTTCAAAAGGGAAGGTTTTTATTTCTAGTGACGCGATTACTGCAGGTGTATTCCCGTCTTTCTTTCTTGGCGCTGATGTTTACATAAATGGACAAATCCAGCTCGTCTCCTCCTCGTAAATGTGTCCGGAAAGCGGAGGATCACTTCACCACGTCCCCTTGGTTACGGCATAATCAGCGTGACAGATCATGCCAACAGGGACTGTGTGTGTGTGTGTGTCTGGATAGGAGGGGACAGGTGCTGGCAGACATGACACTGTTGCTCGTCAAGAAACTTTTTTTTTTGTTGGAGCTGATTTTGTAGGAGTGGAGGCAGAGGCCTTAAGTCACCTGTTTAACCTGGACTTCAACATGTTTGATAAGCTGCTTTAACAGCAGATAATCCAGAAGGATCAGTGGGAAGAAAGAAAGGACTCCCAGGTTCACTTTCACCCCGTGCAGCCAGGGGCATTGTTACCTCAATTAGTCTGTTTTGACATTTCATAAAAATACTTCATTATTCTACTTTATGCATTCATCCCACACATTTTCTTATCCTGTGACGTGGTAACTCAAACAGCAGCAGGAATGAGGTGAATACAATGTAGAGCATAAGGTAGCAAATTTTGTAATCAGTTTGGTTTAATAACTTTGTGCTAGATTAACAATTTAGCTGAGTTTAGTTTAGCTTAGCTTAGTTTACCGTAGTTTACTTTAGCATAGCTTAGCTGGAACCCATATTTAGCTGCCACTACTCTTACACAACATGATTTACATCACTAAAACTAAAAAAAAAAAAAAAATTATTACATTTTTCTTTAAATAAAAATGTTAAAATTTTTATTAAAACAACACACACAAAAAACAACTAAAAAAAACATGGAAGTCAACATGGAAGAATGTCACTTTAGGCTACACACATAATTAACTGTGGAGTAAAATATTAAATTTAAAACCAGGAAATTACATTAACTAAATTAGCACAAGACCCAAAAAAAGGGAACATTATTTTGGTCCAATTCCACCAACAGAACTGAGATCTGATTGCACTTACTCCTGTGTAAAGATTTTTTAAAAGTAGCTTAAATAGAACCATTCTGACAGCACAAAAGTCTGAAGGACAGCTGAGAGAAATCAACGTCATGCATCAGTCTGGAAACCACAGAAAACACGGACCAATGGTGGACCTTCCTTTATCGCCGGCAAATCACAATTCCTGCAAGAGCGTGTCAACATTCATTTCCCTCAGTTGATATTCTGGCTCATTATTCATAAGAAAGAAGATGGGAAAAATAGCATCCAGGGGAGAGTCTTAAAGCATCACAGTACTTCTATCATAGGGCTTAAACATTAGTGAAATGGTAAACGGACTGAATTTATATTGAGCTTCTGTAGCGATGCTGACCACTAGAGCACTTTACACCAGAGCTACATTCATCAATCGCACTCAAACAGTCAGACACCAACATGCAGATCAGCAGGTAATTTGGGGCTAAGTGCTTCACCAAGGAAACCATAAATCAAGATGACAATTTATGGATGACTTCTCTCCACAGAGCCAAAAGGACATCTTAAAAGTCAAACCCTGGTGGTTGTTGTTGCGGTCCAGGTCGGTCCAGGGCCCGGACGACTTTAACTTAATTTGAGAAAATAATGGATTCTGATCTCTATTCCAGAAGGTCTAAATAGTAGGAAAGTCCCTGCCCATCACCCTGTGACTTTAAACTAACGCGTTTTTGGTCATGGAGAAACGCACATGCAACAATTTCTTCATGATTCATAAAGTCTCGAAGTTAAAGTCGGGCATTAAATCCAACAGACAAGCTGGATCACAACAATCATTTGAAGAAGCACCTGTCAAAATAGGGAGAGAGAGAGAGATTATATTTTCACAAAGGACCAGATTGGTTTTCCATTTATTTTATATTTAACTCGGGTCATTTTTCTCTGTCATCAACATCTTTTTGATGATGTGAAACCCAGCTTCTTCACACCACTGTATCTAAAGCTCTCACATGTGGAAGAAGCGATGAGCGCGAACAGCAGCATGTGAAGGGCGGGCGCCTCCTGCACTCCAGAACTTCCTGCTGGGCCCGGTGCAGGTGTCCTGGGCCAAATTTAACTTAACATCTGTGATGGGAGGAGTCAATGTGAGAAACCCTTTTCACACCATCCTCTCTCAGCAGGAAGGAGACACGGCGCTCCACGGCTTACCTCGTGGAGGAAAAAAAACAAAACAAATTCAGTTGAGTGCTTCGTGGACCGATGCCTTATTCTGTATTAACTGACAAAAAAAGAGAAAGAAATCAATAAAAGTGGGACAAATGTTTCAACTAGAACGTTTAAAATGTCTTCGCCGGCCGAGACCCTGAAAAAAAACTTTCATTTTTTTTATTTGGCTGCAGGATTCAAGGCAAGGACATCTGCTCCCTCATCAGAGACATGCTCCAGTTTAGAACAAATCGAATGCCAGTAGTAATTTCTCCGCTGGTCACTCACCCCAAAATAAGTCAGGGCCCTTCATCAATGCGACGCGTAATCCGGCTGCATCTCGTCATTCTTTAAGACGTGGTATGAAAAGACATACTGGCAAAGTTTGATTAAGCTCAATCAATTAATATTTAACCGTACAATATGATCATTTCGTGTGATGCATTGAGTTGATGCTCACGTCTTTGGGGAGGAAAGATCTCCTGTACCAGTCTGTGTTGCAGCACGTCTGATGAAGTCTCTGACTGAAGACATTATAATTGTGTGAAAGTCTCATAAGGAGGACGCTCAGGGCTCTCCATTGTGTTCTTTATATTACAAAAAAGAAACGAACGATTTCGGTCTTTAAACTGGTCAAACACATACAGCTGTACCGGACGTAAAAATGGCTGAAAACAAACGCATACCACACAGATTAAATTTTTTTTAAAACAAATCATGAAAACAACTGTCCACTTCCCAATCATGCACTACTTTGTGTTGGTCTGTTTTATTAAATCTCAATAAAACACACAAAAGGTTACATTTGTAATCTGGAACAAAAAGTTCAAGGGTTATGACTAAAAGTCTCTGGGCGCTTTTCCAAACCACAGTAAGTGGCTACTTCAGCAAAACGTGAGTACCTGTCACTTTTGGTGTGAGAAAATTGTATTATGACAACTCCACTGAGTACCAACAATGAAAACATTGTGTTTTCATTGAAAATGATATTTAGCAAAGGCCAGACCAGAACCGCTGCACCTCTCAAAATCCAATCGCACCATGACTAAAAACACCCTCCTGCTCTCCTGTACACGTTTCATTTTCTGTGTTCTCGTGTTAAGATTTTGGGAAAGGGGGGGTACACGTAGGGTGTTTCGCAGGGAAGTTCACCTCGTGTGATTACGTGCCGGTTGCTAGGTGACAGTGCTGGAGAGCAGCCGCTCTCGTCTGCAGCCGTTCTGCCCGGCAGATCCGAGATTGGCATTTCCGCGCCTCCCGAATCAGCCAGTCTCTGTCCAAATCACCTCCTGTACACACCGCAGGTTGTCATGGGGATCCCAGGGACATCTGACTCAAGAATGACATGAGTCATGGATTTAAAAAAATTATAAAAAAGAAAAAGCTTTTCTTCTTACACTGACGTCTGAAATGTTGAATTGAATTCATCCAAAGGCAAAAGGAAATATCCCTCATTTGGAGGTGTCCTGCTAAATAAAGTTTCTCACCAGTGACATTTCTTCATTCTAATAAAATACAAATGAACGGAAGAGCTAAAAATGATCTGAATTACCCGACGATTGATTTAGGAGGTGAAACTTATGTTTCAGTGTTAATTCTTTCCCGTTTCCCTACAGGACCAGAGCATCAAGCTACACTTCTGCACAACATTTCTGATTATTCTGATTGCACCCTATCAAATATCTTTGATTTGGCTGCATATTGTATGTAGCGACTCTCATTTATTTTTTCCATATTCATCATTTTTTGTCCCACAAATGTTTCTATGAGGGCCTTATGAGGGAAAAGTACCGTAGTCACCCTTTAGACCTAATGACTTGTTGAGCAACCGTTGGCGGCAATGAGCCTTTCGCAACGATGTGGAGGAATTGTGGCTCTTGTCTCCTTTACAGAATTGCTTTAATTCAGTTACATTGGAGGCTTTTTGATAATCAAGTTCATGCAGAAAATTTAAGGTTCAAAAAAATCTTAAAATGTTCTTTTAGAGCCTTTCAGAGTCGGACTCGTTAGTGTGCTTTGGATCCATTGTCTTGCGGTATAACCCAAGTGTGAACGCACCCTTAAAAATATTCTCAAGGTACTTTTTATTGCTTTCAAATAAACTTCAAATAAAGTGTTAAACCAGTCCCAGATAAAGAGTTTACTGTGGGTCAACACCGCAATTGCAGGATCCACTTGCCACAGCGCTCCCGATCGACAGAAGGTTTCCGGTGCCATCTCTCTACCACCACCCTCCTCTCCACCCCGATGTGGCTGCAGCACTGGTCCCATTTCAGGATGAAACACGGTCTCCATCCTAATTAACCCAAATGTGGATATTAATAAGATGAAAGCAGGTCTAGACTAGAAATGGGGCAGATCGAGAGGCGATGGTCCTGATTTCGGAATGGTCACGTTAACGCTAAAGTAGGACACCTTCGCCCCGCCTTTGCCGAGGGAATAAAATCGGTTTCTATATAAACTTGTAATCCCCCCCATGGTCCTTTTAAAAAAAACGGTCTCACCTCTTGTGATCAAGCAAAAGAAGCAGAGAAAATATGGAAGAAAGGGGGAAATTACACATGACAATGATAAAATGTTGAACCGATAGACCCAGAAATATCTCTAGCCAACAGGAATTTCCCCCTGCCAATTTGGGTAAGCCTTTGTGTCCGACTAAAGAAAACTATTGACCACCAGACCTTCTGATGAGAAAGATAGAAAGAGCCAGTTTCTAAGTCTGTTGGGACACAACCAGGACAGGAAATACATATTCCATGTAGAGTGAAATGGGTTGGAATAACAACAGGTTTGCTCTCCTAGAAAAATAAAGCATTTTTTTATTTATCTTATTCTTATCTGTTTTTACACTGAGTGGGAGGCAGCATTAAAACAGGGGGAGAATCAAAAGGGAACCAAACAGGAAACGGTGACGAGCAAAGCCATGACTCATCCAAATGATTGTGCTCGAAACTGCCGATGCGCTCCACCGCCTTGTCTTAATAAGCTGCTGAACTGACCGAGAGATCAAGGAAACTCATCATGGACCAACTGTTTTTTTTATTTTTACACAGAGGAGTTAAAAACAACTTTATTTCAGCTGATAATGGATAAATCGAGCGGAAGGAAGCGCGCGCAGTTCACCGAACCGCAGTGGCACTGCTTCCTCTTCAGTCCGTCGCTGGATAGCGGCTCTCCGGGCTTCTGGGCGCCGTATTTTCCTGAGTAGTCAAACATCAGCTCCTCCCCCGTGTGTATGTCCCGTCCGGCGAACAGCGCCAGCCTCGGTATGGCAGAATGAACGCGAACGGGCAGCATGTACAGGTTGGGTGCGCAGGAGTGGTTGAGGAAGCGGCCCACGTTTCCCGTCCGAGCGGGGTCCACGAACGTCTCGGTCACGGAGCCCGTCCCCGCGTGCTCCCTGACGGCGATGATGTAATTGTTCTCCTCGGCCCTCTGGCTGAGCTGTCTGTGTTTGGCCTCCGCGAAAGTGATCACCTCCCCCGCGTATTCGCACACAAACGTCCCGCGAGGGATTTCCTCCGACGTTGTACTCCCCAGCCCCTGCTCTCGGTGCGGCAGACCTCCAGCCTGAGCCGGAGCCCCCTCCCTACCACGCGGTTAGAGCAGGCGTCGCTGCAGGTGCAAAGGGCATTGCACTCAAACACGGGGGAAGAGTAGCCGGGTCCAGGTCCGTCGAGGTTCAGCAGCCTGCCCGTGTCATCGTAGGCCTTGCCGGACGTTTGGAGGCAAGAGCATGTCTTCGGCTGGCAGGTATGGGAAATACAGGAGCAACCAGGAAGGGTGACTTCACTTGGGTCTACGGAGCATCCTGGGCCCTGAACGTTATCTGTGGAATACTGGAGAAAAACAGAAAACTACAAAAGCTGCACTTTTACATCCATAAACTTATACTTTGTATGGATTTCTGTGAGATTAACACAGTGTGGTGTATAAAAGTAAAAGGGATGGAAAAAGATACACCCTTCTGTGCTTGTCACCAGCACAAGCACAGTGCCGTGCTATTGGATGAGAGGCACGGCTCAACCTGGACAGGTCACCAGCCTATCACAGGGCAAACAACCATGCATACACAGACACACACACCTAAGGGAAATTTAGAGAGACCAATTAGTCATGTTTAACCCTGGAGTACCAGGAAAGAACCCCTGCATGCACAGGGAGAACATATAAACTCTACACAGAAAGGTCGGGATTTGAACCCAGGACCTTCTTGCTTTAAGGCTACAATGCTACAAACTGTACAACAAGCTTCTTTGTGATAGTCTGTTATATGAAACGTGGATGTTTGTGGTTGAATACTTCTGCAAGGCACTATACATGTATGTAGAGTGCAACAAGAAATAAAAATTCATAAATTTTCATTTCAGTAAACAGGTCAAACAGGTTCTCAGCTCAAAGATGTTACTGCTTGTTTCTTAACAAAAAGGTGTGCTAATGTTTTACATGCTTTATCAGACAAACAAAGAGGTAATTTGTAGGGATTTTAGGCAACAGGAAATAAATCAATCTCCAGATACGTCACTATTTAACATAATCTGTAACTATGAATGTCATTCACTTGTAATCAGCCTACAGAACACGTAACCCTACCTGTGGGCATAATAAATCAGTCTACTTCCTCCGACTAAGAATGAAGAAAGGAAGTCATTGTTTGACTCGCTACCAGTTGCAGTGATTATTTACCGACACCTGCTGGTGAAACACGGCATTTCAGCTGATGGAGGTGACGCTTCTCAGAGCAGATAGTTTAAAAGGCATCTAATCTAATAAACATATTCATATAAAATAATAGCAAATAAAATAAAAATAGAGCGGACTCAATAAATGTCTGCTGCATTCACAGACCAAGCAAATATTAAAACTATTTTTAATTTTCACAACAGCAGCTATAAACGTTAAGTTGTAAGCAATTTTGTTCCGGTTATGACTCTTCCGAGAGCGCAAAAAGGAAATTCTGCGCTTTCCTTTTCCTATTTCAAAGTAATAACTCAGTTACTGTTAGCTACCGTGGGTATTCATCTGCGGAAAGGGTTTGGGTGTCGTTACCTTGAATATCGGAGGTGCCAGAGCTTCACATAAAACAGGAACATCCTCCAAACCGCCGCTCAAATCCACACCGTGCCCGTCAGTCATGCCGTGGACCAGCCGTCTACCTGCAGCATGTAAACAACCTCTGAATCAAAATTCAGCTTCCGCTGATGAGGTTGACGACTATCTCCCCCTAGCGGTGAGTTGGAATCATTACATCCTCATAAGAGCTGGAGAATGACACCAACTTAAAAAAACAAAAAAACATGCTTTGTCTCAATAAAGAATTTGACGTCGCATCTTTCAGGTCAAATGAATAAAAAAAAAGTGTTTTGAGATGCCAGAATCTTATTCCACACCTCATATTTAAAATGGAAGCTGTTTTAAATGTTTTGCTAAATTGCAATTATTGTCTCTAACTTGCCTGTAAAACGTTCAAAGTTTCATCGGCAGGCTTTAATCTTTTGGAAACTGTGTCATACACACAATTTTTCTCCACATAAAGAAAAAAGAGGCTGCAATGAAAACAGCTGCTTTTTAAAAAAATATATGTATTTTTGTAATTATACAAAATTATAAAAAAAAAAGCATGCATATTTTTTCACTCGTATCAGAAAATGAACCTCAGATTTAGTCAGTGAAATATTTCAAACCCATCTTTTGACTGTTAAATGTAACTTTTGCTTGTTCACATTAAAATAGAAAGTTACTATTGTTACAAAAATAAAGTTTTCTTTTTAAAAGTTTCAAAGAAATTTTTTAATATACTTTCTAGAACTGCAGAAGTGTGGTAAAGTGATTGCGTCTCTGTATTTTGAACACTAGAGGGCGTGCTTCCCACATCACAAAGAATAACAGGAGGACAAAAAAAATCAGGAATATTTGTGGTATGGTAAAAGTAATGTATGAATATAAGAAACCTTTGAGGCTAATTAAAATTTTAACGCATCGTCTTTGAGAGCATAAAGACAAAAGTATCAGTAAAATAAAACTACAGGAACACCAGTGTATTTTCCCTTTTTTTCCCTTTAATATGCGAACCAGTGAGCATAACTAAAAACATTCTCCATTAATAAAATGGTCTTGTAAACTGTCCAGAATGCAAATACCTTTTTATCTTGTATGCTGCAATAGTGACTGAACCAAGAGAGGACAATGCAGTACATATGTAACTTCTGAAGCTAGAGAAGTTCAGACAAAACTAAACTAATTTGAATGTGTTCCATAGGATGGAGTAACAAACAGGGAGATGGTAACATATGTTGTATAATTATGTTATTGTCAATAGATTGTGTTAAGAACTTCACACAAAGTCAGAGTTTGCTCCATTAAGACAACATTAACCATTTTTTCTAAGCAGCTACCTCAACCAACTAGCTTTACAATTGAATATTAATCAATTTAACATTTGAATTTAGGTTGATAACTTGACCTTGTTGTGTTACGTTAACCTTGAACTGAATCAGTCCATATTTGGCATTTAACCAGGTTTCCAAAATAACTTCACACAAAGTCAATTAGTTTGTTCCCTTAAGATAACATTAGCCCCGTTTCGCTAAGTAGGTGTTGAGCTACTTAGCACACTTAGCTTAGCCACCCGGCCTTAAAATGACATATTAATCAATTTAAACTTTGAATTTGGGTTGAAAACTTAACCCTTTTGTGTTGAATTAACTTTGGGTCGGTCCATTCCTCTGATTCCATTCCATTATTTGGTAACTGAGTTACAAACTGAATTGGTTTCAAGTCCTTGAGGCCTGCTGGATTTAAGCACCAGAATGACTCGGCAATTCAGCATTTAAGAAAGTGAGCTTATAAATCAGAAAATGATGCTGCAAGGAAGACCATAAAAATGTCACGATCACAAATGACTCAGATTTAGTCAGTGAAATATTTCAAGCTAAATCAAACGGTTTAGAATAAGAATATTTCACTGTTAGACTGGCGTCGTAAAGTGAATCATGTAAACGTGAATGTGCAGGTGCCCGTCTCTGATTGGCTCCCGGAAGACGCCGGAGACGTCCAATTGGTGGCTTCCGGGAGGTGACGGATATAAAAGCTGCTGACGAGCTGACGTCCGTCCTTGGAGCTGTAGGAGTGAGCAGCTGTTTATGTTTCCTTCGTTTTCTCGTATTTTTCTTAATTAGGGAGGTATGTTTTTGTCATTTGATTTATTTACTTTCGTTTACGTAAGTTGATTAATATTTAGATGGTTTCCTTTTGTTTGTTGTTTTCGGCCTCATAGCCCCATCTCAATTAAAAATACATCTTTTTAAAATAAATATTTAAATGTTCAACTTCATGTGTGTTGGCTGCTTGGGATCTGAAGAGGACGGATCCTTCATGTTGCGATCTGGCCACCCCTCATAACATCACGGTTTATAATTTCTGCAGTATTTTAAGGGCCTCCATATTTAGGTTATGGTGAGATTATACTCGCATCTGACAAGAGTGATGCTCATTCTCTTGTTGGGAATGTCTTTGGGGGACTTCAACAGGCCTGCTTGTTAAGAGTACTCGGGAGTTTGATGAGCACAGGCGCAATGGTGAGGCTGAACTCTGAAGCTGTGCTGCAATTGGCTGGAGAGATAATGAACCCCAAAACCCAGTCAGAGCCGGTTCTCTGGAGATACTATCAACAAACTGCCCGGCGGGCTGATGGACTTGGCCTTAAATTGGCTGTGATGCTTCTCCCAGGCTGCAGGGAGGAGAGCCGCGTTGAGGAGAACAAAAAGAAATGTCAAAGCTTTCCTTCATCTGCCTTGCCAACTTCGAGAAATATAATGACGGCGAGAGTGACCCGGAAGCACCAGAGGGCGTTGCTACGAGGATTAGCCGTGTAATGGAGCTGGGAGGCGGATGTGGAAATGACCAGAAACTCGAGGTATGTGAACGCAGCGGGATTGAGTTCAGGACGTTCAGTTCGCCGACGCTTCAAGAGTCATCTCGCGAGACTTCTGGAAGTTTGGTTTGGCCTTCAGCTAACAGCGGGCTAAATGTTTTTATCCGTAGCACGAGGTAAGGCAAGCTAATTCAAGATGGAGTCAGAGGTGCTCACCAGCACCCAAAGGCAGGTGTTCTGGATTACTGATAAAGTTTGGAAAAACAGAAACGTGTAACGGAGCGAGACTCTAAAAAAAAAAAATCATACTTTTCAAACTTTTGTCCGTTTTTTATCTACCAAAATATCACAACGAGTCGAAACTGTGTCTGTGTGGGACTGTTTGCTAAATCTTTGCATGGTGGGAGAACAATTCCAGAACCTTCGCATAGACAGAGCTGCCGTTCAGGATTTTAAGTTTATTAAGGAGGGACGATACATCGACGCTAACGTCAGTATCGGACAATATTAGTCTTTATTTTCCAGTAAATAAAAACGTGCCGATATTTATTTCCGCCTTGTTTCTGCAGGAGGTCGGTCATGTGACAGTGATGCAGGCAGGACTATGGGACGTTTAACCAAAGCAGCGGTGAAGTCAGCGGTGTGGACGTTTTATTCAAGGTACCGTTATTGGATATCGATGTTGGCCCAAGTTTTCACATCGGCACATCCCTAATAATTCATATTTGTCTTCACTGAATTCGCTGTACTTTGTATTTTGCGGTCTAAACTTTCTAATAGGCTACCAGGGCAACCAAGACATTTCCCAACTTGTTAACTTTCATGCTGCGAAGTAAATGAGCAACTCCATAAAGGTGAGGCCCATCTAAGTTCTGCTGGCTGACCTTTTCCAGCCTCCTTCTAAGGTCATTGTTGTGCAGGAGGAGAAGTCAGAGGCGCCGTGAATCAAACCAAAATATGTGGGAATGTTGCTGCGCTCGCCCTGGAGCGTACCCCTGCAGAAAAGCAGTCACGATAAAAAAAAAAAAAAGAGTTGTTTTTAATAATCGCTCTGCAAACAGATTGATTGAACAAGAGAACTCCTCTGCTTTCGTCCCGTTAGCTTTTTGACTTTCGCTACCATTGCAGCTATTTCCCACGATAGCAAATGAAGCTGAGCGGTTATCATATTCAATAGTCTTGCTATTGCTTGTTGGTGCGTTTAAGATCATCGGTCTTACCGACGCTCAGACAAAATGCTTCCTGCTGGAGAAAAGCCACCGCCGGTTACAGAACGAGCTCCATCTAAAAAATACAGCAGAAACGAGCTTGGAGCGTTGGCGTCGGCGCGCCTGGCACTCCCAGCCTGGCAGTGTGCTCCAGGCAATACGCAGGACTCCTTTAATTGGGCCCCGAGAGAAAACACCAGAACAATCCGCCCAACAATTTATTATGCATCATACAGATGATTAACATCGCAGACGTGTGCTACGTTTCCATGCTTCTCTGTGTTTCACCTCTTTCTTAAACGGTACAGGCCCAAAGCCTCTGTACAGCTCGATATTCTTTTTTTATTTATTTATTATTATTATTATTTATTTAGACACATATTATCACCAACTATCAAGATTAACTTCCAGTGGCTGTAAGCTTCGTGAAGGTGCATTACACACACATTCACGGCTTTTTGTTTCCCTTAGAGTAAAAGTATTTGCATACTTTTATGAAGGAGATTGGACATTTTCTTTGGGTAATTTGCAACACTGAGCTCTGTGTCAATATTAGACAAATTATTAGACTTTTTATGCAGGAAAGCTCCACATTTTTGGAAGGTACAGGCAGTAGGGACATCTAGCCCAGCCAGCATACCTAGCTGGGCCCCATATGGGGAAAAAGTGGGCAGACAATATGGGTCCCTCATGGGTTTGTCCGTGGTTTCCATGGTGGCCCCACAAGGATTTGCCCATGTAGGGCCCTAATTGACAGTCTAGGGCCCATGTCTTAGCTGATCTATTTTTCGGGTCTCTATCCCGGCTGCTGCATCTCTGAAGACTCCGGCTTCGTATCGGCACAAGCCGGGCCGGGAGGGTTTCGGTCCGAATCAATGAGGCGAGGCTCATGACGTGAATCTCATTTAAAACAGGAACTATGGGAACAGTGAGACCCCAATTTCTCACGATTGCATTTCTTTTCTTTTTTTTTAACGAACACAGATTCACCACAGATTGTGGTGAGAATGTTTGGTTTGCAGGAGAGGAATTAAAGGAGCTCAGGTGGGACTTAGCAGGTAATACTCAGTATTTAGTTTATTTGGTTCCTTATGGATTGCAGCTGCTGAGAAGTGGCTCAAAATCCAGGAGCAATGAATGTTGAGAGCAGCTCTGTAAGCGTCGAATGTGGAAGTGATCCTTGTTTTCTTTTATTGCAGACTGAAGTTCTGATTGGGGATGTGAAGGTTCAGAAATCAGTTAAGCAGACACTAGAAGAAGAGCTGAGGATGTGAAGAGTATAGTAAGTCATAGCTAAATGCTTTTATTTGTTTTCTTCCAGCAGCTTTGCATAAGACCAGGAGATAGATGTGAATTTTTCTGGTGTCAAGCAAAAATATGGAGCTAAATTGGGGCCAATACGTTTGCTCAAATAAATGATTTTAAAAATTCTTTTTAAACTAATTGAAAAAATGTTAAAGCTTTTCAAACTTTTTTCCAGTTGATTTGATTTAATAGCTCTATAAATATATATATTTTTTTCGTTTTCTTCAGTTTTAAACTTTTATTCAGTTTATAAACATAATTTTGTAGTTTTATAAAATAATTTATAAACTGGAGAAAAAAAGAAGATTAAAAAAAACAAATAAAACTGAAAACTGAAGATTTTAAACTGAAATAGAAATTTCCGGTTTCAGTTTTTTATTTCTTTTGAACAAACTTTATGGCCCAAATTTAGCTCCATACAGAATCATAATGAATTTAGAACGGACACAAAACAGGGAGGAAAATGTTGGCACTTTGCAAATAATTAACATTTTCATCCCAATTCTGATATTAATGACAGAATATTAGTTTGTCTATGTAATAGAGTACGGCTCTATTTCTTTGTACTTGAGGATCTGGAGCAACAACACGGAGTCGCGGTGACGTCTCTGCATGACAACCGCCTGCTTCCATCAAGAGGTGTAAACTCACACCTCCGCTGAAACAAGGAAAAGAACCGACGCTGATCCCTCTAAAAAGTGGCAGCGGCTACTTTCCTCATATGTCACATTTCGTTACAGTAGAGGGGAAGTGAACCGTCAAAGCTGTACTCTAGTGAGGATTACAAACGACAGCGGACGGCCACACTTTGCTGAAGAGAGAAAGAAAAGCCGGCGTGTATTTTCTCAAGTGGAAGCATGTTTCTGCTTTCAGTGTTAAAAGGTGTTTCTGCCTGGATTTCACCGTTCTTTTAAAATTGATTATTTGTGGCAACAATTAGAAGATTGGAAGTCCAACCCAGTTTGAGTTCCAAAAACTAAAGAAAAATGACTTTGATTTCTTGGGTTCCTCTTCTCAGAAGTTCAGCCCACTGTGATGAAAGTTTCCATAAGCTAGAGGGAAATAATTTAAATGATTAAAAACGAACAGTGTTTCACATGTTAGCAAAGAGGGACCCCAAATATGACATTATTGTATATTAGCTTCTATATTACAACTTTTATATTAGCAGTGCTAACATGTTAGCACTGCTAACTTTTATATTCATGAAAGTTAGCAGTGCATGTTGGGGGTTTTTTTTGTTTTGTTTTTTTACACCAGCAGAAAACCTTGAATTTCTTACTAATTTAGAATAAAGCCAGACAGATGCAATAAATGCATGCGTAAATAAGGCTGTATAATGTCTAGCTTGGTTTTGTCCACCAGTCTGGCAGCATTTGGGAGAAAGGCGTCCTTCAATGTGGACGTTCTGCCTGCTGCGCGGGAGCCATGTAAAGAAGCTACTCAGTGCGTGGGCAAAGTCCTTAATGATGCTGTGAGCCGTCCTGGGGATTCTGGTGCTACAAATGAAGGAAGCGTTGCCCTGGCGATCCTCTGCGCAGCTTCATGAATAATGTTTGGCTGAACTCTATGTAACCACTGGCTATCTTTTGGAACTTGCGCATTTTAACATGTTAAGCTAACATTAGCCGAGTAGTTAATGTTAGCTTAACAGCTACTGCTGTCATGTTGGCTAATGCTAGCAGTTATGGGGTAACATTAACTTAGTCCATTGAATAAGGTGACTATATTTTGACTATGGTCGCCATTACTGATTTATAGTTTAACTGTACATCTCTGAGGAAAAAAATGAAGAGACCACTGTAAAAGTGATCAGTTTCTCTGGTTTTAGTTTTTATAGGTCGATGTTTAAGTGAGATGAATGTTGTTATTTTATTCTATGAGCTGCTGGGAGCATGTCTTTGAAATTCCACGCAAAGAAATGTAGTATTTATTTGCAGAAAACGAGAAATGTCCAAACTAATCAAAAAAGAAGCAGCGCTTCCAGACCTCAAATCAGCCAGCATACCTGGTTGGGCCCCATATAGGGAAAAGGAGGGCAGACAATATAGGTCCCACATGGGTTTGTCCGCGGATTCCCTGGTGGCCCCACACGGGCAAACCACCCGTGTGGTTTGCCCAGGCTCTCTTTTTCCCCATATGGGGGCCCACCTAGGTATGCTGGCTAGGGAAAACCAGTTCATGCCCATTTAGAAACGATTTGATGGATTGAGCCAGAAAGATGAATCTGTTCATGTTCTGAAAATGGAATTTTACATTTTTATTCTGTTTTTATTATTAGCATAATTAGATTAGCATATCCAACTCCTCCCCAAAGATTCCACTTTATTTTCATTGTGAGAACTTCCTCCTGCATACAGCAGACCTTTGCCGCGGTTCCACTTTGCTGCAAACCCTCTTATTCTTCACGCCTTTTGAAAATGGACGAGATGTTTTTGTGATTTCCCACCTGCAGGGCGTTAACCTTGTCGGTGAGATCCCAGGCACTGGGGACGTCTTTCACTCAGCAGCCAAAGCTCGCAGGTGGATGTGGGTGAGGGAGGGGGAGTTGTCATGGAAACAAGCCACTGGGATGGGACACAGCGCAAGCTGCAGCAGCAGCACACGCTTTGAAAAGCTTTCATTGATAGCTGTCCCGCCGAGCTGATTTCCGGTCCGTTACTAGGTTACCTGCTGAGTCTGAGGGGGGGGAAAAAGGCTTATTCGTTTCCTGCAGATAAAAGCATGGCAGTGGATGCATTACAGTTGAGGTTTTAGTGTGAAGGTTTGCAAAAGGTCATCCTTCAAAGGCCACGTTTGTGCAGCCTTTTCTGATATTACGCAACTAAAAATAAGCGCAAAAGATTGATATGTATATATATATTGGTATTTTGCAGTTCAGAAATATGACTTTATGTTGAATGTAGCACACCATGAGAATTTGCATATAGTGAATAGCATTACTGTCACTTAAAAATCTCCCTCATATCCCGATTTGTTTGTCTGAGAACGTTCCTCTACACTCAATTTATTGGAACCGAACTAATTTGCGCTACAAACCGATTTTATCAACAAGTCAAAAACAGAGGGTGCGCAAGCTAGTGTTAGCGTAGCATTTCAGAAAACCGCTCCATATGGAAACATCTTTCTGTAGGAGAAAAACAGGAGCTTAACAATAAAACCATGTCTGCTTGAGGAAACCGCAGCCGGTTCCTTTAGAGATGTTGAAGCAGCATGTTGGTGATAATCTACAGAAACTCTGTTTGGAACAAAATCAAATCACAAGTATGTGTGCAGTGTTATTGTTAATGAAAATATGGAACGACTGTCAGGAAATAGCAATTCCAAGTGACATAATTGGGAAGTTAAGACTGAAACTCCAGACAAGAACATTCTTAGTAACAAAAACAACAAATATTTGTGCCTGAATGTGGATGAAATCTTTTCTAGGCTGAATTTATATCAACCAGAAGTGAAATGGAAGCGCATTATTGCACCGACACAAACTGTCAATAAGTGGCACGTCGTTTTCCTCGACGCCGTTCGTCTCCGTCCCGGCGATAATTGCGGGGTTAGACGCACCGACAAAGCTTGCCAGGTTGTCAGGGGAGTCTAAACGAAGATGGTTTTCATTGCACCTCAAGGCGCGGAGCTGTCAGTCAGCGTCGGAGACTAGCATAGCTTCCGGGCCCTCGCTTGAGATCCACCGCAGCTGAGCTTCAGATTTCAATTCGGGGATTTTACGGGTTTTTTTTCAGACACTCAGAAATGCTTCGGGAGGGACAAACCCATATATGCGAAGATAATGTAACATTATAGACGAGTACAGGAGAAATAAAGATCGAACAGTGATTAAGACGCACGTAGGCAAATGAGAATATTTTACAACACATGAACACAAAATTGCTGAAATCGTGACTGTGATTATTACGTTTCCTATTTCACATTAGGAAGCAGTCAATACTGTCATTCATGATCCCCGTCTTCTAAAATTTCATGTCGATGCTATGATATCTTTATTTTTTACAAATATAGAGATGCAGCAGCCTCTTTGGGGTACCAGCACACCAGAAAGAAAGCTGCAGGCTGAGTTCTGGTTGACGGATTTCTCCGTTTTCTCCATAGGATGTTGTGCATTTACTGCAAGCCTTCCGCTGAGAACGCGATCTAAAATTAGTCTCTGATAATTGCATCGTACAGGAAAAAAAAAGTTGTTGAAGTTTGTATTTTCCACCTCGGTTTCGACAACACTGCGTAGGTTGTTGGCCTCTTCTTAGTGTACAATGACAACAACATCCCAAAATAACATGAGAATCAGCTACCTTTTCAGCAACAATTGTTTTAGGAATCTTTATCATAGCACTCATACATGCGTGCTCAAAGGTTACACTTATGAGTATGAATATCGTGGAATGCTGATCTGAATTTGTATGTTGTTTTTCGAGTCATGGCTTCTTCCTCTCTGAACGGCTTTTCAGTGCCTGTATGATTGGGCCAAGAAGCCCAAAACAAACATTTTATGACGTCACACAACAAAGCAGTGTGTTGGAGTTGCTGCCTCCGATGAGAGGCTTAGCAATCCAAAAATATTTCTGAAAGCTAAGAAAGCATTTAAACTTCTGATCACAGCTGTCTATTTGAGTGGTTTTAGAAAATGACGTATGCGATAGGAAGTCATAGGTTAGAAAACATGATTAAAAGAAGATTTTATTTAAGTTGCTCCTCGTTACACGCTTATGTGCGTAAACCTGAAAGAAAACAGTGATTGTAGACACTCTAGCAATGTAAGAAAAAAAATTTGTAAGAATTATAAAAAGCCTTACATCTACTTAGCTAGGTTATAACATTCATATTTCTATTGCTGGTTTACAGTACCCTGCAAACTTAAGTCTAAATCAAACGTACTTTTCATTTGAATGTACAAAAAGTAAATCAAGTCATAGCTGATACAACATTACTGTAGAATTTCTAACATTATTCAGTAGACAGTATGTCAAGTCTAAATGTACTTTGTCAGTTTACATTTGAGTTGATAGACAAATTAGTATATATATATTTATATATTTGAGTGCACAACAGTCAAAGGTGAAACTGTTTTACAACAGAAAAGAAAAACTGCAGTCTGGTAACAGTTCTGCCGGAAAAACCGCTAAAAAAAACAAAACAAAAAAAAAAACTGTTTGGGATTCAGCCTGGTCTTTTCTGTCGCACTGTATCCATGACGATGCTTTCATGCCCGGTTCAGAAAAATGAGTGCTAAAAGTAAAGCGCCGTGACTACGAAGTTCAGAAGGCTAAGTGAAGCTGCCAACGTTGTGTGTCAAAAACACGTGAGGTCAAAAAACAGCGTGCGATATTAGATGTGAAAATCTTGGCTTATTGTTCCATCCAGTCCAAGAAAACCAAAGAGAGAAATCATTAAGCAACGGAAAAAAAACATACTTACATATTAAGACAAAGAAGCAAGTGTGTATATTTGTGCTACTTAAACAATGACGTGTCTCCCGATGGAATCCTTTGTTCACCACATGTAGTAACTGCGCGTTGTGTCGACCTGGCTGGGTTTGGTCTCTGAGGTGCCCTCCTTCTCCTTTTCACTGTCCGCCTCCCACAGGTTAATGAGAGGGGGGTACAGCTCATTTAACGGTATCGATGAGGTCTTCTGCATGTACTTCTTCAGGGAATGGTGATAATTCTTTCTCTTCCACCTCTTGGCAGTATAAACGCCCAGTAAAACCAGGCTGATGAGCGCAAACATCGTTCCCATCACTGCAGCCAGAGCCGTGTTGGTCCCTTGGTCGGATATTTCCACCGCGAAGGTCGCTTGCTTCGTCGTGACGTTCACACACGACTTCTGCGGCTGTTGCTGGATGCTGGATACGGTGAGGCACACTTCGTACTCGGTCGCCGGCTGAAGATGCGTCAGATTGTACTCGTGGACGTCCACGGGCACCCTGGCAGTGTAAGTGATGTGAGGGTTGTCGATTTTCATAGTCGCGGACGACCACTTGAGGTTGGAGGCCATGACGTTTGAGCTTATTTTCCAGGAGACGAGGATGGAGTGAGATTCCGTCTGTTTGACGTAGATCTTTAAGAGCTGCGTGTTGTCCAGCAGAGTGCCGTTGACCTTTATCGCGGTCACTTTTGTGTCTACTCCCTCAGAGTTTTGAGCCACGCAGGTGTACCTGCCAGAGTCCTCAACTTGGATGTGGGAAATTCTCAGTGTCCCCTCTTTGCTGAGCCGGTACTTGTCAGACAAAGTGTCGGTCATAACCTTGCGTCCCATTGGCGTCACCCAATAGATCTCAGGTTCAGGCTGTGAAATAGCCCTGCAGTCCAAATCCAAGGTCATGCCGATTTCTAAACTGAGGTGGGTGGGGAAGGTATCGTGAGAGATTAGGGGCAAACACTGATTCAGTAACCTTTTCTGCAGTACTTCACGTACATGCATACCCCTGACCTCCGGCGGCATGGAGCAGAACATGGATAGTGGCTCCATGAATCGCACTGTGGTTTTATTGGAACCCATCCACTGTATGACGCAGTCACAGCGCAGAGGGTTGCTATGGATGCTGATCTCTCGCAAGTTAGGCAGAGCATCCACAGTGGACTGATAAAGGGCATTAGGGCGTTGTTGTTCAGCATTAGGCTCTCCAATGCTGGGACATCCCGAAAGGCCTGCCGATTAATATAAGAGAACTTGGGGTTGTTTGTTGCCTCTAGCTTAGTGAGCTCAGGAAGGTTGTCCAAAGCGTAACGGTCAATAGAAACCAACTCTCCCATGTTATTTATCCCCAGTTCCTTCAATCTGAGCATGTTCTTGAAATCCCCCTCCTGTATCTTGTGTACTGGGTTCTTGTTTAAATCCAGGAATTTCAGGTTTGGTAGTTTCTGAAGGGATTTCTGAGGCACTCCAACCAACTTGTTGTCGTAGAAAGAGAGGCTCTCGAGATTGTCAAGTCCCACAAAGGCATTTCCGGGAATATCTTTCAAATCCATTCCAGCTAAAACCAGACTCCTCAGATTGCCCAGCGGCTTGAAGTTAAAGTCCTTAATTCCAACAACGGGGTTCTCTCCGATCATGAGAATCTCCAGATTTGGCGTAGAATCAAACCACTGACTGCTGATGGTTTTGAGCTTGTTGGAGTTGAGGTGAAGCCTGAGTAGGTTATGAAGCCCGGAGAAGGCATTGGCAGAAATGGTGCTGATGTGATTGTGGTTGATGTAGAGCTCCTGCAAGTTGCTAAGGTCCTGCAGACAGTAGTCGGGCATTTCCATGATCTGGTTCTCCTCCAGATGAAGCGTGGTGAGCTGGGACATGTTGGTGAGACCAACGTCTCGAATTGTACTGAAGTTATTTTGAGATAGGTCCAGTTCTGTCAGGTTGAAGAGCTGCTCCAGTTCCTCGCTAGTCCTAGCGATGTAGTTGCTCTGCAAGAGGAGAACCTGAGTTTCACTGGACAGGTTTCCCGGGATCCTTGATAGGCGAAGGTCATTGCAGTCCACTGTTATCGCTTCTCTGTAGGTGGACTGAGGGGTGAACCAGGGTCTGATTTCACACACGCACAGCTGAGGGCAGTCATTGCTTTGGACAAGAGAGAGTGCTACAGAAACCAGAACCAAGCCACCAAGAACCTGGGCACAGCTGTACATCTTCCATCTAGCCATGCTGGGAAGGGATAGAAGGCTGGTCAGTGGACTTTGGAAGAAGGTTGGTAACGGTCATGAACCAGACTTAATACCGATTAAGCCTGTAAGCCCAGCAAACAGGAGGTTCTCGAGACAAAGTCGGGGGTAGAAATTGCAGGCAGGGGTTCTGGCGATGGCGGATTATCTGGAAAAGAACAACAAAGAAGTTAGAATTAGAGGGGTGATGGAAAAGAGGAGAATCTTAAATAAAAAAAATATATGTTTAGGAAACGTTCCAAACTATTCCCTAACATGATTTTAAAAGGTTACGGGCTTTGTGGAAGAACATAATGGAAAAGCAAAGACTTCCACCAATATATCCTGTATGATAGGAACATCACTTATGTACCTGCAGAGGTTTATCATAAAAATTTTTCTGAAAGATAATTTTTGTGATTTGCTGTGTACGACAGAGAATTAGAGCCAGGTTAAGAAAACAAAATTACCAGAATAAAGTCATAAAATTATGACTTTATTCTCGTAATATTTTGTTTTCTTGTAATATTTTATTCTCAAAATACTACTATATTCTCGCATTATTTTGACCTTATTCTCATAATATCACGACTTAATTCCTGTAATTTTATTACTTTATTCTCAGAATTATTTTCTTAGCATGGCCGTAATTCTCTATTGCATGTGAATCACTAAATACTCGAATCTCACAATTGTTGTAAACACATAAAGCCGACACCTACCCTCATTTTTGCCCGATCTCCTGAATTTTTTTATTTCTTTTTGTGACATTTCATCCTCATCATAAGCCTACGGGCTAAATAAGACAGCAGAATTGACAGGCAGCAGTATCTTTAGCTGTGGAGCTATTCTCGTGAGACTGAGTAATGTGCATCATCAACAGTTTCACAAAAATGCAAGTTCAGCTCATTACAGTGCATGTACAACACACTGGCCTGGGCTGGAAAGAAATCGGGTTGCATTGAGGGCTTTCGTCTACCCACCAGGCCCACAAGGACGCCATCATTATCCTTTTTGGAACATCATTAAACATTATGAGAGATTAGTCAGCGCCAAACCTTAAAGAAAGCAACAAGAATTTGCACACCTAAAGTTTTCAATGTCGCTTTGTAAGCATTCAGAATTTAGGCTAAAGACGGTGGACAGATTTAAGAAAGCCCAGTTTTTTCTTACGGTTCTACTGAGTGTTTAAAAACAGACGAGGGAGAAAACTTGTGCGGTATTATACGTAGCGTAATTTTAAAACTATAACTTTAAAATAATAAGTGGTCTTAAAATGATGTCTAACTTGATGAAAATCTTTCAAAAGACTGAACTCCAAAACAGAAAAGAAACGCAAAAAAAATAGATCAATTATGAAAAATCTCAGACGGCAGAGCACAATCTGACTTTCATGCTACTAAAAGTCATAGACAAAAGCCTGAGCTGTGGTTTCACATCAAACTCAAGCCTTTTCGTCAACTATGGATTCCTACCCAGTATCGCAGAATAAAAAAAAATAAAATCCATCCTCTTTCATTTTATGAATGTTACATTTCTCATCTTCTAGCAGAACTAGAGTGAACTAAGAGCGCCCTCACATGTGCTTCTCAGCATGTTTTGACAATGTCCACACCAAGTTCAAACTGTAATCTCTCAGACTGGCGGACGTAAAACAAATGTGACACAATGTGACATAATGAAAACGGTATATCTTGTCCAGTCTGTTCCCAGTAGTAAATGGTCCCAAATGATTATTTGGCACCATTTAGGTCCCAAATAACACAAATCTGCATTGATATTCTGGTGAAACAGCAATTCCTCCGTCCTTTCTTTTCAGGTCTTTTTCTAGTACAAGTTGATGGTGTGTGTGTCCTTAAAGTGAAGTATTATGTGTTTTCCACCCACATAGTATCATCTTATAGCACAGTCAAGTAATTATGTCACCTTCAGTTGTTATAAAAATGCTTCAGCTATAAAATGTGACTTAAAACAAATATAACTTCGCAATTTAACTCCTTGAAATTTGGACTCTGTCACTTTAAGAAGTTCATGCCCTTTTCAAAACTCCAAGTTGGGGAGTCATTTTTGTAAGATGTTTTACAAAACCGAATGGTTGTCATGGGAGATTTGAGGATTTCTTAAACATGCATGAAAGAATCAATTTAACACTACAGGTTGATACTAGCTTGTAATAGAAGCTAGCTAGTCTATTAGCTAACATACAATCGGTATATCACCTAAAAGCTAGCTGATATTAGCTATTTACACAGTAGCTAACAAGCAGCTAATGTATTAGCTAAGATATAAAAGCTATATATTAGTTTAAAAAAAAAAGCTAATTTAATAGCTAGTTATATTAGTTATAACAAGCTAATATCAGCTAGCTTGTTTACTTTGTAAGGAGCAGAGCCTCGTTAAGCCCCAAAAACAATTTTTCTAATTTTATTCCCGCATACCGTGACCGTCTTTGTGCGACAGCCTCGCTCATTAGCAAGATTAGGTGACCAGCAGGTGTTTAACAAGCCTGAGTACTTGCAGCACAAAGCCAACACTTAAGACAATCCCTAACTCAATTAGGTCTATTTAGGAGGCACCTCGCCTTGTGCCGAGCCATGCGGCATCCACCTTCTTAGGGGTAAACACCAGCTCAAGAAGATAGCGCTTAAGAGGCTTTGAACCCAGAAAGCTGAGCAATACATGGGGATGTACATAAACTGCCTGGCAACAGCGCAGGGGGTCGGGGGCGGGGGGGAGGAACGACGCGCCTCTCCTCCTATACCGGGGATTCCCTCCGAGACAGGGCGGAGCGTCTGTGAGGCAGGCAGGATGTTGTTTTTTTTTTTTAAGCTAAAGCACTTTATATTGTGACTATTGCTGTGCCAGTTCGGATTAGCAGATGGAGATGCTGAGGAGGCGATTAGCTGCGGGGCGAGTGTACTGAATTCAGACCGAGGGAGGAGAGAATCGGGTTCTTCAGCACTTTAATTAAAAAGCAACATATGCGCGGAACCGGAAGCGGCGAGTTCAGGCTGACGGCACACGAGGTCATTCTTCATATTGACTGCAGCATTTAAAGCAAAAATAAGTCATGGGAGTAAAAGAGAGAAAAGAAGATCTCACAGACTGCAGAAACCAAAACATTATTTCAGCTTGTTTTGTTTTTTTAAACCAGAACATGACGTTACAGGACAAGATTCTCACAGATGGTATATACTGTGAACTGTTAAAAAAATGTTTCATATTGTAGCAAAGAGAATTTAGCAGAATCACTGCAGCTCACACGGGATGCATGGGAAGCATCGGTATTAATTAAAACTCTATAAGGACAACTTTCACATTTTCGTCTGTCTCAAGGACAAGTTCTCTTTGTTGGAGGAGCATAAATTACATAAAAGGAAATATTTTAAAACCGTCTTTATTCTTAATTAGTTAAAGTGGACTCCTGTCTATTTGCAGATTCAGCAATCCATAGACTTTTCTGTGGAACGCGATTACATTTTAACTTTTTTTTTTTTTTTTTTTTTAGTAGAAAATTTGTCCAGTCAAGGATTTTTCCATATTGCATATGTATAATATCTGAAGGAAAATGGAGCTTAAGAATCTGAAATAACAAGGCACAATACTACTTGACTCGCTATTGGCTAGTGTCTGCAGGGCAGCCAATCCAGAAGTGACTTTTTTTTTCTTGCCACTGATTGGCTGTAAGGCCGGACATAAGAGAGGACTGTACATGTTCGCTTCTGTGGTAATGCTAAGATGGTTTCCATTGTATCAGAGCAATAAAGCTCAATCGCCCGCCCTTGGGCAGAAAAGGAAACTCTGGAACACACTTTTATTTTTTTAACAATCAATATTCTGCATTTTTTATTTCAAAGTGTACTTTTTGAGATGATGGGGAATTCCTAACATGCCGGATAAAACTGGCATGTATTCATGTTCATATAGCAACTTTTAGGAAAATGTTTTCCAAATAACTTCAGAGTTATTTAACGTCGCGCTCCGTGGGACAGACAGAGGTTTTAGTCGAATCGATTTTCAGGAGTCTGAAACGTTTCCTCAACATTAGAAATTAAATCATAACTGAACAATGTATCAGTGATAAAAGAACAAAACAATAACTGTCTTCAGAAAATACTATAATTCAACATTTAGCTGTAAATCATCTGTATTTTTCTTTGTCTTCTGCTCTTCTGTTCACTAAAAACAGGGTAAATCCTGTTGCTAATCTTACATTTTCCCTGTTCCGGTAAACACCGACGGCTTTGCCTACGTTCCCTTTTATGGGTTTTAGAGTCGCATTGTCACCGATCCCTTCTAATGCTAAACATGACGGTTATTAAAGTGAAAAAAACAAATAGGTTAGTTCATTCCTGAAGAGCTGCGTTAAAACGACGTTCTGTCGGAAGAGCGGAGACGAGATTAAAAGCGAGGAGCCGAGGTCGGCACCCCGCTGTCTAATCGGCGCAACAAATTTTCTCCAAGACAACACTTAATGATGCGGCGCGAAGTCAAACTTAAGAAAATAATCGTGTTGGGAGAAACACAGAATGTCAAAAGGGAGGAAAGCAGGAGACGGACGCAGTTTGAATTGCATGAAAAGTTTAAACCTGTCAGAAGTATTCTTGAATTAAATCCACAATTTATATTCTGTTATCAAAAAGTTTAAGATGTGCTGCAGGATGCGTTTACAAACGATTTCAGAAGGGCAGCTTTTTTTTGTCCAGCGGTTTGATGATGCTCGACCTGTTGTTGAAAAGTTGTGTTTTTAGGGTTATTTTATTTTTTTATGCCGACACAAAATCACAAATGTTTGGACCATTATAGATGGAAAAAAAATGAGGAGTCTTTTATTTATTTTTTTGCCACAAAACTAAGAAATTTTTAGAATAAGGTCAGAAATTTTCCAGACAAAAAAAATAAGGAATTTTTTGGGCTTTGTAACTCGGAAAATTTCCAAGTCAAAAATGTTCAACTGTTGAAACTCGGAAATTTCAGTGTTTTTCTAGGACATTTTTCATACTTCTCTCAAAATGTTTATTTTTCTAACAACTTTCTGACATTTCAAACTCAGAAATGTCGGTGGTTTTTTTTGTTTTTTGTCAGGAAAATTTCTAAGATCAATCAAAAAAAACATATATATATATATATATATAAAAAAGCAAATGTTTGACTTTTAGAGCTCAGAAATTTTCTTGTTTTTCTCTACAAAATTTCTTAGTTTATTTCTAGCATTTTTTTTTTACTTTCCCAACTCAGAAATTTTGTAGAAGGTTTCTGGGATTAATCTACAAATTTCTACATTGTTTTGGCAGAATGCACTCCTCCTTGTACCACGGCATGTCATACAAATTTGTGGTTCATCCACAGAAAGATAGATAACAAGTTAAAGTAGGTAACAAGAAGGCTAGCCAGGTCACAGCAAACCTCCTTTGGAGGTTTTGAAATGGAGGCAAATGAACCTATATATATTTTTTTGTTGTCCATTGACTCTTTTAGTTGAACCTTGGAAATTGCTTCCAATATATCAAACCTGTACGTTATGTGGGCTTAATGCCAATGCCTTAATAAATGCTCTGGTGATCCCACTTATTGGGTTCATCCATTTATACCTGCTACATTTACCCAATGTACACACTAATGGAAGCTTGGCACAGACTTTCCACACCACTCACATGTTGGCGTCGTCCTGTCGTGACTCATTTCCTGCTACCTGACAGAACACCTCTCTGTCCTCCCGTGGAGGAAGGGAACCTTTCAATGATGCCATGACACATTTTCTGGCTGAGCATTTTAATCACAGCCAAAACGATACCCATAAAAAAAAATTTTTAAAAATGGGTTGTCCTTACAGGAGACCAAGATGGACATATTGAGCATTTTGTTAAATATGTTTGAAATAAAGATGAGGAGAGAGAGATCCAGGAAATGAGCTAAAGTGGAAAGTTTCTTTTGTTTCTTTGATTAGTAGTGTCCTCTCTTGGTTTATTATGTCCTCTTTAGTTTCTTTCCTGTTGCTGGTTTTATTTTATCATTTGTATTGACGCTCACCATCATCACGCCAATTCACCTACTGCGCCGCCTAATCATTGTGGGTTTCATCTAATTTGACACTCCTGGTGATTTTTCACTGTTCAGCGCCAGATTCTCGGATCATGATTCAGATCCAGTTCGTTGCTCCGTTCTACGTCCTGGTTCTCCTGTTTCAGAGTTTTGCGCAACGTGCGTGCCATTTTTGATTTTTTTGTTTTTTTTACCCGATGCGGAGCGATGGCGGTCGGGCAGCGCGTATCGACGGAGAAAAACAGACTGACGTAAACCTTTTAAAACAACGGAAACAATTGTTCCGGTATATTCTGATGATTAAAATTCAAAAAGTACTACCGTTTCATACCGGATCACTTACAGCATCGATGCTAACTCCATGAAACGCTCGCTATCGTTCATAATTTAACTTAGTTCGTTTTTCAGAGGGATAACGGTGAGGGTATCGTGATGTTAGTCATTTTAGTCATTAATCACGGAAGAGTGCAGCATCCAGACGGACAATAAAACACTTTTTAATATAAGTTGATGCTTTGTCACAATGATCACAGCACTGCCAAAACGAGTACAAAAATCCTCAATAATACATCAAATATTTGAAAATCAGACACCAGTCAAGTGAATCACAGCAACGTCACCAGACGGTTTAACGCTGAACTGATGCGGTGAAGCTAACAGGAGCGCGGAGCTGCGCCAAGAAGGTAACAGAAACACTGAAGAGAAGAAGAGCTGCCATCGACGACCAAGCATGTTTTAATGTTACACAATACCGTTTTAGCAAGTAGGTCAAAGGAATCGCAGCGCCCCCCTTTTGTAAAAAAATTCCGCCAGCGCCCCCTGCCGTCCTCTGAACGCCCACTGGGGGGCGGTGGGGAAACACTAGTATAAAGAGTGATAGCTAAAACAAATGCTAGCATTCCCCAGAGGGTTCCAGGCACTTTGCCATTTCATCAATCTAAAACTCCAATTTTTTATCCATAAACGAATAATTTTATACCACTTAAACATTCCCTATCCGTACTTCTGAAGAATATGTTACATCATATTTCATAAATAGAGATTTTAAATCGGTTCGGCTGCATCCTTAGTGGAAAATCATTACAATCAGCAGAAATAAAGGTCACCAAACACCTATCTGTCTGGAATTAATCTATATAATACTTTTCAGTTTTTAATAATATTCTAGCTCATTGAATGGACTGCATAACTTCCTGCTACCGCTAGAAGAACCACATCTGTCGCAGATTAAGCCATGCTGTTGCTGTGTGCTACCGTCATTATGACGCGTCGACCTAATGCAGCGTTAAAATCTTAAACCACTCATCTTAAAGAAGCGGTGGAGGTTCCCCAACCCAGTCTGCTGTCCACCGATGGGACGTAAAGGTGGCGTCGGGATGGGGGAGGGAGGAGCTCGAAGCTCCTAACTACCAGCTCTGTTGTTTCCCCCAGCAATCCCTCCCCGCACACCTGCAATGAACCTCAGGGGAAATTGCTGCTTAGTCGCTTGTATCCAAATAAAAACATTTCACTTGTTGTCTATGTGAGAGAAAGTGGATCAGTGTGCAGCGTTGTATGTGTTATTATGTTTTAAAGAGCGAATTAGACATTAAAATTAGTGGAGCATCGGGTCTATTTATCCCGGGTGTTTTTCGGCTTGATATTCTGTGGCTCCATTTCTCACAGGAGAATTGCTGTTTGGTTGTTTTTAACTCCCTTTTGTGAAGATACATACTGAGAACCTGAGTTTAGTTAGGCTTTTTTTTTCCCCCAACGTGACAGTTTACCTGCAAAGTGTACATTGTTGATCTCAGCTGAACTGTTCAGAAATACCAAATCAATCTCTATCAAGGTTTCAGATCCGCAACTTTACTCCGTTCTTACTCGCAAAACTGTTCAAGCTCTGTCAGGTTCAATCAGCTGTTAGCAGCCTTTTCAAGGCCAGCAACACATTCTCTATTGAATTGAGGTCTGGGATTTGGCTGGGCCACTCCAGCACATCCACCTTGTGGGCTTTAAACCGTTTCTGTGTAGCATTAGCTGGATTCTTTAGGTCGCCGTCTTGGTGGAAAACAAATGCTGTCTGAAGTTGTATTCCTCTTGCAAGCCATGCCTCCGTAACAAATGTGCGCAAAACTTTATTGTCCCGCTGACTGTGGAAACATTAACATTTCGCAATTGCGGTGTTTCCGTTAAATAGGAAACGCAAATAAAGTCACAGGTGAATAAGTTTATTTACAGGATAAATCGTTAAGGAACACACAACGCCTCTGGCCACTTCCTGTTGTCTCCTTCCTGTATCCTCAACTCTAGCAACAGCCGGCCGTCGATCATGTGACCCATGTGATACGAAAGCACTGTTTCCAATTTAGTTTTATGAAATGCACTAACTTTGATGCATACAGATTTACACGTGCGCCACATTCCTTCCATTTCTTGATGATGAGCTCCAGGGGACGTTCGGAACTTTAGACATTTTTTTTGTATCCATCCTCTGACTTATACTTTTCAATAATAATTTGATTTGCTTGGAGTGATTTTTCTCTCTCCATGCTGTAATGGTAGTCAGGAATCCTAACGAACTAGTGAATAGACCTTCCAGACACAGCTGTCTTTATACCACCATCACCTGAGATCGAGACAGAGCCGCTGCACTCAGCTGATCTCCACTCCACTCATTGGGAGACCAGTAGCACCAATTAGCTTGATCTTGATTTAGGTCACTCATTTTAAATGGGGTGACCATCAATGAAATCACTTATTTTATGTTAAATATTTTTCGTCATTATTTTTGAATAAATAATAATAAATTTTTTTTCCTCAAAAAGCCTTAATTTGACTAATCACAATTTATTTCTATCAGTAACTGTGAAGACCGATCGTCCGCAATGCTCCACAGTCCATATTTCAAAGAAGTTCCATGAATGATGAGGGGTTCCTGAAACACTTGAAAGGAGAATGGGTATAACCCAGCCAGCATACTTAGGTGGGCCCCATAAGGGGAAAAAGAAGGGCAGACAATGTGGGTCTCACATGGTTTTATCCGCAAAAGGGGGTTTTGAATTGAAAATGTTGCTTTTTTTTTTGGTCAACATTTGGTTATTTTAAATTGCAATTATTTGCCAATATTAATTACAAACAATGCAACTCGATTCAAAAGTTTAATCGAGTTCCACCACCAACATAACGACTCTAAAACCCAGATGTGTTTTGATCTTGAACTAATTAGCAATTTTACACTTAACAATATGTTTGTTAGGATAAAATATAATTATTTAATTACTTTTTTAAAATTTTTTACGCAAAACTGATTTGGCGTAAGAACATCAAGAGACGAGCAGTTTCCCCCGTTTCATTAGTTGTTTCCATCCACCGTAAAATTGTGCAAATTGGAATTAAGAAAATAAATTCACTTAACGGAAACAGGCAAATTTTGAGAAAACTCATGTTTTTCCATAAGGGATTTCTGCGCTAGGATGACGTGGCTTTTCCGGCTGTATGGTGTGATCAACAGCCGGATGTTGCCACTGCTGGAAAAGAAGAAGAGGACAGGAAGTGGTAGGAAGATGCAGCATGTCTTATAACGTCTAAACTCATTCAGGTGTGATTTTAATTGCGTTTCTTATTTAATAGAAGCACTGGCATTTCCAAAATTGCGTTCTTTCGACATTAGCGGAATATTGACATTCTGTGCCAATTAGTAATTTGCCCAAGGAATAATGCACAAACTAAACCAGAAAAAGCAAAACAAACAACACAAATCTACTTGTTTCCCGTCTTTGGACCAACCAGAAACCAAGCCAGTGGAAGTGCAGATTCGATCCACCTTCCTGAACCGCTCCGACTCAGAGTCAGCAGCTCCGGCAGAGTCAGCAGACGGGGTGGCCCCCCCCCCTCAGACCCCCGGTCGTCACAAAAGCGCAACAGCTGCAGCGACAGAAGCAGCGTTCACGACCACAATAGACCCCCCGCTAACGCAACCCCATTCTCAGCGGCGCATCTCCTGCGAAAGGGCCCCGACTTCATCCCCCTTAACCCCCTCCCTCACCCCCCCCCCCGCAACCCCCAAGAAGGAAGACCGGGCGACTTGTCGCTCAACACGGAGGAGGCATCGAGACATCTGCTGGCTTCTACTTTAACATTAATATGCAAATCACATCAGCACACAGGCACGCGGGCACGGCGAGCCGCCTGCCGCAACGGAGATCAAAGTTTGCTTTCCGTGGAATTGCATTCGACGCACTACAGGAGGCTGACTTGGGCTCGTTCAAAGCCGACGAAAATCACAGAGCCGTCCTCAACCAAGTCTGTTAATGTAAATAAATGACAATGTCCTTGAGTGCGTCTGCGCCTTCAGTCATCGCCCTTGTGTTTAGTCGGGTACCGGTTATCTTTTAAGTCAGAAAAAAACAAATCAAAATTCAGGTTTTTTTTCTCCTTTTTTGCCAAGGGTTTTGTAAAGAACGTGCGTTCTTTGCCGCTCTCACCTTGTTGGCATTCCAGGTCTTCACGATCACCAAGCGCGCGGCTCCTTTATCCAGGTGAACGCCTCAGTAGAGAAGAAGAAGGGGGACGCCACGGAGCTGCAGGTGAATGGGTTCATCAGACAACCCTGTCTCCTCCAGAGCTCTGGCTGTTTACGGTGCGTCCCATCAGTCAGTCAGATCCCCAGAGCGCCTCGGAGAGAGACGCATGATGCGGTCTGCAGAGACGGATCTCCCCAACCTGCCGCGCGACCACACCGCTTTGTCACTCCGATGATATTCTTCCGCGCTGCTGCTGCTGCTTTCTCCGCGAATGCCGAGGAATAATGATTGCAAGATGGGGAGGCAGGAAAAAAAAGAGGCAGAAAACACCTGGCGCTGTCCAGACTATAGTCAGCTGATTCCCCAGCAGGCTATTGGCTGAGAGCGACTGTCTGTCACCGCCGGCCAAAAGCAAAGCAGAGCACCATCTGCTCCGGGCTTGTTGTGATGAGAACAAAGGCAGGAGGAGGGTGGCGGTGGGTAAGAGCAAAGCATTACTGCTGGAGAAAGAGGGGAAAAAAAAAGGATGTGAACCTGGACTTATCGCTGTTTACAGCAAGACAAACCCATTTTTAATGTTGCAAAGTCAAGAGGAAATGCTTCAAAAATATTTTTTACTGAAAAAAGATCTGGAATTTGGGATGAGTGTTTGTAGTTAACACCCTTTACTCTAAAACTCCCGAATGAAATTGAGTGCAGTCTACTATAATAATTAGAAAATGGCGGTGGGCATTTATCGTGTCGTTTAGCATTTATTGTGAAAAATGTTCTCTGATTTATTATCATCTTGATACATTTCAATCAATGTAAAAAAAAGAAAAATTTTCAGAAATGTTATTTTTATTATTTTCTCCACAAATATCAAGACATATCAGTCATTTCAGAAAATACTAATATTAATGTTGTGCCCAGTTCAAGTAACACGTCTTTAAGATCTTTAAAGCTGCAGTGTGTAACTTACTTTTTTTTTTCATTTTTGTTGGAATTTTCACTATGTTGTGACAGATCATTGTACAAAAAAATAAATTTGAGCGCCTGTGCTCCCAGTGCTAACTAAAAATGAATCTATCTCATGTTCACTCACTGCTCAACGTTCTTTGCATTCTGCTACGCTGTAGCTAGCATAGCCTGCTGTCAATGCAAAGGATAGTTAGCATAGCCACTGAAGACGTCAGATGACTGGTTTAGCAGCGAGTGTATGACTTTGATTGGCAGCTCTAAGAACCGCCTCCTGGCTCTGATTGGTTGTTTTTGGTAGGGAGCGGTACAGTGCAGAATATCAACCTTTTCACAGATCATCTGTCTCATAATACTCACGACACGGTGACCGTTTCCAAAAATATATAATCTTTGTAAAAGTTGCATATGGCAGCTTAAAGAAACCATTTCAAGTAGGAATGATTTTCAAGAGCAGTATTTGTGTTTGTGGCGCCGTGAACAATGGAATAGAATCACAGCCAGTTACCTAAAAAAAAAGTAATAAATTGTTTATTATCATATTTGTCATTATCATATATTATAATAGTACTACAAAATATCGCAATAAAATTCTAAGTCCATATCACCAACCCGTAACAGATTATGTGTACTTTAGTCACAGTATAAATACACCAAGCTTACATTTAAATATGGGCCTCATAAGAATAAAAAAATGGGCCACAGATGGGATTGTGAGGAGATTATAAGCTGTAATAGTTCCACATTATTTTTCCAACTGCATTAAGTCGGCTTTCTTCAGCTAGTTCTGTTTTCAAGTAAAAAAAACAAACAAAAAAAAGCTCATTTCAAACTTGAAACTTTTTGGAGTGAGTATAGCCAACAACGCGGCCGCGCTCTCACCAGCGTTCCCGCTATCTGCTTCCAAGAGTAAAGCCCATCCCAGGAACATATTCACTTTGTGTCTGAGGCACGAAACCGCTCCCAGCAGCTATTAAAAGCACATAAAAGAGACGCGTTGTTTCAAAGGATGGCAGATACTTCTCAGTGGCACACAGGTTTATTTTAAGTAAACTCCCAGCGCGCCGTCCTGTTTAACAGCACAATTAAAAACAACAGAGTGCAGCCATTTCTGAAAATAAATGCCCCCTTTAAAAGAACCAATTCTATTTGTTCGCAGTTTGTCAGTGTCTCGCTTCTTTGCTTGTGGACTGCGAGCGACAGCCGTCGTGTTTATGACGACGTATAACTGTCCCGCACAAATGTCGGCGTTAAAGCTTTTACTTCTTCTCGACACTTTAAAAAATATATTCAAAATCTTCTGTTGAGATTTTGTGTTCAGCCTCTCAGGTGTCGCCCTAAGCTATAGTTGTGCTCACAAGTTTATGTACCTTGTCAGTTTTTTTTTTGTTTTGTATTTTGACCATTTTAGGAGAATATGAATGATAATATGGAGATTATTCAGACTCGGTGTAATATGGACAGCTATGGGAGATGCTTCCTGCCAACAGCATATACAACAACTCAAAATATTCTAATAAAATACTTTGGAATCTAATTAAATTAAGAAACAACACAGATTTGGTATAGTTTCAGTTATTACTGAGACTAACATTTTAATTAATTAATTAAATAGATTTTAACATGTTAAAAATGTTGGCATATAGTTTTGTTTTCTTAGCGGAACCTTTGTATTCATGCGTTTCCGGTACACCTGTAATTTCTGACACACAGACGACAAAACTGCTTTTTTGGACGCCGGGGTGGATAATTTTTGTCTTTAAAAAACCCCAAAATGATTTGATGGGAACCTGGAAAAGACTGTTGTGTTCAGACTGAGCTAAAAGGAGTTAGACTTACCGCTCAAAGACACGACAGCGAATTTGGCAAGGTGTTTATTTCTGCCCTCGCGCCCCGTTTGGCTTCACTTGTGCAAAAATACTTATGGAATTCCAAACCTATCGTGTCCTCTTCGATCAAGATACGCATAGAAGCGATCAACCATCTTACTGAAGTTGCATTGCCTCCTAAGAAGCAATACAGCATTTGATAAAAATAATAGTGAAAAAAATTCTCGTGCGTGTCAAACAACTTGATGTCACACTTCTTTTGAAGCTAGTTTTCACGTTCTGCTCACCAACCCAGGTTGGTGAGCGTTTTCCTTTCGGTGTATCAAGTGCAGCCATCGATCGCCTCTGTTGAAACTCCCGCAGTGAACGCTGCGCTTCATCAGAACCTGTCATCTCCCATCAGGGTGAAGCATCGCGCCCGCTAAGCTTCGGATGACACCGCCTTTTTTTTTCTTTTCGCTCTCTTCACTTTTTACACAAACTTCACTCTTTCTTTTCTTCAAAGAAAGAAAGAGAGAGAACACTCCCCCGTTGCTTCATTTATCTAATTTGTCTTTGTGTTGTTTATTAATAGCAGGTTTACAATCTGCAGAGATGAGAGCTAAAAAAAAGATGGATGAGGAAATTGGTGCAAGTCTTGGCATCATATCTCCCCTCTTCCCTTTGCAGAAACTCTGGCTGTCAAAGTTTGGGTTGGGTGTGAAAATGACTGCAGGCCAGATCTTCCAACCGAGTTGGTGTAAAACTGAATCCAGCTGTTTTCGTCAAGCTGCGGGCATTAACGCCTTTTTTGCCCACCGTGTTGCAGAGGTCAGTGTAATTTAAGACGCGTTTTTTTTAATCCGCTGCTTCGACGCTTTCCTTCTTGTGCGTCTCCGCCAGTTATCCGCCTGGCAGCCTGCAAGACGTTCTGAAACGCACATCGCTCGCTTCAGAGTTTCTGTCTGCTTTGATTAAATTTGCATGGGCCCAATATTTCCTACAGCCTTCTACCTGAAGCAGAGACCAAGCAAATCAGAGCATCCGTTTCCTTTTAATCATCAGGAGTGAGGGACTCGCCACGCTGACAGCCAGATTTCAAAGCGGAGTTTCTGCTACATGTTTGGAAGAGAGTCTTCAGACGACGTTTAAATAAAATAAAAACTCACCCAGAACAAAAGCGCTGACCCAGTTTGTTGGGCAGAGAAGAGACTAAAAGGAGCCTTGTCGTTCTAGAACGACACAGCAGTCTGAGCTGAACTTCCTTCGCTACGGAAGACTGATCCTGCCAAAATTTGGCAATAAGTACCAAAATAAATTAATGCTTTGGCAAAGTTATTATAGTTGATGCACAAAAAACTAAAATATTCCCAACTTGTCACATTGTGATAACTGTGGATTAAAATTTGCTTATCATCTGCAAACAGTATTAATTTAAAATGTTCACTATTGTTTAACATTACATTTTATTTCCAATCTTATCGTTTTGTTAATTGGTTTCCTTTTCATTATATTGTTTCTCTTTTCTTTTTCATATTCTGTATTTAATATTTTTTTACTGTTACATTTTACTTCACTATTTTAATGTGTTTCTTATTTTGTATTCATTTGCTTTCTCTAATATCTCCTTCTGTATTCACTGAATATTTTTACGCACCGTAAAAGTGAGAACGCTTTTTCAAAGGAATACGGGTCGTATTTTTTTTAGTTTGTTTTTTTATTGTCACGACATTTATAGTATTAATAACTAAAACTAAAAATCATTCTCTATTTTTAGCCCAAATATTCCTTGCTGTGGTTTATTCTTTCTAACCCAGTCTTTGGTAGCTCGGTGTGTTGAGTCACGGCCATAACCCGAAGCTCTAGGTCTCATAAAACAATAAACTCGCATTACTAATAAACCTTTAAACTAAATCTGTTAAAAATATCCTCCTGATTTAGTTTAGTTGGTAGAGGCTCCCTCCCGCTCCCCTGCGGACCCGTGCAGTCGCTGAAGAGGCTCAGACATTTCAGTCGCTCATCAGAAGTTTGGCACTTCAATTAAAATCGGCAGAGATCCCAGTGTGGCGGAGGTAGAAGCATGTGGGCGGGGGCTGGAAACGTTTCCCCGTTTAAAAACGGTGCCAGAATGAAACTTCTGTTTTTAAACGCGTCACAACCTTTTGTTGACGTCTTGTTAACTCAGATCTTTGTCTTATTTTTGCTCTTCTGTGTTTGTAACGATAAGTATCGAGGCATGATTGAAAATGGATTTTTAAAAGAAAAAAAGAAACTACCCTCTCTCCATTTTCCTAAAAAAAAGAATATATATATATATATGTTATATGTGACTTTCAGTCTGTTTGCGACTCTGCCTGCAGAGGCGACAGCACCTTCCCTTCACGTAGACAGAGCGGATTGAAAAGGTCAGCAGGAGCGGCTGAGCTTCTCCTCGGCTGATTGTTGCTAAACTGAAGATTGTTACCAGGCAGATTTGGCAGTTTCACACAGATTCAGATTCTCACTTGCCTTTTTTTTTTTCCCATCCCATTTTTTACCCCCCTCACCGCGCTCTCCCCCGGTTCTCCCCATGCAGCTGAGCTTTTCAGCATGTAACAGATTTGAGAGGTGTTTCATTACTTAGACACTTCTTCTTCTCTCACTGTCTTCACCCAACGCACAGAGTTAAAGCTAAAGTAAAAATAAAAAAATGTTGTTTTTTTTTTTACATATTTGTTAAAACGACCAGCATGTCGTGACAGGACAGTATGAGACGGATAATCTGTGAAAAGATTGAACTCCTCCACATCCTCCCTGTGCTTCTGTTTGGAGAAATGCACCGCGACTGACCAAAAAGCAACTCTCGTTCTTCGCTTCACTACAGCCGATTCTCCATAACAGAGCCTTGTTAACAGAATGCTAATGCTACTTAGCGCAGCCACAGATGACAGCGGATCAACGGTTTTCCTGGAGCTGTAAGTTGATTCTCCTCCTTTGGAACATTGAACAGCATGCAGGAGGTTGATTGACAGCGCTAAGACCCGCCTCCTGACTGTGATTGGTGGTTTCTGACTGTGGCATATTTCTGCAGTCACGACATAATGATAATTTTAATAAATATGTGAAAAATATTTCTTTTTATACAAGTCCTACTGCAACTTTAAGGCATGCGCCCACTTAAAAACCCGACAGAAAACATTAATTTGAGAGAAAAGTGGAGGAGGTTCATTCCTGAGTCCGTTTTAAGTCGAGCAAACACGCAGTAAAGTGAGTTTCTCTGTACTTTTGTCAGCTCGGTGTGACGACGGCTGAGAAAAAGTCTCCGGCGGTTTCTTCCTGTCGTCCCGAGAGAGAGAAAGCGCGCCCACCGACAGCCGTGAATTTGCTCCACGACATGCAAGAAACACCGTTTAAATATTAATCAAATCTGCCCGGCAACCAATCCCGAGGCCTCGGTGGAGACACGTGTCAAACTTTGAGAGAAAGAAAGAGAGAGAGAGAGAGAGAGGTCAACCGTTCAACTCAGATGCGAGGATTTCAGGAGTGAAAAAAAAAATCAAGACGAAGAAAAGTTGGGAGACAACTTCAAAGGGCGGACGGAGAGCTCGCGGATAATCTGCTCGTGCTTTCACCGCCGCTTCACCCACTTTGTACTCGGTCCTGCGGGGGGGATCGACGAGAGCACCTGCCAGGAGGAAGCAGGAGGAGACGCTGATGTGTGAATGGACTGATGCGTTTCCTGACCCACACTGCGGGGGAATCGCCTTTTTAAATTCACAATGAGGCTCTGGCAGTCTGAGAGCACGAGGTACTTTCAGCACCGCAGACGGGAAGAAGCTGGAAGGCCCGGTACATAACATCCGGTCCGCTGGAAATGAACTCCCCCTCCATAAAGGAGACTTCGTCCGGCTATCTTATGCGTTTATCAGGACGTATGTTACAAAATGTTTTTAACATGTTGTAGGATTTTTGTTTCGGAAGTATATTTGACTGTGGTGAAATTTTTTTTTGGTGACAAAAAAGATTTGTCACTAAAATTGACAAAATTGGTGACAATTTTCACTGGACTTCCTACATGCAAAAGTAAAGAAAAAAAAGGGCATCATTTGCTGTGCTTCCATTACAACTCTGTTGATATTACGCTGAATTTTTGACACTTTTGCAAGTGCGCCGTTTCCACAAAATAAGAAACGCAAATAAAGTCACACGTGAATAAGTTTGTTCACATGTTGAGACATTTAAAAACATGGAGGTCCGTGAGCCTCCCACCACTTCCTGTTGTCGTCTTCTTCGTGGTTTGCGCCATTGGCAACGTCTGGTTGTTGACCATGAGTGTTTCCATTGCAGTTTTGAGAAATAAAACCACTTGGATACGGTCAAAAAATAAAAAAATCACCTCATTCTTGCACCGCAACTTTTTATCAAAAAAAAAATTCTTTATTAATCGTCATTTTGTTCCATTAAGCAAATTTATTGTAGAAATTTCAAATTGAGTAATCATAATAATAACAGCTACTTTGTCAATTTCACAATTGCAGTGTTTTGATTAAATAAGAAACAATTAAGATCACACATAAACAATGAGTTTGTTTATGTGATATAAATCATTCCGGGCCATCATCATCCTCAAACCACTTCCTGTCTTCGTCTTCTCTGCCACTGGCAACATCTGGTTGTTGACCATGGGACTCATTTGATGCAATAAATGTAACTTGTAAAAGTTGCAAAAATACTCTTAATTTCAGTACAGCCGAAGACCCAATTCATCCTAGCGCAAAAAGGTTTTAAAAAATAAAAACAAACAAAAAACATGTTTTTCCAATTTGAGCAAGTTTAAGGTCAATGGAAACACAGTTACTGTGAATTGAAAAAAGCCCAGACATTTTTGGACCCCCAACACTTTGCAGAAACATTCTAGGATCTGTCTGCACCTGCTGTTCTTTGTTAAAACTGACCTTTCAGTTCCTATTTCATTTATGTCCCTCACCTTTGGAACTTCCAAAAGATCTAAAAGCAGCCGAGAAAGTAGTTTTGAAAAGACCAGTTTCAGCAGATTTCTGTTTCATGCCTGATAGGCTTTGGATATCAGAATCAATAACTGGACCCACTTCACCGAGAAAGTCATGAGGCTTCCAAACTATTCCAGTCCGCCCCTTCGGATGCCTTTCTTTTTTTTACTCTAACATTATTTTATAGTTGTTTTTTTTATATTTTATTAAAACTTGTGGTTATGAGGAATGTGAAGTTATTCAGGGAATGTTTTTGTTTTCTTTCTTATTTAAGCTTTTTGGAGATTACAGACCTAAACCATGCCAGCGAGATGAAAGCATTGAGATTCAAGTGAATGATTTTCTTCCTTGAACTGTCAGTAAATGAAGTCATCAACACTGTGCCAGCAGAACACAGGAACATGCGCTTTGTGCGACGGGGTTAGAACCGATCTAGAAGTGACGGTAAAGCCGTCTGAACACCACCAGAGTTCGCTCGGGTGGAGAGCTCATGGGCTTTGGTGTTTTGTGAAGCAGTTCTGCTACGTTTCTGTCGGGATTTAACATAAATCTCCCTTCTGCGACCAACAAGTGGAACTGATACCATCTAAGGTCTGCAAGGTCTGCCCCTCTCAAGGCAACAGAAAGCAAAATGCAGCCCAATCGGCTTGTCCATTTGCATTCGGGAGTCAAGCAGACGGAGCAGCCATCATCCATATTTATGAGGCCGCCGGCTGGCAGCCTTTCACCTTGACCTCTTGCTATGAGACTCTGACCTCAAGACTCAGTGGAAGATAATACGTGACCTGTTTCAGTCGCTATGTTTGACCTTTTTTCCCTCTTGAATGGGAAAACCATTCTAATCCTCATAACTCCGCTATTCGAGCCTCCAGAAGGATGCCTTGAAACTCTTCAACATGCGACGAGGAACCCTGAAATTCCCGGAGGCAAAACATGATGAATGGAGGAGGAAGAGGGTATGTTGGGGACGGAGGGGAATGTCACAAAGACACCTCTGTTCTGACACAGATGGAAAGTAATTGAGATATGGGACGTTTTGCTTAAGAAAACCAAAGACAACACAAGAAAAAGTTTGATTTAAGGAAATTATGCATTTCCCATGATCAAGTAACCTTCAGCTGTTACCTTCAGCTATGTTACCTTCAGCTGTTATAATTTACACCTTGGCATCGGGTAGCTGTCTCTTTAAAAACTCCTGTCTTTCTGAAACTCCGCCTACAGGAAGTCATCACAACATGGCTCCTCCGTTAATGCAACGTAGGTAAAACGTTAAAGGGTTGAGAAGTAGCTCGTATGACGAGCTCAGCAGATACATGTGGTTCCACCGGCTGTTTGCTAATTGCTGCTGGCTAGTCTGAAGGAGTGGCGGCGGAGCGCTGCCCCTCTTCACTTGCAGTTTCAAAGTGAGGAGGGGCTGCGCCTCATTTTGCACAGCTGAATGGTTGCCATGGGAGATTAAACAATTTCCCCAAGCGATGAGGGAATAATATTAGAACATATTGTATAGTCCAAACAGGTCAATACGCAATACTCATTGCTCATACTGACCAAGTCGTTTGTTCTAACATTTTCTTGCGCAGCATTTCAGAATTTATCGCCACCAACAGGCAAAGTCAGCAATAGCTAATTACACAATTAACCTTTACGTCGTTCCAGGAAAAACCAAAAACAATCGTGGTGAAAAATGATGCAGCAGTTCATCATTCAAATGAAGGTTTCTCCGAGGTCTCTTTGCCTTGTTTGCTCCGATGTGTGCAAAACGATTTCGCCCCCAGTGATGGGATATTAATTCTGCCTCACATTGCCAATGGAGGTAACCTTTACCTGAGACAGATGGAGGCACACTGCCACCCCATTTGATAGCAACAGAGCAGCAATAGGATCTCTGACAGCATGGAGTCTTGAACCAAACCAGAGGTAATGCAGTGATGAAACGTCGACTTTCGAGCCAAACAAAAAAGGCCCTTCTTGGCCAGCTGAAACGCGAATCACGGTCTTTTTGCAACTTCCTCTGTCTCACAGGAAGTTGGACCAACAGTCAATTAAATGGCAATGCTGCAAACATGGTGGCCTCGATCTCTGACACAGAAAAATCACTGTGTCTGTCAACTCCAGGTAATAAAGAAAACCTCCTGAATCTAACATCAAAACATCTTTAACGTGGATGCAGCTTTTACGGATTTAGCATGAATCCATTGCTAACATTTGCGCGCTCCACAGCTCTGGCAAAGTACAGATTTGCTTAAATCTCTTTAAGAGGTAGAAGAGAAAATCCATTGTTGGAGGAAAACTATGAGCAGTGCCACTTTTAGTACGGAGAGCACGCAGGAAGAAGCATGGAAGGTTTTTGTCCAACATAGAAGACGCAAAAAAAATCTTTACAAGATGAGCTACTTTGCGTTAGTCTATCATATGAAATCCAAATATAATACATTGCAGCCTTATCCCAAATTTTTGTAGCTGGAAAATTAAATTGATGATTAAAGATAATAACAGAACTCTGATTGGACTAAAATGCCCTTCTTCAGAGATAAAAACACTGATTGGAGCAATCACCAAAATGACCAAGATGATGCGCGTTTTCTGTAAGCCACGACGGTAACTGAATACAGAGGAAGGAAATTGTTAGACGACGTTTGAATACTTTTGATTATTCAGGAAAAGACGTCAACAAACTCAGCTATTCTTCAGCAAAGCCGTAAATCGGAGTTGAGCTTTGACGAAACCTCCTGTAGGTTCGGTCTTTCTGATTCATACGTTTCTTTGACTGCTGCCCGGCGTTCTGTGTGCCAGAAAAAGTGTGTGTGGGGAAGAAGAGCAGAGCGAAAAGTCACCGTGCTGAGGCAAACCAAACGAAGAGACGGCAAACTCAAGGACGTGAGCCGTTGTTCAAGGAATTATTCATAATTGTTTGCGAGTTATGTCACTGGATGATGTAGAGAATCCTGAAACCCTGCAATATTTGTCATCAAAATTAAGTCGGCTTTACAAACTGCCATCCAATTGATGTCATAGTTTGAGCTATTATAAAAGGCCAAAATGCAAAGGTGAGTACATAGAGCTTGGCATTCTGTATGCAGGTTGAAGACTCTTATTTTGAAGTTGGAAAGGAAGTGGTTTCCTGTTACAATGAAGAAGTCTGTCAACATTTTGGATACTCAGGAGAAATGTTATGAAAAAATTTTTATTTTAAAAACCTGTGACAGAGCCACAGAAAAGAATACTGCAGCTAGCTAACCGTCGCTAGCAATTTTAAGGTCGGTAGTTGATTTACAGCTAAAGGACAAAAGCCGCTAAAGTATGTAACAACCAATCAGAGCGAGGAGGCGGGGCTTAGTGCTACTGTAACAACAAGCATATAGAAAAAAATGGCTCTCCTAATTACACAAGTTTTCCAGTAATACAAAAACGAAGATGTGATTAAAATTGCCAAGGAGCCGCTCTGTCTTTTTTTCCTTCAAGGCAGACCTCCAAATGTGATCACTGCCCCCTTCAGCAGAAGTATCCACGTCTAATTTTCCAGCGGCTCAAGTCCCACTCATTAAAGCCCTCACACACACTTCAGTGACAAAGAGGCTTTTCTGTGTCTGCCTGTAGCTGGAGGCCTTAAAGGTCTGCATGGCTACTCCGAAATGCCTTGATCTGATCGGGCTACGTTTACATTCCTAACACCTGACCGAGAAAAACAAGATGGAGATGTTTCACTGGCATATTTGTTTTCGCTGCCGTAACTGAATCGGTTGAAGAAACGACTCGGGTTGTCATTACAATCTGGAGATGGTTTTGTGAAAATCCCAATGGGTTCACTTTGTCCAACGCACGGACGCTCTGAATTGCTCTCGTTTCAACTCTCTCCGGGTCAAAGAGAGACGTTTCCTACTGGATGACGGCGCATGAACTGAGTGGACAAAATGAGTGCTGCAGAGCTGACGGCTGTTACATCAGCACAAAGCTCCACTACGCCAGAGCCAATCAATAGTATTACTCTCAGCCTCCTCCATCTGACCTTGGGGAAGGACAGAAACTAGCTGCTGCCCATGTGTCCAACTCCAGAGTCAAAGTCAGATTTGACCCCAGGAGAGGAACTATTGCTTGATTTTTCTCTCTCTTATTAAAAGTAGGTTAGAAACTATATGGACCAGCTGATGAGCTTTAACACAGCTGTTGACGATAGAATCCGCCACTCACCTCTCATCCTCTGAGGAATGTTTAAAGACTCCTCATTGTCAGCGCCTGCGGGTTTGACGCCTTTTGTCACACTTTCTGAGCTGCCACAGGTGCCGAGCGCGTCCAGGAAGAACCTTGCCGCGGTCACACGAGTAATGGGTGTGAGAAGTGCGAGTGGCATCGTGACGACAGGTGGCTGTGGAGAGATACAGCGTGTCCAAGGAAAACTAATTATGGGAGTTAAAGGATTGGGTAATTTAGAAAATTTCTGGTTTTATAAAAATTCACATCATTCTGACCAATATGTCTGCCACCTTATTGATTTTGTGCCATTTTTGTCAATAAAAAGCGGTGTGTGGATTAACTCACAGAGGGGCAAAGTTGTGAAATGGAAGATGACGGACGCCGGATTTTCAAAAATATTCAACATTATTCAGCCACCATTAATGCAACACCTCTAAAAAAAACAGGTTTCCCTCAAGAAATCCTAATGACAGAATCTAATCTTGGTGGGTCGGATTCAACCCCCCAAATCAGTCAAGCATGTTAAAATAAGGACGTTACACGTGTGGGCTTGTTCTCGTTAATTGCGAAGTTGTACAATTTGAGTTAAAAGCAAATCCTTTTTCATCCATAGTAACAAAGTAGTATGTCCTCCTTGCAAACCCATGAATAATGTTACGCAATACATAAAGAAGCATCAACTTTTATTTTCTACTCAATAATTGTTCCATTTGTTTAGCATTAGTGCTGCCTCATGCCTTCTGGTTTTAGCAGGCTATGCTACGCTAGCTAGAAGAGCAAAGCAGCTTGATGGATTTGACTGGCAGCCAATCAGAAAGAGGAGCATTTCAATACATTATGTTACCCTGTATTTTATTTCATTCATTTCCAATTGGTTACGCAAAGCCCTGAATTCAGGTTTCAGGCTAGCTGTTAGCTTAGCAATAGCATCCAACATAAAGCTAGAGGACGCATCAAGGTTTGCGCTAGATTAGCTGTTAGCTGTTCTCTAAAGTCATTTTTCTTGCCTAAAATGGGCAACTTTAGCAATCTTCAGGTTGAAAAAAATGACGCTAAACTGATAACAAACTGATAGCAACTAAAGAAGACGAACATTTTGGAATAATCTCGTACCGACGATGCTAAGGCCCTGTCCCAGCAGGTTAACGGGATGATACCAGTTCTGCTTTGATGTTCTTTTATTTTGCTTTTGCAAAACTGTAAATCTCTTCATGACACAGCAGCAGGAAGCATCGCCTGATGTGATGCTGGTTGATGAAACGGAGCAACAGGACTCTCAATAAGTCACACTTAGATACAGCAATTATAAAAAAGCTTTTATCACTAGTGCCAATGATGATTGCATTTTCTTCTAGTTTTATATATATATATTTCTGTTTAATGTTTGATTTTAGCTTGTGCTCTATATTGTTTTTTTATCTATGTAAATGCATAATAATCACTCCAAATCACTCCTATTTCATGTCCGTAAAGCAGGTCTTTTATCTGGAGAAAATGGTTCCTCTACACAAAAATTGAAATTTTGTCCTTTAGCTCCCCATAATAAAGATATCCATAATTAGATTAGTAGCGTTGCGAGCAAACTCTGATCCGAGGTCATTGGGATATGGAATTAAATGTTTCTCTTATTCAAAGCAGCAGATTTTTACAATCTGCGAGGAACTTTCAAGATGTAATTTTTTTGGCGAATGATTTGAAGCTCAACATTCCACAACAGAAACGGTGCCAACAAGCCAAGTCCATCTCTTCATTTCATTATCTTACGACCTGAGGCATTTTGCTTCCCTGGAGACACGAGCGAACTGCTTCCAACTCCGGAGTCTTTCTCGACTCACAAACGCATCTCGAGGCAGCTGCATCATCTGCTTTTAAGGATACAATTATCCACAAACCAAATGGCATAAATGAATAAATCTGCATGCTAGATTCAAGTCTGCTTCAGCTCTTTTTTTCTTTTCTTTTTGCATTTCAGTATCAAAGACATTTGCATTTGAACTGATTGTGTTTCTTACATTGATTTGCACAAAAAAAATGACGAAAAGCCACTTATCTGCTTCTTGTGCATTTCTACTGAATAAGAGGTTAGTCAATTTACAGTTTCATTTTCTTTCCAATGTTGAGACACTGTTTTTCGTTTTCATTCTTTTTTTTTTTAAGACAGCATGCCAATATTGGTTTGAAATATTAGATCCAGGAACATATTTTCTCATATTTAGAACTAGATAGGTGATGGCTAAATAGCTTGGATTTCTTGCATTCCATGAGATTCAAGCATGCTAGCTGGCTAGCTACCTGCCTAACTGGACAGGCTACTAGGTAGGCAGTAGGTAGTTACTACCTCGATAGGTAGTATCTTTCAGTATTTTTAAAAAAAAAATAAAAAGTGACAGGAGCTACCTACTTAGTTAGCTAAGTAGGTAGTTAGCTAACTATAGTTAGCTTGATAGTTAGCTTGATAGCCATCTGACTATCAAGCTAGTTAGTTAGCTAACTAGCTTCATATGTAGTTAGCCAACTCGACAAATACCTAGATAGCTTGGTAGATAAAAACATAAAAAAAATATATATATAATAAATAATGAGCAGTAACAGTCTTAAACACACAAACGCATCGCTACAAATACATTTATCCCTTAAATATACAACTCTAGAGGTGTTAGAATAAGTCTGTAGTTTGGCAACAAAAACGTCAAGACATTAGCTAAATTTATGTCTTCATTAAAACTTATTTCCCAAAATACAGTTCATCTCTCTCTCTCAGCTGAAGAGACGTTCACGTTAGCAGAAGATTCAGGCTAACGTGAACGGAATCAATACTAAAACGGAAAAGCATTTCTTTCTTCCATGAGATTCAAGAAAGGTCAGTGAATCGCAAAAAACCCCCGATAAGATGCAAATGAGAAATTTGCAAGAAAAACAAAAAGGTAACTTGCAAATTTCAAAATAGAACAGTGGCAGCAGGTAATTAAAAGTAATTTCTTCAGAACTTTTCAAAATAAAAATTGCAAAAGTGCTTCATGTTAAAGCAGTAAGGCGTGCAGAAGGCATCTACAGCACATGAGAAAATTATGTAAATTCAAGCTTGCAGGGATGAGTTTTGAACTGCTTTAAAAAAAAATAAAAAGATCAGAGTTCACAGATTTAAAGGCCGGAGAGTTCCAGAGTCTCAGAGCAACGTTAGCTCTGTTTCCTTTAGTCTTCAGCCTACCGTGAAGCTCGGCCAGCAGGCTCTGATCACAGGACCTACGGGATCTGACAGGGACATGGGGATGTCAAAATTGTCCATGTGCTCTGAAGTCAAAACTAGGAGGTTTTCTTTTTCTTTTTTTTCTCCCTTAAAGAGTTTTCAGAAAGCAAGAGCAAGCCGGTACAGCTGGAAAAGCAACAGAATTAAATGTGTGTTTAACAGGATTTAGTCTTAGTTTGGTGTATCTTTTCCATCAACATTTCTATCCAGCCATTTTCTTTTTTTTTTTACACTGTTCTGCATATGTTTTGCACTTGTTTATTTTTGCAAATAACTACAAGTAGTTATTTACAAAATAACTATTTGTTAGTTATTTAGTTATCCAAGAAAAAAAAAATCTGTTTATCTGCTTTTTGCAGCTTCCAACTGCTTTTTCTTTCTGGGTAATGAATTGTGGACCGATGTCAAACAGTTGTGTTTTTTATGTGCTTGCAAACTACAGATATTCCAGCGGATTGCTCAGGACTTTGTTGCAATATTTGTGCGTTTTGGGAACAGGCCGGAGCCTCTGTAGTTCTTTGTACTGTGACTGAGCGCAAGACAAACTACTACTTGTGTTGCTTTTTGGCCTCTGGCCTGTCAGCATCTCTGAAAATCACTTGATATTCAGCTGGGGGCTCCTGGACTGCTGCTGCTCCTCCTGCTGCTGCTGCTGGTGGAAAACAGGAGCTGCAGACAGCAAGCGCTGCTCTCATTATAACAAGTCCCACATTAAGCTAGTTGTCGCCCTCCACAAGACAGAATATGAAAAGAAGCTTTTCCTCCCGAAACAGGAGGAGTGCAAATTCGTCTCCTACACGGCAGACGAATTTGCAGAGAAAGCAGCTCGTGTGGTTACTTTGAGGGAATAAACGATGATATCGCACATGAGCCATTAGCGATGAAATGATAGAAGTGAAATTAGAGATCGCAGGCGTTGTCAGCATTTCGACACCATGATCTCCGCAGGATAGGGTTTTATTTTCGCCTCATAGTGACTCCGCTGCAGACATTTCACAAAATGTCACGGAGACAATCAGAGAAGTAAAAGAGGAGGCGTCCTGTCAGCGCCCTGGCCACTACCGACACATCCAAATCGCTTTTTTTCCTGCCCTGTCATACACGCCTTTCTTTTTATAAGGAGCACAGGGAGTGTGTGTGCGTTTCTCTCCTTTCACTTGTTTTGCTGGTTCATTCCTCTCACATGAGCTTTCTGCAGTAAAAAAAGAAGCATTAAAGGAAGCAGAGGCTTCGCAGAGAGTTTGACTTCTAAACGTCCAACGCGCCACCAGGAAGTCGGATTATATGCATGTGAAGCAGATTTTGAGACTTTAACCTTCAAAGTCTTTAAGGTTTTACGTTTAACCATCATATTTCAGGTTGGCAAACAGACCTGAACTACTTGGAGATGGTAGCGAAATTCACAGCGCAGTGCCGTAAATAAGTTGGTTCACAAGCACCAAACTAAATATAAAAATCCTTCTCTGGACTCTTTCTAATTTATTTTTGATTAGTATTTTTATTTTATACTTATATACAGATTTATAACATTAATAACTATCTTATTACAAAGATGTGAATCAAATTCTTATTTTTTTTTAATTCAAGCAGCACAATTTCACACTTAATATGTTTGAAAGAAAATTCCTGTACTATGAATGTATTTTTTCTTATAGTGGGGTAAATTTACAATTGATTTCAACAAACAACAGACAGTTTCTCGAAAATATGAACGCTGAAAAAAATCCTGCAATATTATGTTTTCAAGCACAAAGTGCCACTTCACAGCACAATCACAGCACAATTGTGTTAACTTCAGTTGCTAAAAACACTATATACCGGTGTATATAAAATATGACTTCAAAAATGTGACTTTGTAATTTAGCATGAAAGTGTGAAAGAATCAAGGCAACACTCCAAGTTCGGTTTGGATGAGGGAATAACTTTATAACATGATCTAAAATTCAAAACGTTAATTTCGCATAATACTGCTCCTTTAATAGTTTAATATGCCTTGATATGGATTTGCATGCATTAATATTCAAAGTGGAAGCCATGTTGGTACGACCACAGAAGCCAACATCCACATTAATCTTCAGAGTAGAGCCAATCGATGCCAAGAAAAACGATTCGTGTGATAGAAATCCAAATGCTACCCCAACCAATAGCATGTCAATACTGCGGGATTTCAGCTCCTTTAGCTACATTAAAAAAATATGTATATATATATACAAATTCGCAGAGTTTTCACAAGTAATTTGGAGTCATGTTCCACAGAAAAATATGCGAATACTAAACAACAAATAGGCAGGATTTCACTGTCCAAGAATGTGTGAAATGAAGATTTCTTAGCTTATACCTATATATATGTGCTATGATTAGCACGCTACTTTTTGAAAGGACTTTCAATGTTCTTCTCCATTAAACTGCTCCATGGATTTGGGAATTCATAGTTAAAAAATGGCTCTTTAAGCAAAAGATGGCCGTGGTGCACCAGTAGTTTCACGATCCCCTTTTTGCTTCAAAGATATTTCTGTGCTTTTAGCACACTTAAACTTGAGAGCATGTGTAATGTTGAAACACCTCATCCTGGGGTTCTACACACTCTCTCCTGCACGCCCTCCTCCAAGTGGTGACAATATACTAAGTAGCCATAAGTGCCTTTTTTATGGAATCATCTAGTGGGCCTACACTGGTCCTTAGAGATTACATCGTCTCCATGGAGATATAAAAAGGACAGGCCCCGTAAATCAAGCTGCTACCCATTAGTGATGGCTAATTAGCCCGTAGCGCTGATGACTGGAGGCTGTCTGCCGCTCATCGTACGCCGTATGTCTCATCAACGGGGCCTAAGGAGAAGCTCCAGCTTTGTGTTTTCATGGATCATTTTACACCTCCCCGGGGCGCATTGGCAATGACACAATTTAAGAACCTTTTTCTTTTTTTTTTTTCTTTGGTGCTAAACCGAAGAAATGCACAGATGTGAATAAGAAGCACAAATGGGACCGGTTAACCTCATGCTGCTAGCCTCGTAAAAACATGTTTGGGACCTGGGATCGGCGTGCTGTGGGAGGGTTCTGGCCGTATATTTCTTTTAATGAAGTCTGGCTATATCCCCCTGCTCTCTGCAACAACCTCTTTGGCTGCTCGCCCTGCTGGCAGCAGGCAAAGAACTCTCAATGTGGATGATTAATTTCCAGGGCACTTTCTTGTCAAAAGGACCTTTACACTTGATAGAAGCGATGCGTTCTGTCAGTCCCTTGAAATTCAAATGATGTCTTCCACTCTGCGTCCCACCGACGGCTTTGAACATCCCCATGAAAGGAGAGCAAACGAGACGGGCGCCGACGGAGAACAGAGAGGTAAAACTCAAGTCCCTTCCTAATAGATGACAGGACCGGATCCACAAGACAAAAATAAACTATTTAAAACATGTCAAAGGAGTTTAGATGTATGGGAACATGGCTATTTTTAGAACCTCTCATGCGTTGGCAGGCGCCTGACAACTTCACCAGGTGTAAAGATGAAAGTCTGCGGATGCAGAGTCAAAACGAGCCGAAGCGTTTTTATTTACCCCTGTAGCTCTGAGAGTATTGGTTTGTGTTCTGTGGTTGCATTGTGAACAAAATGCAAATGCCATGTAACGACACATACAGTGAGAATATGAACTCGGTGGCATTGGGCAAGTTTGAAATTTGTTCACCACCTCAATTTGTGTGCCTGTACAACACCAAGGTATGCTGGCTGGGCATCCTGCAAATCTTAGATGTGTCTCTGCTCAAACACACCTGGATCAAATAACCTGCTCGTTTCCAGCCCATTGCAGAGAGGAATGAACGCTGGTGAGGGAATTCAGACATTTTGGAGCAGAGGTTAATCTAGAAGTTGCAGGATGGCAGCCCTGGAGGACTGGAGTTGGTGACTCCTGGTCTAGAACATACTGGCTCAAATGGGTCAGTGCGTCAGTCGCCCATCGAGTGATGTCAGGTTTGCTGGAAAGGTTGTGCTTTCATTTGGAGCCGAGAGAATCTGCATTCCCACCAGTTTCATGCTCCCAGATCATAATGAATGCAGCAGGGCTGTTTTGTTTGAAGCACTGTTGATTACTGATTAGCTGCAGCTGCTGGGACAATCCTCCAACTCCAAAACACCTGACACCACTTATGTAATTAGACACACACACCCACGCACCCATACACCCACATAAGGTAGCCAAGAGACGTATAATATCCCAAAACAAATTCTCAACACTGCATTCCTGGGATTCTGGCTGGGCCCATTTTAGGCCCGAGCAGCGAAGCGCTGGCGAAGGCCTATTGTAATCGTAGGATTTCTTATTCTTTGTTTTTCGTATTATTATTTTCCGTCACTTCGGCGCTGCTTGGGGCCTTTAACGGAGCACGAAAACTCACAAACTTGACCCAAAATTGTCCCCCTAGGAAAATTTTCGGAATCTGGTGGAATCGCAACTGGGCGTGGCCAAACGGCTCTACTGCCCCCTAGAGTGAGTTGGGAAACCGTAGGTCGTAGAGATTTGAAACTCGGTACGTGGTAGATCCCCCGAATCAAGAAAAAGTCTCTTGGAGGTACTCCCTAAAATGCACAGGAGGCGGCCATTTTGGTTCAAAGGTCAAATTTTGGCCATTTTCACTTTTACTCACGTCGAACTTTACGAACTCCTCCTAGAGATTTCGACCTATCGGCTTCATTCTTGGTCAGAGTGCAGTAAAGGCATAGGGCTTTAAAAGTTATCAAAAAATTGACTTTCACATATGTTCAGGGGCGTGGCAGAGCCGCAGACTTTACTCGCCGCAACAAACGATACGCTATAACTTTCACATAAAAGCTCAATTGGCACCAAACTTGGCATGAGTGAACGTGGTGGGATCCCTAACCATCCTATGTCATCACAGTCTGACGTCATCTAAGCCCCGCCCCTCAGAACAGGAAGTGACTTTAATTGTAAAGGTCCATCTCTGGCTTTCTTGACCTAATCAAGATAATCTTGTGTCAGATGACAGATAACAAGTTGGTCTCATTTGCTCTAAAGCACCAAAGGTTTTCAGTGGAGGGCGTGGCCGTGGCGGCACGGCGAACTGACTGCTGATGGCGCTGCCACGTTTGGCTCCTGCTTCCACATGTTTCAGCATGCACCAAACTCACAGAGATCCTTCCTTACACACCCCAGACAGGAATATAGTGTAATATTTTGTGGGCGTGGCCTAATCCCTCCACAGTGCCCCCTAGAATACTTTAAAAACATAGCCCCAAGCCATGCTTTATCCCACATTTATGAAACTTGGTACACATGTGTATCTTGTCAGGACCTACAAAAAAGTCTCTTGGAGCCATGGTCCAAACCCAACCGGAAGTCGGCCATTTTGGATCAAAGCCGCCACCATGTCCATTTTATTGACGTCGTATCTGATCGAACTCCTCCTACAGCGTTTGACCTACAGACTTCAAAGTCGCTCAGCACGCACTTGAGACATAGCAGGTCAAAAGTTATCAAAGACTTTTGTACGTGAAAGCATTTGGGCGTGGCTAAGTGTCAAACTTTGGCTATTTGCCGTGAACATCAAGGCGCAATAACTTCCACAGAAAAGGTCGGAACTGCATCAAACTTTCCATGTCTCATTATAGATCAGTGCTCATCACATTGGCATGGTCATTGATGACATTGCTTAAGCCACGCCCCTCAAACAGGAAGTCAGCTGTTTTTCTGCTGGACTCTTACTTTACTCTGAGATCGTATGCGGTGGCGAGACAGTAGGCGGTGGCGAGCTGGTGGCGTGCGAGCTAGTAGGCGGTGGCCGGACCTAGGCGGGGCGTGCGCTGCTGGGCCTAACGCCGCCGCGGCTTAATTAGCACTTGGAATTCATTCATTTTGTTTACTAAAAATCTCATTTTACTGCTTATGTAAATCTGAAGAAGCCTCTGACTGATGACACTCTGATTTCAAAGACAGAGAGAACACACAGAACAGAACAAAACACTAAAGAATCTAGGAAATGGCTGCCATGTTTGAATGTTGCCTAGCAACCGTTTCAAGGCGATACATGCTGCTTATAAACACCAGAAAGAATAACAACCAAAGAACCAAAGAAAAAAACTAAAGCCTGATTTTTTTTTTAGTTTGTTTAAAATAATATGGTATCTCTTGCACTGGAAATTGAGCATTAGGCATGTCTTTGTATTGCTAAAGTTCTCCAAACAATTTCTCAACTTCAACTATATCGGTTTTTATAGCCCTTTTAAAATCAAATATTGTTTTGTCTTCAAATGTACAGTTTCTAAGAAGATAATCTACTGTGAATAGATGATCATACTGAACCTTGTAAGGAAGCTAAACCTGTTGCAGTTCTTCTATAAAGTCTTGTTGAGATCATCATTTCTTCAGCCATCATCAGTTGGGGCAGCAGCATCAGAACCAGGGTCCTAAGAAAGCTCAACAAGTTGATACAGAAGGCCGGTTCTGGTCTGGGGACGACGGTGGAACCTCTGGAGAAGATGATGCAAAGAAAGATTCTTCATAAAACCAGGAAAATTATGGACAACCCAGACCATCCTCTTCGTGAGACTGTCTTACGAAAACAGAGTGTCTTCAGTCAGAGGCTTCTTCAGATTTGCTGTAATACAGACTGCTAGAAGAGATCTTTCCTACCAACAACCATTACAATCTACAATAACTCTGAAGAACCTGACATTAATAGCTCGCAGCTGTCGCTAAAGACATTTACGATTCATGGCCTTCGCAGCGCTGCTCGGCAATAACTCTGAAGAACTGAATTATAAGAGTTACACGACATTTAATTTCCCTTTGGGTCATTTTTGAATCTGAATTATAAGGAAACCATACACGTATTTCCTGTAGTGTAGTGTAGTGTGAAGCAGTAATTTGTGACATCACAACCTCTATTTAGGATTGTCACAGTGGTCAAATTTCATCACTACAGCCGAGCAGCAGCTAGTGAAATATTCAGATCCTGAATTTTGTTGAATTTAGTTAATCTAACAAGAACAATGGACTCAACATATCCAAATCTAAACGCTCCCACTGGTGAGACTGAGATGCCCATGCTTTGGTGTTATCCCACTACAATTCAACCAGAAACACTACTTGGACCAATGATGGATTTCCAAAATCACATTCACTTCCTACTCAATGAGCTGATTAAAACAAACGCAACTTTAGCACAGGAAGTCGAGAGGAGAACTGCGGCTGAAGAAAAATATCAACAATGTTTAAAACAGTTAAATTATTATCAGCAAAACCAGACAAACGGCCCAAAGGTGGAAACAGTGATTTGTGAATCTGTTTCGACTCAAACGGGAGTAGAAACGAAAGACTCGAGCTGTGAGACCGAGACAGATTTATCTGAAGCAACAACAGACACTGAGCCACAACATCAGCAGACGGAGGAAAACCTTTGTGGAGAGAATCCAAACAAAAACATGATACAGAGACAGACACCAAAGATGAGACCATAGATCATCAACCTGTGATCACCAAACCACACGAGGACGAGAAAGTCGTTGAGATACGAGAAGAAGATGATCAGGAAGAGAAGAAAGAACTTTCTGGGTCATCCAACGACAAATACAGGAGAGCAGCAGTATTTGCTTTTGAATTGGAAGCTCTACTAAAGGAAACAAAGATGGACATTTCTGCTTTGATGGGAGACATCTTTGTCTCCCCTGAGGAGACAAAGATGTCTCAGGAATGGAGAACAAAAGAAGATGTCGCTGAGCTGGTAAACATCGTGGAAGAGAAGAAAAATCCAGAAGAAAATATTTCTGCATGGAGAAAGTTTAAGAAAGCCATCACACCAACATGTCTGCGGCAGCACAAACGCAAGAGGTAAAATCTCCACAGAAAACGAGACGAGTCTCTGCAATTATCAGAGAGGAGGTGGGCAGGTGAGGGAGAAGTGGGTTAGTTTTAAGTTTATCAATCTGGTTTAATTTTATTTAGTTTAATTTTTATCATCGCCATTCCCACCGCCTTGAGCCGCCGGAGATCCCAGCCCCTGGGCGGAGGTCCCGTCATCGGCGTCCTGTCCGCCTTGAGCCGCCGGAGATCCCGGTCCCTGGGCCACGGAACGTTTGGTGGGGAACACGGTTGGCGATCGCACCACGGCCGCTAGTCCCGATACTGCCGCCAGTCCTGGAGCCGAGGCAGCGCGTCTCGAAGCTGCCGAAGGTCCCCGTACCACGGCAGCCAGTCTCTGAGCTGCCGCCGGTTCCCGCACCACGGCACTTAGCTACCTTAAGAATGGTAGACTTTGGCTACGTCTCCTAAGGTAGCATTTTGCTACCTTAAGAGAGGAGCCAAGAGACGTAGCAAAATGCTACCTTTAGAGACATAGCCAAAGTCTACCATTCTTAAGGTAGCCAAATGCTACCTCTTTTCAGGTAGCATTTTGCTACGCTCCTTAAGGACAAAATCTACTCTTAGAGAGTAGCAAATCTACCATTCTTAGTACGCTCTTAAGGTAGCCAAGAGACGTATAATATCCCAAAACAAATTCTCAACACTGCATTCCTGGGATTCTGGCTGGGCCCATTTTTAGCACTTGGAATTCATTCATTTTGTTTACTAAAAATCTCATTTTACTGCTTATGTAAAATGAAAGGAATAGTTTACATTTTCTCCTTCTCCTACTGCTCTACATTCATGACACAAATTAAATGTTGTAACTCATTAATTCAGATTCCTCAGAGAGTTACTGTAGATTGCGATGGCTGTTGGCAGATCAGATCTCCTGTAGCGGTCTGTATTACAGCGAATCTGAAGAAGCCTCTGACTGAAGACACTCTATTTTCAAAGACAGAGAGAACACACAGAACAGAACAAAACACTAAAGAATCTAGGAAATGGCTGCCATGTTTGAATGTTGCCTAGCAACCGTTTCAAGGTGATGCATGCTGCTTATAAACACCAGATGGCAAAATGTGTGCGATTAATACTGCTTTTCAAATGTTCGATGTCTATGTTGCGCTTCTTTCCTTAGCAGTAACTCAGAGCAAGCAGAATAAATGCCATTAAACTCCAACTAGTGCACAAGGTCACATTTCGAAACTCTTGTTTATCAGAGTACAACATAAACTGGGTTGTATTCTATTGAGATTTGATAGGCCAACACAAAGGAGTACATAATTATAAATGTTGGGGGAGGGGAGGATGACACACGTTCTTCAAAACGTTTTACAAAAAAATTGCGAGGTCAGCATTTTTATTGAGTTTTCTTGAGGAAGCCCATGTTTGACCAGTCGAGAGGAAACTCTTGATGCACTCTTGTATCTTGTTCTTGTGGTCACTACCCAGAGCTCATGACCATAGATGAGGTCGTGGAACGGTCAGGACCTTAGGTCGACCAGTAAATCGGGAGCTTCACCGTAAGGCCCAGCTCTCGCTTGATGATGGATTGGTACACCGTCTTCAGTACTGCAGACATCACAGAAATCCCTCCACCCATTTCCTAACCTCTTTTTCATTGATTTGTGAACAGGACTCCGAGATACTTAAACTCCTTTACTAGGAGAAGGACAAGGGTAAGGCACCTATCTACCCTTTGACGGCTCAGGACCACAGACTCGGAGGTGCATAATTTTGTCCCAATAACTTCGCACTCGGCTGCACACCACTTTGGCGAACGCTGCGGATCACAGTTTGATGAAGCCAACAGAACCACATCGTCTGCAAAAAGCAGAGTCCCAATTCTGAGGTCGTCAAAACGGATCCCCTCAACACCTGGGCTGCGCCTAGAAATTCTGTCGATAAGATTATGAGCAGAATCTTGTGACAAAAGGGCAACCTTGAGAGGTTGACTCTGAAATGACAATATCAGGAGATGATTTAGAGAATTAAAACAAATTCAGTGAAACTTTTTATAAAATGTTGAATCCCCTTTCTCTGTAATCCCATCTGTAGGTCTTTGGGGCTTGTGTCTATCAACCCCCAAAGAGACTGAAGTGTTTCTCCGTTGCTCAAGCTCAGTCAGATTAAGTGAAGAGTGTCTCTGAACAGAATATTTCATGTCACCCCACAGATTTTCAATTGCTTTTAGGTCTGGACTTTGACTGGGACATCCAAACACATGAACAGGCTTTAATGCAAGGCAGAGTTGTATCTTCAGACTCACTGTCCGAAAGCTCAACCTCCATCCTAGTCTCAGGTCTTTCTTGGCCTACCAGGTCTTCTTCAAGGGTTCCACTGTCATCTAGCTCCAGATAAGCTAAGCTAAAAATGCAGGTAAGCTAAACTACTGCTTTAGGTTTGATCTAAACCCTCTGTGCCTTCCACAAGGATTGTGACAAACCACATGCTGGAATTCTTCTAGAGTTTTTTCTTGCCTCTCCAGTAGGACTCCGAAGTACAAAGACGTCAACTTCACGGCATCTATGGGTTCAATGAAATAATCTGACCATCAAAGAGGAGGTATTGCTACCAGCTATGTTGTAATATACCAAGAGCCAACAAGGAAAAAGAAAAGCTGCCCTCGTCTCACAGCGTACCGCAACGCTGAAGCACAGCCTGACAATATTTCTTCACTTATGAATAAAAGTCAAAACAAAGAGGACCAAGCAGGGAGAAGCTGGCAACCTCCCTCTGCCTCCCCATCCATCTACGGGTCTAAATTAGACGACTTCATAAGCAGATGAGGGGGGGATTGATTCTGACTCATCCTTGTGAGCAGCTATTATCTGTGCAGCAATTCTGTTTGCTGTGCATGTTTATCTTTGTGTCCCAGTTCGCCGACTGCTCTTTTGTTCGCTTTTGGCATGGATACGCCGAGGACAAAAACTTCACCGGAAGCAAGCAGATTCATCGTTAACAAGAAAGATCGGAATGAACTTTATTAGGTGGCTTCGCATGTCATTCAAAATGTTGGGCTGCTGCGAGACATTTAAAAGCACCTGCTAAATGTAGATATCCATTACTTGTGTCATTGTCTTGGGTAATGTGACATCCTTTATCTTCACATTACATAAAGAAAATTAGTAAGTAGAAGGTTCTGTGTTTTTCTTTAAAAAAAAAAGTTAAAGATACGGTTTTTAAATTAGCAAGTGTCCTAATATGGTAGCATTTGGAAAATAATAATGGCAGATGAGATGGTTTGAAAGGATTAAAGAAAATGTGTTTAACAAAATAACATGAAGGCATCTGAAGACGTTGAACAACGAGCCAAAAGGTAAAACCAAAAAAGCTGTGTGTCTTGTCTCCAGTTGCTGAATTGTGTTTTAACAAGATGGTTTATGTAGTTGGGGTTTTTTTAACATAGAAAATAAATCATTTGAAAACTGTACTCTTGTATTTACTTGTGTTGTCTTTAGACGATGTTGAAATCCGATGATCAGAAACATTTAATAGCGAGTAGAAAAGTTAAAGAAATCTGCATTATATGTTTATTTTCTTAAGGCACTAATTTTTGTTGTACGAAAACTTTTATTTTTCTTCACTAGGGGATTGGGGGAAGTGGTCACCCTGAATGCAACAGCCACTTTCTCAATCAAACACTGCAAGTTTTTACATAATGTGATAATTATGAATGAAGAACTATGCTTTTTTTTCACTTGGAACCACAGGATATTCTCCATATTTCTGCGATTAAACATTTTTAAAAAGCCTTTGGATATTTCACTTCCTCATCTATAACTGTTGTTCAGGTTTCTAAATATAAACTGAAATGTGCTTTGCTTAGTGAACATTTCCAAGCTTTGATTGCCGGTTGCTCCATGTTTTGCTAACCTAATTTCCCCCCCCTCCCAGCAGCGATCACCTCCGGCTCTGTGGGCAGACGTAACGCACATGGATGGACTATCATCTGAATCCCCAGCGTGCGTGCTCCACTCTCATGACCTTGGGGGGCTGGGGGGGATAAATATAGGAGAAAAGTGGTAAACAACAGCCGAGATCCATTTCCTTGTTTGCTTCCTGAGGGCAAGTATGATGAATAGCTCTTCCCTACGGTGCTGCGCGCGTATCGTTCTTGGGTGAGGCTGCACTTCCAGGGGTTAGGATGTTCTCGGCTAATGAAATTCGAGCTGCGATTTTAAATAATGTTTAATGAGAAGAACATCTCGACTCGAAAAAGGCTTCGGTCTGCCCGAAGCCTTTTTCACAGGGGGTGTCAAATCTAATAAAAAAAATAATAAATAAGATAAAGAGTTTTGACGTTTCTCTCTGCATATCAGATTTAAAGCAAAGGATGTTAATGTATGAATTATTTACTCATGCATTTTATAGAGAATTGTAAATCATGTACAGTTGAGTTGTAAATGCTAATTTTGCCAAACGTCTAACTACTTTTTCATGTCTTTCATATTTTTCTGAATCATGATCGGCTTTATTTTCAAGATTTTCGCACAAACGAGGAATTCGACTTCAGAAACGTTTTGCTCTCAACTAAGACATAAGTCCCTTTTTGTTGCTTTTCAACAGATTCTTTTCTTTTTTTTAAATCAGCCCTATGTGCATATTGTAGGCTGATTATATTAGCCTTATAGTTGCATAATTATATGCCTCGGGAAAAGAAAACATAAAAGTTTTATGTTTTTTTCATGTGTGACCATACAGTGGTTTTTTTGTTTGTTTTGCAAAAAGTAAGACAAAGTTGGATTGGTGCATATCTGATAGCATTCAGTGTTACTCTAGACTCTTTTAGACAGAGTCTGGAGTAGAAACTGTCTCTGTAGCAGCTGGGTTTTTTTTCTGCAGCACCATCCTGAAGATAAAAGTCTAAACTGTCCATTTCCAGGATGTGTGGGTTCTGCAGAAATGTCATCTACCCTTTTCCTGACCCCTCTACAAGTCATGGATGGAGGGAAGATCAGTGTTAATGATCCTCTCTGCAGGTCTAATCATTTGCTGCGGTTTAGGCCTGCCTCTACAGTAATGGATGTGCTCAAGCTGAATAACGTCAAAGTGCAAAGCAGAAAAACGCAAGCAACGGTTTTGATTAGATTCTGGCTTTTCTTTGTGTCGCCATTTCCTTTTCGACGTCGCTTTAAATAGGGATTTTTGTCGAAAAGAGCCAGATATGTAATGGGAGTTTTTTTTTTTACAGAAATAAAACATTACCTCAAGGTAGAACTTCAAACTAGTAAAAGATCAGCAGCGTGGGACGTTTTTATGACTCAATTCGCGGTTTAAGAAACCTCAAGAGTTTTTGTTTCCCTAATCACAAATATAAGAAGGGAAAGGAAATCCGCCATGACCTTGAAGAAGCGGCTGTTGCAGTTCATAACTATAGGGAGGATTATGATTTCAAGACTGAGGTTATTGAATCTGCTGCTCCTCGTCCTGTCGTCTCTGTGAGGACCCGGCTGCCCAGCTGCTGACTCACTGGCGTTCAATCATTTCATCCAGCGCTCAGCATTTTATTTGTTTGTGTTTCTTTTATCTTTCCAAGTACAGCTAAATCTCACCGACACACGGAGCCTCATTTCTCAGATATGCTTGATTTAAACCAGCGTTTCTCAACGGGGGCGTGCAGGGGGCGCTGGCGGACATTTTTACAAAAGGGATTCCTTTGCTCCAAGGTAAACTTTACACCTTAAATGCACAACACCACCACTTTAGACGTCGAGCTACTTGCTATAAACTGTATTGTGTAACATTAAAACATGCTTGGCTGCAACTGTGTCGATGGCAGCTCTTCTTCTCTTCAGTGTTTGTTAGCTCCGCTACTGCTAATGGTAGCTTAGCATCAGTTCATCGTTCGTTACACCGGCTGATGACGTTGCTGCGAGATTCACTGGTCAGGTCGTTTTATAGAGTTAACATCGGTGCTAAAAGTGATCCGCTATGAAACGGTAGAACCACAGCACCTTTGAATTTTAACAATAAGAATACCGGGATTTTTTCCAGTTTTTTAAAAATGGTTACGTCAGTCTCTTCATTGATGGCCTTCCGCACCGCACCGCAGGGCGTACACAAAAAATAAACGACGCACATTGGGGAAAATTCTGTTCAACAAAACCAGTTTAAACTTTTAACTATTTGCAAAGGACTGAGCTCTGCAACATTAAAACATGGATAGAACTGCAACTATATTAATCATAACTCTTCTCTCCAATGTTTCTGTGGTGCAGCTTTGTGCTGCCTTCAGGAGAATGGGACATCAGAGTGTCAGCTATAAAATTTCACCCTCATGGAATTTACTGTGCAAACCAGAGCTTTCAGTGGAGAAACAAAACTTCCAGATCCTTTTAATGCCACACAAATATGGGACAGAAACATGGATTACATCTTTATAAAGACCTGTCTATTGATTTATAGATTAATATAATAATACTGAATATAAATTACAAAGAACAAAGCTGGTTCTTAATCAAATCCTAATGAGTCAAATTAAAGGTGTCATGGAGTCACTGAACAGCCTCATGACTTTAATACTGTCATGAAAAATAATATTGAAGAAATAAATATATCAAATCTAATCAAAAACATAAATAAGTGATAAGTTTCTTATTGTTATCTGTAAAATATATTTCTTCTTAGTATGAGATGTGATCTCAACAAACCCATGGCAATGATAGTAATATTAATAATAAACTAATATTCAGTGCAGGTATCCTACATCGTCTTTGATGGGGGGCGGTGAGGGACCTGGATAATGGATATGGGGGCGCTGGGCCAAAAAAGGTTGGGAAACACTGATTTAAACAAAGACAGTAGTGATGGGAAGTTCAGCTCTTTTCAGAGAGCCTCGTATTTTCACCTAAATTTGCCAAAAAATCTATGTTTTGTATGTTAATACATTGTTTTTGTATTCAGTGTTTTCATGAGAAGCCTTATAGTGGCCTTACTCTGTTACTAGAGCATACATTCTTACTTTTGTGTAATATTTTAATCAAAACTTTTTGAGTTTTCTTGATCAGAAAAACAAGTGGCTAAAACGCTGCTGCGCTAACCAGGTAACTGCAATGTGTGGACGAGTTTGCAGGTGAATTTATGATGGCAAATATTTGGCAGGCGACATTTTAAATGTGCCATTTGATACATATTTGCACAGGCTAAAGAAAATTGTATAAATTCAATGTCTAAGGAAAATGTCTGATTCTAATTATTAGATCATTTTTTCATAAGGAAATCACTAATAATTTGTAATCTGGCAATGAGCTCCACTGTGAAAAAACAACAACCACTGTCAAACAGGTCATAATTAACTGGGTTTTCATCTGGACAATGATCCCAAACACAGCAGCAAATTTCTAACAGAGTAGCTGGGAAATAAATAAATAAATAAATCAAGTTCTTTCAATGGTCCTGTCAAAGTCCAGGCTTCTATTTGATGGATTACTTCTGGGGGAAAAAACCTCAATAAACTGAAGCACAGTTGAAAACAGCAGTGGATGAAGCTGCATGTGAAGCTGAAAACCCGCTGTGAGGGTTTCTGGGTTTACAAGCTGCTGTGTGGTTTACACAGTTACAGTCTGAATGTGTGGAGGATTTATTTCATGGTGAAAGAGATTCAAATCTTAAATAGTTACAAGGTGCCGAAAACAACTTAATTAAATTAATCTCAGCGACACGTGGAAGCCAGTATTTAAAATATGATGTCTAACAGGTTTAAGCCCCGCCCCTTTTCTGACACACCTGAAAAAATCCCAAGGCCGTGAACTCTGCATGTGTAGACTTCGTCTGGAATACTTTGGATGCAAGAACTGAAGATATTTATTCTCTGGTGGTGATCTAAATAGAGAGCTTGTTAAATTGTTTATGATAAACAATTTAACAATGTCAGGTTTCACCAGATGAATCAGCAGGACAAACGGGTTTAAGACCCACCCTTAAAATCAAACAGGAAGCACCTTGTGACCAGAGTTCCTCTGTGAGACTCCAAACGCAAGAGAGAGAGAAAACAATGGAAAACTCCAACTTTTCTGCTCCGAGCTGTTCAAACTCCACACACTGACAGTGAGTCTGACCAAAAACTCAACTCTCTGGACTGTCAGTGGAGTAGAGGGGAGGAAATCACGTCCAACTGGACTCTCTGTCTGCTGTGTTTTCAGCTCTGGTCGAAGACTCAATGGCTTCCAGGTCAAAGGATGCTCTCTGCAGCCTGCACTCTGAGAAACTCAAACTCTTCTGCCTGGACCACGAGCAGCCAGTCTGTCACATCTGCAGAGACTCTGAGAAGCACATCAAGCACAGGATCAGGCCCATCGAGGAAGCGGCGCAGAGGAAACGGAGGGAACTGCGGGACAATCTGGAACCCGTAAAGAAGAGGCTGACGCTCGGGAGGAAAGTTCAAGACGAGTTTGATCGGACAGCGGAATATATTAAGGTCCAGGCCAGGCACACAGAGAGACACATTAAGGAGCAGTTTAAGAAGCTTCGGCGCTTCCTAGCAGAGGAAGAGGAGGGCAGGCTGGCAGCACTGAGGGAGGAAGAGGAGCAGAAGAGTGGCAGGATGAAGAGGAAGATAGAGAGTCTGAGCAGAGAGATCGCAGCACTTTCGGATGTGGTGAGAGACACAGAAGAGGAGCTGGGAGCAGAAGACGTCCCTTTCCTGTACGGCTACAGGGCAGCAGTGGAAAGAGTGGAGCGCTGCCCCCTGCTGGAGGTTCCACGGCTGCCCTCAGGAGCTCTGATAGACCAGGTCAAACACCGGGGCAACCTGGCCTTCAGCATCTGGAGCAACATGAGGGACATGGTCTCCTACACGCCTCTCGTCCTGGACCCAAACACCGCTGATGTGGATGTAAACCTGTCCAAGGACCTGACCGGCCTGAGACTGGGAGAGAAGCAGGACCTTCCTGACAACCCAGAGAGGTTCGACAGCTGGTCCTGTGTCCTGGGCTCCAAGGCCTTCGGCTCGGGGAGTCACAGCTGGGACGTCGAGGTAGGAGACAGCTCGTTCTGGACCCTCGGCGTGTTGGCGGAATCGGTTCGGAGGAAAGGAGACAGGCGGACCGGACTTTTTGCGATGGGGTTCTTTGAAGGCGAATACAAAGCACGGTCGCCGCCGGCTCCTACCACGACGCTCCCGGTACAGAAGACGCTCCGCAGGATAAGAGTGACTCTGGACTGGGACAAAGGCAGTCTGTCGTTCTCCGACCTGGACACTTACACACACTTGCACACTTTTACGCACACTTTCACCGAGCGGATGTTTCCGTTCTTCATCTCGACCGAAATGAGAATCCTACCGATGGAGATTTCTGTCATAAAGCAGCAACTCTACTAAAGGTCACATAATCTACATCAAGAGATATGTTGTACATGTACACACATAGACCAAATTAACGGTATGTCTCCCAATTGTCACTGAAATAACTCGACACTGATGAAGGTAGTAACTAATTGAAAAATTTACTCAAAAATTAGACATTGTGTTACAAAAAAATCACTAATGAAACAAGCTTGAAGACAAAAGATGCTGCCGGTTCCTTAATATTTAGTTGCACAACCTTTTGAGGCACCTGTCCACAGGTGTGTTGGCCCACTGCTCCAGATGTCTCAGATGTTCAGCAGGATTTAGATCAGGACTCTTAGAAGACCAGCTCAGAATAGTTCAATGTTCTGATGTTCTGGAGTGTTTTCAGCAGAGTGTTTTGGTCATTTTCCTCTTGGAAGACACCATGACCCGAGACCGAGACCAAGCTCTCGACTCGGCACCACATTTCTCTCCAGAGTGCCTCTTTGAGTATTCATTGGACCCTGCACAGATTCAAGACTGTCTGGGCCAGACGCAGCAAAGCAGCTTCAGAACATCATCGCAGAAGCTTTCTGAGGCAAACTCCTAGCCTCGCTGTTTTATAATTAGCTTTCAACCTCCTTGGTTGTCATCCACAAAGTCCACTTTGGATGAAGAAAATGACAAAGTGCTTTACTCGACACTGGTGTACCTTGATTTTGGAGCTTAGCATTAAATGATTTTCCTTCTCTGTCATCAATTTTCCTGCTGCGGCCAGGCAGGTTGGCCGCAGTCCTTAAACGTCTGAATAATATGTGAAACTGCAGCATTAAGCTGCTTGGAGACTTTTATAGACGTTTACCTTTAATATGCCTACCTATAATTTTCTTTCTAATCTCCTGGAGCTCTCTCCTTGGGTTTCTGTGCTCCGTGTTCAATGTGGTATCCAAAACGCGGTCACGACTCGTCCTCCTTTAACACGGCAGACTGACTGACTACCAGCCTGAAGATGCTTTCGATGCGAATTAGACGACTCACGTTAGTTTAACATGTCCCTACAGTCAAATTATTTAAAATCTTTTCTCAAGGTAATATAAGTTTTTTTTATACCTGTTTCATTAGTTTTTTAATTATTCTTTTTTATTATTATTTTTGTAAATTGTTACTTTTGTCATTTTCAAATTATTTCAGTGACCATTGAAGATTTTTTTGGTTGCTAACAGGAGCAGCAACAATTTTGTCCATGTGTGTCGATGCAAAGTATATCTGAAATTTAGGCCAAAAAAGTATTGAAAACTAAAGTTGCAAAAAATTTGATTGCCCGTTTTTTTTTTTGTTTTTTTGTTTTTGTTTTTTTGCTGGTGAACGAAAAGATGAATTTCCAATATTTTAAATAAAAAAGTAATGAGCTTTTTTTGAAGCAAATTTGGTTTTTTTTGTGGAAAAAAGAGTAGATCATAATGTGGAAACGGTTTTATCTCATTAAATGAAGGGACACTGATTTACATGGGCATAAGATACACATTTAAAACGTAATTAATTACATCTTCCTGGTTTTAATGTCAGGCAATTAAACACTGCAGATCAAAAATATTCATCTTTGAGCAACAGTTTTGATTCAATTCAGTACAAGTATCCTACTTTATCCCAAAGGGAACTTAGAGGTTGTCATAACTCATATTATCCGAATTTGAAAAGAAATTTTATAAACCAATTCCTAAAAACTAGTTTTTCCTCTTGGAAGCCGAAAAGAAAAGAAAAATACTGAGACCTTCTGATTATATGTGCGCCTTTGGGAGTGAGCAGCTGCTAAATGTTCCACCTTTGTGATGAATTTAGAAAACGATTCAGGAGAGAATTATTACCTTCGAGTGTCAATCAGAGGGCAGCTTGATTTCTTCTAGTTTGTTGAGTAAGATTTCATTTGAACATCTGAGACGTTTCCGCCCAGACTGGAGATCGTTTGTCGCTGAACCACGCTGCAACGACAAACGAGGTAATACGTCCTGACAGGCTGCAGGAAGAGGGATCGCATCGCAGCAGCCGCGTTTTCTCTGAAAATGCTCAAATTAACTTTTCGGCGACATGACATCATGTTTGCATTTGAACTGCAGGCGCATAAGATGAAAATGGAGGAACTTGCATTTTAATCAGACAACGAGAAGCTTTCTGGACATCGCAGGAGATTTAGCTTGTTTTCACAAGAGGGCAGAACCAAACTACACAAGTTCTGGATCCGACTCATTTGGACTGAATTTTATCTGTCCACTCGTCCATTTTACACACTCCAGTCACAGAACTGCTAGCCAGTTAATTATTACATTAGATGGCCAGTGCAGAAACACACAGGACAGACACCTCAGTAAGGCTGCTGAGAAAATGTCAGAATCACTCAGAATGACATCAGTTTCCTGGTGTTTGTTGTGAACGGTCACAGGAACGGCTGCATTTTTGGCATTCCACGCGTCCACCACTCGGTCCAGAGTCCAGGGTCAGTTTGCCATTAGTGCCTCAAGGGCATTTAGAGCTAAACATGAATCCTGGTGACCAGTTTTTACCCTAGTCGATACAGAGGAAACACGGAGGTATTCATGACCCCAGAAATCTACCCTGGTTTTGAAAAACATGCAGTAAGCGGCCTCTTCCCAGTAAATATCATTTACTTGAGTCAAACAACCACATTTCCTTATGGGGAAATAGTGTAGAAATGACTTTAAATCGTCTACAGTCAAAGCAGGAATGACATGTCCTTTTCGTTGGATTCGATTTGAAAGTGCGAAATATCCCGTTGCAGAAGGTGCAAATTCTCACCCAGAAAAATCTCACCCGAATCCATCTCATCCATCCATCCAACCATCCATCCAATCCCATCCATCCCATCCATCCATCCCATCCCATCCATCCATCCATCAATCCCATCCATCCATCCATCCACCCACCCACCCCATGAATACATAATTTGTTGGGAGTCAGAAGCTGTTAGTTTGTACAACGCCGTCACCTCAGAGTCTGTTTTACCTCAAACAGACTCAAAAAAGTCCCAAACAAATTATGAAAAGTTCTCAATCTGGTGATATTTGATCGTATCTTACATCAGGACCGTATTTTGAGATCAGCAATGCTTTGTAATTTATGGCCTAAGCATAAGAAAATGCTAAAAAAAAAAAAGAAAAGTTTTTTTTTTTCCACAAACATTTCACGAGTGACAAACAGTATTTCTCCGTCTTCTGAGCGTCTCTCTACCTGAACCGTAAAAACGTTGATTGTGTCCTCTAGGTTCGCTTGAGGCCTCTTAATCTTTCCGCATCGGTTTGGAAGTATAAATATCTCTGCGGTTTTTCATACCTTTCAACAAAATAAACAACTTCTTCCTCAGAGCAAAATCCCAGCCGAGCAACAGAATACCACGTGACCCGAGTCACAAAGGGGTCATCAGGCTCATTACCGTCCAAACTGCTTGTGGCGACAGTAACTGTATTAGTGGGATTCACGAGTACAGGCGTATCACAAGCTGTCCCAGCTTCCCCTTCGGCTACGGTCTTCATCGGACGCCGTCGCCTCGTCGCTGGCCTGCTGGCCTCCGGCTCTGCACTGAAGACAACAACAGCACACCAATATGACCATCAATCACTCGGGAGTTCACCAGTGTTCCTTGAAATGGGACGGATTGTCAGGGGGGGAAATAAACTATGAATGGTAAAGCTGCTTCTTTGCGACATGTTCCGATCCGATATTCAACTGTCTTTCCTTTAGAAACCGTATCATTCCAAACATATTTAGCAAAAGGAGACATATGTAAATATGTATGTTGCTGCTTTTATAAACCTCTACAGTGGAAAGCGAGCATATCGATTGCTGTGAAAGCTGCCCGAGTTGTGCTCTGCTGTAATGACAGCATGAAGCCATGTCCTGGCCTGCCCCGGCTCGCCCATTCAATGCTGCTCTGAGATGAGCGGGTGCACCGGGCAGGAAACCCATAAATAATTCACTGTGATGTCCATGAGGCCCGCCTGCGATACGGCTTGGATTCCCAAAGGTTTCGCCGGCAGACAGGAAGCGCTTTGTTTAACTCGTATGTCGAGGGCTTCAGGCATTTACAGCTGCAAACTGCTGTGGACCAAAACCAGGTGTGAGCTGAAAACCAGGTGAAATCGTCGCTTTCCAGGCAACACAGAACAGAGACGAAGAGCAGGCAAAAATAAAAAGATCAAACAACAGGTAGACTTTCGTCACACTGATGCAGTACAGACTACAAACCTTTGCAGGTGAAATGGCAGAGACTTAACTCTCGTGATTGTCAGAAGTCAAACTCGGCTCTTCAGATGACATCTCCGCATGGTGCCTGTAGATTGGGTTCTTGGTCGCCTCCCTGAAGAGTCCTCCTGGATGAAAGCTTCTTCCCAGACCTGTCAAATCTCCCAGTTTGGCCGAGAAACGAGCGTATTTTACCTCCGTTTCCCACCTGACTCTTGTATTAGTATTTTCCCATAAATTTCCCGTATTATAATATTTACGTCGCTGAACAGTTCTGATGCTACGTGTCCTCCAACCCCTGTTCTTGCAGACCAGCACCAAAGAGGACCCGAGAATTAGAGCATGCTGTAATGTTGGGCGGCTGGTCAAAAGAGGTCAAAACTGCTGATGGGACGGGAGGAGAGGACTGGGAGATGAGAAAGTGACTTTTGAATAGCCTGAGGTCTAAAGCAGGGCGGAGAATTCCCTCGAAGGCAGACCTCACAGTTGATTCAGGCTAGGCGGTGGAAAGTCTAGGTATCTTTATCCTTTTACGGAGCTGTGATCAGCGAGGCCAAGGGCCCATAAAGAAGACCAACAAGAAGAGGAGCTTTGGGCTTTCCTTCCAAGCGGTCACCCTTCTCCAGCCTGAACGAATCAAAAGGCCTTAAAATCAAAGAGAACTGCTTAGAGTAGGAGGAAATCACCCCATGAGTTCCCAAAAAGTACTGATCTAACTTGGATCTCTGCCATTTGGAGGCCCCGACATCCAAAGGCAAAGGTCCATTCGTCCAGAGAAGGACGGCTTCAAAAAGTGACACAACTTTTTATGAACTGTGTGATGCTGTGATGCTCTGGTGGAACCAACCGCACATTGTCCAGAAAACTAAAAACATAACAAAACAAAGACTTTCTGTCGTTTTCATTAGTATGACGTAAAAAAAAAAATCTTTCCATTGCAGTTTTCCGCAATACATCAATTTCAATACGACTGAAAACAACTTTTCATCAAAAGCCAGGACTTTTTTCCAAATTGCCACGTTTCCATTTAGCTAATTTTCTGTATTTCAATTTGCGCAATTCTCTGTTTTTTTAAATTATTGATTATATCACTAAAATTTTCCTTTAAAAGGTTTCGATATCGCACCAGACGGTGAGGATGGTAAGATTAGTTACCCTAACATTATAACATATTTCAGTGATGTTTGACGATTTGACGAATGCAGAGTAAAACATGATGTGCAGCACAGAATCATGTTAAATGACAGAAATGAACATTTTAACCTATTAAACAGAAAAACGGTGCGTTGAGCAAGTGAATGAATTTCTTCTATTTGAATTCTGTGTCTCTCGCTTCTTTCTTGTTTTTCATGAGTTCATGCAAAGCATCAGTTGTTCACAATTTTTTTGTCAACAATTGATTGAACAACAGCACCTACTTTAAGCAGAAGGCACTTTATTTAAACAGATGCTCGTTTGAGAAATGCCTTCTGCCGATATGGCAAAAGTAGTTTATTTCAGAATTAGATTTTTGTAATTTCTTAAAGGGTCGACTGTTTTTGGTCTGTGTTCACTGGTCTGTCTTAGTTTCAGGTATCAGGCTTTATCGTTCAATGGCCTTTGGAGCAAGAAAACTATCGTTTATCGGTTTCCACAAAAACTTTATGGTGCATCCCTAATTATTTTTTAAAACACTGGAAAATCTTGGAGAAATTCACGAGTAGACTCGGTGAGGATCTGAAACTTTTCGAACGCTGAATTACTCTGCATGGTGGTGTTGGCGTCGGCCTGCGAGGAGGTTTTGTTTCAACCAACCGTGACTCCCGCAAGTCTCCCAACATTCCCAAAGACGTTGGAAAACGGTCTGCAGACTACAACAGGCATCAACAAAGCAGAAGTGAACACAGCTGGAACATCAGGGATTCAGCTGAATAAATGCTCATGTCATAATGTAGAGTAATAAGAGTTGGCCTAATAAATATTTGAGCACATACTGTAGTTTAGAAGAAAAGAAGAAACAAACCCCACATGTGTTATGAATAAATAAATCTAATCTGAGCTGCTCAGCATATTGTTACGCAACAGCGGAGAGAGCAGCTTGACATGTTCACTGGAGGAAAGCAAAGCTCCGGCTGCGTTTTCATCCGATCAGCTTTGTTGTGGGAAAAATCTGCTGTAACTGACAGAGGAGACATGTCCTCTCTAGCGGATTGGGTTGAAATGAGATGACTGATGGAGACGAGGGTTGCTGGGGAAAAAAAAAAGAAAAAAAAAGAAAGCATGCTCATCGGCCTCCCCCCCACACCCCCTTCACCGCCGCTGTGAGATGAAGCTGTCATTTTCGTTCACTTTGCCACTTGCTCTTCCCTCCTTTCGTAATTCGATTCACACCGGCCTCCAAGCTCAGTGCCAACGCTGGAATGAAGCACTGACGTCTCGCTCATGTCAGCTCATGCAATTCGAAGCAACGTTTTGGTTAACTAAAACTGCAGTCCGCATGAGGAGAGGAATTTCCCAACCAGCATACCTAGGTGGGCCCCATATGGGGAAAAGGAGGGCAGACAATGTGGGTCCCACGTGGCGGTGGCCCTACATGGGCAAACCAGTGTGGGACTACCATGGAAACCGTGGACAAACCCATGTGGGCCCCATATTGTCTGCCTTCTTTTTCCCCATATGGGGCCCACCTAGGTATGCTGGCTGGGTTTCTTACAGTTCTGGACGCAGAGTATCTGCAGGTTACATCAAGTCCAACTTTATGCTTTTAAAGACATTTTTAATGCCAGACTAAATAAAATTCAAGACAAAAAAAAAGGAAAAATAGGGCGTGTTTGTGGGATCCTGCCGGCTTGCAACAGAAAGTGAACCGGTTGCTAGGCGGGTCATCATAAATTCTGCTGGATGGCAAATTGTCTTAGAAGTTATTGCAATAAACAATGTTGGTTTGTGACAATTTTGAAACATTATTATGTTAGTGGCATGATAATGCAAGAACACATTCTCAAAGATTAAGTTAATCTGTAGCGTATTCGGCTAACTTCACACCTTTCTGGTTTGTTCCTCCATTTTTATGATGCTGCTAATTAGCAAATGCTCTGTAAAACCTCTTAGACCAGGGGTGGGCAACTCCAGGCCTCGAGGGCCGGTCTCCTGCAACTTTTAGATGCATCTCTACTTCAACACACCTGAGTCAAATAATGAGGTCATTAGCAGGACTCTGGAGAACTTGACTGCACTTAGGAGGTGATTCAGCTGTTGGGTTCAAGTGTGTTGGACCAGGGAGACATCGAAGAGCTGCAGGACGCCGGCCCTCGAGGACCAGGATTGCCCACCCCTGTCTTAGACCTTCACCAGTTTCCTCCATAACTTCTCGTTGCCTAAAAGCAGCACCGAATAATCCAGAAAAAAAAATACAATAAAATACAGCAAGTGCACCGCCTGCTGGTTGGAGATTTATCTACAGTTTGTTACTTATGAACTTCCCCCTTTTTTTTTTTTTTTTTTGGACAGCTGCAGTTAGATAAATCTGCTGCACGCCTGACAGAGACATCCAGACGTTAACGCCTGCTGACAAAGTGCTAAATCATGTCTTGTTCTGGGAGGCTGGACTCTGACCCTGGGAGGCGGATCGCATCGGCTGATTGATGGCAGATAGACAACAAGGCTCGTTGAAGACAGAGTGATCGATTGGGTTTGGATTCACTCAGCTCTCTGATCCCCGGCCTGGACCCGGTTCAACGAATCTGACACAGCCCAGCCACCATACCTGGGTGGGCCCCATATGGGGAAAAGGAGGACAGACAATATGGGTCCCACATGGGTTTGTCTGCAGTTCCCATGGTGGCCCCACACTGGTTTGCCCATGTGTTTTGCTATGCTGAGTCATGCTGTTCGGTTGTATCCTCGGTCCATGACTTGGCATTTAAGCTTTTATTATGATTAAAATTGAGTGACAAAAAAAAAAGTTTTTTCTCACAACCAGCCATGGATGAAATATTGACATCAAATTCAAGAAACATTGTTCCAACAGTTGCCAAAGTTCCAAACTTGACAATTCAAGAAATCAACATTTTTATTTATATCAAAAATATCTATTTCCACATAGTGACTCTAACTGTCATCATTTAAAAAAAGACAAAAAACAACAACAACAAAAACTTTCCAACAGCATGCTGCATAAATTTGTGTTTTCTTAAGGATGGTGCTGACATCTCCTGGACGTAGAGAAAACTGCATGCATTTGATTCAGACATTTAAAAATCAATGGGTCAAAAACCTTCTGTAGGACATGCTGTCTCAGTCCTTAATTGGTCCACATATTAATATGCCTTTAAACAGTGTTTTGAAGTTACAACATTAAAGGAGACATTGTAATTTTTATTATTATTATTGAACGATTCTTGCAGTTGTCCAACATTTCCTCAAGAGGGCACTCTTCTTCTTAAAACCCAGCATTTCTCCACAGCCGCATTGATAGTTGATGACTCTTTGCAGGGAAAACTACATTTAGTTCATTTTTAAAAAAGGTTTTCATACATGTTTCACAGTAAGGAACCTAATACAGAATAGATTTTTAAGCTATTCTTCGGTTAATTATTATTTTTAAATTTTTACAGCTGTGAAGCCAGATAGATCCAGGCTAAGCAACATTTCTAGAGCAGATTCCCTGGTTATGCAGGATGGGGTTTGTGCAGTTTAGCAGCTTTGTTAATTGAATGTAATTGAGAAAACAAATGTTGAAAGAACTGTGCTGCTGTGAACACGTCACACAGGACACCGTTTTTTTGATGATGCTTTAATTTGCTCTTTATTCTACTTAATGACGTAACATTTCCAGGCCAATCACACCACAGTTACTGCAGGAGCTCGTTTTGAATCACTTAGCAACCGTAAGGAGTATCTGGTTTAAGTCTATGATGTGCTTTACAGGCTAGCACCTTCTTTTGTTTTAGCAAATTGTCAAAAATTGACATTTAGCCACAGTTTAATACATTTATATAGTTTTAGAGAGTTTGTGTTCTTTTGCTCCACTGGCAAATTTCATTCAACTTTGTTTCTGCGCTGAGTTTGATAGTAAATCCAAGCAGTCAGACTGTGAAAACCAACACTATGGTGTTACAAAAAATGTAAAATATTACCATATTTCTTTAGAGGAGGTTTTATAGAAAATAGTATGGAGAGATGGATGTGAGTAAAAGTAATACAGACGTAAGAAAAATAACCCGCATCGCTCTTTGAATCCTTCTGTTTGGAAATGAAAAAAAAAACTAAACAATATTGATCAATGGCTCGCTTTTTAGTATAAAGCGCACTCTTTTTTTTCCAATGATTCAAAGACATTTACCAGACATGAATTTCTTACAATTAGCATCAGACAAAGACTGAAATGTGATTTCCCCCAGCCAGATGGAAGCAGCTTTATTCATTGTGGTCTTAAAGCTGCAGAACAAAAACTTTTGTCCTTGATAAGCAGCATGAAAAGAAACATCATGTCGGTCTGGGTTGTGCATTTACCTGCAGCATTTATTTATATGATGTCCTTCTTTTAGCCGCTAAAGGGCTATTCTACGCCTCCACCTCTTGTGTCCGCGAGGTTTCTGCAGCTACAAAAAGAGCAGGAAACTCAAAAAGGAAGCCTGACAAAGGTTGCATTTAATGGTTACAACAAAAGAGCTGCCAATCATCTCCTGTATGACTCTCAGTTTCCAGACTGTTTACTGTGAAGATAACAATCGAAGTAGCAGCTAACTTCAGTAATCATTTACCTCCAGGCTAATTTTCAAAGCAGAATGATAAGAACGGGCAAAGCTAAAGATCTCGTTAACTGGCCTGGAAGATCAGAAGTGGTCGCTGCAGGAACTTGATCAACCTCTGACCTTTTGGTGTCAGAGGTCACCTTTAGGTGATTATGTTAAGATGTTTAAACAAATTAAGGTTCCTGTAATTGTAAATTCTCAGAGCGGTAAAGATCTCTGATCTTCTGTTGCTAATACAGACACGAATCTTTAAATGCTTAACTCCAGCCAGCATTCCTACGTGGGCCCCATATGGGGAAAAGGGGGGCAGACAATATGGGTCCCACATGGGTTTGTCCGGAGTTTCCATAGTGACCCAACACGGGTTTGCCCATGTATTGGCACCGCCTAAATGGGCCCTACATGGGCCACCGCCATGTAGGCCCTTCTTTTTCCCCATATGGGGCCCACCTAGGTATGCTGGCTGGGACGAGTTGATTCGATCCGTTTTCTTTGGGTCACAATTCGATTCAGCAACGATTTTGAATTCAGAAACCAATTTTTCTTTTCAAATGATCCAGAAATTCTGCTTAAATTATGTGTCTGACGAGAGAAAACGACATTGTGATGAAATGGGACATTTATTTATTTACACTGACACAAAAATAGCTTTGTACATAAACTTCAACTTAAATCATAACTTAAATTAGCAGTGTTTAATTAGCTTAGCTGCATGGCTCCTTCTTAAATGAAAAGAACAAACATTATTATTATTATTATTCGAAATATAACATTACAAAAAAATGAAGCAGACTGTAATTCATTTTTGAGCTTTTTACCCAGAATTTCCAGGATTAAAAATTGTGATTGTCTATAAAATCTTTTTTATGCATCTCTACTGTAACTAAAAGAAAACATGAAATATATCATGGGCCTTTTCTATTTCATCATCGTTAGAGCTGATGCTTATCTGCTTATTCATGAAACACAAGTCCTCAAAAGAAAGTCACAATAAAAAATTAAACAGATTTACACTTAAAGCAATAATAATCAGTAAATCCTTTGGTTATTAAAGATCAATAGTTGTTTCCAGTCTCTTTTTTTTTTATCAAATAGTTTTATTATTGCTATATTGTGAAAGCATATAATGATGGGGGTAGCAAAAAGCGACAGCATTTTCTTCTGAATCTTCCAAGATTTCCTTTTTTTTTTGGTGACAAATCAAGTGCAGAAGTCCTGCAGTGACGGAAAATAACTCAATTTGCACAGCTGACATTGTTGCAAGTCGAGTTCAGAGAAACATTTCCAGGCAGAAGGTGAATTTTGCTTTCCAAAGAACCATCACTGAAGACTGACGGAAGAACGAGAGACCTGACCGATAAAGCAAAATGTAAATTATTCTCCACCACATTTCATCCTGAAGGACAGAACCGTGCTGATACGATTAGGTTGGTTAGGATTCAGCACCTAAACGCTGATATGATTGAGGGGGATCGCCGTAATTCCCCAGACACTGACATCGAGCATGGCTCAGGTCTTGCCCGGCGCCATCATCGAAGGCTGTTAGGAACAATCTGTGGGAACTTTCTTCAGACCAATTCTCCTGTGCCTTATATGCTTTCTTTGGGTTTTCAGTGATTTGACATAATACGTGCCACTATATGACATTATAGCAATATGGTGGAGATTTACTTTTTATTTTCTTTCGCCGTCAATGAGACATGCCTTAACTGTGACTTTTATCGACTTGTACGCTTCCGAGACGACTCGGCGGCGAAGAATTACGGGCCTGAAAGCAAAGTGCTGCCTTCAAATGCTTTTTTATCGATCTACCGAGTTCATCTCGGCTTGTTTCTATGCTCCTCGTCTGTGTGTGTCTGCGGATGGCAGACGCAGGACACAATGACGGCTTCATTAGTCAAGATGAGTCTCTTCTTAGTCCTTCTGTGGCTATACATAACCTCCATTTAAATTATTCATGCGCGGTGTGAGTGACTGTACGAGCTCAGAGGTAAGAGATGAGCAAATGGCAACAATATGCTAATGCGCCAGGAGGTGGAAATAAAGGCAAAGAATAAATGCTAAGCGAGTCTGATGGACTGCTTTTGCTTTTCCCTTGACAACGACGGCGTGTTATTGAAAGAAACAAAAACCCTGAGGGGATTTGAGGATCTCCAGTCAGTAAGGGAGGCGAACAGGACGCAACATAAACGCTACATTGCGCATCAGTAGCCTTTGTTTGGCTTTTGTAGTAACAAATGATGGAGGCTTTTATTAACAGAAAAAGTAGTAACTTAGAACAACATTACCAACTCCTGACTATCAGGACCTTCAGTCTTAGTTATTGCTTATGAATACAGTATTAAATACCAACAAACAGACGTATGGACTAAACAACTTCTCTCCAAAAAATAGGAGTTTATTAACAAAAATTATTAAATCATCCAGCGATATGTGCTTTAATCAACAAAGTATTAACTTTGTCTGATTTTACAGTTTACTTGACTTAAGTGGAAAAGTCCAAAGAGAAATTATGCACTATATATTCACCCCAATAATATCTGGTTGTATTAATCTACTGTGTAATATCTTCTATTACATCATGCACGTTATTATTGTTAAGTTAATTAGGCCTTTCTAGCAGTGCATTCGGAGCATGCCTGCTATTTATTTTGCGGTTTCTTTAGCAGCGGTGTTATCATTTAAACATTGCCTCGTACTGCAGTAACTGGAAAAGTAGTGATACGCATCACGTACCCTGTGGAACTCCACAGTTAATGGGGACTTGAGGAAAACATACTTTTCACTGTTGTTTCACTTCTGATTAACGTAACACGACAAACAGTCGTTACGCGGTTCCTTTAGTCGAACACATATGTCCAGGTCTCAGCGGTAGAATGCTTTTGTTATAGTTACATAAAACGGAGATCCGAGACTGGAGGAATATAACTAATTACTTTCTGCTCTGATTGGCTCTAAATTCTGACCCAAACTTCTAAGTCAGATTGTTATGTTGTCTCCGTCTGATAAGGTCCAATTTCCAGGCGCTGAGTCAGCATCGTTGGATAGGTTTTCAAAAATCATTCTGAGTTCAGTCGTGTGTTAAAGAGTTGGATCAACTTTACAATCAGTTGTTTGGACACCTGTCATCCACCATCTCTGCAGCTTGACCCCACTTTGACCTGGACTCCATTAAGCCCTGGGCACTTTGCCTGGAGGGAACACACAGCTTTGGACAGAAAGTCCCTCGTGTGGTGTTTATGTGGGAGGCAGGTGGAGACTCAGTCATGCCAAATTTCAAATATCTCCCATAGATTTTCAGTCAGGATAAGGAAATCAAACACAATAAGACTTTTAGTTTCCCTGAAATGTGTTGCAACCTCCAAAAGACCCACTGCTATCAAATAATAATAAAAAAAATCCCCTTTTACATATTTCCAGTCTGTTTCAGCGTAACTATTTCAGATTATTGAAAGAAAAAGTATGAAGAGATTCCATCATTAGAAACTTTGTTGTAACTTGCATGAAACCATAATATATTTGCCACCTGTTTACTACCTATATATATTTAAGTATTCAGTATCCAGAAATGAATCTCACATGTATTGAGAACTCAACTCTGCTGAAGTGTCGAAACGTCACCATCATGTTTGCATTAAAATTTTACAAAACTCGAAAAAGAGACATAATTCAGGACATAAAATCAGAAACTTGTCACTCTGACCACCATTAAACATATGGTGTCAGCATGTCACTCAGCTGTCACTAAATTATTGATATGCTGCCCTCATGTCCTTATTTATGCTCTGCTCTGATTGATACATCTGGTATTTTTAGAGCATGTCCAGGTCCTGCCGCTTTCTGTCCCGCTTTTGCATCCATTGGGCTGGACGTGGCTCTCCAGGTGGCCTCTGTAGGTTCACCGTCTGCAACTGTTATGTCAAGTGTTGAAATGTCGCTGGTCTGTCAGCATCCACAGTGCAATGTGTGTGTTTTTTTCCCAGGGTTGCTGTTATATTTCAGGTCAGGTGGTCAACCTTCACTCCATCAGTCACACAGATCGGTGTAAGTATTGTGTGAATGAGACGTCGTGTTCTGGTCACATAAATGATGGTGTTTATTCGGTTTGTGAGAGGAAAGGCCAGAACTTTAGCACTATGACTCTATAAACTACTGATCCACCTCAAACTTTTTTTATGCAGCGTCAAGTTACCGCTACAGATTTCAATGTGCTTCGTAAAGATTTTTATGTAACGAACCAACACAAACTATCGCATCATCGAGATGTTTAAGGAAAATAACGTAACAGATGGTTTTCACCAGGCAGGCGATTAATCCAAAACGTTTAACATGCTAATATTGCATAAAGCAGATTAATCTGATTACCTATTTTGACCTAAAAACCTCTCTCATGTGAAGGGTTACTTAGCTTTAAGCAGCACTTTGCATGGTCTTATACTGCGGTCAGCAATGCAGAATCGCAAACGCAGCCCTAAAATCGGTTAATGTCAGGATGTTCAATGAGACTGTTAATGTTGGAGACTTTTTTTTATGTGGCTAGGAAAACAATGCAGACAAACAGGCCACGATCTGACAGATTTGTGTTCATTTTGGATATGTGGAAGAGAAAATAATGCATGTTATGATGTGTCAGTGCATTTTTTCAAAAGAACAAATAACAAGTATAAATAACTACTTTCTATGTTTTCTGTCAAAGTTTGAGAAGAGAAGCAAATATAAACCAGGAACTGCTTCAATGAAATCATTTTCTTTTTTACATATGTCATTTTAAGCTACACAAATGGAGCTTTGGGTGTCATTCAGTGAATTACAACATACTCAAATTTATCAAGCTGACTTCAGCCACGCTCACTAAAATCACACAAGCTAATGCAACTAGGTGACATAATTAAAACTAAAGATTTTGAGGCAACAAGTAATTTATTTATTTATTTTTAACTAAACTCCACTCGTTTCATTTTTACACTGTACAGCCTAACTTGGAAGCAGGTGCTCACAGACGTCCTACTGCTGCCCCGAAAGAAAAATGTGGAAAAACTGAGAGTTCACAAACTCGTAAAGCTGGTGGGGGTCACATAAAATCTCGATAAAATGCACCGAATTTATGAAAACAACATAAAATATAAACACTTCTGTGTGAGCACTGGCACACAAATGGACTTTTCATGCCAAACGGCGGCGCACGTAGCACAAGCAGCATGTAGCCGATAATGACTGTGTCGTCTATGGATGCGGTGTGATGACTTCTTGTCCATGGTTGTCATTTTGCAGCTCAAAGCTCCACACTGATCTGTTTATATGAACTGCAGAAAATACAGAATATAGAAAAGCTATAACAATAAATACGTTGGACTAATGGTTGATTACTGAAGAGGTTCTCCCACACACTGACAAATTAGCAAACCTATGTAGCATTATCAGGAGCCTAAAAGGTAGTCTGCTAATAATACTATATAATTATGAAGCGTGATCTGCTCATATGAAAAGCAGACATTATCCTAAATAAAAGTCTGATTTTGTTTTTCAGAGCGTTTCTGAAGCGAGTACTGCGAGTACCGGGGTTAGTTTGTTCTTTCGTAACCAATCAGAACAAAGGATGCGCAGCGTCAACGAAAAATTAAACTGCATTCATGAATGTCGTTAATTTGGGGCTTTTAAATCATTGTCTGTTCAAGCTGGAAGGATTACGCAACAAATCATTTTTTTTGTGGATTTCGAAAGCATCAGTTTGGTGCAAAAAAAAAAAACTATTAAAGGGGAAGTATTATGTAAAATTGACCTTTTTGTTTAGCTTTACATCATGTTATGTTATTCCCTCGTCAAAAACATAACAGGAGTGTTGTCCAGGTATCTTTGAGAAACCCTTCAATGTCCCATGGCAACCACCAAAACATTGTTACTGCAACTTCCTCACAAGCTCCTTCAAACTAGCCAGCAGCCATTAGCAAACACCTGGTGGAACTGAGCATCTGCTGAGCTCAATGTACGAGCTACTTGTCAGTGACACAGCGATAAAAAGGGCTAATACAGGAACATCGTGTTGTGATGACTTCCTAAGGGTGGAGATTCAGAAAGAGAAGAAGTTTAAAGTTTAAACTTCTTCCCATTTAAACTTTCAAGGCCTTGCCTTGCCTTGCCCAATTTCAAGGCATTAAATTACAAAGGCAAACTTCTTGTCGGTCATATTTGAAATACGTAGCATTTTTTTTTTATTACAACTGAAGATAACACAATTACTTGGTTGTGCTATAAAATGTTACGATGTGGCTACACATAATTCTGCCACTTTGAATATAAATAAAATGTGACAAAAACCATAGCAATAATTTAGACAGACGTATCCTCCTCCTACATAGATATATTGACACCATGAAAAATGACCACAACACTGACGTTTCTTAAATACCCCACAATTCTTTGCTTGGCTTGTCTTTCCATCACATGATGATGGAAAGACATTTCCATCCACTATTTGACTGGGGCCTCCCTCATGCTGTTTCATTGAAGCTCATTCTGTTGAATTTCTGACATGGCAACAAAATACATGTTTCACACTGAAAAAAAAAGGTCTTTGTAGAGAAAATTATAGTGTGGTGTAAGTTGATGTGTGTATAAGTAAACATAACTTTTTTTTTTGTACATTTTTGTTTCTCTGTTTCCTTCCTTTGTCTAAACCTCTTTATACTTTTAAAGTAAAAAAACAAAACAACAAAGAACAGACTTAGTTTTTCTGTGTTATCACGGTCGCCTTATTGCCAGTAATGAGAATCTGCATTATCTGCATTTTATATTTAGCTGGTACAAATATAAAATAAAATAAAAAACACAAGTGGCTAAATCGCAGCAGAATGCAGCAGAACTTTCGAACTTTACAGAATAGATCATGTCTGACAATCAAGAAACTAGATTCAACTAAAGCTGCAAAAGTCAGTCAATAAAAACCTAATGAATTTCATTGCAGCAATATCCCAATTAAGAAGGAGTTTCAACTGCAGGACTAGAGTGACAAAAACTTTGTTTTTTAATTGCGAATTCTTCCTGCTTTTTCTTTAGTTCTGGTCGAAATCAGTTCAGAGAAGACATTCAAGGATTATCCACACAGTCCAGGAAGTAAAAAAAAAAAAGTCCAATGAGTTGATAGACGAACATCAGAGTGATTTGGGGATCATCACGATGTCTGTCCTGATTGATATGCGGTGGCACAGCTCAGGTTCTTCCTAAATTTATCTCTAAGTGGGGTTCATCGTCCCTCTGCTGCTTTTTGACTGATCGGGCATTTTGTTTTACATCCTGCCAAGATTATTACGTCCATTTGCTCACCTCGAAGCAGACCGGGACAAACTGGACTCCTTAAAAGCTCGTTAAATGATTGCTGAGCATCAAAAACATGAGGCAGATGTGTTTCTATCCTTTGATTTCATGGAGAAATCTTTTCTTAAATTCTCTTTAAACATAAAACTGGCATGCTCTTTTTTGTTTATTTCATGCTTTTTTTAAAAACTAATTATCATTTAGTTTATGGAATGAATTCCAATATGGGTAACAAGTCTGATTAGCATAAAACATCACTGACACCACACTTTGCGTTTCGCCTAAATTAAATTTAGTTAACTTTAGTGCTAATTCGAAGCTTCTCGTCGCTACGGCAACAATCACTCACTCGATCAACTCCGTCACTCTGCCTCCCATCTCGAGTCAAAGTCAAGCCAAGTTAAACTTATTCATATAGCTGTTTGCAAACGGTAATGGTATGAAATTGGGCTTCTGTCTCTAAAAACTCCTGCTCTTTCTGAAACTCCGCCTTCAAGAAGTCATCACAACATGGCTCCTCTATTAACCCTTTAACAACGCTTTGCCAGCGTTTCACAGAGAAGTAGCTCATAAAATGAGCTCAGCGGAGGCACAGTTCAAACAGGTGTTTGCTAATTGCTGCTGGCTAGTCTGAAGGAGCTGAGTGACGGGAAGAAGCTTGGAAACTGCAGATCTGAGGAGGAGCTTTGTTCTCGAAGGCGGGGCTAGGTACACCCAGGCATTTTGCTCAGCTGAATGGTTGCCATGGGAGATTAAAGGATTTCTCAAACATGCATCAAAGAATCAAAGAAACACCCCAGGTACATTTACTGATGAGGTAATAACATTGTAATGTGATGTAAAGCTAAAAAAAAGTCGAGTTCACATCATACTGTCCCTTTAAGACATCTTCCAGGAAGCTGGAGTTTGGGCACAAATCTGTATCCAAATGAGCAATGATCCATAGCATGATGCCAAATTAGCGGCAGGCTGACTTCAGGACAAGATAGCGAATGTTTTGGAACGGCTCTCACAAAGACTTGATCTCTGCTTCATGGGAAGACGTGTCCAGAACTGAAGAAGTGTGCCACGAAGAGTATCAACCTGGCTCGGTCAGACCGGGTCTGTCAGGAGGGATTTTGACTCGGCTATGTCAAGAATAATACTCGGTGTATTCCTGCTTTGCTCCATGGCAACCACTGCAACCACAACTTCATCTGACCCCCTGAAAAGCTCAGATTTTCTTAGAGTTCCTGAATGCACCACTTAAGCCCAAACAAAACATTTTAGAGTGCACAGATTGTTCAGCAGGTGATGGAGTAAGTGGTCAATCGGACCACTAAGAGGTTGTTTTTTTTTAGTTTAAGATTTTGAATTAGTAGACAGATGACTTGTTTCCCAGCCAGCATATCTAGGTGGGCCCCATATGGGGAAAAGAAGGGCAGACAATATAGGCCTGCCCTTCTTTGTCCGCAGTTTCCATGTAGGCCCCATGTAGGCAGTGGCCCTACATGGGCAAACCCATGTGGGGCCACCATGGAAACTGTGGACAAATCCATATGGGGCCCACATAGGAATGCTGGCTGGGTTTGCAACAGACAACAGCACTAAGTCACAGAATGGCAACGAGGAAGAGATGTTAAAGTTAAATACACCTTCATCGTTTAACTTTGTTCTCTTGTGGTCATAACGTTCAGGTGTACAGATGAGCTTTTTGTTCTGCTTGAGTGCTGATTTCACTGGTTCTTCGACTTTTTCTAAGTTTAAGTTTCTCTGCTGCACATCATACAAGACCAATCACGCTGGACATAGCAAACTTCTGGAATTGTCCTTCCCAAAGACTTGACCTGACCCGCACTGAAGATTTCTGCACCTCACATAACTCAAGCAGGACTACAGCCAATAAAAAGGAAGGGCACCACTTCAGTTAGTACCATTTTTATTCTTTTTGGTTCAGAGAAAATGTTTTCTCATTTAAACCTTCCAAACTTTCTGTTTTAATCAAGCGTCTCTCTCTCTCTCTCTCTCTCTCTGTCACCTTCTCTTCAGATGAGGGTCACCTGTTCGATACTTTACTATTTCAGAAATTAAGGCGTCGCGCTCATCTGTACTGGACGGCCTTGCCACTGGAGATCTCTCATCTTTACTGTGAATACAACCTTTTTGTTGAGAAATCTCAAGTGCTCTCGAGCTTCGTTTTAGTTGTAATAACGCAGCATAGGAGGACCCCAGAGATGCGACAATGTTCCCCTTTCAGGTCCCACATACACAGCGTCTCCTGCGGTTCGCTGCGTTTTCCAACAACATAACTTAGATTCTTCTACATAATAAGACCAAAACCGTGAGGAGACTGATTGGCGTTTCCTGCTAATCCAAATGCAGAATCATCACTTAAAGGGCAAATTGAAGCTTCATTACATTTCTTCTGTACATGGTTTATGTAGCACAGATTTGTGTTGTTGCTGATTTGCTGGGGACAGATCAAGACAACCTAATGCCTCCATCACAGTTTCTAGCCACGGCTAATTCGCAACATCCGTCCCTTAAAGGAGATTTTACAGTTGGTTTCAATGGTACAATAACATGATCAAAAAGAGACATGCAAATAAAGTATTTTTATTTATTTAACACTACTGAATCAAAACACTTAACATTAGTGAGGTCATGATTTGTAGGGCTTCAATAGATTCTATTGCTATTCAATTTCTCAACAAATCACTGATGCATTCATGAAGCAGTTTAAGAAAACAAACCTGCAGTTGTTAATAAAATGCTGAATATATCCAACATAACCTAAAAGGAATTCGATTTTGCGATTTGACCTCTGTCTCTTGAAGAGGCTCCTACTCTTTCCAGCGCTCCGCCTTCAGCACAGAGGAGCTTTGTGGAAATGGGCGGAGCTTCGTGAGAGGAATCCCCGAGTGGTCGCTTCAAACCCGCACGAAAGAATCAAGGCGACACACCAGGCATATTTTTGATGAGCGAAAATAAATCACTCATCGCTCATTTCACGATTTACGATCAGAACTCCAACCTCTTTACGATGACCATCTGCACACTACTGTCGTTTTGTCCGCCCTGCCTGGTATCCATTCCCTGTCTCATTACAGGGAAACACTTTCTGCCACACATTCCCATTTGCAGAGATTTTGCTCTAACTACCTCCCTCTTTGCTAACACCTGCATCAACCCCAGTGTGGCCGGCAGCCATGAGCAACTATGTTCAAAGAGAGATAAAGCTGCGTCTGCCCAAAGATTGTTCCAATGTTTCCCCGGCTTTGAGAGCCGGCGGGGCCTGAACAAACTGCCAGCGTGTGACCCCGAAATAATCAGAGAAGACCAGAAGGTTTTTCCATAAAAGGTAAAGAAAAATCTGAAAAGATTTTAGAGCTTAAATTGGCTGGTTGATAATCTGTTTCTCTCATTATTTTAGCCAAAGGCCTTTGTTTTCTTACCCCATAGAAAGAAGAAAATAGTGTGATTTAGAAAAAAACATTTGTCTTGAGTTTGATTCAAACAGCTGCACCTGGTATTTTTCTCCTAAGTTTTGGGAAATTTCTATGTTAGTAGATCTTAATGATATGTCTTGATGTAAAAAAAAAAAAAAAAAAAAAGATAAATATTAGCTACATCATAAGAGAATTTTATTAAATAAATCACATACTTAGTTTAAAAATGAACCATTTTTGTCATGAATTGTGGTTGTAGATGGTGTGGGAGATGCAATAGACACCAGGTTGAAGTGAGAATGATGGCTTAATGATGAAATACACAAAAATCCAGGCAGCACAGGTGAGCAGAGGCAAGGAGCTCACACGCTGGAAGCAACTGGGAAAATAGGGCAAAGACAACGACAAGGACCCGATAGGGAAACACAGATTGAATACACCAGGGAGTAATCAAGGGAAAACAAGAGACAGCTGGAGACAATCAAGGGATAGACAACAACTGAACACAGAAACCTAAATAAACACACAGAAAAACCAAGTCCTCACAATTTTATGGTACGTGTTGTGGGTGTATAGCAATCAATAAAAACATATTTCTTGCTATTTGCATATGCAGCATATGTCCTACAGAGAGATAACACGGGTAAGAAATGAATCAGACTCAACTTTGTTTACCAGGTTTGTAAACTCTAGATTGCCCAAAAATGGATTTTCTGCTGAATTTATGAATTTTAATAGCTGCACTTTGTGTTACAAACCGATTATGCTAATTTTACGTTTCATAATAGGTCCCTAAAAGTTTGATGAAAAAAAAAGCTTTTTGTCATGAAGCTGCGTTGTGAGGTGACGAGACAGACGCCTTAGGCCCAGGTAGAGTGATGAAAATGATGATTTTAATTAAAATAAATCCAAAACAGGATCCACAACCAGGCAGCACAGTCGAGCGGAAGGCCAAGCTCACAAACTGGTAGCAACTGGAAATGCAGAGGAACATGAGAGACGCCGACGAGACGGACTGGTACAGATTCGACAATGTTAGACAAGGACCCGACAAAGACACAGAGACACAGGTGACGTTAAATACACAGCATTAATACGGAATGAGACACATCTGGGAACAATCAGGGGCGGACAGGACAACACAGAGACGCCACAGAACACAGAAAACTAAAGAAACACACAGGAAAAAAAACAAAACAATCCCGACACTTTTATTCAAATGGTAACATTTCAATTTTTTTAACACCTAATTTAAATTGGCTGCCTGAAAATAATGTTTAATTAACTTCCAAATGCTAGTTGATGCAATTGTCAGTAGTCCATTAAGAGTTAAGAAAAACAATAATAGTGCTACTCACCTTGGAAAAAAACCCCCATTTGAATAATGTTTGAATAATGAGAGTGGCTGCAACACAACCACTCTCATTCAACAGAGATCATTATTTGGGACTTTTATACAGCAACACAAGATGTTGCTTATTGCTGACGAGATGCGAGTCAAACAAGGGGAGAGAGACAAAACAAAACCCAGGCAGAAGAAGACATTGATCCAGAGCAATAAAGAGTGACCAGAGAGAAACCCAGACAGTCAACAGACGAAGGAAGTGATGGGAGACTGAGACGAAATCAAAAACAGCAGGAACAGAATTATAAGTAATCTGCAGATGGGAACGACAGCCACTTCGAAAATGATTCATACCTTCTAGAAAATGATACTATTAGCAGAAAATGAGCTATCTGAAAAAATATATTTTTCAGGTAGCTTTATAGCTAGCTAGATGGAACGATGTTTGTATTTTTCTCACCTGTCTTTCCTGTCTGGGTAGCAAAGTGTCAGAGGCGCCAGGCCTAATGGCTCATCTGATGAATGGAAGTATTCTTAATATCACGACAGGCGGCTATTTTTAGGACCACCAGCTGTCACGAGCTGAAAGCCCGGCTTCGCTTTAATGAGGCCGGGGAGCTACACAGAAATAAACCCGCTTTTAACTTTCTGTCTTTGCGCCTTTCGTGTTAATCTTTTGGCTGCTTGTGTAAAGTTCTGATATAAAATCGACTTTTTTGAGCTTTACACCATAATATTATTCTCGCATCAAAAAACCTGGAGTGTTGCCTCGGTTCCTTTATGCATATTTGAGAAATCCTTTCATCTCAAGTTGCCACCGTTCAGCTGTGCAAAATGCCTGGGTGGACCTAGCTCCGCCTCTGAGGGTTAGCCCCGCCTCTGAAATCCAGTTTTCAAACTTCAAAGCTCCAGCCTCACACAGAATTCCTCCGCCACTCTTCTCCTTCAGACTAGCCTGCAGCAATTAGCTGCTCATCAGCTGAGCTCAATGCTGGCGAAAACGTTAAAGGGTTAATCGCAGAGCGACGTTGTGATGACTTCCTGAAGGTGAAGCATCAGAAAGAGCAGGAGATTCTCACAACGATTTAACAACCTGGTACTATTTTCATACAGGGCTAAATTGTTAATTGTTGTGTTTTTGTAGAAGTCTTGTTTGATCGTCTAATAGATTTAGTTGTGACAAACAGCAGAAACAGTTTAAATCCGTAAAAAGGCAAACACTTTTCCGCACCTTCATCCGGAACAACTTCACGTTACTTAACATTCTGAACTGAAACTACTAATTTAGCCAGAGTGAACTCTGGTCAGAGTTCATTCATACGGATTCTTACAGCTGAAATATTCAATCACCATCTTAAAATATCCTCAAAGAAAACGACAGCAGAAATATAATGAAGTTGTGGAGGTATAGCATCGAGGAAGAGAACTGTGAAAGAAAACCTATTTAAATGCTCCGTGGGATTTAACTCATTTAGGATAAGGTTCGTGGCAAAAAAGAATTTACCTCTCTTGGAGTTACTTCATTCCTTCATTTATATGATTAAAATAAAGCCGACCTGAGATATCTGCACAGGAGAGGTGGTGAGGCAGGTACAAAACCGACATGAAGAATAAAACAGCACGGGCATAAGACGGAGAATGAGCGAAGAAACCCCCAGCAATATTAGAGTGGAGTTGGAAAACAGCAGACGCAATCCGGGTGGGTAAATTGGCAATTTATTTATAAAAGCGGGTGGAGAGCAATCAGAAATGAGAAGGTTTGATAAAAAACAAAACAAATCAAAACAAAACAAGAAACGAGGCTAAAGACAAGAACACGGTGAGACCAAATGATGCACCTTTTAGTTTTCAGCCAAAGATCTAAAAGCCTGTTGGCTGCATCAAGAGGATCTGCTGAACATTCACTGAACATTTCTTACGGACAGCGCCATAAAACACTCATTTACATTTTAAACTATTACGACACATTCAAAAAATCTGTTCATGCCTGGGAATGTTGCCCTGTGACAGACTGGCGACCTGTCCAGAGTGACCCCGCCTCTCGCCCGAAACGATAGCTGGAGATCGGCACCAGCAACCCTACTAGACCCCACTAAGGGACAAGGGAGTACAGATGGACGGATGGGCGGACTGGGAATGTCCTGATCCTGGTGTGTGTGTATATTTTTGTGCATTGAGCCTTCCAAGTCTTTGACTCCTTGCCAGTCTAATTTTCTCATCAACCTCTGGAAGCAGCAGAAACCCGGTCTCAGAAAACGCTTCCCTTATTGCACTTAATAATGTAAATATTGCAAGGACAGCCACTTTGCGTTTCTACTGTCTGTGTCCTTTGAATGAGTTTGCATTGTGGGTCAGGAACATTTTTCTCATCCTAGTCTTCCATTCACTTCAGTTAAATTACTTTACTTAGATCTGCTATGGGTTTGAATAATAATAATTCTGCACGAGTTGTTTAACTACGAGTCAGATGACTCTATAGCACTTTTCCCCCTTTACAGATTTCTTTTGGTTTGCGTTTTGGTCATGATTTAGTATTTCAGACAATCAAACATTACCAGACAAAAATGACCTGAGAGAACACAAAATGCAGCTTTCAAATGATTCTGCTAAAGGAAAACACTTTCCAACTCAAAATGACCCTCTGTGAAAGTCGTACTTTCCCCCTAAACGTAATAACTGCTTGTGCCTCCCTTCGCTTTAACGAGTGCCATCAATTGTTTGGGACTAGATTCAACACTTTTGTCCCAGTCCTCTTTGCAAAATTGCTTTCTATTTCCCACAATGGACGGTCTTTGAGAATGAACGGTTTGTATTGTTATTTTTGAGCCATTCCAAGGAAGGTGTGCCGGTGCGCTGTGGGTCTTTAAGCTTAAAGTCACCAACTGACGGCTGAACATTCTGCTTTTTAATTTTTTAGACGGGTAACATAATTTCACCCAGACCTGTTAAGAAGTTTTGTTGGATCATCAAACTGTATTACAATAATACCAGACAGGCCTTTGTGTTTGTGATCGTCAGCAGTGGTTCTGTCCTTTAAACTCTCCCATACATGCTAACCTTCCTGGGAAGGTTCACCACTGTTTTATGTTTTCTCAGTGTGTTTTTAATAGGTATTTTCACTGGTAGTCCATTAGACTCGGTTCGATTAGGGGTTGTAGTTTGATGCTGTTCACAGAAAAAGTTTGCATGGCTGCCGCACATTTTCACGCCAGCGAAAAAGCGTGCGTATATTTACGCAAACTTTGACGCAAGGTTAATTTTTATACATGCCGACTTGTGCGCAAGGTATGGCGCCGCGCATTTTTCGTGCGCACGCACGCTTTATGCAGGAGGCCCCAGAGAATCCGCACGTCCTCTTCATGAAACTCTAAGAAAAGCTGAGCCACCAGGCTGCTGCTAAGATTATGGATTTTATGCTTCTGCAATTATGTACGATGTTTTTATCGATTTTACACCGTCTCGATCATTTTCTTAGAACCATTCTCTGATTTTGTTATAAGCCTTCACTTACACAATGGTAAGAAAATCTTTTTGCGCGCTTCACTTTCAGTCTCAAAAGCGGCGTGTTGTTTCGGTTTGGGTTTCACAAAGCAGCAGCAGCTCCGCTCTCTTAGGGCTGTGCGTGTTCTGCACACAAACCAGGAGGAGGAACAAGTGGCAGAGAGAGCTCAGCAGTTAGAAAATTGGTGCTATCGAGTTGAAGCTGTTGTCTCAGAAGAGTTTTTCTTTTTTTCTTGCCAAGGTGAGGAGGTGTAGACCAAGTTATCTCCCCCTGCAGCTGCTGGCTGCAGCAGCTTTGTCGTTAAATTGAGGCTTGGTATAAGGAGGGAGGGGGAGTTTAATCCAGTGGCTTTTTTTTTTTTTAAACAGAAATGGTACAACATTTACAGAAGCAAGTAACGTCGTGTAAAAGGAACTTGGTGCTGAGATGCAGTTTGTTGTAAAAGTGCTCATATGCTGTAAAAGTCAGGATTCGATTAGTTTTTGCTGTGCTCTAGGTTTCTCCGGACGTGTTTCTGAATGATTTCACGACGGCTCCGTCTCCCCCCGCCTCCTCCTCTGTCCACGGTGAATGTCAAGCACCGTGTGGGCAGTCTGCCGGTCAGCTGCTGATTGAGGTCAGAGCCACGCGTCGGCCGGCTGCCGAATAAAGAGGCCAAGATTCTTTTCGGGGCAATTTCACTCAGTCGTGCAGAGCTCTGGAGGAACGGAGGCGGTTTTTCATGCTGATGTCCATAATGATGATGCTGCAGAGCAATTTCCCAGAAATATTGCTCTCTTCCTCCAGACAGAAAATGACCTGCAAGTTTGTTGATTTTTTATTTTCTTTTTGTCCAATCCAAAGCATGTAGCCTCTCACAACTGGGCGATGCGCCGCGCTTTTTTTTTCTTCTTTCCAATATTTGCGAGCTGCGCCAATAGAATCTTTAAATTATATGTTGCATTATTCCAACCGGGGAAAAATATAGCGCAATTTTTGCACCTATAGCAGCATCACAGTGATGTTTATTTCACAAGAAAATAAAAAGCCTCCAAAAAGGATTTTTACAAGATGCTCACAGGCAAGACGGCGGCGGCTCAGAACAGCAGTAGTTACACAAGAACACAAACCACAGTCGTTAAACACAGAGAAAATAAGGAAATGATGGCATTTTGGCCCATCTTCTAGAGAGGAAAATATTTCAACTATGAATTATTACTATTCAAGACGCTGCTGTTTGTACACAAGAAATTGCAGACGCTCTGAGCCGAACAATTTGGCGAGGAATTAAAGAGAGAGGAAATGTATTAATAATCAAGCACCGCCTCAGAGCATATCAAATGTCTTAAGATGAAAAATATGAACAGTTCTGCTATATAAATATGTACATATAAAATACACTAAATGAATGACCAGGACTAAAATACTAATCTTGTATAGATGTAGAAAACTAACCAAAACTGTGAGAGGCCAAATACTTCTTAGCATTACACTCCCCAAAAAAGTTATCTTTACTATATATGTATATCTTGTAGACAACAATAATATAAAAGGCTTTAGGCTGGGTTTTATGGTTAGGTTTGGGCTTTATGATACATATGCAATGAAATATTCATTAAGCTTTGGAGAGTGCAGTATATATTGGGGCGTGAAACTGATTTTCTTCTGCAGATCTTCATTTATAGCACATCTTAATCATTCCCACTTTAATTCCTTTTTTTGTGTGTGTGTCTAAAAATTACTGAGACAGAGAGAAATATGAAGTAAGTTATATTTTGTAGTTATTCAAAAGACCCACTGCCTGTTGAAAGTTTTGCTTTTGCCCCCCCAGCAGAGATTCTAATTATTATTAAAAAAACATGCAAAGATTTCATTCATCTCATAAGTCGGATATGGTTGTGTGTTAAGACACAAACTCTTTGGGTTCGTGTCACTGGGAAAACTCTGTTGTTCAGTGCAGAGATTCCTGTTTTCAAATAGCTCTGAAAAAAACGTATCAAACAACAGTGTTAAAGTAACAAACCGGATCATTTTGATAGCATTTAAAGTTATTCTTTTCACTCTCTGCTCAGATCTACATAGGAAAACTACGACCGAGTGTTATGGCCAATGTAAATAAAGAAGGGTATTTCCACCAAAAATCTCTGAAATTTATCTAAGCTTTTTATTTTTGGGAAAAAACATTAGTTCAATAAAATTTTCTGAGATTTAAAAGTTGAAAATGTTCAACTTTTGAAACTCTGAAATGTCCAATTTTTTTTCTAGAAAACTTTCAAGATCAATCTCAAAATGTCCAACAGTTTTTGTCTTTTTAGAGCACAGAAACCTTCTTGGGTTTTTTTATAGAAATTTTTCCGAGATTAATTTCAAAATTGAAAATGTAAATTTTTTTACCGTGAGGTAACAGAAAACAGGGCTACCTCATGATAGCAAAGAACAAAGGGACTTTTAATTTTTCAGTGCCCAGCCCACTCACTTTCAAAATGTATCAAAATAGTCCTATTCCAACAGAAAGTAAAAAAAAGGTATTTTCCACAGATTCCCATGAATCAACTTCATGACGAGAAGCTTAGTCTCACGTCTTGAACACGTTTACATTTCCAATGAAACATAAAAAAATACAAAAAAATGCCATCAGTCTCTCAATAATTGGTTTGAAACCCAAACTATAACTATAGATATGTGAAAAGTCAACGCGACATTTTCTACCAGGAAATGCATTACACCTGTCAAACTTTTAAAACAAGTCCATGTAACCGTGCAGACATAGACTCACTCGCAAAGCAAAGGGATTTAACTCGCTTTCCAAACTCGATAACACAGATTGTTTTTTCCTCCCCTTTTTCTTGTGGCAACCGATGCACAAACGCGTCGATTACATTTTTTATTTGCGCAACGCACTTCAGTTGTCAAGTCTACGAAGTTGAGTTTGAAACTTTTTCTTAAGGTTTTTTCTGTCTCAAACCGACTCGCTCAGTTTGAGTATTTCATCCTAAGGTTGCGCTGCTCCAAACATGAGCCGTTCTCTTCCCCGACGCATCGATCATTTGTAGAGAAAAAGAGAGACTTCTCCTGAAATATCCTCACAATTATCAGGAGAACCAACCGTAAAGTGAAAAAAACAAAAACAGGGGCTTCTCACTCTGCCTTCTATCTGCAGTCTGACAGGCCTTTGAGGCTGATGTACAGGGAGCTGACCATGGTGGCCTCCTCCTGCATGGACTCCTTCAGGTCGGGCTCGTCCACACACAGGAGGGCGACCAGCCTCTCGGGCAGCTTCCCGCTGAACACCAGGTAGATGCAGGGGTTGACGCAGCTGTTCAGGCTGGCCAGCAGCATCAGGATAGTGAAGGTGGCCGCTGGGGAGAAAGAGAGAGAGACAGAGAGAGAGGAAATACTGAAAAGATGCCTTCCTCTTCATAATAATTACAACCCGTTATTATATTTTTTTAAGTTGGAAGTCATGTAGAAACAAGTGATAAAGTGTGAAGGCTCACAAGATTCAGAGGGGATGAATTTAGCTAAATTCACATTTTGCACTTTTTTTGTACCTCCATTTGGGTCTCTAATGCTTCTAAAAAAAAAAAAAAAAATCAAAACACAGACGTTTTTTGCCAAAAGTTTCTGTCTTTTGGTGTTTGAAAAACCTCCGGAATGCTGGAGTGCTATACTGACATATAGATGAGTTTCTCTGATACCAGCTGGAGGTCAGGCACTTTCTTACACTGCCCCTCGCCAAGCGATCCCGGCGAAGTCCTGCCTGTTACCTAGCAACCCAAGTGGAGCTCCAGCACCTTTGATCAGCTGGTTTTACTGCTGTATGCATTGCATAATGGCTACTGGAAAAGACAAACGTTTTGTCGTTGACTTACCGTCCAGAAACCACTTGCTGCATTCTTGTTGGTTGTGCAGGAGGCCCCACTTCTGCTTTTCAAAGCTGTACGGTTGTACAATTGTGCCTCCGTTTGCAGCCTTTTTCTTGTGCGGGGACAAATATTGAGTTTGGGGCAGGGGGATATGGCCAGAAGCAGATTATTCGCGTTTAAAGTGACAAGACTCCCTAAAACAGCTCATTCTGAAAAAAGCTCAAAATATGCAGAACTGAGCAGACTAAAATCTCATTATCTAATAATGACTTTGTACCAAAAATGTTTTAGAAAACCCTGTAGATCTATATCCTAACATGTTCAAGGTAGAATAATAGATCACCTATAAATGTTTCACCAAATCAAAGTGACTCCAACCATGAGATTGGTTGGAGTCACATCTCCAACCAATTTGCTGGAGATTACGGTATCTTGGACGTGAGAATGAGGAAATCATATAATCTGTTTATCAAAGCTGACAAACCTCATGAGTCTATCAGACGTACAAGTACAAATAGAGCTGCTTCTTACAACTGCATTTTAAGCACAATATGATTATACAAAGAAAGGTCATTTTTAAGATTTTTTAAAATGTATTTAAAAAACTAGTTTCCTTCTCATTCTACTTGAGGGGTGTCTACACCATTTACCATATGGGTCAACTTCTTTAAGTCAAAAGGACTTGCGGGTCAAAATGTTTGTATTTTTTTCCCTTTCTCAACAATAAACTGATCTGCAGTACTTTTATTAAACAAACAAGGTAGTCTAAGTTTTTGTTGGAAAGGGATGTGCACATTTTTGTAGATCCAAAATGATGAAAAAGTCTTGCCTCATTAAAAGAAAGGCATCCAGTTTTCCACTTTATTTAGTTCTTGACTGACAGAAATTGTTTTTAAAAAAAAAGGATTATGTCAATTCAGAGTAGTAGGTCACCATCTTTGGAAATGCTTCCTGTTTTTAGCCAAGTTTAGTAAATTTGTTAAAAGTGGATTTGGGTAAAGGAATTTTACTTTTCAGAAGATAGAGGTCCTTGCAGGGAAAAGTAAAACAAAAAAAGTTTAAAAGATGTGTACTTTTTGTTGCAGCCAGTATTATCTATAGTAAAACAAATGTTCATCTGTCTGTGAATTTGTTTTGCCCTAATAATAATAATAATAATAATAATAATAATAATAAAAGACTTCATTTAAATCCACCTTCTGTGCTGGTTGGACAAATTAACGTTGTTTTTGAATGGTAGTATGCGGCTGGAAGTGCCATTTGGACACCCCGTTTTACTTTACGCAATACTTCCTTTTGGTTTATTCTATTAAAAATACATTTAGGTTTGGTAATATGAAGTGAGAAAAGGCGAGAGAGCTCATTAGATCTTATTGTGGGCTCAATAAAGTTCTTACACTGGGTGGGCGCCTCGGCGTCCCAGACGGACCAGAGCTGCACGGTGAAGAACGGCGTCCAGCAGACGATGTAGGCCAGCACGATCACCACTGTCATCTTCACCGTCTTCACCCGCGCCTTTGACAGCCCCACCACACAGCTGGCCCGGGAGGACAGCGGCCTGCTGGCAGCCTCCCCCCCAGCAGCCCCGGGGTGGTGGTGCGTCTTCAGGTGGATGTTGGCGTGCACGGCGCGGCAGATGCGCACCTGGCACACGATCACGATGAGAATCGGCAGAACGAATATCACCAGAGTGGTCCAGGTCACGTAGGCCCTCAGCCCCCACGGCACGACGAACTGACCCCAGCAGTCGTAGACCCCCGGAGCGACCTCGACCCGGGAGAAGATGAAGATCTGCGGGAGGCTGCCGACGAAGGAGACGCACCAGGCGGCGCACACGGGGCCGTTCCAGCGCGCCCTCCTCCGCTGGAAAGTCACCATGGGGTTGCAGATGGCTTGGTAGCGGTCGATGGTCATCACCACGATCATGTAGGTGGAGGCGAACATCCCGACCACCTGCAGGTACTTCACCAGGCGACACAGGATGTCCGGGCCGACGAATCTGTCCGTGATGTCCCACATGAGCTGCGGGCACACTTGGAAGAACGTGACCACCAGGTCGGCGACGCACAGGTGCAAGACGAAGACGCGCATCCTGGAGAGCTGCTTCCGCCGCTTCCACAGCACCAGCAGGAGCCCGAAGTTCAGGAGCCCCGCGGCCACAAAGATGATGGACAGCAGAGCTATTTCCAGGCGAGCCAGCCGCTCGTCGCGGGGCTCATCCCCGGTCAGGACGGCCTCTGAGCTGGCGTTGCTGGTGTTCGCGCTGGGCAAAGCCATGCGGGTCACTTCGACGGTCGCTGGCCAGAGGGGCCCCGCACCATTACGCAGCCGACGCAGGTGGAGAGACGTTTGAATAATACAAACACAAAGCAGGCGGTATGAAACTCACTAAGCTTATTAAATAGTCAAAAGATGGCCGTGGGAGATTGCAGACCATTTTTTCCAATAAGTAGGAGCTGGATAAGGTAAACTGGGGAGCGAGGAGAGGAGAGCAGATGGTTTTATATGGGCAGGAGGGAGGAGCGACCTCAGAACGCAGGAGCTGCTTTCAACCAAAGGAGGTAGAGAGAAAATGGAAAGGTATGAGAGAAAACATTTAAAAGTATCACATCTTCCTTCATAGAACTTTGAAGAAATTGAGTTTACTGTCAGAAAGGAGTTAATCTACGTCACTCAAACTTCTGTTTTTTTATTTGATTCATTTTAAGCTATTAACTTGACGTGCCTTAAAAAAATTTTTTACACCACAAACGTGTATGTGTTTATCAAGACTTGATGTAAAAGTATTAGACAATGTTGGAAACAATCAAAAAAATTAAATGCTCACAACTCATCTTCAGCCTCTTTACTGTATGTATGGGTGTCTTTTGGTGCCATAGTTCAATTTTAGACATTTTAAAGGCTACCTTGATTAAATTTAAGACAACCCCCGACCCCCTCTATATTTAGAATACATTTGGTAGGGATAATGCACGTCATCATTTCTTCCAGAATTAGCCAAAAACTTGTTTTTATCTTTTGTCCCTGGATAATGCTAATTTGTCTTGCTAAAAGCAAACGCATTTAGGGTGGGGTTCATATGCCGCGGTTTAATAAACAATTAAACATTTGAACTTACCCATAAAAAAGCTAGCTAGCTAGCCATTAGCTGATCATTAGCTGATAGCTAGCTAGCTATTAGCTGATAATTTCCAGTAGCCTCAACCGTCTCGCGTCACAGAACACAGTGGACATTACTGCGCGCGACTCAAACTTTTGACATTAGTCCCGCGAGACAAAAAAATAAACAAACAACAAAGAACACTACATATTCGACAATATCTGAGATTAAATAGCTATACCACTACGAAAATGAGACCTGTGATAAATATTTAAGACTAACGTATGTGTTTAAAATAAATCCAATACATTTTCAGGTCTCATTTTAAATGTGATTTTTTTAAAGAATTGTAAATTCACCCTGTTGTGTATAAATCTCAAATTACAATCATCACCCCGTTCATATTTCAGTATTAAACACTTGAAAAGATTTACTGGAAGCAATATTTCTTGGGTTGATAGATTTTAAGTGGCAATACTTATTTTTCTCTTGGTCTGTTGAAGGGACTTTCAACAGGCCTCGATTCACATTCTAGATTTACATTATTGGCAAAAATGATAAATCACACAAGTGGTGGTGGAAACATACTGGCAAAAAACAACAAAAAGTCAGAAACCTTTGGGTTAGTCTTATTAGAAAACCTAACAATCGGCAAGAGTACAGCATTTACATGTTGACTTCTAGTTAAATCATTTTGAAAGCTAGAAGCAACGGAGTGGTGTTTCCTATAACATGAAATCCTATATGGACCAACTAGAGTTTGTGGTTCCAACATGACAAAGTATGAAAAATTTCAAGAGGTGTGAAGACTTGTACAAGGCACTGGACATACATTTTATTCCACCAGCAAAAACCCATGCTGCTACGTTTTTCTTCATACACATGGGAAAACAAGGGTTTAAGCACACCTGTCCAAAGTGCTGCCTCTGCAGATTTGTATTGAAATGGAAAAAGTAGTCAAACGGTAATAAGTGCATACGCATGTCTTCCTTTTGTAGTGTCCTTATTTGCAATATGCTTCAGCTACTCTAACCATATCTGGCAGCAGTGCAGTTATAAAGTAACACAAAAACCCTTAGAATTTTTTTCCCCCCTTCGTCTAAATGAAAGAGAACTCCTTAAATAGCACTTCAGACCACCACCATGGCGACCAGTTCCTGTTTTATTCAAGGCTTCACGCGACTCAGCAGTTCGTCCTTATCCATTTGGTATCGACTTTTCTTCCAGATGTCACGGAGCTCCTGCAGGCTGGTGCCAATTTCCTTCCCTGATGTGATGCCCATCTTCCTCAGATCGTGGCCGCTAACGGGGAAGCGAGGCACCGACCACCTCTGGAGCTCCGACAGCAGCTTCTCTTCACCTTGATACTTGAGCAGCTCACACACTTTGCCCTGAGAGTCCGGCTCCCTGCTCTGGGTAGGACGAGATGTTACAGATATGACTTATTTACAATGAATGTAGAAAAGAAAACAGATTCAAATGGTTCGCACTTGTGAAAGCAGATCTGACCTTTCGCCTAGCAATGAACAATTTCATTATAATTGTTCTAGTAGGGGTGTCCCGATACAACTTTTTCCACTTCCAATGCCATACCGGTATCGTAGCTTTGAGTGCAAATAAATCAATTAATCAATGAGTCTGGGTGTGGGTTACAAGCGCTGCTGGATCGGACTAAATTCTGGAGCGGAATAATCCAGAAAATGTTTAGAAAATCTGCGGTGCATAATAATTTGGAACAATGCATTTTGAGTTTTTTTATTTTTGAAAAAAATACTGCTCTCATTGGGAGGGTTGTTCAGTAAAATTTGATTTATACTGTAATAGTTCATGGGTTGAAAATTAGACTGACCATTTAGAAGAACACGGTGTAATTGTACCAGGGAGTTTTGAATCTTATAATGAGAAAGTTTCTCGTTTTGACGAAGAACTGCTTCTGAATTTATTTTCTAGCTCTGGCAGTTCAGCCCTTCCACTCAGCAGAAGAAAGAAAAGATTGGACTAAATGTACTTTAAATATGTTTTACAAGCTAGCGATTTTCAGTCTTGGAAGCACTAAAAGGCTGCAATCATCCACACAGAAAAATGGTCAAAAATATACAAGAAAATGGGGATGTAACCTTAAAATCGGTTTGGTACGCCGGCAGAAATCATCATCGGGTTGTTCCTGCAGACTTACATCGATAATAAAGTCGGTGAAAGGCCTGAGGTCATCTGGCTCTTCGTCGCTCTTGTGGAGCGTCTGCCTGTGCTTGACCAGGAACAGAGCCAGCGTCTTCTCCTCCCGGGACACCTTCAGCCGCAGGTCCAACCTGTCCACGTCGTCCGGGCCGTGAAACAGGGCCGCCAGGACTGTCATGGGTTTGGGAGAGTGGGCGCTAGCGTTCTGCCAGATGCGCTTCATCTCCTCAATGTCGCCATCTGGTGGCAAACCTGGGGCGTAGCGGGGAGACGAGCAGAATTGGAATGAACAGAAACTCGACCAGGAGAATTAGATGCATTTCTGTGAAGGTTTTAAAGTG